>JAPDVR010000019.1:8689112-10086612 GCA_026230005.1 Gila orcuttii | reverse complement strand
GCAATGATGTGGAAGCCGGTTTCTGTGTGTGTTTGAGAGAAAAACACACAAACAAATGTATGTAAAGACAGTGTTGTCCTTGTTGTAATGTTGTCTTGCTTTTAGAGTAAAATGGCAATTTATTTAACTAATATGTCCTACTTATCTGCTTCATTTCTGTAAATGTGATGTTTTTTGTTAAGAAAATGAGACTGCTTAACCAAATCCACAGAATGAGTCACAGCGGGTGTTTTAACGGATACAAGTGAGTTAAAACTGAAATTGCAAGGATTTAAATAACCACCCAGAGCTATTTGTTTGTGCCGGAGCTGTGGCCCAGTGGGTAATTCTTTTATGACACATAAAAACAGCTGTTTATGAAGATGCAGGTTTGAATGTCCCGATCCCATCTCTCTCCCAATGCTTTCCTATGCACCTTATTTTTTAAGTAAGAACGGGTGCGGCCATTTGTAACTTGAATGTGCAAGGCTTGAATATTGCTTGAAGTTGCAAACTGGTATTTTTTATCTTTTTTTTCCCATTCATCATCGTAACATAAACACACTGGTTGGTAGCACAGATAGTTTAAGTATTTACTACACTTTGTTGTTCTCCTAGTTATTTGCCTAGAGTGGCTATATGAATCAGAAGCCTCACACATTCAAAGAAAATAGCTTACTTCCACTTTGTAAAATAAAGTGGATTAGGATTAAGTCGGCCACCCAAAAAAATGTAAATTCTCTCATCATTTAGGCTACTCATGTCGTTCCAAACCTGTATGACTCTTATTCTTCTGTGGAACATCAATGAAGTTATTTTGTGAAACGTCTCAGTTTTTTTCCCATACAAATAAGTCATGGGCACCAAAAATGTTTTGGGTTACACTTTATTTCGATAGTCCACATTAGACACTCTAATACTAAACTCAATTAAGTAACTTTGCAACTACACATCAAGTTACACTCATTAATTTGCAACATGTAAACTAAAGGCAGGCTCAGACTACATGACTTTTGACTGGATTCTGCTGTCGCAGGCAGATTTCTAAGGTTTTTTTTTTGCACATATGACATATGGCAGCGAGCATGAGCGGCTCTCTAAAGTCTCACGTGAATTCATGTGAGAAAATGTTTTTTCGTTGTTGGTCTAGGGTTCCCACTTTGCCGAAGATCTTGTAGTTTGTGCATGTTATCAGCGTTGTATTGTGGAGTATGAGCGCCGGTAAGACAAGAAGATGACAGACGACCAGAAAACTTGTGTAGTGTGAGAAGTTGTTAGAAAATTTACTTTGCATGCCAAATATCTCACGGGCATCGGCAACTCATCTGTGATTCTCTCAGATAGCCTCTTTGATAATTCACACACTGCATGATAGTCACTCGCGTGAACGAGCGCCGATTTCGCAAAACCTGTCGGCAAGTGAAAATCGGGCCTAAAATCGTGCAGTGTGACCTAGGCATTACTCTTATTAGAGTATTAGTAGACTAGACTGTGGAAGCTTGTTTCCGCCACAGAATAAAACATTTTAAAAGATAATTGCGACTGATTTGGACACTTCTAATAAAATATCAGAACCATAAAACCTTATTTTATTACATTTAAAATAAGCTGTATAGTGCTAATTTAAGTGCATTATTTAGTTTTTACTGTGTACGTGTTCCTCTAGGTTTTTAATTTACAACTCCTAAAATTGATGTGACAGATTTATCTCTTGTACAACACCCCAGGTGTGGGATGGTTCAGGGTGTAGGTCACACACCTTTCAACCTAACCAGCATAATTAGCAAGCGAAGTGTGAGAAACAAAGCAAGCTGCACTAATTCTATTAGGCAGACGGCGCTGCCAATTACCCTGCATGAGAGACCTGATTAGACCACACCTGCCCTTCCTTTCTCCTCTTACTCTTTTATCTAAGATATTCAACAAGGCCTTAAAAGTTCATCAAAAATGTATTTAAGGGGGTTTGAAAACTAGGACGTCAGCCAGAGCTGGGGAGGCCTTTGTTATTAAGACAACAGCAAATCCGATTTGATTGCACGTCGGCATGCTAATCTGTGTATCTGTGCATCTAGGTGGCATCTCATTCCAGCTGTATTAATGACAATGATCTGATTCCAGTGAGCTGCGCTTGACTGAGCGTAACCCACGTAATGTGGAAGGCTGACAACACAAAGACTCTGATCACGAACATCTTTTCAAAGTGCTAAGATCAACTGAAGCTACGAGCGGCAGCTCATCGTGTTTGATATGCACTGTGCGGTCTTAACACAGCTAGTTCTCCTCGGTACCTCTGATGTGGGATTTCTTTAGCTGGTTGGCAATGAGAGGGCAAAAGTTTACACTGTGAGTGGTGATCGAGCCATGGAGGTGCTGTATGTGACAGCATGAGCTGTTAATGATGGACACAGGGTGCAGGACTGCCATGCTAGGACCAATATTTCAGGCCTGGATGTGGATAGGCGGAGAGAGAGATGGCGGAGAGGTAAAGTTGTTGAGTGTTCCTGACATACTCCATCAACAGATGTCACTTTTCATGGGCATCATGGTTAGTAGTGGAAATGCTCCTGCAGCGTATCCAAACACAAACACACTCTTACAGTTAAGGCCCGTTGGATGACAACTGAAGCATTAACAATCGATCTGATTCTATGAGAGTAGGGAAGTCCACGTCACCACCAGTGTGAAAATTTGAGCTCTTCGAAACAGTGAATAACATTGCAAAGCAATTGGTTTGTCCAAATTTTCGAAAAGCTTGGTTTCTCCCATCACTACTATAACAATAACAACACGGAAGAATATCTTTAGTTCGCTTTTTGCTTTTTCGAAAAAAAAATCCAGTTGAAAAACAAAACAAAACATTGGCAGCCAATCAATGAGCTCAAAAATTTAAAGCAGTTGACGAAAAAAAACTGACAAAAAAATGATTGTCCGCTGATGTGGATGCAGTTATTGTTAATGTTATAGTTATCATTCTCGGTGTGATCAATGAGTGGGTACAAAATTAGAAGTCAATTGTGTGATAAGGCTATTTGTTTGTTTATGCCTATGTGTCAGCAAGAATATTCTGTGAATATACACTCTTTATATACACCAGAATATGATCTTCACAGAGAACATATAGACATAAATACACTGTAATTTGCAGTTAAGGCAAAAACAATTATTTACCTTCTAAAGCCCTGTCCTAAACATTACTTTATGTGGACGTACGGTCTCATTGCATTTGTCTGCTCATGTATGTGAAGTCTGTGTGACCGTAGGGCGTTCTATTTGTCATTTTATGACTCAAATGGATGCTCAAATAGCCCCTTTGTGGCCACTGGTGCTGACAGACTATCTGATAATAAGTGGGGATTTAGAGGAGCTCTGTTGACAGAAGCTCTAGAAAACTCATGAAAGAGTCTCTGAAAAAAAGTCTCCAAAACTTTTTTCATTGAGATTACACTGTTATGCCATTTAAGAGACTGTCTTTTAGTGAATCACTGAATGATTGATTGAATCCATTTGTTCAAAACGTTGATTCATTGTGGAACTAAACACTGGGTGCGTCTCAATCAGCTCCCTAGTTCACTAGTCAGGGTACTGATCAGGGTAATTTGGTTTATCAGTTGGCCATTTTAAGTGCTGTCTCAATCGCAAAATTCTTCCTGTGCACTAAAATGTTTTCTCCCTAAAAAGTCCCACAATGCACTGGGAAAACCAGGGAGCATCAATGCTCGCCATGTTCATGTGAACAGAAGTTCTGAAGTGCGAAACGTAAATCATGTGAGCCAGCTCAATATATATAATGACATTTGATAGATATTTTTCAAAATACAAACCAATATTTAATTATATTTTAGCATAAACATACATAGCTAGACAGGTAATGAACATAATCTAGTTAACATTTATCATTTATTTATGGCAGAAATTTTGCACATGTAACAAGAAAGTATTTATCATAATGTACTTTAAATAAAACTAAAAAAAATAATGTCAGAAAGATATAAATTCTGCTGTTGTTCATAAAAACCAGTAGTGATGTTGTACAATGAGGATATTGTCATGTCACCAGAAATAGAGTCATCAGTGTCCTATTGTGTAGTGAGCCAAGGTCCTTACTGTCCTTACCAGTGCCGAATTTGTGTACACGATATACTGATTCACGACCTAGGGAAGTTAGCGAGCTTATTGAGACTGTCTATATGAGTGAGTCATTGAATCACTCATTCAGCTGATTTGTTCAAAAGTTTTATTCAGAAACTAAACAAGAGAATGGCTTTGTGAATGAGTTCTGAATCATTCATTCAAACAATGATTCTTTTAGGAAGAATACCACTGCTATGTGTTGTTTGGAGACACGCAACAGTTCTGCAGTGGCTTTGTTCAGATCTATTCGTGTTGACAGAGCAAAACTAGTCTACTCTAGTTCATATTTGCATTGAAAAACAATGGAAATGCAGCACAGTGCCATTTTTGACCATGTTGCTAAGTTTGTGCAGGTTTAGTAATGATGACTGAATCAAGTTGTACTTCAGACTTTAAAAAAAGAAGCAACTCCATCTGGACTGCAGTCTCATTTTCAGTTTGTGAATCGTCTAAGCCCTAATGAAGGAGCGGAGGTCCCCACAGAGCACTGGGACTTGAAGGGAAATTTATGAACGCAATTTTCCATTCATTTTTATATAATTCTGTTTATACAACGCTATCTCAGTTTTCTCTGTGATCAATTTTCCATTTCAAAATCTGTAAGCAATTTGTACTTGAGTTTTACAAACATTACTGGTATGACAAGCCCCCCCCCCAACCCAACCCTATAACACACACACACACACACACACACACACACACACACACACACACACACACACACACACACACACACACACACACACACACACACACACACACACACACACACACACACACACACGTGCTCAAGAAGTGCCTATTGCTAAAAGTGTATCAATTATATGCTGGTGTTGATTTACTGAGATGTATTTTAGCAGTCAAAATGCTAAATGAAGACTTGATATGGTTTCTATCTCCATTTATGACTCACAATAAGATCTCTGCTCTAATTAACTGTATGAAAATGCAATCAAAAGGCAGCTTGCAGAATATGCAGAGAGAGAGAGAGAGAGAGAGAGAGAGAGAGAGAGAGAGAGAGAGAGAGAGAGATCGACATTAAGAGAAAAAAATGAGACAGAGAGAAAAAGAATAAGGTGGGGGAAGAGGAGTAGATTTCAAATTCCAGGAATCCATTTTCTCAGCAACAGAACAAACAGACAGCTGAAGAACCTGCATTTCTCTGTGATGTTCTTGCACTTTCCTTGAACCATTTCAGCCTTTATCTGTTTGGACAGAGTGTTTGTGACAGACTCAAATATAGCAAAATCACTTCTGATGTACTATAATGTTCATGGTATGATATTTGTGTGTGTGTGTGTGTGTGTGTGTCTCATGCTACTGTCTTTCTGTTTGTCTGTCTGTCCGTCTTTTTCCCTCCTTTCCCTACAGGAGAATTAAACACACTTTACAATTTTCAGAAAGTGGGAATTACAGCCTAATCCCATAATCCAAAAACAAATGCATCGTTCTTTTTTGTTTGCCGCCCCCAGGCCAGTCGTTCAATTTGCCTCTATCCCTCTTTCTTATCTCCTCTCATTTTTGCGCCTTTTCTCATCTCACATACCATGCTGAAGTAGATTCCCAATGGCATGAAACATTTTAGAACTCTTTGAAATTTGTACTTATTTCTTCAGAGCTACGGATTCTCCCATCTATAATTCATTGGGATATTACACATAAGCTACACATAAACTAAAATAAGATGGCCTAAATTTAAGATGCATTTAATTTTGCATATAAAATTTCCTTCCATTTGGGTTACACAGTTTCACAAAATAATAAACGTAATGTCATGCAGTCATACATAGTCACGCATAGTTTGTCAGTCATACGTACTGTAAATGAAAAAGGTAATTACTCATAAATAAGTTTGCATTTAAATTTTTTCTTTTATTCAAATCCACCTCAATCTCTGTCTCGCTCTTCTCTCTAATGTACACACTATGTATAAACAAGAGCATGATTATGTTTTATCCATTTCTGGAGGTTCAGTAAACAATAATCTGTAACCCATGTTGTTTGTGCACCACTGTGTATCATTGTTCATGACACACATGCAAAAAAAGTGCTGCATTTGCAGAAACGGCGTGTCTGTGTGTGTGCATAATCATACTCCTGTCTGAGGAATTGCTGCTAGGAACAAGGTTTACAAGGCTGGATTATACTTCATCAGGGTTGTGAGAGATCGCTGAGCTAAAGGTGTCTGACAGCTCTTCCCCCTAATGCTGTTTATAAAGCTTCAAATGTCACAACATGACATCCATATCCCTCTAGCCCACTGCGTCCACACACACATAAAGCCCCTCTGTCAATCTGCTCTCTCTATAAGTGCTACTAGGTTTGCAGTTTATTTGTCACTATTGACAGTTCCAGCGGTGCAGCAGTATTACGGCTACAGGGGATATCTGTATATATAAGCGCTGTTCTGAAACATAGTGTGCTGACTGTCTAGACAGCTTTTTAAGACATAACCCTGCTCTTAAAATTAAGGACTTTTTACATGGTACACGGTAAGTGACAAGCTTTTCTTGCAGTCTTGCCACATCTCACTTCTCCATACAGACAAGATTGCAGTGGTTGCTCCAGTAGCACCTCATTGCAGTACACGAGATCCAGGGGGCGGAGTTGGATCCAGATATAAGGGGTGGAGATGGGTAGGATTAGGGGTGGGTTTAGGGATCAAGGGGCGGAGATGGGTAGGTTTAGGTCACATACCTAAAGGCAAGTTCGGTCCTAGAGAGCCGCTGTCCTGCAGAATTTAGTTCCAACCCTAATCAAACACACCTGAACAAGCTAATCAATGTCTTCAGGATTACTAAGGCTATAGGCAGGTGAGGTTTATTTCAGTGTTGGAGCCAAACTCTACAGGACAGCGGCTCTCTAGGACCGAACTTGCCTACCCCTGGTTTAGGTATATGTAAGGTGGGAGGAGTTGGATCTGGATCCAACTCCTCCCCCTGGATTTCGTGTTCTGCAGTGAGGACCCAATGAACATTAAGGCCCGGTAATACTAGCAAGTGAAAACAAAAAAATCAGTGAAATGAACAAAATAAATTACATTTATTAAATTTAGGTGTAATGGCAACAACACAGTCATCCAAAGGCAAAACGCAATAGCTTTCGTACAACAACACTGAAACTGAGAAAAATGGCTTCAAAGTTTGTTTTAGCATGAATGTTATAGTTGGTGAAGGAAAAAAATATGAGATGGGAAGAAAAGTTGTCAATGCTTTTGCGTTCTCTCGCATTCCCCCATTGCGCAATCGCATTGCATTCCCCCGAGAAACTTTGTGATCGCTAGCAAAAAGTTTGCGTTCCCCCGAGAAATTTTGCGATCGTTCGCAAAATGTTTGAGTTCTCCCGAGAAAGTTTTCAGGTGAACGCAAAAGCATTGAAATATATTTGTTCTCCCATCTAAATTTTTTCAAAGTCCAGATATTACTTCATCAAACGTCTACGTCACAATGTGAAATATTAGCATAATGCCCATCCAAAGGCATGCACAAAGAAAAAAGACGAGCTTTCAGTGAATTGTAGTGTTGTAGTATGTAGTGGCAACCCTGTGTGTTTGGATGCAAAAGCAAAACTGCTTTATTTAGCCTTCCGAAAATGGATGAAATTATGAATCAGAGGTTAAGATTTATTTATAAAGCTGTGGTTTAGCAGTACAACTCAAAATTTTGCTTGTGCACAGCACATTTGATAGAGGACAGCTTCCTGAACCTGGGAGAGTACAACACCGGCTATATACAAAGACTAGCGTGAAACATTCTGCTCAAGTCATGATTGCAAAGTTGGTTCTATTCGATCAGTATGATCATTCGCATTTTCAGAATCCATCTCGGGCTCAAAATGATACAGTAAAACCGACGACAATCGCTTAAAGCCTTGGATGCTACAGCTCATGTAACCGGTCCTACTTGACCCGCTCCAAGCGGGATTTGAACCGGCGTCTCCAGCATGGGAGGTGGGCACGCTAACAAGGACGTTAAAAACCGCAGTCTCTAGCATCAGTCACCAATGCGCCTCTTGAGGCCAGGGGAGTGAGGTTTACCTGCACAGCTCTTACTAGCTGGCCTCTGTTACACTCACTATTATGGTAAGGGGTGTTACATTCCCGACACACACTTGAGGTGTTTGGCCAATCACAACGCACTGGGTCTGCTGGCCAATCATTTTCGGAAGAAGGGGCTTTGAAGAAATCAGCTCGTTTCAGACAGAAAAGAGGAGCTGCAATACTGTACGACATGTGAAAAATAATGTTTTTTTTTATGTTAACCTATCATAACCATGTTAACCTATTCTATTAACCCAATAAACAAAATGCAACAACTCACCAACCTCAGGCAGAATCAGTCTCTCATGTTCTTTTTGTGACGAGCAGTATGTTGCAAAAGTAACATTCCAAATGAGTCACTAATGAAGTTCTATTTCGGTTAGCATACTGCCTGTGTGTGTTGCAGACATAGGGTGACCAGATGTCCTGTTTTCACAAGGTTTGTCCTGGTGTCCTGATAGTTAAAAAAAATGTAAATAGCCTGTCCTGATTCCAGCGGTTATGCTGATCTACAGATATCCTCAATGTCCTTCCAGTTGGCGTCTCCGGTATTGTTTGCAGACAAGGAAAAACTGTTTATTTGCTGTTGTTGCTATACTTTCATAAAAAAAAAAGGCAAATCAGTTTGTAAAGTATTTAACAACACATACACTTTCTGCTGATACTCTCACTAAACGACTCTCAAGCTAGCTAGCTAGCTATAGCTAAGCTGGAGAAAGAGTGCAGACATATTTTTGTAGCCTAACCTGGAAGTTAGCATCACCATGGTTCCCTCAACAAAAATTCATGACTTTTGGATTATAAACTCTGTGACCAACAAAAGTTTATGATTCTTACACATTTTTTTCATCATGATAATCACAACTGAACACAACTTTTATGAATTTTGAAGCCTAAATGCAATCACCAGAAGTGAAAAGCAAAAGTTAAGCAGTAAAGAACTACACAACACAACTGCACAACTTCAACATTACCACCACTAACCTTCAGACAACTCTTTCAATCTTTATTTAAAATTTGTTTAAATAAACTAACTTTGGGACAATGTAAGTTAAAAAATATTTTAGGACTCATTCCTGCAGCACTCTGTGGCCAAACATGTAGAATGGAACAGCTTTTTCTAGACTACTGATATGGATTCTTTATCGCATGTGAGTGTTCAACATGTTAAAAAAAAAGTTTTTTTAAAAGTACTAGTATTTCTTTAGGGGTAAAACTTTTTAATGAGGAAAAAAATGCTGAACGCAGGATATGACATGAAATGACACTATGATAACAACACTGCTAGACATTTTCCTTCATTTCGCTGAAATAAACTGCACGTTTTAGAACTGCAGTTACTCCTGTCATTATTTTAGACAAGAGTGGGTAAACACCTCCCATGGCGAATTCACAGGGATACTGCCTATAGGTGTGTAGTTAGAAGACAGGAAGGCAGCGTGCAATGTTTTTGAACAGAGCTTATAGTCTTACTGTAGGCTACAGCAGGACTATACGTCACTTGAAATGTTGAGAGAGGTAGAAATGGATAATAATAACTGTCAAGCAGTAATATGGAATTTCCTTTTAAGACTTTCTTAGAACTGGTAGACAGTCAATGCAATGGTAGGATGAGTATTTCATGCACTGAACCAGTCACACCAACAAACACAACGTTAAACATCAACCTAGCCAGTCAGACAGAGCCATGTTGAGAGCCATGTACTTAGTTTCCCATAAAGCCATTCAACACACGTTTAGTGCCCAGAAACTGAATGATGCCTTTGCTCATAGAGTTAAACCAGCAGAAAAGGAAGGAAATTAAACGGGGATAATACTTAAAACGCTTTAGCTAAGTGTGTGCAGGCTGTTGACTTTATCTCCAGTCTGAGCTCATTGCTTGGCCGCATCTGTCTGGCGGTGAAATGCCAGAAAGAAAGAAAGTGAGAGTCACATATAAACACAACCAGGTAAGAGTGTTATACGCAGACACAAATGCACATATATATCCACAGGCACATGCATGCAAACATATTCACACACTGAAATCCTGCCCTGCAGGTGGAGTCATTATGATTCTGAGTGTGTGAGCGGAGCAGACCAAACGCAGAGGGTCAGATCTCATTTCCTTTAGAGTGTCTTGCCAATCGATTCTTCTCAGAGAGATATAGAATGAGGTAGGGAGAAATAAAGAGGAAGTAAGAACGTATCAGAGAATAGGAAAGATGAAGGTAGAAAGATAAATATGGGTTCATGTGCAAACAGATAAAGATCTATGATATCTGCAATATCACTTGAGTACGAAAATTATGACTGTAAATGTACTTCTTAAAGTGCGTTGCATAAAAATCGTTTTTGTCAGATTTTTGTCTTGTTATCCTGCAAAAAATATCTTTAAAACATGACTGCTTGTCTTGATATTATTACTTGTCTTATCATGTGTCTTCATTTTCTTCTTATTTAAGCACAAATCTACCTATATTTATTAAGTTTGTTTAAAAAAAAAGGTAAAATTCTCTGAAAACAAGTCTTAATGTCTTACACTACTATTTTGCTTCTCTATTATTATTATTTGTATTTTTTAATGAGCATAAGCCTCTCTAAATTGTGGTCGATTTATGCTTAAAATTGTACGAATATCTCATAATTTTGGTTCTTTATTAAGGGTATTCAGATCTTTTTTATGGAAAACAAGAATACTGACTTAAGAACATAGTGTATTGTTTGTCAGTTTCTGTCTATGTTTACTGAAATAATGTTTGTGGACCCCACAGCATCTTTGTCTTCTCCTGTGGAACTAAACTTCACGCATGTAACTCTCATGGGATGGCATAACAGATGCACACATTTATCGACTGACTTCCTGTTGGTGACACTTGAAAAATGACTACATTTCCTGGACCCACTGGGATTTTATGGTTTACTGACTCTCGCATGCATTGCACAAATATTGTAAAAACACACCAAGTTCAGGCAGTGGTGCCTTGTGGTAGGTTTGCAGGGGGGTAGCATGCTATCTCATCTCTCCCAAGGCAATAGAAGAGGAGTTTGATCAACTAGGCGGACCAGCAGATCTATACACAAACATACACGGCATTCATGAAATTTCGGGGAGGATCATGGTGTAATTTGTTTCAAAGGGACCAAAAGATTTTCTGAAAGCCTCAGAAAAATAAGATGATTTCTTCGACAAAGCTGGTTCTCCACCTTCCTCTCACTTGTCCATGAACCTTATAATAAAATATGGCTCTATCTTTCTCTGTATGTGCATTATTGTAATGAAGATGTTGGAATTCAAAAATAAGACAAATATAAATATTTTTGGGCTGTGCGTTTGTGTGTCTAAGAGACTGGGTGGTGCACCTACACGTCTCCTAAGGGGAATGGTTAAATACCAAACAGATCAATAGAGACAAACTAATTAGATGTATTTGTGTCTGGGCAAGTGGGTGTTTAGACATAGCTTTGAGTGATTTTTTTTAATGCAATGATTTCCATTTAAATGTTAATGATCCAACAGGGTAGTCAATGCTTCCTTTTACATATCAATTAGTTGTGGCTCTCTAAACTACTAATCAATCCAACCCTTAGACTTAGATAGAAGATAGGTCTATCTTAACTTCCAGTGGAGGCCCCAGAATTTTCTTTATTGGAAGTGCTTTATAACTCTGAGGGTGCAAATGGAAACAGACATCTGTGCAAGTAATATGTGTGGAGCCGGCAACTATAAACTCTAAATAACTCTAAATAACTAGCGTTATTTAGACACAGAACAGCTTCTAAAAAGGCATGCTGTGCATTTATTTTTCTCAGTGGTATTTCACTTTGCCTCTCAGGCCATAGCCACAAATAGTTTAGTGATTTGGCTATCTGCCATCTGCCATCTCACACACTCCACAATAAATAAAACACACACACACACACACACACACACACACACACACACACACACACACACACACACACACACACACACACACACACACACACACACACACACACACACACACACACACACACACACACACACACACACACACACACACACACACACACACACACACAGAGGATGCTCTTTCAGCACACATTCTGTACCTAAATATAAATTGTGTACAAGTATAAATTTTTATATAGCCTGTAAGAGATTTTAATGTTTTTCTGTGCTGTGATATCGAAATATTTTGATAAATTTACTGTAACACATCCTTGATTAATACAACTATTATTTTCCTTATATGTATTTTGTACATTTTATTCAGTTTCATTTATTTCTTTGTATGTCTTTTATTATTTTAATAATTATTTTATTAATTGAATTATTTTTTGGTCACTGTATTGTATAATCCCCCAATTGCATTATTTAAATTTTTTTTGATGACTATATTTTTATACTAAAATGTGGATTTGTGATTTGTTGATCCTGGAACAACATTTCTGTCGGAAAATTTAATCATAACCATATCCCTCTCCCTTAACCTAACACTAGTCATAACCTATCCCTAGAATCAGAGGGAAATGATAGATGAATGTAAGCACCTACCCTTGTAATCCAAAACGTTACACTGTAAACTTCTCCCTCAAATCTAATAGTTCGATTGGAATGTTGTTCCAGGATCATCAAAAATCATGATCGATAACATGAAATCAGGTTCTGCTATCAATTATGGAATGAGTTACGAAAGCTTGATATGACGTCTGCATCATTATGGTTCAGTGGTCAGTGTTGCAGAGGAGAAGAGTCTGTTTTCAAAAGCAAATATGCATTTAATCCATTAGCTGGAAGGAAATGCAGGATGTGCTTTGATTCTGTCAATGCAATGTGAAATGACCTTTTTTGTAGGTCTTATTTTTTTGTTTATATTTTTGTATTATTTGGAGATATTTGTCCCTGTCAGCTGTTTTTGATGTCACAGCATTAGTCACATGGCATTTACACTGTACGACTCACCCAGCTAACAGGGAACATCATCAGAACATGTTGGCAAGGTTTTCTCAAAGTAATGAACAAACGTTCATCCATTAACGTTACCTGAACATCCACTCAGATTCTGGTCTTTAATAATCTTCTCAAAACATTAGCACAAAACATTATTTATACATCGTTCATGGAACGGTTTAGTTGGACATTTGTAATTTTTTTAAATGTTACTCCTTGTTTCAGAATGTTTAGAGCAAATTCAAAAGAAACATTCTCATAATGTTTGTAAAATGATAAATGAATGTTGCCGTAACGTTCACATAACCAAGAAAAAAACGTCTTTAAAACATTTAAAAAACTGGACATTTTGAAATAATGTTTTTACAACTTAATTGGGAACGTTAGCAGAACATATTTTTTGTTACCTAAAATGCGGCAAGCATTTTAAGCAGTGCTGAAAAAAATAATAATTAAATCTCCATCAATTAGCAGCTACCGAGAAACTCTGGCCCATTTAGTCACAACCGAGGAGTGTCCTTCAAACGCTCTGTGATAGAGCTATCTAACACGCACACGGCACGGCTGTGACAACATGGGACAAAAGCCAGCAGAGGGTTTAGAGTGACAATGGAAAGGAGCGGAGGCGACAGTCTCCTTGTGACGATGTCATGTGACAGTCGTGTAATGATGATGTTGTCTGACAGGACCCCTGCGTGAGATGCTGACACAGGAGTCATGATGTTATAGATTAGTGCTCTGTGTGTGTGTTTACCCATGGTCCTTCTTACAGTTTCTTACAGTCATACAACTGGCAAGCCTCTGGATCTGCTCTGACCTCTTTTTAGCATCAGTAGCATATTTTTGCTTAGCATTTGTTAACAGATAAAAACCAAGGATGCCAAATTAATTCATTGCTCTCAACTCATTAGAAGCATGAATTGGCATGCGATTGGCTTACTTCTATGTTAACGTACTTGTGACACATCTTTAGATTCATTAGCAGATGTGCAAGTATCCAGTATAAAAGTCTCCTGTAACTGGCTTTGCACCATGGCAACGAATCCAGGTCAGGTAAGGGTGTTAAAACCAAGACGGATTATGCTTGATGTGTATCTGAAAGTGTGTGTGGGAATGTGTGAACCACTGTGGACCACCCTGAGAAGCTGATTCTGATTTGGAAAGTGTCTGTGAGGCATGGCTAACCATACAGAGAGTGAACGATGTTAAGAAGGTGTGGTAGTTTGTCAAGTATTTAAACACGAGCCGAAAGACATGTAATCCACTACATTCAACTTTATTCTTCTTCTCCTTTTTACATCACAATCTAAGCCTTTCTCCTCACTAGCGCCCTCAGTGTTCACTAACAGTTATTAACAGGACACAACATTTCCCCTTTTCTTAAAGTAATTAGTCACTTAAACAGGGTAACCGCAACGGCTGTAAAATAACCCTTACATTAAGGATCGTACCCGAAAACCTAAATTTAAATTTAACAGGAATTAAGGTTATTCTGCTATTAGCTATTATAACTCAGACCTCAAAACAGTATGACATTTTCGCACATAACAGAACAGTATGAGTAAAATAATCTGATTATATATATATTTTTTTTTTTCAATTTGCACAGTTCACACTTCAGTATTCATCTCTCAAAGTCTTTTAACCACCGAGGTGGGTTACGGACTCTGGGGGTGCGTCTAGGGCCTGGTTCTTGCCCAACATGCACATTCTCTGTCACGGTGGGACCATCCAGTGTAGTCTCGTTGTTCTCATTGGTGCAAGCTAGAGCCTCCTTTGAGAAACGCGCCAGTTTTGAGGCATTCCATTTCCGACCATCGCTGAGAAGATAAGTACCTGGTCCGACCTTCTTTACGACTGTCAGAGGTTCTGTGTATTTGGAAGACCCCTTGTAAACGTGTTCCGGTGTCCTGACTCGCACAACATCATTCACTTGGAAGGTGGGCACTTTTGCTCCTCGCTTTCTGTCTGTATACTCCTTACTGTTTTGTTGATTTTGTTTTACAGTTTCTTTGACTTGCTTGTGTGATGTAATTTTGTGTGAGACAGGAAAGATATTCAGTTTAGTGCGCATCTACCTATTTCTCAGCAACTCAAATGGAGTCACTCCTGTAGTGGCGTGCGGTGTAGCTCTGTTAATCTGTAAGAATTCTGTCACTGTTTGTTTCCACGGCTTGTGTGCTCTTTCTGCCGTCTGGAGACACTCTTTTAATACCCTATTGAATCTCTCAATCGCCCCATAGGCTCTTGGGTAGTAGATGCTGGAGCGCAGATGCTTTATCTCTCTCTCTCTCAGAAAGTTTGCAAATTCATGGAAAGTGAATTGACATCCATTCTCAGAGACTAGGTAGGTCGGATATCCTTCACGACTGAACACTGTAGCTAAAAAACGGGTAATCACCTCTGTTGTGACTGTAGAGGCGAATGCCACTTCTGGCCATTTGTTGTAGTAGTCTGTGAGAGTGATAGCATAACAACAATCCCAAGTAGCACGTTCAAAAGGACCGGTTATGTCAATGGCCACCTTTTCCCATGGTCCATCTGGCAATTTGACGGGTGTAAGTGGTGCAGGTGCAGTCTTCACTGTTTTGTCATTGTATTGGCATGACACACATGAAGCTATCTTACTCTGTACATATTTGTCCATTTGTGGCCACCAATACAGTTCTCGCAGTCTCTGTTTAGTGCGTACCACTCCCTGGTGCCCCTCATGTGCCAAGTCTACCACTTTCGCAGTGATGTGGGCACGATCAACCGGTCAGTACCTCTCATGACAAGTGCTTTGTCTACGGCCAGTTCATATGTACATTGAAGTATGAAATCAGCTCGTTTCTTACGTTCTTTCTGCATTTTGGCCAGCCTTTCTGTATTTGCTGTCGCAACTGAGTCAGTTCAGGACAAGTGTCACATGCGGCGGTGAACTCCGACAAGGATATGGCATGCAAAGACTCCATGAAAATGGTCTCTACTATGTCCGGTTCCACTTCATCTTCTCCTGTGGTGGCCAGTGGAAGCCTGGACAGGCAGTCGGCAGTTACATTCAGTTTCCAGGGCGGTAAGCAACTTCGTATGTAAAGCAAAGTAGTCTTGCGGACCACCTTGCAATTCACAATCCAGCACGCCAGTACCCCTGGATGTGAGCAGGGTAGTAAGTGCTTAATGGTCTGTGCGTAACACAAAGTGATGTCCCCATAGATATGTTCTCCACCTTTCTACTGCCCAAACGCATGCCAGTGCTTCACGTTCCACAGTGGAATATTTTCTTTCAGCCGGAGAAAGTGTTCTGGATGCAAACGCCACGACTCTCTCTGTGTTATCTGAATGAAATTGGCTAAGTACACCCACTAACCCATAATCAGAGGCATCTGTAGTTACATATGTAGGCAGTTCAGGGTCATATAGTGCTAGGGCAGGGCTACCAACAATCAGTCTCTTAATGTCTGTGAAACTATGCTCTGCCTCAGCAGTCCAGTTGAACTGCCGTTCTGTTGACTCCCTGAGTGTTTGACGAAGCGGTTCAACAACGGTAGAAAAATCAGGAATAAATTTACTGTACCATGATGCCAGGCCCAGGAAGGATCGCAGTGAGGATGTGTCATGTGGGGCAGGTGCATTGGCCACAGCTTTGATCTGATCTTGATCTGGGTGAAGCCCTTCTTTGGATATGGTGTGGCCTAGGAACCGCAAAGAAGTCTGGTTGAGTTTGCACTTCTGCATGTTTAGCTTAAGTCCTGCCTCGTTCAAGGCATGCAGCACCCTCTGTAGGTTGGCATCATGCTGCTGTTGAGTGGTTCCGTAGCAAATCACATCATCCAGGTATGCCTGTACTCCTGGTATGCCTGCTAGTATGGTCGTCATCATCTTCTGGAAGGCTGATGGAGCTGAAGCAAGGCCAAATGGGACCCGACAGGAACGGAAAAGACCATCATGTGTGATAAATGCAGTCATATCACGGCTGTCTGGGTGCAGTAACATTTGGTGGTAGGCGGAGGCCAGGTCAATGGTAGAAAAGACTGTGGCTCCTCTAAGTTCAGAGAATAGCTCGTCCATGTGTGGTAACGGGTAACAGTCACTTACAATGGCTTTGTTAGGTTCCCTGAGGTCAACACACATGCGCAGTTTTCCTCCATCTTTTTTCCGCGTCACCACTATTGGAGAGACCCATGGAGATGCATCAATGCGTTCTATGACGCCCTTTTCCTGTAGGTCTTTGAGCTCATCACTCACGGCCTGCCTCACTGCGAAGGGAAGTCTTCTGAGTTTTTGTTGTATTGGCACAGCCTCTGATTTGGGTTGAATTTTGTGCACAAATCCCTTTGCACAGCCGATTTCCTGTACCTGGATCTCAGGTGCCATCTGTGGTATTGTGATTGGTACAGTAGGTGCCCTCTGTGCAATAGGACCCTCCGAGCTGTCAGCTGTAACAACTTTTGTGCCCTCAATATGCATGTGCAATGCCACAACTAGATCTAGCCCTAATAGAGCAGTGCCTGACTTTACCACTATGAATGAGCCTATAGTAGAATGCCCATCATGATTAACTGTGGCAGTCATACACCCTTTAACAGGTATTTTCTCTTTTGAGTATGTGAACAGGTTCACTGTAGGCTCAGAAAGTTCACATGTAGGAAAAAGGGTCTGATGAGTGCTCTCTGGAATAATAGAAACTGATGAACCTGTGTCTACTATTAGCTCAACGTCATGACAATGAGCATTTGTGTTCACTTGCACAGTACAGAGAATTTTATCTTGCACAGTATCAGTCATATAAAGCACTGTCAGTTCGTTTATCACTATTTCACGCACCTCCTTTTGTCCGGAACGACACATTTTGGAAAAATGTCCCAGTTTTCCACACGAATTGCACGTCACTTTAACAGCAGGGCATGAAGGTTTATTTGCTAGGTGGCTGGTAGATCCACAACGGTAACATGAGCGGCGACTAGTGGTAGGCGCCACTGATGAAGGAGGTGTCTTTTGTTCTTTTGGCGGGCCTTCCAATGCTGTTTATGTATGGCCCTCACCGACGCAGTAGTAACCGCCGTTGAGGTCGCGGCATTAGTAGTACTGTCAGAGAGAACGCCCGCGTTACGTAGTCCCGCCTCAATCTGCAGAGCCAGCGAAGTAGCTTTAGCCAGCGTCAGATCCGCTTCTAACAAAAGCCTGTCTCGTACGCGTGTATTGGCAACACGCTCTATCAGTTGATCTTGAAGCATTTGCTCCTCCATATCACCAAACTCACACAGTGCAGCCAGTTCTCGCAATACGGCTAGATACTGATTTATCGACTCATCTGGTCGCTGTGCCCTCTGACGAAATTTATGACGTTCCGCAATCACATTTACTTTAGGAACAAAGTGATTTCTAAGTCCCTCCACTGCAGTACCATATGTGGTACCTGTATCTGGTAGTGCGTAAAACAGTCGTTGTCCCTCGGTGCCAAGTGCATGGAGAAGAACAGCACGCTTTCTTGCCTCTGGCCACTTTTCCCCATTGGCATCGATTACTAACATATAGTTCTCGAACATTTTCAGCCATGTAGGGAAGGGAATAGCAGGTTCGCCTGGGCAAGGCATGAACGGTGTAGGTAAAGGCACATTAATAGCCATCCTCGTCGCCAAAAATGTGGTAGTTTGTCAAGTATTTAGACACGAGCCGAGAGACATGTAATCCACTACATTCAACTTTATTCTTCTTCTCCTTTTTACATCAAAATCTAAGCCTGTCTCCTCACTAGCGCCCTCAGTGTTCACTAACAGTTATTAACAGGACACAACAGAAGGACAGAGACTGAAGTCAAAAACAGTTGTTTACTAGCAGTAAACATTTTTTATAAGCTACTACTAAAGCCAACCAAAAATCACATTTCATAAAAACTGCATGACCAGATTCTTAAAGCGTGGACACATTTATATTGAATTTCACAGGAGAAATCCAGTCATTTCAATTGGAATCCATGTGAATTTCACATGAGGGCGAAAAATATTTACCTGAGTGGATTTCGCAACGGATCTTTTGACGGATTCGCCAGGTGCTGCTTGTTTGAAACTTCTGTAAGAATTTGCAATTGAGACGCAGAAAAGGCAGCATGCCCTTACACGTTATATAAGTCTCATTACACAGTGTTCCCTTCCTTCTTTGCAGATCTATGCCTCTCTCTGTCAGTGTGAAGAATAGTTTTTAGAAAGGATTGTTCATGAAGTATATGAACAATAAAAGGAGAGGATGAGTGTGTTTTGGGGGTAAGCAAGCCATTTCGGCAATTTTGTAAACTCCTAATAAACTTAACCACTGAATTAGACCACACCCCCTCTCTTCTCTCAAACCCCACACTCCAAAGACATCAACAAACCCCAACATATAAAAGGCAGAGAGTGTTTTCTGATTCAAACCGACAACTTGTGAGTCTTTGAATCTTTTGGAGTGACTTAAAAAATAATTATTTTCTTGACATTTATACAGACTGCAAACAGATTTTGTTTGTCTGTTTGTTTGTTTTTTGCCATGGTGCTGCATGGAGTTCAGTTTAGCACTGCAGGAAACATTGAATTGGCCATTCCCCTGACTCTAATTCCTGTTTATATAACTTAGGGCTATTGTTGAGACATGTATTATTCCTTTACTCCAGTGAAATCTGTTAGGTAGAAGGTACATTCGATACATACAGATCTAAAGAAACCTAAATCATGTTCCTTCTTCAACAGCAGGGATTCCCAATCTCGTTTTTTTTTTTTTTTTTTTTTGGTCAGCCAAACCCTTTACACATTAATATAAATCTTTGATATTTTAAGTTAATATTTCATGAATTTACCAATGCATTTACATATTCACTTTCTCTTTCACAGTTAATGCATATATATAGGCTATATATATATGAAACAGCACAACAGACTATATGCTTCTTTAATTAATTTGCAGCCTTTGATTTGATCATCTTCTTTTGATAAGATATATTGCCATTTCAGTTTTATTAATTTATTTTAATGCTACTTTCAATTAACTATTAGCTTTTCATCAACTCACAAACCCACTGCAGATCACTTTTGGAAGCTTGTTTCTGCCAGGGAATGAAAAGTGACTCATAAACAAGTCATAAACTAATAATTGTTTATCTCACAATTCAGACTTTTTTTCTGGGAATCCAGAGTTTACATCTCAAATTCTTTTTTCTTTTTTTTTGGTTTCTGCCATAGAATTTGTTTTTTTTTAATGAAAAAAAAAGTAATAAAAAAAAAAAAGGTAATTGGCACTTTTTTTTTATCTCACAAAGTTTATATCTTTATAAACAAGTTTCCATAGTTCCCCCATGGGAAACCCTGTAGTAGCCTATCTGAATACACATGCTTTTTACAGCTGTGGCTGAGCTTCAAATAGGACATTTATTACGGGTAAATTTCCTGATAAAGATTCTCTTATCAAGAAGTAATTTTGCACATTCTGCGGCACCTGCCTCGACTATAAGCACAAGCAGAAATAGTGGTGATATATATAAGGATAAATCTGTTCGTACGAGCGTGAGTGTATGTGTGTGCAGGTGTGTCTACAAAGGAAGTGAGAACCAGAAGACATGAATAGTCCATCTGGAGTGAAATAAGGTGATAGTGTTCCAACGCACACAGTGAATACACTCATGGTATAAGTAGGCAGAGCAGTGAACTGTCTTTGTGATGTGTTGTCTCTACGCTTGCTAAACAGGTACAGCTTCTTGGTAAAACTCTTTTGTCTTCTGCCTGTCTATCTATCATCTGTCCATCTCTCTGCTAGATGTCTGTCAGGGTCCTTCCATGTTTTTCAGCATCTGTCTTGCAGGCGCATGTCAGATTCTCCATCCAGTGAGAGAATTTAAATATCAAAGCATCATTCTGGGTAAAGTGACATACTCCTGAACTCTTCGCTCTTCATGAAAACACACACACACACACACACACACACACACACACACACACACACACACACACACACACACACACACACACACACACACACACACACACACACACACACACACACACACACACACACACACACACACACACACACACAAATTGGCATTACGGCAAACAATTACAATGTTGGCAAAGATTAGTCTACAACAATAAACATGTAAATGTTTTTTATTTTCATTTTTTTTAGAGAGGGTTATTTTTAGAACATTTACAGAAGAAATGGAACATGTAAATGTCAAAGTCAGTTGTTATAATATAAAACATTGTAAGTCACAGCTTGGGGGATGTTCTTCTCGTATTACAGTTTTTTACAATCACTTTGTTACTATTTTCAGAACCTTGATGTCATTTTTCACAACTCTAGACACAAAACTCACAACCAATTATCAAAATGCACATTTTTCAAAACTCTAACCATTTTCTCAATTGTTTGGATACAATACACATAAAACTTAGATCATTTGTTCATTCAACAAAAATCACTTGTTCAATATGACACAACTTAACATCAAAGTACTACTATTTCAAAAGGCAATTCACACATTACATTTCAAATGAATGTCTATTCATTTCCTTACACTGATCTAACTATCAATTGATACAACTGCTCAAAATGATAAGTAACTGTTGCGTTACTCTTAATGCATAGTTGTATGGAAACAGACAAACAATCTTCCATGTTTACAGTAAATCATGAAAGTTTCAAGATAACGAGATTCATTGTCACCAATTAGCGTGGAGCATGAACCAATTAGACTACAATATCCATGGATGTAGCCTAATATTTTATATCATACTGTAATGCTTCATCAGACACTGTGTCTATGGTCCCAAATACTGTACCACCTTTTCAGACTATTTAAAGTATTGACAGTACTGCACTGTAGAGATGCAGGCCCTTGGAATTGCTTGTCCAATTCTGCCAACTCGTTACTGATGATTGAGGGCACATTGTGGAATGAGTATATAAAGAGTTGATTGGGATCCAATTGCAAGAGCATAGTGATATGTAACATGGAGCCAGCAGGTGATCCAGGTCACAATGGAGGTCAAGCAGTGGTGGGAGGAAGACGAGGAAGACGTGTTGGTCAAAGGAATGGTAGGGGACAGGCAGCCCTTCTGAGAGGTGGTCGTGGGCCTCGTTTGAGAGGTGTGGGGGAACGTGGTAGAGGACAGGCACCCCTTCTGAGAGGTGGTCGTGGGCCTCGTTTGAGAGGTGTGGGGGAACGTGGTAGAGGACAGGCACCCCTTCTGAGAGGTGGTCGTGGGCCTCGTTTGAGAGGTGTGGGGGAACGTGGTAGAGGACAAGGCCACGGACCAAGACAGCGGCAGCAACAGCATAGAGTGTCCAATGAAATTCGGGCAATAGTTGTAGACCATGTCATAAATCATGGCATGACAATGACTGAGGCGGCTACAATGATACAACCAAACCTGAGAAGGTCAACCGTGGCCTCAATAATCAGAACTTTCCGCAATGAGAACCGGTAAGTTATCAGCATGCACTAAACATTATGCTACTCTCAATTGTCAAATGACTGCATACCAATGTGTATCACAGAATAGGTGATGTGACCAAGTGTCTTCTTACTCTAATGTTCCCTGTAGAATTGTGACTAGGCCAAATAGTGGAGGCAGAGGGAAAATTCTAACTGACCAGCAAGAGCAGGCTGTGGTCGATTTGGTTCGGGCCAGAAATGATATTCGCCTTACAGAAATTCGCCAGCATATCTTGGACAATGAAGACATGTTCAACAATGTGGGATCCATAAGTTTGCCGACCATTGCACGCATACTGAAAAGGCACCAGGTATCTATAAAACAACTATACCATGTGCCTTTCGAAAGAAATGCAGACAGAGTGAAACAAATGAGGACTGAGTATGTTCAGGTAAGTTCAGTTTCAAGACGGCTGTTGTAAAAACATTCCCAAAAATTCTACATTGTACGGTAATCTCTAAATCTCTTTCCAAAATGTATTTTTAGAGGGTGATGGAGCTGGATGCTGATGACGACCATCACAAATTCATATATTTGGATGAGGCAGGTTTTAATCTGGCCAAGACAAGGAGGAGAGGTCGGAATTTCATTGGCCAGCGGGCAACCATCCAAGTACCTGGACAACGTGGGGCCAACATTACCATGTGTGCGGCTATATCAGAAGATGGTGTGGTGGGACGCAGACCTCATATTGGACCATATAATGCAGCTCTCCTTGTCACCTTTCTTGATGAGCTCGAACAGGTTTGTAGAGCTGAAGGTGTGACCTATGTCATTGTCTGGGACAATGTCAGGTTCCATCATGCTCATGTGGTGCAAGCATGGTTTCAGGCCCATGCACAATTTACCACCCTGTATTTACCCCCATACTCCCCCTTCCTTAACCCGATTGAGGAATTTTTCTCCGCATGGAGATGGAAGGTTTATGATAGGCACCCTCATGAACAAGTCACTCTTCTCCAGGCCATGGATGACGCCTGCAATGACATCACAGCAGACCAGTGTCAGGCCTGGATTCGCCATGCCCGAAGGTTTTTTCCAAGATGTTTGGCTAATGAAAACATCCATTGTGATGTAGATGAGAACCTGTGGCCAAATCCACAACACAGAGTTGATGACAATGTAGAAGTACAGTAATCACTGCTGTTTTATTTCTTACAGTGCAAGCAAGTTGAGGAACACTGCATTTGATGGTTTACAGTACTGTCTTTTCTTTTCTATTTCATTGCATTTGATGGTTTACAGTACTGTCTTTTCTTTTCTATTTCATAGCTAATTACTGTATTTTTGCTTTGATTAAAATAAACCAATGTTGTGATTGTACTGTAGTGTTTTGCATCAATATATTACAAACTTTGTTCAATGATTCCACTTTGTCTGTATTCTCTCTACTACTGCAGTACTTTACAGTAACAGAGGTATTTACTGTACATGTAGTACCATAATGAAACCTGTATCACCTATTTTGTTCTACAATAGTTAATGATTGTACGAACAATGACAGAGTGAAACTATCGGTTGCTTGTGTGTGGGTGATCTATAGTTGTGTTTCAATGGTATTTCACAGTAAATTTGTTTTTTGAACCAATGACTGTGCAAGATTTCTTTAAAGATGTGAATGCACAATGCAATGTTTTGAACATTAGACAACCTGTGTTACAAGTGATAACCGTTTTGAGTTTTGTGTCTAGAGTTTTGAAAAATGACATCAAGGTTCTGAAAATAGTAGCAAAGTGATTGTAAAAAACTGTATAAGCACTTCAATTTTTTTTTTTTTTTTAGAGTTTGCTACTTCAAGGGAAGTCTTACTTTATCAATTGCGATACATTGTGAATTTTGCCTGATAACACATGAGATAACTTACTATGGGAAATTGGGAATTGCAGTGAAATCTGTTTTTGCTTCTTTCTTTTTTTTTGCTTAGACTACCAAGACTTTCATTTTGGGCGGTTGGGGATGTTTTCTTTAGATTTACCTTTTAACCTGTTTTGGGATTATACTTTGCAGATAAAACTTTTTTGTGCTGTGCATTATATGTGTCTTCACATTTCTGGGCAGCATTTTTAAGGGACGGTTAGTGCTGTACTCGATTGTGACTCATGAGTTTTGTGTTTGATTAATATTCAATGCATCTCCTTTATGCAACTCTAATGCAGTTGTTTACATTGATTTTGATTCAGTACCCATATTTTTCATTGGACATTAACTGGTGACTCAACACAGTACCAAAATTGCTTATTGTACAAAACGTGAACAAAATGTCCACAAACACTAATGTTGAAATGTATTATTATTATATTTACTAAGCCAATTCGCTGTACAAAATACACTGTGGTCAGCACAAATCTTGTTTATCATTATTGCTAGTGAACCAATATTCAATATTTAATTTAAAGTAGGTTGCATAAAACTTTTCTTTTAGTCGTGATTTTGAATGCAAATGACATGTTTTTTTGCACAGCTTGACATCAGTCATGATGCACCTCAAAGTTTGAATGTATTTTCATGAGTCAAGCCATCTTCAAACTAATGTAGGATGTTCTGAATGGTGTGGTGTGATGTCACTGATGTCAAGTGTCGTCGGGGGAGTTCCCTGACGAATTGGGATCACGCTAGGGAGCCAATTGACTTCGAGAGAATTAAAAACGAGCCAATAGACATTGGCATGCAAGATTTGCATTCCGCGACCCGCCTACCAGCGCGGGTATAAAAGGCGGAAGTAAACATTGCGCAATGCTTTTTGCTTCGGAGCCATCCAGTGTGTTCTCTCTCTGAGCTGCTGTGTTTTCCGAGTTATAAATAAGAACGAGTCCTCTGGGAAGAAGGAGGATCCTCTGTTGCTGGTGTGACGGCACTTCAAGCGACCATCGCCCCCCGTTGCCGGCCGTTCTCTCTATTTGAAAAAAAGAGCCGTTTTTACGGCTGGTATCTGGTACTGGTGAGTGCAGCACGCGGGCTTGCAGTTTCCCCGTCGTGTCTGTCGCGGTGGTCCCTGTGTGCCTCGGCACGTTAAAAGAGCGTTCCTTTTTTCTTCTAAAAGAGCACCACGGGCGTTTCGCGTCCTTTTCAGGATGTCGTTTCACCCGTGCGTTTCTGGATGCGGTCGACTATTCCCTCAGGAAGATGGTCATAAACACTGCCTCTCGTGTTTGGGCTTAGGGCGTTTGTGAACGAGTTATGTTCTCATTGCGGGAACATGACTCTGGCGATGCTGCGTTCGAGACTGAGATCCCTGAAACATGGGGGAGTCCCTTCAGAGAATCCCCGATCTAGTGCGTCTGCCGGTTCAGTTCGGCAGACGGCTAATTCGGTGATTCCTGTTGGTGAGCGGATGAGGGTTACCGTGGAGAACGTCCCGTCTGGTGAAAGATCCTCACAGGCTTCTCACGCCTCTAGTAGCTCGTTGCCATCAGGTGTCCCGGTGGAGCTTCCGGCACCGTCTCGTGCGGTCCCGTTTGTCTCCTTTGGGGCACCGCCTGAGGATCAGATGTCGATCGCGGCATCGGAGGAAGAGCGGTCGTCTTCTGGTGACGACTCAGCGGGTCTACCCCCTTCGGGTGTGGTGGCTGGGGCTGAGCCGGATCCGGAAATGGCTGCTATGCTCGAAAGAGCAGCTGCGAATGTTGGGCTCGTCTGGAACCCTCCACCGGGCCCCGAACCTTCGCGGCTGGATGATTGGTGTCTCGGAGCAGGCCGTGCTGTTGCCCCGCGGCCTGGTCCAGTACCATTCTTCCCTGAAGTGCATGAGGAGCTGAGGAAGTCTTGGCTGGCCCCCCTTGCGACCAGACGTAGACAACCTCGCTCCTCCTTCCTCACCACCCTTGACGGCGGAGCGGCGCACGGGTACGAGGGAATCCCCCCAGTGGAGCGGTCGGTTGCGATGCAGTTGTGTCCTAAGACCGCTTCCTCCTGGCGGGGTGCCCCTTTACTCCCCTCCCGCGCCTGTAGGTTTTCCTCTGGTCTGACCAGGGATGCCTACATGGCGTGTGGAGACGCCGCTTCCGCCCTGCATGTCATGGAGTGCCTTGGCCTGGTGGACCTGCAGCAGCGCCATGGCATGCAGGGCGGAAGCGGCGTCTCCACACGCCATGTAGGCATCCCTGGTCAGACCAGAGGAAAACCTACAGGCGGTTTGCAGGGGGGTGGTCTCGACCCGACAAAAGTCACCGCACGTTCCCTGGGTCGAGCGATGTCCACCTTGGTGGTCCAGGAGCGCCACCTGTGGCTCACCCTTGCGGATATGCCGGAAGCAGAGAAGAACAAACTTCTCAACTTCCCCATATCCCAAGGGGGCCTCTTCGGCGACGCGGTGGAGAGCTTCGCCCAAGAGTTCTCCACCGCCCAGAAGCAGTCGGAGGCGATACGGCACGTCCTGCACAGGAGGCAGACTGCTGCTGGTCCGTCCTCTGTGGCCGTAGAGCCTCCGGCTGCTCGTCGCCGAGGTCGCCCTCCGGCGGCCGCTCCTCCTTCAGGGCAACAGTCTAACCCTGGAGGACGGAGGTCGGGTCGTAAGAGGGCGGCCAAACCCGCTCAAACGCCTCCTGCTCCTTCCCGTAAAAAGAAGGGCGGGAAGCGTCCCTGAGACGGGCGACCTGGTGGAGGTTCCGGAGACTGCGCTTTGGGAGGGTGCCCCTGCACGCCTCCTTCCCCCGGGGGAGGGCCGGGCGGCAAATCTTTCTTTCGTTTTTGTTTCTGTTCTGCCGCTGGCCACTCGGTCAGCGGTACCCACATTTTCTCCACTTCCTCCTCCAGGTCATCCACGGCCGAGACTGATGGGCACACAGTCTCCCCCGTCCAAGAGGGCCAGGACGGCAGCGTGTGCCGCCCACGAGCGGTTACACCCCCGTTCCCCTCTTCCCAGTTTGCGGATAGCAGTGACGCAGCCCCAGCTGCGTCGCTCCGGTCTGCGGCTGGGCCCGGAGGCGCAGAGACCAGCACACGAGGAGTCAGGGCCTCGTTCCTCGTCTCTCCCCCTCCCCTCGCCACCGGGCAGTCCACAGCAGAACGCCTACGAGCCTTCTCTGCCGTCTGCCCCTTGGTGGAAGCAGGTTGGTGTCAGGCGCACCCAGACCCCGCTCTCGGTCGCTACAACGCCACCAGAGCCGGGTCCCTGTCTTACACCTCGCTGCCCCTCCGCGGGTACGCCGGTGGTTCGGGAGGGTTCATTGGGACGGTATCTGGAAGCCTGGCTAGCGCTTCCGGGTCTGTCCCAGTGGCTCATCCGCACCGTCCGGTTCGGCTATGCAATTCAGTTTGCACGCCGGCCTCCCAAGTTCAGGGGCGTCCACTTCACCCGTGTGCGGTCGGTGGACGCCCCTGTCTTGAGGAAAGAGATCGATGTCCTGCTGGCGAAGGACGCGATCGAGCCGGTCCCTCCTGCCGAGATGAGGTCTGGGTTTTACAGCCCCTACTTCATTGTACCCAAGAAAGGCGGTGGTTTACGGCCAATCCTGGACCTGCGTGTTTTGAATCGGGCCCTACACAAACTCCCGTTCAAAATGCTTACGCAGAAGTGCATTTTCGAGTGCATCAGTCCCCAGGATTGGTTTGCAGCGATCGACCTGAAGGACGCGTACTTTCACGTCTCGATTCTCCCTCGACACAGACCGTTTCTTCGGTTTGCTTTCGAGGGTCGAGCCTATCAGTACAAGGTCCTACCCTTTGGGCTGGCCCTGTCGCCTCGTGTCTTCACGAAAGTCGCGGAGGCGGCCATTGTTCCCATGAGAGAACAAGGCGTTCGCATTCTCATCTATCTCGACGACTGGCTCATTCTAGCTCAATCGCGAGATGTGTTGTGCGATCACAGGGACATGATACTCCGGCACCTCAGCCGGTTGGGGCTTCAGGTCAACTGGGACAAGAGCAAACTCTGCCCCGTGCAGAGGATCTCTTATCTCGGTATGGAGCTGGACTCGGTCGCCCAGACTGCGTGCCTCACGGAGGAACGCGTCCAGTCAGTGCTCACCTGCCTCAGGTCCTTTCGAGGCAGGACAGCGGTTCCACTGAAACAATTTCAGAGGCTCCTGGGGCATATGGCAGCCGCAGCCGCAGTAACGCCGCTCGGCCTGTTACATATGAGACCGCTTCAGCGCTGGCTTCACGATCGAGTCCCGAGGTGGGCGTGGCACAGCGGCACGTTCCGGGTCAAAATGACCCCGCACTGTCACCAAACCTTCTCCCCGTGGTCGGATCCTGCGTTTCTACGGGCCGGAGTGCCCCTAGTCCAGGTTTCCAGGCATGCTGTGGTTTTCACGGATGCCTCTGCCACCGGGTGGGGGGCCACGTACAAAGGGCATGCAGTTTCAGGTCTGTGGACGGGGCCTCAACTGCATTGGCACATCAACTGCCTAGAGCTGCAAGCAGTACGTCTAGCCCTGCGTCGCCTCAAGGGGTTTCTCAGACACAGGCACGTACTGGTCCGTACGGACAGCACTGCGACCGTTGCGTACATCAACCATCAAGGTGGTCTACGCTCCCGTCGCATGTCGCGACTCGCCCCCCACCTCCTCCAATGGAGTCAGAAGCATCTGAGGTTTGCTTCGTGCCGTTCACATTCCAGGGGAGCTCAACCGTGTGGCAGACGAGCTCTCATGTTTGCCTCCCCTGCCAGGAGAATGGCGACTCCATCCCCAGGCGGTCCAGCTGATTTGGATTGTCTTCGGAGCCGCACAGGTAGATCTGTTTGCGTCTCCAGACACAACCCATTGCCAGTGGTTTTACTCCCTGACCGAGGGAACCCTCGGCACGGACGCCCTGGCTCACAGCTGGCCCCGGGACCTGCGCAAGTATGCATTTCCCCCAGTGAGCCTTCTCGCACAGACTCTGTGCAAGATCAGGGAGGGCGAGGAGCAGGTCCTTCTAATGGCGCCGTATTGGCCCACCAGGACTTGGTTCACGGAACTCATGCTCCTCGCGACAGCCCCTCCTTGGCCGATCCCTCTGTGGAAGGACCTTCTTTCTCAGAGAAGGGGGCACTCTATGGCACCCGCGTCCAGACCTCTGGAAACTCCATGTCTGGTCCCTGGACGGGAAGCGGAGGTCCTAGGTGGTCTACCACAGGCAGTGGTAGACACCATCACTTCCGCTAGAGCCCCCTCTGCGAGGCGCCTCTATGCGTTGAAGTGGAACCTGTTCGTCAATTGGTGTTCCTCCCGTCAGGAGGACCCCCGGACTTGCCCGATCGGTGTCGTGCTTTCCTTCCTGCAGGATGGGTTGGAGCGGAGGCTGTCCCCCTCCACCCTCAAAGTGTATGTCGCCGCAATAGCCGCGCATCACGATGCAGTGGAAGGTAAGTCCCTGGGGAAGCACGACCTGGTCATCAGATTCCTTAAGGGTGCTAGGAGGTTAAATCCACCGTGTTTTGCACCCTGTACCCTCTTGGGACCTGGCTCTGGTACTTAGAGCTCTTCAAAGTCCTCCCTTTGAGCCTTTGCTGACTGTAGAGCTTAATTTCCTGTCCATCGAGACAGCGCTCTTGTTAGTTTTGGCCTCTTTCAAGAGGGTCAGGGATCTGCAGGCTTTTTCGGTCGACGAATCGTGCCTAGAATTCGGGCCGGGCCTTTCTCATGTTGTATTGAGACCCCGGCTCGGATTTGTGCCCAAGGTTCCTACCACTCACTTCGTGGACCAGGTAGTGAACCTGCAAGCGCTGCCCCAGGAGGAGGCAGACCCAGCCCTAGCTTTTCTCTGTCCCGTCCGCGCTCTGCGGGTTTATATTGACAGAACGCAAAGCTTAAGAACCTCAGATCAGCTCTTTGTCTGTTACGGAGGCCAGCAGAAGGGGAAGGCCGTCTCCAAGCAGAGGTTAGCCCACTGGTTAGTGGATGCTATCACCCGAGCGTATGAGTCTTTGGGTGAGCCTTGTCCTCCCAGGTTGCGTGCTCACTCTACTAGAGGTGTTGCCGCTTCCTGGGCTTTGGCTCAAGGCGCCTCGCTGACAGACATCTGTAGAGCTGCGGGCTGGGCGACACCGAACATGTTCGCTAGGTTCTATAGCCTTCGTGTGGAACCTGTTTCCTCCCGAGTCCTGGCTACGGCCAGTGGGTCAAGGGAACAGGTTGTGTCGGCTTGCTACGCCACTCGGCCTCATAGCTGATACGTGTGTTCTCTGCTCCGTTGGCACCCTACGTCGGTGAGCCTTGTGAGTTCCTCCTTCACCCCTCGGTGCTGGGCGCGGCGGATCGCCCGGCACCAGGTCTGCTACCTCTAGTTAGGAGTTGTTAGTAGACTGGGTGCTCCAGTGGTCTCTACTGTGACCCATGATCCCACGTGCAGTTTAGCCGTGTCTTCCCCTTGACGGACTCGTTCGTCGTCCCTGTTGAGTACGCTCCCACTTCCCTTGGATTGGGACTACCTCAGGGACTGCCATATGTTTCACTATTACTCCGGGCTAGTACATATGTGTATTCCTGGCCTTTCTCAGTCAGGCTGGGCCTTCCGCAGCGTTATCCCTTGAAGGAACGCTTTCCCGGTGTTATCCAATATCCACTGTGCGGGTCTTGCGGAACAGCAGTGTGATTCCCGTGCTAGCTCCCGCAACTTATTGCAAGAAACTGCTGCAGGGTAGCTTAGCCGGACGCTGGAAGGGCCCAGCACCATGGCGTTTTATTAGGGATCCCAATTCGTCAGGGAACTCCCCAGACGACACGTCGGACACGCCCTGAGTACAGGGAACGGAGACGTGTCGTCCCTTCCCCATGTTGCTGTACCTTCGCGGAGGACTGGACACTGTTCGGCTCCTCAGCGAAAAGCATTGCGCAATGTTTACTTCCGCCTTTTATACCCGCGCTGGTAGGCGGGTCGCGGAATGCAAATCTTGCATTCCAATGTCTATTGGCTCGTTTTTAATTCTCTCGAAGGCAATTGGCTCCCTAGCGTGATCCCAATTCGTCAGGGAACTCCCCCGACGACACGTCTCCGTTCCCTGTACTCAGGGAGCGAGGGTTACATACGTAACCGAGACGATCTAGCATGTCTCACAAGTGATTGCAATGTGCCAAGTTTAAAATGTCAAATCATCATTTACTTTCACAGCATCCCGCAAAAAGTTTCCTTCCACGTTGCATTAAAGAAACCAAAACTATATGGGTTTGGAACAGTAAATGATGACAGAGCCATAATGTGTTATAACCCAGCAAGCAATTTTGCGTTTAAAAGTCCATTAAACCAAATTTAAGGTTATTTTTGGCTAGGGTATTTCGTATTGAATTACGAAATACCCTTGTACCCGAGGAAGATGGCGCCGGTGTCTATGGCTTGCCGTCTGTCTCTACGCACTCTGTTTGTTTTTACGTTATTTTTTTCAATTATCATTGCAAATGTCAACTCTCTACTGGTTTATGATCGCCAAATACTCTTAGACCTTCGACCCTTGATTAAAAACTTGGTGCCATTTGAGCATGATGGTCAAAAAACTTTCTGTCCTCCGTTTCTTACGGGAATACCATCTTACATTCGCTGTGTGTCAGTTCCACCTGTGCGCAGAGCGCGCCGTAGACGCCGGGGAAAACGTGGTGGTTGGCTGGTGAAACTGAGGACCTGGCTGGCGTCTTCCGCCATGACTTTGCCTGGAATCCGTTCGGATTTTGGTCGTCTCGCGCCGTGGCGCTTTGCGGACCCGATCGACTCCTGTTTGGTTCCGGTGGCTGGCATGGATGGGGGGCTCCCTGCTTGCCGTGTTCGGGCTCCTCATCTCCGCTGGCGCGGGGTGGATCAGCGGAATCTCCGGCCGCTTGCTCGGACTACGCTGGCTGCAAAGGCTCCGGATCCAGCTAGGTTTGCCCTGGTGAATGCTAGATCGCTAGCAAACAAAACGTTCATCTTGAAGGACTTCTTTGAGTCGCGTGATCTGGATTTTCTTTGTATAACGGAAACGTGGATTCCGGTGGGTGAGTCGAGTGCTTTTTGTGAACTTTTACCGTTTGACTGTTCGTACTTTAACTCCCCGAGGACGTCAGGTCGTGGAGGAGGACTGGCAACAGTCTATAAAACAAATTTTAAGTGTAAACAGCTTGCACTCGCTGTATCCTTCGCCACCTTTGAGGTGAATTTGTTTGAATTGAGCGGTGTATCTCCAGTGCTGTGCGCACTCATATATTGGCCACCCAAATACAACAAGGATTTCATCACAGACTTTTCTAAATTTTTGGCCGAGTTTGTGCCAATGTATGACTGCCTCATTATTATAGGGGACTTTAATATTCACGTATGCTGTCCTGAAAAGCCAATGGCAAGAGCCTTTTTAAATGTCATTGAGTGTTTTAATCTTGTACAGTGTGTATCTGGCCCCACGCAGGAACGTGGGCACACTCTTGACCTGGTTTTAACTCATGGCTTAACTGTTTCTAATCTTGAAATCTGTGATGCTTTTTTCTCTGATCATATGCCTGTTGTATTTGAAATCTCCCTCTCGTGTCGTTGTTAAACCGTGTGCTCCTGTGCGCCGTGGTCGGATAGTTAACCCTTCCACTGCTACTCAATTTTCCACTGTTTTTAATCTAAATCGTGCCTCTCTTAGTCCTAACACAACTGCTGAAGATCTATGCGCTGGTTTTAATGCTGCTTGTCAAGCAGCATTAGACACGGTAGCCCCCGTAAAAACCAGGCTGTCGAAACCGAGACCTGATCTATGGCTGAACGATGTCACCCGCGCTGCCAGACGCGAGTGTAGAAGGGCGGAAAGAATGTGGAAGAGGGATAAACTCCAAGTGTCATTTCAGATACTTGGAGAGAGTTGGCGCTCTTATCAAAAAATTGTAAAGGCTGAAAAGACCAAGCATATTTCTAAAATTATTTCTTTAAATGGTCACAATCCTCGAGTTCTTTTTAATACCCTCAAACCTGTTCTTAATGTCCCACAATTACAGTGCTTGGAGAACCCATCAAAAATGTGTGAGGAGTTTCTTCACTTTTTTATCCACAAGGTGGAGAGCATTAGAGCCCTTATTGGTCCACCTTTGAATGACTCTGGCATTTCTGTAACCTGTTCTGCTGTTTTTAACCAGTTTGAGCCTGTTAGCTTGCCTTTTTTAGAAAAGATTATTGGTCAAATGAAGATCACTGGCTCCCCAAATGATGTGATTCCCCCTCGTCTTTTTAAAGAGTTTTTTTCTACAGTGGCGCCCTGCATACTTGATATTGTTAATGTCAGTTTAATTACTGGAGTTGTACCTACGAGCAGTCGTTCAACCTTTGTTAAAGAAACCTGGTCTGGACCGACTGGAGCTCTCTAATTATCGGCCTATCTCAAAGCTCCCTTTGCTTTCCAAAATTATGGAGAAAGTTGTTTATTTGCAGCTGAGCACATTTTTGAATGATAATTGTATAACTGAAATTTTCCAGTCTGGGTTTAAGTCAGCCCACAGCACTGAGACAGCTCTGCTGAGGGTTTTGAATGACATTTTTCTGGCTTCAGACTCTGGTGATACGGTTGCTCTGCTGCTATTGGACCTTACGGCTGCATTTGATACAGTCGACCACCAAATTTTTATTGTCTCGGTTGGAGAACTATGTGGGCATTAAGGGGTTGGCCCTAGCCTGGATTATGTCCTATTTGGAAGGCAGAAGTTTTTCAGTTCAGGTCAGTGATGCTGCGTCCTCTTCCGCTCCTCTGTTGTGCGGAGTTCCTCAAGGGTCTGTCCTTGGGCCTCTACTTTTTTCAATCTACCTGCTGCCTCTTGGGCCAAATATATGTGCCGCTAAGTCAGTCAAAAACTCTTTTAGAGTGTCTGAATGAAGTGAAAACATGGATGGCTATGAATTTTTTGTACTTAAATGAGAGTAAAACTGAGCTTGTGTTATTTGCTCCTAGTGACTCAGCTGTTGCGGTTCCTGCTGACCTGGGTTGTCTAACCCGAGACATTAGCCCTGTGGTTACAAACCTGGGAGTCAAGCTGGACGGTTGTTTAAAACTTGATGCCCAGATTAGTGCAGTGGTGAAGACTAGCTTCTTCCAGCTGAGGTAACTAGTCAAAGTAAAACCAGTTTTATCTCGACATGATTTTGAAATTTTAATCCATGCTTTCATCACTACCCGTTTAGATTATTGTAATGCACTTTATAGTGGTCTTAGCAAATCACTTATGGCTCGATTGCAATTAGTTCAAAATGCAGCTGCACGGCTTCTAACTGGAACTCGAAAATTTGCCCATATCACACCCATCCTCCAATCCCTCCACTGGCTCCCTGTGCACTTTCGTATTGATTTTAAAATTCTTTAATTTGTTTTTAAATGTCTGCATGGCCTGGCCCCCCAGTACCTGTCTGATCTGCTCGTGCCCTACACCCCCCTTCGTTCGCTCCGGTCGGCTGATCAGGCACTGCTGGTCGTCCCCAAGACCAGACGTAAATCTAGAAGCGACCGTGCGTTTGCAGTGGCAGCTCCGAGACTCTGGAATGAGCTGCCTTTGCACATCAGATTGACTTTTTCTGTTTTTAAATCTCGTCTAAAAACTCATTTATTTTCTTTGGCTTTTAACTCAGTTTGAGGGTTGACTTTCAGCTTTGTATTTTTTGTTGTATTTATTTTCATTGTTATTTTTTATTTATTTTTTATTTTATTTATTTTTGTTGTGTTTCTGTTGTATGTTATTGTTTATTTTTTAGACTGTGTTCAGCACTTTGGTCAACAGTGTTGTTTTCAAAGTGCTTTATAAATAAAGGTGGATAGAAGTGAGTTACTTGTAGCAGGACTATATCGGGTCTATAGTTAACCTAGACGGTGAAATGACGGATATTTCTAGCTGGAAAGTAACCCTAAAGTTCATGGGTTGCGTGACTAAACCTTTTAAACCATTGTGTCAGCACTGGGCATTCTTTACCATTAATTTATAACACCAGGTTTAATCTCACTGTATGTGAAAATGAAATGTTTTCATTAACATGCAGTCAGTAGGGACGAGGGTTGCTTTGGAATCTTAATTGTAGACAGCTCTTATCACCTTTTCTGCCAAATTCATTAAAGCCAGAACTAAGCGAGCAGCTGCTTTAGAACCCCTGGTTCACCTCTCTCAAGGTGTTTACTCCACTGACTAATTAACATACAATCCAGAATTTCCCATGATGCATTATTCATTATAACTGTTAAAACTATGCAGTTTAGACATTTTGTTTTCATCATATTTTGCCTCATTACACAGTTAATGGTGAGGGAATCCACGGTGTTCTAATAAAATTAATTCACCATGCACCATACCATAATCTTCTGGATTTTATTGCACTTCTTTACTTTGTCTAATCTTTCAGTTCTTAAGCTAGTGAACTATGGTTTGATTAAGGTGTTTGAATATGCAATTATTAATGAGTGTAGGAAACCTCTCCAGCCCACTGGCCACATAACTGTGTGGGCACCAGTGCAAAACGTTGTTTATTTAGCAAAAATAGTGGTTACAAGTAACAGACTGAATTAAATGTGACATTTTGAAGATTAAAATACTATTTTATTGGAACATGTATTCCAATAATCTCTGTTTTATTTACAACTAGACAGGACTTAACTTACCCTATCACATTCCTACTGTAGTTTGCCTGACTCATAGTTGCTTCGTTCTCTGTTGTGTTAGAACTGAGTGATTGAAAATGTTTTTTAAATTCCTCACTTGTGTTTTCTTGTGATGTAAACTCATGGCCATGTATAGATTTAGGGGTGAATTCACCAAGTTGTAGCACATTCGCACACAGTATTCCAGCTCAAAAACCTGAATCGTATCACCAACCACTTGCAATCCAGTTTAACCTGGCTGTAAAATGCCATAAAATAGCATTGGATACAGTATATATAGATGCACAGTGTAAACAAGCCAATACAGCTTAAGCCATTTTAAAGATCTGATTCAGATCACAGTGGTTGTCCCAGGAAAGTTTATCCAGATCGATATAGTCTGCTGCATCTTCCAACCCGAGAACTCAGAACCAGCCAGCAAGATGAGGAATTGGTCATGCAAATTGCGTTGAGCACAGATTTGCAGTTTTACCTGATTTGCATAATTCCTTTAGTGAATTGGGCACTAAAAGAACACTGGCAGCACATGCAAATAAATGCCAATTTCAGCAGCTGCAATTCATTCCTGGTGAATTCTCCACTTTAGATTCGTACCTGGTACATTTTACTGTTCAACTTTCAATGTTCCAAACCTGTATGATTTTCATTTAGTCTGTGTGCATAAAAGTATGTATATTGAAAAATGTTTTTATTTCTTCTGTGGGCATAAAATAAGGTATTCAAAATTTTTTTTTTTTTTTACAATGAAAGTCAGTGGGGTCAAATGTTTTTGTTCATTCATTAAATTCTTCAAAATATCTTCTTTTATAATCATTAAAGTATCAAGCAATAAAAGACAGATCAAGCAATAAACATTCTCATATAATGTGTCCTCACAAACACTTTCGCAACTGGCTGCCTCTTCTTATTTATGCACTTTTTAAAAACTAAACAGAGGTCATTGGCCTTTGTACTCCATGAAGATCTGTCTCTGCTCTACATGTCTGACAGTAAATAGATACACTCTCAATTTATCGCCTATTTATAGGGCCCAAGAGCTCCCTAACTGACTGTGACGTGTAGATTCATTATCCTTATCTTCCAAAAAAGCAGGTTTACTGTTTTTATAGCCTGATTTATTGCTTAGTTAAAAAGGATCACTGCTGTGGGACAGGTTTTTCAGGTGCTGAGACAGTACCAGTCTGACTGATGGGAGGCTCATTGAGCATCTCTGATATATATGATCTCATCAGTGGCTCTGGCCGAGGTGGACACAGAGACAGAGTGGCCTTGGTCAAGTGCCATTACCTGGAATGCAGCGGCTCGAGTGCAACAAGTGTTCTTATCAAGACAGTCATTACCTCAGCATGGACGAGGGGTGACAGAGCTGTGTGTACCACAAATCTTTTTCAGGTAGGAACACCAGGACTACGACAGATTTGTGTAACTATCATTACCAACCATGACTTAGTGTGACAGGGTGTGGAGGCAAATCCCCAAACCACATCAATACAGAGGTAATATTTCCAACTCTGAACAAAAAGAGCTGTTTTTTCATTTGACAAAATAACAAAAGAGTGTTTCTGTAAAGGTTTTCAAACGTTTAGACTCAGAGCCCCCACATTGTCAAAAAAAGACAATATTAAAAGGTCCCTCAAGATATTTCTGGTACTTCTGCAGTAATGATGAAAACTAAGACAGAAGATGGAAACTAACTTTATTTATGGAAACTAGTGGCAATATATTAAAATAATTCGATACAGTAATTACACAAATTTTTTTTTTAATAACTGAGGTCATAAACTGCATTTTGTTTTCCCTAGGGTGCACTTATTATGTTAGTATGATTTTTTACATAAAAAAGGCAATTTTCTACCCTCTGATTTGAACAGTCTGTTTGAAGGGGCATCTGCTGTTAGACTTCAGTAAAAACGCCCACTGCTGTGATTGGCTAACATATTTGCATGTGAAATAAGTATTACATCTGGATCTCTTGAAAATTTTTACTACGTTTTACTACTACAGTTGCCAAGATTAACTACTCCTGAAAAGTGCTGATTACAGCATTATATTTAGATCCACTCCCGCAGATTAAAGGTTGCAGCGATGAGCTTTGTAGCTGATCACAGATATGTATGTTGAGCGCATGAATGCAGTGATTGCAACTCGCAATTCTGCATTCCTACAAATGCTTTCATCATGACTAACAGTGCAAACAAGATAAATAAGAGATTCATTGTTCAGTGTATACAGCATCATTGATTATATAACGGGAGTTTTGGCGAGAGTCCAGAACTCAGTCACTGTTAAACGCGCATGGTGTGATTGACAGCTCCAGCATTTATAAAGGGAGTGTTCCTTGATTGCTTTCTTTATATAATTGAATCACATTTGAAATAACAGATTATTTTCATGCTTCTAATCATCTGCTTATTTTTCAACCCTATTAGAAAATAAGGAAATAAACAAAACCCCAGGTATTTATTTGAAACAGTGGCTAAATTAACGAAAAATAAAGCTTCAACCCCAGACGTTTCCAAGCAGCACAGCAGTAATGACTTTATGAACTTCTTTACTTACAAGATTGATAAAATCAGGGATAAAATTATAACTATGCAACCGTCCACTAAAGTATCGCATCAGACAGTGCATTGTAGTCTCCCTGATGAAAAAATTGATTCATTCATTGCTATAGGAGAGAAAAAAAATTCAAAACTTGTTAAATCATCTAAAGCTATTGAAAGAGATGCTTCCAGAGGTCATAGATCCTCTTCTTAATATCATTAATTCATCTTTGTCATTAGGGTACATAACAAAAACTTTTAAGCTGGCTATGATTAAACCTCTTGTTAAAAAAACACAACTTGATCCTACAGAATTAGTTAAATACAGGCCGATCTCGAATCTACCTTTTTCTGTCAAAGATACTAGAAAAGGCAGTATCTTCACAACTATGTTCCTTTTTAGAAAGAAATTAAGCTCTAGCATTAGTTCTGCCGGGAAGACTCAATTGTTACGTCACTCATTTCTCATCTATCCAATCGTGTTCTAATACTTGTGGTAAAAAAGATAGGTACTTACACATGTCTAAGTTCGCTGATGCTGACACTTCCATTTACCTCCATCCTCCCCACCACCACCGAGATGATTCCTTTCCCTCCATCCTCCCCACCACCACCAGGATGGTCCCTTCCCGTACCTCACAGGGGGTCGGCTGCGCCCCTGCCTTCGTCTTCAGGCAGGAAATGCAGTCCGTACTCTCAGATTGCGAGCTACGGACGGGGCCTATTCCAAAGAACTTTATATCATAATATTGCTTGCTGGGCTGTTAGTAAATGGTTAATTGTTACAGTATTATTCTCCCGAGATGTCTTATCGATCACAAGTTCAGTATGGAGTACCACAAGGCTCAGTACTAGGACCATTGCTGTTCACTGTACATGCTACCCTTAGGAGATATCATTAGGAAGCATGGCATTAGCTTTCACTGTTATGCTGATGATACTCAGCTCTATATTTCTTCACGCCCTGACGAAACTTACCAATTCACAAAATTAACGGAATGCATAGCTGATATAAAAAACTGGATGACTAGTAATTTCCTACTACTTAACTCCAAAAAAACAGAGATTCTAATTATTGGACAAAAAACTTCCTCACGTAATAACCTAGAATACTGTCTAACACTTGATGGCTGCTCTGTCAAACCTTCGTCGTCAGTTAGGAACCTGGGTGTGCTCTTTGATACCAATTTTTCATTTGAAAGTCACGTTTCTAGTATCTGTAAAACCGAATTCTTTCATCTTAAAAAATATATCTAAATTATGTCATATGCTCTCAATGACAAATGCAGAACAATTAGTTCATGCGTTCGTGACATCAAGGCTAGATTATTGTAATGCTCTTATGGGTGGTTGCCCTGCACACTTAATAAATAAACTACAGCTGGTCCAAAACGCAGCAGCTAGAGTTCTTACTAGAACCAGGAAGTATGACCATATTAACCCGGTTCTAACACTGCATTGGCTCCCTATTATACATTGTATAAATTTTAAAATATTGCTTATTACTTACAAAGTACTAAATGGTTTAGCTCCCCAGTACTCGAGCAAGCTCTTAACGCATTATAGTCCATTACGTCTATTGCGATCTCAAAATTACGGCCAGTTGATAATACCTAGAATATCAAAATCGACTGCTGGCGGTAGATCCTTTTCCTATTTAGCACCAAAACTTTGGAACAGTCTTCTTAACATTGTCCAGGAAGCAGACACTCTCTGTCAGTTCAAATCTAAATTTCAAATTTGTAAAGAAAACGTCTCGGTTACGTATGTAACCCTCGTTCCCTGAGTAGGGAACGGAGACGTTACGTCGGATGATGACGAATGGGGTTTCGCTTAGAAAGCCTATCGACTTAGAGTATTACAAAACGAGCCAATGGCAAAGAAATGCCATGGGTCTGTGGAATTTGCATAGCGTAACTCCGCCTTACCTCGTGGGTATAAAAGGAGGACGCCGGCAACATGCAGATATGTTTCTTCGCTGAGGAGCTGAGACTGAACTCAGGCGATCCCCGCGGTACAGCGGAAAGTGGCAGGAAGACGTAACACCTCCGTTCCCTACTCAGGGAACGAGGGGTACATACGTAACCGAGACGTTCCCTTTCGTTGTCACTCCGAGTTACGTCGGATGACGACGAATGGGGTTACCAGTCTAATCACGCCACCTTCACAGCTGTCTTCCAGTGCCCTAGGTAAAACTGAGATCCCTGTCGTGAGACTAGCACGGACGAAGGACTCCTATTTAGCACAGGAATACCGAGGTACACTGGGGGCATATCCCATAGCTTAGAGGAAATATGCAATTATTTCCAACCCAGGGGGGGGGGGGGGGGACTTAGAGAATACACATATGACTGGGCTTGCCAAGGGAAAGACACATGCTCAGAGAGGCTTACAGTGGAAATACACATGAGGGGGTCACTCAGAGGAGGGACCATGCACACGAGAGGCACCTAGCCGACGTGCAGGCAATAGACACTGGCTCCGACGTCAGGAGTGCTGGAGGAACTCAGGGCTTCAAAGAGGAAGGCTCACCTGAGGAATAAATCGCACGTATCCAGTCCGTGGAGTGGAATGGTGAGCAAGCGAAGACACCTGAGCGGGTCCAGTACTAGCTGACTGAAGCGAGTACACGAGAGGACACAGGCTCCACTCGGAGATTATAAAATCTGGCGAATGTGTTGGGTGTCGCCCAGCCTGCAGCTCTGCAGATGTCTGCCAGCGAGGCGCCATGCGCTAGAGCCCAAGAGGAAGCCACACTGGAGTGTGCTGTCACACCAAGGGGGCACGGTCGGCCTTGCTGTTGGTAAGCCAAAGCAATGGCGTCCACTATCCAGTGAGACAACCTCTGCTTTGAGAGAGCCTTTCCCTTCAGTCTCCCAACATAACAGACAAAGAGCTGGTCTGAGGTCCTGAAACACTGCGTCCTGTCACGTAAACACGGAGAGCGCGTACTGGACAGAGCAATGCTAAGGCTGGGTCTGCCTCCTCCAGGGGCAGCACTTGAAGGTTCACCACCTGGTCCCGGAAGGGAGTGGTGGGAACCTTGGGCACATATCCAGGCCGGGGTCGCAGGATCACGTGAGAGTGACCCGGCCCGAATTCCAGGCACGCTTCGTCAACGGAGAAAGCATGAAAGCATGCAGGTCCCCTACCCTCTTAATGGAAGCCAATGCAACCAGGAGCGCTGTCTTCATTGACAGTAACTTAAGCTCCACTGATTGCAGAGGCTCAAAGGGAGCCCTCTGCAGGGCATTTAACACCACCGAGAGGTCCCAAGAGGGAACGAGAGGAGGGCGAGGAGGATTTAGTCTCCTCGCTCCTCTCAGGAACCTGATGACCAGGTCGTGCTTCCCCACCGACTTACCTTCGATGAGGTCATGGTGTGCGGCAATAGCGGCAACATAGACCTTCAGGGTGGTGGGAGACAGCCTTCGCTCCAACCCATGTTGAAGGAAGGAAAGCACAAGGCTGATCGAGCATCTCCGGGGGTCTTCTCGGTGAGAAGAGCACCAGTTGACGAAGAGGTTCCACTTCAACGCATAGGCATGTCTCGTGGACGATGCTCTCATGGAAGTGATGGTAGCCGCCACCGCAGGTGGCAGGGTACTCAAACCTGCCTCGTCCCGTCCAGGAGCCACACATGGAGTCTCCAAAGATTGGGTCGAGGGTGACAGAGGGTGCCCCGTCTCTGAGAAAGGAGATCCTTCCTCAGAGGAATTGGCCAAGGAGGTGCGGTCGCGAGGAGTATCAGTTCGGAGAAGCAGGTCCGGGTGGGCCAGTACGGCGCAACCAGAATGACCTGCTCCTCGTCCTCCTTGATCTTGCACAGGGTCCGTGCGAGAAGGCTCACTGGGGGAAACGCATATTTGCGTAGGCCAGCTGTGCGCCAGTGCATCCGTGCCGAACGTGCCCTCGGTCAGGGAGTAATACAGGGCGCAATGGGATGAGTCGTGGGAGGCAAACAGGTCTACCTGTGCGTCCCCGAACTGGTCCCAAATCAGCTGGACCGACTGGGGATGGAGTCGCCATTCGCCGGAGATGGGCCGAAACCGTGACAGCTCGTCGGCTGCAAAGTTCCGATCTCCCGGAATGTAAATAGCACGAAGGGACCTCAGGTGCTTCTGACTCCATAAGAGGAGGTGGCGTGCGAGTTGTGACATACGGCGGGAGCGTAGACCACCCTGACGGTTGATGTACGCTACTGTCGCGGTATTGTCTGAACGGACTAGTACGTGTTGACCCTTGAGCAACGTGCGAAAACGGTGCAGGGCAAGGCGTACTGCCAGCAACTCGAGGCAATTGACATGCAGAAGGCGCTGGGGTCCTGTCCAGGAGTCCACGGCAGCATGTCCGTTGCACATGGCGCCGGTTCCTCCACGGGGTGAAGGTCTGACGGCAGGTCGGAGTCACTGGGACTCTGAGCGTGCCATGATGCCATGCCCACCTCGGGACTCGAACGTCTCATATGAAGCAATCCGAGTGGCGTTGCCGCGGCTGCAGATGCCCCAGGAGCCTCTGAAGCAAACCGAACAAACAGTCTGTGTCGAGGTAAAATGGAGACATGAAAGTAGGCGTCCTTCAGGTCTATCGCTGCAAACCAATCCTGTGGCCGCACGCATTCGAAAATGCGTTTGGCCGTGAGCATCTTGAACGGCAGCCTGTGAAGGGAGCGGTTCAAGACGCGCAGATCCAGGATTGGCCGTAACCCACCGGTCTTCTTGGGGACAATGAAGTACGGGCTGTAAAACCCTGACTTCATCTCGGCTGGAGGGACAGTCTCGATTGCACCCTTCGCCAGCAGGGTAGCAACCTCCGCACTCATGATAGGGGCATTGCCACCGACCATAGTGAAGCGGACTCCCCTGAAGCGGGGAGGAGACCGTGCAAAACTGAATCGCATAGCCGAGCCTGATAGTTCGGGCGACCCAGCGGGGACAGGTTGGGAAGCTCTAACCAAGCTCCCAGAAACAGAACCAGCGGGGTCATGCGAACCACAGACGTCCCCCCGGAGGGGCAGCGAAGCGGAGTGACCGGCCCAGGCGTGGGTGGCATAGCGGCCCGGTGCGGGGGCACGGTCATGCTCCGCGTCCTGACAGAGGAGACCAGGGAAGGACCAGAGTTCCACGGGGGTCTGCTCTGCCAGCGGTCTGGTGACAGAGGGGGACGAGAGTGGTGAGGTCCGGAGACGGCACGCACTGTCATCCGCACCCTTTGGCACAGAGGGGGACAGGGGTGGCGAGGCCCGGGGGCGGCCCACACTGCGGTCCGAGGAGCGCCGCTTAGCCTGGCATTTAGCGGGGCGCGGGGCTGGAGAGGGCAGTGGCGTCCCCCTACGGCCTCCAGAACTAGCCCGGGTGAACATCGGACAGGTTAAGCCACAGGCTTGAATGGTGGACATCACCTGACCCAGGGAGCGTGCGGCCACTTTCGTCGCTCGGTGAGCAAGGTCAGTGGTGGCACGCAGCTCGATGAAGAGCCCTGGGTCAGTCCAACCCTCCTGCATGTCCATGAGCACCTGGGCCAGGTAGACCAGCAGAATGGCCATGGCATGCAGTGAGGCGGCTGCCTGTCCTGGGCGCTATAGGATTTCGCCACAAGTGTAGACGAAAAACTACAGGCTTCGGACGGGTGCTTAGGATTGCGCCGAGAAGAAGCACTCTGAGGACACAGTTATTTTAGTATCACAACAGAGCGTTCAACCGGGGGACCCCAGTGTACCCATGGGCAGCGGCCCCGTGGAGGGGAGGAAGGGCGGAGAAGATCAACGAGGGATCGCTGGAAGACAGGGTCTTCGAGGATTTCGAGATCTCCTGATGCACATCCGGGAAGAAAGGTATTGGAGTGGACGCCAACAGGTGTCAGCGGCCACACCCAAAAACCAATCGTGCGGCAGCGAGCGCACAGGACAGGGTGGAAGGTTCCACTCTAGTCCGACGCTCGCGGCGACCCGGGAAAGCAGGGCCGTCATCTCAGGATCTGACTCGACAAATGCAGGGGCGTAGCAAGCTTTTTAAAAGTGCGGGGGATGGATGTGGTTTGGCACAACATATATTATACAAACCACATATTAAGAACAATATATAGGGGTTAAATTGTGATTTATTATGTGGGGGCCGGTGCTCTCCCTAGGGGGGTCCGGGGGTATGTCCCCCCGGGATGTTTTTTTTTTTTTTTTTTAAAATAAACCATTAAATGGCACTTTCTGGAGAGTTTTGTGCAAAGAAATTGAGAAGTTGAGTATTACATGATATGTGAAAAATTGCAAGGTTAAGAGCATATACTTTGCATTGTTGTAGTATCAACAGGTATTAGGACATTTAGTATTTACATTACTGTTAATCAGTCATCACTTGATTACCTTGTTATGATATAGTGACCCATATGTATTGTATATACAATGTGCCAAACATAATGTGCCACATGAAGAGACAGTGCAGCATATGACAAAAAATAAAAAAAATCTATCTATCCTTGTGGAAAGGTTGCTTGGTAGCTAAAAGTAGGTGTAGCAAGTCTTATATTTCTGTAATTCACACAGATCAAATACAAATATGCTGACTGAATAGATTGCTAGTTTATTTTTGAGTAGCCAGCTAGCAGTTCTATTGGCAGTTGCTGATAATCTGGTGTCTGAAGTAAAATGCTCAAAACATCTCCTGAGAAAAATCACATGGTCAACCTAGTCTTGGTTATTTAATTTTGATTTAGTCTTATTTTCCTTACCTTGTCATTCAAGGCCAGGGCACTTTTTGTACATTTCTGGAACTTTTGGGCGCTTTCATATCCCGCGCAACTACGGATCTCCCAGGAACATTCATTATTTCTGCGTACATTTATCCGTGTCACCTAGATGCGCATGCGCGAGCGGTGCACGATCATAGTCGACTAACAACGAGATTAAGCAGCTGAACAAGTATACGGCCGTGTTCCGATTGTTCTCATCTCAGCTCCGCCGCGACAAAATAGACATGCCATTTGAAAAATCTTTCATTTATTGTCAGAAATATGTTTTCAAAAGCATCACTTTCATCACATTTTATGTGACATAATTTCCAGTAGGCAATTGACTGCAAACAGACACATCAGGAAACAAACGAGTGCGACGCCCCCTGGACAAATGCCATATGCACACCCGAAAGTGGCAGCACTGTCAAATCTTCACTTCCTGAAGATTGTAGCCCGCCCTGTGATGCTGCGATGGACAACAGATCCGATTCTGGAACGTCAAAGGAAACCCGCAGGGGGTCCGAAGACGGGCCCACGGGCGTCCCGTGATCGTTCACGGGTTGCGTCAATAAAGAGGGGGGCGTGGGGCACGGACGGATAGTCGGCGCCTTTGTTCCACACCATCACCCTCAGGTCACCCTGGCCACCAGCCGAAGTAGCACCTCACGTGGAGAGTGTTAGATCGGGGTGTGGATGAGGGTACTCTCTCTCTAATGAGATCATTGAGTCTCGACCGTAATGACGCGATGGTCACGTTCCCGCGGGGAGAACATGAGTCATCCACAAACGCTGCTCTAGCGTGATCAAGCCCAATGACGCAGAGCAGAGAATGTGCCCATCAAAATCGGAAATGAGCCAACCGCAACCAGAAATGCACGGGCGAGCCGTCTTTAAAAAGACGTGCCGCGTGCAAGCTCTTTTGTGAGAGGAAAAAACTCCACGATGTTGAAGCGAGCAGGGAGAAACACACTCACTGGCAGATCACTGCACAGATCAGCAGGCAATGTGAACTCGCTGCAGATCGCCGTCACACCAACACCGGAGAATGGCTCGCCTCGTAGAGGGAAGTCAGGAATGGCTGTGGAGTGAGATACTCTTGGCTCCGAAGCGAAAACATATCTGCATGTTGCCGGCGTCCTCCTTTTATACCCACGAGGTAAGGCGGAGTTACGCTATGCAAATTCCGCAGACCCATGGGATTTCTTTGCCATTGGCTCATTTTGTAATACTCGAAGTCGATAGACTTTCTAAGCGAAACCCCATTCGTCGTCATCCGACGTAACTCGGAGTGACAACGAAAGGGAACTGAATGTTCTTTAAGGATCGGTTTTTCACTAATTCATTTACTTTTTAAACTCATTTGTCGTTATAGGGTTTAAACAATATTTTAAACTCACAGTTTAAACTCACAGCAATTTCTACCTGAATAAATATTGTAGAGCTTGACATAACTAGAAAAATGTCAGTTTGCTTCTTGTTTTAGCTTATTTTAATGCTAATTGGTCTCATATAATTTTAAATCATCTTGTGGCCTCTGGGAGTTCTCAACGAGCCCCTGGTTTAGAACCACTGCTGCATTCAGATAGATTGGATATTACATATTTTCCATATAGCAGATATGCCTTGTATAAATAGGAAAAATTATATTTTTATTTTCTATAAATTAATGCATTAGATTTAGATTATTCATGAAAAATATATCTTCATTCTTGTGCTGTTAGATAATCAGTCTAATATATATATTTTTAAATTGCTATAGAAACCCATTGCTTTGCATTCATGAAGTTACAAAAAATATAAATTTGTGAATGCAGTGTTTAGCTGCATGCCAGAAATAGCAAAGACCACTGGTGCGGCACACGGTGTGTCATTTAAGGACTCACTGACTAGTCATCTAGTCAAAATAAGTATTTGTGCAAACTTTATGTGATGTTGGACTGGGTGAAACCATAAAGTATGACAGACCGCCCACTTCGTTTTTCCTTTCTCAAGGGAAATTATAGGCTCAGATACACATATATTCAGTAACTCTCACAACACACACACACTCACACACACTAACTACCCGCGCTCTTGTCCCTCTCTTAGACCTCTTGGAGATAGAAGAGCTTCTACATTCATATCCCTTGTGGATCAAAGTTGGAAAAGCCTCTCTTTCAAAAGCTTTTCCCGTCCATGAACTCGCAGCACACAGTGCGAGACTGATGGGTCTGGCTCTGCATTACATTTAAACTTTAATAATACTTTAATCTTTAAAATGAACTCTGCGCATAGCTGACCTCATATGATAGTAGGTGTCTGCAGTTGCCCGATGGTCCACAGTGCCGCTCGGCGCTGAGACAAGAGTGTGAAGGGAGCACATCAGAATGGGTGTCAGGGAGGAAGTGAAATGTGACCACGAGCTGAATCAAATTTGCCTCTCGCAGCAGAAATGAGCTGAAGTAGCTCCATCTTTATTTCGGCTGTCAGCGCACTCGAAGGCTACTGTATTTTAAAATTCCTTCTAACCCTCCAGCACACAATTGCTTCAAAGATGATCACAGCTTTAAAGGTATAGTTAATCCAAAAGTGAAATTTCTGTCATTTTTACTCTTATTTTACTGTCATTTTGTATTCATAGCTATTGCAATGCAAAAACAGTTCAGTGACCAGGAGCTCCAAAAAAACCCAATTCAACATGCCTTGAGATTTGTATGTTTCACTACTACAATATTATTGTTTTTGCTGTATTTTTGATCAAATAAATTTGGTGAGAGAGAGAAATAGGTTTGGTGAGAGATTTCTTTCAAAAAACATTTTAAAAATCTTACAATAACAATTATTTTAACAGTATGATTCTGGTAAATGTATAATTCAATTCTGACCATTTTATTCTTAAATCTACATATAATTCTCATTCTGAGTCCTGTTTCTTCATTGGCCATGGGTTTTCTAAAGTCATATAATTGCTTTGTATGAGGAAAATACTAATTTTTTTAGATCTTTTTTTGTCCAATGTGTGGAAAAGAGCAGTGTAACCGATTCTTCAAAAGTTCCATGTTTCACTGGGAAAAAAATAACATCATGCAGGTTTAAGAACAACATTAGACTGAGTAACTCATACATTTTCATTTCATTCACTCAGAATCCACTATAACAGGGGGAAAAGATTGACCAGCAATGTTATACCTCTGTCAGGCAAGGCATCAACTATAAATAATGAATCAAGTATAAATCTGCAGGCTTTGTGTTCTCTTTAAAGCTTCATCCAGCCTCAGAGGTCTGTTGTACTTTTTGCAACGGCAGATGCTCTGAGGAAGACATCTTAGTCATTTGAAGCATTAAATAAACAGCAACAGTTATCATAATTTTCTGAGCACCTTAGGCAGGGGCGTAGCACAAGATCCCGGGCCCAATGTATAGTCAGTCCTGATGGGCCCCTATGTTCCAAATAAAATACTTTTTGGATTGTTGACCGCGGGGGGGGGGGGTTGGATTGCGCACGCGCTATGTATGTTATGCGCACAGATGTTCTGTCTCGCATTCGCCTTCTAGATTCCGGGAGATTTTAACTAATTTGCGGGCATCAGGGAGACGCTATCAAACTTCCGGGAGAATTGGGATGTCTGTATTCCAGACTTTTCAAGGGCCCTTCATCCCCTTGGGGCCCTGGTAATCAGTACTGGTTTTACCCCCAGTCCGACGCCCCTGACCTTAGGGTGCGGGATAGGGAGTATGAATGTGAGAGAGCTTTCAGACTGACGAAGGAAATTCCTTCGCCTCTGGAGGCTGCTCAAACAAACAAGCAGATGATGTCTCCAACAAGAACGCTTTATCAAAAATACATACATTCATACATACTCTCCAGGGTGTTTTCTTGAATAAATCTACAGAGCTTGAAATACTTACTGTACAGTCATTGTGATGCCTTTCAGTCAAAGTGTGATGTTTTTGCTTTAAGCTTGTCTTTGGAGAAAGGAAGGTGAATGAAGAAGAAAGTGTGGAATGAGGGAGGAGAGATGAAAAAGGGAAATGTTTTCAGATAGTTCTTCATGTGGCTCTTATCTCGCAGGAAGTATGAGGCATGTAGATGAAGACAGATAGAGAAGTAAACTGGAGTGATTTCATAAGCGCAGTGGAAAATGTTGGGGTCACTTTAGTACAGTGTCTTACATGTGCAGACACAGAGCAAGAACTCTGATTGCTCAAGAGCCTCATCAAAGAGAAGAAGGAAGAGATTGTGTAGGAGGTATGTGAAATACTGTAGACCATTTGAAGGTTGATTTTTTTTTAAACACAAAGTTAAGTATCAAATACGAAGTCATTTTCTCTAAAATGGGAGTCTATGCCAAAAGACTTTGCTGCTCTTTTTACCTTCAGCTTTGATAACAAGTGCAAATATGTGTGCTAGTTTGTTTGAGATTGTTAATTAAGCCTTCTGCATTTTGCTTTATGGACCACAACATCATGGATGAGATAATTACCTTGAAGTTGATTATTTCAACAGAGTCTCATAGTCCTGGTGAATGAATGTGTAATGACTAAAACATCACGACAAAAACATTGCACAATGAAATTGCTCGCTGATAATTCACACCATGGACTACCAAACATATTATACAAGGAGCATACAGATTTTCTTTGATCCTTTGAAATATAAGTTCTGATGTGTCATGAAAACATGTTCTTCCCCTGTTCATAAAGACCATTTTGAATCGTATAGCTGCAAAAGGGCTTCTACAATATTTTGACGTCAAACAGATGAATAGATTAATGTATGACCATCCAGCTTTATACATTAGAAACTTGGTCCATAGAGGTGAAGCATTAAAGGGATACCCCGCACTTGTAGTGTACTTCAAATCTTAAAAAAGTATATAAAAAAATACTTGCAGATAATATAATATTGATTAAATAAAAGCCCTTAAACGTACTATATTTAAAGAGAGTACACTTTTTATGACTATGTGATACTTAGTGCACTTTGTACTAATGTAAAATAAATTTTCACTTTATATTTTGAAACATTACACATTATTTTCTAAATTGCAACTTCATCATAACAGATGTGTAATTATTTAAATACATGACATACAAGTTTCCACAGAAGTCTTACATTTAAACTATAATACATTGTCATTGTATTGCAATTACCTGTCCCAGAAAACATTAAATTCAGCTCACACTTAAAGGGATAGTTCACCCAAAAATGAAAATTAGCCCATGATTTACTCACCCTGAAGCCATCCTGTATGTGTATATGACATTCTTCTTTCAGTCGAATACAATCGGAGTTATATTAAAAAATGTCCTTGCTCTTCCAAGCTTGATAATGAGAGTGAATGGCTGTTTGACTTTGGAAGTACATTAAAGCGCATCTATTCATGATTAAAGTGCTCGAAACGGTGCAAACTTACCTCAGCCTGTTACTTAGCCTATGTCAAATTCAAAGTAGTTCTTAATGTAATATGCTTTAACGTACAGTAAAAGTACTGTAGAAGAGCAAGTGGAAAATTGTCATGTAAAATTGTCTTGTGTCTGTAAAACTTTAATTAACCTCAAGTAAAGAAATAAAATAAAGAAAGTTAGGTATGATGCCTTTATAGACAAGGTTATATACATGGTTAAAGGGACAGATTTGAAAATCGACAGCAAATTTTTGTGTGAGAAACACCTCCATTAAGGTCATGCTTTAGTCCCATGAACATAGCAAGACAGATTTCACAAGCCAGGAAGAAACCGAATGAGGTACAAAAAAGGGACATCGGACAGAATTTGATATATAAAGCATTAATAACTGTTAGCCTGATGGAATGTCCGAAGCTCAGTCCACCAATCCCATCTATCAATGTCTTCTCCTCTGACAGCCAGTTGATATCATTAGCCGCATTCTCACTTCATATACTTTAAATACTATCCTACATGGCAGTGGTTCTCAATCCTGGTCCTGGGGACCCACAGCTCTGCACAGTTTGTATGTCTCCCTCATTTAACACACCTGATTCAGATCATCAGCTCGTTAGGAAAGAGCTCTATGAACTGAACTGTGTGTGTCAGATAAAGGAGACATATAAAATGTGCAGAGCTGTGGATCCCCAGGACCAGGATTGAGAACCACTGCTATATGGCATGTTTGTTTGTTTTTTCATAGTTCATCCTTTATGCCAATACCAATAATGACTATCCTTATTTAAAGGGTTAGTTCACCCAATTTTTTTTAAATTTTTTGTCATTATTTACTCACCCTCATGTCGTTCTAAACCCGTAAAACATTCGCTCATCATCGAAACACAAATGAAGATATTTTTAATGAAATCTGAGAACTTTCTGTCCCTCCATTGACAGCCTACGCAACTACCACTGTCAAGCCCCAGAAAGGTAGTAGAGACATCATGAAAGTAATCCACGTGACTCCAGTGGTTTAACCTCAATTTTATGAAGCGACGTGAGTGCTTTGTTTGCACAATAAATAACCCAATCTCGCGGTAATACGCAAGTATTTTACGAGGTGGCTAATTCGTATGAATTTGTATGATTTGAATCATACAAATTTATATGAATCAGCCACCTCGTAAAATACTTACGAATTGCTGTGAGATTGCGTTGACAAAAAAATTTGGCACTTTTTCAAAACAAAATATTAATCTCCTGCGCACGCGTTCATGCAACAACGTCTGCTCTCGCGTCAACACAACACACATGCGTCGTGATACTCTCGTCAACACGTGTTGCAGATAAATATTTTGTTAATACAATGGTAAATTATGTTGTTTTTTTTGTGCAAATAAAGCACTTGCGTCGCTTCATAAAATTGAGGTTAAACCACTGGAGTCACATGGATTACTTTTTCCCTTAAGACTTTTAAACGAAGGTCTATACGGGTTTGGGTATAACAGTCTAAAGTCTATACATGAGGGAGAAACCATTTTTTTTATTAATTAACCCTTTAACTAGCCGTTACTGGTTGTCTACCTTTACCAAGGACAAACAGTATTACACCACACAGATGGAATAACCCATTACTTTGCAATTCAATTTGAGTTTAATTGCATAAGTAGGATGTGTGAGTGTGTGTTTAAACCCATGTCTCCGGGGAATGTCTACCTGAACGAACTCAGCGTGTTGTAGAGGTGGAATTAAAAAGCCCTTCTGTCACCCAGCCAGTACTCAACCAGGAACTGCTTAATTATTGTGTTTGTGTCTGTCTCTGCCCTTCCATGCTTGGCTGAATACGAGTGGGTATGAAATTGTTGAAGGCTTTGGTGTGTAATCCATTTAACAGCTGTTTAATGGTATCTCACTCGTCCCGTCTTCTTCCTGCCAATCTCGACTCTTTTCACCTCTATTTCTCAGATGGAGATATAAAATTACTCTGTTACCCCAGTAAATCCATCTCTGCTTTAATTAAACTCCCTAAAGTTTGGTCCAATACCCTAGTCTTCATTAAGCACTATTGAGTTTGATGAATTCTAAACTAATGTCTCACAACGGAGTCCAATTACATTCACAGTCAATGAATCAAGTGAAAACTGGATCAATTTAACCCCTCACCACAATTACTGTATAGTAACCATTGTCTTTAATAGCACCGTGATGGGAGGAAACTCGGTTGTTTGTGTCAAACTCGGTTTGTTGTCAGGGGATCAAACCCTTGACGCGCTTAAATAGTTGCCACAAGGAATAATAAAAAGAAGATAAAAAGAACAAATAGTAAATAAATGGATAGAGAAGGGAAGAATGTAGCCTATGGCTTTATTGTGCTCCACTTTGATGATGCTGACAGATGCAATAAAACACTCTTATATCAATATTAAGGGAGGAGATCAAAGCAGGCTCACAACGGCTTTAAGAGGCTCAGTAAAATAAAACTACATTTTGTACCTCTGAATGAAGACAGAGAGTGAGGTGTGGGAAACTCTGTTTTAAACGTAATCAGTGAAAAGGGATGTTTCATTTGCAAGTGCAACATGACTCGATGAAAAGCTAGAAAGACATGGTGGGATGTTGGTTGGACATGATAAACGGCACTCTAGTTTTGACAGAATCATACGGTTCAGAGGGCGTCATAATTTATTCATGTTCCCTTTGCAGATTTCTGAGTGTGGGCTAAAATAATTTACCTTCCGTCGGCTGCACACCGCACTGATGCTCTCAAAACTGTTAACAACAAGCAAACAGAGTCCTGTCATGAGCATCTAATCCCTTACAAAAAGTACTATGGTATTACCATGTTTTGGACATAGTGGCCTGATGTGTTAGTACCTTATAGCATCATTTAAATGCAATGGTAGTCAATCAGTACCATGGTTCAAATTTTAATGATATGATTTTTTTTCTCATTTGAACCAGGAAAAAAACATAAAATGTTATGATTTAAACATTTTAAAGCACATACATATTTAAGAATCTTCACTTTAATTTAGGTTAGCAATTAAGTAATTTTGTGACATATGACTCTGTACAGATACTTCTTCCTTCTATTGAAACATAAGATCCTTTTAGATCATTTTCAAATCATGCTGGTGAAGGTTCAGGTGAAATCAGCTTTTACCGAAACTTGTGGAGTTAATACAGCTCAAGTGCTACATAAATAATATACATATTTAAATAATCTATAAAAAATATATACACCCATGGGCAAAAAAAGTCTAAAGGCAAAAAAGCCACAAAAAAAAATGGCTAAACACCGAGTCTTAACCACAAATTATTGGTCAGGAAATTAGCAAAATGTAATGCACTTAAAAGTCATTGCTGTCTCCGAACAACTTCAAAGACTGAATGAAGTTTTTGGCAGAATATGGGAAGTTGTACGTGGACTGATGAATCACAATGAAACACGAGTTCCATGATGATGCTCCAGAGTGGTTTCTTCAAAACTCTGGTGAGAAATATAACAATAAATACATCTCTACCACAGTGAAGCATCGAGGAAGAGGTGTCATTGTGTGAAGAGCCTTTTAGCTGCTGGTATTGGTGAGCTACTTCACTGTGAAAAGTCATTTAATGCTTTGGAGTACAGGGAAATATTGCAGAATGGCTTGCTTCTCACAAATGAAAAGTTATCATCTAAAGAGGAATGGTCAGATGTTTGTTTGTTTTTCAACAAGACAATGCTCCTGCACAAATTGCAAAGACAACCAAGAAGTGCATCGGGCTCATGTTTTGGCCTTGGTCAGAATCCTATAGTGAATATTTGGTCTCACATTAAACTGTGAACTGTTTGAATCCATTAACATTGAGTGGAACAACACAGACTCTTCTTGAAAGAAAAGGAGAAGGCTATTCCATGCCAAGTTATTTTATCTACAGTATTTGTCCAATTCTTGCTACTTTCCTGACCAGTGATTTAAATGGTTAAGACCATTAAAAGACCAATAAATATTTTGGCATTTATGGCTTGGCCATTTTGGCAAATATAAAATAATATAAAAATTCTTGAAATTCAATTCACTCAAATTGATACACTGAAAATACAAATTGTAACAGAACATTTTTTTTTTATTAAATTCAATTAAAATGATGGTACCACAACAGTATACATTACATCTATATGAAGTAACCTCACACAGACATGAGGAGAGATGAATGAGGACGACACGTTTTGGTAGAATTTACCAGATCTAGACAGTCATATCTCGGGGCTATGTTGGGGATGGGGTCTGTCATAACCAGACTTAAGCAGCCATATCCAGACCATTATGATCATAAGTGATACTGTTATTCAAATTCTTCATCCATTAAAGACAAAGTAATCGCCTATCAAGATAAGCAAGAAGACAGACCTTTTAATTACACATTTGAGAAAAAACTTGTTAAGTTAAATCAACAAATAACCATTTAAATAAATAAGGCAGACAGACAGTGGCCATCTGTTTCGACAGGGAGAGTGGTAATGAAGGCACGTTTGTGCTGCAGGATTGCCTTAATGAAGCTGTATAATGGCAGATTTTGAGCTCATAAGAGTTTTTATTAAGCAGTCACTGCCACTGCATGATGATGAACATATTCCAGACAGCGTTGGAACTTCTTGTTTTACAGATATGCAATAATTGACACTCAGAATACATTTATAGAACTGTTCAATTTTCTTTTCCCCTTTTGCCTCTATTTTGCCAAGTGTTCCTAGTTCACATAGGCTCAAGGGACTTCTTTTCTTTGCTTTTCTCCCTTCTTCTCCAACATGCAAACAGCATAAGGAGCTTGAGGCACAGAGGCAGCCAACGGGCCCCCCTCAAGAAATGTCTCATTGGCACTACTGAGAGAGACTTTGCAGTATGGAACACTTGAAACAAAGCCACACACAGTTTACTGACATGGCAGAAATGTCTGAATTCAAATGCTGTTTTTGTGCTGTTGCCTATGACTAAAACAGGTCATGTATTCGTCGATACCTATGTGCCTGGAGTAATAATCAGCCCTTGCACACACACATGCATGCACAAACATTGGAAACACAGGCTAAGAAGGGTAGAACTCTGATCAAATTAATTCCGTTCTTGTATTGCATGCTGATCATCTGCATGCTGTATTATCATAAGCGAGCGAGCAAGAGAATGAGGAGAGTGAATCCAAGGCAATAACCCACGGTCTATATAGTCTGATTTCATTATTATCTGATGAAATCCAATTTATGAAGCTCTAGTGTTTGTCTTGTATAAACACTTAAACATAGCTCAGAAGACAGTTCTACAGTTTTCAGGAAAGCTTCTGAGTGATCTCTTTAGGGAAATGTATTTCACCAATTGTTGTGGGAACTTTCTGGGCTCACAGGGAGAGCTGTCATTATTAGATATTGATCACAGCCACAGAAGTACTAATGAATTTAGTTACTTGATCAGCAATTTTTTTGTGCAAGTTTTTATTGATTGATTGATTTAGTTAATTAGTAAATGTTAGATGAATGAGTCTAGTGATTTTTTAATCATGCAGTGGGACCAAGATTGAAATCTCAACTTTACCGAGTGTTGTAGCACATTTTTGTAATGCATTTTTTATGTGACTAAAACGTTAATATAATATTGTCATATTTTTCTGCTCCAAATTAAAGTCATTTGGAAATCTACTACACATCCTTTAAAGGGTTAGTTTAAGTCTTCAATTTACATCCATAATCATTTACTCACACTCATGTTGTTCCAAACCTGTCTTTCTTCTGTGTAAAATAAATGAAGATATATATATATTTTTTTGTTACTATTATAGAAGTCACCGATAATTCATAATATCTTTTATGTTCCGCAGAAGAAAGAAAGTCATAATAGTTTGGATAGACATGAGGGTGAATAAATTAATTTTCATTTTTACTTGAACTATTAACACCAAATAATATTGGAAACATTATATAAAACATATAGGCTTACAGCTCTAACACGTATCCAGACTGCCCCCCCCCCCTCTCTCTCTGTGTCTGTGTGTGTGTGTGTGTGTGTGTGTGTGTGTGTGTGTTTGTTTTTGTGATTTGTGAGGACACAAATGTGTATAATGACATGGGTATTACACTGGTATTACAACTTGAACGTGATTTATGAGGACATTTCCTGAGTCCTTATATTTCAAATGGCTTTAAAAACATACTAAAGCAGTGTTTTATTAAAAATGTAAAAATGCAGAATGTCTCCTGTGATGCGGGGATAGGGGCAGTGTAAGGGGATAGAATATACAGTTTGTCCAGTATAAAAAACATTACGCGTATGGAATGTCCTCACAAATCGCAAAAACAAAGCTGTGTGTGTGTGCGTGTGTGTGTGTGTTCTCACAACTGTCAAATATAGGTCTAGACTGTCCCATTTTGTGCAATTTTTAGTGGGTTCAGAGAATGAAAGTAGTGTCAACTCTGTCTGCTCAGTCATGATATTTCTAGGTTTTTAACATTAAAAAAGCTAGAAAAGCTTAGTTCTGTCATTCAACATCAAATTTCCTTACATCAAATCCTTTAAACTTCCAACTGAACCTAACTGCCAGTGATCAACATTCACTTTTTACATTTACAGTTACATTTAATAATTTAGGCGCTTTTATCCAAAGCGACTTACAAATGAGGAGAGCAATAGAAGCAATTAAACTAAAAATGGGGCAACATTATGCAAGTGCTGTGACCATTTCCAGTTTAAGTCTAACGCAGTGCACATCATTTTTTTTAATTGATAGAACTGAATAGATTATTAATGGATCAAGTGTTGTCGGGAAAAGATGCGTCTTCAGCCGTTTCTTGAAGTTAGGCAGGTTATTCCACCAGCAGGGAAGAGTCCAGGTGAAGGTTTTTATTGTAAGCTAGCAGCTTTATTACTTTTGTAATTCGTTTTGTATCCTATGACATCCAGAAAAATTAAATAAAATGAGAGCAGGTAGTATTTAAAAAAAAAACAATGAAAGCAAAAGGTCTGAATGAGCATAACGCTTCTAAACATATAGCATTACAGACGTCCTTCTGTGTGGATTTATCCATTTTCCAATGCTCTAGTAACATAATATCAGCAGCGAGAGTGATTTTTCTCATACGTGTTCAAATATGATATTAAGACAATACATGTTTTTCTGAGATTACATGTACAATCACATTCCCCAGGACAGGTGAAGCATTGGTAATAGCCCGTTTCCATGTTCTTTATTTGCCTTTTGATTCACATCCTTTGAATCGAAGTAGTGCTGAGCAGCAGCAAAACGTCCCCCGACCCTGAGCAATCACCCACAGCAGCATGACCTCTCTCTGCCAATCAGCCTTAATCAGCAGTCCACTCCCCAAACACTCCTCAAACCCCCGACAGGAAGCCAAAGCCAGAGCATCCGCTGGTAATGACCAGTTGGTTACATAATGCAAGCGTGGAATAAGCATCTTGCTATGATTAGCATAGCGTCATGAATATAAACAGGTTAGGTGTAGGAAATGGAAAAAGGTCAAAATTATTATCTAGGCCAGGAAAAGAAACTTTCAGAGCAAAGGGCTTCAGCGTCGAAGAATGCTTGCTGCTGTAGGTCGAATCAAGTCCTGCATGCTTGTGAGTGAATGAAAAAAAAAAATGGCATAATTTAGCATAGCAGGAAACGCTAACTTATTCAACCATGCGGAACAGCATCACACTCCAGGAGAATGTTTGCAGTCTTGGCACTAGCACTGCATGCTAAACCCTTCTCACTGGTGCAGAAATCACATGAAGACATGAAATCCTCAGACCTTTGTGTGTGATGGTTTTGAGGGCGGAGAGGGGGGGTGAGAACAATCTGGTTTGAAAAGCAGGGAACCGTGTGAGCAGAATGTGTATGCAAAAATCTGAAAGTGACAACAAGTGCCATAGTAGATCAAAGTGGCCAGACGAGGTGGGGAGGAAGACAGCACGTGCTCCCGCACAACAATATCTGCTAGCCTTAAAGCCTTCTGTAGCACATGCTTGAAGAACTCACTCAGTACTATATTTCCTTATGCAGGCCCTTGTAAAAAAAATAACAAAATAAATAAGCTTGATTGTATTGAATGTGTATGGAGCCCCGCACATGACATGCAGACAAAAAATATATATATTTCATGGTCACATGGTCATATTTCTTCTCTCGTTTTAGTAAATAATGGCCAGTTAAATTGTGGCCATGAATTAGGAATTGCATTACTGTTTCTTAACACACTTAAGTACACTTTTAAAAAGTGCACTGTAATAATGTGAAATTAAAAGTTTTGCCTTAAAATATATTTTACATCATAATGTTTTGATCTTTTATCATGCTTTGAAGTACTCTTATTTTGATGTGGTGACTAAGATACTATAGCACGTGTTAAGTACTTGATTATAATTTTAACTGTATTGTGTTATTTGATATTACATTTTAAATTGGAACTTCATCATTTCAAATGTGTAATTACAAATATATTTAAATGCATTACATACAAGTTTCAATAGAAATTGTAAATGCTTGTCAGTACATTCAGCTCTGCCTTTACAGTTAGTAATAAAGCATCCCTACACAAACAATATTCTTGCATCATCCTGATAAAGCAGAGAGATCTAAATAAGCAACTGAACATAAAATTGTAAGTGTCAGATGTTAAGCAGACGTAATTCATAACAGCTGATGTATGCATTCCAAAACTGAGAGTTTGAGAAGGCGCACGATTTGTGAATGGGCCTGTAGCTGCTTATGGGTCGATATTTTATTTGCCTGTTTAGCGATACATAAATTTTGCTGTCTTACAGGTGCGCGTGTGTGTATGTGGTCGCATGTGTGTTAACCTGCATTATAGCTTGTGTGAATAAGTAATAATGATGAATGGGTTTAGTCCCCTGACAGATGGTAATAGAGAATCATTTATTCATGGCGGCCGTGCAGAGCGTTCCCCTACAACCTCAATAAAACCTCAATAAAACCAAAGCCTGTCGACATCATCTATCACCTTCCCACCAGCGACATTTTCCTGGCATCGTCTCCAAGGCTGGCCTGCGAGGGTTATTATGGGATTGCACCCTCAACCTTGTGTCCTCTTGGAGGCTCTGGCCCCGTTCGGGCAGATGTCTGCGGGGCCCCCATCCAACGCTAACTGCTCCTTTTAGAGGTCTCCAGTCATTTGACCCTGTTAATGGGGGCTGTGGTCATTGACTGCTTTTTTTGACTCAGCATTTTCAACTGGCCATCAAGTTATCTGACGGGATAATCATTGTTTGACCCTGAGTGAGACAAAGCGAACACGACCTGCAAGCTGCTGGTAAATGTTTTTCCAAAGCATTCGTATATTTTAAGTGAGAGTTACTTTATGGATTTTAGTAAAACAGCTGCAGATCAGACTTTTTAGAAGCAGGCTATGAATACGGTTTAAGGTCAGATCAACTGTGTTTATGCGCTCCTATACATCCTATCTAAATGCTCTTAATGTAAGCTTGGACTGAAATGGAAGACACTTCCTAGAAAAGCATTAATCTTGAGAATATCTCTTTTATAGAGGCTAGCTGTGCCAGTATATACCGTTTTAAATGCACTAGCAGCATGTGGCATGCTGTTGAATAGCTCAGAAAATGGATCGAAAGCTCAGATTAAAGATTGGATTTTTGTTCAAGCATTTATTTGAATTCCTCACTCAAAATGTTATTTTAGCTTTTAATTATATTTTAGTTATAAAGTAATCTAAATTGACCTATTTCTACTGGCTGTTGCATTTATCAAATTTGCAAAAATAAAAAATATGGTCTATTGCATTAGCATACACAATAAAGAATGCTAATTGGGATTATAAGTGGAAAAAAAGGTTTAGTGTTAAAGTCTTAAATAGGCTAAAACAGTTATTTCAAAAGACATTTTTATGGTATTAATGTCACACAAATAATATGAAGTTATACTATCTGATGTAAAAATAGACCAAAAGACTATAACTGTTCTTGGAAAATACGTTCTTGTGATATTACAGTTTTTTCTTCATCGATTTGACACATTTCTTCAAACTGTTCTCAAAACAGTTAACACAGTGATCTGAACACTTTGTAATTGTCCTAAACAGGTTGTACATTTTCCTTAATTTCATGCAATTTACAAATCACATGCTTCATTTTCTCAAAACACTGTGCACAAAATTCTCAAATGTTTTCACAGTAGTTCATGCAGCCAACCAAAACTTTAATATATCAAGAAAAAACAATCGAAGCTCTTTTTATTGGTTTTAACAAAAAGGGGGGGGGGGGGAGAAAAAAAAGATTGGGGGGGGGGGGAGAGAAAAAAAAAGATTGGGAAAAGGAAGAGGTGTAAGAGTTAGAGGTTTGGGAGAGGATAGAGGAAGGGTAATATTGAGAACGAGAGGAACAGTGGAAGAGGAAGAAAGAGATGAGGGGAAAGGAATAGATATAATAGGTATAATTATAGGAGATGGAGCAAGAAGAGTTGTGGATTTAGGAGAAGAAAGAAGAGCTGAGGATGCTGAAGAGGAGTAGAGGGAGAAGGGATAGAGGGGAAGGGAAGAGCAAGGTGTAAGATGAGGGAGGAGAGATAGAAGGGTTTCAAATTAAATCAGAGCCATCCTAATTGATGGTCATAAAGGTCATTAAATGATGGTCTTTCCTTGAGGGAAGCTGGACAGGGAGTTCAGCACAATATAAACATCGTACCACAGTCAATGTCCCAGGACAACAAGTGCAACATTCCACTAGTGTTGTGCCACACACAACACTGTCTTGGGGCCGCACAACACAGAAAGGCTTCTACATTTCTTTAATTCCCTCAATGAAATCCAATTTCCGCAGGGTGATCAGGAGCAAATTGAGAAAAATTCTGTAGTTGTTTGGGACAATTTCCAACTTCACCATTCAACATTGGTGCAAGAGTGGTTTGAGCATCATCCACATTTCAGGATGGTGTTCCTTCCAGCATATTCTGGAGATGGAAAGTATATGTTTGCAACCCTTACAACCAAGTAAGTCTTCTTCAAGCGATGGATGTGGCCTGTGGAGAAGTTGAAGCACAAGGACGGATCTAGCATTCACAGCTTTTTTTCTCACGATGCATGACTCGTGAAAATATATTCTGTGATTTTGATGAAATTCTTTGACTAGATGTAAATGAGAGGCAAGATCTATAAAGTTTCTTGATTCAATTATTGCAGTACATTTATTCATTTTTTGGGTGAAAACTCATTGTTATACAACTAAACTCGTCATCAAAGAACATTAAGAGCATGATTAAAGAGCACGAAAAACGTGTTTTCATTCATGTTTTTGTGTATGTACAGCTGAATTTCTTATCAAATAAACAGAGAACACATTTGTAGTTTTGATGTTACTATTATTTTTGATAAATGCATTACCAAAATGCAGTGCTTCAGTATGCAGTGAATACTGAAATGTTTTGCCAAAATAAGTGTTTAGTGTGCTGTGTTAATTGCTTTGAGAGCAACTACATTCATTTGGAAAATTGTGTCAAATCGATTGAGAAAAACTGTAATGTCACAATAATAATATGAAGTTATTTTACTGGTTTATAAAAATAGAGCATGACAGAAAATGTACATACCCGTCAATGTGAGGGAGCTTGAACCTAGAAAAGATTACTAAGTGCTTATATTACTCCATCTCATGTTACAGTTGCATATTTTAAACTTTTATACACTGTGTACACATGTGCCCTATAGGCATCCATTACTGTAAACGCATTTTAATTTGTTTTTACAAACAGAATGCAACAGATGCTGTTGGTTGCTTAAATTGCATTTAACCAGATATATTTCTGTAGGTCATGGGTATCCAAGCCTGTTCCTGGAAGGTCACCTTCCAGCCGAGTTTAGCTCCAGCCCTAATTAAACACTAATCGAGGTCTTTGGGATCACTAGAAACTTCCAGGCAGGATTGGACAACCCTGTTGTAGGTAAAAGGCCTGGGTAAGATCTAAAACTGTCAAGTGTGTGTAGTTCAACGATAAACAGCCGCAGGTCTTTGCCTTTGTCTGCAGGTTCACCTATAGGCACTGGTAAAACATCTCGATTTCAAATCATCACGCAGCCAATGGAGTCCATTGACCTCTACACTCTAAGCTGAGGATCAGTGAGAAGGTGAGTAGGAGGAAAGTAGACAATTCTCATTATGGTTCAATCCACTAAAGCTCAGCTTACAACAGCCCACCTGCGGTTACCCAGCCAACAGTAATACACTAAACACACAAGCACACGGGGGGATCTGTTGTCCGAATCAATTCACGACTACAATCGCCTGCTATATTATCTAAGGCTTTTAGTTGAATGTTAAATCAAATTAATTACAGGACATGCCTGTTAACTTATCAAATTAGTATTGCAGTATTTGCACATAAAATGAAGATTATTCAGTCATTTTGTTATTGTGGCAGATGAAAGTGGCTTCTGATTTTCAGATCATTGACCATAAGCTTCTCACTCACAATACAAGCAATCCATTTTGCTCTTGTTTGCAATCTGTCCATCTGTTACTAACATGACAATTTCATTTAGGATCTACCTGTATACATGTTCGATATAACTTGTCAAATCTTCACTTAAGAGTTAAGACTGAAGAACTTGCCTCTAAGCATCTCAGAATATTGAAAATTTGCACTCTATAGGTTTCAGTTCTCTCAGGTGTACACACACAGTACACAGACAGAGGCTAAGTGATTGTTAAAATAGAGAAATCTAATTTTGGTGCTGAAAAACGTGTTACAACAACCTTCTTTCCTTGGATCAACGTTTGAGACAGAAAAGAAGACAATGAGGGAGAGAGAAACACGGAGAAGAGGGAGGATTTTATCCTGACCTGATTTAAGATGCCAGCGGTTTGTCCTCTTGTTTAACCCTCCCTCTGCTGTTTCTTTATCTCTGACCCATTCTGTTGTCCATTTCTCTTTTATACAAACCACGTTTCCCCACCCACATGTGAATACTGAATATAAAATGTATTTCACCTCCTCCCACCTGGCTGATATCACATTATATTCTATACAAAAATTAATATTTAAGCATAAAAGAAGATATTATTTATTCCTGTGAAGGCAAAGCTGAAATTTCAGCATCATTACTCCAGTCTTCAGTGTTAAATGATCCTTCAGAAATCATTCTGATATTCTGATTTGGTGTTCAAGTAAAATTTTTTATTATTGTCAATGCTGAAAACAATTGTGCTGCTTAATATTTTTTGAGGAAACGATGATGCTTTTTTTTTTAGAATTCTTTGTGAATAGATAGTTTCGAGAGAAAAAGCATTTATTTGAAATAGAAATCTTTTGTAGCACAGGTCATTGTCACTTTTGATAAATTTAAAAAAGGAGAAAAAAATATAGACCTTTCTGCCTCTTTGACATTTCATAACAAAGAAAAGTGATTTCATTAAAACCTTAATTTTAACGATGTGTCATATTTCCAGCACAGGTCACAAGTCCATCTTATGGTGCTAAAAAAAAAATACAGGAACCACTTTGTGCCTCTGATCTGCTCTTCTCTTATGCAGTACATAATGACTGTTCAAAGAGGAGTGAAAATACTAAATATTGATTGTTTTACAGAAGCAGGGATTGCTGGCAGTTTCTGTTGGCTGGAGTGAGACTGTGCGTTGGCGACAGGATTCAGATTTGTGCGATGAGTGTGACTGCCTTTGATGCTAAAGTGTTTGCGTACCTGTACGTTTCTGTGCATGATGCTCTTTCATTGCTTTCCCCTCCCTTTCTCTCCCTCCTGCTCTCTTTCTCTCGCCTCAATCCTGTAAAACACTCCAAACCAATAAAAAGCTGTTGCATCTCCTAGAGTCTAGCCTAGATTGAACAGGAGAAACAGGTGAGGTCTGTCTGTGATCAGCCTTGTTAAACACACACTGCAGCCCATGTTGATCAGAACGCAGACAGAATATCTGATTAAATCCATATTCCCTCACCACACTAGTATGCACCCCAACAGATATATATGTCCTCTATTTCATCACAGCAAAATGCCAACATGCACTAGGAAACATGAGGATTTCTGCAGATGAAAAGTGTGCACACAAAAAGGTCAACACAATTAATTGATTAGCCCCGAAAAAGCTGCAGCTGATTAAATCACAGCATTCTTCTCCTCCCTAAACACCTGGCAAGTTACAGCAGGTGGTCGAGCAGGAGGCGCTGGCCAAAAATAAATGATTAATCAATATTGCTACATCTGTACATTTTTTCCATGGTATTCCTGATATTAGGGGAGATCAGGGCAAAATGAGCTACCGGGTAAGACAACCCACCGCTTGTTTCTAGGCGGTCAAACACAAAATAGAGCATGTGAGAGAATGTTTCGGAAGAAGTAATCTATTCTTTCTGTCTGTGGTAAAGGACATGTAAGTTATTTATGTCTAAAAGTTTGTTTTAGTTCCTTTCCAATTGAAATAGGTCAAGTGTTATGAGGACGTAGAAAAAAATTGATGTTCAGATATGGTTCATGTTTAGGTTGTAGAATAAGATGAGCCACTAATGGCCATATGATGCATAGGCTTACTGCTTAAAGAAACAGAACATTAAATAGAATTACGATGACAAAAGAAAGTTTTTGGTCAGTAAGAAAGTAATGAATGCTTTCATTAACCTAGGTATTAACCTCATTAAATTGATCAAAAGGGACATTAAAGACATTCATAATGTTACAAAAGATATTGTTCTTGTCAAAATTTACATTTATATCTGTGGTTGTGATATTGCTTACATAAAACAGTTTGACAGAACAATGTAGATATATAAGAAACAACCACAGAGTGTCTTAAAGTTTTTTAATGTTGTTTATATGTCTATGTGGTGTTTTTAATATGCTTTAAAACAAACCATGTGCAAAATCATCAGTCAACACCATTGCTGAGTATTTTCTCCTTAAAATTGCAGTGTACCAAAGACGGTCTTAAAAATGTGGTTTGAAACCTCTCCTGCTTCCTACCGTCACAAAAACATGTAACCAATCCCGTCAACGTGCAGGGTGGGGCTTTTCTTCACTGACTTTCTATGGCTGCGTCCGAAAACTGAAAAATGCTGCCTTTGGAGGACACATTCCAAGGTAGGAAGGCATCAAAGCACGTCCGAATCCAATGTTAGCTTCACTTCCTGTCTCCTGAGATACCTTAATCTGATGGATTTTTGAAGGCAAAATGGATGTATCCTTCGCTACCTTTGATATCCCACAACCCTGTTTGAATTTCCATTCTGTGACAGTTGAGCTAAAAAATAAAGATGGCGTCTGAAAGTTGCATAAATGTGTGTAAATGTACATTTTTGACCATTGTTTTCCACTTTTGATGTAAATTGTAGCGAGTAATTACTATTGTAGTAATTAAATATTAGCTTAGTTATCACCAAAGCGAAATTGTTAAACCGTTACGCTTCCTTGGAAGTCTGTCCGGAATCAGTTTTGTGAGGCACCTTCTTGTGCAAACACCCCCTGCGAAGTCATTGCCTGATGAACAAGTCAGCTGTCTAAGTTTTCGGATGCAGCCTATGATGTTTAAAAGAACACGCCACCGTTTTTTGAAATAGGGGTTATTCACCATCTCCCCTACATTTAGATAGGTTTACTGTCTACAGTAGGAAAAATAGCCAGCTGATGTTCACGCCGGTATGCTGACAGAAGTTGGGGGATTCCAGGTGTTGCGTGATATCTCTGCGCCCAAGTAGCAGTGCTTCGCCTGTGCTTCACCCCAATATAGTCTCAAGTCAATATCTACCTAGGAAATCGCCTAGTCTTAATCTGCATTGCTATTTGTAGGCTATTCGTTGTGAATATGCAGGCCACAAGAAGTAATTAGGTTTTTTATTTATTTATTTTTGGATCACTTTTACTCACAACATGCTATTCGGCAACAAAGGATTCCATTCATTATGCTAAGCTAAGCTAAGATAGCGGCGGTGCTGCCAGACTAAGACAATGCATGCACTGAGACAAAAATGTGTTTGCCCATCTATCTAAATGTAGGGGAAATGATGAATAACCCCTATTTAAAAAAACGGTGACGTGTTCCTTTAAGCGTTTCTAGGATGCTGGGTTTTAGAAGGTAGTCCGAGCTTATGTGATTGGCTGGAGGCAGGGACTAGTTTGCATATTCAAGGTTCCCTGTATACTAAATGAAGCAAGGGTGTAGAGTTGCATTCAAGCTATTTTAAGGCATAAAGACATTTTTTTCACAGGACATTTTTTTATGTCTTTTTTTGAATATCAAAGATGATTTTTAAGTGATAAAATTAAGAACTGCAGGGGGACTTTAAAAAAACCCTCTTGAAAATCTTTTGCCGATTATTCCTTATACACACACAGCTGTTCATATGTAATTGTCCAGGGAGACAATTTATGTTTTGACCACTGCATGCTGGGAAAAATGTTGCAGCACTTCTGCTCTTAGCCATCTGTTGAGTGGACACGACTCAGAATCAAATTAAATGCTGCCACCCACATGCTGTGGTGGTATCGATACTCTCACTTCCCGATGCTACATCTATCTCTCCAGAACTCTCGGTCAGTGGGAACATCATTCTGCATCACACTGACTAATGAACACTGATAACCCTTGAGGAGCACAGTGGGTAATCCCGGGAGCATGTTGAGGAAACGGGGATCAATAAACGCTGCTTAATAACTGTCCATCTCTCTAACTGCTAACTCTGATGACCATTTGGTCAACCCAGCAGTCCCCATGCAGCCTTTTTATCTTCGTTGTCACATTTAATTAATTGTAAATGATGATTTTATTATTTTATTGCATTTGTGTGGGGGATACGGTGCATTTAAAGTATGAGAGTACCACTGAAAATGTGTCTATTTTTCCTGTTTTCTTTTATTTTTTATAACAAATTATATTATCTGAATAACAAATGTGTCCCAATTTTCCTTAATGGACTCCATTCATTTGTGACAAATCTCCAAATAATGGAATTAAATATGATTTCAGAATGATCCAAAACCATTTTCAATTGTTACACTTTGTTTTTAAAATTGTAATGTCCTTTCTGTTTATTTCCAGGTTTTAAATTAAATCCCAGATTATCAATGTGAAGTCAGACTTTTGGACCCTGTGTCACATGTCTGTCCTGTCTTGTGACGCACATGGGTGTTTGTTATGTTGAGCCATGTGCTCTTGTCATTGTTTGATCCCTCCCCCTTGTTATCGGATTATTGGTTTATTTGCTCCACCTGTCTGTCTCGTTACCCTCCTTTGTTTGCCTCTCTATTTAGTCTTCCTGTGTTTGCTGTCCTGTGCTCGTTCGTTGTATTTGTTACGCGTGTTGTATTCTGTGCCTGTTCCTGCCCTGCCTTGTCTGTTTTTGGATTTAGATTTGGTTTGTTTATTTTATGTTTTGTCTTATTAAAATACTTCTGCTCTGCACCTGAATCCACGGAATTATTCCCGGTCCACCCGTGACAGAACGAACAAGCCTATGTGGATTCAGCGGAGCGAACTGTGTCCGGCTGAGAGAGAGAATGGGATTTCTCTTTTTAAATATTTCTCTCTGTGTGCCCAGAGGAATAAGGAGAGGAGGGAAGCAGAGTCTTCCTCACTGGTCTCTTCGGGAATGGGATCATCGTCGTTGAGTCCGTCCAGCGTGGGGATTCCGTCTATGGTTTTGACCAACCTCGAGTCTGCACAGATCCGTCAGAAGGGACGGAGAAGGAGAAGGGGGAGACACGTCCCGTCTGCCCAGTCAGAGACTGTTCACGTCCCGTCTGCCCAGTCAGAGACAGTTCACGTCCCGTCTGCCCAGTCAGAGACAGTTCACGTCCCGTCTGCCCAGTCAGAGACAGTTCACGTCCCGTCTGCCCAGTCAGAGACAGTTCACGTCCCGTCTGCCCAGTCAGAGACAGTTCACGTCCCGTCTGCCCAGTCAGAGACAGTTCACGTCCCGTCTGCCCAGTCAGAGACAGTTCACGTCCCGTCTGCCCAGTCAGAGACAGTTCACGTCCCGTCTGCCCAGTCAGAGACAGTTCACGTCCCGTCTGCCCAGTCAGAGACAGTTCACGTCCCGTCTGCCCAGTCAGAGACAGTTCACGTCCCGTCTGCCCAGTCAGAGACAGTTCACGTCCCGTCTGCCCAGCGAGAGACTGTACACGTCCCGTCAGCCCAGTCAGAGACAGTTCACGTCCCGTCTGCTCAGTCAGAGACAGTTCACGTCCCGTCTGCCCAGTCAGAGACAGTTCACGTCCCATCTGCCCAGTCAGAGACAGTTCACGTCACGTCTGCCCAGCGAGAGACTGTACACGTCCCGTCTGCCCAGTCAGAGACTGTTCACGTCCCGTCTGCCCAGTCAGAGACTGTTCACGTCCCGTCTGCCCAGTCAGAGACAGTTCACGTCACGTCTGCCCAGCGAGAGACTGTTCACGTCCCGTCTGCCCAGTCAGAGACAGTTCACGTCCCGTCTGCCCAGTCAGAGACAGTTCACGTCCCGTCTGCCCAGTCAGAGACAGTTCACGTCCCGTCTGCCCAGTCAGAGACAGTTCACGTCCCGTCTGCCCAGTCAGAGACAGTTCACGTCCCGTCTGCCCAGTCAGAGACAGTTCACGTCCCGTCTGCCCAGTCAGAGACAGTTCACGTTCCGTCTGCCCAGTCAGAGACAGTTCACGTTCCGTCTGCCCAGTCAGAGACAGTTCACGTTCCGTCTGCCCAGTCAGAGACTGTTCACGTCATGTCTGCCCAGCGAGAGACTGTTCACGTCACGTCTGCCCAGCGAGAGACTGTTCACGTCACGTCTGCCCAGCGAGAGACTGTTCACGTCCCGTCTGCCCAGTCAGAGACAGTTCACGTCCCGTCTGCCCAGTCAGAGACAGTTCACGTCCCGTCTGCCCAGTCAGAGACAGTTCACGTCACGTCTGCCCAGCGAGAGACTGTATACGTCCCGTCAGCCCAGTCAGAGACTGTTCACGTCCCGTCTGCCCAGTCAGAGACTGTTCACGTCCCGTCTGCCCAGTCAGAGACAGTTCACGTCACGTCTGCCCAGCGAGAGACTGTACACGTCCCGTCTGCCCAGTCAGAGACAGTTCACGTCCCGTCTGCCCAGTCAGAGACAGTTCACGTCCCGTCTGCCCAGTCAGAGACAGTTCACGTCCCGTCTGCCCAGTCAGAGACAGTTCACGTCCCGTCTGCCCAGTCAGAGACAGTTCACGTCCCGTCTGCCCAGTCAGAGACAGTTCACGTCCCGTCTGCCCAGTCAGAGACAGTTCACGTCCCGTCTGCCCAGTCAGAGACAGTTCACGTCCCGTCTTCCCAATCAGAGACAGTTCACGTTCCTGCCCAGTCAGAGACAGTTCACGTTCCGTCTGCCCAGTCAGAGACTGTTCACGTCACGTCTGCCCAGCGAGAGACTGTTCACGTCACGTCTGCCCAGCCAGAGACTGGTTACGTCACGTCTGCCCAGCCAGAGACTGTTCACGTCACGTCTGCCCAGCCAGAGACTGTTCACGTCACGTCTGCCCAGCCAGAGACTGTTCACGTCACGTCTGCCCAGCCAGAGACTGCTCACGTCCCGTCTGTCCAGCCTGGGACAGAGCAAGATATGCCCATTCGCGTGGCCGCCAAGGCTGTGCTAGACTATCTGGAGCGTCTGGCTCGGATCCTGGACATGCCGGTGGATGCTGTTCCAGAGCCGAAGGCAGAGCCAGTTTCTGCTGTTCCAGAGTCGGAGGCAGAGCCAGTGCCAGTGGCTGTTCCAGAGTCGGAGGCGGAGCCAGTGCTAGTGGCTGTGCCAGAGTCGGAGGCGGAGCCAGTGCCAGTGGCTGTTCCAGAGTCGGAGGCGGAGCCAGTGCCAGTGGCTGTTCCAGAGTCGGAGGCGGAGTCAGTGCCTGTTCCAGAGCTGAAGGCGGAGCCAATGTCTGTTCCAGACCCAGTGTTTGTTTCTGTGTTTGTCTCTGTCCTTGTGACCATTTCTGTTCTAGTGACTGTTCCTGAGCCGGTGTTTGCAGTTCCTGAGCCGGTGGCTGCTGCTCCAGAGCCGGAGACAGAGCTAGTACCTGTTCCAGAGCCAATGCCTGTTCCAGAGCCGGAGGCAGAGCCAATGCCTGTTCTAGAGCCGGAGGCAGAGCCAATGCCTGTTCCAGAGCCGGAGGCAGAGCCGATGCCTGTTCCAGAGCCGGAGTCTGTTCCAGTGCCAGAGCCAGTGTTTGTTCCTGTGTTGGTGTCTGTTCCTGAGCCGGTGTCTGGTCCCGAGCCGGTGTCTGGTCCTGAGAGGGCATCACCGCCCTGGCCGCCCGAGGGGTCTTCACCGCCCTGGCCGCCCGAGGGGTCTTCACCGCCCTGGCCGCCCGAGGGGTCTTCACCGCCCTGGCCGCCCGAGGGGTCTTCACCGCCCTGGCCGCCCGAGGGGTCTTCACCGCCCTGGCCACCCGATGGACTCTGTGTTTCGCCCTGGCCGCCCAATGGACTCTGTGTTTTGCCCTGGTCTGTTCCTCCCGTTCCGTCCTGGTCTGTCCCTCCGGTCCCTCCCTGGTCTGTCCCTCCTGCCCGTGAGGGGGTTATGTCACTTGTCTGTCCTGTCTTGTGATGCACATGGGTGTTTTGTTATGTTGAGCCATGTGCTCTTGTCATTGTTTGATCCCTCCCCCTTGTTATCTGATTATTGGTTTATTTTCTCCACCTGTCTGTCTCGTTACCCTCCTTTGTTTGCCTCTCTATTTAGTCTTCCTGTGTTTGCTGTCCTGTGCTCGTTCGTTGTATTTGTTACGCGTGTTGTATTCTGTGCCTGTTCTTGCCCTGCCTTGTCTGTTTTTGGATTTAGATTTGGTTTGTTTGTTTTGTTTTGTCTTATTAAAATACTTCTGCTCTGCACCTGAATCCACGGAATTATTCCCGGTCCACCCGTGACACCCTGATGTATATGTAAAAATCTATCGCCTACAGAAAAAGTTATTCTCGCCACATAGACTTAATTAAACTACTTTGTACACTTCAGTGACGGACAGCACTTGCACACAAGAGACTCGTTTTACATATAGATTAGCTCACATTCTCAATATTGACACCATTTATCTCTGTTCTTTAACTCAAAAAGTTAAAACCGAAGGCAAGTAAGAGTAAACCCCAGTAAGAGCAACAAATTCACTTTACCTCCAAACCTATGCTATTTCGTCCAATCTATACAGTACCCTCTACAAAGACAAGCTAGAAATGAGTTTTATTGAGTAAAATAGAACAAGGCAATAAGAACGAAATTGATGGTTCAGGGCAGTGAAGTGCCTTGTAATTGCAAACAAACCAACAGTTGAGCGTGTGTGTGTGTGTGTGTGTGTGTGTGTGTGTGTGTGTGTGTGTGTGTGTGTGTGTGTGTGTTGCATGCTATCACAGTGATCTGACTGTCATGTAAACATGCTTTTAGCTGTGTTGAGGTGCTGTGGAGCCCATGCTAAAACACAAAACAAATTAAGCATTTAACTGTGAAACAAATACATATATATCCAACTGTTTAGGTAGCTATAAATTAAGACACATCGCACTTTTATTGGTTTTATATAAAGCTAAACTTTTGGCATTTTATAAATTAAATTAAATGTAATTAAATTAATAAATAAAAATAATTGCAAACAAGCTTCTGATTAGTTAATTCTCTAAATAATCCAATGTGTACATGTACAGTAGGAATAGATTGAGGGCTATTAGGGCAAATGAACTGAAGCACAAGTTAATTTTAGACACTTTGGTAATGTCCTTAACTGCCCTGAACTTATATGAAGCCAATGGTAAAGCTACCCAAGCCGAGCTGTTTCAACACCATTTTAAAGGGGTCATATCATCATCTTCAGGAATAAAATGAGTTCAGTGTGACATATTCAAACTTTCAGAACTCAAACCTCCCTCTGTGTGAACTATATTGTCTTGCTAAATGTGACTATAAGGCATGAAGATATTAAGATATTATGAACATTAACAACACAATTTTCTGTAAAGCTGCTTTAAAAACAGTGCATGAAAAGAGCAATATAAATAAAACTGACTTGACTCACCAGACCAAAACAACAAAATATGGCTAAAAATTTTACTCATTTCTCATTTGTGACATCATATGGTTGGCTTAATTAACATGACCATCCATCAGCACATCACATCAACAATGCTTAGGGATTTAAAGAGAACCTACAAGGTTTTTTTTTTTTTTTTACTTTTCATTTATTGTGTAATACAGACGTTTGTTCATGTGAAGCAGAGTTGTAAAAAGGGGGCGCTGCAAGGCTAAGGGATAGTGTACAGTCAGCAGATTGTTATGCAAAATAAACCTCTTCAGGGTGATACAACACACTAAAAACTCCTGGGTTATTTCTTCAACCCATTTTCTGGGTTATTTGTGTCGGGTCAAAATTATGGGTTAATTTTTAGAGAGTAACCCTTTTCTGGGTTATAGGGCTAATATTTTGACCCAATTCCTGGGTTGTTTGGTTTTCTGGGTTATTTTTCAAAGAGTAACCCATGTTCTGGGTTATAGGTTTGGGTTTCTCTCTCTCTCTGTATCTTTTATTGGAGTGGTGTATTTTATGTAGTTATTATATTATCATGTCAACATAGTTCATAATATGACCAATCGCACTTGCATATTGTGTACATTATGATAAAACAGTATCACCATTTGTAGGAGAAATAAAATGACACACCCTCTAAACATGGATATATTAACTAAGAAATAGAAGATATAAGTTCATATATTAGGTACATCCTTGCCCCTATATTATTTAAATCAGTGTGCCAGAAATTCAGAAGAAGAGCAAGAAGAAACGCCTCTTTCTCTCTCTACCCCTGCGCGCGCCCGCGCAGTTCTGGAATTTTCTCACAGTCGTCGTTTGAAATAACCGTCGCTTCGCGCTCAATCCTTTAGGTAAGCGAGTATTTTCAGTGTTGATGTAACGTAAACTTTTACGTGTCAATGTCCCCGTTGTTAGTTTAGCACCATTTGCTGACAAAATTACCATGGCTTAGTTGCTACGTTGAGATAAGTTAGCCGTGGCTCGTGGTAACATCTAACGTTAACTAGTTTTAAGTCCGTGTAAAGTTTGTCAAACTAAAGAAGAAGGTGTTATTAACCACACAGCCAGATTTGAATGATTAAAAATAACGATAAGTTCATGATATTAGGTGTCAAAATGGTTGAAATGCTTTGATTGTTGAGAAATACATTTAACTGTTATGACCTATTTAATGTGTTTAGAAGAATATGACTGAATTTACTTTACACGGTCTTTAAATTTTATTTTTCATAACCTGTGCTGTACTTATCTCAGTTATAATAGCTATCACTGTTATAATACCGGTAATTTACAGTGCAGCTAGTGCCGACTCAGTGTGGCGCCATTTGAGGTCTGTCCGCGACCAGCGCCCAGCAACGGCTCAGGACCTTGTTCAAAACCCTGCCGCGCAACAGAGCGCCATTTTCATAGTTTTATATTAAATTTACATTTATTTGTTACGGATGCTTTGGGGTAAAGTGTTCAGACTGAAGACTCAGCTACGATTGTATTTAATTGTACAGTACAATCATAAAATAGTACAGACATTATCGTAATTCCACAATGTCATTAAACATAACAATATTGCTGGCCATACATTGTACTGTACAATTAAGTACAATCGTTGCTGAGTCTGCAGTCTGAACACTTTACCTCAGAGCGTCCGTAAACTGAATGAATTGAGAATATCACCTGAAAATTGTTTGCTAATCTTTCCAGGTCAATGGACAGCTTTGTCGTTCTTCAGATAACCGAGTGGCGGCTGTCTGAGCTGATCGAAAATTTTAGAGGTGAGCATTTTACTGCCTAGATACTTGTGCCTTATCTTTAAGCTGTTATGCATAAAATGAGCCAGATATTAATCTCTGCATTAATGTCATTACAGTTGTTAATGAAATAAAAGATGGACAGTATAGACTGTCATTCACAAAAAATGGGTAATGCTGCAAAAGAACCACATTAGTTAACTAGCAAATTGGGCCACGTTTTAAAACAAAAAAGCCACATTATTCCATTAAAAGTGATTATGTTAGCTTGATAATCAAAGAGTGACTGGTGAGATTGTCTCGACTTATTAACAATACTCATGTTGTCTTGTTTTCTGTCTTTCAGATGAAGACATAGATGAGGAAGCATTTCTTTTGTTAGATGAGGAAACTATCAAAAATCTTGTCCCCAAAGTTGGCCCCAGGCTTAAATTCCTAAGACTTTAAGGAGAATTTATAAGTCCACTAGAGCGCTAAGGGCTTTCATCACCGTTAATCAACAGGCAGATGACGTATACATGCTTTAAGTGCAAAAGGCTAATACCTGGCGATATCAAGTCTCTCTTATCACATTTACGCACAGTTCACAATGTAAATAGTTCAACAACATATTTTCATATGTTTGTGTTCTGTTCAGTTAATTACCATCATCATCATCAGCTGTTCTACTTTGTAGTCTTGTTTAGTGTGTGTACATCCTGCCTGTCTGTACTTTTTGGAGGTACTTTTAGTAAAACATTTGAATTGGAACTTTGGACTCCTCCTCTTCTTCTTCTGCCTGCACCACACTGTGACAGATATAATGTAAAACAAAGTTTTATTTTCTGAAATAAAGAGTAGTCATAGTAACTGGTTTATTTCCACCCAGATATTGGGGTTGAAATAACCCAGAAATTAGTTGGTCCCTTTTTAACCCAGGATTTGGGTCAAAATTAACCCATTATGGGTTATTTTTGACCCATTAGTTTTTAGTGTGAAGACACCACTGTGAAATTATTCAGCTTATTATGCAGCTACTTCCCACATAGGTAAATAATAGAACACAAAATATTTTATTACCTCAAGATATTGTTCAGTAGCGATCTGTTATCAGTTGTAGCTGTTGCTGTCATGGAATAACAGACCGCTAGATGGCGCAATTGAAGAATCAGAATTGAGAATTGCAGGGAGCCAATATTTATATACAATTATATGTATATACAAATATAAATTAATTATGCATGAACAAGTTTGAGAAAGGACTGCCAGTGCCAGGCAACGAATCCACTTCAAACATCACAACTACCAAAACACACTGTCTACACCAGACGCGAGTGGCACAATGTGACGCAACAATAGCAAATAGAACCCATTAAAATCAGTGATGCTGTCTACACTGGATGCGGCACGGAGCGGCGCAACAAGACAAATTCCCAACAGTTAACTGATGTCCCGTTGCTGGTGTCCTCCAAGCGCTTGTGCAACTTCTGACATAAAGGACAAATGGATTTGAAATGTTTGCTTTGTAGTGTAGACCAGTCCAGTGTAGATTGTTTTAGACAAGAAAATATGACGATATGACATATCTCACCCTTGGATTCACCAATGCAACGGTGGGTAATGAAGAGAGACCACAGTATTGCGTGGCATAAAATGTTAGCTTCTGGCAGTATGAAGCTGCACAAGTTTAGAAGACGCCACTTAAAGACTTTCACATCACAAACACAAAGAGCAGCTGCCCCCTGTTTTCACAGAATTGTAAATGTAATGCAAATTTCCAGTTTATTTACATTTTTCCTTTTAAGCATTTAGTAATTTATTTGTAATAAACACTTTAAGTGGGCTATTTAAAAAGTGTAAGGACTATTTAGATGTTAAATTATGTTTTTTAAAACTAACTCGCAGATTGTGACGTCATGTTGTGTGTGCGCATAGAAAGAATTCGGCCTCTCAAAAAAAAAAAGACATTTTCGTCTACTCCTGAGCGCAAGTCCACCTTCAGTCTTGTGTAAGGTAGGCACTAGGCAGGTTTTTTGTGTTCATTTCTATTTCTGTCGCTGTGCATGCTCTTTTATTGTATATGACAGTGCAAACAGCCCAATAACCCTTTTATTTAAAGGCTTAATTTATGTCCCGTAGACCGGTCCGTTGCATTACAATTGAAAGCAGTATCAATAATGTCAAAAATGTGATGTGCAGTCAGGTTCGGGTGTGTGTGCTGTTTAAATGAGTGTTCTCACTGATACACTTGTTGTGATTCGCAGAGTTTTGACGACTTTTATACACTTGATATTATTTCTTATTCAAAAGGGGTGACCCCCTCCCAAAAAAAAAAACAGCACCCCCAACCTAAAACATCTTCCCGAGCCCCTAGCAGCTGTTGAAGTTGAGAAGTTGTAGTAGTTTATTAATTACAATGTTTCAAATAAGTCCTATAGGATTTTGCAAGCAAGGTCATGTCTGAGAGTGTCTTTATGTGTGTGCATGTATGTGGGGGGGCTTGAAAATATTTTTCTCTACAAAAGAGGGGCTCGGCAGAAAAAGTTTGGGAACCAGAACCACTGATGTAAACAATCTGCAAAGTAACAAAGCACAAAGTCCATGCCAAAGTAAGTTTCAGATAAGGAGTCTCCAATAGAATACACTTGCCTCAAATATCTTGTTTATATTCCTGGCATTATTTCTGTAATGTAGCTACGTCACCATGTCACACACTTGCATTATACACGCCTGCTGGTCACTTTGGCTCACCCTCATACAAAGGTAGTTATAAATCCCAGGAAGTGTTTATCGCTATGTCAAAGAAACACTGTTTTATTTTATTTGTTTCACTGTGATGGAAAAACATCATTACATAGACTTCCAAAGGCAGAGGAATTGAAGAAACAGGCAAAACTGATGTCATGGTTAGCGTAGTTACAGTAGTGTTTACTGTGCCTCAGAAAGCTTCCGCAGCTGATACTTACAGTTATGGTAAGGGGAAGGTATATTTCCAACACACGCTCTAAGCAGTAGACAAATCATAACAGACTGTGGCCAGCTGACCAATCAGAGCAGGTTGGGCTTTTTGGAAGGTTGGTTTTAAATAAACCATACTGTAACTAAAACGAACAGAGGGTCAGACAGAGGGTAAAAACATGTGTTGCAACAATGTAAATTATAAGAAAAAATGTTTAGTAGCCCCCCTGATCAAAATGATGAACCTGTAAATGAGCATAATAGGGGCACTTCAACACCTTTGTCCACCCTGTTACAGCAAGTAATGAAACACGATATGTTTAAACACCAGAACCAGTTGGGCCAGTTGCATAAACTGCTAAGAATAGTCTTACAAGTTAGTCATCACGTTTCATTCTTGAAGACTGTTCACAACTGTTTTAAGTCAGTTACATAAAAACGGAGATTGGTCTAATTTGATGCTAAAAAGTAAGACTGATTTCCCCTCGACTACCCGCTAGTTGGTCGTACTAGTACTTAAGTCACAGTCTTAACATAATGGCTATGTTTATGCAACTGGCTCCAACAATTAGATTATGTTATTCTAGCTGTTCTGTAACTAACAATATGTCTGGGGTTTGTTTCTAGATTAAATTATTCATTTCTAACAGTTTGTTATGCAGACTATGCAAAGTGACTGTTATTGAACAATTGGAACAGTGGAAACTATGTTGGAGCCAAAAGCAAACCTGCAACCCATAAGTGTCTGTTCTCATTTCAAATGCAAAGAGGGCATTCACTTAGAAGTCTTAAAGGTACAGATACTAAAGCAGCAAAACTAAACAATTAAAAAAGTGAGGACGCTAAATCACCATCTAACTAAAATTACAACTTTGGTTCAAACCTTGACAAAAATAATGAATAGATGTCAGGAGAACAGTGAATGTACAGTTTACATTCTTTTGCTTTATTCCATATTGTGGTGTGTTCTTTGTCAAATGTTGTCTTGTCTTTTGTAAACGATAAAGCAAAAGATAAAGGAGATTTTTTGAGAGTTGTTTGTGAATTGCATTCCACAGCTAAAGTACATGTTTGAGGCTTCAAGAGTCTTTTGTGTGTAGTTTTTTTTATTATGCAATCATACAGAATAAGTTCCTGATATCTTCCTTGCTTGTCAAACTGACAAAGCTGTGCTCTCAGTTTCATTTCCAAACCAACTACACAGTGCTTGTTCACAGTAGACACCTTCACTGTTATGACTGTTCATCAGCCTCCACAATATTTCATACTTATTACGGGCCAATCAGCATGGTGCATTTTGTCAGTCTGCTAATTACAGGCCAATCAGCTTAGTACGTGTTGGTTAACCGCTCATTAGGAACCAATCAACTCAGTGTGCTTAGCATAACTACCCACAGACCGTGCCAATTGTTGCCCTGGTTTGACCTATCAGTCCTTTCCATCAGCTCCCAATTGAACATGAAGGAATCAAAGTCGTAACTGTGTGAGGCATATCCAATGTGGCCCAACATAATTATAACTGATGCCATGCCAAGCAGCTGACTTTAGCCTTTGACTATAATGAGCATGGTGACAGCTGGCAGTACACCATATATGATACATATACCGGTCATGTTGCACAAGAGGTGATGCAGCTTTTATCTGAGTTCATATGCAATGAGAGGCTTTAAATGCATGTAAATGAGTTTGCTAGAAAGGATGCATGCAGGTTTCATTCAAACTTAGCAGAAATAATGAAACACTGCAAGTGAAAAAATGGATTCATGGGCGCCACATCACTTGCCAAACATCAAATATAAGCAAACATAGATTTAGTGAGTAAACAAAACAGTTACTCTCTAGGTGGTCAGTAACTTTCAAAGACTCAGCATCATAAAATATGATGTTCATGTTGCAACACTTATTCTGCATTAAGCTAGGCCTATAGAAAGGTCAAAATCACAAAGTCTTTTGTAGTTTTATAGAGAGACAAAGGTTTAGATTGTATATGATGCTACAAGTGACACATTATAGACTAATAATCAGTTTGACCAGTATTTTGTTAATATTTTCCATGTTCTTTAATGTTCCATGTTCATCTTTTTTTTACTGATACGTACACTCATAAGGATAAAATATATTTAGTAAAATAAGGAAAACAAGAATAATGCCAAATGCAGTTTAATGGCCACCAAGAAAATGTATCACCAGTAGATTTTCTCTTTTTACTGGCCATTGCAAAAAGTTCGTTTTGGACCCTGAACACACGTTCAAGCCAAAGGCACATGTTGCTACAGTGGGTTGAAGTTCACATATTCTCCAAGTCTCAGAAGACAGAAGGGACAGAAAGGCTACAGTAAATAGAACAAAACGTATTTCAGTTCACACATCACTTTATATCCCCTCCCAGGCAGAGACCATGAGACCCTGCATTGTTGATCTGTATTCTGGTGGTTGCGGCACATGGACTCGATGAGAGTGTGAACCCTGTTCATTTGTATTCACGTGACTGTACCTCAGCCTCAATTCCCCCCACATTCAACACCAGACTCCGTAGCACTAACAAGAAGTCTCTGCTTGCGAGCAAGGTGGTGGCTTTCTTCAGCACCCTGTCAAGATAAAATCACTCCAGACAATCTCGGGCCTTTTCCTATTCCGCCTGTCGGTATGCCGCATGGAAGTCGTAAAAATGCCAGATTCTTTTATTGAGGCGCTGGTAATTGTCCCGGCAGTTTAATCGTGCCTTTACAAAAGACGGCGGAATGACGGACCGTTAACATAATGAGCGGCTCTGTCACCCCCTCCTGTGCTTCAGTCCTCTCTGCCCGTGTGTGTGTGTGCTTTCCTTTATCTAAATCCAAAAAAGGTCTCCATTTCATCTTTTTTTCTCTGCTCTCTCCAGATGATAGGGGCGGATCAGACCTGCCGACTGAATGGATGACTGACTCTAAATGAGCTCACACCAAGGGTGCATATTTCAGATCTGACCAGACACATGCACACACACATATAGGCCTATACATATTGCCAGGTGTGCTAGATACGACACCAGACTAGGACTGGGCGGTATGATGGCAGAAATGTGTCACCCGGAATATTCCGGTATATGCCGCAGTACATATATCTAAGCACATGAGCATGAGGAGGGAGAGCATGTTCATTTTCTCTTATGTCACCCTGTTTGTCTTTTTTTATTGTTTTATACGGTCTAAGAAAGGATTAAACAGAGTTTACACTTTTTGCAAGGAGAATTGTTAGATTGTGTTAAAGGATTGTACATAATCATAACTTAATAAAAAAATTATTAAAGCACACATTATTGACAGATACGATTTTGAGTTTGTTAGGAAAAAGATATCTGCTCAGCAAGACAACACTACTGCCAATAAATTCCATAATTGAAGAGCTATAATTAAATAGTTAGAATGAAAAAATGTACAGCAATATCCTTAGATCTCGCATGAATCTAAGAATAACTCAAATGTCAGGGAATGTTGAGATTTTATAGTTCCTCTCAAAAGGTGAGAGTTTACTGCTCAAGCCTCATTTCTAATACCAACACACTCTCATGGCAATTATAACTATTTTAAGTTTTGGCAAAATGGTGGAGAATTCATATTCGTATGATCCCATTTGTACATTTTTGTACAATCTGCTTACCGTTTAGAATTAGGTTCAGGGGTGGACCTTCATGGTTGCTTTTTTTTTTTCTAAAAAATTGTGTTTTCATACCAATCAACTTGTATGAGTACTTGCAAAACCACCAAGTCATAAAATATTTTCGTTTTCTCATGAGATTGGATTGATTTCTACTCACTGAAAAGATCAACAACATAAGTACTGTAGGCATGAAGCACTGCTAAAAGTTTAATTAAAAAAGAAAATTAATTCTAATCTTGTGATCCTGTGACAACAAGATTCAATATTGTGACATGTTCCTACAGTATCATTCCAGACAGATCTAGATGTATGAAAATCTTCAGCATTTTTATTCATAATATATGATACTGCTAAAATATTAAATACAAAAATACAAAGGTGTTTGTTAAAGAATGCGTTCACCCAAAAGTGAAAATTCTGGCATTGTTTACTCATCCTCATTTTTTTCTAAACACTTTAGTTCATCTTGCAAACACAAAACATAAATTAAGATTTTTAATGAAACCTGAGAGATTTCTGTCCCTCCATTGAAAGTCCTTGTAACCAAACTTTGACCCTCAAAAAGTTAATAAAAAATTCTAAACATAATCCATATGAATCGAGCAAGTCTTCCTAGTCTTAAGAATAGACACAATCACTTTATATGATTTAATTTAGGCTTTTTTTTTTGGTGAGAAAACAATTAGGTTTGTTCTTGAATTTAAAGCAAGTACAGTTGGACTACCATTTACCATATTTGATACCAAGACTTCTATAGATATTGCGATATATATTTATCGGGAAATCTTTTGGGCATGATAATAGTGTAGAAAAAATCTGATATCGTGACAGCTCTAATGTCAATACTTTTGTGTTCTCTTGCAAATGTTTTGCGTTCCTTCGAGAAACTTTGCATTCACTCGTAAAAATGTTTGCATTCCCCCCAGAAAAATTGCATTCGCTTGCAAAACGTTTATGTTATTGGCGAGCTTATGCAATTTTTCTCAGGTGAAAGCATGACATTTTGCACGCAAACACAATTTTTCTCATGGGAATGCAAAATATTTAAGATATATAAGAGAAAACGCAAAGAATTGACAAATAATTTTTCCTCCCATCTCATATTCTTTTCCTTCACCGTGTCCCTTTAGGGGCTCCATAAAATCAGTGTAAGACTTTTTAAAGAATAATATCTTAATATCAATTTGTATGAATACATTAATAATATGAATAAAAAGTAGAAAATATCAAGTAACAAGTAAATAAGTCAAGTACTTGCATCAAGTAAATAAAAAGATAAAATAATCAAATGAAATGCATCCTTAATTCACTAGACTACCCAAAAAGCCATTAACACATGGTTATTCAATATGTAAAATATTTTGTTGTTGCATTTCTAGCAATAATTGTTATACTTTTGTATATATTTATTATGATTACCCATGCAATGATTTAAGATTTTCGTCACAGCTTCCACCTTTACACCAGGTACTGTATTGAGACACACAACAGCCCTGTCTGCACATCGCACATTTATGCTCATCTACAGTATCTTGCCTACTTATCCTCGGCTGAATCAAGTCAATCCCAGTCAATATTCACTCTAAGGGACAGCTAATTAAAAAGTCACCCCAAAAAGTCACGCTGAAAGAACAGACTACGAGATGTATGTGGATACATCGCAGGGTGAAGACAGAGAACCTGGACAGGCCAAAAGGGGAGGGGAGGGGCAGTTCCCATTAATGCTGCTGAGAAACAGCAGCCCTGCCAGAATAAATTCATATCCCAGCAAGGTGCAATGAAAAGCACCGCATAATGTAATCTGCCACAATTCAAGGTTACTAAATGCGTGGCTAACAAATGTATTCAATCCCCTATAAGAGCTTAAAGGGCTAAATGAGCATTAGTCTATGAAAAGGTAGAATTAATTTGCCTTACATGCATGAATTTCACACACTATTGTTAACTGTTGGAAATTACGTAATGATAACTTGTATTAACACTTTGAGAAAGGATAATTCGGATTTGCTAAAAGACTCTTACTAGAATGAACACTTCAAAAAACTATAGGCTAATCATTCTTCTCATTCATTACTTAATCATATTTCCACATGTGAAATGTATAAGACTTGGTAGCAAAGTTTCTTGATGATTACACTGCAACAAAACAGTTGACAAAGCCCATTAAAGTTTCTTCTTGGACTAGCACAGTGATGGCTGGCAAAGTGAAGTGTGACACAGAAGGACACAAACCAATCATCGGTCACATTGCTTGTATCTTCCCTGTAGGAGAGGACGTTTCATAGTTTGACCCAAAATATTAACTGTTAGCAATATATTGCATTTCTAAAAGAGGCAAAATGCACACATGCTGACTTCTGAGTTCTAAGAATAAAATGTCCCCACAAGGAAAGTAAAACCTGAAAGTAAAACAGCTTAATAAACATACAGAAAATGTCTTAATGAAAGTGTACAAATGGTTTGTGTGTGGGTTAATATTAAGGAGACTGAAAATATCATCAGACAGAAGTCCATGGAAATTCCCAACATGACAGAAAAACAAACATGCGAAATTCAGTTAAAAAGTATCACTCTCCATCAATGACTGTATAAAATGTGCCTCTGGCTATCTAGCTGCATGGTGGCTATATGTCTTTTGTCCTCTGCATGTGAACCTCAGAGGGAAAAGTGTGTGTGTGTGTGTGTGTGTGTGTGTGTGTGTGTGTGTGTGTGTGTGTGTGTGTGTGTGTGTGTGTGTGTGTGTGTGTGTGTGTGTGTGTGTGTGTGTGTGTGTGTGTGTGTGTGTGTAAGAAAGAGACAGTTTATTTGCTACACTGATGCTCTTAAATATCTGCAAGACTAGCCCTTAGTCTAACTGAATGCCACAGAAAAATGGCATGTCTTTTGAAGCAAAATGCATGGATATGATGAGAGAATTTCCTGTTTAATGTAAATGATCTTCATTATTTCAGATAATCATCAAAGATTCCTTTTTTGGGGTGGAAGTTGCAAAAATATGAAGGCGCACGTTTGAATGACATGCCCCCTCTGATGACGATAATGGCTTGTAAGAGACTACAGGATGAGTTTCTGTACCCACCACACACCGCCCATTCACTTTCTAAGTATCTCTTTGCTCCTGTTTAAGTTTGTATGAGTACTTGAAAACATTGTGACATTCACATTTATCTCATAAATGTAACCCATTTATATTCCATATTCAATGTGTGAATTTTTAGATCTAAGAGCACTAAATGAAGCATGACTGTAGCAGTAATGCCTCAGCATGGCTATTAAACATTATATATAAGAGTATAAAATATAACTGTCATCATCAATCTGAGTTTTTTTTTCTTTCTCTTCTCCGCTCCAGCATGCCAAGAAAGCCTCCCTTAAAACGTATGCTTTCAGCCTGTTGCCCAATGCACAAGCGCATTCTCTTGAGACTGTTTGACAAAACTAAGTCTCAGTGGAATACACAAATGAAACGACAGGACGATATGGAGACAGCTGCATGGGGTCTAGTTAGGAGGTATCCTTCGCAAACGTTTTTTGCTCATGACTCCACAGTCTCAGGCTACTGGCTCTTCATAATTCTTTAAATCTATTTTGCATAGCTGCAGTATAGGATGCGTCCTGCGCGCTACCTGCGGACCGCGCGAGATGTCACGATGACGCGCACAGCTTGACGGACAGGGTGTCAGGCTGCTGCTTTAATGATGGAGCTAATGTGCCGTGAACTAGCGCATTAAATGCAAGCGACAGGTAATTTTAACACACAAACATAATGACATTAGCAGGTTGTCCGTTTCATTTGGAGTGCCAAACATGATAATGACACTTATGTGCGCACTGACAATATCGTAAATCAAACCAGGAACAATGTCCTAGCAGCTTAAACACCGCAACTTCCCGATAGAATAACACATAACGACATTACAATTGCAAAAGTAACAAGTTAAAGTTAAAATGCGGCGACACGGTAAATATAATTCGTGCGTCTGCAGGCAAAGAAAGGATTCACCATTCCCTTCACATCTCTAACAGCTGCAACTGAGCTCATCCACCGTTTCCCCTCAAATCAGCAGAATTAATCGGAGGAAACTCACCAAAAATTGCCAGCTGGAACAAGTAGAGCCCGATGAGGTCCATCCTGCTTAGAGCCAACAATCTTGAGGCAGTAAAAGACTTTCGCGACTGCCCGTGTCCACTGGCACCAAAGTTGTCCAGAAAACGTCGTACTGCGTTCAGTGCTGCTTTCCCCAAAAAATGCGAGGCGCAATCCAGATCATTTCATAGGTACAGAGCACGTCGAGAATCATCTTTTATTCCCCAGCAAATTCTGGCGCCAGATGAGGGAAACAGTTGCGCAAATCAGTCACGAAACGGCACTATTTTGATAACAAGTTTGGATGCTGCGTTAATAGCCTCATTAGCACTCAAGACACTAATTAAAGAGCGGTGTTGGTCTTCCTGAGTAAATTCGTCTGTTTTTCATGTGATGCTGTGTCTCTGTCTAACTCCTGAGCGCACGATAACTGCACTGACACCAAATCACTGGACGCGCAAGAGCACTGCGTTCTGCCCTCAGACTCCACTGACAGCAGAGAAGAGCGAATGCAATTCAATGTTATATTTATTATTATAGTATAGAATTAGTTATTATATAGTATTATAATTATTAGTAGTTCACTTATTATAAGTATATAATTTTAATTATAGTTATTACATTTATAATTCCTCACGTTTCTTTATTACAAGATTCAAGTTTTCAAATACAGTGAAATATAAATGAAATATTAGACAAATTAGTGTTTTCTGTGGTATGCTAGAAGGTCACCCACATAAACAGGGAGAGAAAATGTCATTTTAAAGTTTTAAAAATAAATTCTTCACTGATTCTTGAGCCATGGGACAAAACATGTCCCACAACTTTACCTGGCTTTAGTTCTTAAAATAGCAACAGTTACACTAAAATGATTCTCAGACAATGACTCTGATATTCTAAACACAATAAAAAAAACTACAAAAATATAAAATATCTAAAAAATATATACAGTATATAACTGTATATATTAAATTGAAAAAAAAACATAAGTGTTTATAAGTGTAATTTAAAGAAGAAAATACTGTGCTAAGTTTAAAAACATACTAGGCTATATAATATTAAGTAATTGTGCTTATAGTTTTGTCACAAATGTCAACTCAGTCACAATTTATACAGAATGTTTTCTTCAGATTTTTTATTTTATTTACTTTGCTCTAGCTTTCTCACAGAGCAAACACATCACAAAAAAAACTATTGTGACAAATACTGTGAAAAATAAATAACTAAACAGAAGCCACACAAAGACAAATTATCATTTGACAGTGTTTTCAGTTTTTGAGTTGGATCTCTAAGCAGATGTGATGTGCAAAAGTTAGTTTGTCTTTATTGATGAATATAAACGATGTAAGATAACCCATGTAAGAAACAGGAGATGTTCTCAAATACGTAAAAACATTTAACCATGTTCAGCAGATTCAACCAATATAATTCTGTGATACATAAACTTTGACTTTTCAAGTTGTTTTCCCCCCAAGAATCAGTAAATATTTATTTATTTAGTTTGTGTTTTATGGCACGGCAACAATTCCATCTCAAATAGAGAGAAATATTTATTCAAGCTGGGAAGCAGAGCTCTCAGCCCTCAGTGTAAATAAGAAATGAGTGACATTTCCATTAGGTTTGGCAAAAGTTGAAAATATGTGTGTGATTACTTGAGCTGTGTTCGGTCTCATTGTATGTTTCTTCTTTTCATCACTGAAGTGTGGATGTAATAATTATGACATAATACCTGCTGCAGGTATTGTGAGTGACAAGGAAGAGAGAGTGAACAAGTGAGAAAAAGAGAACGATAGATTGCTAGAGAGAGAAAGAGAATTTGGCCAGAAAAATGTTTGCCAGCAGGGGTTTGGCACAGCATCCTCTCTCACATGCTGGAAAACTGTGGAAACAGGCATACTAACGGCCCATCTGTTGAGAGAGAGAGAGAGAGAGAGAGAGACAGAGAGACAGAGACATAACAGAAAGTCCTTTTGCGCAGTGCTGACAGGTGATGACTCTACAGCACATCCTCTTTAGTTTCAACCTGCAGGTTTTGAGCTCAGAACTTTAAAAAATAGATAAAAAAGTGTTATTTTGGGCTTCAAAATCTCAGTATTTCAGTAGACACTCCCATTTTAAAGCTTGGAAGAGCCAGGATATTTTTAAATATTTTTGGCTGAAAGAAGAAAGTCATATACATCTATGATGGCTTGAGGGTGAGTAAATTATAGGATCATTTTCATTTTTGTGTGAACTAACCCTTTAATTTAAATATACTCAAAGACAATTAATATAGTACTTAAAGACACTTAATAGTGTAACCAAAAAGCAAAAAAAGAATACAAAATCATGAAAATAATCAATTTAGTCACTGGACATTGACTCAAAACATTATTAGTTACATTATAGTATATACCATACCTTCCCTATGTGACAACTATATGTCGCATGATTCTTAATTTCCTTTCTCATGAAATTCATGGTCTACTGACAAGCTGTTATTAAACAATTTTTTTATACATTGCCGTGGGTTATTATCTACGCCATTTCATCTCAGCTTAGTCTAAACTCTAATCTCCTTTAATTAGTTCATCTATCAAACGCTTGCACCTTCGGATGTTATTTGAATGTATATACATATTCATGTGAAATTAAAACGTACATGCTTTGAATTTGTCTGTGGCCTCAACCATCCATTTATTTCCCAAATTATCCATTCTCTGTCACTCTCTGTCTCTCTTTTCAGCTCTTTATTAGGTCCACACTTCTCTCTAAATCACTAGAGTGTCGTGAACCATCAGCCATACCCTAGAGAAAGTGTAACCAACAGAGTGATTTATTTATTTAACTTCCCTTACAGAAATTTATATCCGCTTATAATGATTTCAGTCATTATATATGTAGCTCAAACAGTAGAGCTCGTTGGCGCTTGCAACGCCATGGGCGTGGGTTCGATTCCCAGGGAAAGCAAGAACTGATAAGAATGTAAATGTGTACCTTGAAATGCAATGTAAGTCGCTTTGGATAAAAGCGTCTGCCAAATGCATAAATAAATAAAATTATCATGCTTTTCACCAAATAAATTAGTACTTCCTTCTAAAGAATTTTGTTAATACTTGGGTCATTACTAGCACAATCTTTAGTTTAGAATCAATTATAAATTCTGCATTAATCTCATTAATTATGAAACCTGTATGTAGTAGTTTTCTGCCAGGTATGAAAAATAATTAATAGTGAACTATTGCCTTCAACTGAGTGCTATTACTTTCTAGTTCTTGGTAACACTTTAGAATACTGTTCCGTCAATAATGAATAACTACACAGGAACAAAGGAGTAACGCACTAACATTCTAGTAATCACTATTAACTATCAAGAAACTTCACTAATATCTAATCAGTAACTACTATGTTTTTCATACCTCCCAGAGAACTACTAAGAACTATACAGGTTCATAATTAACATGAATAATGTATAATTTATAATATAAGGTAATGGTAACCCATTAGTAATGACTCAAGTGTTACTACATCCTTCTAAAGGAACTAATAAGTCTTTTGTAATGTTTTAAATAGTAATTCCTTCTGATGGATTTGGTAACACTTTAGTCATTACTAGCATTTCCATGATCTTCACTTTAAAAATACTGATCCAAATAATTATTAGTTCCTTTAGATGGATGTAGTAACACTTTAATCATACTATCCAAAACCTTACAAAAACCTCTGAGTTTACAATGACGTCAGTCATCATTAGGTATCAAGCTTTTTACTTTAGAATACTGATCCAAATTATTAGAAGTTCCTTTAGAAGGATGTAGTAACACTTGATTCATTACTAATGGGTTACCTTTACCTTATATTAAACATTATGCATTATTAACATTAATTATAAACATGTATAAAGTTCTTAGTAGTCGTCAGTAAAGTATGAAAAAATAGTAGTTACTGATTAGCTAGTGAACTACCTCATTTAACTGAGCGCTATTACTTGCTAATTTGTAAATCAGTTTCTTGTTAGTTAATAGTAGTTACTAGAATGTTAATAGTGCGTTACTCATTTGGTCCTGTGTAGTTATTCATTAATGACTGAACAGTATTCTAAAGTGTTACCTAGTTCGTTAATCAGAGTTTCTTGTTATATTACTCATTAGTTTCCAACGTAGGAACAATATTCTTAAGTTTTACATATAATAGAAATAAGGCTGGAGCTGAGGTGGTGGAGAAATGGAAGAATTGTCAGAGGACCAAGGTAAGAAGCTATTTAGATATACAGTACTATTGCAAAGTGATTGACAGGGTACAATAAACATACTCCTCCTGAAGTCCATTAGTTCATCAGACTTTTTTTTTTCAAACAAACAAACAAAAAAACATTACATTTGATCCTGTTCTAGCAGACATTTATCCGGAGCAGTCTAAAGTTATGGATGTAATTACATGCACAGGTTCATTTCATTGACAAGAGTAACCTCTCTAATGGATCCTCACATAAACATTTTATATCAATAGAATATTCACTTTCTGTCTCTTGGAAGCAGACACAGTACAAGGAATAAATGACTACAAACCTATTCGGAACGTTTCTCTAATACCCAAGATAATTCAGCTGGTATTATTCACTCATTCCACCATTCACCATTTAATCCATTCATTCATGCAATTACCTCAAAGGAGATTCTGAACCTGAGATGCAAATGACTTTTTTTCAGAGGGTAAACATTGACTAAGCATGCCAAACAACCCTTTCTGTCCTCACCAATCATCTCAACTCCGCTGACATGACACCATCCTAATTTATTGACTCAACATACAATTAAAACGCAATAACAGGACTCATTTTCAATTAATTTATAATGTCATTCTATTTGGGTAATTGCTGTCATTGTTGTAATTGTGTGTGCTTACAGAGTTGACCTCCCTGTCTGTGAGTAGAAGGAACGTGTCAGCAGGAACAGAGGGAGGTGACAACACTGCTTTTTACTTATTATTCCAACTCTGAGACATTAATATGCCAATGGAGCCACAGGAGGGTAAAATGTGTGTGTGTCTATGTGCGACAGAAACAATTTCAGCATGATGCATCTGATGTGAGACTAATTTTAATGTGCACAGGAAGAGCATGTGTGAATCTGATGAGTGATATTTCATGGAAAGCAAGGAGAGAACAGGTCATGCCTTTACATACAACCTTGAATTTGTACTCGTAAGGTTTCTTCTCTTGCTGACCTGGAGAGCAGCATCTTTTCATAATATACATAATTTAAAGCACACACAAACTTGCATGCATACATTCAGCACATCCTCAGACTTAGCCAGATATAACAATCCTAAAATTTCCTTGAATTGGTTTAGGAAATAGTGTCTTCTCACCCCACCTTTGCACGTATCACATTGCCTTTGGTCTGACTCATTTATCTCTCTTTACTGAGTAATGACCATTACTGTCATCTATTTCCAGTGTTCTGAAAGATCATGACATTGATTTCCCTCATAATGAAGACCAAAACTGTCCTGAAATCCCTTTTTTTATCGTTTAATATCTCTGAAAAAAAATTAAAGTTGATTTCTTTTCCCACAAGGACGTTATTGGAAAGGAAAAATCGTATCCCCCTTAATGCATGATCAAAAGCATAGCAGGTTATTATGATATCTTGTACCAACTAATTAACCAGTTAGCCACTAACTTGGATGGATTAAATGCAGAGGACAAATTCAGAATATGGGTTACCATACTTGGCCTTCACGTCATGTCACTGTCACTTTTTGAAAATAAAATAACATTACAAATGATGAATAGACTTAGTGAAGTAATTTAGGGTAAGATGAAAACGTGGTTTAAAAGATGGTTTTATGGTGTGCTCGCTAATTGTTTAAATTGTTAATTTCAAACAAAATAAAGTTACTTAGTGTAGCTTTAATTGTCATCCACTTCCAGTTATTTGTACCTGTACATAACAGCTTGTCATGCTGCTTGAAACTGCAAACTTTCTTAACATATCACTTTGTTGTATTGTCATCATAATAAGCACATTGGTTTGTAGCTGTGATATACTGCTCCTTCCAAAAGTATTTACACTTGAGACATTCATGGCTGATTCATCAACACAACAGCTGGTCTATTTTGCCTTCCTGTGCAAACAGTATTTACGTAAGTCACGCAGGACTTCAACTCGCCAACTCAATGAAATGGCTTTGAGGAACGGTGCTAGGATTCAGCAGGTGAATAGGATATTGCATGACACAGGTCTTATTGAGAACGCTTATTCACATTAGCTCGGGCAACCTGAATTTTTTATTTAAAAAAATCTAAATGTATGATACCATTTTGTCAGATTTATTGGTGATTTGAAATATGTTATTGAAACCTAATCTTGAAAGACAGTTTTGGAGATTTCATACTTGACCCGTTCAAGTACATCGAAAATAGCTGCCTGGGGGTGTTGCAAAGATGGCCGCCGAGTGAACTTTTGCTTATGGTCGTGTTATAGTGTGGGTTATGTAATGAGATTTCACTGCATGGAGCAGTGGGCGTGAGTGGGGGATTGTGGGGCAAGGTGAAAAAGATAGGATTCACCTAGAAATTATCCCACAGGGGCAACCTGGGATGAATTACTGAACACAAGGCACAGCAGAAGTGCCCTATATAATGAGGGTGAATAACTTAATGTCTGACCGAGTGAAGGAACGAGAGAGAGAGAGAGAAACTGATGGTGTGGTGTTCCAAGCTCACAGTGACAAGAAAATAGAGCATTTACCCTCTGAAATTTCCACCCCCTCCCATGCTTTAAATACTAGGAGGACAAACCTCATGCTGTGAGGTGGAAAAGTGCATGTTTCTTTTACACATCTGTCTGTAACCAGCCCACCATTTAATAGAGTTAGTATAGTAGAGTAGCATTAAAGAGCGGTTTGTCTGAGGGAGTCCGAACTATAACTGTATTCTTCATCAGAATGTTCTTTTCCCGCTGTGGACTATACAGTCATACGCTACATGAAGTGTGCAGAGAAACAGAGCAGTGAGTGTGCTGTGTTGGGGAAGCTATTTAAAATGGTTCCTGGATTACAAAATGTAATGTATTATACAGTAATTAGAAGCTACTAAGAGTTTCTAAGCTACTTAAATGATAATGATCAATACCTGTTTAAATAGAACAGGCTGGGAAGGACAACACTTTTTGCTGTAATGGATCTTACTCATTGTTCTAAACTTGATATACTTTTTACACATTTACAGTATGTGATGCAAGTTGAAGTCATTTTTATGTCAAGTACAAAGAGTGCTGCATGCTGTTACAATCTACTCCACAGGGTGATTTGTAAAGTAGCAGTAAGCGGACAAAGAAGTCTGTTGTTTCAACTGCAGATCAAGTCGACATTTTAAATAAAAATTACAAGCTAAAAAAAAATCAAATGAAACGCACTGATTAAGAACAATGACATGCATTTAAAAAATAGATAGGGTGAATTTCCATTTCATGCCGACTTTAACAAAAGAAATGCATGTGTAATTTAAATGTAATCAATCAATCAATCAATCAATCAACCAATAAATAAATAACATTATATACCAACCACCATCTACAGTACCCCTTTCCCAGCTCACTTCATTTCATTTTAAGCATTCTACACATTTTACCATTCAAAAGGATTTAATAAAAAGGTAAAAAAGGGTTATCAGTTCTGTAATATAATCCATAATCCTGATCGCAACCTTTGGTTTCAGTAGGGAGAATCAACACGGAGAATCCCAATTTCTGACGATTTAAAAGAAAATGACTTTGTCCCATGACAGCACTTGGGTTGTACAATAAGTAATCTGTAAGTGCAGAAAAATGGTGGTGAAATATTAGACTGTCCTGTGGCTACATCACAGACTGTTCATTTCGCTCTGCGCAGTCAAAACGGTAACGCTTTAGATTACAGCCAGCAAAGTACTGTGTAATTAAAACTAATTTACAGTGTAATTTTCAGTATTGCAGTGTACAAAGTACTTATATTAGGGAACAACATGTAAAGTTTGGGGAATAATGGGGTAACAACATTTTAAGAACTAAGGAGTACTTATTCAAGTATTATGATATATCATAATACTTGTATACATCAATCTTTGTGCTAGTGATAGTTGGTCGGAAGCGAAAAGATGAGTAAATTATGAGAGCATTTCTGGGTGTACTGTATTTTCTTTTAATAGGCTACATAATGAATAAAGTCATGGTATAGCTTTTTTTTTGGGACTGGGTATGTTTAGGCATAAAGTCATAATTAAAAAAAAAAAATCCAACGTTATGGATAAAAAATTCCATATCTCTGTTACATACTTTGTGGAGAAGAGAGGATGAGTATCCTTAACTGAACAGAGCTGCTCACACTACATCCCAGCAAACACAGAACGTTGTCACAACATACCCAACCTTCTAACAATGTTTTAACAACATGACTAAAAGGTTGCTATAACTAGGTTGTGTGGTGAAGGTTGTCACAGCGTTGTCACAATGTTGACATTGAGCCACCGTTCAGGGGCGTTGCTTAAGGTTGTGCCTGTACTGTTTTTATTTTTAAAACGGTGTGAAAAGTAAAAATTATCATCAAATATTCATCTTTGACCTGTCAAAGTTTCCTACAAGTCTCCACAGCAAGGATGCATAGATTTATGGGCGTGGCAAGCAGAAGAAAAATGAGTCTCCACATGCGCATAACCAGTAAGTAGCACATCTGGATGGGTAGCATGAATCATCAGAACACCTGTTGGGACTACACGACATTCATCCAGGGTTGCTGACGTCAGTAACCCCAATATTTACATAAAACCCTCCTCCGAGAATACTAAATAAGGGCGAGGCCATTTTTGCGTTGAAGAAGAGTTGTTGTGGTATACTAGGCTGTTGTTGCCGCAATGCCGTCGAAACGCTGCTATTCTTATCCGGATTGCAGGTTTACTTTGTTCAACCTTCCTAGGGTCGGGGAGGTTAGGGATCAATGGTTAAAATTTATTTTTAACAAGGTCCCTCATAATTATTACCCAAATCTCGCTCTCTGTGCTGCACACGGAGGAAGGCTTCCACAATTTTCGCGAGTTCAATGCAGGATTCGCACAATGGCTTCTCCTGAAAGGTGGAGCAGTTCCAACTTTAAGAACAGAAGCTGTTGTTTACGGGCCACAACCTGTAAGTATGATTTTTATTTTATGTGTTTTCCTGCAATAGTTTGTATTGTTAATTGTACGTTGCAGCAAGGAAGTAAACAAATGACAACGCTGTTTGGCTCTGCAAACTAGTTTGTTAAATGCTCATTCAAACCTAACGTTACAAACTTTTTAAAATCTCAATAGCGAACTTGGAATTAGTGTTAATTATTCTTTGATTAGAGCTTTTATATTGTTTATCTACATGCTTGTTTATCTACAGGCATGCTAAACATTGTTCTGTGTTTGATTTGGCTAACTTACTGCAGTAACGTTAAAGCCAACGTTTAGTGTTCGGTTTGGGTTAATAGTTCTGGCGACAGATATTTGGCTACAATCGTTCTAAAAATACAAAAGTAACGGTGCCATACAGTCAGTAACGATCACTTTAGATCCGCAGTCTTTACTAAAAAAAAATCCCTTTGAGGACTGTATTATAATTTGTTAGAACGATTATTTGAAATTCTTGTTTATGAATATGAAGCTTATTTTTTGTAATTAGTACAATTAAATTACAGCGTATCTAAAAAGAAATGAGACAGAAACAATAACAAAAAACAAACCTTTCTGAAACGTCGTTTAACAGCCGTTCTTGAACAGGTTCTGCTCGATCATCTTCACTAACATTCTCTGGGTCCGATTGACGCCTGTTTATAATACACCAAAGCACAAAGTACTTGGTGTGATGTTTCCGAAAAACGTGCACTAGGCGGTTAGCAAATCACAACACACTGGGCCAGCTAACCAATCTGAGCCCATTGTGTAGTTTTGAGGGACTGGCTTCATAGAACCCGGAAACCATCAAACCGTTTTTACAAGGAGGGACAGAGCAGTGTAGAATAAAGGTAAAATATATGAAAAATAAAGCAATTTTTTAAAAACATATGTTACACTGCACCCCACAAACACAATCAAGCCTTTGAAAAAATGTGTTTTACCACCCCTTTAATTTACCTCAGCTAAATAAGATACGGAAATTATACAAACACAACCTACAACTTCCTTGTCTATTGTGACATTTATTTGAACATCTTCAGGTCAGGTATGACAAATATTTAACTTTATGCCTAAAGTTATAAGCCACAATGAAGCCAAAATGACTTTAATGAGTAATTGATTTCACTCTCCTTGAACAGGCAGCGACTTAAGCGCGTACTTGTTGCATAATGTTTTTTTCTTTTTTTGGAAACGCACAGGGAGAAAACATTTTTTGTAACTGCTCACACACCTGTTTATTTTTCCTTTGATTTGTCGTCTCATTCGTTTCTTTGCTAGATTTTCATATGTCTGCGGGAATAAAGAACCCTAAACTCTAACACAAACCATTTCAGCATATAAAGGGTTCTTCGGGACGATACTGTACTAAATAGAACTGTTACTACGTGTAAAGAACCTTTAAAGAACCATATTTTTGTTAGAGTGTACTTACCCTGTAACTTCATGGAACAAAAGTGTAACAAGAACCACCTTAATTTACAGCCCGCAGTGTCACACTTACCCTGTAATTACATGCAGGGTAACAAGCACCACTTTAATTTACAGCCCGCAATGTCACACTTACCTTGTAAACATGGAACAAAATGGGGACAAGCACCACTTACCCTGTAACTACATAAAACAAGAGTATATTTCGGCAGTATTAAAAAAATAATTGCAATAGTTTTACTTTTATTTGCCTTGAAACATGTAAGCCCAAACTAAAACATCTGCACTTTTGCCATAAAAATATGTACTGTATAAATGCACACATATGTAATTTTTAGAAAAACCTATATGTATTGGTACACTATTATTACAAAAAGGTATGTTCTCGCTAAATTGCTCCCATGTAAGATTGCTGTATCATAATAGTAGAATAAGTAGGCTACCGCTTAGTTCTAAAATACTTACAGTATAAATAATTTGTTAATTCTCCTGGTTGTTACCCTTTCATTCCCCAAACTTTACATAGGCTATTGTTACCTTATACTTACACGTAAGTACTTCATAGGTACACTATAATTACCGAAAGTTACGCTGTAAATTTATCTTAATTACGCAGTACTTTGCGGGCTGTGATCAAAAAGTCAAGTCAAAGTTGATTTATATAGCCACTTTTTAAAAACAACAAGTGTTCAACAAAGTGCTGTACACATATATCCTTTATCAATAATGCAAACAACCAACATGACTAAAATAAAAGGAATAAAAGACCAAAAACAATAAAAACAAAACTATAGCGTTACCGTCTAAACCTCAAACCAGCCGCAGACTTATGCCATGGTTCTGTTGCATCTGCTGCCCCTCGGCACTGCAGTGGTTAGATAAATGTGTTAGTGAAGTTCCTGCGGCAGTAATGCCAGCCTCCAGCGTCTGGCACAGGATATCAGATGTGACATGATGCATAGACAGCAAATGCAAGGAAGAAAAAAAAGAGATGAGTGAGTCTTCTATGGACCATGAAGGGCATAAACAGGAGGAGTGAGAGGTGTGTGTAACAGTGAACTATAATAACAAGATGAGACAATTCAGCCTCATGTTCTTGGCAAAACATAACATCTAAACAGCGCTCGGAGATTTGCTCGTAAGATCGTTAGCTTACCTTTAGGAGTGCTTACAGAAAACAGAAGGCTTAACAGACTTATGGGAGATCTTTTAAAGCCCCTTACAGCACAAAACATCCAGTCCACTCATCAGACTTTAGGAAAAACTGCTTACACGGATTGCTCATCGTGAGGTAGTGATGAAACACACAGACAGGAGAATGGCAGGGGCCTGCCTGAGGGTAAATGCGTAGGGAAACCTAGGCTGCAGTCTTACCACGGTGAAGGTGGCACAACAGGGTGCAAGAACAGGTTTCTTTCAGGAATCAGCATATTCTCCTTTAGGATATGATTATCAATCACTTTCAGCATTTCACAAGAATAGAATTAGTCAGTGTGGGGTGTATAGGTAGGAGACACTGTTGGGGACTACAAACACTGCCGTTAAAAAACATTGGGATCAGTAATTTTAAGTTCGTTATACTAAAAACTGCATTTATTTGATTTAAAAATGAATAAAAATGAAAAGATTTTTAACATTATAAATGTCATGTTATATTATAAATGACCTCAATCTCAAATTTATTGTTCAAAAGTTGTTTTTACAGCAAAGTTGTGTGGTTGGAACGACAGCTCTTGACCTGTGGTTAGAAGCATAGTTTCTTGTTTGCATGACATGTTGACTCAATAAATCCTTATCTTGAGCAAAATAAGCAAGCTGACATTCAGTACAATCTATATCTATATCTTTTATTTAGAATACACATACAAATGTAATTTACATCTTTTAGTTTGTCAAGAGATTTAAAGTGTCGTAAAATGTTGGGAAGGATACACCCATGTATCCTCGCTCATTATTCTTAAGGAAACTTCCTCATTCCTCACCTAAATATATTGATTCTTTACTGTATACTGATTACTAATTAAAGGAACATAATGAATTATCATGACACTATTGCCAATTTAGGTAACCACAGTTACCTATATCCATTCAAAGTGTGTGAAAGCATTTACGTACAACACAAAGCAGCATAGACTGCAAGTGAGGAGAAATTACCACAAGAGGCCCATCAGAGAGGTCAAGAAGTGGTGTTGTATCAACTGAATCAGTTTACAGCATGCTCTGTGACAAACAGACGGCTCTCAATTACAGCAACTCATCTAATCTGAAAAGGTCAACTATAGACTGTATCAATCCAGGCAACATTTTGTCAAGAAAATCAGTAGTAAAGGTAAATGGCATTACAACATGTGTCACTGCGTTTTCAGTATGATTTTCAGTTTTAACAGTATAATCTGCTCTACTGTCAGAATTGACACAATACCTCATGATGGTGTCATGACATCATTATCACATCTGCTGATACTATAACACATAAATGAGGTAGCTACTATAGACTTCATGTTAATTTGATTTGGTATTGTACATGTATTTCTTAATGTGATGCTGTATCTTCAATTACAGTAATGTAACATTTACCATTCAGCACCTCTAAGGGTGATTTGAAACATGTCTCTTGCATTGTTTGCTATTGAAGTAAATGAAGATTAAAATGAATATAAACAGAAATATCATTGTGTTGTGTTTTCCTGATTAAATCAAATGTTCTCATTATGTTTTGAAACAATGGTTGCGTGAAAGGAAACATTTACAACCCTAATAAAAGCACAAAAGGTTTTGAATAGCTGTGTTACAATGATTGATTTAAACACTTTCTTGTAACGAAATTACAAAAGATTATGTTTTCAATTCGATCATAACATTTTCATTTGATGTTGCCCTTGACCTCACAGCCATAAAACGAAAATGTTGTTGTTAGAATATGTTATTCATGATCACTTTTAACCAGAGAGAAATTAGAATCATTCCAGAATCATTTTTGTCACTCTTTGCAGGCAGAGAGACCTTACTGAGTGTGTGCACTAAAGTAAGTGCCTCCTGTTTTTGACTGAAGACATTTAGTGTCACAATTGCCCCTTGTCTCCCCTACGTCACAGGGTCCCAAAGCAAGGCATCGTACACGGCAGCCAATCAGAGTTTTGATGAAGACAAACAGCAATGAAGTGTCACGCAGATAGCAAGCTTTCTGAGACCCTTTAGGTTTTATGTCTCTGCTATCTGTGGAGTCTAATGGAATGTTCTTTATAGATCATAAATGATAGTAGAAGAGGTGTGGAGACGGATGTGTGGATACTGTGTCCTTCATGGCTATGTGCTCTCGCGTCTCATACTAATCATGTCTCATACATCCACCACCCACCACTATACACAGCCTAAGATGATTTGACCGTTCTACCTGCCTGCTCCTCCGTGTGTGTCTGTGAGATCGTGTCTGTGTGTGATTGCGAGTGTGAGAAACTCAACACATAAAGAGGTATTGGCTTGCCGTAAGCCATAGACTGGACACTGGGTGAAAATCTCGTCTCCTTCAAGAGTGTGTGAAAGCGTCTGTGTGTATGTGTACTCTGTGGCCTTGGCCTCTGTATTCCCTCTATGAGAATTATAGCAGCCCAAACACACAGTTTTACACCATCAATTAAAGGAATAGTTCACCCACAAGTGATAGTTCTGTCACTATTGATTTACTCATATCAATTATCCAAACCAGTATAACCTACTTTTGTCTGTGGAACATAAAAAGGTATATTTTTCAAGAATATCCTGACCCCTAAAAAAAAGAAATTTCCCCCCAAAAATAGAAACAAGTCATATAGCTTAGAGAACAGGCTAAAATTTAACCTTGTAAATAAATAAATAAAAATGAGTGCCATTAAAATCAATGACATTTGATCACAAGACATGTGAGAACAAAAACATTTGGCATCACATGGCATGGAACTATCCCTTTAACACTAAATTTCCATATTTATATGGACATTAAATATATATACATCATGGTCACGAATTAACAATTCTTTCCCATGAATTACGAATTCATTGTCTTGTTGTAGTAAATCATGACCATTATTTACTCATTCGTTCACTCGCTTTAGTTCAATCGTGGTCACAAATTACGATTTTTTTCCGTCATTTTAGTAAATCATGGCCATGTTGAACTAATTTGTTTTCCCTTGTTTTGATTTAACTAAGAGTTAAATCCGTTTATACAACACCGTTTTCAACTAAAAACGGAAAACTTTTGGCCATCTCACACTCGTTTGGCTGTTCATTTACACTACTACGGCATTTTGGGGGCCTGAAAATGCTAACTTTTGAAAACGGGTTTCAAAGTGCAAGTTTTTGACAATGATACCATTATCGTCTCCGTGTAAACTATAAAAACTTGAATTTGTGAAAATGCGCATGCGTATTACATGTTCAGTCTATAGGCACGTACTGTTTATTTACAAAGTGACATTGCTAACTACTGGCCTGGCAGCATAATACAGCATTTTTTTTTTTATAATTTTTACAACGTTTTCACATTCACACAAAAAAATTTAAATGAGTTTTTAGTACATTGTTGTCTTTTAAATGTACCCTAAAACAAGGGAACAAATTATTATATTGTGTGCACGCATTACTTAAATAAGCAAACTAATTAGTAAAAAGTGCTGACATATTAGTAAGTTGTGGGAATTTTTTTCTGCATGTCATGTGCCGGGCTCCGTATGTTTATGCATAAAATCCGATGTTGTTGTTGTTGTTGTTGTTGTTGTTTAAATAGATCACAACCTATTATCATCTGTTGGGATTTTGAAATAAATATCAACAAATAATGATGAAGTTTGTCAGAGGAAGAGACGAGGACAGCAAGAAAGAACTAATAGAAGATTAACTAAAAAAATATGTTAAATAAATAAATAACAGTGATTACTGGGTGGTTAACTTTTCAACAGATCTCCCAAAATATTTTTAGAATCATATTTTTACAACTGACTCACATACATCATGCACTTCTGGATTCTTATGTTGTGGTGAAAATAAACATCCCCTCATCGCATACATCCTTCTGCACAGGAAGTTTTCTAATTGAAAGAAAGTTGAGTGAGTGAGTATATTCATCTGTGAGAAGGGTTAATAGAAAGATGTACCATGTGGTTCAAAGAATAAGTATAGAATTTAATCAAACAGTTTTGTAGCATCTCTCTAATTGGTAGGGAAGTAATTAAAGTGACACAGCCTTAAGGGACTCACTGCCAGAATCTGCTTAAATGTGAGATGAGAATGTGTGTTCATGTGTGTGTCTGTGAGAGATAGAGATTAGGCCTCACTTCAGTTTAATTTATCTGTCTGATTTAACAGACAGACAGGTCATTTAAACTTCTCCATCAGCAAGGTGATAAGAACCACATGATGCAAACACAGACCTCCTGGTTGTGGCGTCAAGAAATGGTGAGCACTCATGAAAATTTATAAGGTTATGCACATATTATTATTTTACATTAAACTATAGGTTCTCATTACATAGTTGGCGTTGTAAACCTGTATGAATATGTTTTGAGAAATGTCTTAGTGCTTTTTTGTTTGATACAATGAAAGTGTAAATGTCTTTAATTACTATGCGTTAACATTTAAATGAATCTTTTGATACAATGCACTTATTTTGTACATACATGTTTTTTCATTGTACTTTTAAAAAATACCTGCATGTGATTACAGCTGTGATTAATTTTTTAATCTATAATTTCTATATGGACCCTTCCCTTATAGCTTAACCACCCCTTAAAGGGATAGTTCACCCAAAAATCTAAATTACCCCATGATTTACTCACCCTCAAGCCATTAGCTGTATATGACAATCTTCTTTCAGACGAATACAATCGGAGTTATAATGAAAAATGTCCTGGCTCTTCCAAGCTTTATAATGGCAGTGAATGGCCGTTTAAGTTTTGAAGTCCACCAAAAGTGCATCCATCTATGATTAAAGTGCTTCACATGCTTTGGGGGGTTAATAAAGGCCTTCTGAAGTGAAGTGATGCGTTTGTGTAAGAAAAATATCCATATTTAAAACTTTATCGACTAAAATAACTAGCTTCTGGCAGGCGGCCTACGCTAGGCAAGGCAAGGCAAGGCAGGTTTATTTATATAGCACATTTCATACACAATGGTAATTCAAAGTGCTTTACATAGAAGAAATTAAAATAATCAAAAGAAATCAGAATAATTAAAACAGTTTAGAATAAAAGATAAAATACAGACAGTTTAGAATAAAAGATAAAATACAGAAATAATCAAAAGAAATCAGAATAATTAAAAAGCATAACAGTACAAACAGTCGGACGAACAGTGGTACAGTGCTCATTCATTAAATGCATAGTTAAACAGATGTGTTTTGAGTCTGGATTTGAATGTGACTACTGTAGGAGCACATCTGATCTCTTCTGGAAGCTGGTTCCAGCTACGGCTGGCATAGTAGCTAAATGCGGACTCGCCATGCTTAGAGTGAACCCTTGGTATTTCTAGCTGATGTGATCCTAATGATCTGAGTGATCTGTTGGGTTTATATTCAGTGAGCATATCTGCAATGTATTGAGGTCCTAGGCCATTGAATGATTTATATACCAGTAATAATACCTTAAAATCAATCCTAAATGTAACTGGCAGCCAGTGTAAAGACCTGAGGACTGGTGTGATATGTTCATATTTTCTGGTTCTGCTCAGAATCCTAGCAGCAGCGTTCTGTATGAGCTGCAACTGTCTTATGGTCTTTTTGGGAAGGCCAGTGAGAAGTCCATTACAATAATCCACCCTGCTGGTGATGAAAGCATGCACAAGTTTCTCTAAGTCTTGACTGGAAACAAAGCATCTAATTCTTGCAATATTTTTCAGGTGATAATATGCTGATTTAGTTATTGCTTTGACATGACTACTGAAACTAAGGTCTGACTCCAGAGACACACCCAGATTCCTGACTTGATTTTTAGTTGTTTGACCCCTAGACTGAAGGTATGCGTTCACTTTGAGAACTTCATCTTTGTTTCCAAACGCAATGACTTCAGTTTTGTCTTTGTTTAATTGAAGAAAGTTTTGGGACATCCAATTGTTTACTTCATCAATGCATTGGAACAGAGAGTTAATGGGGCTGTAATCGTTAGGCTATAGGGCTAAGTAGAGCTGTGTGTCGTCTGCATAGCTGTGGTAAGCGATTTGGTTCTTTCTCATTATTTGGCTCATTGGGAGCACGTACAGGTTGAATAGGAGTGGCGCAAGAATTGAGCCTTGAGGGACTCCGCATGTCATGGGTGTCCACTCAGACTTATGATCTCCTATACTCATATAATAACCTCTCCCTACCAAGTATGACCTGAACCATTTTAGGACTATCCCAGAAAACCCGACCCAGTTTTCCAGCCTGTCAAGAAGTATGTCGTGATCAACAGTGTCAAATGCAGCACTGAGGTCGAGTAGTACCAGCACTGATAATTTGCTTTTATCAGTATTTAAGCGAATATCGTTTACTATCTTTATGAGAGCTGTCTCTGTGCTGTGGTGCGGTCGGAAACCAGATTGAAAATTGTCAAAGTATCCATTTGAGCTTAAGAATTTGTTCAGCTGATTGAAGACAACTTTTTCAATGATCTTGCCTATGAAAGGAAGATTTGAGATCGGTCTATAGTTGTTTAATATGGTCTTATCCAGATTGCTCTTTTTCAGGAGGGGCTTGACAACTGCAGTTTTCAGGGAGTTAGGAAAACTCCCAGAGAGAAGTGAGGCATTTACCACTTCTAGGATATCTGCTTCTAAGCTGTGTAACACCTTTTTGAAAAAAAATGTGGGAAGTGCGTCAAGGGTGCAGGTTGATGTTTTAAGGTGCTGTACGGTTTCTTCCAAAATGTTGCCATCAATTTCTTCAAAATCAGACATAGTGACTACTTTCTCAGGTTGTGGTCTGATCTGCCTGACCCCAGCGCAACTCAAGGATGAGCTGATCACCTTTCTGATATTATTGATTTTCTCAGAGAAGAAAGAAGCAAACTCACTGCACTTGCTGTCTGAGAGCATTTCACTGGGAATCTGGCTTGGGGGGTTTGTCAGTCTCTCTACAGTAGCAAATAGAGTGCGTGTGTTGTTTATATTGCTGTTTATAATATTTGAGAAGAAAGTCTGTCTAGCTTTGCCTAGTTCCTTATTGAAAGCATGGATGCTGTCTTTGTAGATGTTATAATGGACTACAAGTTTTGTCTTCCGCCACATGCCCTCTGCTTTTCTGCATTGCCTTTTCATATTTTGCACTGCTGTTGAGTATCTCCAAGGTGCTTTTTGTCTACCACTATTCTGCCTGACTTTCACAGGAGCAATATCATCAATTACGCTCTTAACTTTTGAGTTAAAAGAATCAAGGAGAAAATCAACAGAGTCAGCAGATATGCTTGGTGTTAAAGATATGGCCTTCATAAACAGTACACTCATTTAAGCATCTCTTCTTGACAGACACAGATCTAGCTTCAATGGCTGGAGAGATCAATATATCAAAGAAAATGCAAAAATGATCAGACCGTGCTACATCCTTAATAACAATCGATGAAATGTTTAGACCCTTACTGATAAGTAAATCTAGAGTGTGTCCATGATTATGTGTGGGTCCATGTACATGCTGAGTCAGATCAAAAGTTTTTAAAACAGTTTTGATTTCTTTTGCCATATTGGTTTCTGCATTATCTATGTGAATGTTAAAATCTCCAGCAATGATAAAACAGTCAAACTCTGAGGAAATAGTTGACAACAGTTCTGTAAAATCATCAGCAAAGGCTGGAGAGTATTTTGGAGGCCTGTAAACAATGATAAGTAAAATGCGTGGAGCACCTTTTAACACAATACCCAGATATTCGAAAGACGGGTAATTCCCAAATGATATTTGCTTACATTCATAGACATCTTTAAAAAGAGCAGCTAAACCTCCACCTCTTCTGACAGCTCTGCAGACACTCATAAAAGTAAAGTTAGGAGGGGCTGTTTCATTGAGGACTGTTGCACTGCAGCTGTCTTCTAGCCAAGTTTCATTTAGCAACATAAAATCCAGGTTGTATGTGGTTATTAAGTCGTTGACTAGAAGTGATTTATTTTTAAGTGAGCGGATGTTTAAAAGTGCTAACTTAACAGTCTTACTTTTTCTCCCCACAGCAATCTTAGTTTGTCGTGTAATAGGCACCAGATTAGATGGGTTTGCTGTACGGCTTTTGAAGGCCTTAGACTTTCTATCATGTAATCGAACAGCAATAGCGAAAGATACAGGCACACTGGGTTCCCGCTTGTTCTGTAAACATTTGAAAAAGTTATTGTTATCATAGCGGGGACCCGACACATATCACTGAGAGCTGGTATCAGTTGTTTTTGGTTCACCTCGAGCCGCTGGAGGAGGGTGTGGGCCCTGGCGCTGTGGCAGAGGCCGAAGAGCTCTCACAGGGGGAGGGGGAGGGCGAGCTGGGCCCGCAGGCTTTGGTGGTTGTGGGGCCTGCCGTTTTTTGGTTGGTATCTGGGGGCTTTACGCTAGTCGACTTGCGCCAAAAAAGTAGCACTTGACGATTTATGGCGTAGGATGTAGAAGTAGCATAAGCTTTGACGCCTCGATTGTATTCGTCTGAAAGAAGAATGTCATATTCATCTATGATGACTTGAGGGTGAGTAAATCATGGGCTAATTTTCATTTTTGGGTGAACTATCCCTTTAAACCTACCCATACCACCAAACCTGTTTTTTACCACCGTAATATTTTTTTTTTTATGTAAGTACATACTAGTTAAAGACACCAAAATATAAAGTAGTAAACAGACATACAATGATCTAATGCAGGTTTTTTTTCATTCATCAGAATGCCAGGAAGAAAAATCACCTGTCAAATCCTTGTGTACATTTCCATCTGTGATGGGTCAATGCCTCGGGCTGACAGCATGGCTTGGTCAGTGAAAATGCATGATTCACTTGTCAGTATTTCACGCTGCTAGTGTCTCTCCTTTTACATAAGCACAGAACAAGCCTAACAATACCTATTACTGCTCTTTAACAATTACTGGAACATTCCCTATAGCGCAAAAATCAAACACAGAGATGGTTAGGGGCAATTTCCTCACTAACTTTAAACTGTGGCTTTAGGCAGTTTTGTCCAGCACCATTGAAATGCATTATCTTCGGCCTGCAGGTTCATGTTTCATCGCTCAGGCTGCTTATGGCGTAATGGTGGGTTGGCTGTTTGCTGATGGTTAGAATGCTAACAGCGGTCTTTAAACGGTTCACTGACTGTGTGGGCGCTTTATTTGACTAATGCCTCTTATTTCACTTTCAAAATAGGACGCACAGTCTGTGGAACGCTGCTTTGCGGCTCGGCGTGCGAGGTGTGAATGGAGTCATGGTGCAAGTGTCCATGAGTGCATGCAGCCTGAAGATTACAGAGCTTGGTCGTTTTAGGACTCAGGTGATCGATCACACTGTATGCGGTGGGCGACTCACGTTGATAGCTGGCATTTCTGCATGTGTGTGAGGAGTTACGAAGGAAATGGTTTTCAACTTTACAGCAAAAGGCCAATCTCATAATGATGTTGTGCTGTTCTTTGTGTATGTTTTTTTTTTTTTTTTTTGGCAAAGATCAGAGTAAACACAGTCTACGCCACCTCAAAGCTCCAACAGTACTGTAGATGACAGTCGACCAAACTGGAAAAAACACATCTATTTGATGATGATAATTTGAATTGCTTCAATAGTTATTGACTAGAGCGTGTCTTAAGATTCTCCTCAGCCTCGAGCATAATTACAGAGTAAATGAGGGGTCAGGCAGTGCACACCTCCCTGGAGTTTATTGTTTATTAAAAGCACGAATGAATATTATTGGAGACATGTCAACTGTGGCTAGCTGAAGAGCTGTTATCCTATTTGATGTTTTATAGGCTCCATTCTCACCCTCATTAGGCATTTCTAGAAAGTTCAGTAAGTCTCATAATGTGCCGCAGGCTGATGTTAACTCCTCCCTAGTGTCTGGTTTACTTCGTGAATGCAAAAGTTTGCAAAAAACACAGACTCTCCTGACCCTGCTGATAGCGTGTTTAACTGTCATTTGCAAAAAGCAGATGTTTTTATTGTTCTGGAGATACATTGTGGTTTTCATTGTTAGGTAACAAAAAATATTAAATCAACTTACCATTTTGCTAGTTTTTAGTGGCTGTGTGTCAATTCTCCTCAAATATTTTTTTTATATACTCCAAATATTTACACCATTTTGATTGTTTTACCATTTAACACCTACTAAACCTCAAATATTAAGCTTGAATATGTTTGTGCTAATGTAAATAAATGCTAGGTTTGATATTCTGAACATTCAGAAAAGAGGCAGAATGTTAATGAACATTTACAAAAAACAAAATTTGCCAATACGTCTACAAGCGCATGTTTACATACAGTAGAAAAACAATGGAAAAGCAGCAAAGTGCAAAGCAAAAAATGCATTCTGTGTGGCAATCTTAGAAGATGCTGTAAATGATGACCAAAATTTCATTTTTGGGTGAACTACTGTATCTGTATGAAATACTTTTTTTTTTTCTTTTTTTTTTTTTACCAAAATGGAAATGTGTAAAGTTTTCCTCATGACTGTACCTTATAGTTTTATGTATTTGCATTTGTTTCCAATTACCAATTACTTTGTACTCTCAGTGTGGCATACATTTCATCATCTATAGTTGACTTTTTATGATTTGATTTAAAATCATGTTTGCTCATTCTGAATTGCTGGGTTGTAAGAAATCAACTGCTAGTGTGCGAATCAGAGTATGTTATCCAAAGCTAGACGATGGAGGGCAAGCCCATTAAACTAGAGCTGAATGATATGCATTAATATTCATCATTTTCTGAGTTCATGCAGAGAGGTAGTCCAGCAGTTATGAAACTCATCACAACAACAGTTCCCATGTCAAGACTTCATTCGTACCATTCTACAAGAGGGAAAAAACAGGAAGTGTCTTGATCGATTCCTGCCTAAATCACATGTGCTTGAGGCCAGCTTGATTATACATAAATGGAGTACCATTTAGTCTGATCACTAGCAGATTTAAACTGTGGGTCTTTTTTTCTTTTGAGCATATTTGCCTGGAGTGATGCCAACCTTTACCACGGGCTGAGCTAGAGCTGAGGCACCTGTAATTCACCGGGTAATGTTGGCACCTAATGCATTTTAGGTCTGGCAGGAGGCTGAAAGGCTTCTGCCATGATGATAGCACATGTTTGTGTGATGATGTGGGCTTTAAGGAAAAAAGGCTTCAGGTATTGCTTTATGTCAGTGGAATAATTCATAGAAAGATTGCAGTATGTTGACATCTGCCTGCCCTTGTGATTGGGAATTTGTGCCCGTCTCCGTGGCGATGAGAAGCACTACCTGCCAGCACGGATCACAATAACAGCCAGAGATTGATATTCGGGGTGTGGTACTTCTGACTGGCAAAAATTGCATGTCTAAACAAAAACAAAATGCAACCTATTAAAATTCAGATTCAGTCCTGGCCTAGATCTGGCTCATATACATTTATATAGTTTGGGGGCGAAAAGCGTATATGCACTGGGACTTTAGATATTATCTTATAAGTAACTATACGCCGGGCAGCACATCGTCTGTTCTACAAAGATGTGATATCAGAGCATGGTGTCAAAGACAGGCAATCTAGATAATAAATTCTTCCCAGTAATCAGCTATTTGTTTTCAAGCCCCGATAGAGGTTCCAGTGGAAAGTAGGTTTTAATACATATCAAAAGATTAAAAAAAAGCTACTTTTATTGAAAGGGCCACTTTACTTCAAAGTGGGAAAGAAATGGTTGTGCCAAGTTCCTGCTGGGGAAAAAGTTTCCCTGATTCAAGTGTATTGATATTTGTTAAGGCACAGTGTTGTTGATGTCTTTTTTCATATAAAAGCTTCTTACTTGAGTGTACAAGTAACTCATTACAACCTGCAGAAGTTTTGTAAGTTGTTGGTTAAGTAATTTAGTACAGATTGCAGTTCTCATCATTAATGTGTGACCTTTTCAGGGTCAGCTCGGAGTGTGAGCAGCATATGGACTGTGAGGAGTGTGTGGGGTGTTTGGAGTATGTAGGGTGTATTCGTTATGTAATGTGACTATGATACTGTGTATTCAGGTTTCGCATTGTACATTCACGCCACCTGTTTAAATAGCAGGCTTTTCTCGCTCTTGTGCATCGGTTGTCTTTATATACTGTATAGATGAATATGTCCTGAGGAGACTTTTTGGACTATATAAAAGTATGATTAAAACAGTTCAAAATTGTATATTCTTCACGCAATCAATGTGTTTCCCAGCACTGTTTGACATTTCAATTTTCTCCCCAAAATGAACCCTCCAATCACACCCACACCCAACCCCCCCACCCTTTTTTTGTTTTGCTAAACAATTCCCCATTCAATTTGGACACTGCATTGTTCCACACTGTATAGCTTTGGCACAGCAATGAGGGATTAATGGACAGATAGAATGATACATAGAAAAATTGTTAATTCTAATGCCTGATCTGGGACCAGATTTCTGATATGTGTCAGTAAATCAAACAAGTGACTAATGGTCAACTTCACATTGTTTCTCTTAGTAGGCTGAAAATAATCTGTTATTTAAACTGTGATTAAATTATATATAGAAAGCGATCAAATACTTAGCTATTTCATATGCAAAGATGTTAGCCAATCACAGTAGTGTGCGTTTACACTGAAGACACAGCAGACACGCCCCTTCAAACGGAGCGTTCTAAAATCAGGGCTAAAATCAGGGTAGGAAAAATACCTTTCATTTCTAAATTATGAAAAATGTTTTTGTAAAAAACATACTAACATTATAAGTGCACCCCATGAAACATTATAAAACAAGGCAGTTCATAACCCCTTTAAAAAGACAAACAGAGAGACTGAATTGGGGCATGCGTGGAGAGCTGTTGAGTGTGTTTGTCTAATTTATAGGGTGTATACAATGTTTAGGTTGCTGTGTCAAGTAGGGTGTTTGAGGTAAGGTGTAGTATGTATGGGTCATGTGAAGGGTGTTTTGGGTCCTGTTGAATTTATGGTGTCTGGGGTCATATGTTAGGTGTCTGAGGACATATGTAGGGTGTTTGGGGTCATGTGCAGGGTATTAGGGGACATATGGAGTGTGTAGGGTGTCTTAGGTTCAAGTGTGTAGGGGGTGAAAATGGCATGTACAGTGTAGGGTGCTTGAGGAATGTGTGGAGTGCGTGGAGTGCGTGGGAATGTGTGAGTGTAGTGTGTGGGCAGCAGGTTTCTTGGCAGACGGCCTGCTCCCATGGGCTGCTCTCATTCAGATAGACTTTGTAATCCAAAAACCCATTGACTCACATCACCGTCAATGTGTGTGGTGAAGGTCGGGTGGATGGTGGCGTGCTTGTGTGCAAGTGATGATGCTAATAGCGCTGAGTGAACTCCTTGTCATAAGCAGCCACAACACTCGCTGCCATCCCTCATTGCTCACACTGCCTCACTGCATCTCACACACACCCCATTCTTCATCTCAGAGTGTTCATCTAACACTCTCTCCCAAATTCTGCCTTGACCTCTTGACTCACACGGCTCGCTGACATCTTCACGTCTATGATATGAGGTGGCTGAGTGACTAGTGAGCTTTTGACTGTGTAAGGACAAATGAATCAATGCCCTTTCCACCTCTGCACTGACAGATCAGCTGATGTTTTATCCACCCGCCATATGACCAGCAAGCACTGCAGGGATTAACCAGGCCAAACAACAAGCAGCCAGAGAGAATACAAAGCCAGACTCCACAGCACTCCCTAACCTCTCCCTCTCTCATTTTCCTTACCTATTTCAAAGATTTATGACCCATGATTTTTTACTACCTCATTTTGGATGACGTAGGGCTAGTACTCTCTCTCTCTCTCTCACTCTCTCTCTCTCACTCACTCTCTCTCTCTCTCTCTCTCTCTCTCTATATATATATATATATATATATATATATATATATATATAATATTGCCAAGGTATAATACACACCAAAAACAACTACAGTGATGGGAATAAAACATAAAAAAGGTTTTAAAAAATAAATGAATACATTTAATATTATATAAACTGAATAAACATTAATTAGTATTAACATTATTAATACGTAAAGTTTTAATAGTAAGTATTAAATAAAATAGACTTTCAGGAAGATTATTAGATTTTTAAACTACTCTGCACTGCTTAAACAGACAATGGATTGATTATGCAGATCAGAGCGGTGATTTTTGAATGTGACTGTTGAACTCAGATAAAATGGTGTTTTAATACCAAATTTCAATTAAAATAAAAAAATAATAATCATAAATCTGCTGTCCTCTGTACTCTGTATCTTCTTTCTCATAAATTCTCTTCATAAATCTGTTCCTTTCCTCTTAATTTTCTCAAATATGCTAAAACCAAAAATTATTCTCTCTTAACGATCTATACTGTCCAATGATTGATTGTCCTACCTCTTTAGGGGTTTATTAATCTGTCAGCATTAGTGTTGAAGAAGAAGAACTATAGAAGACCTCCCTGTCTCCATCACTCATAATGCCACAGAAAACTCATATTTTCAGTTCTTTTCATCTCCTGCTGGAAATCAAAGTGAGTGTTGTACACTGCAGCATGTTGGGGATTCAGGGATTAGTGGCAAATTCTGGATGCAAGAGGCTCAGTCAGAGAGGTGAAGACTGCAGCGTAGGTGAGGTGATGAAACCTCAAGATAGATGAGAGAGACAAGCAGAGGCTTTTAAAAAGGAGAAAGAACATGGTATATGAGTTCCAAAAGCTAGTGAGCTGCCTCAGACTGCATTTTAAGGCACCATAGGAAAGCTCCTGACCATTTGTTCCAGGTAATAACTATTCTGACTCCTAAGATACCTCATTCGTTCGAATTCCTTCCTTGAGAATTCAATCCATAATGCACTGTGACAAGCTGATTGAAAAAAAAACCCAAGATGGCGGACAATGCGAGAGAAATGTCCATTGCAAATAAACTCAGTTTCATTCCAGCTGAAATGAATACTATTGGCAGTAGAGTTGTAAAAAAGTATCGACTTCGGTACCAAGTCTGCAGTACTGAAATTTTTAAATTGTGACGTTTTGAGCGTTGTTGAGTGTTCATGCGCTCATCGCATATGTCTGTGATTGGCTACAGAGGTGTTTACGATTCCACTCAACAGCTCTCAAAGCGTCACTTTTTTTTTTTAAATTTCAGTACCGATTCGGTACCGAAGATGGTACTTTTTGACAACTCTAATTTGCAGGTAAAACTTTTATTTCATTTTTACACAAATTATGATTACAAGGGCAGAGTATTGATTAGTTACAAATTACAAAAAAATTTCCATTCGCAAGGCTTTTCTCAGTCTCTGACCTGGTACAGCACTGAACTTGCGATGCAGAGTGCTTATTTTTGAGTCACTGTAAAACGACACTCGATAAAAGAGCTCAAAGGCTTGAAGAAACAAACTAAACCTAAAAAAAAAAAAGATTACATGCTTTAGCACCACTCACTCGACATTTCACTTTGAAAGTGTTGCAAAACATGTAAGAAATATTGTAATATCATTTTGCTGAAATGTTGACACAGGCCCTTGGAAAAAGCTATATATTTTTGCTTATTACAGTATTGTGTCATTAGTTTGGCAACATAGTAAAGTCAAACCCAATCAATAGTGAGTTGAGTCTCTCAAGTCAAGCACTATTTGTGTGATGCCCAGAGCATTCCAAATCATTCACTTAAGTTCGTGTTACAGTATAATTTTATAAATTACTAAATAATCCGAGAGGGTGGAAAAAGAAAGTGGATGATGGAGCTGGCTAAAACATTTACAGTGAATTAAGGTAGAGCACGTAGATTACAGAGGGTTAAATGGAGAGGTTGAAGTGAAGAAGATGATGGAGATTGTAGAAGCTCCCTGCAGTCTCGCTCTCCCTGTAGGAGAACTGAATGTCAGATGGTTGAAAGATGGCAGCTAGCAGCGGCTCAGAGGACAGCTTCCTCTCTCCCTGCTTTCACCTCTAGCACCATCAATCAGCCCAAGGTTCCCCAGCTCTCCCACCACAGGACCGCTTCACGATTTATCTTTCTCACAAAAAGACCCAACTTCCAACAAGCCCTACTTTCACCCTTCCTCCCAAATTTATGAGCCCCTTGCTGTCTGCATTTTCCATGTTAACATACTCCCTGAGGACCCATAAGTGAAAATTATGCACAGGGAAGACATATAGACTTATGGATGTTTGCATGTGAAAAGGCTTTGTACTTAGTTTAAAATGGAAATGCCTTGAAATGGAAATTGACCCTAGTTTCTAAATGTATTGAACTTGATGTAAACGATTCATCCATGAATGTGTGTAACTGTTTGTTTGTTTTTTTGTTTATTTTATTTGAACTCATAATTTATCAAAATTCTCTCATTTGATCTTCCGGTGAAAAGGACAGGCTTCTCTCTGGTGATAAGCTGGACTTCTCCAGTTCTTTAGTTTTCTTAAACCCTGTCCCTTTTTCTTACATGCAAGCTCACATTAATCTGTTTCACTTGCATGTACAATATGTCTCAATACGAAAGAAAAGATCTGTCGCTGCTTTGATGACATAGCAACTTTTGCTAAAAACTGTTTATTGAAATGGCTTGGATGACACACAAATAGTAAAATGTAACTTAAACTTGAACTGATGAGCAATTTTTTTTAATTTCTTAATTTGTGGGGAAAGAAACTCAATATTGAAGCAGGAAGCAACAGTAGTTCTTAATTTAGTTCATGCATTCTGTTAAGAGGTCAAAGACACACATAACCCACCCACTCTCATTAATTAAGGGAAGACAAGATATTCCTCCTTTTTCTTCATAGTTGAAGAGGCATGAAAGTCTATAAATGAATGTCAGTTCAGAACATTTATTTATAGTACTCAAACTAAAAGGACATGACATCAGGATCAAAGGATCATCAGGACATGGCTCATAAACTTAGTCGCACTAATATAGGATCTTCACTTTCAAATAAATTCTTCTCTTCTCTTCTCTTCTCTTCTGGGTGACATCACAGGCTGAAGTTCACACGGTACTGTAGTATTGATTGTACATCCTAAGTAATGCGGTGCAAGTCAACTAGATAATTGAAAAACATAAGATTGCACGTTCAATACCTTGGGATAACAATCCACAGAGACAGTGTGAAACAGACATCACAGTTAGTCTGCATTTGTTGATGGTTGATGTGAATCCGCAAAACAAACAATAAAAAATCTTTCACATAGAGCATTCTGGGATTGAAATTGATTGGCCACATTGTAAGAAAACAAAGCTGTGGGGGGAAAACAGCTTCCACCTCTCTCTGTCAATCTCACCCTCTCTTTTCCCACACTCTCTCTCTCTGTCTCCCACAGCCAGTCAAGCCCACTCCCTTACATTCTCCTTCATCAAACCATTTCATCTCCCTCTCTGTCTCTCTCAGAGAATCCAAATCAATGCATTTGGCATTCCTTCTCCATAACCTTCATATAGGATTGGTATTTCAGTCACAAGTAACCTCACAGATGGAGCTCTCACCCAAGTCTCTCCGGCCCCTGTGTGGTGGAGCGCTGAAGCTCCAGGGCTTATCCCATCATCTGGCAGAGGCAACGCTCTACTTTCCACATTCATTTGGTTTTACTCGTGATTTCTCTGAGATGAGGAAGAGCAGAAGGACATGACGCTTTTTGTGGACTTTAACTTGTTTTAACATCAGCTGGCTGAAGAGCAGGGGTGACTAACAAGGTGCTCGCAGAGGGAAAGTCGAGTATCATCCTTCCATTGTGCACATTTAGCACTTACACTCCGAGTCCCTTTATTCTGCTGACTCCTGCCTTCCTCTCCTCTTGATGTAAGCACGGACCAGAAGGGGGGTCAGGGTGTGCTGATACCTCTGGCTGATCAAAGTCCAGGATAACAGGAAGAAAATGAGAGGGGGCAGAATAAAATATAGCGAGAGCGAGAGAGTGATGCGAATGCTCTTATCCTGCTTAATGCTACTTCTACTGCAAAGTATACATGGAAAAGGCGAGACTTTCTCACTCATGCATTTATGTTTGTTCCCGTGATATTTACCCGAGCATTACTTTTGTTCTTTCCTGCTGGTGTGGATGTATCATAACCCTTATCCACCAACAGGGTGCCGGCATCCAATCTGAAAGCGTTCCGCTCATTTCCACAGCAGAAATGGTGGTTGTGGGTCAGGCAAATTGGCTTTGCACAGACCCCAAAAAATCTGCTGGATCTTAAACCAGAAACTGCAAACCTCAGAGGAGGTGTTAAAACATCCTTTCCACAAAGTTTTTTAGCAACATCTCAAAACAGTCTTCTTTGGTCTAAAAGAAAATTGTTTAATTACAATTCATTAGGGGTGTAACGATACCCTCATGTCATGATTAGATACATATCACGACACTGAACTCACGATACAATATTATTGCGATACTCCAAGACATATGGTAAAAGGTTAACAAAAAATTTACTGTTGATTAAAATGCTAAATTTGGTATTACATTGGGGGTAGAAATGAATAGGCTTGGTTTTGGTGCTTGTAACCCAATGCACAGGACAATGGTGACACCAGAATAAAAATATTCATGATTCTGAAGCTGAAAATGCAGAATTATTTTAGACAAATATGCTTACACTCTGTCACTGACTACATATATTTAAAATAATGTAGTGTCACAGTTGTGTTGTTTAGTTTGGTTTCATTGGACTTGTCTGCCTATCTTCTTGTCAGGTGCCATCATCATTAGCCTATCAGTTCATCTGTATCACCTGTGTTTAGTTCATCGTCATCATCATCTGTATCACCTGTGTTTAGTTCATCGTCATCATCATCTGTTTCACCTGTGTTCTGTCAATGTTCATCTGTGTTTGTATTTAGTTCCCTTCTGTTCAGTCAGTCTTGGTCCGTTCTCCGTTGTACTAAGTGTGTGTGAACCTTCTGCCTGTCTCTACCTGTTTGTATATTATTGTTAAGTAAACGTTTGCATTGGAACTTTGGACTCCTCATCTCCTCCTGCCTGCACCACACCGTGACAGTAGGCCACTTTTTACTGGTAACATAAGACATTTGGCATTATCAGGACCCACAAATATCCCCCACCACATTATTATACATTATATTTAACATTATATGTAGTTAATGTAGTACTGACACTAAAACTCTGTAAACTTAATTTTTTTTCTCACACAGTAATTTTAATTTTGGGTGAAATATACTCAATACAGATTGTCACTATCCACTATGCATATTGTTACATTTTTGTATTGCAATATATTGTGACACGAAATATTGTTACACCCCTAAAATTAATACAAAAATAACTCACAGCTGTTTGCAGGTAAAGAGAGAGAATCCATGGATCAATCTGCAGCAGTCTTTATTAAATTAAAACAAAAACAACAGGAGAATAACAGGGGCACTGCAAATCAATCCAAACATACCTTGCATTCCAATGTGATATCCATTCTAAATAGTATGTGAGATTAGAATAAGTGTGCCTCAAAGCATAGTATGCCAAAAGTCCCCAGGTGGTGTATTTCTGGTAGATTTTTGAAGTGTGGATCTGTGCACACTTCAACTGCTAATATTGCCCACAACCCATTGTGTACTTTTTCTGCAATTTTTTTTACAGATATACATAACTTAAAAGTCCTCAAAACAGAACATAAATGTGGCAAGAGTTCTAAAATTTCCAAAAGTTTGTAACACTCCATCAGTCTTTCTATTAGTGGTGGGGATTTTTCAGTAACTCTTTCTACAGGTTACAACAAGTGACATCTTTATAAATCATACTAAATTAATTAGATTCATTCAAAACGATAACGAAACAAGTGGCTATAGATCTTTATGTGCGAGTCAGTAAATTACTAATTTGTTCAAAAACTGATTAATTTAGGAATGAAACACTGTGTGTTGCTTAGAGATGATGCATTAATTCTGCTGTGGCTTCTTTTGAATCTACTTTTGTTGGCTGAGAGAAAATGCACAATAACTGGCAATATTGTGTCTAAAATTATTGTTCCTTAATATTAACTTCTTGTTTATTGAACTGTTGTACAACAGCAATATCACTGACAATCTAAAGATTTTGAAAGATTCCCCAAGATGCCAAAGATGCCAAGAACCAGCTCTAAAAAAAAAAAGCAGCACCATTTCAGTGTAAAAGGAGTAACGGAGGACTCATTTCAGTCATTGGTCTAGGAACAGTGTTCACTGGAGGCATTTCAAAAGTTAAAATTATGGAATAAGCTTGGCAGAGTTCTTACAGTTCTTATTTTATTGTAATTTGTTCTCATGATAAGTTTTAAAACATGTCATTTAGTGCTAAAAATGATCATTTAGGAGTATGACAGCATAAGGACAGTGTAATCTACATTGCAAGGCGGCCAAAAGAAAAGAACTTGCCCACTCTGCGACAAAACACTTCTCTAAAAGCAGCTCTCTATTGTAATTTGACATCCTTTTAGTGTAGTTATGAAAGTGATAATGGTCTAGTAGAGTGTCTTCTTTGATGAGGTTTTCTTTTTTGAAACACTCAGCATGTTGCCACTCATGATAAGCAGATAATTATGTGGATTTTTTTTAAAGGGACAATGATTCATTTGAAGTTGATATTACAAAGTCAAAGCCATCTGATGTTTTGAATCATTAGCAGTAAAAGCATTTAAAGCACAATGAATGTTTGCCAACCAGGGGAATATCACAGCATAAGCTTCTAAAGAAAATCCGTAACCTCCAAAGGAAGGTCAAGGGGTCGGTGTGGTGTGGTCAGGTTTGGCGATATGAGCCATTTCTCTCATGCATCATGTACTTCTTACAGCATGATTGAAGATTTAAGGATGTATCATATATATAAAAAAAATGAAAACAATATAATTTGAAAAAAATGAAACTTCTAAACAGATTTGATCTAGTCTTTTTGTATACCGTATACCTAGATGCAATGAAATTGTGAAGGACTACGTAGCATTTGAACTCCGGTCACCTGTACACATAGGCCTAAGTATACTTTTAAATGCATATTTAAATAGGCCTACGTTAACTTTTTACCAAATATTGACCATTGATATGCCATTTCCTGGCATACCACAAGGACTAAAGAAATTTCCACATTTTATTTCAGTTTGGAGCATATATTCTATTTTAGAGTGTGTTCACACTTGGCAGGTTTGGTTTAAAACAAACTCTGGTGCGATTTCTCTGTTAGTGCGGTTTGTGAACGCTGCCATCCGAACCCTGGTGTGCACAAAACAAGCGGACCGAGACAGCTGAAAAAATGGTTCCAAACGAACTCAGGTGAACAGAAATATGAACGCCACACAGACCAAAGACATCTAAACAAACAAAAAAAGAGGACGTGATGTCAAGATGCGACCCTAAAAAGGACAGAATTCTCAAGCATGCATGATTTTTCTCATCATTGGAACTACGTTGCCGATCCAGTTCGGTACAGGCGTTGGAAACACCGACTCCTTGCAGCAGATCTTCGTTTGTGTGCAACAGAGGAATTCCTTGCACTGTTTTGACTCCTTCACACATTTTATAAGCTCTTCACAAGTTATCAGCTGATAAATTACCATCATTTGTACACATACAACACGCACACAGCGCTGTTTTGGATGTTTGGCAAGTAGGCTACCATCACAAAATACAGGCCTATGTCATTAAAGCCTTTTTTGTAATTATCTACATGGATGCGTGATTTTAGATTTCATGCAATAAAATAAGGTTATTAAATGGTCAAATGTTTAGATGTCACGAACAGTTTTGCAGTCCATGGCAACAGCATTAGAGAGAAAAGCGCAAGCAAAAAGAAAAACTCTGTCTCCTTCCCAGTGGACATGCAAAGCAGACAAACTATTGTGGAATAATAATAATAATACAATCAAAACAAACAACCAGTAAAATGAACTAAATAGAATTTTGTTGACGAAGAGACAAATCCATTTGTGTTTGTGTTTTTGTTGTTTTTTCCCCTGCTTTTCCCCCCATTGTATTTGTTTTAGTTTTTTCCCCCATCCTAACTACATATTGAATGTCAGCATGAAAAATAAGTACTTTCATTCTCCTCTAATCATAAATTCTCCGGGTGTTGTGGGGGGTGAGTGGGGCTATTTCATAAACACAGGCAGCAGATTGTCTCAAGTCATTTTGGAAGGAAGCTGAAGCAGGTAAATCCCTCTGAAGAGGCCCTCATAAATATTCATGCCCCACATTCCTTCTCTCTAACACGCTTTGACAGAGATGCTTATTAAATTCTCATATACTTTAAAACCACGGTGACATTCAGCCAGCCAAAGCTCCCAATAACCTTGTTAGCTTATGTAAATAACAAGCCAGTGAGCACATCGTTAAACAAACCTCTCAGAACACGCACCACGTTCCTCTGGCACAGATTAGCTGCTCACTCAACTTTCCCAGGACAAACAGATGAGAAAAATGGACCAAAATGACAGATTTCTGTATTCAGTAGAAAATTTCTATACACCACACTAAAAAGTTGCTAAAAGACAAATAATGTGCAGATGCCCCCGCAAGCAGAGAATAGGTAAACTAAAATAAAAATTCAGAGACGGAATCTAAAAGTGCTATAGAGTTTTATACTCTCATACGAAACCTTACTGAAACATTTGCTCATTTGAAATGGTATTGAAATGCAAAACACTGTTTTGAGAATGGCACTGTTACATAAAACAACAAACGATAAGAATCTCTAGCAAAAGTAAACATACTTCACAACATTCAGCGTTATCAGGTGCCCTTTTAGTGCAGCACGAATAAGTGAATTGAAACTGTGACCCAAACTCTTCCAAGCTTTGCTAACAAATTAAACCCATGACACATACCTCCTCTGAAATGTATTGAAAGCATTTTAGGGTTTTCCACACTTCATGAGCTGTCATTCACTTACACATACCTGGTGGGTGCTCACTGGGTAACTAGTGCCAGGCTAATCAAACACGAGTTATGCTGGGGAAAAGCAGTTGTGCTGGCAGGTTCTTTGCTGGCAGGTGTCCTCAGAGAAGCCTGATCTTAATTAAACCAGAGCGACTCCTCAGCTTGACCTAGTTAACAGATGGACTCTTTCTGTCCTGAGATTTCAGAGGGCTCTCATCAGGACCTGAGCACAAAAGCAAGAATCTTTAAACTACTGTACCTGCAAAGTGTTGACAAGCATGTTAACAAGCTCAAGCTTTTCATCGTGTTATATTTTCTAGATTAAAGCTTAACTGAGAGTTTGAACATGCCTGAATAAATGTTTCTCATGATCCAGAAGACCATAACATTTCCAATGGCAGGTACTTGTCTCATTTCCTCAGAAGAAAAGGGTGTAAAAAACATTTGTGTGTGAGATGTGCTGGTCTTGTCTGCAAGGGTCATAGCTACATAATCTCCAAATTAAAATTTCTCACATAAACACGTTGTTCATTACATTGAAGATAAAAATAAAACAGGATTATTGAATTCAAAAGGGGTTATTTGGACTTTAAGCATTCATAAAGGTTTTTTGAATCATGCATTATGACATGATTTTCAAATTTCAATCAAAACGATACACTACCATTCAACATTTTGGGGTAATGTTTTTGAAAGAATTATCTTATGCTCACCGAGGCTGCATTTATTTGATCAGAAATACAGTAAAAACAGAAATAATGTGAGATATTATTACAATTTAAATAAATTATTTAGTTTTAATATATTTTTATAATGCATTTTATTCATGTGATGATGAATTTTCAGTATCATTACTCCAGTCTTCAGTGTCACATGATCCTTCAGAAATCATTCTAATATGCTGATCTTGTGCACGGTAAACATTTCTTATTCTTATTATTATCAACAAAAAACAAAAAAAAATCAGAATTCTTTGATGAATAGAAACTTTTCGTTGATAATGGCACCAGTGATGTTTTTGGTCATATGGATAAAAGTCAGTAGAGTGGCATGCCCTTATTGCGAGTGTGTTTTTCTCAGAACTGTGGTGAGAAATTTCAAATATGAAGTGTTTTCACACTGCTCTCCCTATGAAACTGTATCAGTGCAGCTGATCTCTCCGAGTCACTCTTACAAATGAGATGCTAATTTCCTCCCGTTTGACTAAATTGCTTACAATTAGAACGCTCACTTTTATATCCTCTCAATCTCATCTGCAGAAGTGGAACATCAGAATCACCTCAAAACGTTTCAAAAAGGTCAAATACAGCTAGGCTTTTAATTTAGGCAGAATCCCTTAATCACGCGCTCCTCTCTCATCCTACCTTTGTGCATCCGACGCTTATCTGTTTCTCATCTTTCCCTTTTCCTCTCATCCTTTTACCTTCCCTCTTTCATGTTCCTCATAAATCCTCTCCCAGGGGATAAACTTGTGAAAAACACTTAGTGCTCTAGATAAAACCCTTGCTATTATGCCAGAAGCAGTTAGTGAATGGTAATAACATGATAACAATAGCATAATTACACAGTAATGAAGGGAGAATGGCTGCTAGAGGCTGAGGTAGACCTGTCTTCTGACTTTGACCTGTCGGTACACGAGGCATGAAGAGATATGCACAGATCCATAATGCAGCATCGATCAGACATGACTAAAATATGTATTGATTTACTCAAATATTAAAAGTGCATTTATGAAGCTTAGATTACTAAATTACATCAAGATGTGTTGAAGTTTATTCAACGGAAAATAATTGTTTTAGGCCTCTTCTTCCCCTTACATATTCAAACCCTCATGTACATTTTCAAAAAAAAAAAAAAAAAAAAGGCTTTTTAAAACCAGATGGTGTAGTTTTGGCATAACCAGCAAAACCTTAAACATTTGTTAACACCCAGTGAACACATTAGCATCAATTAGATTTCTGGGGATTTCGTTCCAATCCAGGAATTGCAGGATTACCTCATATGCCCTATTTTTTCCCTTTGTTGGAATATCTAACAAAGAGTGATTTGAATATTACAAGGTAATATTGTGTGCACAACTGTTTAACTTTCACTGCAAAGCATAATAGTCCATCTAATGGCAGATTCCATGTGACAACTTACCCCCAGTGTAACAGCATGCCTCGCTTTTTGGGCATGTTGAAACAGAAGTTCCATTTAACTGTATTTTTCCATGATATTGATGTACACAACATTTGAAGTGGATCAAAAAAGTTAATCAAAGTTGTCCTAAGACAAGAACGGGTATTGTTCAAAATGCATGTATATCTTTGATTAAAGGTTTTGATCCACTTCAAATGTTGACTACTGTATTTTATGTTGTAGAATAAAACATGAAAGTGTCTTGAGCTTGTGTTCACCATAGACCTTCTTTCAGCCATTTAACCAAAAACCCTTTAAAACCCATTGACCTCGGGATGATGGAACCGGAAGTCCTAAAATGCTAATTCGTTTCCGCGTTTTGCGATGGACATGTTCAGTTGATGTTGTTGGGGTTTTTTTTTCTCAAAAACCAAACTCTTAGGTAGGTTATGTGACTATACAGAAATTTAGATAAACCTTGCTTGAGAAATATTGACTAAAGTTAGAAAACTAGCCCCAGTCTCCCCTATTTCTTAACTTGGATGTTTATCCTGTGTTTTGTCCTGAGGTATTTCTCCATGATGGTACTTTCCCACATTCGGTAGTAGCTTTCCTTCTTCATAAGTATAAAGATGTATTTGATCAAACCTGTATGACAGGGTATTTTATTTTTCCGGGACGTCTATGTTTGGGTTGATATTATGTGTGTTAGTTACGTTAGCTGCTTGTGTGAATTGCAAGCATGCGTGTCTGAGTGTGTGCTGCCATGTGTGTCACGTCAAGGCTGCTGTTATTCGCCAACGCCGGTGTGACCGGCAAGAAAAAGATGAGCTAATCAATCATCTGTCACACTGTTCAGCAGGGAACAGAGCGAGCAACTCATGCCAGGAAAACAGATCAGGAACAGGCCCAAGAGCACCATCCTTGTATCAGACTGGAAGGAAAAACCTTAAAGACATACATTTAACTTTCTGATACTAGAACAAGCTGAAGAAACTAAAACAATACAAGTTCATCCCTTTAGCAGAAATAAAAACTCCAGTGTAATCTTATGCAAGGATATTGGATATTGCTCTACATAAAGGCACATTTGAGATTGCCTCTCATTCTACAATTATATTATGTGAACTATGACATTTTTGACAGGTGTTCCTTGAAGTGACAACATATGTTGAGCGCATGCAAAAATAAAACAGTCAAAACACTGTATGCATGTTTCTGTGGAAACCACCGTCTCACTAAAACTTCTTCTCTTTCCCTGAATCCTTTTATGAGAGAGCTTAAAGTTTGTGGGTGAAAACTGAATTTACTTTCTAAACCTCGAAGATAAAGTGAGAGATATTCGATTTTGGCGAAAAGCTGCATTAGGTAGTGCTTATATAATATAATGAATTAATTGCATTTCAACACTTAAGAAAAGTGTCAAAATAACACCATGGAGTGTTACGGATTACCCTCGATGAACAAAGTGTTTAACTCGTTACCCACCATTGATGAGATTTCTAGTCATTTATGACAGCGCTTCCCTGCCATTGTCGGGGAAATAATACAGCATCAATAAAATAATACAGTATTTCCGTATATGTGCATAAACCAGAATCAGCGGATCGGTTAGAAGTTGCTCATGCACAAGTAAGCTAACTTGATCATCAAACATTCAACAGACTATAAATCAAAAATTATTAATGTAACAGGGGAAAATGTCAAACCCTCAAAGACGTGTATAACTGTGCGAACTTTGCGGGTGTTGATGTACTCGTTCTACTCTATGTTTTGATCGTCATTCTGAATCCGCTTCGGACAAAGTCTTTGACAGAAATGCCCATTTTTTTTCAGCCTTTTTGGTCAAATTGTTGTTGTTGTTGTTTTTTTTACCCACATTCAAGTGTTGATTAGTGTAGAATTTCTGTTTAAAAGCAGAAGCTGGTTTTTTTTTCTTTTTGATATATTGACTGTTTACATATTCATTCAAAAAAATATTCTAGTGGCCCATGAAAGTTTTGTGAAAACGATCAAAAATGCTACCGCTGACTGGCTACTTTGAGTAAACACTGGCAGGTCACTGCACTCTGTAAGTTACTCTTTTTTAAATCACAAAGATTATATACAGAACAAATCTTATAATGCCCCTATTATGCGTTTTTGAATATAACCTTTCATGCAGTGTTTAATATAGCTGTTTGTGAAGGTAAAGGGTCTTCAAAGTTTTAAAGTTCAAAGTGAATCACTTTGTATAGAAGCGCTGAGGAAGCCTCCAGAGCTGAAATTCAGATATGATAATAGACTTCTCAAGCAAGTGCTGTAAGCAGTGGACCAATCACAACTGACTGGGCCATCTGACCAATCAGAGCAGAGTAGGCTTGCAAAAAGGAGGGATTTAGAGAGACTGAATCTTCAAAATGTGCAATATATATTATGAGAAAATTAAAGTGTTTTTTGAACTTGGATACATGTAAACCTATTGTAGGAAACCTCTAAAACAAAATCAGGAATCTTTAAAATAGCATGATATATCAGGTTCCCCCATGTCATTCAGGCCCCTAATTATTGTCTTTCCTTCATGAAATTCTAAATATAATACAAAAGCTTTGTCTGAGAAACAGAACAAAATGTAAGTCATTATTTATGATTAATCTTCCTCCCTGCAATAGCTCTCAAATGTCATTTGCAATCTGAAATGTGATGTAATTTGTCACAATAACTCAGATGATTTGCTGTCAAACCTGATGTTTGACATTTGAAAAAAAATGAACACGTCTTTGAGATGAAAAAGCTCAGGTGGAGGAGAAGATTATCAGTGAATAACGGAAAAAATTTGGTCTGTTCTTAACACAAAGCTAGCGCAGTCTTTTCTGATACATTTAGGTCTTTCTGAAGATTGGTAATGCATAGTAAATTTCTGTCATTACTTTAGATGAACGACAGGAAGCAAAATGCAAGTGAACACTTTTAATGAAAGGTCTTCGGGAAAACAGTGCAAGCGGATGTGAGGAAGGTGACGCAGGGACTTCGGTGGTCAGGATCCGTGATGAAGTGCAGTGAAGAGGTGACGGTGAGACGACAGTTGAAGCCACTCGACGAAGACAGGGAACAGGAACACAAGGCAGGAACTGGACACCGGAACACCAACACGGACGACATCAAACAACGATCTGACAAGGATGATAGAACAGCGGTAAGTATAAATAGAGTGGTGAGATTGATTGCAGCTGGTGAAGTGGATGAGGATCAGCTGAAGTGGATCAGGTGATGTCATACACTCACGCCCACTACACACGTGCATTCATACCACAACATAAACACGAGACAAGGAACAGAGAATGCGTCTACCGTGACAGTACCCCTCCTCCTAAGAACACCTCCTGGTGTTCCCAGACTCCTTACCCTGTCGATTGTAATCATCGATAAGGGAGTGATCCAGTATGTCTCTAGCAGGCACCCAACTTCTCTCCTCCGGACCGTAACCTTCCCAGTCCACCAAGTACTGAAATCCGTGTCCCCTCCGCCTAGAGTCCAGAATACGATTAACCAAATACGTGGTCTCCCCATCTACGAGTCGCGGTGGGGGAGGAACCGGGACAGGCGGATTAATGTGAGAATGAAACACGGGCTTGATCTTTGATACATGAAAGGCGGAATGGACCCTTCTGTACGCGGGAGGTAATTTGAGGCGGACTGCCACCGGACTGCCACCGGACTAATGATCTTGGTGACAGTAAACGGGCCAATAAATTTGGGTGCAAGTTTATTAGAGACGGTGCGAAGAGGAACCACTTTCTTGGTTGAAAGCCACACTTTTTGACCAGCGACGTATACGGGAGGCTTTGACCTGTGGCGATCTGCCTTAGCCTTGGTGCGCGCCCCCACCTGGAGTAGAGTCTCACGGGCTCTAGTCCAAGTGCGGTGACACCTCTGAACAAAGGCGTGAGCGGAGGGAACCGCGACCTCGGATTCCAGACTGGGAAAAATTACACAAAAATTACGCTACACTCAAACGGAGATAGGCCCGTAGCCGACACTGGCAACGTGTTGTGAGCGTACTCCACCATGGACAGTTGTTGACTTAAAGAGGAAGGATGCATGGAAACCAAACATGGCAACAGTCTCTCCAAATCCTGGTTGGCTCTCTCGGTTTGGCCATTGCTCTGGGGATGAATCCCCGAGGACAAACTAACCGTCGCCCCCAGTAATTTGCAAAACTGGGGTCCCCTGTCGGAAACCACGTCAATCGGAAGGCCATGTAAACGAAAGACGTGATCTACGACCGTAACCGCTGTCTCCTTAGCTGAGGGCAATTTGGGTAAGGGAACAAAATGGGCTGCCTTCGAGAACCGGTCCACTACAGTCAAAACGACTGTGTTACCCTGAAAGGGTGGGAGGGCAGTGATAAAATCTAGAGCGATGTGGGACCAGGGTCTCGAAGGAACCGACAGCGGCTGAAGTAACCCGTCTGGAGGTCGATTGGAAGTCTTACCAGTGGCACAAACCGAGCAAGCCAAAACAAAATTGTGAATGTCGCGAGCCATAAGTGGCCACCAAAATCGTTGCTTGACTAAAAAAACTAGTACGATTAACTCCTGGATGGCAAGCCACGTTGGAGCTATGACCCCACTGGATAACGTCAGACCGTAATCCCTCCGGCACAAACAAACGATTCGGTGGGCAACCGGGTGGAGGCGTTACCCCTTCTAAGGCCTTCTTGACCCTCGATTCGACCTCCCATGAGAGTGTGGAAACGAATAGCGTTTCGGGCAAAATGCACTCGGGAGTAGACGTGCGTTCGGAAAAATCAAACATACGAGATAATGAATCGGGTTTGATGTTCTTGGAACCCGGACGGTATGAAAGAGAGAAATCAAAGCGACCGAAAAATAATGTCCACCGAGCCTGCCTGGAGTTCAATCTCTTGGCGGTTCTAATGTATTCTAGGTTCTTGTGATCAGTCCAGATGATAAAAGGTACCCCCGACCCTTCTAACCAGTGGCGCCATTCCTCCAACGCTAACTTAACTGCCAACAACTCTCTGTTGCCAATGTCGTAATTACGCTCAGCTGGGGATAAACGATGAGATAAAAACGCGCAGGGATGCATCCTGTCATCTATGGAAGAGCGTTGGGACAACACTGCGCAACCTCCCACCTCTGACGCGTCGACCTCCACCACGAACTGACGTGAAGAATCAGGGGCGACAAGGATGGGGCCTGAAACAAAGCGGCCTTTCAGTTTGGAGAACACAGCCTCAGCTGTGTCTGACCACCTGAACGTAGTTCTGGGGAGGTCAAGGCAGTCAGAGGTGCGACTAGTTGGCTGAAATTGCGAATAAAACGCCGATAGAAATTGGCGATTCCCAGAAACCTCTGCAGGGCCTTGCGGGAATCTGGGCTTGGCCAATCTACCACAGCCTTGATCTTCTCAGGGTCCATCCGCACTCCCTCAGACGAAACGATGTACCCTAGGAAAGGGACCGACTGTGCATGAAAAATCGCATTTCTCCGCCTTGACAAAAAGCCCATTCTCTGGCAACCTCTGAAGCACTCGTCGGACGTGTTGCACGTGTTCCTGGAGAGAAGAAGAAAAAAATCAATATGTCATCCAGGTAGACATATATGAACTGATCGATCATATCTCGCAACACGTCATTGACCAGTGCCTGGAAAACTGCCGGGGAGTTGGACAGCCTGAAAGGCATGACCAAATATTCAAAATGACCCCTGGGGGTGTTAAACGCAGTTTTCCATTCATCCCCCTCCCTAATGCGAACCAAATGATAAGCGTTACGCAAATCCAATATTGTGAAGATGGACGCTCCCTGCAACCTCTCGAAGGCTGAAGACATCAACGGCAAAGGATAAGTATTCTTTACAGTGATGTTATTCAGCCCTCGGTAATCAATACAAGGTCGCAGAGAACCGTCCTTCTTCCCCACAAAAAAGAACCCCGCCCCCGCTGGAGAAGAGGAAGGGCGAATGAACTTGGTTGCTAGAGAATCAGAAATATATTTCTCCATAGCCTCCCTTTCTGGAATAGAAAGTGAATATAACTTGCCCTTAGGCGGAGACTTACCGGGCAGTAAATCTAAAGCACAGTCATAGGGACGATGCGGAGGGAGAGAAGCAGCATGAGACTTACTGAACACCTCCTTCAGGTCCAGGTACTCCGTGGGCACGTTAGACAAATCCTCTGCTTCCTCCTGAAAAACAGAAACAGGCACAGACGAACAGGCAGACACGAGACAGGACTTATGACATTCCTTGCTCCACTCCAGTACTGATCTATGGTGCCAGTCCACTCGGGGGTTGTGACGGATGAGCCAGGGATGTCCAAGGACGACGGGTGCAAGAGGTGAATCCATGATATAGAATGAAATAGTCTCAGAATAGTTGCCGGAAGTGATGAGGGTAATGTCTTCAGTAGAAAGGGAAATGGTGGGAAGTTCTTGTCCATTAAGTGCGTGAACTGCAATCCTGTGTGTGAGGGGTCTGAGGGGAATCTGAAATTTCTGTGCAAAAGTGTGGTCCATAAAATGTCAGCCCCAGAGTCCAGAAGTGCATGGCAGTCGTGCTGGTGGACTGACCACCTTAGTCTTACCGGGAGGAGTGTGGAGGTAGATGTAATCGATGATGAGGTCTTCCTGGCGGAGATCCCACCCGATAGTAGCCTCAAGTTTACTATCGGGCTTGGCCTTTTACCGTGCAGTTGTATCCATAATGTCCCGCTCCTCCACAATACAGGCAAAGGCCCTGGGACCTCCGCCTCTCCCTCTCCTCCCGGGAAAGCCGAGCTCGACCCACCTGCATGGGCTCGGGATCGTAGACGGGGCTGACCACGTCCCTGCCGCTGGATCGTGGAACGTCGATCCCTCCTAAGGTACGGGTGGACGGAACTCGGCGCTCTACCCTAGACAGCCGAGCGTCCACCCGCAGAGCTAAGTTGATCAACCCGTTCAGTGTGGTAGGTAGATCCAGGGCGTAGATCTCCTTCTGGACGTGGTCAGCCAGCCCATGCAGGAACATATCCCACTGTTCCTCCTCGTTCCAGCCGCACTCCGCCGCCAAGGTCCGAAACTCTATCGAAAAATCGGAGACTGATCTCTCTCCTTGTTGCAGTTCCGCCAGTCTTCTGGCTGCCTCTCTTCCCGAGACAGCGCGGTCGAAAACCTTCTTCATCTCGGCGGCGAGGGTCTGGAACAAGGCGCAACATGGGTTCTGATTCTCCCACACAGCCGTTCCCCAAAGCGCCGCCTTTCCAGTCAGCAAGGTGAGGACAAAAGCCACTTTAGCCTCATCAGTGTCGAACGTGCGAGGCTGCAAAGCGAAATGCATCGAGCAGCGGGTCAGAAACGCTCTGCAAAAGGCTGGCTCACCGGAATAGTGCTCTGGTACCGGAAGACGGGGCTCTGACTGGGAAGGTCTCTCTGGAAGTGTGGGAGGAACGGCCGGTGTGGGCGGCGCAGTGGGACCCTGTAGGCGTTGGATCTGCTGGGTGAGCTCGGACACCTGCGTCACCAAAGCTTGCACTGCGCGACCCGTGTCGCCGATCTCTCTCTGCTGGGAATCCATTCTCCTGATGCTGTGATGGATAAACTCTTCCATGGACCTCGGAGACGCACTCGCTGCTTCCATATCTCGGTCAGATCGTTCTGTCATTACTTTAGATGAACGACAGGAAGCAAAATGCAAGTGAATACTTTTAATGAAAGGTCTTCGGGAAAACAGTGCAAGCGGATGTGAGGAAGGTGACGCAGGGACTTCGGTGGGCAGGATCCGTGATGAAGTGCAGTGAAGAGGTGACGGTGAGACGACAGTTGAAGCCACTCGACGAAGACAGGGAACAGAAACACATGGCAGGAACTGGACACCGGAACACCAACACGGACGACATCAAACAACGATCTGACAAGGATGATAGAACAGCGGTAAGTATAAATAGAGTGGTGAGATTGATTGCAGCTGGTGAAGTGGATGAGGATCAGCTGATGTCATACACTCACGCCCACTACACACATGCATTCATACCACAACATAAACACGAGACAAGAAGGAACAGAGAATGCGTCTACCGTGACAATTACAGTCAACTTTTCACTATGGAAAAACAGCAGATTTTCACAGAATAAAATTATACAGGGTTGAAACAGCATGATGGTAACTAAATGATGACCAAACTGTCACTTTTGGGTGAACTATCTCAATGTTAAATTTATTACATATGAAAAATTATCATCAACGAATGAGAGAAAAAAATGATCTATTCTTATTCACTCAGGGTAACCTATTTGCAAATATGGTAATGGCTATTTTCAATACTCCATACACTCACATAGAGCACTGTCTCAGCAGTTATCTGGGTTTTGAAAATGAACAGAATATCAGATAGAAAATCCCAAATGACAGATCCACAATGAAGGCACAACTCAGCGATTAGCAGTAAATTGCAGATGGTGTTCACTCTGCATATCTGTATTGGAGGGAACGGGACGCATGTTAAAGAGGAACTGTGATGCCATTTGCCCCTGTTTTTGAGGAGAGCAACTAGTGTTTGTTTGCACAAACACTAGTTGGTTCTCTGCACAAACAGAGATGGTTCTCTAAATAAGAGAATGAAATGTTTGCTGGAGAGCTTTCAGGCTTAAAGTGGAAAGATACGATTATACAGTGGGTTTGATTGAAAAGACAACCCATTTTGAACTAAATGGATGGCTGAAGGAATTGTGCTTCACGAACAGATGATATTTACAGGCTCTGGCTTTGCCGAAGCAGAGAATTATATATATTCAGGGAGAACATCTGAATCTGCAGACTTTCATATAAAGCACACTTTAAAAAATAAAATAAAATAAACATTTCTGTGCCAGGGTTTGGAATGATTAGCCCCAAGCTGAGCTACAGAGAAGAAGAAGGTGTTGTTAGACCCAACAACGCTTTATAAACATGAAACATCATATCTCTATATGTGGCATAATTTCACTGCTGATATTTTCATTAACAGTTTTCAGAACCCCTCATTCTCTCAGATAGTGTTTGCAAACCCCATGTTTTAAATGCACACATTACATAGCAATTTAGAGACTTAGACTTAGACTTAGACTTATCTTTATTAATCCTTTTAGGAAGACTCCCGCAAGGAAATTGAGAATTCCAGCAGCAGTTTTAGCAAAGGAAAAAGAGAGTAGCAGAGAAAAGGAGAGAATACAATACAACAATACAATAATAATAATAACATTAATCAGAACATCAACAACCATAAATTATTTTAAAAATCGTCAATGTTAAGTCCACTGTTATAGTGATATAGTGACCAGGTATAATGTAAGTCCAGGTGTGTATGTATGTGTGTTTATGTATGTATATGTATGTATGTATGTATGTATATGTATTGTCCTCTCTGCCCTATTTTCTCCTCCCCCCAAGTGAGGAGTTGTAGAGTCTGATGGCATGCGGGACAAAGGAGTCCTTGAGTCTATTAGTCCGGCACCTGGGAAGGAGCAGCCTTCCACTGAACCGGCTCCTCTGAGTGCTGATGATGGTGTGCAGAGGGTGGCTGGCATTATCAATAATGTCCAGTAGTTTGTCCAATGTCCTCCTCTCTGCCACCATCACCAGTGAGTCCAGCTTTATACCGATCACAGAGCCGGCCCGCCTGATCAGTTTATCCAGCCTGTTGATGTCCTTCTTGGATATGCTGCCCCCCCAGCACACCACAGTGTAGAAGAGGACACTGGCGACCACAGACTGGTAAAACATGCACAGCAATTTGCTGCAGATGTTAAAAGAACGCAGTCTCCTCAGAAAGTACAGCCTGCTCTGTGTCTTCTTGTACAGGTGGCTTGTGTGTGTTGTCCAGTCCAGTTTGTTATCCAGCCACAGTTCGAGGTATTTGTATGATTTGACTGCCTCCACCTCAATTCCCTCCAACAGGACCGGTTGCGGACTTGATTTGGTCCTCCCAAAGTTAACGACCAGCTCCTTTGTCTTAGAGGTGTTGAGCTGTAGGCCGTTAGTGCGACACCAGATAGCAAAGTCCCCCACCAGACTCCGATACTCCTCCTCCCTATCACCCCCAATACACCCAACGATGGCTGTGTCATCCGCGTACTTCTGTACATGACACAGCTCCGAGTTATAACAGAAGTCCGAGGTGTACAGGTTGAAGAGAAGAGGGGCCAGCACTGTGCCCTGAGGGGCTCCAGTGCAGCTGACCACAGTGTCAGACATGATGTCCTTCATCCTGACGTGCTGTGGCCTGTCCGTGAGGTAATCTCGGATCCAGTCTACCAGAGAGGGGTCCACTCCCATCCTGATCAGTTTGTCCTGGAGTATGGGGGGGCGGATGGTATTGAAGGCGCTGGAGAAGTCCAAAAAGAGTATCCTCACTGTGCCGTTCCCCTTATCCAGATGGGAGTGGACCCGGTGCAGCATGTAGAGGATAGCATCCTCCACACCAACATCTGGCTGGTACGCAAACTGCAGGCGGTCCTCGGCGTGCTGCACCTGGGGTCTGAGGAGGCTGAGGAGGAGCCGCTCCAACGTCTTCATCAGGTGTGAAGTGAGTGCCACTGGTCGAAAGTCGTTCAGCTCGCTGGGCCTGTTCTTCTTGGGAACTGGAACGATGCAGGATGTCTTCCAGAGAGTGGGCACTCTCCCTAGCTGCAAGCTAAGGTTGAATATCCGTTGGAGAGGCTCCCCCAGCTCTACAGCGCAGGTCTTCAGTAGTCTCGGACACACTTTATCCGGGCCCGCTGCCTTCCCCGGCCGGAGCCTTCTCAGCTGTTCTCTGACCTGGTCTGTAGTGATGAGGGGCGGGCCTTGTATTGAGGAGGAGGGGGGTAAAGTGTTGTTAGGGGAAAAGTGTATAGAGGGGGGCATTGCAGGGTCGGGGGTGTGGTGGGTAGATGTTTTATGTTTCTTTTTAGCAAAAAGATGAACTTACTAAACCCAACAAACAAATACTGGGCTTTCAGCCTATTTTAAAAGCTGGACATTACTTGATCCGAATATTTCTTTAAATTTAAATGAGCGAACAAGCTCTGTTATCAGCCTAAGCAGTTTGCTCAAGACGAAAATACCTTATGGAGTGTTTAACACTTAAAGCAAATCTAACACTATCACCATGTATCATACAATTACAGACAAAAATATCTCTAGAAAGCAAATATTTTTCTTGACACTAATTTAAACTTGAAAGGAAGATGGGCGGGGAGGCTAAATGGAAGAGAGGGAACGTGAGAGAGTGACTAAGGGAGGAAGGAGCAAATAAGCAAGGCTATGAGAGCGAGAAAACAGATGGATGTGCTCTGTCCTTGTGTTTGAAGTTGTGCCTTTCCTCGCAGCAGTGCTGAGTGTTGTTCACTCTCTTTGCTGAGCTCCCTGATAGAGGACGGGACTTGTATTCGGAGCACCAGACGTATCATTGGAGAACGAAAAATGAGTGGCAGATTGGGTGCCATTTTTGGACAGTTTTTCATTATAATTAGCTTAAATTTATGCTTATTTTTATAAATATCATTTTAAAAAGCATTGAAAAATGTATGATTTACCCCAGAACATCCGGTGACGTGGGGTTGTATAATCTTGAATGAATGTCTATAATACCTCTAATATCCCAAGTACACTATTTTAACATTGGAAAGTCATATAAATACATTTAATGCATTTAAAAGCTCCCCAAAAAGAATGCCTACTAGTAATATCTAATGACTTAATTTCATTAAAGGGATAGTTCACCCAAAAATGGAAATTCTTGACTTCCATAATATGGGAAAAATATGGAAGTCAATGGGGCCCATCAACTGTTTGGTTTTTATAGAAAGGAAAGAGGCCAATGAATTTTGAATAATTTAAGGCCATTGTGAGAATAACATGTAATCAATAGAAAAGTAACTGTAGTGTGATTACGATGATTTTAAAATTTGAATATACTTTAAAATATGATTTCTGTGATGCAAAGCTGTTTTTTTTTATCAGCCATTACTCCAGTCTTCAGTGTCACATGATCCTTCATACTTAATCATTATAATGTACTCAGTTATTATCAATGTTGGAAACAGTTGTGCTGCTTAAATATATATATATATATATATATATATATATATATATATATATATATATATATATATATATATATATATAATTTATTTATTTATTTTTAATCACAGGTTATAAAAAAATATTAAGTAGCACAACTGTTTCCAACATTGATAATAAATCAGCATATTAGAATAATTTCTGAAGGATAATTTGACACTGAAGACGGGAGTAATGGCTGATGAAAATGCAGCTTTGCATCACATAAATAAATTATATTTGAAAGTATATTCAAATAGAAACCCATTATATAAATAGTAATACATATTACAGTTTTTTTCTGTATATGTGATCAAATAAATGGAGGCCTGATGAGCATAAGAGACGTCTTTCAAAAACATTGATATATATATATTTGGAACAACATGAGGGCGAGTAAATCTCTTTTTTTTTTAAAGTAAATAATCCTTTAATTTTGCATTTTAAGTAAGAGTGCATTTGGCTAAAATAAATGAAAAGGTCATGACAAAATATCAACTAAATTTTAAAAATATTTTCATCAAAAAAATATGACCAAAAAAACAACTCCGTAAAACCGCAGAAGTGTATGGAATGTCCCCATTTAGCTAAGTAAATGTGTGTCTGTGCAGATTTGTGGGGAAGAAGTGGGGGCTAATAACCCTGATTATAACAGTAATTTTCCTTCAATCAGTGCTCGACCCATCAGAGATACAAAAAGACACACATCTGCTTTTACCATCTGATTACAGAGAAAGCAGTAAGAAATAGCAGGAGTTCGAGAGAGAGAGGATGAGGAAAGAGGGAAAAATTAGGACAGCATGATGGAGATGAACAAAGGGCTAAAGGGAACATTAAAATGAGAGTGAGAGTAATATTGTCTGTCACTGTCCTCTCCATGAAATGAGACAAGATGAAACAAGATGAGACGTAGCTGAGTGGCATGTTGTCAGGTGTGGATTGGTTCTACTCTCTTGGAGGTGTGAAGAAATGAGTTTTTCTCTGTAGAGGTGTGTGCAGCTGCTTCCGTCTGTTCATGACACTTGTTAAACTCTTCAATAAGAGTCTGAGCTTTACAAAAAGAATCTTCTCCACTTTTACTTTACTAACTTATTCTATTAGAGAGAGAGAGAGAGAGAGAGAGAGAGAGAGAGAGAGAGAGAGAGAGAGAGAGAGAGAGAGAGAGAGAGAGAGAGAGAGATGTATTTTTCTCAGTAGAGCTTTTGAAGTGATGGATTATGCTGTCAATGAAGATATTTATGGAGAGTGTGTGACAGTGAAACCAATTGTTTATTTGGAACATTTCACTTCTGACATCCTATCTTTTAAACTGCCAGACAAACCTTTTACTTAAACCTACTCAGCACTCTTTTTTTCATACACACTGACCACTGCACAGTGATTCATAAGCAGAGGTAGCTTTACCCCCATGGGGTACATAAGCAGATTCCATGGGGTTCTGTACTTGGAAAGATGTTGCTTTTCAACATTGGTAATAAATCTTTCTTAACTCCATTTTTGCATGTCTAAGACATACAATTTTTTTCCATAAAAAAATGCAACCTTTTTTTCATTGCCTCATTAAAATTTTACCACATAAAGAAATCAATAGTACTTGTGAGGGAAAAAAAATATGTATAATAATCTTTTTGATACTGCATCTGCAGTGTTAGGTGTCAGTGTAAGAAAATGTACAGTGTACAGTGTACATAACAGTACAAAAAAATTACTGAGAGCACTTTTAATGCACTTATAAAATACTGCTTCAGTTTAAGAGAAAGCTACTTGCTTTACACCCACAGAATCGATTTATTTTAGTTTGCAAGTGAATCAATATAGTAATGGTCATTTAAATTAAATATACAATGATCATGCTTAATGATATCCAATCAATATCAGTTAAAAAGAACGGCTTATTTAGGGGGCTGTGAACCAAGCAATCCAAATTCGAAGGCTCTGCCCCAAATGGCACACTTCATATGCACTTTTGGTTTAGTGGCCTTACAATGGCTGCCATGTGTGCGTGTCCGTTAAGTCCATAAGACTGTAGGGCAGGGGTCACCAACCCTGCTCCTGGAGAGCTACTGTCCTGCAGATTTTAGCTCCAACCCCAATCAAACACACCTGGACCAGCTAATCAAGTGGTTCAGGGTTACTTGATAATTACATGCATGTGTGTTGGAACAGGGTTGGAACTGAAGTCTGCAGGACAGTAGCTCTCCAGGAGCAGGGTTGGTGATCCCTGCCGTAGGGTGTCCCATTTGTCATTTTAGGTTTCAGAAGGGTGCTAGCGAGCACCCCCTTTGTGGTCGATATGCGCCTTCGATGCACACTTTTGCCGAGCCGGCACTTCTTCCCGACAGGGAAGACTTGCAGACTTGTAGGAAGACCTCGAGTGTTTAGGGTGCCATTTGGGAAAAGGCCAAAATATGGGAGAGGGTTGCTTCTCTCACCCCCTCCTCATCAGACTCTCTATGCTCAAGATGGTTGCCAGATTGAGGACACGCAACAAGAATGAGCGCAATGGAGAATGGAAGGCGAGGAGACTTACACTGTAAGTTGATGAGTTGATTTATCTGCATTTTAATAAGCCTCTGGACATTAAGCTTTTTAGATGGATGCTGAGGCTTTTTAGAATCTGCAATCTCTGACCTAGTTTGTTTCCTGGCTTCTGCGGCTATACACTGTTTTTTTGGCCAAATGGCAATCGAAATACCATTGGGTAAATAGGCAGTAGGCGGGATCACACATAGCAAAACAAACACAGAAATTCCGACACGGAACGCACATTTCAAAGTAGAATCACTGGCTGAAGCATTGTTTTTCAGAGAAACAAGTATGTGAACTGAACACGATTCCTAAATCTCTGGAAAGATACTATGGTATTTTTGTGCTTTAGTACAGTAAAAAAAAAAAAAATACAAAAAGAAACCTTAAATAAACTCAGTGTCTTGAGCAGCACAAACACAGTCCTGTAGTCTGCCATTGTTTGTTTTGTTTGTCAAGTATTCGCACATGGCTATTGATTGAACACGTAATAGGCATGAGCATGAAGTCAGAGTTTTCACACATTTGCATTTTTTATGGAGAAATAAAAATTGTTTTAAAAAAAAAAGTGTTGTGTAAAAGGCGCCTTATATTATTCTAAGGGGGTGTTTACACAACAGCGTTTTCAACTAAAAGCATAATTTTTGGCCTTTCATTTACATGACAATGCCATTTGAGGTGTCATGTGTATTACGAGTTCAGATAGACGCGTAGTGTTCCTTTACAAAGTGACATCGCCAACTACTGGCCTGGCAGCATAATATAAATAATTTAGTTGTTGTTGTGGATCCGTGTGAATGGAGATCATTTTGATAACGCTGTCATCTATACGCGAAAAACGTAAAGGAAAAACGTTTTTTTGGAACATCATTGTCGTGTAAACATACTCTAAATATTGCATACATTGTGGGGAAATTATTCAAAATAGGAGTGGTAATACACTGACAAAGTATCTAAGGATCCAAACTTTTAAAGAGGACATGTCTTTAACAAATGTCTGAGACAGATGCATTCAGACATGCTCTCCAGTCTTCATAAAGCTTCACTGGTTGTAGTCTGACAGGAGCATGATTTTCCACTGATGCATGTTCATAATTGGACAGGTTGACATGCATTTTTATTTTTATTTAGTTTTTATCACGCGGTGTTAGATCTATAGCCAGGACAAAGAATTGCCTAGCTGAAACAGTATATAATCTGGCTCAAAAGGATTACTGCAAAAATTTCATACCCTTTCCAAGGAAAATATCAAATCCCAGAGGATCAAAACTGAGGGGACCACACACACACAAAAACATACACCAACCCAAAAGCATTATATTAAATTCGGTCTTTGCTCTTGCAGTTTGATTTATGGGATGCAAGTCATAGGTTGCCATGGGAATGTGTTTGAATATCAGGGGTACCAAGAATTCTTGCGCAGCTATGGGAATCATAGAGCCAGTGAACCAGAAACGGTGTGTGTGAGAGAGTTTGTTTGTGCGTGCTACCTGCTCAGCTGATCCAAGCACAGAACATTTCCTATTGTGGCCAGCTTTCGTGATATTACTATTTCTTCCAGTTCATTGAGGTCAAAAAGAGGCCTTTACTGAAGCTGAACATATCTGCTCTGTATTTCTTCATCACTTCTTTTCTCAATATTTTTCGATAAACCACCTCTGACTTAAAGTTAATGGTAACCCTTTATTTCGATAGTCCACTTTTGACATTCAACTTACTATAAGTAACTTTGCAGCTACATGTCAACTAACTGTCATTAGAGTATTAGTAGACTGTCGGCTTAATATCTGCTAACACTTTATTTTGTTGGCCCCCCAACAGATATTCTACTGACTATAAGTAACTTAGCAACTACAAGTCAACTCCTAACTCCTAACCCGAACCCTAACGCCTAACCCTAACCTAACAGTCTACTGACAGTGTACTACAGCCTACTAATACTCTAATGACAGTTAGTTGACATGTAGTTGAAAAGTTACTTATAAATAGTAGAATGTCTAAAGTGACTATCGAAATAAAGTGTAACCAAGTTAATTAATGTATTTGAAAGTTTTTCTCTCCCAGAAATGGCCATTTCCACTGATAGCTGAACAATGACATACATGACTTCATTGTCACATTATGGGTCCGAAGGAGCGAAAAGGATGGCGAAAATGATCAAAATAATAGTTTATTAAAAGTAAATCAGGTAATCCACAGACGTCCAAAATCAAAGAAACCGTGTGATCACACACAAACAACACCAGACAAGGAACTGAAAGAACTGAAGGGCATAAATAGGCAAGATAGCGAACTGAAATACAAAACAGGTGTGATCTAATTAATGAATAACCTTGGTGACAAACTAGTGGCGGGAAACGAGAACAAAGGAAAACTAGTCCACACATACATAGGTATTTATATAAACAGAGTTTTTCCTCCTTCGTTTTAAACAAAATTTGCGGCCACATGAAAACGCAAAAACACGCTATGAAGCGCTGTCAAGAGCATTCCAAACCAACATGTGGCGATATAACCCTAACCGTAAAGCCATGTTGGCCAGTCAGAAGCCTGGAAAAAAGGTTGTTACCGGTTCCGAATCGGTACCGGTTCATAATCAAAAATGTTTCTGTCTAAAAACCAAAAAAGTTTGGTTTCAGTGACCGGATACTGCGTTTGCGTGTGGACGAACGGCCAAACCGCATAGAAAAAGCTGCGGATATGAAAATACCCGTGTTCCTGCGGACATGGTCTAGATAACAAAAGCAGGAAAAACAGGAACTGAACACAATGAAAATTAAACCAAAGCTAAGTATAAACGCTACAATACAGTACAGTATTTTGCATTTATTTGATCAAAAATACTGTAAATTGTGTATTCCTGTGATGACAAAGCTGAATTTTCAGCATCATGACTCCAGTTTTCAGTGTCCCATGATCCTTCAGAAATCATTATAATATGTTGATTTGCTGCTCAATACACATTTCTTATTATTATCAAATTTGAAACCAGTTGTGCTGCTTATTATTTTTCTGGAGACCATGATACCTTTTTTTTAGGATTTTATTGATTAATAAAAAGCATTTATTTAAAAAATCAATATATTTTGTTACATTATAAATGAAGTATATTATATTATATGTAGTTTCAGTTGAATGGGGGCTTCTGTGCATGCAAATATTAAGTACTTTGTGTGTGTGTGTGTGTGTGTGTGTGTGTGTGTGTGTGTGTGTGTGTGTGTGTGTGTGTGTGTGTGTGTGTGTGTGTGTGTGTGTGTGTGTGTGTGTGTGTGTGTGTGTGTGTGTGTGTGTGTAGAATTAAAATTGCTATTAAAATTTAAGTGTACACCTTTTTCATTTCTTTGAGAATTATTCATGAAAAGAGCAAACATACACTGACAAATTGTCTTAAATATTAAGCAAAATCTGACAAAACCTCACCTTAAGGTTAAGCTTTATATAAAATTGACAGACATCTTCATATACATACGTGTGTGTGTGTGTGTGTGTGTGTGTGTGTGTGTGTGTGTGTGTGTGTGTGTGTGTGTGTGTGTGTGTGTGTGTGTGTGTGTGTGTGTGTGTGTGTGTGTGTGTGTGTGTGTGTGTGTGTGTGTGTGTGTGTGTCTGTGTCTGTGTCTGTGTCTGTGTGTGTCTGTGTGTGTCTGTGTGTGTGCACTCGTGCGCATGTGTGTCTGCTGAAGAGATGGAGGATTAAGTGGGCCCAAGAGCGAAGTATGATCACTTGGCTTTACATCAGTGGCCACTTAGACACAGTATGTTCCTCAAGAAACTCACACACACTGCTCAAACATGTTGAAATGCAAATGTTTGCTTCTGGCAAACACATTTATAATGTAATCACTGATCTAAAATGTGGTACAAGTTTAAACTGTGATTTCCATGCCCTGGAGAAACTCTTTAAAGCAGCACTTGGACTCAAAGACCAGGGCAAAATCATTGCAAATTAAGGCCCCTCATTTCTGTCTCGTTCTTGCACCTCCTTGTCCCTCTTTAATCTGTTCACCTTGGTTCCTCTGCAGATCTTCTTTTCCCGGTGGGGGGTGAGATTGACGTATGTATGCCTGAGTTGGGAGCTATTGAACTGGGACTGCATTATTGATGGCCGTGTGGCAAGAAGCTTGGCAGGCCGCTGAAGGCACCGCGAGAGAAGAGGAGTGGATTTTTGCCCTCTCTTTCATCTTCCCATATATACGACTCTTTCATTCTGTCTTTGTCCCTTTTTCTCTGTCTCAATTGTTCTTTCAACACTAACTTGTCTTCTCTTTGAAACTCTGCTTCAGCTTGCACATATCCAGAAGTGTTGACACGACCCCGTTTGATTATTATGCATCTTCGCTGTAAATATTTACACGATCAATAAGTTATGACAACATTTAACATTTACATTACTTTAACTCATCCAAATAAGTTAAGCAATTTTTTTAAGTTATACTAGATTCAACTCATTTTGTAACTGTCAGTTTAATATAATTTAAGTCGAAATGACTTATACAACCAAGTTGATTGTATTCAAAAATGTAAAGCTGCAACTTTTTTTCAGTGTTGAATAAATGCAACAGAAAAGCATGTGTAACCTTGATAATTTTGTTGTCTTAAAAGGGGGTTTTCAAACTTTTTGCCCAAAACTCCCAACTGATGACCTTCTTGCACGAGACCCTCTTTTGTAAAATAAACAGGCCACTATATATTTTGCATGTCATAATGTGTGTGGAAAAATATTAAGTTATAAAGACAAATATTTGGATTTAAAATTGTCACTGTATTAAAGCCAGAGCAAAACCACAATGCAACACCATTGTGATGTCACAGCAAATCGCGCTTAGTTTACCCCCACCCCACACATCTCTAGTTACAATTCTAATTTACAGGAGTTAGTTATACTGTTATAGTTTATTGTATTGTTATCATTTTCGTTTGTGTAATTTTTTTATATTTTACATACATGCATATATACATACATACATACATACAGACATTTACAATGGTGTAAAGTAAATTCATAAGGAAAAAAACTGTAAATAATAAACCAGCTCCACTGCGGATTCCAAGTGATCAAGGGCTTAGGGTGTTCAATTTAAACACATTTCAAGTGTTCCTCCAGTGGGCACTCGTGCAATGTAAGCAATGACGTACATACAAGTGAACAAGATGGAGGGAAGTTAGCAAGGGAAGGGCATACAATTTTTTAAACCCAGCTCTAGACTCACCTTAACTGTTTTCTGTCCACCGCAAGATACAGTATTTACCTGAGCCTTTGTTCAGTGTCTCAGATGCTATTCTGCCTTAAATGATGTCTCTGCGAATATGTATTTATGTTATCTCACCTGTTTTGCCTTCCTAAGGATTCTAATGATTTGTTTTTTACCTCGTGCCTAAGTTATTACCAGAGACTAAAAGACCGGACAAGGGAAGTATTTACTTACCTGTGAAACTCACCTCTTGCTACTTGCTTGTTTTTCCAGTGCCTTTTGTCTAATGAACTCCCCCACCTGGGTTCAACTATATTCCTGTCTGTGAAGTATAGTTACAATTACAGTATAGATTACATTAATCTGCTAATAATGTAAGAAACTTTTTCAATTTATTTAATTATTTTTTTTAGCTTTTTCTAAATCAGCATTATTTGGTAAATGTGTTAAACATTTATAGCTAAAAAAAAATCCCTGGTCTAAAACACTGTGGCAGAAACTACAGTTCACATCATGATGAGTCTGAGTCACACCTCTTTATTTCCTTTAAACTGAAATTCTGTCACTATTCACCCACCCTCAGAACTCATATAACACAAAAAGAGTTACTATCAAAATGCCAAAAACAGTTTTTCCCCATACCAATGAAATTACACTGCATTCACTGAGTTCAGATGCAATTTTGCTCGCTTGCTTAAAAAGAAATCTGTTAAGCCAGGATTTGAAAACAGGTGCAGACTTAACAACAGTTAAAAAGGAGCACCATTTGAGTTGGTGCGATCCTCAAGTACATGAACAGATTCCTAGTCTTGTTTTATCATACCTTTTCTGAGCCTGTAAACAAATTGCAGCTTTTTAGCAGGTAGTTGTGAATCAGAAATGGGTTTATTGACTTTTATGCAAGTATGCTTAGTGCAAGAAGCTAGTGTGTGTTAGATGTTGTGAGGCTCCTGACAGTTAAAGAAGATTTTAGACTGTGGTCTCATCTGTGTGTTTGACCTGCCTTTCTCCCTTCTCTCTAATTTTTTTCTCCTTCCCTCACTCCATGTGATGTTTCAGTGTGCACTTGAGATAGAACATGGCGGTTAATTATCTCTGATTGGCTGGAGAGTTGAGTACCTGCCATGGTGATGAACGCTTGGTTGGCTGAGTGGTCTCTCGTTTCCCACAGATACAAGACTGGACTCCTTCAAGATCACTGCCACAAACTCTTAACAAATCTTTTCCATTAGAGAGTCTAGGACAAACATGCACACAAAAATAGCAGACACCTATAGACACACACAAGATAGAGATGAAAAATCAATCAAATGATTGTGTATTCTTTGACGTACATGGCGATTTGATGGGGGACTGGGAAGGGGGGTTCATGACCCTATTGCATTCCTCATGCAGTTATGAGCTAATATTATTGTTTAAGTAGCCTACCTAGGGCTGTTTTTATACTGCATAGAAGCCACATTTAAGCTCCAAATATAATATGCTGGAAATAGTGGGTCACACATGTTTGTTCGGGCAGAAAATAAGAGAAGTACTGACTGGCATGACAAAAGCGTTGCAGTTCATCATCATAAATACGCTGTAGGAGCAGATTTTGCCAGGTCAACTGCTAAGAGTTCCATTATAGAACTTCTGCCTCTCATTTCATCTCATTTATATCACGGTCAAGTTTGACTTGTTCAAATTGTAAATCTCCAGCACTAACTGCTTTACACATGCTGAAGCACGTCAAACATATCTACACTTTTTTTCATGACATACATTTATTTTTGAAAAGGGACAGAAAAGATTTCTGTACCAGAAAGGCAAAATAAAAGGAAAAAGAGCCCTGAGAAGAACAGCTTTTAGATTTATTGTTAAAAATATTTCAAAATAGACAAAAAATAGACAATATAGTGGATAGATTTTAAAATATATTTACATAAACATATTTTCAAAAAAATGTTATTTACATTTCTTAATTTATTTGTTTTCTTTCAAAAAAAAATATAACAAATATATCTAAATACATGTATTTTTTACTGTCAAGGTTCATGAATTCACTGTCTCTCTTTCTGCCCGTATGTCAGTGTGTGAGTGTGTGTGAGGGTGATTGCCAATCACCTTAATTATCTGTGCCAGCTGCTGTCTATCAGCCGCGCCATATATGTTCACTGTTTGGTGTCTTGTGTTGTCAGATCGTTGTGAGAGTTCCTGGTGTCCTGTCCTGATTCCTGTTCACCTTGCTACCTTGCCTATGTTGGATTCTAGTTCCTGTTGTTCTGCGTTCTGCCCTGGGATTACTGCTCATCTGGAGGTTAATGCTTCATGCTGGATTTCTCGTGGATTCTCTCTACACTTCTGACATCACCGATCGGGTTGCCTGTCGACGTCCCTGCGTCACTTAGAGCGACCATTCCTGCACCAGACTGTTTGGACTTCGCCCTACACTTCATTTACCAATAAACTGTTGTTACTTGCACCTTGTATCCTCCATCATTTATCATGACATTTACAGCATATTTTGTTAACACTTTAGAATACTGTTCCATAATTAATGAATAACTACAAAGGAACAAATGAGTAACACAATATTAACATACAAGAATCTCTGGTTAACAAATTAGTAAGTAATAGTGCATAGTCGAATGTGGTTCACTATTAGCTCAATATAAATTTTTTTCATAACTCTTGTCTATAGGACTACTAAGAACTACTATATAAAGGTTCATAAATAATATGAAAATTCTAAAGTGAAGGTAATGGTAACCCACTAGTAATTACTCAAGTGTTACTACATTCTTCTAAAGGAATTACTAATTATTTGGATCAGTATTCTAAAGTGAAAAGCATGATAACTCCCTAGTAATGACTGAAGTCATTGTAAGCTTTTGAGGTTTTTGTAAGGTTTTGGATAGTAATTCCAAAACACTTGAGTCATTGGTGGATTACCATGATCTTCCCTTTAGAAACTGATCCAAATAATCAGTAATTCCTTTAGAAGGATGTAGTAGCATTTAAAGCGGTGGTAAAACACATTTTTTCAAAGGCTTGATTGTGTTTGTGGGGTGCACTGTAACATGTGTTCATGCTTCGTTTTAAAAAAATTGCATTATTTTTCATATATTTTACCTTTATTCTACACTGCTCTGTCCCTACTTGTAAAAACGGTTTGATGGTTTCCGGGTTCTATGAAGCCAGTCCCTCAAAACTACGCAATGGTCTCAGATTGGTTAGCTGGCCCAGTGTGTTGTGATTCGCTAACCGTCTAGTGCACGTTTTCCGGAAACGTCACCTTTACCGGTAGTTTGTGCTTAGGTGTATTATAAACGATGGCATCAATAAAACCATACCAATTTGAGCCCGAATCGGACCCAGAGAATGTTAGTGAAGATGATCGAGCAGAACCTGTTCAAGAACGGCTGTTAAACGTTTCAGAAAGGTTTGTTTTTTGTTGTCTCATCTAAAAAGTAGATACGCTGTTATTTAATTGTACTTATAGTATTACAAAAAATAAGCTTCATAAACAAGAATTTATATATAATGGGTCTAACAAATTATACTACAGTCCTCAAAGGGATTTTTTTGAGTAAAGACTGCGGATCTGATCGTTACTGACAGTATGGCACCGTTACTTTTGTATTTTTAGAACGATTGTTGCCAAATATCTGTCGCCAGAACTATTAACTCAAAACGAACACTACACATTGGCTTTACTGCAGTAGCCAAATCAAACACAGAACCATGTTCTGTAGATAAACAAGCATATAGATAAACAATACATAAAAGCTCTAATCAAAGAATAATTTACACTAATTCCAAGTTCGCTGTTGAGATTAAAAAAAAGTTTGTACCGTTAGGTGTTTGTCGGATAACGTTAAGTATGAATGAGCATTTAACAAGCTGGTTTGCAGAGCCAAACAGCGTTGTCATTTGTTTACTTCCTTGCTACAACGTACAATTAACAATACGAACTATTACAAGAAAACACATCGACGAAAAATAAATCATAATTACAGGCTGTGGCCTGTAAACAACAGCTTCTGTTCTTAAAGTTGGAACTGCTCCATCTTTCAGGACAAGCCGTTGTGCGAATCCTGCATTGAACTCGCGATTGTGGAAACTTTCCTACGTAACATGTGCAGCACAGAGAGCGAGATTTGGGTAATAATTAACCATTGATCCCTAACTCCCGCGACCCTATGAAGGCTGAACAAAGTGGACCTGCATTCCGGATGAAAATAACAGCGTTTCGACAGCATTGAGGCAACAACAGCCTACTATACCACAACATCTCTTCTCCAACTTAATATAAAATGGCCTCGCCCCCCTTATTTAGTATTCTCGGAGGAGGGGTTTAGTGGGGTTAGTGATGTCAGCAACCCTGGAGGAATGTCGTGTAGTCCCTACCGGCCGTTTGCTGTAGTCCTTAGAAATTGATTTCTTTAAAAGCAAATATCTCCCTTTGCTTTGAACTTTGAGCGCTGTAACTTTGCAGATGTTGTTTATGCTCAAACAGCAACATTACACACTAACTAAAGTTAGAAAAGTGAAATCGTGTTTTACCACCCCTTTAAGACATTACTATCCGATTCTTTACAAAACCCTCCAAAGCTTACAATGACTTCAGTCATTACTATCATGGTTTTCACTTTAGAATACCAAATAATGAGTAATTCCTTCTGAAGGATTTGGTAATACTTGAGTCATAGTGGGTTACCATGATCTTCACTTTAGAATTAATTATACATTTTGCATTAGTCATATTAATTATGAACTGGTATATAGTAGTTCTTAGTAGTTCTCCGAGAGGTAGAAAAGCAGTCATATGCATATATATTTGCCCATGTGTCATCACAGAGTCCACAATATCCAAACAAGCTTTTTAGGAGCTTGATTAAATAAATAGTCTGTTTTTACTGTAATGAGGAGGGCGTTTTAATATGAAACTTGCAGAATATTTTAATAGTACAAAGACACTTTTATGTCAAAAGCTCAAGGAAAGTTTGATTTCTCCTGTCACAACACCTTTAAAGAGAGTGCAACATTACCCAAAATAACATCTAGCCATCTGCCACCTATCATTTAGAATTGTGGTACACATTTGATGTATTTGATCTTTTTCAGCTGCATACTGAGTTGCTGAACTGAGATGAGTCTGGTTTAAAAGTGTAATGGAGTACAGGGAATTCTTGGTCTTTTCTTTCACAGTTACATGTCAAGAGGGGATCAGAGCAGAGGGTCACCCATGCAACATTACTCTCAGAGTAAAATGGTATTTAAGTGCCTCGTTCAAGGACACAGACACAGTCGGAAAAGGAAGGTGCTACTAGCACGTAGGACAAGCTTACTCATAAGGGATCAAACCAACAGCCATCTGGGATGTGGTCCATTTCCCTAACAGGGTTCCATCCAGGGGCGTCACTCGGATTTTCATTTTAGGGGGGCTAAGCCCCCAATGAGGGTATGATTTTTTTTTTTTTAAATAATAAAAAAAAGTTAACACTTTAGTTTAGGATCTAATGCTCACTATCAATTTCATTACCATGCAAAGGCAGGGTTTTATAATCACTGTGGTTCCAAATGTGAGGTAGGGCAGATAGGGGGGTTCGGGGTTTCCCCGAGAAAATTTTGATTTCTCTGATCTACATATGTGCATTTTAAGATGTTTTGAAGGCCAAAAAAATTGGATAACAGCTTTAAAACCATGTCAGTGGGCAGCTGATTATTTTTCTCTCCTCATCAGCATCACACTCTTTTTCTCTTTGTTTTTATCTTGCCCTGTCTCTTCCCCTCCTAAAGCTGAGCTTTGACTGATATAGGCTTTTCATTTTTGTCTGTCAGTGAAGAAAGTAAACATAGGGTCAACTGATAGGTTGCATTCACAATATGTAGGCTACACATTCATTATTGATCTTATGCCTAATACAGGGCCGTAGACAGGGCTTTATAATCAAAGAGGTCCTAAATTTGAGGTTGGTAGGGGGTTCAAATTTTTTATTTCTCTGATATGTGCATTTCAAGACGTTTTTAAGACAAAAAAAAAAAAAAAAAAGGATAAGAAATAGCTTTAAAACCATGTCAGTGGGCAGTAGATTATTTGTCAATACCTGCTCTCTCCTCATCTCCATCACTCTTTCTTTTTTTCTCAGTCTCTTCATCCCTTTCTCTTCCCCTCCTAAAGTTGAGCTTTTTTAATTTACTAAAGGCTACAATTTGTATTATATTCTCAATATGTACACATTCATTATTAATCTTGTGCCTAACATGATGAAAACGGCTTTGTTAATGTTTCTTGTCCCCTCACAATGACAGTAAACTAATTATTACATTACACGTTACATAGGCCTATTTTCAGTTCAAAATGGCGAAAATAGACAAAACTATATTAGTTTGATTATTGTCTGATTATTTTTTGTCATTCGTTTAACATTTATGACCTAAAAAAATGTCAAATATAAAATCTTAAGTTTAGCTACTTACATCTTATCTGAAGCCCCCCTAAAAAGGGTCTAGCGACGCCCCTGGTTCCATCAAACCCGAATAAACCAAAGGCCTTTGGTTTTTTTCATTCTGGTTTGGGCCAGCACTCTGCCAGACTCCCTGGAGTTCTGTACTGTAGAGACTAAAGGACTGGCACCAATGTTTGAAACTGGAATGTCACAGATCTCTCATTATTTTACTAAAGGAAATATGCCAGAGCTTTGTTTGAATACAAAAATCACTCTCTTTACCACACACACATCCCATAGATATTAAGTAGTCATTTATCATCAGGCACTTGTGTCAGAAGCAACCCTCAAAATAAGGACTATTAGTATTTTGCAGAAGCAAAATGGCAATAAAATGTGGCTCACTTCTAAGGGGGTTCAAACCAGGATGTTAATAATACCTGGTGAAACCGGTCACATAAACACATTCATTACGTTAAAGGTGCAATAGGTGATTCTCTACAGATTTTTTTTTTGTTATGCTGGTTGAAAGTCTCCTCATAAACTGATTGCAATCATAATGTTAAGCAGTCTAAATGTATGTATTTTTTGTAAATATATAAATATATAAAATGTTTGTTGAATCATTGCATTTGGTCCGAATGAGATGACATCATGTGTTCCCTGCAGTCAACGTGTGTTTGCATACCACTGCGCAGCCTGTTCACGCAGACATCATACTTCATCAGCACATTCACTTACGCTGTGCAGACAGAGCGAGAATGGCAGGCAAACAGTTGTTTATGTTCGATATTGTAGTAGTGTTACTCACTGTACTGTAAAGTTTTCTCACGGGTGAATGATACATGACGTAATCCATTAACATTGTCTCTGGTCATCTCGCTTCTGGTCTGTGTGAGATTATGTGTGTTGGAGGAGGCGTGGTTTGGAAGGCGATTTACAGGGAGGGATGGGATAAGCTTTCAATGCTAGCAGGCTAAAGTTAGCATTTCCCGGGTCACCTATTGCACCTTTAAACTTAAAGTTCCCCCGTGGTGAAAATCATGCTTTTAATGTTGTTTATAATATGTCTGTGGTGTTTTTAATGCTTTAAGACAAACCATGTGAAAATTCATAAGTCAACACCATTGCTGAGTAATTTCTCCTTAAAACTGCTGAGAGCCAAAGAAAGTCTCAAAAACAAGAAATCGCTGAGGTTTCTGACGTCACAAACTATCTTGTAGTAGTGCACTTGCACATAACCAATCATGTGAACATGTGATCATCAACGAGTGGATGCGGGGCTAATTTGCATATTCATAGAACCACATAGGCTATACTAAATAAGGCAAAGGTGTAAAGTTACATTCAAGCTATTTTAAGTCATGAAGAAAGATATTTAAAGGAAAAAAGTTTAAATATGTAATTTTGGTGATCATAGATGAGATTTAAGAGATAAAATTATTGACTACAGGGGAACTTTAAAGTTTTTATGCAATTGACTCAAAAAAAGATAAGACCAGCCTTAAAGAAAGAAATCAGATGATTAATACTATATGAGAAGTTTATGCAACAGGCCCCTGCAAGATCTAATTACTCTTTTTGTTATACCAGAGAGGCATGTTTCATTGTTCTTTTTGGATATTTTGTTCTACCAGAGTACTTAGCAGGCAATGTTTGTTACATCGTTTCTAATATGCCTTTCATTTTGAGGCTCTGATCCAGTAATAAAGAGATTTAAAAAAATGAATTTTCTATCAAGCAAAATTGTGTGTAATCAGGAGACAAAAAATGGCAAATGATCGTGGCTTTGATGCACTTTTGTACCTAAGTGCTTGGTTAGGGCAAGAAAAAGAATTGAGCAATGTTTTTTTCTTGTCTTGTGCTTTGATAATAGACACAGAAACACTTTTCACTGTTAGAGGAGGGAATCATTTTCATATGACCTATGATAAAAAAGAAATCGATTATCAGAGCTTTTTACAAAGACAGCTTTTCAGTTTTTGAAAAGTCTTTAGTTCACTGCATATGTAAAGGCAAGAGGTCAAAAAACAAAGTTTAGTTAAAAGACAAAAAGCCTGTTTCTTTTTTTCACACACACACACACACACACACACACACACACACACACACACACACACACACACACACACACACACACACACACACACACACACACACACACACACACACACACACACATTCACTTTCTTTTTAAAACAGCGAACATGAGGCAATTAAAAACACTTTTCATCTCAACTCAGCTTATTGAACAAAATCTATAATCATGTTTCCTCAGAGCAATAGTGAATATAAGCATTTGTCTCAACACTTATTTTATCATTCTTCAATTAAATGTTTTTCAGTTTATCCTGCTATAAACCAGAGAAGACCCTGACAAGGTTTCCCTATTCGTGGAAAACATGCTCTTCATAAAATGTAAGACTAAGGAGCTGTGTTATTTTAGAAATGCTTTCGAAGCATCTCATAAATAGCACAGTGAATCTTGAGCCAGTAAAAACAGACTAGATGAGAGCAAACAGAGAGATAAGGCAGTGGATGGAAATGCTCTGGCAGGGGTTCATACATTATGCATGTGTGGATCAGTTCTGTTGTACTTAGAGCTAATGTGATTCGGTGTATAATGACCATTCAGAGACCAATTACATAATATGTTCACAATTAATTAGCCTCACTCTCATTCCTCTCATTGTTTGAATACTTCTTTTGTGGTCCTGTGAGCACCAGATCTGATTTAAACACTGTGCAAGTGCACTTGGCCTGTTTGTAGTGAAGGAGTGTGATTTGCAACAGCAGCACTACATAAACATTCATAGAATCAAATAAGCCTACACATAAAATATAACAATATATTTTACTGTTTTCAGCTTTCTTTTCTCTCCCCCTCTCTCTCTCTCTCTCTCTCTCTCTCTCTCTCTCTCTCTCTCTCTCTGCTTTGACATTTGTCAGAGTTTATGTTTCCCTGGAGGCTAACATGTGCTCAATTTAAATATTATTCCTAAACACAACATGAAATAACACAAACACCGACAACACACAAAAGTGAAAATATGAAGTCCGATATCACAACAACATAGCATATTTCGGATCCTGAGAACATCAGAACATTGTTTTCAGAGACTATGCTCCATTAGACAAGCACATCCCAGTCATCCAGGGTGCAGTGAAGGATCATGGGAACTGTAATGAAGTGTAATATTGTCATAGTGTCTGATTTGTAATATATTGTGTTGTAGATTTAGTGCAAGGATTCGACCTTTGCCCCATTGCGCTAAAATCTCTCAGTGACTTGTCAAGACAGCTTCTCAGAAAAAGCAACCATTACCATCTCTGTCAATCATTATTAGCCAGATGTTTTATTGTTTCTGACAAATACAGAATTAAATAGTTACTATAAATATTTTTCTAAATCCCTGGTTTCCAATTGGATTTTTTTTTTAATTCAACAAGATTTGTGACCATCTTTTCTTCCCTATTGGAATGTATATCCGAATATATGAAAGAGCTTCTTTACTGAAGGGGGGGGGGGGGGGGGGGGATAGGATGGGATGGTTTTGTTAATCGGACGTGGAGGAAAGTGTTAAGATAATGACAGACAACAACAGACTGAAACAGAAGGATATAAATACAGAAATAATTAACTCAAATGGAAACAGGTGTGAAAATAATCAAAACCCATTGCTATGAACTCACAACACAGGAAGTAAACTCAGGAGATGAAAACAGAAAGAACAGAACAGAACTATATCAAAATAAGAGTCCTAGAAGAAAAACACAGGATAAATGTGCTTAGAGTCCTGGGATGGACAGAACCACTAGTAGGAGGAAGGGTGAGTAACAGGGTGGGAGATAACTCCAGGAATGATCAGGTGGCTCACACAGGCTTCGGAATAGTGGTGAGTGGACGCTGGCTCCGGGATGGACATTACCTTTGGCTGAGAGTCCGTGCTGATCGTGGGTGCAAAGCAAACGTGCCGCACAAGTCCTGAAAAGTAAAGACCACATTGTCTCGATCGCCCCCCGGTGGTTGGTCCCAGTATAGGTCATAAACCCCGCCCTCCCCATTTAATGGGACGTGATGGAAACTAAACAATCTAATTACACTTTAAATATATTTTTTCCAAAGATGCTTTCTGTCATTTTAGGTAGTTGTTATCACACTGATGTAAATTTAAGTGTTCGTTTTTTTAAATATGTTTGGTCTTAGTTAGTTATTTGATGCTATAAAAACAGGAATGTGACGTCATGATTGACAGCTGTGATTGACAGCTTCTCTAAAAGAAGTAGTCACTTAGGCACCAACGGACTTTTTGGGGTATTTTCGGGAGAAGATTGGAGCTTCAACTTTAATTTCTACTTGTCCATAACTGTTTATTTTACACTGACACTGCAGTAAACCGTTTCTGCGGGAGTGAGGGCGGGATCTTGATATCGTGGCTTTACTTCCCGCTCACAACTGTGCAGACTCGGATCCCGCGTTCACTACTGCTCAGAATCAGGTCTCAAATCAGCGCAAGATATCAGCGCCATATTAGGACTTTGGCGTCTTCACTTTTCATCAATAGAAGAGAGTGAAGGGCCTTCGTCCATCTTTTTTTACAGTCTATGGTGCAAAGGTAAAGGAGGACCAATTCTGCATAGTCACAAAATTATCCTCGAGGACAGTGTTGGGCAAAGTTACTTTTAAAAGTAATCCATTACAATATTCCGTTACTCCTTAAAAAATAAACAAATTGCGTTACTTATTTACTTTTTATGGGAAAAGTAAAAGCGGTACTTGTTCTCACATGGGCTGGACTTGCTTGTTTCTCTTTTAATAACAAAAAAAGTTATATTTTTGACAAATGTAAAGGATCTTTCCCACCAAAAGTGCAAAAATGCAAAAGGAAATGCAAATCACTTGTAGCCTACAGTAGAGGGTGCAGCTCAAACAAATCTTCCAGCTGTGCTGCCATTCTGGATTGCAGAAGAATAGGATGCATGAGGACAAAGTTCAACATTCTTACTTAAGCAATAAAAACAACTAAAGTTGAACTTTAAGTACCTTTTGGCTCATTTGTAAGGTTGAATTGGATTATCGAAGGTCAGCAGCAAAGACATTGGTTCATAAAGTGAGATTAAATAAAGTATATTTGTGTTACCAAAGATTTTCGATTAGTATTTGTATATATTCTTGGTTTGCATTTCACTGTTTTTATTCATTTTGAGGAATCTGAATCATGTTCACATTTAGTCAAGAAGTTCAGTAACCAATACAGTTTATTTGGGAAAAGTAATCTGATTATGTAACTCACATTACTTGTAATGCTTTACCCCCAAAACTGTTAAGGACCATCCTTAGACAAATGACACTTGACCAGTTCACTTAGTCCAGCAAACGCAAAGGACATCAATGTTCTTTGGTCTGGGAAGTGTGCTTGTACAAAGCCAGTTGTAAAAACTAACAGATATAGTACCATAGAAAACCATAGAAACAAACTCAAGACACAGGAAGTAAACTCAGGAGATGAAGACAGAAACAATAGAAATAAATAAATAAGAAGTAAAAATAAAAGTCTCAGAATAAAAATACAAGATAAATGTGACGCTAACTAATGAATACCAAAAATGTTTTATATATTAATCCAGTTAAAAAAAAACTTGTTGAACGTGAACCCATATTTAATATAGCCAGGTAAAGTTTTGAGAATGATGGCATGTTTTGAAACCTGTCTATATTGGTACCTGCCAAATTCGGCTAGATTTACCATAGGGTATTTCAATGCTCTAATGCCATCAACAACAACATTGGAAGCATTTTTTCCACTCCTTTAGTTGAGGAGTCAGTTTACCTATCCTGATTACTGCATGATTATCTAAAGTAAGAGTGATTGAGATTCTATGATCAATACGCATCAGGCAGTCAGAGAGCAGTCTGGTTTTGTGCCATCTGAGACTATCCAGTGCTGCAGATTATCTGTTACAGGGAAATGAACCCTTTTGAAATGTCTGGCTGAAATGTTTCAAAACTTTGGGGAATTACATCATATTTTATATAATTTCATATTCACTCTTCTCCAACTGTTTTAATATTCTTTGTGATGCTATAATCATGATTTGTGCATGGGATCTCATTCACTGCCCTAGACTGATATATTATGGGTAAGATTAACAGAAACACACTCTAAATCTCTCAAACTCAGGCCTGTTTCACACATCCTGTGCCTGAGGTGCATTAGAGTTACTGCAACGTAACTGCAATAGCATTGCAGACACAAAACTGCACCCCTGCATACAAAATAAAATTATTTCTAGGCTATTACATTCAATATTTCCTTTAATCACAGGCATAAATTATAAAATGGTTATGAGGAATGAGCTATTGAGAATTATTATGAAGTCGATCCTTAAATATCTAATTTGCATGAGAAGGGGAAAGCAAATTTACATTCAAAATAAATTAATTTACATAGAACCCAAATCCCAAAGTGTAGCTTTAAACGTCTTAAATCAATCAGTCAGATTAAGTGAATATAAAGTGCTGTTTGTGTGCTTGTCAATTCATGTTGAACTTGTATCAGATATTTTTTTGAATATAGTTCACTCCAATATTTCATGTTGTCTTATAAAAGTCTACAGTATATTGCAAAAGTTGTGTTGATGAATTTTTTTTTTTTTTTTTTTTTCAAGTCTGCAGTGAGAATACTGTAACCTGTTAATGGGTGTTGAAATGAAAACACACTGCTCAGGATGTGTGAAAAAGATAATGAGGGTACAGGTTAATTATCTTGCTTGTTGTTACCTGCCTTATATACCTTTATACCTGTATAAAACTAATGAACAAGGCAAAAACAATAAACAAAAATGCGATATTTGAAACAATTAAAAACCTGGGATGATAATCACTATATGAGAAACAAAGGAAAAAGTTTTCCTTCCAAACTGCAGATAAGTTAGGATTTAACAGGATGCTCAAAAGTGGCACTGTTGCTGTTCAGACAGGTCTTTGATGTCTGACATAATTGATGAATATAAAAAATTGTCTATGAATGTCTGTCATTGTCTTCACTCTGAAAAACATTTGTTGCAAACTAATTTTATGCGGTGTTGTATGCAAATGAATTTGCTCCCAGTGATGTGGTGTTGTCTGAAAATTAATTTGCTCCCACATCCCAACAGACACACAGACGCAAACAAACACACATTTAGTCATTGTCATACACCCATTGGAGGGTGAAACCTCTGGGAAAGGGCTATATCTAAATTCACATCCTCCTTCTGTTCTGACAATATTCAAATCATCTAACACCTTTATTCTGCTTGGATGAAATATTTCACACACACACACACACACACACACACACACACACACACACACGTTCTCTGCTCTCTTTAGAGAATGACTTCACAAATATAAGCAAACACTGAATGGACGTCAAACAGTTCACAGAAGCGAGAATAAAAAAATTAAAAAAATACCATGACAAAAAACATTTGAGGTGAATTCAATAAACAGTTGCATCATATTTGTGTGTGGTAGTTCAGCATAAAATCTTATTGACTAGCCACACTGGTATAGTGCTTTTCTGTGAGCATGTGAAAAAATCACTGTCACATGAAAACATAACTAAATGTAAAAGTTAATTCAATCAATTTTTGCTGGCATTTAGTTGGCCCTCATTAGTCACAAAACTACCAGTGGTACTGACACCTATTGGTCTGGTATGGAAGTAAATTAATGACAAAAGCATAAACAGTGCATTCATTTTAATGCATTGTATTTTCATGGCTTGCATTTTTATGCGCTGTCATGTAAAATTGTTGTATATTTAAACAGTGAATATTTCATTTGGAAACATTTCACAAATAAAATGGACCAAAAATTGCCTGGCAAATATTATTGGTGGTATTCTTAAACAAACTGAATGTTTTGGAAACGAACTTTGTAAGGTGAATATTTATTATTACATTTTTAACAATGAAGAGGTGTGTGAACTGTTTCACAAGATCCTTCAGAAATCATTCTAATATGCTGATTTGGTGCTCAACATTTCATATCATCAATGTTGAAAACTGTTTTGCTGCTTAATATTTAGGTGGAAACCGTGATACATTTTTTTCAGGATTCTTTGAAGAATAGCAGGTTTAGAAGAATAGCATTTATTTGTAATTGAAATCTTTTGCAACAATGTATTTTTCAAACAAAGTATTTTTCTGTCACTTTTGATTGATTCCTTGCTGAATAAAAGTATTAATTTCTTTTTTAAAGTAGTGTATATTGTTAAAAGTAACAAACGCTGGTCATGTGACATAACATGATGGCATGTGGGAGTGTGTTCTGCTCCATGTATTTAAAAAAGTTTCTATTTTAGAAAAGTGCAGATTCTAAACATTTCTAGATTTTTGTGCACATTTCAATGATATTTCTTAAAGTGCCCCTATACTATTTTAAATGTTCCTAATTTTGTTTTGGAGGTCTCCTACAATAGGTTTACATGCATCCAAGGTTAAAAAAAAAAAAAAAAAAAAAAAAACGTGAATTTTCTCATAATATACACTGCACATCACCTCATAAAAGTCTGAAAATGGTTTGTTTGAAGGTTCAGTCTTTCTAGACCCCTCCTATCTGCAAGCATACTCTCCTCTGATTGGTCAGATAGCTCAGTCTGTTGTGATTGGTCTACCTCATGCAGTGCGTGTTGAAAATGAAACACTTATTATCATATCTGAATTTCAGCTCTAGAGGTTTCCTCAACACTTGATACACAGTGAATAAAACGATGGCGTCGGTTTTTCCATATCAATTCCAGCGTGAGTCCTCATCCTTTTAAAGTGAATGGAAAGTGGATTCGCAGCTCAGAAAACATGTCGACAACATGAACTAAACTCTTCCAGGCCTCAGCTACAAGTCCAGTGTTTGAGGGCGGATCAAAATAGACATCGTTCGCAAGCAGCCAATGAAGACCACAGGCTGGCATTATGCAAATCTATTACATTGTTAATTAGTAACAGGAAGTGAAACTGTAATTGCTGACGACTTGTTTCAGCAGTTCAGAATTGATTCTTTCTTTTAGGAGACAATAACTTTATTCTTGCCCTTTGATCTTTAAAACTTTGCAGACATTTTACATTCACAAACAGCTATATTACACACTGCATGAAAGGTAATATGCGAAAAAGCATAATAGAGGCGCTCCAAAAGTACTGTTTTGTATTGTGTAAAAATATAGGTTTAAAAAACATTTTTACATTTTCTATGTTACCGTCCTGTTCACGGTATCAAAAATTCATCTAATTATGATCAAATGATGGATCTTGTAATCAAGCACCCATCTGTATTTTAAAGCTGATTGAGGAGCTTGGATTGCAGTGGAGAGATTATATACAGTCCCAGTTACATGTATATATAGCGATAATCCACTGCATCCTACACAACCAAGCACTCAAAACCAACCCACAAGCCCAGGAATTGCACTGTGCAAATTCAATTTACCACTAAATTTGTGGCCACGTTTGCGCCATTACCTGATTTGCATAATTCCTTTAGTGAATAAGGCGACATCTCATGCAAATAAACGATGCCATCAGCAGGTGCTATTCATTCTTAGAGACTATCCCCCATAGTGTGTGCTCCTGCCGAATTATCCAGAACCACCCTCCTTTGATTCTGCTTTTCTTTTTTCCTGATACAAACAGGGATATAATTCATATCTCTGTCAAACACAAAAGCATTTACAGCCATTTAAACTCACATTGCTGAAGGACATGCATTTTAGAGCCTGATGTTTCGCTCTGTGTGAAAATCTTACAGATGTCATTTGATGGGTAAAAATACCTCACAGCGCGCTTCTAACCCTAACCCTAACCCTAACCCACAGGGAAGGAGACACAAGGAGAGAAATGGTCAGCATGAATAAAAGACAAAAATGAAAGTAAACCAACATTCAATCATCACCACCATCTGAATAAAGACGGACCGCAAGCCTTTGAATAGTTTCTCCACTCTATCACTTTGTGTCCACAGCCCTTTTCTCCCGTCCACTCACCTCTTTTCAGTGTGGACTAAGGCACAAGTTTAATCTTGGGTTGGGTCCAAATCCATTTATTTTCCCTCAAAAGCTTTCTTTCTTCCTCTATCTCTCTCTCTCCCTCCTCCTCCTCAACCTCTCTAATTTTCTCCTTTTTCATCTCCTCTGATGGTAGTTACAGGGGTAATATCAGGAGAGAGATGAAGGCTGTTTCAGCACATACCGTGCGCATATATTTACACAGCGCAATATATCGTCCAGCATAAAGCCGTGTAATGAGATGCTCTGTTCTCTTCTGCTTGTTCCTTTGTTTGTTTATAGTATAATGCAGATGTGAGCAACTATCTCAAAGCGACATTCACAATCGTAGACAAACAGCTTTTTCAACTCTAGCCCGGCCTTGCTGCAATGCATGTGAAGACTGTGAACGAGAATCCCACAGAAAAGGAAAAAAGAGTTCTTTCATCTCCACCGCATGACACACAGCAGGTTTAATTAGAAAGTGTCAGCCTGGCATCAGTAGGTGTGTACCTCCATGTGTCTAACAACAAACCTAGTTTTGATGAGCTTTGGACTCGTTCACAATGGCTAATGCAATGATGTTTCATCCTTACTGCAGGTTGCAGTCCTTTTCAAAATTAATTTCTTTGTCCATTTAGGAAACACTGGCAAATAAATAAATAATACAGGTATTATCAGTTTATGTAAGGTTTTGAAATTAAGTTTAACAGTTTTGCAAAGCCTATGTAAATGTGCACATTGGCCTATAGGTAAATAGAGTTTTGGCGGTGGTTGTGTCTAAATGAGAAAAGAATATTTGTCATTTGAAAGATGGAGTCATTGAATTAATTTGGTCCCAAAGCTGTGATAATAACTGCTGTTGTGCTCACTGAAGAGTTTTGAAAAAGTGACTCAAATTGAGAGATGGATAGTGATTGTTAAAAACTGTAACTTAATACTTTTTTTTTTTTCATAAAATCCAAGCTCACAACAAACTAATAATATATTTGCAAAGCACCAAAGTCAAATGCAAATGGAAAAGACAGTAAAGTGAGTAAAACTCAAAATACTTCAGTTTTGAATAATTATACAGCAAACATAAAGATTGACAATGTTAACATAACATATGACTCATTTTTGGGTGAACTATCCCTTTAACAAACTATTAACTACGACTTTTGCCTTAATAAACTCTTAATTACTGCTTATTAATGTAGTTGTTGAGTTTAGGTATTGGGTGGATTAAGGTGCGTAAAAGGTCATGCAAAATAAGGTATTAATATGTGCTTTATAAGTACTAATAAATCCTATATCTAATATGCTAATATTATGCCAATATCCTATGCTAATAAGCACACTGTAAAAAAAATATTTTCATGATTTGTTATCACGACATTTTCTCTTTTATCAAATCAACTTAGATAATTTATGTGGTTCAGATAACATACTGTAATATTCTTAGTTTCTGTTGATTAAACCAATCTCCTTCATTGTATTAACTAAATTTTTTTGAATTACTTACTTTTTTTAAGTTAAACGAACAATAATTTTGGTTGCACTTTATTTTACAGTACTTGCACTTTCGCAGTGTACTTACCTAAGAAAGTACTGGGTAATATAAGGTAACTATGGGTTAAGGTTAGCTTTAGGGGTAGGTTCAGGGTAAGTACAGTTTGGACTGTAAATAAAGTGCTACCTAGTTATTAGTGAGAGCTGGATCTAAAACTAAAGTGTTACCTATTTTTTTTTTTTCAGAACTGTGACCATGATGTACACCATTCCTGTCCCAGTCATATTCTTGACCCAAAACACTGTCCACTCCCAGATGGTAAATGTTCCTCTAGAGTGATTTTTAAGTGCTTAGTTTCCAAAGGAAGCAGATGTCAGTGAATTTAAAAGGCTGGTAGATCCCGTGTTTGTTCTCTCTCGATGACAGTAACACGAAAACATTGTGTATCCCATAAATGCAGGCAGTGTGTATAGAGGGATTGTGAGTGTCCATTGGAGAGGGCTGATTTGTGTACAAAAGTGTTATTTATTGTTCAAGTGTGAAGTGTTTACTGCAGGGACAAGAGACAGTGTCAGTTCAGTCTAATTCCTCTTCCAACAGCAACACCATCCTTTTTCTCTCTCTCCATCTCTCTCCCCTCTGTTCTCTCTTTTAATCTGTCTGAACACACACTCCGCAGGGTTAATGGACTACATCTTTCTCTTTCTCCTGCTCTAAATCATCCTGTCTTCATTTAGACCCTCTCAGGCAGATGTTTTTAACCGAGGGGAGTCAGGGTCTCACTAACAGACCGGGTGGACCTAGTGAGGAAGCAGCCAACACAGTGCACCAATAGAACCACACACGCTGTCTTCTGTGTGTGCGCGTGTTGCATTAATAGCTGAGGCACGTTCAAAAGAAGGGAGGAGGAAACATGCTTTAGTGCCAGAAGATGAGAAAGTTCAGCCGAGGTGATTGGATTAGCTTCTCCTTTGCACTCAGGGCTGAAAGTGACTGTGTGTGTGTGTGTGTGTGTGTGTGTGTGTGTGTGTGTGTGTGTGTGTGTGTGTGTGTGTGTGTGTGTGTGTGTGTGTGTGTGTGTGTGTGTGTGTGTGTGTGTGTGTGTGTGTGTGTGTGTGTGTGTGTGTGTATCAGTATGGAGGAGAACATGAAGCGTTCACATTTCCTGTCACATGATGATCACATAATGTTCAGATGCATCATTTATTTACACAGCTGTGATATGAAGATGTAATGCTGACTTTGTATTAATTTCTCAACATTTGCATGACATTTCAAAGGAACTGATTACATACATGCAAATACATTCTTGAGTTACTTTTGTATTACTTTATTGCTGTGTCAGCTAAGTGAGACGCTTTCACTTCCAAACTACTTGGTTTTAAAAAAAAAATCACATCGGAAGTGTTTTTGCCCCCAGCGCGATAATCATAATCTCTCCTTCATAATTTGTGTGAAAAGGAATCAAAGTTGTCAGTGCTTTACTGACACTAGTGTTAATTTCAGCTGTGAATTTTATATATAGGTAGTAGTTTATACTGTACGTTAATGGTATTGAGAGTGTAGAGTAAATACGGTAAAGGGGATGGGGCACTCGCCTTGGGCTTATCTGTATTAGATTGAACTACGAAGTCGAAAAGAAAATTAGGTAGATACGTGTTTTTACAATGAGCTTATTTTGGGTATTTTAAACATTCATTAAAAAAGAATCTTATAACACATTACCTCAACAGCGAGCCACATCCACCCAGGAGTGTCCACAACACATCTTGTGTTACCTAAATATGATTCACTTGTGCTTGCACACCCTTTCAGACATAACAGATATTGAGGTGTAAGTAATTATAATTAGTGATGCTATGGGGTTTATGATTACCATCACAGTCTGATCCAAAAACCACACACATGCATAGACAGAGAAAGCATGCTGGGAATTTCTTCTCCTCCAGGCTTTCTTGTGCTTGCAGATATATCCGTCTGTTCTCACTGCTTCCTCTTCTTTATACACTCGCATTAAAAGTCTGTAATAATAGTTTTTCCGTACTGCTGCTATATAAAGCGCACAGTTTCTAAAATGCAAAAATTCAACTTGCAGGTCTCATCAAGCGGAGTAAAACCTACTGGGCCTTCAAATAAAATGTTTGATTGAGTATTTCTAAAGTTAAAGTAAACTCCCGTAACCAAAATAAAAAGCATTCCTTGAGTAAAAAAAAATCTATTTTAAGGTAAATGTATGCCTGCACTACATTTTTGCAAGCCACCAGGAGTTGGCTCATCATAATCTTCACCATGTACACTTATTAACAGTACACAAGTAACAACTCACTCAAAAAAGTGCATTCTTTCATGATTTATACAGAGTGAAATTTAAGTGGTCAAATCAAATCAAATCATTCACCAACTCGTGTATGAAAAGACCAAATCAAATTTGTCGACCCGTCAATAACATCAACCAATAACATCAAACCCTATTGGTGCTTGTGTCATGAAGTCATCTGACATGCAAGAACAAATGAGTTGATCAATGATTTGTGGACTCTAACCCCTTAAGGCCGGCTGTCGCGAATTCGCTTCAAACCCCTTCCATTCAGACTGCAGGCGAGATAGCGTGTGTATTCCCCCAATGCCTGTTTGTGCACATTCGATACATATATACCTAGGAACCTTTTGCACACACTGGTTTCTCGTAGGACCGTTCGGAGTGGGAACTAAATCCGGTTCACGGAAGCTAATATTTTGGTTAGCAAAATCTGCATATCAAGGCCGCAAATGTGGAGAAATTGCCCAAAACGAGGTAAGTTGTGCTAAGATAAAAATATGTACCAGCTTTTTGATTGCTTCTATAGCTATGTTATTCAAATAGACTTCATGTGACGAATATTTTTTACGTAATTTGAAGATTTCTGTTTGTAGCAAATTCGCGACATTCGTCCATAACACCTGGATTCGGCTATAATGGCTACCTATAAAATAATGCTGTATGTAGATGGCTTTCAGCACTCACATGCATTTTATTTAGGCAGATTGTTTCTATAATCATTACAAAAATAATATGTTAGGATCAAAGCCGTAACCAGGGTTTGAAAATGAGTGAGGTCCGGGGCGTTGTGTAAAGAATTGTGCTATAATGGTTAGGCCATCGGACCCACATTCCCCCATGGACATTAAGCTGCGACCCTTTTTTTAAAAAAAGGAATTTTATTTGACATATATATTTATATAATTATGTGTGGGGTAGTCTCTCACTAGGGGGGTCCGGGTGGTATAAACCCGGGATTTTTTTTTAAAAATAAACCATTAAATGGCACTTTCTGGAGAGTTTTGTGCAAAGAAATATAGAAAAAAAGTAGGTCTAGCAAGTCTTATATTTCTGTAATTCACACAGATCAAACTCAAATATGCTGAATGAATAGATTGCTAGTTGAGAAACACTGCTTTAATTGATGTTTTTATGATGGCTTTGTGAAAGGTTAAAACAGCATGAGCCGTCTTCCTGCTGGCCAGTAAGTTATTTGTCAAATTTCATTCTATAACAAACAGATCTGTATTATGCTATGCTATTGTTTTTGATAGTGTTATACATTTCTTTCAGATAATCACGATGATCATTGCGTTTGTCTTACCGAATGTGGTAGCTTTATGCAATTACAGTTTGTCTATAAGCTTTTTTTTTATTAATGCCGACAGTAAAATGTTGCCAGATATTGCTACGAAAAACAAGCAAAACAAAATAATAATAATAATCCGAAATAAGTTCAAAGCTTGTGTTTTGGAAATAAGATTAATATATCACTAAACCTATCATGCAACTTTCCACTTTAATAACTTCCTAAGGTGTCACATTAAATCAGAAAAACAGGTCCTGAAGACTACTGCCACCTTTCCCTTAGGTGGATCTGGCAACACGGAGGCTGCACCCGCGCCCTCACTCACAACGCGCTCTCAAGCCCCGTTCACTGCGCTAGCTTCTCGCAGCAACATGAATTGCAAACACTCATATGAGGTGGTTTAAACACGGCTAATTAATCAGAGAGCTTGACATTTTATTTTTGAATGTAAAAAAACGACCGAGGCCCGGACCTCGGTGACCTCATAGCTGGCTACGGCCATGGTTAGGATATAAAAGCAATTCCTGTCCTTTGTTTTAACATAATGAATGCAACGTTCAATGGGAAGCGACCAAGCTTTTTGTTCACTATGCACTGGAGAAACAAGGACAGAGTTAAACAAACAGAGTGTAATTTACTTATTATAGTGTGTTTTTTTTTTGTTCACTATGCACTGGAGAAACAAGGAAAGAGTTAAACAGAGTGTAACATGGAATGTATAAAAACTACTGTCAATGTTAGGGAGTAGGAGAGTGTTTCGTTTCTTGCTGTTGTCAAGATTCATTAATTTGTCAATTAAAGTTTAAAAGTTCTAACAACTTTGTGACATGAATAAAATCTACATACCTGAGATGGGAAATGTGTTTTATTAATTTTACCATTTTGTAAAACAAATTACCATAAATGCCTGTTGTCGCTAATATGCATCATACCTAAATTTATATCTATTCTATATGCTATAGACAAATTAACAATCTCAACTTAATTTGGAGCCAGAAACACACATAATACATTTTTTACATAATTGTAAATAAATTCAGGCGTCAAGGGGTGTGCAGCTTAGAATCAATCACAAAATTATTTCACTTTGAAAGGCTATTAACTTGTGTGTAAGATCGATCAGTTTGATCTAAGATACACTATCAGAGTCAATGATACTACAGTTCTCTTCAAGCTAGACACCTCCCTAAATCTATGGACACCCCTCCGTGGGAAAATCATTGTGGTGCGGTGAAATCAAAATGGAATGGTACCAATTATCTGTGTTGAATGTTGGAAATTAATTTGATAAACTCAGTAGCTTGCCTTGGATGTTAAAGGGTTAGTTCACCCAAAAATGAAAATTATGTCATTAATGACTCACCCTCATGTCGTCCCAAGCCCGTAAGACCTCCGTTCATCTTTGGAACACAGTTTAAGATATTTTAGATTTAGTCCGAGAGCTTTTTGTCCCTCCATTGAAAATGTACGTACGGCACACACTCTTTGTCCAGAATGGAAATAAAGACATCATCAAAGTAGTCCATGTGACATCAGTGGGTTAGTTAGAATGTTTGGAAGCATCGAAAATACATTTTGGTCCAAACATAACAAAAACTACGACTTTATTCAGCATTGTATTGTCTTCCGGTTCTGTTGTCAATCCGCGTTCATGAGTCCGCTGACGTAAGACGAGCTGACGTGTTATCTGGTGCGCCGAGCTTCGGTTACAGTCTGAGGGAGACGCACGCTGTAAACAAAACAATCTTCGCAAACATGTCTAAGGATTTCGACACAGGGGAAGACTTGCATTTTTTTTTAACCAGACATATTTATTTGAACCCGAATACACGGACGCACCAGATAACACGTCAGCAGCGTCTTACGTCAGCAGCGTCACTGGCCTCGTGAACGCGGATTGACAACAGAACCGGAAGAGAATACAATGCTGAATAAAGTCATCGTTTTTGTTATTTTTGGAACAAAATGTATTTTCGATGCTTCAAAAAATTCTAACTAACCCACTGAGGTCACGTGGACTACTTTGATGATGTCTTTATTTCCATTCTGGACAAAGAGTGTGTGCCGTACGTACATTTTCAATGGAGGGACAAAAAGCTCTCGGACTAAATCTAAAATATCTTAAACTGTGTTCCAAAGATGAACGGAGGTCTTACGGGCTTGGGACGACATGGGGGTGAGTCATTAATGACATAATTTTCATTTTTGGGTGAACTAACCCTTTAAGTGTGAGGAATATTTAACATAATTAATGCCTTCTGATGCTCCACCATCTCCCTTTGGAGCATTGGTAAAGAGCTTCTGATGGAGTAACATGTTTTTTAAGTTCCTATCTGCAGTGCCTTCATGCTATCCAGCTTTTTGACATGTTTTCTTTGCTATAACACGAAGTGAGAAGAATGCGTTATTAGATTCAATACTAAATTGATCTTGTAGAATAAAAATAGACAATATCCTAAATATATCAGATGGCACACAGTCCATTTACTAACCGTCCGATGCATGCTGCACACAAAATGGCAAGAATTGCCTGATTGAATCTGATTGGCTGGTGCTACGCAACTTCTGGGAGTTACAAAGTAATATACCAATATAAAATAATAATGAAATATATCAAAGCAATAATTAAATGATGACAGATTTTGCATTCATCTAAATATTTTAAAGTGTTTGCTTGGGTAAAGTGATGGAATCCTTCACAGAGAGTTACTCAGAACACTCAGAACAGAATAAAACCATTAGTGTCAAATTAGGTGTGTTAAATAGATTATCAATACAGAGTGCCCTATCTTGCACCCAGCGCAATTGACTTTGTACAACGACGCATGTATAATTCCTATTTTGTACCCGACGCACAGTGGACTTTTCCCTCCACAGAGGCACGTTGGTAAATTAGGGAATGAACCTGCGCTCCCGGGGGGCGGTTCAGCGAAAAGAGGAGACGTGTTCCGGCGCAAACGTTCCCTGGTACTATTTTGCAGTTTCAGAAAACAATTCTGCCACAGAACAGGAAAAACCTAGTCTAAAGTCAGTGGCGCGTTATTCAGATGCAATTTTAAGGGCGCACGCTTGGCCATAATGTTGCGTGTGCACAACGCGCATACACTTTGCTTCTCTCATTTACACAGCAGTTCCCATTTTTGCAAACCATAATTAATTACAAGGACAAATATTACCACACGAGGGAAATCATTGTGGTGTCCATGAAGATTGTGTGTCCATGAAGTACACATTTACCCAAATTATTATACGCCTGTTTAACCGTAGCTAATTTGGGTGGGTTTCTCCCATCCCCATACAATGTCACTTCTCTGTCTTTAACCAAAAAAAGAGAATAATACATTTAGTCCTGGCTTCCTTAGTGTTCACACCGTCCTTTTTAAGACTAAAGCTAAAAATACACGAAACATTTTTTTTTAGCCCAGAACACATCAGCATGGTTTTTGATGTGTTCTGGGCTAAATGTGCATGTTGTATGTGCTTACATATGATGATATTTTGACCAGCTGAGAACTCGTGAAGAGTTTATAAAATGTGTCATGAAGTCAGAACAGCAGCAGCAGGAATTCCTCCGTTTTTGACGCCTGTACCAAACTGTAATGAACAACATAGCTCTTCTGACGAGAAAAAAATGGGTATGCTTCAGCATTCTGTCCTTTTTAGGGTATCTGTGGTTTGTTTAGATGTCTTTGGTCCGTGTTGCGTTTATATTTTAGTTGAACCGCACCAGACATCATTTGGACCACCTTTACTGTGGTCTCGGCCCGCTTGTTTGGTGCACACCAGGGTTCAGATGGCAGCGTTCACACTTGTTCAAATGAACCACACTAACAGAGAAATCGCACCAGAGTTCATTTTAATCAAACCATACCTGCCAAGTGTGGTCATCCTAAAATGATGGTTCCATTTTTTTTATTGTGAAGAACATTTTAATCATCTGAATCTGTTCCATGGATATCAACGGTTCTCAATGATAATAAAGAAACTTTATTTTTAAAAGTGCATTTCAGAAAGACCCACCCCTAGACAGCAATTAAAAAAAAATGTGACTGGTTGCTTATGTCCATCAGACACTTTGTAATTGGAAGGGTCTTGGCTAGAATAATGTACAAGACTTCATCCAAATAGTCAAAAGTTTGGCTATGCTAGACTATCTCTGACAGGATTCTGTGTTTCTGCAGCTTTTACTCGAGTTGGTTAAAGAGTTCCAGCTGATATGGTAAGTGACTGCCAAAGGAAAGGGAACTAAAGGGAAATGAAAATACCATGACTATGATTCTATTGTAGTTAATCGTCCATGAGCGAGAGGAAACGAGGAACTCACATTAATCTTTAATTCTCTGGCATTGGCCATGAGCACCAGCAAGACACATACGTCAAGAGAACAGTGTTGCACATGAATAATGCATCAATAGAGTACATTAATTTCACACAGGTCCTGGTGTCTGTTTCCAGCCGCACTGAGTGACAATTAAAGAGTTTTTTGAGTCAATGTAATATTTATGCAATGTTGGTGGTGGTCCTTTAGATGTCAGTCCTCTGATTGCATGTCAGCCACAGTAGAAAACAGTTGTGCAAGGTGATTATCTTTCTGGTGGGCACTCATTTGTTACCTCCTGTCTCTTCATTACTATAACGTATCCAGCCATCTAAATCGGACTCGGGAGTGCCTAACGACATAGAACAATAACAATTTAATTCTCATTGTTTCATTAATTTTATTTCTAAAAAATTAATGCGCCTTGTCATCTAAACTGCACCAGGGAATGTATTACAATATGGAATGATACCGATTTAATTCACACCATTCCATTTGTTTTATTTTTTGAAGACATTTAATAATACACAAGCTGTGGAGCGTGAGCAACTAACAAAGTTTTGAATCTATACCGGAATGAAGATGTATGGACATAGATACAGACAGTCTTTGGTGTGTTGCTATGTGCTGGGAAGCAGAAGGTGAAGCTGTCAGAAGCAGTTCTCTCATATCAGACACTAGAGCTGCAGCGCAAGTCTGTCATGCGTCTCAGCCGCACTGATGTTTGAGGATGATGAGCTTTCAATATGTGAGACTTCTGATGCAGTCCAACCCTCCACTGCAGTTTGGATTTCATCCTGTTACAACATATGCACAGCCAGTCAACAGCTCTTGCTATACAAATGCACAAGGCGCAGGTCTGCACTCACATTTGATGGACTACAAGGATCGAGCGTGTCCTTTAAGAACCTGTTTCACCTCACACTCGTGTCACTGGCGTGTCCTTGTTTCCTGGTGCATGTGCCCTTCTGTTCTGTTGCATTCTGTCATCCTCTTTCTCTCAAATGAATACAGCAGCAACATGTCTCATTGCCAGATTTTACTCTTCAAGGCTTCTCTCCACTTCATCGACGACCATGACACACCTCCCTATAAGGCTGTTACAGAGATGCCCGGCCAACCTGGCCAACTACCACACACACAAACACACACACACACACACAAGTGGGATTACAAAGACTGTCCTATCCAGTGAACACGCAGCTTAACCTGACAATGCAGTAAATTTGACAAAAGGAGTTTACAAAGCTTAATATGGGTTGCAGGCATTAATAGACAGAATTAAAGGGATAGTTCACCCAAAGATGATTTACTGTGATCTAGGGATGTGCCCGAAGCCTGAATCCAAATTCGGAAAGGCACGGAAAATAAATAACACATTCTACGGAGCCCCTAAAGGGACATGGTTAAGCTTGCTGTGGTAGTCGGTTACGTTACAGTACATCAGATTTCACTTATCACGTGAAGATGGTAATGAGAGACGACTGACAGGAGGATGTTGGGGGATTTGGTGCACAACAGATCCTGACCCTCATTGACAAATATCTTATTCTTATCTTGTAAAATGTGCGGTCAGCAACGCCGATCCCTGTACACGGAGTATGCGTGATTGCAAATTGGAAAGCAAAAGCAAAAAGCAAGCGTGCATTCAAAACCGATTTCAATACCCCACATATTGATAGCGTCTCCCTGATGCCCGCAAATTATATACAATATTATTATCCAGCTATATTTTTTAATCATGCTTTTTTGAAGCTCATCAGTGTGAATCATCATGAATTTACACTGTATGGAAAGGAGCAGTGTAAAAAAAAAAAAGCTAAAGCAGCACAACTGTTTTAACATTAATAATAATAATAATAAATGTTTCTTGAGCACCAAATCAACATATTAGAATGATTTCTGAAGAATCATGTTATGATCCACATCGCATTTAAATCATGCATTTATCTAGCGTATCACACTAACTTTTTCTATAGTTCTGTATTAACATTTACAGGTATGTCCTTAACATGTTGTTTGGCAGTATTTTTACACTATTTTTGACTATTTTGTTTCTATTGATCAATACTTGTGGATCTGACATCTGTTAATGCACTTCGTTTCTACTTATTAAACAGCGTGCTTCAGTAGTTTGGGGAAAATGCAGTACTCCATCATTAGATAATGAACAATGTAGTTAAAAGTAAAATACATCACTTCTGTGCCAATAGCATGATGAAACTGCAAAAAATAATGTCAGATTTTACACACATCACATTAAGTATGCAATTTGCTATACAATATCAGGAAACTTCAGATGGTCTGCTACTGACACTGCCCCTCCTGTCTCTCTCTCTCACCTTCAGCTCCTGATGGGCAGATGGTTGGGGTGATAGAACCGAAAGATCTTTTGTTCTTTTTTTATGCCCTCAGAGCAAAAAGCATTAATAGATTGCAGGTGTGAAGGTGAGCTTTTGTGAAATTTCTTATATACCACATAATACGTCAGTGGGATGTTCATGCCGAATGAGAATGTTACCAGAATAAAGACAGAGACTGCAGAACAGTTCTGTAGCTTTGATGTCGGCACATAAGCTGAGTAAGGAAAGCACGGGGAGTAAAAATAGTAGGACTGCTCAGTCGTTGTGCTTTCAGGGGCATACAGGCTTATATTCAGGATTTATGAGTGGTTGAGCCAAGAGTATAAATCCTTATGTAAACATATAGCTCAGGTCAGACTGCTTTATCGATCCTGCAAAAGGTTCCAGTTCCCAAGAGATCAGCCTACCTCATACTGCCATAATCATATTGATGTGTTCAACCAGCTGGGTCTCTGGTTGTGTGGTGGAGAAGTTTCACCGTGACCCAATTACAGTATGTCTGAAGTTGTGCTTAGGTACTGGTGGACAATGAGAATTATTTGAAATAATGACTGGAGTAGAAGCATATATGCATAGAGACCAAGCTCTGGTGACTGAGTGAGCTTGATTATCCATGAGATACGATGTAGAGCTGAATGCAGCTGATGGCTGAAGCTTTACGGCTGTCTGTCAGACTTCCAAGAGCTGTGATTCACATTGTAGGCCTCTGATCATCGCTGCTCAACTTCTTCAAACATGTTAAAACTGCATGAAAGTTTTCTGGGAAAAGAATTTGTATTACGTGTCTATATAACTGCTGCAAGGTCGCTTGAGCTGTTAGTTTTGAAGCTATGCTTCAGCTGCATGATAATTGTGTATGTCTTAAGGATATAGACAGCCTTCCACAGCTATGATTCGGTACAGCTATGAGGTTTTCAGGTCTAAAGAAGGAGGATAAACAAATACTACAGGTGGAGATAAAGAGCTTCAGTACAATAAAACACTTCTAAGATCAGGTGGAGTGCAAACACCAGCAGAACAATATAAAATTAGGATCATTACCGGCTACAAAACAATTTATAACTTTGTGGTGCTTGTTAATGAGAGTGTTAAAGGGTTAGTTCACCCAAAAATGAAAATTATGTCATTAACGACTCACCCTCATGTCGTTCCAAGCCCGTAAGACCTCCGTTCATCTTCGGAACACAGTTTAAGATATTTTAGATTCAGTCCGAGAGCTCTCTGTCCCTCCATTGAAAATCTATGTACCATATACTGTCCTTGTCCAGAAAGGCAATAAAGACATCAAAGTAGTCCATGTGACCTCAGTGTTACTTAGAAGTTAGTTAGAATTTTTTGAAGCATCGAAAATACATTTTGTTCCAAAAATAACAAAAACGACGACTTTATTCAGCATTGTATTCTCTTCCGGTTCTGTTGTCAATCCACGTTCACGACGCTGCTGACGTAAGACGAGCTGACATGTTATCTGGTGCGCCCGAGCTTCGTTTACAGTCTGAGGGAGAGGCACGCTGTAAACAAAACAATCTTCGCAAACATGTCTAAGGATTACGACACAGGGGAAGACTTGCATTTTTTTTAACCAGACATATTTATTTGAACCCGAATACACGGACGCACCAGATAACACGTCAGCAGCGTCTTACGTCAGCAGCGTCACTGGACTCGTGAACGCGGATTGACAACAGAACCGGAAGAGAATACAATGCTGAATAAAGTCGTCGTTTTTGTTATTTTTGGAACAAAATGTATTTTTGATGCTTCAAAAAATTCTAACTAACCCACTGAGGTCACATGGACTACTTTGATGATGTCTTTTTGCCTTTCTGGATAAGGACAGTATATGGTACATAGATTTTCAATGGAGGGACAGAGAGCTCTCGGACTGAACCTAAAATATCTAAACTGTGTTCCGAAGATGAACGGAGGTCTTACGGGCTTGGAACGACATGAGGGTGAGTCGTTAATGACATAATTTTCATTTTTGGGTGAACTAACCCTTTAATGAGAATACTCTGTTCTTCAACAGATTTGGGTATCCAGCAATGCTCTTTCACCAACATCCTTTTGCCACTCATTTCTGCTTCCTCTACTTCCTCTGTCTCCCTCTGTTCTCTGTCGTTAAACACCTACTTAGACAGAATCATGCCCAGGGTGTTAAAGATGAGCTAACAAGCTCTGTGGGTTCTTCAGCACCTCACACTAAATCAGATAACAATATCCAAACTAGGAAAAATGTCCTGCGTTGTTTCAGTGCCAAAGCATGACTACAAAGCAGTTCCTTGAAAGGCAACTCTGAGCCATAATCTCAGATCTAAATCCTCTGCAATGCAGTGCGAATGATCTAGTTCCACAGGTCACTATTATCTTTGATCAATTTCTTTTATCTTCTTGACTTCTCTTGTGCTTTTACTACAAGGGTGCCTCTCTTGAAGAGCAAACTCTGAGCAATGTAAGGATGTTCCAGACACCTGCCCTGCGTCAGATTTTGCGTACTTTCCTCATACACAGTAGTAGGATTGAGTAGGATGAGTAGGATTCCAAATACTCGAAACACTCAGATAGCATAATGCATCTGCTGGGATTCTGAAGTCTAAAACACCTTGGTCATTCCAGCTGAGGAGCCATGATTAAATTCATCAATGGTTGAAAAGTACTGCACTGTAAAAGAACAAGAATTTGGAAGCAGCTCTAGATTATGGGCCACTTTGAGGCTCCAGGACTGATGATGGTGAACGGCACTGAGGAGCAGGGGACCTGTCCTGGCTGTTTTTGAGTCCGGTACGGTTAAATCAGAAATAAAAACACAGTTGTGCCAAACAAGAAAGGTACAAATCTTAATGTGTGCTGCGGACTGCAACAGATGATCGATTATTCTGTAGCGACCAATGCGCTTTTCAACTGTGAGTCACAAAGTCTCATGGCGATGATGCCTAGACACAGCAGAACAGAACCGGTCCATAATTCCATCTTTCTAACCTTATGCAAGCGCTTTGAAAAAAAACAAGCCTTTCAGTTTTTTCTGTCACACTGGGTTAGAAATTATGACCTACAGTTGAAATGTGCATTGTTGGAAAATGTAAGGAGTCTCAAATGAGGCTGGATACCGTAACAGGGCATGGCATAAGCACCGTTGGACGTTAATGAGAGTAATCTTGCCGTAATTATGGAGCGCACTGTGATTGTGAGTGTGTGATGTGGCAAGGCGGCTAGGAGGAGAGCGTGGTTTAGAAGACCCTTTAACTGCAATAATGGCTCATAATTAAACTAACACGTCTGGGTGAAATATGCAGAGGCATGAATATTAACACCTGCTTTTAGGCTGAACAGTATATTTGAATAGTCTGCCATCTGGTGTGCCTACAGCCCATTCACCCTAGAGTAATTAATGGCTGGGTTCATTCTTCATAAACAAGTTCCAGATATACTGATATCATCATCATCATCATCTAATTCTTGGTTTTATGGATGTCTGGGAAGAAAATACTGCACAACACACTTCGATCCGGTCTCATTAAGAACACCAACACCTGTAAAACTCGACAACCCTGCATATAAATATATATCCAACGAGTCTGTTTGCATAGGGATTGCTGTCTAGGAAGAGTGCTTTAGTGTAGCTGGCCTGAGTTTAAAAGAAAAACCTGAATGTCATGCTCAGTATGAAACCTGAAGTAACGCTTGCGATGATCAATTCATTAGTCATCACACTCTCGGCTCTTTTAATTACTCTTCAAACACACATTAACCAAGTTTCAGTTGTGAAGGCATGAGCATTATATGCTGTACGGTAGAGCGTGGTCAAGTCTGAAATTAAAATGTGCTTGAGGCTAATGAAGAGCTCTCCAGACAACAGCTGTGTTTTAATGCATCCCTGCACTGCACAGGAGCTCTCGCACTATGGAAAAAGCATCCTCAGAGCAGCCATTACATAGCCATAAATCAATTACCAACCTTTAACATTAATTATATTTCAAGCTGAACAACATGAGTGTGCTTTGATGGATGCTAGCATTTGCCACGCCCACATATCCCATCAGCCCCTGCTATCTGATATCAGCACATTCTCACTTAATGGAATCTGAAGGGCCGATATCCTGCAGACACACACCATTACACTCCATTACTGTATCGGCGCTTGAGTGTGTGAGCGTGTCTATGAGCCTTTTCTGTACTAAAGTGAAAAGTAACAACAAAACACTTTTTGAGCTGCCAAGAAGTTTTGATGGGAGGGTATGATAAATAAATAATATTAATCATAAGATGATATAATAAGAATAATACATTGATATAATTGATCATATTAATATCATACAAGTACCACTTTCAAGCAAGCATAATGGCTGTTTGCAGCTAAAATAACTCTAAGCGGATGACACCAGGAACCTTCACAGAAACACCACATTCAAGTTACGAATGGCCGCACCGACTCTTAAATTAAAAATAAGGTGGATAAAAGGTCCAAAGTAGAGTCTCTGACAAGACGTGATCTGCGTAAAGGCCCACACCTTCAGTACACAATATAAGTGACACCAATATCCACTACACAACACAACACTAGGGGCGCTCAATCGTGTTCATGAAGAACTATCTGTTGATATTGTGCTGAATTACATTCAAAGTGGGATGTGGGGTATTTCCAATGGTGCATCTCATTCAGCTCCCTGGTTCAGTAGTAAGGGCAGTGATAAAGGAGTCGGCCATTTTAAGTGCCGTCTCAATCACAAAATCATAGTGCACTGAAACATTTGCTCCCTAAAAAGTTCCATTGACGCTCACTATGTTTCCTTAACAGAAGTTCTGATGCGCAAAACATAAATCAGGCAACCCAACTCACTACACATAATGACAAGCGATAGATGTTTTTAAAAATCATATTTCAGCATAAATATACAGTACATCGTTAGACAAGTAATGATCATAATCTAGCTAACATTTATAATTTATATGTATTTATATGTACATATATTTATATGTAACAAGCAAAGTATTTATTATAATGTACTTTAAATAACGTTAAAAAATAAGTCAGAAAGATTCTGCTGTTGTTCATAATTACCAGTATGTTGTACAATGAAGAAGTTGTCATGTTGCTGGAAATAGAGTCATCAGTGTCCCAATGAGCCATGCAGGGTCTTTACTGTCCTTGCAGTGCCTGAATTTGTGTACACGATATACCAATTCACAACCTAAGATGCTAGAGCTGATTGAGACGCACCCCAATATAGTGGATGGGTTGATATGTTGAGCTAATCAGGAACAGCTGCTTAAGTGGCATCAATGAATGTGTCCCAAATGACGTACTATACATTATGCACCTATAGTATGCATTATGTACTCTATTGTGAATTTTATAAGGTTCTTTTTTTATCCAGCATTAGAGTCTAATAGTCCCTCTACCTCCAAAAGGAAAGCTGTGGCAGTTGAGAGCATAAAGTGTCCAACATTCCACACTTGATTTCTTTGGTTAATTAGGATCCTTTAAATCCGAGTATTTTAAGTGCCCTTTCTCTTTATGGATGATGTTTTTTTTGGTGTGAACACAATTTTCGGCTAACAGGGAACGCTCTCAGAACTTCTCTTAAATTTTTTATCAAAATGTTCTTACAGTAACATTATGTGCATTCAAACTTGTCTGGTCTTAAACAATGTTTTCAAAAGGTTAGGACAAAAATGTTCATACATCATTCAAAATGTTTTTTTCTTAAACATTTTAGTTGAAAATGTTTTTTTTGCAAATTTATAAGATAATGTCCCCTTATATAACAAAAAAAACGTGTGTAGCCTATACGTTAAACTGGACATTATTGACATTCAGAAAACATTCAGAAACATACTAGAAAATTGCATAGAATGGAGCATGAATTGGGAAAACATGTTATGTTTTTAAATATATGATTATGAATACCTTGATTAGTTAGGCCAAGGCACACTTCCCATTCAAAAATTTGTTAAAAAGGTGATATATTTGACAAAATGTGTAGGTTTGTAGCACATTAGTTCAACTATAAAATAGCCATTTAAAATGTCTTGTAAACATTTTTTAATTGGAATTGTGTCCTGAACTACCTTTTTCTTACCAAAGAGTTCCTTCAAATATATATTTTATAACCCCTGCTGGACTTGTTTTTTTTTTAACCTTGATTAGTTGTTTCTGGTTTATTTGTTGACAGTTGAAACTCATTTTTGCGGGAAGGTAGAGATCCAGAGCAAGCCTAAACACTATATTGGAAACTCACCTACCTCCTCCATGCAAGAGAAGAAGATACAACCACTTCTCCACAGAGCTCATTCACGTCCTCATTGCTTATTCATGTTTTCGAAGAACACCCATTTCACTCTCCACAGGAAGTTTCCACACAAACACTCTAAAAACTAGAGGTAATTTCTTTTCAAATGGCTAATACAATACCAATATCTAAAGATCAGAGTGACAGATGACCAATATAATGCCAACATATGACACCTTAATAAAAATCAGATGTACACAAAATCCCCGAATTTAAATGCATATGTGAAACAAAAATCTGCACTACTAACACTGTTAGTAAATTTCAGAACTACCACTAGGCAGAATGATCACATCTATTAAACAGCCAAAGGCCTATCATTGCCAAATAAGACACATCTTCTCTTTGAATGCAGAAGAGCTAGCTTTCCTTCTGAGGTTAAGCTCATTTTTAAGAAAGGGATGAGAACTCAATGTGATCTGTTCAACACATTCTGTTCTTGCGAAACTGAGCAAGTGAGAGCTTCTTCAGAGAAAGAAGTTCTTCCCATCACTTCACCTGTAGAGTGTCCCAGAGAGACACTTATACAGAGAGTGTATGTCTTGAGATATACGTTGTGCTCAGTGACTATGATATTTGGAGTCTCTCTTTCTTTCTCTGCCATCATGTCCTCCATTGATAGTTATGTGACATTGCAGACAGACTGGGTGCTGACACCAATGACACAATCATGCTAACCAGGGCATATTCCGCATGTGTGTGTGTGTGTGTGTGTGTGTGTGTGTGTGTGTGTGTGTGTGTGTGTGTGTGTGAGTGAGAGAGAGAGGGAGGTTTAACAAGCACTTTATGATACTATGAACCTTACATCATGTTACATTACTGGCAGTTATTAAAAAAATAATAATAATAAAAAAATATTACTTTATAATTAAAAATTCACAATGAGCTGATAGATTTGTACTTTACATAGTACCTCATTAAAACACCATACATCACAAAAGAAAACCACATTATTTGTAAGTCAATAAGCGAATTCGTTTTTCAGTCTTCCCTCTACCAAGCGTCAAAACATCATTTCAGGATCTATTGTATAGCAAGTTGTAGACCTTTGTTCTTTCTTGTTTTCCAAATTGCAAGTTTAGCTGTTCCCATCAAAAAATTTAATAAACATATTTTCCTCCTCATTGAAAAATTGTATTTCATTCCCCCAATAAACACTTTATCGGAAAAAATCCTCATTAAAACTTCTAAACCAAGTCTTAAGCAAAACAAAAAGGTCTTGTAATCTGTTACACCTTAAAAACAAATGTTCTAGATCCTCCTGCTCCCCACAAAATCTACATTCCCCAACTACTGCCGGATTCAGGTGTGCCACATGTCGGTCCGTATGGTCCCGTGAATAATCCACCACTGTAGATCAGCAGTACGCCTCTCTACATGGGGTTTATACAGGGTCCGCCACCTGCCCGCACAAGAAAGTCTGGTTGTAACAGTTCTGGCCATCTAGAAGCTTTTTGCTTCTTCAATGAATCTCGATGTGTGACTTTAATTGTAGTGCAGTGTATTGCTTTCTTAGACACATTTTTAAAATGGTCTAGCTGAGGGGTCTTGAAAGGTACAATTGAGTCTGCAACTTCACCTTCTTCATTTAAGACAGGTGAAATTTTTATTTCTGGAAAATCTTGACCAGTTCTCATGTTCTGTGTTTTTCTCAGTCCTATCCAAGTCCTGCAGATGCTTGGTAGTGCATTACAGATTTCTTCTTTCAATTTTGAAACAAGATGCAAGGACTTTAACCCCCGTCATCTCTTGAAGTGCCTCAATGGACTTCCAACCCCTCTCATCCAGGAGATGTTCAAGTTTCTGAAAACCATTCCTCAGCAAACATCTACTCACGCTCACGGAGGACAACAGTCTAGTCTGGACCATTGGGTTGAAAAACAACAGTTCCTCTGGAGTCCAATGTCCTTGGTCACCCATATCTCGCTCCACTCTAAAAAGAGTTCTCCGTGTCTGCAGCATAGACTTATAAAAAGGTGGAAGCTCTGACAGGCTTACTTCCTTGAGTTTCATTAAAAACAGGTGTCTATCAAATCCAAGTCCTACTGCCCCCTTCAAAAACGCACTTGAAGTTTTGGCAAATACCACATCCATTTTGTAGAGAAGTCTCTTCACAGCTTGAATCCTAAAAGCCCGGATACGACTCCTCACATCCACCAAGCCTTGACCAGCCTCTTGAACTGGTAAATAAAGTTCAGCTGCACGGATCCAGAGCTGTCCGCTCCAGAAAAACTTCCTTTGTATCATAGAAATAAGTTCTTCAGGAGGCTCCATAGTTATAGTCCTCTGCCACAACATCGACACAGTGAGATTATTGACAACCAGAGCTCTCCCCCAATAAGACAATTGTGGCAATAGCAATTTCCATTTCGACAATTTAGCAGACACCTTCTCCAGCAGACCCTCCAAATTTTTCTTTTGAAATTGGTAATTCCCCCAAAAAACTCCTAGTGTTTTCAATCCGTCTTGTCTCCATCATAACCCACCCGGGAGTTGAGGAAACCCAATACCTTCCCACCTACCAATAATAAACACTTCACTTTTAGACCAATTAACTCTAGCAGAATAGGCTTTTTCATATATTCCAATAGTTTGGTTTAAGGTTGTAATATCCTTTTGACTAAAAACACTAATGTCATCTGATATGCAGATAAAAATAATTTAAAATTTTCATTTGAATTAGGAATTACAACTCCTTCAAGATTCCTCCTCAATCTACACAACAAAGGTTCAATAACCAAGCTGTACAACTGCCCGGAAAGTGGACATCCTTGTCTAATGCCTCTCGACACAGATATTGGTTCACTTAATCCACCACCTGCTTTCACCATAACAGAAACATTACAATACAACAACCGAATATAGGATATAAATCTGTCACCAAACCCAAAATTAGGGATGCATGATATATCGACCACATATCGATATCGGCTGATAAATGGTCATTTTTGATATGATGACTTATTATGGTATGATGGTATTATTTTCATCAACAATATGGTTTGATTCAAATAATTTTGTCCGTGCGGAGGCGATTACATTTTATTTATCCATGGCACATGCACTTTGCATGTTTCTTTATATGCAGCCCAATGTTATCCAATGACTTGTTTGCATTATTTGGGTATTTTATTATAATTTAATTTACACATAATAAAGATACTGGTCTCCAGTTTTTGAGAAGTCCCAAGTCCCCTTTCTTTGGAAGCAGCGACAAGACTGCTCTACGACAATGTATGGGAAGAGTTTTGCTTCTAATGCAGTCCAGTACCACTTCATAATAATGTCCAATTATTTCCCAGAACTGTTGATAAAAGTCTATAGTCCATCAATTCCAGGAGAACGGCAAATATGCAACAGGCACATTACTTCTAAGTTCTTTAAAAATGATTAAATTGTCCAATGCCTTTTTCTGTTCATCCCCAAGCTGAGGTAATTCCTTAAGCAAATCACCAACACTTTCAGTATCACAGCTCTCAGCACTGTATAATTGTTATAATAATGTGTATAAATAATCTTTTTCAACGCATCACAATGTACACCTTCATTATTAGTTACCAGATTTTGTTTCCAACAACTCAATGTTGCTCAATATTCTAATTATATGAGCAGCACTTGTATGCTTAAATATATGCACTTAAAATCATACTTTTAAAAACTGGACTTGGAGATAATATAATTTTAATGAAATAAATGGCTGCATAAATGTATACGTAAACTCTGTAAAAATAAGTGCACTTTGTAATACTGTCAAATTAAAAGTTTTCCCTTAAATTACATTTAAAATAATTATGTTTTTAATAATTTACATTTACATTTACATTTAGTCATTTAGCAGACGCTTTTATCCAAAGCGACTTACATCTGAGGACTAAAGCAAGCGAGTCATCGTGAAGAGGGAAGAACAACGCAAGAAGTGCTCAAAATACAAAGTTCAGGCATTGCTCAGAGTAGCAAAAGCCAGACAAGGGAAGATTTAAAAGGTTTAAAGGAGATTTTTTTTTTTATTTTTTTTTTATGTTAAGTACTCACGGAAGAGATGAGTTTTCAGTTGTCTTTTGAATGCTGTCAGGGATTCTGCATTCCGGACGAGGGTGGGGAGATCATTCCACCAGCATGGAACCTTGAATGAGAATGTTCTGGAGAGAGATTTAGTGCCTCGCTGTGATGGCACCACGAGCCGTCGCTCCTTGGCCGATCGTAGGCTTCTGGTAGGGACATAGACTTGTAGTAGGGAGTGAAAGTAGGACGGAGCTGAGTCTGTGGTAGATCTGTAAGCAAGCGTCAAAGCTTTGAATTTGATGCGAGCAGCGAGTGGTAGCCAATGCAGGGAGGTGAACAGCGGAGTGACGTGGGCCCTTTTGGGCTCGTTGAAGACAAGGCGGGCTGCAGCATTCTGGATCATTTGTAGAGGTTTAGTAACACATGACGGAAGTCCAGCCAGAAGAGCATTGCAGTAGTCAAGCCTAGAGATAACCAGGGCCTGGACGAGAAGTTGTGTTGCATGCTCAGTTAGGAAAGGCCTGATCTTCCTGATGTTATACATTGCAAACCTGCATGATTGAGCTGTCTTTGTAATGTGGTCTGTGAAGGTCAGCTGGTCATCAAATATTACTCCAAGGTTTCTGACCGACCTTGATGGGGTGATTGAGGATGACTCTAGCGGGATAGTGAAGTCGTGCTGTAGAGACGGATTGGCAGGGAGAACGAGAAGTTCAGTCTTTGCCAGGTTGAGCTGCAGGTGATGTTCCTTCATCCAAGCCGAGATGTCAGCCAGACAGTTTGAGATTCGTGCAGCTATTGTGGGATCATCTGGTTGAAATGAGAGGTGGAGCTGTGTGTCGTCAGCATAGCAATGATAAGAGAAACCATGTGCCTGTATGATGGGTCCCAATGATGTGGTGTAGATGGAGAAGAGGAGCGGTCCAAGCACTGAACCCTGGGGAACCCCTGTGTTCAGTTGATGTGCTTTGGATACCTCGCCTCTCCATGCAACCCTGAAGGACCTACCTGTGAGATAGGACTCAAACCAGTGGAGGGAAGTTCCTTTGATGCCCAGTGATGAGAGGGTGGACAGAAGGATCTGATGATTCACAGTGTCAAAGGCAGCAGAAAGATCCAGCAGAATGAGAACTGAAGATTTGGAACCAGCTTTTGCGATCCGCAGGGCTTCTGTGACCGACAGTAGTGCAGTCTCAGTTGAATGGCCTCTCTTGAAGCCAGATTGGTTGACATCTAGCTGGTTGGTCAGAGACAGGAAAGATGACACTTGGTTGAAAGCAACTCGTTCAAGTGATTTCGCAATGAATGGTAGGAGAGAGACAGGTCTGTAATTCTCTAATAGTGATGTGTCTAATGTTGTTTTTTTAAGCAGTGGAGTTACCCGAGCCTGCTTGAATGCTGAAGGGAAAATGCCAGTGTGGAGGGATGAGTTGATGATGTGTGCGAGTGCTGGTAGAAGTGTGGGAGAGATGGCTTGTAGAAGGTGTGAGGGGATGGGATCTAGAGGGCAGGTGGTAGGATGACTGGAGAGGAGAAGTTTAGATACTTCTTCCTCGGTTAGCGGAGAGAAGGTAAAGAGAAGGTTTCCGGTAGTGGGAGAGGATGGTTTGGGTTCCTGTGTGTGTGGAGTTTTTGAGGAGTATATATAATAATAATCTTTGTTGTGCTTTAAATTACACTTATTTTGATGTGTTGAACATACAAAAGCACATCTAAAATACTTATAATTTTAATTGTAGTGTATTATTCGATATTACATTTAAAGTTCATATATTTCAAATGCACTAAAGTGCAACATCATCATTACAAATGTGTAATTACAAATATATATATATATATATATATATATATATATATATATATATATATATGTAAATACATGACATACAAATTCCAATAGAAATTACATTTAAGTATTTTTAAGTTTACTGTAAATTCTTGATATAAATTCAGCAATCCACTTTAACGATATATCAAAGATAACAGAAGTAATTTTGAAATTGTATATAAAGAAGTCCTAGAGGACTCAAAAAAGTTAAGCTAATTGCATTTTTGCTAATTACATTTAATGTACATAACTATAATAAAATTAAATTAAAACTTTACATTCAGTTTGCACATTCCCGTGTTCTTTTAAAGTATACTATTTCTATAACAAGTACACTTAATAGTATGCTATAAAGTGTATTTCATTTACTTTTGCTTTGAATGCCACTTGCTTTGTTATTTTTTTATATAATGCAAATACATTCATATATTCTTATGGCCTTTAAATTGTGTCTTTTCAGAGTCAACGCTGTTAAGTATAGCTATTCATTTTCCTCGTTTCCTCTGTTTCACCTTACATACACACACTCAGTGCAGGATCCCCCAGATGGCTCCATGTCACCTAACAGGAACAAAATCCATCAGGAATAATGTGACATCGGTTGGACAAACACACACACAACGACACATCCAGACAGACCATCCTCCTCCACTGCTGCAGTGAGCCATCTGTGAATCAGAAAATGATTTATTTATTCAGAGATAAACATCTCTCCTCCTCACACAAAAAGACAGGCACATGAGCACAGTCTTTTTTTCTTCCTACATTGTGTATGTGTTGAGCAGAAAATGAGCTGGGAGGAAGACCTGGACCCTCCGTCTTCCTCTAAAAGATCATTCTGTTTCAGTCTACCGCACAACGTCTCAGTTTCTCCTCCTCATGCTTGATGGATGGGAAAAATGACGAAGGAGTGTAGATGTACAAAGGGAGGAAAAATCTGAATGTCTGTGTCCCCTACCGATGTCATTCTGAGTTGTGAGGACATCCTCTCTAGAGTAGCAAACAGCACACAGAGCCCCCGAGGAACCCTGTGCCAGCAACTGTACAAAAAGATCTCAGCTTAAATCAGGAAAATGACTGAAGTTAAGCAAAAACCCAAATGCTTGTCCTTTCTCCAGCAGAGAAAAGAGTTCGATATGAACCATCGCTGTCAGAAGAAACAGCTACTAAAGAAGTGACAGAAATCAGCACAGTCTTTTACAGTTTACAGAGATACTGCACTTGAATAGATAAAGTAGTATTCATTCCTAACACACACACGGAGAGAGAGAAAGAGAGAGAGAGAGAGAGAGAGAGAGAGAGAGAGAGAATGCTTCTCATTGTTCTGCGCTCATCTGAATTCACAATAAATGTTCTGTTTGGGCTCTCAGAAGCACCAAGGTCCTTGCTGTTGAAATATTACGTTTAAACATATTTTTTTTAGTCTTGGGAGCTGAAACAAAATTTCAACTTGATAACATGCTTTAAACATGCTTGATGACAAATGTTTCATTATGCAAGTTTGGGGTCTCAGAGAAAATGAATAAAACATGCCATATTGTTTAGATTGGTGTACACATTGTAGTACAATCCTGTCAGGGGGGTTTTCATGCTTTCGAAATTAGCACCAAACTGAAAAGTAAAATCTATATTTTAGATCAGTGATTCCCAACCTTTGAGCACCTTTGGGGGGGTGTCAAGAGTTTGCAAGGGGGTGTGGGAACTTTGAATATGCTTTGAAGACAAATATGGATGCAAAAAAAACGGTATGGCAAATATGAAAAGCTCAGCGGCAGCAGCAGCGGTGTCTCAGTCACCACCAGGATAGAGTAAAATACTTCTTTAAATATCTCTCAACAAATCAGCATTATCAGTGGCTGCTGTTCAGTCTGCAGACCAGTTTAGTATCATTGATGTTAATATTTTACCTCAGATTTTATTTTTATATTTTCGGTTTTATTTTTCATTTCAATGATTTAGTAATTTTGTTGTGTTTTTGCAATTTTTTTAAAATATTAATATAGTTGTTGTTAAGTCTGGTTAATTGTTTTAGTAAACTAAAGGAAAATGTAAAATGTTCCCTTCACAGTTGTCACGGTGTGGGTCTTGTCTGTCACGTGATTCCCTGTTTGTCATGTGATCCTGCCATGTGTCTCGTCATTTTGTAGTTGTTTGATGTTGCTTGTGGATTACCTGTTTGTTTTATTAAAGTAATGCGGCAGTTGGATTCTCTCTCCGCTTCGTCCTTGCCGCAACGTAACAGAACGACCGACAAACCACAACTGAAACACAGAGGTATAAATACACAAGCAGACAAGCTAAACAAGATAACAAGGGGACGTGGTTAATCCGAGACACCTGGGGAGAATAATCAACAAGACAAGGAACACCTGTGGACGATAAGCAAACAAATAACAATCCACAGTGCAAACACAGGAATCAAACTCGGGAAGATAACGCTCAGAAATGATGGCCGGGGCAGATCAAGACTTCCCCCCTGTTATCTTGTTTAGCTTGTCTGCTTGTGTATTTATACCTCTGTGTTTCAGTTGTGGTTTGTCGGTCGTTCTGTTACATTGCGGCAAGGACGAAGCGGAGAGAGAATCCAACTGCAGCATTTAAGGGGAATCTCCAGCCTGATCCTTATTCCCAGGACGGCCTCCGCCGAGCCAGTGTCTCCGGACAAGATGGCCACTGCCGAGCCAGTGTCTATGGACAAGATGGCCGCCGCCGAGCCAGTGTTTCCGGACAAGATGGCCGCCGCCGAGCCAGTGTCTCCGGACAAGATGGCCGCCATCGAGACCGACTTGCCGGAGCTTATTCCTGCCGAGCCTTCGCTTCACGTCAGCCCTGTACAGCCTTCACCGCTGGTCCCGTCCAGCCCAGAGCCTTCACCGCTGGTCCCGTCCAGCCCACAGTCTTCACCGTCATGGCCGCCCGAAGGGTCTTCACCGTCATGGCCGCCCGAAGGGTCTTCACCGCCATGGCCGCCCGAAGGGTCTTCACCACCCTGGCCGCCCGAGGGGCTGTCTACGCCCTGGTCGCCCGAGGGGCTGTCTACGCCCTGGTCGCCCGAGGGGCTGTCTACGCCCTGGTCGCCCGAGGGGCTGTCTACGCCATGGCCGCCCGAAGGGTCTTCACCGCCCTGGCCGCCCGATGGACTGTCTCCGCCGTGGCCACCCCAGGGGTCTTCTCCGCCGCGGCCGCCCGAGGGGTCTTCTCCGGCGTGGCCGCCCGAGGGGTCATCTCCGCCAGGGTCACCCGAGGGGTCTTCTCTGCCCTGGTCACCTGCACAGCCTGCTCCGCCCTGGCCCCCTGCACAGCCTTCTCTGCCCTGGTCCCGTTCCCCTGCACAGACTTGGCCCTCATTCCCTCCCCCAAGACCACCTCCGCTTCACCCCCCTCCTGAACTATTGTGTTTTTTTTGTTTTGTACTAAGGGGCGTGGGGAGCCGCCCAATGGGGGGGGGGGGGCGGGCGCTATGTCACGGTGTGGGTCTTGTCTGTCACGTGATTCCCTTTTTGTCATGTGATCCTGCCATGTGTCTCGTCATTTTGTTGTTGTTTGATGTTGCTTGTGGATTACCTGTTTGTTTTATTAAAGTAATGCTGCAGTTGGATTCTCTCTCCGCTTCGTCATTGCCGCAATGTAACAACAATATAGCTGAAGTTTAATTTTTTCTCATTTCAACTAATGTCTGTTTTAATTTAAAGAAAATATATTTTTTAATGGTTTTGGTTTAGTTAACGATAATAACCCTGCTACAGACTTAAACAACAAAATGACATTGAATAATAATAATTCAACAAAAATTATGTTTAATTATGCTGTAAGATTAATTACACCTATGGGTTGTATTTAATATCAATTTGCAATTATCAAATAACTACTGTAACTAAATTATACTTTATCGATAACATATTTTTTTTAATATTCTTATATATAAATCTTTTGTCACACACTTTCAACCATACTGTTTCACACCGATATTTCTTGTTCTCCATACATCTATTAATTGAAATTCATGCATAATTTTAACAGTGTGCTACTTGATTGACTATGAGGCTCTTTCCCATGTCTGTCCACTGTAATATCTGTTGTGCAATTCCAGTCCCCTCCAATTACAAGACACACACTATCATCATACTTCTAGATGGCATTTCTTAAAGTGCCCCTATTATGCTATTTTATAGTTTCCTAATGTTGTTTTGGAGTCTCCTACAACAGGTTTACATGCATCAAAGGTAAAAAAAAAAAACTGTTTAATTTTCTCATAATATACATATGCACATCACCACATTTTCAATGATTCTCAAACGACTCGTCAGATGAATCAATCTCTATAAATCCCTCCTTTCCGCGAGCTACTCTGCTCTGATTGGCCAGACAGCTCAGTCTTTTGTGATTGGTTAACCGCGTACAGTGCGCGCGTCGAAAACAAAAACGCCCATTGCCATAACAACGTCAGCTCTGTGTGTCCTGAGGCTTCCTAAATTGTAAACTAAACACAGTAATGAACAATGACGTCGATTTTACCATATCAATGTGAGCGTGATGATAAAACGTTGGAAGAACTAGTTATTCAACCTGAACCTCCATCGCAAGGATGAATCGAGCAGGACATTTCTCAGTGATACACTACTTAGTTTGAGGTAAATTATGAGATGTTGCAACTGTAATTCCTCTGCATCAGCATTAACAAGTGCATGTCCATCAACAAACCGATTATTTTACTTGTAATAATTTATTTACAGAGTATGTTTCTAATATATTGCGGTGAACACATGGAAACTGTATCAATAACAGCGCATGTATGCAATGTATACATTAGCCGAGCTCTAGCGTGAATGACTGATGTAACATAAACGTTGGTAAAACAAATCTTACTTCATGCATAATCTTTCAGTTTTAGGTAATAGTGCCCCACAACGGATTAGCAGAAGTATTTCGGTAAGACAGTAATAATGTGTGTTAACCAGTTAGCAGGAGACCTACACAATATAAAACTCAAAACTAAGTATTTTGAACACCATCTTTCAAGAGTAAGCGGTTTCCGAATCCTGCATTGAACTCCGAGATTTGAGAAGCAGTCGTCAGTAAAATAAAGGGAACACAGCAAAAGTTTAGGATCATACTGCTGTGGTATCGTGGTAAAGATGAATTTTAACCACTGATTCTTCACATGCTTGTCCTTGGGCAGTGAAAAAAGCTGGCTTTACCTTCACATTGTAAAGCACAGCATCTTCTCGACATGATGCTATCCAGTATCCACAGGAATCAGCTGCAGGTTTGAGGGGGTTTCAAGTTTCCCTGGTGTCTGCACGCGCAATAAGTGGGCGGGCAATATGCTAACATTTTGTCTTGACGTCACAACGTAACGGCTTATGACTCGTTTGAAAAACGATTCATTTCATTGACTCAGAGTCGACTCTTACTTTTGAAAGACATAACTTTATATACAGTGCCCTTTCAGATTTAAAACTTTGCAGGATGTTTTCATGCACTTAGAGCTTACACACTACATGAAAGGTCATTTTCAAAAATCCATATTGGGGCCCTTTAATTTAAAAAAAATATCTGGTCGTTCAGGAATTGAGGGATTTGAAATGTTATAAAAGCAACGCAAATGTTTTATTACTCAACAGTTGAGTAAGGTATTTTATTGAACAGATGGCAAATTGGCATATGTAGCTCTCTATAAGAGTTCATTGTAAAGCATTATTGTAAAGGGTCATTCATTATGGTTGTTGTAGAGCTGTGCTGGAATTTATTTTTAAGGAAGTATCGTGTCTATTAATGTGTATAGCTACAATAACGTCTTCAGCTAGTCAGCTTGAGATCATTTCCATCTAACCTGGTTATATTTCTCTTAAGCCTTAGAGAATGTTTTGTGTGCAGTATGATAACCATATTCATCCGCAGTCACATAGAGCCGACGCACAACTAAAACAATGTTCTTCTGTAAAATGCATGCAGTTTTGTTTATTATCTGCTAGAGGGCCAAAAGTTACATAGTATTCCTTTAATTTCAGAAAATACACATCTGGGGGAATGGCAAAATGACGATTTAAATGTTTTGAGTGAGAATTATAGTGTCATTTCTCAGGTCAAGGTTATACATCATGGCAGTTTCAAAAAATATTTCACTTTTGGACTGGTCAAGAGTCTCATAAAACCCCTGCAGGCTTGCTCACAAAGCCAAAAGTGCAGCAAAGCAGATATTCCAGACTCACTCAATCACTTTTTCAATCTACTTGCATTGTGCTGTGGAAGAACTTTGCACAAGTTTCCCCAAATAACTCTGAAATGACAAGTGACATTGTCAGTCAAATCAGAGGCTGCGACAAGCAAGCTTGTTTTATGTCTTTGCTTTGATTTCTGTTTTCATATTGATGGGAAGAAACTTTGATTTATGTATGCTCAGTGATGGGAGAAAAAAACTCTTTACTGATTTGAGTCTGTCTATCCACTCAGTCAAATGAAGCCGTTTATGATAACATAATGTGTTCATATGAGCTTGTATGGATGACAATAAAGGGTTTTACATTAATTAATACTGGGTTACATCGCTTACAATTTTATCTAAAATCATGTCAAAAATAAATTTTCTGTCAAATATTTTAAGCACTGATCTACTTGCGTTGTTTTATGTAGCTTTGGATAAAAGTGTATGCTAAATAATTAAATGTAAATGTAAACAGTTTTTATATATATATATACATATATATATATATATATATATATATATATATATATATATATATATATATATATATATATATATATATATATATATATATAGTCTATTATATATAGGTATTAAAATAAAGGTCATGTGTTGTGTAATCAGCAATGTAATGAGTCAAGCTGTGTGCATCAAACAATAATAGTGCATTTATTCCTTCACATACATCAAGAATTCAAATAAGGGTCATGTAGGAAAGGAAAAATATGATCCTACAGATATTTTAAAAGGCCAAAATTTTAACACATATGCTTACTTGAGAGACACTGACAGAAATTTAGATGTGCTCTTCAATTATTCCTTCACAACTGTCACAAACAGAATAATCACACCAATTTACAGCCGAGGCATTTCAATGCACTGAGGAGTATAATAAACCTTCTCTCACTGTTTCAGTCATACATTACCATAACAATAAATCAATAACCAGAGAGGGTGCTGTTTTTATGCTTTTTATATTTTATTAAAGGGTTAGTTCACCCAAAAATTAAAATTTTGTCAGTAATTACCCTCATGTTGTACCAACCCCGTTATACTTTCACGAAAATAATAAATGTAGCATGGCAATAGCAGAATTAAAATGAAAGTTTAAAGTTTAAAGTGGAAATGAATCAGTCAGTCAGTCATTATTTAGTAAATGGATTTCCACTCTACACGATAAATGTAACCATTTGAAAGAAAAAAAAATGTTTTGTTATAGCTTTTGTGGCAGTGCCATCTTGCAGTACTACAACCTGTGATGTCACAACTCTTGCCTGAGTTAAACAGATACAACGGTACAGAGAGACAGTTAAAGACAGCCAGATAAGATAAGAGGGAAACTGGAAAGCCACAAGACATCATAAGACAAAAGGGAGGGCACAATTGCATTTCTCCTGGAAGTAAAAATTAGTTTTACAGTGTTAAAACAAAGGACAAAATTGTTGTTGTTTTTTTCATAAACTGCCGCTGAAACGGAGATCAGTACTGCTTCGCTTACCAATACACATTCAGACACAAGTCCCACTGTCTCAAGATTTCCATAGATATACTAACTTGATTAATATATTGCCACAATGACTGTCAGAAATTAATTAATTTCGGGCTGCATCCGAAATCGCATACTTATACATTAGGCGAAAACAGTATGTGACAAAAGTAGTATGTCTGTATAAAACAGTAGGCAAAAGTACCCGGATGACCGACTACTTCCGGCGGGATTCTGATGTGTGCATAGGATGGACAGTTTACTATCCCATGAGGCCACGGGAGATAATTTATGAATGGCAGTGATTGAAGCAACGTAAATTACGCTGGTAGGGCACATGATAATGACAGCATGGCGAATGTATTCATTAGGCTACAGTCATACACACACTCATAATATATAGAACATGCTTTTTTGCGGTTGTGAAGTAGGCTACTTATACAAAATAAGAACCTATACTTAATAGAGTATGCGATTTCGGACGCAGCCCTGGAGTCCTGATTTATTTTTGTTCGCCTACTTTTTATCAGCAATGGAGCCCATTGGTCTATTTGGTGACAGATATGAGTTTATCTATAACGATTCCAGTAACTAATAATAAAAGCAAAAAAATCTAAGGCCAGAATCGAAACTATGCATTAATAAAAATACAGTTAAAAATGCAGTTGCTATTATAATAATAATAAATCTTTTGTTATTAAGTTCCAACAAACTCTGTGACATCACAGGTTGTGCTGCAAGATGGCACTGGTACAAAACCTACGCCTATAACAAAACAAATTTTTTTCAATAGTTCAATTTATCGTGTTTGTTATTTAAAAAAATACTGCTTTATTTACACTTTAAGTTTTGTTATTATATAGTATATATTATTTCAGTTAACGTTCATTTTATTCCAAGTAACGAAAATGTTTGTGCTTTCAGTTAGATAATAACCCTGCAGCAGCTGTGCAACGACTCCAAACCCTCTATGGATGTTTACATAAAATCTAGTTTCTGAGCAGACATCTTTGTTCAAAGTGTTGAATAAATGATTCTGTCTCTGGCTTCTTCTGAAAGGAAAAGCCTGCTGTTCAGTTAAGAAAATAAGAATCACGACACTGGAGTAAACCAGGAATGGAGGAGGGAAGATCTGACAGCTGAGACTTATTTCATTCTCTTTTTTTTTCTCCCCCTTTTTAACTTCACAACAAATGTTTCACTAATGTCTCCCTAAAGCCCTCATTGGCTTTCATTGATAAAAATGGTCAGTGGAAACATTAAAAAACACCTACTGTCTTCAGGAATACGAGTCTAAATGAGACATAATTCAAATTTATTTTGTTTGAAGTTCAGTTGTGGACTCACAGTCTGAACCTCAAACACACACTAACTGCATAACTTTGTTTGTTCTTGAATGCTGAATATTGTCTTTCATTATTCTAAACCACTAAAAAGACAAAGAAAAAAAAACATCCTACCTTTCAGAGAAAGTATGTAGGAGTTAATGTAGAAAATGCCAGAGGAAGCATGTATCAGTAATTTACTGGCACAATAAAAGAAAAAAGAAAAACAGTAAGAAACCTGGAACCACAGTGCTCCTGAAAAACTCTAAAGCTACTGACACAACTGGATTTTTAATGTGAAAACTGTTTCCTCTGTGCAGATTGTGTCTGACGGAATTTTAATCGGAATAACTTTGGATGTAAATATAGCCCAGGATATAAGTTCTACCAGGATTAAACTAATGTTTGTTATATCTACATTGTAAAAATGATACGATCAATAAGTTATGACAACATATGTTTCTACATTGCTTTAACTCACCAAAAAAAAGTTAAGCAATTTTCAACTGTTTTACATTTTTAAAGTCAGGTAATTTTTAAAGTCAATGTAATTTAATGTAATGTAATTTTTTACAGTGGCCATACTATCATTGAACAAAGTTTTATATCTATGCTTCATTTAGCTATATGATTATATCTATAATGCAAGGTTTACAACTGAAGGTGGTTTTAAAAAGTTCTTCTAGAGGGAAATGTACACCTAAATTATAGAGATTTTATTATGAGGGGGTAAAAGAGAGTGACAGACAGTAGTAATAACACTACTACGGTTAGACCTGAGACTCAGCACAAACTGAAGCACAATTTAATTGTGATTACTTGAAGCTTTCATCAAGACCTGGGAGAAAAAATATTCCCCAATTTAGGACAGAATCATCAGACAGCTGAATAACAGATTTCACAGCTGAAGTGGATCCAAATGTGTTGAGAAACGCTCTATGATTTCTGTAATAATTGCATTTGTGTTTTGCAAGCGTACATTTAAAACCAAGGCTTTTTGAACCACGTGTGATGAATGATGAATATATTCGAATGAATAACACTAAATATTTTTGTGTTTTTTGAGGTAGTTGGAAAAACAGAGTAGCCATAAAGGACCAATTGTCTTGCATTTACGGTTTTGAAAAGACAACAATGTCTTTGTGAGAGGAATATAAAGAGCTATAAAGATAATCTATAAAATAGCCTAAATGTCTCTCATATAACAGAATCTATATATGGGCCATTCTACAGAATTGGTGCAAACTGCTGTCCCTCATCCAAAAAACACATTTGAAAAGCATTTAATTATTAAAATCTTAGATGTTTAATAAGATCCTTCAATTATCTATTGAAACCCACAATAATATTTAAGATATCAGTATGCTTTATATATATAAAATCATCATTTATGGGCTACTTTCAATTAGGAGATGGCTGTCCCAAACCCTAACCCCTGAATTTCAACTTGTGAAAATGATATTGAACATTTTTTTTAGCAAATTTTTCCATTCTTGTTTTAAAAAAAATATTTTTGTTTTTTTATTAAAAATGAAGTTAAACAAAATATTTATTTTATTTTTAAATCATGAAACTTTATCTAAAAAAAAGTATCCTGCATTTTCATGTCACTACCAAAACAGTGAATGTTGTAGTCCATTGGCTGAGACTGATTTTAACCACACCCCTACATTTTTAATCAGGAAATATTTCTGTGTCCCTCTCTCTCATGTGCTATATGGTGAGTAGATTGATCCCATCATTTTGAGGTAAATGTGTTCTAAAGTCTAAAAATCTGTGTGTAACTTTAAGGAATGTCACTACCAAACTAATTTTTTCTGCTATTGAGAAAACTTTTTTGGATGTTATTCCATAAAATTTAGTTGTTATATGTATTCAACTGTTCTGACCAGTGCTTGCTAACCATGTGCTGATTAGCATCTTCGAGCTAGGATCAAAAGTATCTAAAATTGTCACTACCAAAACAGTCACAACCGAAACATGTCTTGAAGTTTCGGTTGTGACATTATTGTTTTGGTAGTGACAAAAGGGAACACATAATCCTTTATTTGGAGGAATAAACTACATTTTAGTACAGTTATGCAAATAATTACTACTGTAGTTTTAGTAGTGTTTTAGTATGCAAGATTCTGTTAAAATTCTGTAATGTGATGAGGTTACAATTACTTAAGGTTGCAGTCCATGATACTTGCTTAGGTGTAAGGTTGTTGTCAGTAATGTTAATTTCTATGATTAACTTGACAGGGAGAATGACATAAAACACCAACATGCCTAAAAAAAATAGAAAAACTACAACAAAGAGACCGAGAGAATACAAACAAAGGTTGAGGGAAGACCCAGTGAAGTACGAGGAATACTTAAGGAAAGAAAGAGAAAGAAATAAGAAACGAAGGGAAGAAGGAAAGTTGAAGAGTATCAGTGAATTATCTGACAGGGAGCAAAGACGTCAGAAAAGCATGGAGGAAAAGACAGAAAAGACACAGGATGATGGAGAAAGGACAAAAAGAGGTGGAGACATTTTGCAGGGCTTCCACACCACCTAGCACTTCCAGTGAGGGTGATCAGACACACACACACACGATTTATCTGAATGAGGAAAATTATCCTGAAATTAATGTTTTATGTAAACACACACACAGTTCAGTGGTTCTGGAGATTTATCTGAATGACTCATAAACAAAATGTTGAAAATGTGAAAATAAAACAAAGTGGTTCTGAAATAGTCTACATTGTAAGTTGTTGGGTTTTTTTAGGAAGAAAAATCTATGAGCATACCTCTTCTCACTTGCACCTCAAGACCCAAAGTATAGAATAGCTCTAGGTGTTCTTATAAGATATTTACTGTCAGATGTGTGTCTGCTATATGTACTGACTGCATATGTGCATCATAGTTATTTATTTATATTAACATAAAATGTGGACAGTCTGATTCAGCCATGGCAAACTAAGTATTGTGGTCACTACCAAAACATTACTGTCACTACCAAAATTGTGCAGTCACTACCGTAACATGGGATGTTTTGTCAAAAATAAAGTATATTGAATTATCAACTAAGATGTTATGATAGTGTTTGGTTCAATGCATATTCAAACTAATGAATCCTTAACTTTGAAATCAGTACGATAAACTTTATGCCTTCTACAAAGAAAGATTGGGTTCAAAATACAACAAATCTCATAAATTACACTTAAAATATTATTACAATTATAATCTTTATTGATTTACCCTGTAAAAATAGAAAAAATATATATTTATAAGGTAGATGTAAACAAAATCTTAATAGGTCATCATAAGCCTTCTTAATAAATTATTTAATATTGTGTTTCGGTAGTGACAAATTTGGGGAGAAGGAAAATATTCCAGCATTTTCTGAAAAAACAATATGAGAATTAACTGCACAATTACTAGAAAAGCGTACCTTGGATATTATACAATTTGCATACATGCACAATTTGTGGGGAAAAACTAAAAAAATTCAAGATGTTTCCAACTCTGACTTTGCACCAATTCTGTAAAATGGCCCATATATATATATATATATATATATAAGTAAAACTTCCCATGATCCCATGAGCTTTAATGGTGGTAATTTTTAACAAGATCCCAAATCTTAACATCATGTGCAGCACTTTTTGCAACAACACAGTCACAACTCATGTGTGAAGGCTGCAAAGAGCGGTTTTCAGATATGGAGACGGTGTTTACATAGAATTCAACTGGAGTTCTTTTTGTTGCTAAGCCTTTATGGTGAGAGAGTTGTGAAAATTGGTGATGAAAAACTAAATTATAACAATTCTTTCTTTGACAAATACAAGCTTAAAATTTTGAGTGTACTTCAAGAAAGCAAAGTTTAAAAATACAGGAACATTTACAGAAATGCTGCGTGAGATTTGAGTTATCTGTGAGCACATACACCTTCAATACAAATGCCCTTGTAATCCCATGCTAATGTATTATAGGTTCTTTCGATGTGAATGCCTGAACAACACTTCACAGTAGTGTAGCCTTAATGGGCTCTTGTCCTGCTAGATGTGAGAGGAATACCAACTTCACATAGTTTGTTAAGGCAGTTGACACAAGGAAACCAGAAAACCCTCACCCCCCACCAGTTAACATACAGAACCATGATACTTGTGAGTTATGACTAGCCTCACACTTACTATAAGAGGACATCCTCACCCTCCCTTCATTCCCAGCGCGGCATGATGACACAGGCAACTCGTTATTATTAAATCAGAGGAAAGAAGTGCTAAAAATGGATTATCAAGAATTGTGTTATTGCTCTGTTGGCCTAGATATGAATGTGACATACGGCCTTGTCAATCAGACATCTCAGATTTGTTGGCAGACACACTGCTGCGAACTACTGAATTATTTTAGACAAAAGTGTTACAGGATTATTCAAATTGCCATGAACTTGGACTGAAGCATAACATAGCAATTAATAAAAAGCAATACTGCCCTCTAGAGGAGAGCTAGTATATAATGCAATGGTTTTATTTTGACCCATCCAGACAGTAATAATATAATATAACAATATAAATTCAGACTTTAATTAACTTGAAACTCAAAAACAATGTTATCAATTGACCATTTGTGGACAGTTAATCAGGCACGATCAAATGTGTAAATGGCTTTACTTGAATGGGCCTTTTACACCTGAAGAATATCTCACCGGGATAATATAAGCTGTCCTGCTTATTTGGTGTGGTTTCCTCAAAGGCAAAAAAAGTTCAAAATAAACTGTGGGTACATCTTCTACTTTTCAAATGCCTTCTTTGAACTGTGGAATTGTGCATTACACCTTTAAAGGAGAAGTAGTTCCTCCAAATCTCCTAAATCGGAACATCCTGTATTTTTCAGGGATATTTGTATATATTACCCTCTGAATATATGGCAAATGGCTCACCAATGTGATTCAACCAAAAACACACACTCTTTCATTTGCTCACGTAGCTCGCTATCTCTTTATCCAGGCTGAAGGCAAAACGGTGGTTGAGGAAGAGGAGCTGACCATGAGGAAGGAGTCTGTGCAACAATACGTCCACTCGATCACTTTTCAGCAACACCTGAAAATAACAGCTAAGTCAGCCAGAGGAAAAAAGGGCTAGTGTCAAATAATCAATAGCTTGGTGGTCTGCCTATTTCGAATGCGTTTCCTTGGTCACTGACTGACAATAAGTCTGGCCTTAGTCATACAGTAAATAGAAATTATATAATTCTGCAGTAAACGTCTGAAGAAAATACCCCTGAGCTCATCGGGTTGCTTTTCTATGGATGTATTGATTACAGTGTAATCAACAGCCTTAACATGTATCTCATACAGACTGAGATGCATATCCTTATTTCAATTGTGCCCACTTTCAGGCATATTGGTGGAAAGAAACTAGGCCAGCAGACATAAGAAAATCTTACACTCTGTCTACTTCTTAATAATAGCTATAACAAAAGTCATTTTCAGAATCTCAAAACTGCATGAATCCATTTAATGACATAATGAAAACACCAAACATCTCAGGCAAATTCACTCGACAGTCACTCAAACACACAACAAGAATAATGTTGTTTTTTACCATTCAAAAGTTTTGGGTCAGCAAGATTTCTTTAAAATAAATAAATACTTTTATACAGCAAGGACCCATTAAATTGATCAGAAGTGACAGTAAAGACATGTACAACTGTTACATTGTTGCGAAAAAAATCTATTTCAAATAAATGCTATTTTTAAGCTTTCTATTCATCAAACAATCTTGAAAAAAAATGTATGCATTTCCACAAAAATATTTGCTGCTTTCTTGAGCAGCAAATCAGCATATTAGAAGGATTTCTGAAAATTCAGATGTAATGATGCTGAAACTTCAGCTTTGTCATCACAGGAATGACATTTTAAATTTAAGATATTTTTATTGTATTTTGATCAAATATATCAATGCACCCTTGTCGAGTATAAGAAAATTCATTCAAAAACGTTACAAAATCTTACAGACTGGTAGTGTATATCCTCCATTTATTGGACACATTTAAATTCTGGTTCTGCATTACACCTGCACCCAAACATACAAGTTAACAGACAACACATACAAACATGTACATGCATGCACACAGACAGATACTACAAGAACTATTGGCTGAAAGAACTACTGGATGTCACATAATGTAAGTGTATTAGAAAGTGACATACAAATTATTATAATGTAAATATTTTTCTCATGAATGAACTGATAGAGGAAAGGAATCAGAAAAGAGATTCATTAAGTCTTGAACCCCAAGTACTGCAGTAGTAATAGTCATGTTTACCTGAGCAAGCTAATACAGTATTCATAAAAGCCTGTTCACACCAAGAACGATAACTATAACGATAACTATATTAGCAGACACACCAACACACAATGTTGTTTATTATAAACTTTATAATAAATGGTGTTGTCTGCCGCTTTAAATGCTCAAGCTCTTTAAAGCAGGATGGATTCTGATTGGCTGTCAATGTTTTTATAAAAAAGTACTAAAAAGGATTCCAACGATATCGCTCCTCTGTGCCTTTACTGTTATTGTTGTGGTGTGGCTATTCTTTTGAATTCAAAATGATTTTTAAAACTATATCTTTATCGTTATAGTTATCTTCCTTTAGTGAGAAAGGAACTTAACGCTAACTATAAAGATAACTCTAATGATAACTATATTAGCATCCACACCAGCGCATAGTAGTTCTGTTCTGTTCTTGTCTGTCATTTTAAAAGCTTGACCTCTAAAAAGCAGAATGAATGCTGATTGGCAGTCAGTGTTTTTATCGTTCATCAGCTGGGAAAAAAAATGTGATTTCAATGGTATTGTTCCTCTGTGCTGTTATCACTATCAGGGGCGTAGCACAAGATCCCGGGCCCTATGTATAGTCAGTCCTGATGGGCCCCTATGTTCCAAATAAAATACTTTTTGGATTGTTGACGGGGGGGGATGGGGGTTGGATTGCGCACGCGCTATGTATGTTATGCGCACAGATGTTCTGTCTCGCATTCGCCTTCTAGATTCCGGGAGATTTTAACTAATTTGCGGGCATCAGGGAGACGCTATCAAACTTCCGGGAGAATTGGGATGTCTGTATTCCAGACTTTTCAAGGGCCCTTCATCCCCTTGGGGCCCTGGTAATCAGTACTGGTTTTACCCCCAGTCCGACGCCCCTGATCACTATAGTTGTGGTGTGGACTTTGCAACAAACAAAATTATATCTAAAACGATTTTTAGAACTATATCTTTACCCTTATCATTAGTTATCGTCCTTAGTTTTACCGGTCTTTAGTCCTACAAAACCTCACCTCAGCACCAGGTCCCAGCAAACGTAGATCCTCCAGGCAGTGACGTGCAATGTTGCGAAGCGCTCCCTCTGCGAGCAGAAGGTTCTCGTGTGGTCTGCAGACAAGAGTGAATGCTAGTGACTGCACCCCCAGCCACAGAACAACACTCCGGTCTGGAAACAGCTCTGCATTGCCCAGGGAAAACACACCCCTGTCAGCTTCCCCCAGAGCTACAGCCTCCTCACCCAACACAGCTTCAGTGCACAGACTGCCTGAGGCTTCCCTACTCAGAGCCACCGCACTCCTCACCTGTCTGAGAGAGAGGAAGGCCAGAAAAAGAGATTATTGATCCTCATATAGGCTACATACAAACATGTATCATAGGTACTGACAAAATACCATCGTTACTGGAGTTATTGATAATGCAGATACTTGGGCTGCATGCATCCTAAATCGCATACTTCTCTACTATATATTAGGCCAAAACAGTATGTGACAAGAAAGAGTAGTATGTCCAAATTCACAGTACTCATAAAAGAGCAGGAGAGCAGTTCTGGAAAGCTTCTCTGCGACTGGTAAATTATTTTATCATCTCACCTCGCTACCACGTGGAGTTTCTCTTTCTGCATCAGTCGCCTCTGCTCCGGTGCATAATCACGACCATCTCCGGTCTCTGGTCCGAATACACGCGCGTACAGTATCCGGATCTCGCCAGCGGACAGAGCGCTCAACGGGCACACCGTGTGGATTAAGAAACACAGCACCATGTCTGATTTAACATTTCATAAAGACCATTAGAATACAGACCCAATTACCAGACTTACTGACACAGACAAAAAGGTGCCCGCTGTATGATAAACTTGTAATAAATTTGTGTCAAAGTGTCATTCTGCCATTGTGGACAAACTATGCATTATTATTTCCGTATTTGGTCACATGACTGTGAATCAGCTGATCATTGCGCAGTTCCACTTTCAACTCTAGATGGCGCTCTTGGATGCTGTTGAACTGATGTGTCCAACTTTTACTACATTTACTACATTTATTACAATATTTGGGACATAAATATTGATTTGAATGATTCTGATGTGCTCTATAGCCATACAAATTCAATACATTTTTAAATAAATAAAAAACGCAAATGTAAATTTAGCCTAAGATAAAGGCTGAGTAGTGGACCATTATATTTATATATATATATATATATGTATAGAGAGAGAGAGAGAGAGAGAGAGAGAGAGAGAGAGAGAGAGAGAGAGAGAGAGAGAGAGAGAGAGAGAGAGAGAACATCTTATCTTACCAGGGGTCAAATTGGATATTTTTACTTCCAAATAAAGACTATAAAGACTATTAACTTTTTTTCCACAAATCTAAAAACATTGATTTTATACCCGTAGGAAAATTAGATTTCAGTGAACAGGCTGTTTCTCATACATATAGACAATACAATAGTGATGTGTACAGCATAGCCATTCATCAAAAGTTCTGATATGAGATTTTGTGTCATCTATGCTCAGGAGAAAAAAATTAAGTGTGTGTGAGGGGGGGTCATCTTGCCCTGGGGGGCCTCTTATATATATATATTTATATATATAGCCTATATATATATATATATATATATATATATCTTTCATTTATTAATTAAATGTGCTGCATATACTGTTCTTATGCCACCACCAAAGTTTTTCAAAATATGCAGATCAACAGTAACTAATCTGGATTTACATTCTTCAGTGTGATCTTTGAGGTATGCAAATTGTAACAAATCTGTACCTGCATATCTCTGCCCAACGACCTCAAATACACAGAGATATTCTCCAATGCGTACATGTTATACAACGAACCTACGCATGCAAATTCATGCAGTGCCATTGACAGAAGACTAAGTTGGACGTATTCAAACACATGCGCTTGGACACACACAAAGAACAGCTGTTTTGCTTAACAACTGCTCGTCATGCTCACTTAAACCATGAGGGAGGAGGACACACATCTCCCCCCACATCCTGCTACACTGAACTTACATAAACACACCACATACAGTCAATGTGACATCCAGCACACAACCTTTACTGCGAGATAACAAAAGAAGAATCAATGTTCTTATGTTAGAAGAAACAGGACTGAGACTAGACTGATAGCCTCCCCAGCTGATAATGGATGAAATAAAAGATTTAACTAAAGATACAGGAAGACAGGAAACAAAAGCCAAGGCCACATTTAGAGGATCTTGCTGCTGCAAAAGCGCTCGGATGTGGTTACAATGATCGCAAGTCTCCTCTGGCAACCAATTCTTGTAATTTTTAGATTCAGAGGCGGGCTAATCAAACAGAAACACATTGTCAATGGAAACTCAGTATGTGTAAGATCCTCTTACTCAAATTGGTCTTTTTACTGGTTGGCTCTCTGTGGTGGAACTAAAACTAAATATCCAAAGAGGGAAACAAAACCTGCAGACTTAATAGGAAAAGATTAGACATTGGCTCCAGCACACAAAACATATGGAATGGATCATTTTAAAGCAGTTCAATTCTTATATACATCACACAGGCACCTTATTACAAAGAGTTACTGTTCACTTAAGGCAAGACAACATTGGTGAATACAGTTCAACAGATTAAGATAACTGTTTTGTATTAAAAGTTTTCTGAAAACATTTCCATGAATCAGAAAATACTGTCGACATTTTCACCATGAAATATGAATAAAATGTTATAAATCAGGTAAATGGTTGTGAACAAACCCCTCTGTAAACCGTCAGAATATAGATAGTAATATAACTATAAAGTTTGGTCAAGTGGAGATGTCTGGCTCAATGCATGAGAAAAAACTCATTTTGAGAAAACTGTTCACCCAAATAGTTCACCCAATAGTTCACCCAAAAATAAAACATTTGTTAAACACTTGATGATAGCCATTGATTTCAATAGCAGAAAGAAAAATACTGAGAAAGTAAATTGCCACCGTCAACTCTCTGGTTACCAACATTCTTTAAAATATCTTTTGCGTTTAGCAGAAGAAAGAAACTCGTACAGGTTTGGAACAACTTGAGGGTGAGTAAATTACCATTTTCATTTTTGGGTGAACTAATCGAGAACAAACAAATATAGTGATAAGTGTAAAAAAAAGAATCCATTAGTCTGAAGGACTCTCAAAATTGAGCATTACATGCAACAGTTTTGCCTGTAGTGTCTTGCCTTAAAATGTGGAACAATTCATCTAAACAACTTTTGAAAGTCACATGATCACATCACATCTGTTATAAAGATTCACAATCCATAGTAACTGATTGTGTAGGGTGTGCATCAAGTTACCGCTTAATAAAACAGTTTATTTCACAAAGATCTATATTTGAATCAAGCTGCATGGCTGAGGACCAAACCTTCTCTTGGCATCTATTAACTACATGAAAAAGCTGTGGGATTCTTTTTTTTTTTTAACAGTTGTAAAACTTTAAATTTCTTCTTTGCTCATACTGATATTAGTCCCCCAAAACACTTAAACAAAAACATTTGTGCCTGAACAGGTCTGACACTATGCCAGGACGTTAGGGAACGGCCGGCTCCTCCTTTGTGGAATGGCTTTGGAATGCACACGTGTGCAGGAACACGTGCTGGTGCTTGGCTAACCAAGTTCAAGGTCCCTACAAGACCGGTATATTTGAAAACAAGTGACTCAACCCCCTTTACCAATGATTAACAGCACACAAAGCTAAGAGATAAACACAAGATTCACCAAAGAGTTAATACCCCAAACTCCAAGTTTATTCAGGAATACATAAACCAGCCTCTCAGTCACACATGACCAATAAACCATACACACAGTAAGATAAAAAAAAAATAAAAAAAAAGACAAAACACACTTGCATGGGAGAGAGATTGTAACTCAACGGTCACTGGTTTATGGACAATTAGAACTAAATCTTGTCTTAGAACTTCGGTGAACACAGATGTGGTCATCACTTGCTGACCAGCAGCAAAATTCAGGATTCTGCCCTGAGTTAAAGCTGTCAGTCAAAAAAACAAAACAAACCCAAAGACAGTGAAACCAATATGTCGCAGGGAGCTTTACATCTCAAATTTAAGGGGTAAAAATAATTAAAATCATTATTCTGAGATATGAAAATATACATAATTGTGACATTCAGAATGCGTAAACCACTTTATACAATATGTAATATTAATTGGTTATTAATCAAAGCTATATCATTGGGCAACTGACCAAATGTGAGAAAGGGGGCAAAATGAACGCATAAAGCACTTATTCACCACAACAACTTTAAAAAGTGCTCATTAGGAGGGGAAAAAAGCAAGTTAAAAGAGTAAATAATTGAAATCTGGCATACAAGTTAGGACAGGCCAGTGGGGGAATAAAATACAGGTTAGTAAATAAAAAATGTACGTGTAATAGATGGCAGTGACATGTAGCTGTGCGCTTCTAATGTGAGATGAGGTTGGTGGATAATGGCAGTTTATTAAACCAAACCAGGTGGAGATACATGGTAACCTCTCTGCCTCACTCGAGTTTGCGATACTAAATCAATACCAAACCCACAGAACAAGTCCCTCTCACAGAGCAAGTCCCAGCAAACACACCTATTCAGGACTCTGCAATGTCTCGTGTGAGGAGAGCATTTGAGCAAGTAAAGGCAGTAGAATTATGAGGGATTGTGAGCACGTCTCAAAGTTTTTTGAGACGGCTGTACATGTCTCTCTTGCTGCGTTCTCCAGCCCAAGTGCGACTCTTAAGACGGAACTTTCTCAGATCTTCTTTATAGTCTTCGTGATGCATCGGCCTATAAGCCTGAGGTTCACACACCGACTGCAGAGAGGAAAAGAAAACAAAGCACACATTAGCAGCTTGAAATTAAGAAACAAAAATATATAAATAAAAGGAAACAACTTTGATATATCGGAATACAAAGAAAGTGTTGCATTGTGAAATTGCACAAACCTTGTGAAGCGGGAAAAAGTCTTTGTAGCCTCCCTTCAGGATATAGAGTTCAGGGTAATGGAGGTTGGGGTACTCCTTTTCATTCAAATCTCGATCTCTTTTTCGAACGTAGCGGCACATCCGTGGACCGCGTTCAGATGAAAATTCACAATGGAAAACCAGCAGGACACGCTTCTCTGGGCATTCCGAAAGAATAGGATTCTGCAAAAAGTAGTCTTCAATTTGATCCTCTTGATGGAGGTTAAGAGCACCCTGAAAGGAGGGTAAAGATGAGTCATCAAAATTTGCCCCACACAAATACTACTGCATGCAACTTGCATCAAAGTTAAAAGTCACAAGCAACAGTCTCACCTTAATATGGCCACCATCATATTCATACGGATAACGGCAGTCGATGACAAACAGCCTCTCAACCAGATTGTTGTATTGTCCGCTCATTGCTTTAACCATCTGAAAATAAAGAAAGATGTTAACAGAGAATGAGATTATGCGAAAAATGCCAATGCACATACTTCATATTGACAACTAAACAAATTTTGCTGGTCTGTTTATGATCGTGCAACTGCTTGTTAAGTATGCACTTGCATTTGAAATGTATATGCTAAATCTTAATGTGCAAACTTACAATCTCTGGAGTGATGTATTTCAATTCTTGGTGTTTTCCTTCTACTGTAGGTAGCGCAGGAGCCTTCAAATAAAAAGAAAGTGAATAATTAGTAATAATGAAGGACAAAAGAAACATGACACATTCCCTAGAACAAGTGACAGGTCAATTAGTTTGCAGTTACACTCCAAGACTTAATGCACAGATCTATTTTTATAGTATCAGATTGTTTTGTCCAGTCTGTTGCTATGGTTATATCACTGTCCATGGTGTATATCATTACAGTTTCAGATTCAATCGCACATTTAAATCCTGTTATAATTTCAGTGCAGAACTCAAAATCATGCAGTGAATGAAAACTCCAGCGGTGTTGGGCAGATTCTGACTTATCTGTTAATAGTGTGAACGCAATGGCCAATCAGGTGTTTAAGTTATGTCAGCGATTGGCTACTATGATCAACGCTTCAACATGTAATAAGAAAGCTTTGAGGCTCTTCACAGAAGCGTTTGAAAGCAGCCGCCTATCAGTGGGTACCGAATATACCTGGTACTCAGCACTACTGGTATCGCCACATTTAAAAAATTTGGTCCCGAAGTATTGGTACTTTTGACAACCCTAAAAAAACCTGGCTTACACTCACCTTGGTGAAATCTCCAATCACATTACTAGGATCTGTATCCAACATTCTTTCAATTTGTGAGTGATTAAACGACTTGGATCTTTGAACCTGTAAGGGGAAGAGTCAAAGTTAGGACTCAAATTATGGCTGCTGATGAGTCCATTTGTTTTTAGTTATTTTTTTCCAGTGTGGACTGACCTGATGAGGTATAACATCCTCTTGTTCTACGAGTGCAACTTGTGTCCCTGCCAGGCTCCGCCTCCTCTTCACTCTGACTGGTGTGTTCTCATCTTGAGGCCTCTCGTGTCTCTTCAATGGGAAACGCCCTCCCGGGCATGGCATAGAGGGAGATCGGAACAGCCCACGTGGACGGCAGCGAATAACAGGCTGAGGGCAATAAAGTGGTTTTGGTTGGTAACTATCATGTAATGACCATAAAAAGACAATCAAAGAGAGATAAACAAATAACTGTTTGCTAAATGAGTGTAACATACCGAATCTGTATACTCAGTACTTTGTTTAGCCACCAGAGGAGCTGTGAGAAGACTGTCCATTCCAAGAGGAACCTCAGAGTCATTCTACACAAATAAACGCATTAAGGTTATTCAAAAATCAAAGGAAATTGTAATAAGACAAAAGCAAATAGAAAATTCACCTCCATATCATCAAGCCCCTCCAAGAAGCCATCATCGTCATCATCGTGTAGACAGGAGAGAGAGGGGCGGCGCAATATAAAGGGACTGCTCTCATCTGAAGAGTCAGGTTGAAAGGATGATGTAGGGGAAAGCTGGAAACAGAACAAAGCTTTTAATCGTCACATCAGCATCAAAATTAAACTTTTAAGAACAACATTCTATCTACGACCTCTTCCACGGATACATGGATCCACGTCATACCATTAAAGCAGGAGCAGAGTTGGGTCGGCAGGCAAAAGCATCCTTGGCACCCCCAGTGGACCGCGTACGGATGCGTGACGCAGGCATGGAAGGCTTCTTAAACTCAAAATTCTCCTGTAAAAACAAAAAACAGATTGTCATAAGAGAAAATGCACCACATTTATTCAAACACCCGTCCCTCTTAATTCCCATGACTTTCCCACGCAATCAGTTAAAATGACCTGAAAATTATTTAGTATAGCAAAAAGCAATTGAGCATATTAGATAAATATGCTGCCTGTAAAAATGCAAAACAAATGACAAAAACCAACCTCAGCCAGGTTCTCCTTGTTGTCGCAGCCATTTGCACGAGTCCACACTCCATAGCGCGAGGGATCCAATTCTTTACTCTTCAAATTAGGACTGTGACCCATAAATGGCAGCTACAAAGAAGGGGGGGGGGGAGGATCATGTTATTTCAATGAGGGGAGAAAAATGATAAATTCTGAATGAATATTTACACTACTGTTCAACAGTTTGAGGTCAGTGAGTTTTGTTTTTTTTAAACTTTACTCAGCAAGGATGGGTAACATTGATCAAAAGTGACAGTTTGTTTAATGCAATCTCAGCTTCTATGAAAGAGTTTTGACAGAAAGAACATGTTGGTGGATATTCTATTATACAAAACAAAAAAATAAATAAAAAAACTTTTAAAAACAAGTCTCATCCTGGAGTATAAACAATCTGATCCCATCGATTTGATATAAACTTTCAACACTTCATTTCATGAAATTTGTTCATAGTATATAGAACCCATTCTGTTTGCCATTTGTCATTAATAGAGAAATTAATTATTGGTTTTATATCTATAGGAGGTACTGCAATTTTGACGTCTGCTGATAATGCCGAGTCGACTTCCTTGTTTCCTTTGATTCCAGTGTCCAGGTACCCGGGGCGAAAACCAGATATTAAATTGATGACCCTCTAGTTCAAGCAATTCATTAAAAAAATTTTTTTTTACAGAAATAGTTACAAGTAAATAAATGCTGCCTTGGGGAGCATAAAAGACTAAAAAAATAAAAAAAAATCTTATCGACCCCAAACTTTTGAGCGGGAGTAGGCAAACAAGTCTAGAGAAAAAAAAAAATCAAAATAACTTACTGGCAAAGAGTGTATCCTGCGAATGGGCATTTTTCTGTACAAACAGAAAGAACATGCGATTAAATTCAAGTCACTACAACAGCTTTCAAAACAGACATATGCATCCTCCACTAAATAGTGAATGACCACTTACTCATTAACCGCTCGTGTGGCATCCTGCATGGCCTTCTCAAACCTGTGATGAAAAAGAATGCTGTTGAACGGTTTCTAGTGTATTCAAAGTCTCCTCTCACCCCCCAACCAAACACTAGCCCAGACGACAATTCATCTCATTTATCTCCCATACTAGGCCCCTCACGACTCTATATTTAACAAATACACCGCGATGCCCACCTGTATGCAAAACAGCCCTAAGCGGAACCGGGGGTGGGGGTCCTTCTAATTTACCATATGCCCTGCAAACCTCTTTTGTTGGGAGAAAGGAGCTGGGGAGAGTAAATGGTGGTTTTGAGGGGGAGGAGGTAAGGAGTGTGTCTCTTACATAGCATAGGAAGAGGGGGGAATTAAAGTTAAAAAGGGGGGTTCTCTAGTAACCCTGGCTACCTCACACACACACACACACAACCACTCTATTCGGACGCCTGCTCTCACGGAGCATGAAAAGCGTGCCACTATTCACCCAGCCCCCCTTCAGTAACACGCCATACAACAAACACACTGATGTGTGAGGAACACAAACAGCTGTAGGCCTGGCTGCAGATAAATGGATTCCTAACAACACCAAATGGCTTGGAAAGGAGCACAGTCTCACACACACTGTAGATTACCAGAGAGCCGGGATGTACACAGACTTAATGCATGCTGGGTATATCCTAATCCTATATCAGAGACTTTGCAAACAACATCTGTCAACTTAAAGGATGGTTCACCCAAAAGCATATTTTGGCTTAATACAATTAGTGGTGAACCGATATACTTCACCATGGCCAACATATTGCCTTTTGCAGAATCAAGAACTTGCAATCTGAAGAATACATTTGACAGATTTGGTTTATCAAAATCAAATTACTTGTACATATTCCTTTTCAAAACATTTTTAATTTAGTAAATATGTCAAATATAAATTGCACTTCAGCAATTGTTAAGCATGTGTTTTTACTACCTTTGAAAAATAAATGTAAAAGCCTTATATCAGAAATCATTTTTTTTTTGTTTTGTTTTTTACAAATCTGTCAGTCGACCACAATAAACAAACAGAATGTCAGTATAGATGACATCACAGATTCTGTGCCTCAAAAGAAAAATCATCCTGTTTGGAACAACTTAAGCATGAGTAAACATGAAATTCAAGTTTCATTTTTGGGTGAATCATCCCTTTTATAACAGGATATGCAGTGCTCAGATATCCAGTGATTTGTGATGGATGCCATCATATTCTCAGCTAATCCGCAAAAACAGACACATTGAGCAGATGTAGCTCCATATAACGGCAAACAGTAGATTAGATATATAATCCTCAAGCCAAGCATCCTAGCCAAGCTTGGTCTCACATGTCAGATATGATGACCAACAGGCAGAAGAATTATACTCACTTCTGCTCAGCATCCAGGGAGTCCAAAGGACTGGGAGAATCTAACCCAAGACCTGAGGAGAGGGGGGAGGAGACACAGGTGAGATGATGCACAAGTGTTGGCCTACACTATAAAGATCACAGCTCACACTCCAAATGGGATGAACTGTCACACACAGTCCAGCAAATCACTTTAACATTCCTTTCATCTAATACTTTTGTTAGTAGAACTTAATTATTAGTAAGCAACTATACATTCCAATTGGTGCTTGTGCCAATTCCAGCTTTATCGTTTGATACTAGTACCAATTTGAGACAAATTGTTACTAGCAATACTTCTTACAAGTTACTACTGTTTTTTTAAATTCTCATATGTAATGACTTAATGAATAAATTTAGGAAGTAGCAATTCCAACACATTATCATGCCATTTTGTAACCATTTTACATTTTGGGGAACGGGTGGCTAAATTGCATGGCATCCATACGATTTGTTTATGCAAAACTGATGGATGCTTTCCCACCCCCCAATCATGATCCTGTAAGAATCCCAATACATTTTCATACAAAATTGCCACCTCATTAAATTCTCATGAAGTCAGGCTGGATTAACAATTCTGTCTATTTAACACTATGACAACTGGAATCGATACTAGCAACTATTTGAATGGTTACAAATATCTATAAAGAATACGTAAAAGTATTAGTATTAGTAAAATGAAAAAAAAAATAGACATATTGAACTGCTAAGTAGTAGCAGTACCATCTAATTTAAAGGTTAGTTCCCTCAAAAATAAAAATTCTGTCATCATTTACACACCCTCAAGTTGCTGTATGAATTTCTTTCTTCTGCTGAACCCAAAAAAATATATATATTTTAAAGAATGTCTGTAACCAAACAGCTGATGGGCCCCATTAACTTTCATAGTGTTTATTTTCCATACTATTAAAGTCAATGGGGTCCCATCAACTGTTTGGTTTCCAACATTCTTAAAAAAAATCTTATATTTTCAGAAGAAAGAAAGAAAGAAATTCATACAGGTTTGGAACAACTTAAATGGTGAGTAAATTACAGAATTTTCATTTTTGGGTGAACAACTACTAGTCATGTTGAGCTGCTTTCTAGTAAACAAAATAAGTGGTAGTAACAATAGATACTAGATAGTTTACCGTAATAATGGTTAAAACGGCTTGCCATACACACTCTCAGATGTCACTACTATAAAGTTTAAATGAATGCCGGTTTCTCAAACAAACCTGCATCGGAGGAGGCATCAGAGGCGAAGGAAGGGATCTTCAGGAGGGGCAAGGTTTTCTTCCGCTTTGGTGTCTCACATTGCCTGCAACAAAACGTCAAAGCAAAGCGTTTAGAAAACTGAAAAAAAATGTTTCACCACAATATAAACACAAGTACATCAGGCCTCGATAACAAGGACAGTAAAACGTCAATAAATGCAATCTGCCCTCGAACATTTCCAGGAAATACATCTGAAATAGTTTACTTTTTCGCTACCAAAAGAAATGGCCCAGGCCCACTCACCCTCCAAGAACAGCGAGATTATTCAGGTTTAGAGCCAGGTTAGTCACGGGGGACAGCACTGCCATGGGTCCGGGGGAGGCAAGGTTCTTCATGCAGGGGGAGCCCCTCGCCCCAAACTCCGGCAAGGAGAACCGGAGAGGTCGGAGGACTGATTCGGGCCCGGTGCTGAACTGATCACATACAGGGCTGATGTCGCCTGGAACACTATCAAAATCCATTTCTGAAGGGATACGGATCGTCAGATGCTTCTTGAAAATATGATCCAGTCAAGCGCGATCAAGACGACAAAGGGTTAACGTTAAGCCAAGTTAGCAAACGCTCAGCAACCCGGGCAGGGGCTTAAATTGATCTTATTTAGGGTTGAAATAAACGACTTGCAGAACGCTGCATAATCACGACGCCAGATACACAAGATACTGTAAAAAGGGGTGTTAAAAATTCATCTTCTTAGATCTTTATTGTCAGAGAGCTGCCGATTCGATCGCACTCTCTCTGACCTTTCCAAACTCTGCTGAGGAAGAGAATGCTGAACGTAGCTCTTATTTATGTTCAAAACATGCAGTCCACAAGCGGCAATCGGAGTAGCCAATGAGGATCGCTGTTACATCTGATTACTCCAATGAGCTGCGCTTCCTCTTTTTTCCGCATTGTTCTCTGAGATAACGTAGGTGGTCCAAAGAATGACAGGCAAATGTGATATCCAATGAAAATGAAGGTAACAACAGCACGTATCCAATGGCTTATATGTTTACATAAGTAGGGCGGGATAAAGAAATGTAAACCCGTAGAGAAAGGAAAGATTTCCCGCGGAACAGTTCAAGCTACAGCTTGGCAACGCCCTCCCTTGCAAGAAAGCCAATCATATGTCAACGTCCTGGCGCGGAACGTACCACTCAAATCGCCTGAACAAAGAAGTAAATATAATGGTTGTATAATACAAAACAAACCTTTTTAAGACGTGTATTTTTGGTAAATGTTTGTGTTGGTAATTCACATATTTATCTAGGTAGCTAAAATGGAATTCCTTGCCTTTTCAGCAGCGGTGTGTGATGATATCATCCATCTAAAATAATTTGTAATACAATTTTCGAGCTTGCAGTTCACTACGTCATATTAATTAGGAGAAAATGCTAGTGAAGTAAAAACAAAAGTGAAATATATGAACGTAAAAAAAAAACTGATATATACTTTCCCTCATAAATAAACATTTTATCCTGGGTTTATCTGTTCCTGGCCTAGTCTATATGTCAACTACCTTCGAATTAAACTAGCCATATATACCATAGCATAGAAAGGCAGTGAGGTGAGCGTTTAAATTAGCCTAGTAAAATGTTAATCACTGAAATTCTTAGCTTCTCAATTTTCACTTCGTGTCAAATACTGTTAGACAATGATATATTTGGCAAAATGAAAAGGGCTTACTGAACATGGAAATCTAGTATTGTGAATATTGTGATCTGTTTTTTTTTTTTTTTTCCAAAATATGAATTTGATAAGTTCTTTCCTATAAGTATGTTCCTACAGAAATACTGTTAAAAGTTGAGGTAAGGTACATAAACTAAAAGCAAAGTAAGTTTTCGTTGCCAATTCTTCATGTTTGTGTATGATGGTCGAAGGGTGGTGACATTATTTACAAGTAGCCTCTATCAGGGTAGAAGGCATATTTAATTTCACATGATTTGAGAAATGAGGCTGTGAGGAATATGTAAACCCCATCCCTTGCGGTGAGATAAATACAGTCAGCCACCACATATTGTAGGCTATAAGAGATAAAAACATGTTGTCATTTACCATTCAGTCCACACCCAAAATATCCAATATCTCACCTCACACATCCATCGCAAACTAAGCCATGGTCCTCCAGACAGCAGCCTTATGATTGCTTGAGGTGATTGCTGAGACATGCAGACACTTTCCAACACTAGCTCCTCACTTCAAACAAGGGCTCTTACAATAAAAGTACTTCACACAATAGGCAACATTCCCATTTGAATTTAATGCAAACTGTGGTACTGGAATGTTTTATTTTTTAGGTCTTTCATTGAACATTCATGGAAACAATGAACTGTGACAGCCATATTAGAAAGACAAAATAACCTGACTGTTTCTGTTACTCGTGATAACCTTCCATTCACCCTCCCCTATTTCCCTCCAATTCTAGCACAATGGGACTTTGGGAATAGGTTGGGAAAGCTCATTGATTTACATGCATGCCATATAGTATTTTTTTCTGTTTCTTTACATTCTTCTGTTATATATTGAGTCGAGACTGGCAGAATCATTAAGAGAGATGTAATAAAAAAGGATTTTAAATAATTATGAAATGTCTTTCGTAATCACAGTCTCTTATGTTTTTGGTAATTTCTAGATACACCAATCAAATTTATTCCTCATGTTGTGTGTTTGTTTATTCTGAATGTTGATTTGCTTCACAAATCTGTAACATGCACTACTGTCAAAAGCACTGTCATTTTATCAAGGATAAAATGCAAGGATGCATTAAATAGATAAAAATTACTGTAAAGAAATGTTACAAAATATTTAGATTTCAAACAAATGCTATTCTTTTTAACTTTATTCATCAAAGAGTCCTGATTTTTTTATCACAGTTTCTGCAAAAATGGACCAAATCAATGGCATGTGACACTGAAAACTGCGGAAAATTCAGCTTTGCCATTATATGAATAAATTATATTACACAATAAATTAAACTAGAAAACAGTTATTTTTAATTGTATTAATATTTCTTGTTTGGTCAAACAATTGCAGCCTTGGTGAGCATAAGAGATTTCTTGCAAAAACATTTTTAAAAAACTGTTGAGGAGTAAAATTGACAAGTAATTTGGAACTCAAAGCACTACACAACAGCTTATAAAATTCATAATTATCATATTCTTAAAGGGATAGCTCACCCAAAAGTGAAAATTCTGTCATCATTTACTCACCCTCAAGTTGTGCCAAACCTGTGTGAATTTCAAATAATATGGAAGTCAATGGGGTCCCACTAACTGTTTGGTTACTGACATTCTTCAAAATATATTCTTTTAGGTCCAGCAGAAGAAAGAAATTCATACAGGTTTGGAAAAACTTGAGGGTAAGTAAATGATGACAGAATTTTAATTTTTGGGTGAACCATATACAAGTAAGACTCAAGACTTAAAAGGACTTATTGGCAGACATCATCAGACAATGAGATCATCTTGATTCACTTTACAGACTAAATGTGCATCTTCATCTACACTATAGTCTGAACATATAAACATATAAATAGCAATAGCTTAGTAGACGGCCCTATCTGAGCCTATTATCGAAAACTAAAAATACACAATAAATTCATCTGAAACAGCTGCAAACTGGACAAACAGGGTTGTTTTAAAGGATCTCAGAGAACTTACCCAGACAGTTTTACAAGCTGACGTTTGCTAACAGGTAAACACCTGCTGTGAGGATTCACAAAAGGACATGTGGGGTTCCTCAGGGCGGGAGAGATCAGCCTCAGTTAAGACACAATTGTACCAGCAGTGATATAATCTGTACATTTGGATTTTTAAAAATTGCCCATGGGTCTGAGAAATAATTGACACACAACTTGATACCATTAGTATAAGAAAGAACAATGGAAGCTGCTCAATTAAAGATGTCAAGTAATCTCTTGGAATTTAATTATATAAAAAGTGTTTACACCTGAAAGGAATGCTGATGATATATTTCTCATAATATTTAAGTCCAACACTAAGGTCTGAATGAAGTGCTAAACTGGTGGTCCGCAACACAATAGCTTATGAATACATTGTGCATGTGCGTTGACCCATTATGAATGTCTGTTTGCTTTAATGAACTTCCTGTCAAAAGAGTAAGCGGGGGCTCATTCAAAAAACAAAGACAGTACTCTATCCCCAATCTCACGGGATAACATAACTATTTTGCGAGGAGGTGATTTCTTATTAATTCGTACTATGTGAATCGTATGAAAATGTATGTAACCACGAGCAGCAGATCATACAAATTCAAATTAGCCACCAATTCACCAAAACGTAAAATAGTTATGAATCACCATTGCAATCCCTGATGCACAGCACCCAAATTGTAGTCAGAAACAGTAGCCAATGTTCACAATCTCTTTGAAACTCCTAAAACGTCAGCTTTTGTCTATACGTCCAAGTAATTGTTCACATCCACATGATGTAACAGGTGGTCTGGCCTAAACCCTTCACATTTGAGACTACCTCAGTGAATGACTGAGTGTGAATATAAGCATTTGCATAGCTCTAATGTGGAGAGTGTTTTGCTCTGTCATTAATGTCCTCTGCAGTTAAACTTGCAGCATTACCACCCTGAGCCATCAGAAACAGCCCCAAAGCCCAAATGGTGCAAAGGGTCTTGCATTAACACATGCATGGAGCAAGAACTGAATGCCCTAAATCTGCCTCACCCACACCTTATTTACTGAAGATAGAAGAAATGTGACTGATACTTAATTGATCTTTGGTAAAGATCTCAAATTCAAAAAGCTTTTGAATAAATTTAATCAGATACAATTGGCGAGTGAAAAGAGGCAGCTTGTGTGTGACCTAATTTGTTCTATTAAACACTATTTGGTGCTTTTGTAGGTGTTAGATTGAAAATGAGAGGAAATAATTTTTTTAAAATGCATTTCAGTTTATGCAACAAATACACCATTTTGAAAAAGAAGTACAATTTAGCTTTCTTTAAAACAATATACTTAAGTGTGAACTAAATGTAATGTTTTCAGACAGTTAATGTTAACTGCAATTACATGAAAATGTATTATATTTTACATTTATATTAAATGCAGCTGGCTGGATTTTAGGGTGTTGTTTGACCCAATAACTAGGACTTAAGTTAATCTTCATATGTAATTTCATAATTACTTCTATTTTCTTTGAAATATGGTTAATGTGTACTGCTGAATGTACTGACAAGCATTTATGGTAAAGTAAAATAATCTTTAAAGTAATTTTATTTAAATGTGCATGCATTAACATATATTTGTAATTACACATTTATGTAATGACAAAGTTGCAATATAGCCTACATTTAAAATATATTAGCTTTAAATTATATTTATAATAACACACTACAGTTGAAATCATAATCAAATACTTTACTTGTGCTTTAATATGTTATAGTGAACACATTAAAATAAGTGTAGTTCCTTAAAGCACAACAAAAGATTATTAAAACATTATTTAAAATGTAGCTACTGTAAAGTATGCAATTATATTATATGCAAGTACAGTTTCTCAAAAATATACATTTGAGATTTGTGTACAATACAATTAAGTGCACTGAGGTATCTCAAACATACATATCTCAGTCCTTCCGAATATGGACATTCTGACACATTTTTTCTATACACAGTGACCACTGCTTTCAGGTCAGCATTAAAGAGAAAGAGGGAGAAGCACTGAGACAGAGTAGATGGGAAGAATGAGACAGGCGACAACATCTGTCCCTTGAGTCTCCTGGGAACAGATGGGCCTGCGGGGAGAAAATAACTCAGCCTTAGGCCACCGTTCTGGAGAGAATACAAAAAAGAGCAGGGACAAAAGACAGAAGGGGGAGGAGAGCGTCGGGGGAAAAAGAGAGTAGGGGGTTTGTTTGGAGGGAGGCGTAGATGCCAACAGGTTCCAACAGACCTGAGACGGAAAGGAGACGACAAGGCTAGAAAGAGGAAGAGATGTGAAATAGACAGGCCTATACAGCTGATCAAAGACAGTGACAGCTGGAGATTAACAGAAAGAATGTGAGGAGGGTTCAAAGGTGACGCAGCTGATGAATGTTAAACATGAAATGTTTATGGCAATATTGTAATGATCTGCTACTGATCTGATAACATACCTTCACAGTTTCCGCAGCAGTCCACAATTTTGAGTGTTCTAAATTTAAAAATTCCTGATTACCAAAATGAACAATTAAAAAACACATTTTAAAACAGTTTTCTTTTATTGATAAACTGAATTATGGGAAATGGTTTCGTCAAAGAGTTTGATACTTCCTTATCAAACCCCCAGTCAGCCTGTGAGGCTGCTTTCAGCCACTTTGTAAAGACTTCTGTGGGGGTCCTGTGACGCATATTGATGGTCTATAAACACTGATTGTCCTCATTTAAAATGCATACAGTGGTACCCGTACTGAATTAAAATGGGATGCTTGCAAACGCTGGGCACAGCCCAGTCCTGTAATTGTGTGTGAAGTGGACCGTCAGCAGTGCTGTGGTACAGCTCTGTGTTTGCCCAGGAATGTTTAATGGACCATACATAAAGACTTGCAAATGCCTCTGTGTGTTATCCTGAACTCAGCAGTTCTTATCCAGTCGTTAATAATCCATAGCTCACCTGCTGATCAATATTTCATTATGCTTGTCATTTGATGCTGCTCTGCATTTAACTGCTCTGAACAGTTGTACTGGACATAATGCCCCTAAAGTTTTAATAGTTATCAATTATTACCCTTGTGAAAAAGAAGTAGACTTTAGCATATTTTTTAAAAGAGTACAACAAACAGAATGTAATGCTTTTCATACACTTAATTGCATGTTTATTGCAAGTAAACAAAAATGTATTATTGTTTATTTTAAATGCAATAATTTTGACCCACTTAAGTATTTTCAGTGTAAGTATTATAATTTCAGACTTACTATTGTCTATGGAATATGATTAATATGATTAGGTGTAGCCACCTGTCTAATGTACAAGCATTTATGGCAAACTAAAATATACTTTATTTCTATTAAAGCTCAAATAATAATAGCCAATTTAATCATATTTATTTGTAATCACACATTTGTAATGATACATTTGCAATTTATTATGTTAGCTTGACAATGCCAGCATACTGACATTTCTTCTTCTTCTGAGACTAAATTTTAAACAGTATCTATTCCTAGTTTTCAAGCTACAACATCAATCAAGCAACATGCAGAAACATACTGTTAATTCATGCTAGCAACAAGCTAAAACAATCTATCAGCAATGTGTTCATGCTAGAAACATGATAGCACCATAAATCAAGCTAGGAACAATTTAAAACATGCTAGCAACATGTTCTCAATGTGTTAAATCATGTCAGAAACATGCTAGCACTGTGGTAAATCATGTTAGCAGCTTTTAACATTCTAGCAAAATATACTAAATCATGCTAACATGATAGCACCATAATAAATCATGCTACCAACATGTTAAACATGCTAGCATCAATTTTAAAATAATGCTAGCAACATGCTAAAACAATTTTAAATAGTGTTAAATCATGCTAGAAACATGCTAAAACATGAAAAAGCAATGTGCTAATTCATAATAGAAACCCGCATTTAATGTGCTAAAACATGTAAACAACATTTACTTTATTTATTATCTTTTCAAAGTTATTTAAAACTTTCACACAAGGCTTTGTCAAGAAAACATCAAAGTTATTCATAAAACTTTACTCATCTAGTTACATTTAAATATATATAATCTTGTAATGTATATTGTGAATAGCACAGCTAAATTGCAATACAGTTATAAATAAATAAAACCTTTCAATTTGTCATTACAAATAGAAACAGACATAAAAGTGTATTCTCTGTAAGTACACTTAAATGCCCTTTTATTACATTGATATTGTTTACACATGGTTAAACACAGTTAACATTTTCAGAATTCTTAAGATTGTGGTGAAGGGCTTAAGAACAAGACTCCTGCAGACTGCTTAATTAAGTTAAAAGCATAATAGAACTGAATAAATACAAATAAAGGTGGAGTTGTCATGTAAATGACATGCTCATTTAACAGAATGTTTGCTATCTTGTTTTTTTATTTTAGTAAATATTTATAGTAAGTGATCTATTTCTACACTAGAGGGACTAGAATTACCTTTATTTTATTTTGTTTCAAGTACAAATCTTTGTACCACCCAGGAAGAGTACAGGAGTGGCAGTTTTGTGGTGAGAGGGTTTCATACACACCCTTGAATGAAATTACAATGAACTTTCAGTTAGGTTGAGCATAAACAACAAAAAAATCTTTGACAATTAACTTCCACAAAGGCTCTCAACACCTTGATTGCTGCAGGGACACTGTAGCTGAAGTGAATTGTATCTGACATCTCAACAGTACTCATCTCAGGAGAAAAATCACAATATCATGAATCAAACTCAATCATGACAAGAGAAAACCTCTGAACATGTTGAAGAGAGTCAGCCAAAATAATTCAGCTTGTTTTGTCCCAGCACTCAATAATCAGGGAGCCACCTTGAAAGAACATGAAATTGCTAAAGGAACAATACTAATAATGTTATAATAGTGTTACCTATCTATTCTAAATTTGATGTTGTCAGGTATGTTTTGGGCATAACAGAATGAAAGAAAACACATGCAGTTTGAACATGCACACACAGCAAACTGTTATACTTATCAGTATCCAATCTGGTCTCAGTGTTTATTTGCATTGTGGAATATAAGGGAGTGGAGACGTGTGAATGGATCAAACACAAAACATTTCAGCAAGTGGTATGGCTAGTTGAGGGATAGATAAAGAATGATGTACTTTCGAGAACTCAAACCTCAGAGTGGAAAAGACGACAGGATTTTCTTATGATATGAATGATATGCTTGTATATAGTGAAGGTTGGGTGTGGAAAAGTTTTGGAACTTCAGATGGTGAGAAACTCGGTAGAGATGGTGAGAAACTCAGTGTGTGTGTGTGTGTGTGTGTGTGTGTGTGTGTGTGTGTGTGTGTGTGTGTGTGTGTGTGTGTGTGTGTGTGTGTGTGTGTGTGTGTGTGTGTGTGTGTGTGTGTGTGTGTGTGTGTGTGTGTGTCAGATATGAAATTATAGAGATCCCATTTGGCACCCCACACACATTCAGTAGGCACTAGCTAATACACATTTACTTTTTACTTCATAATTCTGGAACTATAAGGTTTTTTTAATAACTTCTTTCATAACTTTTGTTCGAATTAGGCCGTAGATTCGATTTGCATGAAAACTACATTTAATGAGAATCAGCCTATAGAAGCTTATTTACATTTTTGTGCTGGCTAGAATAAAAATTAATTTATCCTCTGAATCTTTCAGTGCTTATCCGTCATATTTTATGATAAATGGATAAAAATTTTATCCATTTGTGCAGAAAAGGTTTTCCACAATTTGAGTTCGACCCGTCCGTGAACTCGGGGTACATCGATCAACCCCAAACTTGGTTTTTGCTTTTCGTCAGCTGTTTTCAATGCTATTTTATGTAGTTTTCAATCTGTTTTGCCATAACTGAAAAAAAACTAGATATCATCTCGTTGTGTTGTGGCGACATCATGTGGTCAACATGTGAACGACATGTCACGGCCTGGAACTCACCCAGTTGGAACATCACCTGTGATGGGACATTTAATTTGGGATAATCCCACGTCCAACCAGCATAAGACACCCGATTTCGAGGGAGGACTTGATTTGTCACCACACTGGCAGCCAGTAAATAACCGATGCAGACACGTAGACTAAAATCCATCTAGAAAAATCGTTGTTACACCAATTTGACGCTGGGAGAATGAAGGGACATGTTTTTAAATTGACCAAATTAAGTTTGTTGATGTATCTTTCACGCTCTATGGCAAGCAGGGTGGACATATAATTACTTGACATGTTTAATCTTGGTGATTTCTTAAGTTATTCACGACTGCCGGCTGTGTACGGACGTTGTTTTGTGACGCTATTTTGTATTTAAGTCTATGGGAAGTTTAGTTTATTTTCCCCTAAAAAGGGAAGGTGACGAAATGGACAGTTAAGTTCCCGGATGTACCGGTAGTACGTATATACCTGTATTGGACCTCACCGAGGGTGCTTCTCAATATCCCTCCTCGTCCCCTCGCTCCTCTGTCCTCCATCCTATGACCCGGAAACCAATCAAGCACAGCCATCTTGAAGGACATCTCAATTCTCTAATTGCACCGCGAGGAGTCGAGGATCGAGGATTGAGGAGGCTTTCAGAGGAGTCATGAGCAAGGATACACAGGTGTATCCTATGCGGAAGTGTTTTATTGACTAAACGTGACGCACGTATAAATATTTCTCCCCCTTCACATCGTCACAGTAATTTGAATTTATACTTTACCCTTGCTGTTTTTATAAACTACACATCTCACATATTTCAACAGGGTATCTTGCTTTATTATTATTCATTATGAATTTCTTAAATAAACAAACTTCAACAACATAAGGGCAGATCCTTTGAGCGCTGCTGATGACGCTATGAAGTGACGCTGGAGTGATCAAGTATTCCAATGTATAAAAAAAGCTTTCATTCGATTCCTCCGTCCTCACTTTCTTTCCTTGCGTCCTTCCCTCACAACCTACAGGGGGAGGAGCTGAGACGCTAGGAAAGGAAGCGAGGTAAGGGTACAAGGATGCACAAATAAGAAATGAGAAGCACCCCGAGTATCTCTTCACAAGCACTGGGCTTCTGCGGGAAGTAGAGTAATAGGGTTCTGCCTGCAAGGTCGGTTGGTGGCCAACAGGGGACGCCATTTCGTAACCACATTTTTTATGCTACTGTGTGTCCAAAAAACAAAAAAACTGTGTGTTTCTGTTTTTGTATATTTATGTGATTCTAGAAATAATTATGATTTTCATAGTCTGATAATGAAAACTTTAGCTGCGTATGACTACCATTGTCTCTATTCAGGGGCGTAATTTACGGGTGGGACATGTCCCTACCACTTTTTGTTAGGGTCGATATTGTTCCCACCACTTTGGAAACATCTGGCGGCACGGATGTACCAATACAAATAAATAAAATATCTCCAGTTAACTTACAGAGCATGCATTTCGTTCGTTTGTTAAATAAGAGGTGATTTAGCACGCTGAAATTTGTTTTTGAAATGAAGTGATCAAAGTGCTCGTGTACTCTGCGATCAGTGGTGCAGATACAGTGTTCTCTCGTGACTCGCGCACACCGCAGTCTTCACACGGACGCGCGCTTTAATCAGTTTCGGAGACTCTCTATTCGTTCCGATGAATCACAAAATAAAATGCACTCAAATGTGTCCCTGCTTGATATACAACCACTGATAAACATAATCGGTTTTAATGAGGAAAAAAAAAAAAATACGAGTGTGGATAAGAGAACCCAGAACTGACACGCTTGGCAAAAGTTCTGCCACTGGACAATTAATAGCCTATAGCCTACATGTATTCGGATCTATATATTTATTCACGTGAAAATTATCGGTACTAACAACATAGATCTCATTAAACGACAAATTAAACCCAATGTAGGCTACTATTTAAATGTACCCCACCCACCCAAACACACACACACACACCTGTCCCACCCACTTTTTAAAGCAATGTTAAGCCACTGTCTCTATTAGTTAATGAGATTGCCAGTATTGCTGAATTAGGTGTTCGAGTAAAATTGACCTTCAGTAGTTTGTTCCTTAGTTCCAATCCTAACTTTTTCATAATCTTATTATTATGATCTTTATTATATAAGTGCTATTAAAATGAAATATTTACTAACAACAAAGGCTTTTTAATACACCATTAATATTATTAACCTATGCATTACATTTTACAAATATTTCAGATGTAGTGTCAAGTGACAAAAACAAATGGTAATCTATTGTCACAAAATATTTTTTGTTTTTAAAAATAGATCATCTTTACAGGACAAGATTCTTGTGCTATTGAACCAGCCAGTGAGTTTTCCAGACGTGGAAACAGCACCACCTAGTGGTTATAAGTCACCACTTATATATCAATGTAATGTAATTAAAAATGTAGGACCACGTTAAAATCATAGTAACTAGTATGCTATCTAATATATATATATATATATATATATATATATATATATATATATATATATATATATATATATATATATATATATATATATATATATATATATATATATAGGCTTATATATAAATATATATATATATATATATTGAATCTTAAAAGGTTCACAAATATCAGCACCTCTATTTCGTTTTTTAAACAACTAAAACACTGAAAAGTTTTCACTAAATCACAAGTAAATAAATGTGCACGTGTGGAATATACCAGGTTAGCAAACACTGACGTCAGTATTAGCAACTTACAGTGAACCATAACGACACCTGGTGTTTGTAAGAGATATTACAACAGGTTTGCTGATGCTGCCATCCATAGTGCAACCATATGCAGTATGCATGGTTCCTTGCTGTGACAGTGGTGTCAGCAATTCTTTCTAAAAGGCCTGGCCTGAGACTATCTGAAAGATGACTGCAATTCATTAAAATCTGGTTGTGTGCACCAGAAAGTGCAACAAATGGGCCTATAGCAGCAAGACAGACTTTATTGAAGATATTATTGAATATAAATCTTTATAATATAAATCTTTATTACAATGAATTTTCAAATAATTTAAATAAATAAAAAATATCTAAAACACAATAATCAAATTCAAATGAGGTTTGTGTCAGTATTTATGCGTCACAAGCATTGATGCAAAATTTTAGATGTTAAAATTTACTATGTGGTATTTTTCAGTGACTTTTTCTGCAGGTTACATCCTTATGCCAGTAAGTGGCGACAAGTGACTGTCTTTATGAATTATTCTTCGAATTGCTCGTTAAACGTTTTGTCCAAAAACACCATTTAGTTCCGATAGCCTACCCTCATTTACTATTCCCTACATACATTAGTCCACTATTTTAGGCTATTCACTTGAGGGAGTGAAACGAGTGAGTGAATTTAGACACCAATTGCACCTGAAGGGCTGCCTTTTTGCATATCGCCTAGTTTATGCTTGATGTTTAATCAACTGATTATTTGAAACTTTGAAAATTTGCAGCTCCAGTAGTAAGATTTAAAAAATTATCTTGAACTCTGTCATGGAACCTAGCATGTATAAACCTTAATTATACAATTTAATAATCAATTAAAAAGGATTGCTGTATGATATTACGCTGTAGTCACATTGGAGCATCGGTTTGGAAAATGGATGGATGGAAGATTCATCTTCTGCGATGCCTGAATTCATTCGGCACGATACTTTCACATTGCATTATGGGTATTCTCTAACAATTGAGAGCACGCTACATCGTTATTGCAGTGCATTGTGGGATTGAATGAGTGCACTCGATAACGTCCACTGGTTTCGGATCACCTACAAATGGCTGTTCCCTCAAATAGTGTCCGATTTAAGGGTAGGCCTATAGGGGCGATTTCGGACACAGCCCCCCAGGGGCGTAGCATCATTTCAAAAGTGAGGGGGACAGAATGTCAAGCGTTATACCAGTTTTTTTTTTTAAGACCTTTGTTGACACTTTTTTGCTTGATTGGCTTAATATGCTATTTATGTTTAAAACAATAAAACAGAAAGAAAGAAATGCAGATGTTCTGTACCTTATATTGCACATGGTTTTGTATATTGTACTATATTGTTTACATATTTCAAATTGTTTTTTTTGTGTAGCCTAAGTTGTTTTGTAACACTGCCTGATAGATAGATAGTGGCTGGTAGATAGTGGCCAATTCAGCATCTTTATTCTTATTTGAAGGGCTAATTGATAACATATCTGTGAAAATAAAAGACATTACGAATAAAAAGAATGAAAATAAGTGCACCTTTGTGCGGGTAGTGAATATTTTCAATTTCCAACAAAACTTGTTAATTATTCAACAAGAAAAATAGGCAGAGTTATTCATCATTGTGCAACACAATTTGGATACCATATGACAACTTACAATGCTTGACTTTTTCGTGAAAAAGGAGTGAAGAGGTTTTATGCCGTTTTGAACTCATTGCGACCTCTATGAAAATGATGGATACAGCGCGGGTGCGAGCGTGGCCGTGTCGTGATACACGAGTGACTGATTACCATGGAAACGTGAAAGTAGACTATGTTGACTCGTTGAATTTTAAATCTGGATGTACACATTGGCCAGCGAAAACCTCAACTTGTCGTGAACACACTTGCCCTATGAAAAAGTGCGGGGGGTGAATTTACATTTTGTAAAAAGTGGGGGGACACGTGCATGCCTGACTCATTTATGTTTTTATGACAGAGTAACTGAATCGTTCACACAAAAGACTTGTTCAAACGTTTAGGCCTATTCATTCAGAAACAAAACGCCATGTGTTTATATTTCTTGTTGTTTGATCATGTTGTACAGGTCCTTCTCCAAAAATTAGCATATTGTGATAAAGTTCATTATTTTCCATAATGTAATGATAAAAATTAAACTTTCATATATTTTAGATTCATTGCACACCAACTGAAATATTTCAGGTCTTTTATTGTTTTAATACTGATGATTTGGGCATACAGCTCATGAAAACCCAAAATTCCTGTCTCAAAAAATTTGCATATCATGAAAAGGGTCTCTAAACGAGCTATTAACCTAATCATCTGAATCAACTAATTAACTCTAAACACCTGCAAAAGATTCCTGAGGCTTTTAAAAACTCCCAGCCTCTTTCATTACTCAAAACCGCAATCATGGGTAAGACTGCCGACCTGCTGTCCAGAAGGCCATCATTGACACCCTCAAGCAAGAGGGTAAGACAAAAAGAAATTTCTGAACAAATAGGCTGTTCCCAGAGTGCTGTATCAAGGCACCTCAGTGGGAAGTCTGTGGGAAGGAAAAAGTGTGGCAAAAAACGCTGCACAACGAGAAGAGGTGACCGGACCCTGAGGAAGATTGTGGAGAAGGACCGATTCCAGACCTTGGGGGACCTGCGGAAGCAGTGGACTGAGTCTGGAGTAGAAACATCCAGAGCCACCGTGCACAGGCGTGTGCAGGAAATGGGCTACAGGTGCCGCATTCCCCAGGTCAAGCCACTTTTGAACCAGAAACAGCGGCAGAAGCGGCTGCAGAGAAGCAGCACTGGACTGTTGCTCAGTTTTGCATGTCATTCGGAAATCAAGGTGCCAGAGTCTGGAGGAAGACTGGGGAGAAGGAAATGCCAAAATGCCTGAAGTCCAGTGTCAAGTACCCACAGTCAGTGATGGTCTGGGGTGCCATGTCAGCTGCTGGTGTTGGTCCACTGTGTTTTATCAAGGGCAGGGTCAATGCAGCTAGCTATCAGGAGATTTTGGAGCACTTCATGCTTCCATCTGCTGAAAAGCTTTATGGAGATGAAGATTTCATTTTTCAGCACGACCTGGCACCTGCTCACAGTGCCAAAACCACTGGTAAATGGTTTACTGACCATGGTATTACTGTGCTCAATTGGCCTGCCAACTCTCCTGACCTGAACCCCATAGAGAATCTGTGGGATATTGTGAAGAGAAAGTTGAGAGACGCAAGACCCAACACTCTGGATGAGCTTAAGGCCGCTATCGAAGCATCCTGGGCCTCCATAACACCTCAGCAGTGCCACAGGCTGATTGCCTCCATGCCACGCCGCATTGAAGCAGTCATTTCTGCAAAAGGATTCCCGACCAAGTATTGAGTGCATAACTGAACATAATTATTTGAAGGTTGACTTTTTTTTTTTATTAAAAACACTTATTTTATTGGTCGGATGAAATATGCTATTTTGGGTTTTCATGAGCTGTATGCCAAAATCATCAGTATTAAAACAATAAAAGACCTGAAATATTTCAGTTGGTGTGCAATGAATCTAAAATATATGAAAGTTTAATTTTTATCATTACATTATGGAAAATAATTAACTTTATCACAATATGCTAATTTTTTGAGAAGGACCTGTATAAAAGCAATGCCACACTCACATGTATGCTGTGGCCGAATCTTGATGCAGGCTCCAGAAAATGTCCATTGCACATTCTGCAAGGAGAAGCAAGACTGCTGTCATTGATTTCCCAATCAGTGACTGACACTATGTAGAATTTGTTTGTAGACACAAAGATATGTATAAAAATGGTCTAAATTGTGTTTCAAAATTCAGTCAATGACAAACATCCATAACCTACTTTATTGTAATTGCAACTGCAAGTGAATTTCCAATGGGGGAAAACAACATGTGAATTATTTGAATACAAATTGGCCGCAAATTATTAAATGAAGCATGAAGTTGTGAAGTGGCAGATGCTAGATAAGCTGGACTCAATACTGTACCAAATAGACAAGAAGAAAGTAGATAAAGTACTTTCCACACATTGATGAAGCCACCTGACCTGAGTGTCACAAAGCTGAGGAAATTGCAAGGAGCCATATATTTCCCTGCAAACTTGATGGCTAGAAAGTTGGCATAAGTTTGTTTTTTGTTGTTGTTGTTCTATCAAGAATGATATATATATATATGTGTGTGTGTGTGTGTGTGTGTGTGTGTGTGTGTGTGTGTGTGTGTGTGTGTGTGTGTGTGTGTGTGTGTGTGTGTGTGTGTGTGTGTGTGTGTGTGTGTGTGTGTGTGTGTGTATAGTGTTAACTGTCAGTGCCCCTGTAGCTTTTTTATTGCACTTCCCCTATCACATGCTTTACTAGGCTAATCATTGATTGGAGGTGTGAAAATACACTCACGAGACTAAACAACGCATGATATAAATATATGACTGGAAAAACAGTCTTTTACTCAACTGAAATACAAAGCAATACAGGTGCATTTTTAATGTTTTTACTTCAGTTCTACTTTCTGAGTATGAATTATCAAAGCAGTAAATTTGCTTTAAACAACCCTTGTACATCCTTAAAGAAGTTTGTCTTTCTTTTTTCTTTATCATTTTGCCAGTGTTAATGTCAACTGCATAAATTTAGGCAGAACTGTGTTTTTATTGGAATTTTTATATTTCATCCTAAATTCCCTTTAAAAAATCTATTTTAAACTAGGTACACAAAATAGTTCGGACCTTACGGACAAAAATGTCCCCATTGAAACTAATTATGCATAAAAAATTATGCATTCTTTGTTAATAAACTTTCATTCTGTTGGCAAGGCTTCAAAATTATAATATAGCCTATATAAAGCAACAGAACATTGCTTCTGCTGTATTAGAGAGCCAATTGTATAAATGTTGCAGCTATAATTGCGTGGGTGTGTTAGTATGTCAGAGTGTGGTTTGTATGTGTATAATAAACCTATCTATTACCCGCAGGTGTGTGAGGTTAATTGTTCATTGATTGCATTATGTGTGTAATAAAAACATATTGTGTGTGCGGTTAATTTTTGAGAGAGAGAAATTCTACTGCAGGGTACTGCAAATAACAAATCCCAGCGCTGTTTGTTTCAGTGGAGCTTTGCTGAAATCTATTGAAATTGGTACTGCGCCCAAACAAAAACTTACTAAAAGCTCATTTTTTAGATATCCATCCATCCATCCATCCATCTTCTTCCGCTTATCCGGGGCCGGGTCGCGGGGGCAGCAGTCTGAGCAGAGATGCCCAGACTTCCCTCTCCCTGGACACTTCATCCAGCTCTTCCGGGGGGACACCGAGGCGTTCCCAGGCCAGCCGGGAGACATAGTCTCTCCAGCGTGTCCTAGGTCTTCCCCGGGGTCTCCTCCCAGTGGGACGTGCCCGGAACACCTCCCCGGGAAGGCGTCCAGGAGGCATCCGGAACAGATGCCCGAGCCACCTCAGCTGACCCCTCTCGATGTGGAGGAGCAGCGGCTCTACTCTGAGCTCCTCCCGAGTGACCAAGCGTCTCACCCTATCTCTAAGGGATCGGCCAGCCACCCTGCGGAGAAAGCTCATTTCGGCCGCCTGTATCCAGGATCTTGTCCTTTCGGTCATGACCCAAAGCTCATGACCATAGGTGAGAGTAGGAACGTAGATTGACCGGTAAATCGAGAGCTTTGCCTTACGGCTCAGCTCCTTCTTCACCACAACAGACCGGTACATCGACCGCATTACTGCAGAAGCTGCACCGATCCGTCTGTCAATCTCCTGTTCCATCCTTCCCTCACTCGTGAACAAAACCCCAAGATACTTAAACTCCTCCACTTGAGGAAGGATCTCTCCACCAACCTGAAGTGAGCAAGCCACCCTTTTCCGACTGAGGACCATGGCCTCGGATTTGGAGGTGCTGATTTTCATCCCAGCCGCTTCACACTCGGCTGCAAACCGTCCCAGTGCATGCTGAAGGTCCTGGTGTGAAGGGGCCAACACGACAACATCATCCGCAAAAAGCAGAGACAAAATCGCGTGGTCCCCAAACCTGACACCCTCCGGCCCCTGGCTGCGCCTAGAAATTTTGTCCATAAAAACTATGAACAGAACCGGCGACAAAGGGCAGCCCTGCCGGAGTCCAACATGCACCGGGAAGAAGTCTGACTTACTACCGGCAATGCGAACCAAGCTCCTGCTTCGGTCATACAAGGACCGGACAGCCCTTAGCAAAGGACCCCGGACCCCATACTCCCGGAGCACCGGGAGTGATAATTTTTTAGATATATCGACCCCAAATTTGGAACACAACTTGTTTATATTTATGGCTTGGATTTTCTAGCAATTTGTGAGTTCAAAATGTTTCATATAATATATTTTATGTAAAAAAAATATATATATATATATAGGCCTAATAGAACTTTTTCGTTTGACTTTTTAAAACTTTTTTCACTTCAAAAACAATCTGCCATGGGTCTTCATAGAATGAGACCAAACTTAAGTCTCTGCTCCAAAGCTTTAACTTTTTTATACCGTTTTTTTTTTTTACAGACATTTTTGTCCTTCAACCATTTAAGTTCTTCTTACATAATGCAGTGAATTTGTGCCACTTGGATCATATTGCTATGTAAAATTAACATGACCTTGAAATGTGTACCTTGAAATGTATTCTAATATAATTGTGTGTTAGTTTGAAACACAATCAGGACAACTTAAATAGAAAATGGCATATCTGAGCGCACTCTCAGTACTCATCAGCACCACTAGAGAACAGTATAGAGGCATGTGTTATTTTAGTTTGCCTGAAGGCCTTCACTATGAGCTCCGAGGAACACAGTCAACTATTATACAATAAGCTGTAACACAGAAAACTACTCCACTTTCCCAGGACCACATGTGTGTCTTTGTGTAGTTGATCTCCATGGTTACAGTCCTTTGATCTAGTCATCTTATGAGGGACACTAGTAAAAACAGCATTCACACACAGTGGCTTTGTTCTCTATGGAAGGTTCCATTGCATCAAGTACGGGTTGGCTGCAAATACAGGCTAAACAAGACTGATTTTATCTGTGATAGGCTGTGTGTTGAAGTGTGTTTGATAGCAACCAGGTCCAGACTGTAGTATACTGACTGCCAGGGATTTTACAATCAAACATGAGCAATGAGTTCTATGATGGCTGCTTGAGGAACATTTTTCACCTTAGATGACCTGGTGAAAAAAAACAAAAAAAAACTGTGCTACATCCACATTCACTATCAAATGAAAGATTCAAAACTATACATTATTTCAGTATAAAAAAAGAGCAATGGGCTACATTGGGCTATATTATATCTGCCAAGTTTATAAGTTAAGACTGAAATAAATGTACTATAAATAATTTTCAAATATCATTCTCTTTTTAAAGATTAAAATAAAACAAGAGAAAATTACAAATGATTAAAAAATAAAAAAAATGTTGTTTCTTTTAATATAAATAAATATAAGTTAAGAACATGTATGAGTTAACTATAACTTTAAGTGAATTTTTAATTTTTTATTTATTTATTTAGAAAGAAATTGAAACTTTTATTTAGCAAGGATGCATTCAATTAATCAAAAATTACAGTAAAAAAACATTTATAATGTAAGATTTATATTTCAATTAAATGCTTTCTATTCTTCAAAGAATCCTTAAAAAAAATGTATCACATTTTCCACAAAAAATATTAAGCAGCAAAACTTTGATAATAGTAAGAAATGTTTCTTCAGCAGAAAATCAGCATATTCTGAAGTATCATGTGACACTGAAGACTGGAGTAATGATGCTGAAAATTCAGCTTTGCCATCACAGGAATAAATTAGGCCTATATTTTAAAGTATTTAAAAATAGAAAACAGTGCTTTTTAAATTGAAATAACATTTCACGATATTACTGTTCTATTTTTGATTAAATAAGCCTTGGTGAGATATTGGTGATATATTAAAAACCATCTTACCGACCCCAAACTTTCGACATTTGAACTTTGTACATGACTATTTTTTTCCCTCAGTAACATGAATATGAGTTTCATGGTACATAATATGTCCTTGAGATAACATCTAGATTTTAATCTAAAAATTTTATTATTTTTGGTGATTTATGAAATAGGGCAATAAAATGCCCCAATGTTGTCCATTGTTATTACAGCACGAGGTTGAGACATATCTTTGCTCTTGTGCTCATTGTGTGCAATAAGCACACAGTCTTATATTTTAAATGAATAATTCACCAAAAAATGAACATGTTGTCATCGTTTAATCACCCTCAAGTTGTTCCAAACCTGTATGAGTTTCTTTCTTCTGCTGAACACAAAACAAGATATTTTAAAGAATGTTTGGACAGATTATGGACTCCATTGACTTCCATATGAAAAAAATATATACTACGGAAATCAATGGGTGCCGTCAACTCTCTGGTTACCAACATTCTTTAAAATGTCTTCTTTTGTTTTTAGCAGAAGAAACTTATACAGGTTTGGAATAACATGAGGGTGAGTAAATGACAAAATGTTCCTTTTTTGGGTGAACTATCCCTTTAAGCAGTGTTGTCTCTCTAGCAGGTTGTTTACAAAAATACATCCATGACCTTCCTTAGTCCAGGGTTGATCTCAGTAGTATTCTGACACTATTTACTCTCTTTTCTCTGTCTCCCTCTCCCTCTCTGTGACAGGAAGTGTAAACACTGATCAAGTGTCAAAGTCCAACCCACCAATTCTCACCTCCATTAAAGAGTGTCACCATGCATAACTTTCCCAAATACCCCCCTAAAATGCCCCATATAATTCCACAACCCCCTCTAAAACACCACCATAAAGCGGCCGCTGCTCCTCAAGACCACCTGCGTACTACTTGGAAACAGGCTATCGATAGATCACACATTCCATTATTGATTTATTGAGATTACACCAAACATCACATTCTGTTGCCACAATGTTCACCTCAAGTGAAAATTTCACACCATCTTACACCACTGTGTAAAAAGGCATGTAGCCGAGTGTGACGGAGGCTGTAACATATGACAACATTAACTCTTGTATTGAAGGCTGTAATGGCAATAAACCAACAAACATTATCAGATCAGACTAATTTTTCAGGTATATATATATATATATATATATATATATATATATATATATATATATATATATATATATATATATATATATATATATATATATATATATATATATATATATATATATAAGAAATATGTATATATATAGAAAAAAAATCACATTTAGTATAAACTGTTTTGTCTTTATGAGTACAGGTTATTTTGGTTATTAAGCAAAACACTGGTATTTATTATACACTGTGATGCTATAAGTGTAATTATTTTTATGTGGTTGATTGTGAATAGAGGATGAGAATGTATCTCTATACACAATCAATCATGGTCTCATGTAATATTTCTGCTAAATTAAATATATTTAAATGTAATCAATTATACAGTAGTGGCCAATGTAAATTGACATCTTCACCCTTTATTTAAATTTTTAAAAAATGTTCTGTAGTTGTGCTTGGAGTCAGTTGTTTTGAAACATGCAGAATTGTGCGAACATTTTTTTGGTCAGGATGTCACAAAGAAATTATGAACACATGTAAAAACAAGAGAGAAGCAATTAAATATTAATAACTCATTATGTTGTAGTCAGTGTATGTTTTTTTTTTTCTGTGAGCTTTTTTTTCTGCATAATAAAATATAACCTGTAGTTTGCCAGATAAATACCTTAAGATTATTGTTTTGTTCTTCCCTCATATTTAAAATATTTATATATTTTGATGGTTTAATCAAACTTTTAGGGTCATTAAAAACCAAATTCCCTTCCGGACATCACTTTTGGCCACTACTCTATATTATTGTATTTAAGTCAATACATTGAAGCTGCACAATTAAGTCTGTGCTGACAAATTTGATATATACATTATACATATTCCTCAGACCAATAAACAATTAAAAAGACAAGAAAAATAGGAGGGAAATAAATAAATGTATCTTTTCTCTATATGTAGGCTATATCAGGTCTTTTAACCAAGGATCTGATTTTGGTTTCTAAGCAATCACTGTTCCAAAAAAAGCAATCAAGTAACCTCATTAGTCCTCAGTTCCATCCATGTTCTATTGTTGCTCCTGATGAGCAGACGAGAATGAGACAAAGAGCTGGAAGGATAATGGGACATTAGTTGCATGGCCAGAACGATTGGGACAACGGCCCAGAGTTTTTAAACCCTGCAGCACTAGAGAGAGAAATCAAGCTTCTGAAATGACAATTGGTCCCGCTGAAAATGCTGGACCATCAAGTCAAGGTGGGGTCAAACAGTGCCAGACAGCCTGAATACACACACACACAATATCACTCTCTCCAGGGACAAGACATTTACTCACTGCTCCAGGTCATGCTAACCTTTCTGCAGTTTTTACACTGGGAAATATAAAATGTGGTCTCAAGCTTGTTGACGCTATCATCCATAAGACAGTGTAGAGAAATGACAATAAACCATCATGACTTTAGTGTCACTCTCAGTTGAAATTGCATAGTAATATGTGTCGTCTTAAGTTAGGCCTATAAATCATCGAAAAGTGTCTAATAAAAGATGTATTAGGTACAATCAAAGGAGCAAAGGGAATACATATACAATCGAAAATTACAGCATCAAGAAAGTAAGTTCAGTTCCAAGATTCATCACTGTAAAAAAGTGCCAACCTGCAATCATTACCTTAAAGTGATTTCTAGATCTAACTGCTAAAATGTATTGATTCAGTTGATTCAGTGATGTTAGACAATATGTTTGAATACTTGAATTCAAAAACATGAAATCATTTGACTGAATAAAATCAATTTAAATGAAGCACATATATACATCATGACAGGGGTGAAATGTGTATTGAAGCTAGACGTAGGTTACCTGGTCGTCCAGTCAAACTACTCGAAATGGCAGATCGATTGTCCAATTTGCCTTGTTTCTCCTTGATGACCCTGATGGTTCCTACCAGAGTAAAAGAAAAGAAACTGAATGGTCCATTCTGCAGCATTATGCAACTCCTGTGTAGAGAAGTTATCTTGAAGCCTATTGACTGAGGTGAGATAATCAGGTGAGATAATTGCTCAGTTTTCACATCTGAGGTAATAATGTTAATATCACTTGGCTCTGTTACAAAGCTAAATAAAACAGTAAGCATTATATCAAAACCTATAAGCCTTTTTTTAAGCCACTAAAGTCTATAAACCTTAAGCAGATGCACAACCTGGTGATATTTCAAAAGTCGAAAGAAAAGAAAGAAATTAAAAGCTTAATGGTCCTCTAAAATAGGATGTTTCATCTTAACCGGCGTGCATAGACGTTACTTTTTGCCTGAATCGTTCACATATTGGATCAATCCAAATAATGAAACAGAAAATTGTCTTATTCCGCACATCAGTGTTTTTATGTCAGATAATGATTTAGATTAAAGGTTTGATATGACAGATTCGGGTGGTGCGTGGAGTTTCAGTTTTACTGAGAAGGATGTTGTTGAAGGAGGGGCAGCCACTGTACTTCACTATGACTATGAAAAGGAGCTCCAACACACAAAAAAGCCCATCAGTGTATTCTCTGTCTGGCTCCAATACACAAACCAGAACTCATCCTTGATTTTGGTTGATGTCTAGGCATATAGCAACACATTATGTCCTTATATGGCTTCTTTTTTTTAAATGATGCATTATAAAATGTTGATCCTCACAATTAAAAATGAAACCTTGCTCACAGTTGATACAGTCACGTTAACCCTAGAGTAAACATTAAAAACTAGGTTCAAACACTTCAAATTAAAGGGTTCACAGCGATGCAATAGAAGAACCCTTTTTGGTTCCCCAAAGAAGTTCTTAAAAGAGCCATATTTTTTTCTTAGTGTAAAGAACATTTAAAAGAAAAAATAGAAAAATGTTTTACTAGAAAGAACCTTTAGTGCAATGGATAGGTTGTCACTCTCAGTTGAAATTGCACATGTTGTCTAAAGTTATACATTTCTCGAAAAGTGTCTAATAAAAGAGGAAAGGTACGAACAGAGGAGCAAAGAGAAGAAATATGCGATCTAAAATTACAGTATCAAAAAAGTAAGTTCAGTTCCACTTTAGGCAAACAAAGATTCATCTCTGTTAAAAACAAAAAGTTGCAAACTGCAATTGTTTACCTTAATGAGCTATTTCTAGATCTGTAACTGTTACAATTATTTTTGCTGGTGTAACCTAAAGTATTTGGGTTAATTCAGCAATGTTAAATAATATGTTTGAATACTTGAATTCGTTGTGAAAACCCCATTTTGGAGCCTTTATTTTTAAGAGTGTTTGAACCTTGTTTTTAATGTTTACTCTGATTAGGGTTAAAATATGCTACATTGCACACATGACTGTATCAACTGTGAGCAAGGTTCCTTTCTTGTTTATGATGCATCATTTATAATAAAAGCATATAGGACGGAATGTGTCGCTATGCTCAGACAAAATCAAGGATGAGTTTTGGTTTGTGTATTGTTAAAGGTTCTTCACCATCGATGCCAAAAATGAACCTTTACTTTTAAGAGTGAACCTACGCTCTATTACTTTGAAGGACACTCTCTTTAAAGACATTTCTATTGCTATGGAGGTCACAGGCAAGACTTTTGTTAAAACTTTAAACGGAGACCCAAAAATAGTAAAGTAGTTGATGATAAAGAGAAAGCCCCGTAATTGTACAAAATGCGCAGGCGCGCAAACGCTGCTGCCCAGATGTGCTTGCTGAGGATTCAGACGTGAGGACTAAACTGTCATATGTAAACACCGCCTCGCACGGCGTGATTCCCTTCTTTCAAGCCTGTTCAGAGAAACATGTTAACAAACAAGGGAAACTTCGTCTTGGTGGTCAGACGCTGAGCGCGCTGTTTGCGCTGTCCATTAGACGCGTTGGTGTCAGGTGCGCTGCTGTAATTAGAAAACGCGCTGGTCAAAGGAAGAACTGTTTAACTGTGCTTTAGCAAGTCCTCTTCACTGGACTTGTATTTTAGCAATGAGCACGTTGAGTTTGCAGAGCTGACTATAATCCTCCCTTGAAAGAGCGCGTCTTTGTTCTAAAGCAGCGTTAGAAAGCAAATCACTTCCTTTAGTGAAGCCGCTGCTTTTCATCTGTGGCGTTTCATGTCCTAATTGAGAGCCAGTAATGGGACTCCCTCTTTACATAAGTGATTTCCTCCCATCACTGGTCCTCAACATTGTTCAGACATGAATTCTGTTCCAGGCATTATTTCCACAAATGCAACCATGATTGATGATGGTTTTTTTATGTTAAATTACATTTTCAGCTTATTTTTAATGGACAATGGTTCTGAACAGCAGCAACATTCAGAGTCGAATCTGTTCTATATCTATTAATCTGTTCATGCAAAATCATTGAAGCATTGTTTATATAACCTATGCGAAAAGTCAACGCTAGCCTACTGATTTTTTATTATTTTAAATTATTTGATCATATTGATTTTTGAAAAAAATTGTTAGAAATAGAAAAAAAGACTAAAATATTAACAATTAACAAATATAATAATGATGGGGAAAATTATAAATAGCCTTTCACTGCAAGCACCTGCTCTTGGTTACAAAAAAAATTATAGTGTCCTTATAAAGCGATATAAAAGTTGCATGTCTGCATTACAAATGCAATGCTGTATTTTTGTGACATGCTAGTATTCAAGTTTCTGCTCTGTGTGACAGGCTGTCAACATGCAGTTCCGTCCTAATTATTCTTTGTCCGATATCAAAAAGTAAAAATGGTTGAAGGAGTTAAAACGTTAAGAGAAGCGTAGAGGTCACGTATCATTATCAATATCTTATTAAGTGGACTTCTGTAGCGGAAATGTAGAATAGATTATCTGCTCATCTGAGTAACTCGCCCGACACTAAGTAAAACCAGCGTGTTTCGCACTCAGAGTGAGAAAACTGAAGCCCAGATGCGGCAAATCTCCTCTCCAATTTTCGGGCAACACCAAAACGGAAAAAAGCACAATTGGCACAAGGTGCAATACACGCCAGCGCCTGATTGAGGGAGGAGAACTGATCAATGTGTTTACATGAACCACAGTGGAAGAGATTTCACTATTATAGCCTACCTACTTTCATTTGACACCTCGAGACTGAAACTGGAAGTAGGTCTATAACATTATCCACAACACGTAGGTGTGATGCTACCGTGGTCTGCAGTGTAAAACATCTTTTCATCATTATGCCATAACAACATCTTAGTTTCAATCCAATTAACTCATCACAATCATTTCTGCCAGTTCTATCTGATTGAATGAGTTTCAACTAGTCTGGTTTTCTTCATCAACTTCAAAGTGGTTAATAAGTTCACTAAACTCATGACAGCACCACTTTTAGGCAATTAAACTTAAGGTGTTCATTTAATATGGGCTAAATTATGAATTAGTTCACTAACCACGAATCAAATATTTGGGTGACAATCTGGAGTCTTAAAGACTGGCAACGGGCTTTCATAGAGATGTACGGGCTGAGCGTAATGTGATTAGTAGTTTTTTTTTCTTTTCTTTTTTCCCTTTTCTTTGACTTCTGAATGTGAGAGTATTTGTTCCGCTGTGTGTCGCATTCGGCGGTACCCTTTGAATACATGAAATAAGATGATTTGGGTAACATCAATGCACTCTCACAGGACTTTTCTGTGGCGCACAGCCATGTAGGAATTCGTAGTAAATCTGGACCTCCTGGCTCTCGGCTCTTGACCCCCTCTCTGTGTTTCTGGGCTACCTCCGGGGGCATGTAGTGCAGAGGGCCATTAGGATATTTGACAATCTCAGCTTGTTACAACTCCATCAGTTAATTGGATCCCTTGTAGAGCCGCTCGTTTGACTCATCTGCCACTTAAAAAGACAAAAGCGCGCTGGGGGTCGTTCGCACCTCGCGCCCCCGAGCAGGTATAAAAGAGCAGCCGGCTCTCCAAGCTTCATTCCACTCCTTTCTTCACAAGCTCGAGAACATTTCTTCGGCGGATAACTTCTAAGCAGGTTTTTGGACTTCTTACCTACCTAAACAGAAGCCATGCAGGCGCCTGGAAGAGCTTATGAAAACCTTGGACAATCAATGCGCTCTTCAATGGCTTTCAATCCGGACTATGCCACTTCATCGAAACAGAGCGCAGGGAAATCCTTCACAATTGACGCTCTGCTCGCGAGACCTGATCATCTGGAGAGAGACAGGACAAGCGTGTATCGGAACATAACCAATCAAGCGCCAGTCTCGAGCTCTGCGGTCCCATTAGCGGCACACATGTACTCGCAAATACCGCACTTTGCGTACAACCAGAGTATTATGCACACGCAGAGTGGGTATCCCTTCTTCTGCTACCCGCCTTACAGCTACCAGACAACATGTCGTGGAGCTATGTACTCACAAGGTATGTGTGTTTGACAGATAGAGCCTACTGTTAGGAATAATTTTTACAAAGATAAAGGAAAAATGTTATAATGCCTTAAGTTAACCAATGTAACTTTTTTTCCACGCACAGATGCTGTACTGGCCAAAGCAGCAGTCCACTCTCACTATAAACACAAAGCAGGAAAATCAAAGCGCATGCGCACAAGTTTTACCAATGAGCAGCTGTCCAGACTGGAGAAAGAGTTCGCACGGCAGCAGTACATGGTGGGATCCGAGCGCTTTCTCCTGGCATCTGCTCTCCAACTCACTGAAGCACAGGTAAATACACATCAGTTACACTGTAAAAACTTTTTCTATTTTTTTAATTTTTTTTTTTTTTTTGCTGTGCTTAAATTTAACGCAATCAACTTGGATATTTAAGTAATTTCAACTTAAATCACATTAAACTGAGTTTTAAAAAATGAGTTAAATCTTGTATAGCTAACTTCTATAAAAAAGGTAGAAAATTGCTTAACTTATTTTGATGAGTTAAAGCAATGTAAAAAACATATTTTGTCATAACTTTTTGATCATGTACTTTTTTTTTTTTTTGCAGTGTATGAAATGAGCTCTGGTTTTACATTTATTTTAGACATCTAGTCAACGTAGATCAGACATTAAACATTCTTTCTTCTCGTAACTCCAGGTTAAAGTTTGGTTTCAGAACAGACGCATCAAGTGGAGAAAACAGAGTCTTGAGCAACAACAAGCCAAACTAGCCAAACTAGGACTCGCCGTGCCGCCAAAGAGCCCCGGGTCACAGGGAAGAGAGGATGAGGAGAGAGATTTCACAGAAGAGTCTGATGTAGACATCGACATCGACGATTCACTTCAAGACTGAGAAAATCTCACTCGCTGTCACTTTAATACAGGATGTTTTTGTACATATTCGATTTTCTCTAGATGACACAGTACTCTATTTGTACAAATATTTAATTAATAGATATATATTTAAGGTGTTTCTATTACACACCATTGCTCTTATAAGGGTATCTTTGTTTTCGTTAAAACGTTTGTATATGGAAGAAAATAAAGGAAGTATTTTTTTAAAAATTAATTCATGTTCTTTGATGTGTCTCTTCACTGTAAAAAATGTTTTCATTATGTGTTATCACAACCTTTTAATCTTTTGTCAAATCAACTTAGATAAATAATAAATAATGTGGTTCAGATAGCATAATATTTGGAGTTTCTATTTATTAAACCAATCTCCTTCATTGTATTAACTAAAAAAAATAATTTCAATGAACTCAACAATAAGGCAACAAGTAATAACTTAATAACTTAAAAAACAATAACTTAAAAAACAATAACTTAGTTTTTTTAAGTTAAACCAACAAATGTAAACATTTAGTGTCCATAGCAAAAACAAAAAACAACAACAACAACAAAAAACTGTATGTATATATCATGCAATATCCAGTATAATATAATCAAACAGAGTAACTAACTGTAGAAGGCTATGCATAAGAATCAGTTTAAGTTCATTTGGTAAACTGAATGGCTTATTTTACATGTAATTTATACTTGCAACACATACAAAATACCAAATAGCTCAGCAGTAATAATCCAAAATATTATTGATCAAATGAATGATAACATGATAGAGATATATTGTAAAGATAGTAAATCCAAATTTATGCATATAGCTAATTTAATTAAAAGCATAGATATCTAGGAGGATAATTGAAGTTGAGTTTGCAACACATTTTCAATTAATTCCTAAGACAATAAAATGACCTTCACAATCAGAATAATAACTGAGCAAATAAGCATTTATAACACAAAATAAGCTCTAAAAAAATGTTAAAATAAAAAAAAACATGATGCTATATGACATGATGCTATGAGTCGAACACAATTCGACTCATTTGGAACTGTTGAACTTTGCTGATGTGACAAAGTTGGATGAGAAGACAAAAAAGAGCTTATCTGAGTTCCAAGGCCAGCTGTTGGAGCCAGGTAGTGTGTCTCTCCATTGTAGACAGAGCTTTTTAGACATGGTTGTGTCTTCTTGTTGTCTCTGCTCTGCCGCAGACTAAGACATGCTAAAGCCCGTTAGCATGGCGGCTTTGTGCAGTGGCTGGCCTAATAGTCTTGATAAGGATGGATTAGTAATCCTGCTCTAAGAACACACTGATTACTAGTTAACAAACTCGTCACAATGTTTCTGTTCCACTCTCTTAATCCAGTTAAGCCCTAAAGGCAAGAATACAGAAAGCTTAAAGAAATCTGTTCAATGAATAATTTTTCATCATTAAAATAACACTGAATCGAATGATCAGAGATAAGGAAAGTCAAGTGATTGAAACTTATTTGATATGACCTTTCTGTCTGTTTCACCCTGTAGGTGAATAGAAATTCAGTCTGAAACAGGAAGACATGGACTATTGTGGATTTTTATTTCATGATGCAAGTCTTGGACAAAAAGGTTCAGTGGGGTTTATTGACTCAATTTTAAGGAATGCTTCATGCAAAAAAAGTTCTAAAATTACGAAAACAAATGTATTATTTCAATTAAATTAATACTATATTTTAGTTCGAAAATGTTTTTTATTTATTATTTTGTATTTTTAGGGCATTTAATGGTACTAAATTATTTTTATGCAGTAGTTATTATCCATTTATATACACTTTTTTGAGCATAGACCTGAAAATTAAATTTCCAACTTAAACTGTCATAAATCTTCAACGCTTTGGAGCACAGACTTAAGTTTGGTCTCTTTTTTTAAGACGACACTTGGCAGATTATTCCTGAAGTGTTATTGTTATGAAAAATGCACAAAAATACCCTTTTCCATTTTTATATGAAATACATATTTTCCATTGCAGCCATTTTTGACCATGAACAATACATGTGTGACTATTTTTTGTCAGGACCATTTGATCTTTTTTAATCATGTTCATAACTGTTTTCTTTGACATAGCAAGTGCCAAAACCTTAAATTAAGTAAAACATTATTTTAAAAAAAAAAATATTCTAAAAAAAACGTAAAAATGTTCAGTCAAAAATGAACTAACAGCACCAGAGAGCTAAATGATTGCATAATACTTTCATGTTTAACATGTTATTTAAATTAGTTAAATTTGTTCCAGTGAAAAATTTAATTAAAACAAAATTAACTGATTAAAATTGAATCCAAATGGGAACCCCTAAAAGGTTCTATTCTGTCAGGTGCCTGACAGAACCTTTTATGGTTCTATAATCTTTTTTCTAAGAGTGTAGAAAAAGGTTAACCCTATAGTGTTCTTGACTCAGATTTTGAAAAATATAATTAAAATGAAAAAAATAATTAAAACAAAATTAATGAATTAAAACTAAATCCACAAAACAATCAGATATATGAAGCACCTGACAGTACCCTTTGTCGTTGGATATGGATATACCTTTACTGTAAACAAATTATTGTTGGTTTAACTTAAAAAAGTAGATAACCTGGTCGCCTTAACATTTTTAGTTCATTGTTAATACAATGAAGAAGATTGGTTTAATCAACATAAACTCAAAATATGATGTTCTCTGAATCACATAAAATGATCTAAGTTGATTTGACAAAAGAAAAAATGTTGTGATGACAAATCATTAAAATACATGAAATATTCTTTAGAGTAGAGTGCATTTAAAATGTTGCATTAAAAAGAAAACTCTCAAATTAAACAATGCATACATTTCTGAACAATAAAATGTTCACCTTGCGGTAAAGAAAAATGCTATGATGATATATTTATGAGAGTTTACAGGAAAATTTCTGTGCTGCAACACTCATCATTGGCCCATGGGTTCCATTTCACATGATTACTAGCTTTATAGAAGAATAAAGCCTATTATGAGAGCACTGTCATGGAGACCTCCTTTCCTTTCCTTAATCCTAAATCCTCTTCAAACAGGTACTTCTGGCAGCCCCCTATGTCATGCAGAACATAAAGATAAAGACGGAGAGAGTAGAAAAGAAAGAGCTTTGAGGAGCAAGAGCAAGAACCCATCTCTTTTCCTCGTCAGTTTGACGGATTGTGTGGATGTATGTGAGTGCAAGTGTTCATTTATGTAGCCTACAGACAGACAGACTTTCTGTGATGTGATCTGATGTAATCTCGCAGTAGGCCAATAAGTCCAACAGGGAGGGGGACCCTGGGAAAAGCCACAGGACAGAAGCAGCAGGAAAAGGGGAGGAGAGCTCACCGTTCCAATTAGTCATCTCTCACCCCCACAAACCACCTTCAGGGCCTCCGTGTGCCCCCCACTGCTAGTATTAGCACAGTGTCTCACTGTTACAGGGATGCATCATCCTCTTATCTAACACCCCTTAGCTTACAGCAGCTCCCTTCATCCTCACAACACAGATTTAAACCCTTAGATCAAGGGATAAAATTGGTTAATCATGCACAAACAAACAGGTGAAATCCTGAACAGACAATAAAGCGTCTGTGTGTAAGCCGTTTTTACTGGTTATACTGATTATATATGATTTTACTGAACCTAATTATACTGATTGTGGACTAGGTATAACTGGGGAAAATAACCTAAACCTAAAATGTTTTACGTCTTCTCTTAAGAATAAAGTTTCTTTATTAGCATCAATGGTTCCTTTGCATCCATTGCACAAAAGGGGTTATTTATAGTGGCAAAGGTTTCTTTAGATTATTAAAATGTTCTTTACACTAAGAAAAAAATTGTTCTTTTAAGAACTGTTCACTGAAAGGGTCTTTGGGGAACCAAAATTTTGACTGTGAAAACCCCCTTTTGGAACCTTTATTTTTAAGAGTGTAACTGATTTTACTCAAGACCAAATATTGTAATAAACTTAAACCCATTGTGTTTCACCAATAAAGCCAGGTTAGATCAGGTAGAAATAACTCGTTTATGTAGGCTAGCTAATAATTGCAGATTAGCCTACCACTTTTTTACTGTAGCCTACAGATAGTTTAAAATCTACACTGACAAAAATGACAAACCAATTACGTGATTCTCACCTTCCAACACCTTCTCTTGCCATTAAACAGTTAAGAAAGGAACATAGGATTTGAGTATTCTAGCGTGGAAACGGTAAAACGTTCGCTTGTGCATTTATTTGTAGCGAAATGTGCGTTCACTCCATCTAATGGTCATTAACATTAATCACCAGCGTTTGAAGTACACGCACGCTATTGTGTCTTTGTGAAAGGTTTAGTATGTGAACACAATGACTTCTAACGCGTTGACTGAAAGATGGACTGAAAGGAGCACAAGGCGAGGCCCTACTTAAAACGAGCACTTTATGCTAATGCACTCTGTGCAACATTTCAATGAGGCCTTTTACTCAGGAAATTGAGCCGTTCCTGTTTTCCCAAGCTTTCGACGACAACAACGACCATTAAGACCGACGCAAGTGCCATTTCGAATCAAAGACGGTTTCTGGGCAGAATGTGCGCAGCAGGAGATTCTCAGAGTAAACACTGAGAAAAGAGATACATTCACATTAATTTAGTTGAACTATTTATATCAGTGCTTAATGTAACAGTCAGAGATAGGAGTAAATGAGTGCAGGTGGCGAACTGCTTGACTTGACACCCAGGTGGCAGTAGTGCATATGTTTGTGACTTTTCCCAGCTCGTTCAAATTGAGTGAAAATCTGCTGCTACTTAATGAGAACAGATTAGCTAAACACACAAAGGTCATATGTGACAAAATGGGCAATTAGTTTTTTTTTTTTTTTATTAAAGGAAGTGTGCGCCCGACCGAACAATGTGGTTTTAATGGGTGTTTCCTTACAGCTATAGCAAAAATATAATGATATTGCAGCTGTAGTTTACATATAAAGGCCTATTATTCTAATTCCAGAATTTGTGTAACTGCTCTTGACTTAAAACGTGCAGTTACTGAGATATAGTGTGACCAGTGCTGGGTAGTAACTGATTAGGCTACATGTAATCTGGATTAGCCTACATAATCAGATTCCAAAAATTAAGTACTTCTAATCAGAATATATTGTTTCGAAATACCCGTAATCAGACAGTTACACTTTAATTGATTACATGATTACATATTATTTACACAATGGCAGTTTAATCATTCATGTCCCTTAAGTCTTAAAATTCCCTTTCTATAAAAAGCATATCGTTTAACGTTATACATTTAGAAAGTCTTTTAGTTTTGTGAAGTTACACACACATTTCAGCCACTATTTGATTATAATTACAATTACAAAAATGAGGGCCCACAAAGCACTTTACCACTGGATTTACAGAAATCATTTCACTTTTAAAGGGATAGTTCACCCAAAAATGTTGTCATTATTTACTCACCCTCAAGTTGTTCCAAACCTGTATGCGTTTCTTTTTTCTGTTGAACACAACATTTTTTAAAGTTTTGAAGAATGCTAGTAACCGACCAGTTGACGGTAGCCATTAACTTCTATAGTACCCCCCACCACCACCACCACCACTATGGTAGTCAGTGGCTACAGTGTCAACTGATTTGTTCATTTTTGAGTGAACTATCCCATTAAGAGTGAACTATCCCATTAAGGATCCCATTATTTTTCAACATCGCAACATTGCATAAGGAATAAACTCCTGACGAACACATATTATTTGACTTATCAATCAGTAAGTAATTTAACCATGTATTACTGTATTTGGGAGGCTTTTGTATTTTAAAATGATTTATTTAAAATGTTTATGATTTATGTAATTATTAACTTTTCATTAAACTCAAAACCCCCTGTTCCTTCACGAACCCCAGTCTGGGAAACCCTGATGTAATGTAATGTTTAATGCACTTCATGTTGTTAATAACAAAGAATGGAATTTATTTTCTTTCTCTTTGTATTTTTTTATCAATAAGGTACAATATTATCCTATTCAATTTGATGTGATAAACAAATTAGGTCAAAAGTAATCTAAAAAAAGTAGTCAAGAAGTAATATGATTATATTATTACCTAAAATGTGTAATGTAATGGATTACGTTACTAACTATTGCTTATTGTCTGGTAAACCAGGCACAGATTATCCAAAACACCAAAAGACCAAGTGCCCAGAGGCCTCCAACCACTTGAGGGCCCCATACTGCAGAGTGTATCATGCACATAATAATAAAGAGACATTTTTATTTGACTTCCATTGTGTTGAAATCCTCCTTCACAAAAGTGTAAAACCTATTATCTGCTTTTTAAATTACTTTGTAAAAAAAAGAAGACGACATATTTAAGCAAATCTAGGACATATATTCATGTACCCATGGTAAGAAGCACAAACAACATATATCTGTCATCACAAAAGCATGTTTCAATTTATTTTTGTCTTAATAAAATAGGGAGTCCTAGACAAGTATACCTTTAACATATTTGCTTATATCTCATTCAATATACCTTGATATCTGAATGAATATTGTGACTTGAAAGGACCTCTACAATCTAGTTTACAATATTATTTTTGAATTAATTTAGTTTCTTATACTTTTTGTGGGTTGTAAATTCAGTTTGCCCCAATGCATGTAAATGTCATGAGAGAGACAGAAATCCCAAAGAGAATATGCAGGTATAGGTTCACAAATGCCAGCAATGGGTTTCCCCTGGTTTCACAGAAAAAAAAAATCTAATCAGATTCTCTTGTTTTAGGAAAGGAAACATGTTATCTGTAACCAAACCGACTCATGATTCATTCATTCTGCCATTATTCAAACAAAATGTTTATCTATTTTCAGAAGTCTATAGTTTAACAAACCATACTCGTATGAGTAATAATAACCTGGCCGTATCTCCCACAAGACTGAATAATTATGGGAATAAAGAGAAAACTCATTCTGTAACACATGAACTGACTTTGTCTTTCTTTTTCTCATCATCTGTCACTAAACCTAAAATAGCTCTCATATAAGATTTAGGATAAACTGATTTAGCTTGTTTAAACAAATATAAGATAAAAAAAAATATTGAACATAATTTACTATTAATTATTTACATTATATTCACAAGGAAGGCATGACAGAAACAGAAACGTCATTGATACAGATGACTGGAGGTCTGTACAAGAAATATACTGTAAATAATATGCATAGTTTGAAGGTTGTGTCTGAAATTATATTTCAAACCACATTTGACATTTTGGATCCACAAAAAGAAGACAGAAGAGCTCTTTGCAAGAGACGTTTCTCACATTCTTCAGCGACTCCATCTTTACAGAAACTGTTTTGGTCTTATAGTGCATATTGATCCTCATCCTAATCCAGATACTGACTCCTCAGGCTTCCTTCACTGTCAGACACATTCAGCAGTTCCACCACTTCATCCTCATTGGTGTCCTCCTCTTCCTCCCTGGATGTCTGGAGCTCTAGGTAGCCTTTGGCAGGACGGTTGGCGCCCCTGCTCCACACCCTAGGGTCGGCCTTGTTCTCATCAGCCTGGGCCGTGGAGGTTTGATCATCCCAAATTGAAGCTTGCATGGTGTTGTCAGCTTGGTCTCCTGAATCAGCGCTTTGAATCCCAGCATATGGAGCCACTGCAACTGTAGACTTACTGGAGCATAACCCCATGAGTTCTCGCTCGTTGTCGCTTTCTATACGAAAATACTCCTTCCGCATTAAGACTTCTTTTTGGATGGGAAAGCAGCTAATCTTGCACTCACTTCTCATTGTAATAAAAAAAAAAAAAGGTTATTGGGAACCTATTTTAGTATCTCCCTCTCCCAGCTGGTTTGAACAGAAGCCTTTGTCTTAACACTTCTACAGGATCTGGAGAGCTCTTAACTTCACATGTTCCAACAGCCTGCCAGCAGAAACATAATGAATGGCTAAAACAGTCCAAATCATATATGTTATAAACAACAGACAAACACAAAGAGCAGAGCTAAACTAATAGTAACTTTCTGTCTCCATAACCAGTCTGACATATAAGTCATACACAAGTCAAAACAAAAAAAAACAATTAGAACAACTCCTCACTCTGGTTAAAGTGATTCATTTGTTTATTAATCCACTTATTAAAAAGCTTTTTCATGTGTATTACTATTGCCTTTAAAAGTATTGTCTTTTAATAATCTGGATTTAGTTGAACATGTTAATTTCTTCCTATTAATCTAACAAGACAATAAAGTGTGTTGCTGTATGGATTTTATGGGGAAAGAAATAGGTGTACAAGCAAGTTGAAGTTTACAGTTTTTTATGCTTAAATTCTTTCTCATCCTGACCACCTGACACAGCTGCATTGGCCCAACCTGTCCTTTCTGTTTATCCAACCAATGGCAGACGGGGGAGAAAACCTCCATCATTATTTGTCATTATTTACAACAGTTATGTTACACCACATCCCACCTTAAAATTAATAGTTTCCCCTGTGTACGGGCTGGTAAAGGTTCTTCAAAAATCATCAGGATATGAAGTATTATACATCATTATTGACTCTAGACACAAAAGACTCTTTCTTGCTTGGTGTACTTGCTATGCTATTTTTTATTTTTATTTTTTATTTTTATTTTTATTTATTTTTTTTACTCATTTTGGTTTATCAGTCCACACTGTTTGAAAATTACAAATGTATAACAAATGGTTATAAATTGCGTAGAGTTTTAAGTTTAAGAATGTTGCAAGAGATGCACTATTTTCTGGATAACAGAATTAAAAAAACAATTGAGAACGGAAGTGTTGATTGTTTAAGAGCTGTTTATTGCATTATGTTAACAACCATTATAAAATCCATTACTATTTTTACAACAGTTTTTATTTTATTTATTTTTATTTGTTTAAGTAAATCTTTTTTGGGGGGAGGATGGATATAATTTTATTACATTAAATATTGCTACAAAACAACTAGGAAAACAAAACAACTCGCTCATGCTAGCCACATGAGGACCAACATTTTTGTGATGCATTAACATTAAACTACCACAATAATGTAATACATGTTATAGACATTCATAAAATTGTAATTCATAAAGCTTGTATGCAGTCTATAGTAAAATCTTTTTAAACATAATTTATAGGAGCTTTTGAAATTATTTGTTGTTCACATGCGAATAAAGAGGAAAGCTGGTTAAAAGTAAATTGGTTCAAAAGTCCCTTTTGAGAGATAACCTTTCATCCAGCATAGAGTCATTTCTCAAAGTATGCCTTAAACTCCAAAACAGATTTGATGGACATTCTCATAATGATGCTGATAAATATACCGAGAGATTCAGAAGATTTACCAATTTGCCATTGGGTAAAATTGCGTTTGTGGGCATGAAGACTAATAGTAGCCTACCCAGCATGAAAGGAATTTCCCTCTATGGAATTTTTACTCCATTGTATTCAGGAGTTTAAAAGCTGAAGCACTGAAAACACAATCAGATCAATTTAAAACGTATTCACGACAACTCAAAGTAGAGATATGGATACCAATGTATGCTTCTTATTTCTGCTGGCCATTGGTCTTTCTGATCAGAGGTCACTTCTTTCTGCTAAATCAGAGTTCGAGATTGACTTCGATGATTTGGTGGGACAAGTAAAACTGCAGGACGGTAAACAAACACTTTTGGTAAGTAGGCTACAACAATTCATGTTACAAACCTGACTCTTTTGAAGACGTTTAAAAAAAAAATCACACATTTCTAAATGTTCAAATAATCTGACATTCTTCATTTCATTTACAGAAATGCACAGAAAATTGCGATAAGGTAAAGGTAAGTACTCACAACCCGTTTTTGATCTACTTGATTCAGAGCTTTTGGAGCGAGTGCTGGGCAAGTGAATGTGCACAACTTGAAACATATAGACGTTAATACGGTGGATCTCACACATGCTGTTGAACCACAGACTAATGCTTATCAGGACAACATGAGATAGTATCACATTTGTGCACTGTTCAAACTTCCTTTCCATTTGCATGATCGTTCCATCTGTATACACTGAAATCCTTTTGCCACCAAAAGAAAAGATTTTGTTTTGACACAGCAGCTCTTCTCATTATTTCTCATCCTTTCATAGACTTAGAAAGATTTTGCTTTAGACAGACAATACTTTAGACAACAAGTCTGCTTTAATAAAGCAATAACAGTGGATTCTTTTTCTCATCCAGGAACCAGCATGCAAATGTGTCCACTTCGACCATTGTAAGGTAAGAGATGTTTATTTTACATCACGCTGAACCACAATCAGTTAGGTGATGCGTGTCATTTATTAATGATTCGATTTTCCATGTGCTTTATTTAGGCTGCCTCATTACTAAATTATGCTTAAACCGTCTTTCCATTTATTAGAACAGCACAGTTTTCAACTGTATTTCAACTGGCCTTCAGACGCTCAACCTTGCCTCTTCAGAAGTATCAGAACAAGTCCTCTCGAGACTGGTATGTTTGCCTCACTTACATTAAATTATTTGTTTGCCTAATATTACAGGAAATTATGCTTAAGGGAGAAAAAGCCGTTATGATTTACACCAGTTAACTGACATGAATAATGTGCAACATTTAAAAAAAAAAGGCCTAATTTTGTCACAACAGGTGTTCAATCCACCTAATATATTTAAAAGTGAAGTTTACTTAACCTGTGTTAGGACTGGGCTACATAAATCATTTTGGTTGAGATAACTAATTGGGCAGTGGGTCCGCGGTTCCCAGCATGCTTTGCATGGGACTGAAATATGAGAGTAAATTTAGTTGTGTTTTTTCATTAAAGGGAAATATATGTTTACTATTCAGTTATGTTGGCTATTTAGAAGAGTTTCTGTAATGTTTTGGGATTTTGTGGGAAACTGTGATAGTTATGCTGTGAGATTTGTTGCTTAATTTAGTGAGTAGCCTAATAACAATACTATGTCAGTAGGCTACCAGTCTTCAAATTATATTGGCCCTCTAGTGGTAAAACAAAAACTACATTCATTTTGCGGAATAACCTTGTTTTGGTTGTGATTCGGCTCTGCGTGACTGTGGATGAATACGTTTCTTTCTCAAAAAAAGATAGAGAGTTAGAGAGAGAGATTATCCTCTACTGCTCATAAAACATTCACTACTAGGCTTAAGAGATATAACCAGTTTAGATGAAAATGATCTCGAATCAAGCTGACTAGCTGAAGACGTTACTGTAGCTATAGCTATCATTAATATAAACGGTACTTCCTTGAAAATAAATTCAAGCACAGCTCTACAACAACCATAATGAAAAAAAAAAAACCTTCATAACAGATCCTACAATGCACTCTGTAAGAGAGCTAGGCCTACATATGGCAACATATAAAATACCTTAGGCTACTCACCTGTTGAGTAATAAAAACGTCATCTCTGCGACGCTTTTACAACATTTAAAATCACTCAGTTCTCGATCTCCGAAAAGCCAAGCCATTGTTCATTCTTGTTTTATTACGAGCTCTCCTCTGTTCTGCGTTTTTTTAAATGGGCGATTCCCTAGAGGGTTCGAGATGCTCCATGTTAACTTTTCTCGCCACTCACACACCATAAAGCTGGAGCGACTTTTCTCTATTTAAGGAACTTACCCTTAAAAACACTTAGGGTATAGAAAATAAATACAAATCAAAATATAAACACGTATAATACACTTGCATAGTGAATCACCGTAAGACATTTTAGAAGAAGGATTGATGATCTAAATCTGTAATGGAAATTTATATGGTATATTTTGAACAAAAACTGTTACATAGTGTTCCTTTAAACCACAGTAAAGTTGTTTTTTTAAATTAGGTTGGCCCAACATAAAAAGTTTAGTTTGACAAATTTTATGAAGGTAATTTATAAATACTACAGTAAATTAATTTCATTTAGTAAATTAATCTAAAATTGTGTTGACCCAAATAAACTGATTTAATGTAGGCTAAATAAAATACATTATTTATTTTTAGGTTTTGAATGAGGAATCACAATGAAGAAAATAAAGTTTTCATCATCTGAATTAGATATGCATTTTTGGTTGCATTTTGATTGTAACTTCAACAGAGTATTGTTCTTTATCCATTTGGCAGGCTGGCCTGCGAACAACACCAGCAGACCCACACCAATGGCACACATCTGTGTCTCCTAGACGCTTCCTCAACTACATCCTAGAACAACATCAAAAATTAAATGCGCAAAGAGGTTGATATTTATAATTAGCTATCTGTTTGTTTGATTTGTGACATGATTCAAAATGATGTATGTTTGTTTAATTTATTAATTATTTATATATGTAGTAATTTACTTATTCTTGTCAGTATGAATGTTTCTAACTGTCAAGATTATAATTATTTTTGTTTAATTTATTAATTATTTGTATATTTATTTATTCATTTATTTATTCTTGTCAGTATGAATGTTTCTAAACGTCAAATATAGAGATTACACAATAAAGTCCACTTTAAACAAATCCTCCGATGTTTGTGTTAAAATTCAGCAAATAATGGTATCCCATTACAAAACTGTTAAAGAATACATATTAGGCCAATGTGTTAAATGCTCTTCTGGTTGAATTGAAATCAATTAAAGGCAGTGTATTGTCTTGTCAGCACATAGACTATGACCATTCCTTTGTATTCTGACGCTCCACAAAGATAAAAATATAAATATGCTGTACTTGAATCTAAGATGTCCGAAAATCACTTTTGTCCACTGGTTGTTAAGCAAGCAGTATGCCATATTAATACAACTATTTGATATGTAGCCCATTTGACATGGTGTACAAACTGCTGCTGGAATTGAACAATATTATAATATTCATATAGAATAATTGCTCTTGAAACAAAACCTTTTTTTTCTTCATTCACTAATTAAAATACATATGACCATAATTTCTCCTAAATGTGAAAACCGGTTTCCAAATACATTTTCCACCAGTAGAGGGCGGCAGCGGACAGCAGGACAGACTAACAAACTCCAAACTGTTCAAATTTGAGAAAATAACAGTAACTGCTAGTTATAGACAAATATGAGAGGACAATGATGAATGTGAAAGTTTGGAAATTGTAACAGAAAATAGCTACATATATTTAAATGATATAGTGATTATACAGTGCTTAGCATAAGTGAACACACCCATGCTGAAGTTGACTAAAAAAAAGGGACTAAAAAATCATCTTTTGGAAATTAATCTTAATGCCTTGATTTAAAAAAATAAGGAAAAATCCAACCTTTAAGGACACAAATTTTCTTTGTGAGTGAATAATGTATCGTAAATAAATAAATGTTCTTCCTTAAAATACAGGAGGCATAAGTCAGGACACCCCTATGTTAAATTCCCATAGAGTCAGGCAGATTTTTATTTTTAAAGGCCAGTTATTTCATGGATCCAGGATACTTTGCATCCTGACAAAGTTTCCTTGGCCTTTGGAATTAAAATAGCCCCACATCATCACATACCCTTCACCATACCTAGATTGGCATGGTGTTATTTCAGTTAGCCTAATAGCTGGTTTGATTTGCATTGAGAGATGATCTTATGGAAAGTACCCCATGCCAATCTCTAGGTATGGTGAAGGGTGTGTGATGACGTGGGGCTTTTTTAATTCCAAAGGCCAATGGAACTTTATCAGGATGCATAGTATCCTGGATCCATGAAATAACTGGCCTTTAAAAATAAAAATCTGCTGCCTCTATGGGAATTTAACATGTCCTGATTTATGCCCCCTGTATTTTAAGGAAGAACATTTATTTATTTACGATGCGTTATTCATTCACAAAGAAAATGTGTGCCCTTAAAGGTTGGATTTTTCCTCATTTTTTAAATTAAGGCATTAATATCAATTTCCAAAAGATGATTTTTTTATTCCTCTTTTTAGTCAACTTTAGCATGGGTGTGTTCACTTCAGCATTGTATATTTAAGTTCTATATTAAAATATATTTATATATAATTCATAAAATATAGGCCTATGTAATATATTAATATATTAAATAAATATTAAAATAATATATTAGGCCATAATATAAATGATAAAAACAATAAAATAATATTGTTTTGTAATATATAATAAATATTTTGAATTTAGTCTATATACCCGCATGAAGGTAATTTTGGCTGTTTAATGTGTCCAAAATCTTTTCAAATAGTAGGTATATCTCTCGCTTGCATAAGAGTTGCATGTTTGTGTGTCAGTGGTTAAGTTCTTCAGTTCTTTTCTTTTGTGAATCTGAGTGTCTTGAAATCAGGGGATGGGATAGAGAAAGTGAGAGCTGTCTTGCTGCCTTTAGGGTTCCTTTTGGTGAAAGGTTTAAGTCTGTCTCCCATCCTCCCATCTCTCTCTCTCTCTCTCTCTCTCTCTCTCTCTCTCTCTCTCTCTCTCTCTCTCTCTCTCAGCATGGTAGTTTTTAATTCTGTGTTTGTGCAGATGGCTGGTTGCCCCATTAGCATTCATTACAGATTCCTTGAGCACTTAATTATGGAACAAGAGAGAAGAGTGGCAGACGGAAACATTGAGGAGTCTCTCTCTCTCTTTCCCTGTCACTTCATTGCACCTTTAGGTCCGTGTATGGCACAGAAAAGACCCATGAAAATGTTTTTCAGAATGCCAAAATAGAATATTCTTGATGTGCATGGGGAATTATATAGGGTAGATATGAAATATGAAAATATCATTTGTGTGACATTTAGTGCAAATTATGATTCACTGATCATTTTATGCAATGCCATGGACACAGCTCTGTCAGAAAGGTTGAGACTAAAATGCTGAGTTTTTGTAACCGATGATGGTCCATTAAAAAATGCAGCATTGCACATCTCAAGGATAATAAACAGACACATTAACTAACACTTGAGTAATTGTTATGGACAGAGATGTGAATGCTACCACCTTAATTTCGGATATTGAGAATATCTTTAAGTCATTATTATTCATTTTTTATGGCTAGAGGATGCAGGCAAAATGTTTACAACTGCTGCAACAGAGATCCATTTCCACTCATCCAATCAAAACACTAAATGCCAAGGACACATTTGAAAGTACTGGACGTTTTAATTAAGTGTAATTTAATGTAAGTAATTTAAAGACTCAAATAAACAAGTGGTCTGTCTGACTTAATAACAGGAATCACAGGAGATGCAGCTATGTGCAAAGGCTAAAGTTGTATTTTGACGGGGGGAAACAATTCACAAAGACCAATTTAGAAGATATTGTTGCTTTATTTGCCATATCATATAGGCCTACTAAATATGCTTCTTGTTTGTCAGTTATGATGTGCATATAACATTTTTTTCGACGTTCAACAAGCCTTAAACAATTTATTGAATAATCTTGGCACAACAACTAATAATAACATTTTAACAATAAACAAAGAGGTCCATCTTAAAGCATGACTGTGCGCATTCACGGGTTTTTGCTTTCTAAATAGGCGCTCAACATGTTGTTCTGCCCACTGTAATGATTTTCTAATGCGCACTGGAGTTAACGAGCCAGTCATACATTTAGCCTAATCATTACCTTTAAAAACACAACATGAAACGGTCGCTGAACAGCCACTCAAGTCCCTAAATATACATGGGCCTGTAAATTAATAGCGAGTCAGAAGTTTGTGAGCTATGCCGCTTGAAGGCTTCTTCCCAATGTTTGCACATGCAACTCTTGTCAAACCCTGAGCTGAGACGGAATATTTTCAATAATTTACCCACTCAGTCACACAAGCCTCATAATGCCGTGTTGTAGTAGGCCAGTCCGCTGCCCGCGGGTGAGGGTTCGGGAACAGGTGCAGGCGGCTCGGCCTGACATGAGATCTTATCGATGTGCAGTTCTGGAAACACGCAGTGACCAAGTTAATAGGTTACTGCGTAAACGGGTCAACGATTTCCCATTTTAATCGACAGGCACTGGTTAAAGACTAAAAACGATGACTGAGCCTACAGTACAGACGAATTTAATTCTTTAGGCTGGTCAGTAATGTCCGCGTCATTACGCAGATCCGATTCTGTTTTCTTTTTTCTTTTTTTTAACTAAGTGCTTTATTCTATAGCTCTAATAAAATTATATCTTTAAAATTGTAGTAATAATAATAATAATAATTGTTATTATTATTAGCCTAGTATATTTCTTGTATTAAAAGTAGTTTTATTTATAATAGTTACATTAATAATAATAATAATCTTCCAACGGCATGGTAATTATTATTATATTATTATGCTATTAGCCCAGTAGCCTAGCCTAAATAAAAAAATATTTTTATATCGAAATTATCTAATTTATCTTCTAGATAATTTTATTTTTTAAAGGTTGATGAATGATAATAAATAAAACTCATTGCAGGCATATTTGTCAGAGAACTAACAAATGCATTTGGTCCACTCTCAACTGTAGACGCCAACATCATTACGATTTCAAATTTAGTACAGCAGGGATGTGGATTCTGGGTTTACTCAATTGAAAAACTCTTATATTTATTTCATAGAAATGTTCTTGTGGTTTTTGTGGCAAAAAAAGCAATCAAAGCAACAGAAAAATCCACGTTTTTACTATTGTAGCTACTATATGCTATATTTTGGAGTACTACAACACAGCATCGTCGCTGTAATTATGAATAGGCCTAATTGAAAAAATATAGGCATTTTTATGTTGGTCCATATCTATATAGTTAAATGGGTTAAATGAAGAAAAGGTCAAAAGCAAACATTTTGCTATAGCCTCCTTTTAACGAAAGGCTGGAATGAACTGCAAATTGTAGGCTATAGTAACTATTCTACACCCTGAAGGCTTTTGCGTAACCGTAGCCCATAGTTGGAAGTGTGACAGGGAAAATAGTTTTTGATGATCTACTAGCGTAGGAACTGACCTGTTGGAGGCAGCCCCATTGAAGTGAATGATCAAACTAATAGAGTTCATTATCTGACCCAAATGAACATAGGACCCGCCCACCGCCCGAGCTCTATGCGCCAAGGGCTTTCATCCAATGAGTGGCAGTCTCACACGACACTGTGACTGTGTGGCGTCCCTCAAATCCAAATCCATGGGTCTCGAGCTTCTATTCTCACTTTTTCTTTCATGATTTATGGACAATCGTGGATCGATGGATTACACAGCAATTGGCAAAAGTAGGGAACATTAAAGTGTTTTATATTTAGTTTATGTCTGACTTAAATACTGCTGCTGATAGAGGTCACTAAAGGAGTTGTGAAAGGACGTAAAGGCGAACCTCATCTGTTGGACTGTACTGGTACCGTCACGGACGATGTTCTCGGCAACGGGGAAGCGCTGTTTTACCATTGAGTCTTTGGTGGCGAAGGAAAACCCTTTAACACCAGAAGACCCCATTCGCCCTACCGCCCTAAGCTACTCGACGCCAACTGACAGTTTTCTTAACGGGTATCAAAGCCCCGCAGGCCGCGCGCTCTATTCAAACCCTGAACTGGTGTTTTCGGAGACTGTGAACCACGCACCTCTGAGCATGCACCCACACCCGCTCGGCAGCACACACCTGCAGCACCCGCACTTCTTTGGCACGCAGCACCGTGAGCCACTCAATTTCTACCCGTGGGTCTTAAGGAACAGGTTTTTTGGCCATCGGTTTCAAGGTAAGAATCTAACTCGGTATTTTTGTCAACCACGCATTAAGAGATATTAAACAACTTTTTCACCTAAAAAAAATAGAATAAAAAATAGCCTATGTATCATTTTTACACATACATAGGATACGTGTCCAATAATAGAATAGGTAAAATACAATGCTGTGCGCCGGTGCGTGTGTCTCTGAACTTTTCTTGAAATAGGCTATTCTCATAAATGCCCCCCGCGGCAACAGGCTATAACCACTGTGGAGCGGGATAACACTGATAGAGGGAGTTTGTATTGGAAGGTAATTCCGGTTAAGCTGCAAATGAAAATCACAAATGATATGCTTACAGCTTTGGCCATGCCCTGAGGCGATACTTAAAGAGGGACACATAGATTTAGACAAAGCTGTCCACGCACAAAAGCTCAATGTTATATCTCCAAAAATGAATGCATTATGTTCGTATAAGCTTATAATAGCAGGAGAACAGCTCTGATAACAGTTATTGCTTGATCTTGAATTCAGAATTTCCACCAGTTTCATGTTGTCAGCTGCCATACGGCAAAATGAGAGATGTTTAATAGTCAGTATTAATGTTGTTTGTGAGTTCTTTTAAAACGTCATATTAGGCTGCCTCTATTTTTGTGTCAAAGATAACCTTTAATTGTTTTTTACCTTATTGGTTGACTTAATTATTGTTATTTTGTTATATCAGCTTACTATTGCACGCTATCGCCTTCGAATCACTTTGCAACGAGAGATAATGACAGATGACGAATCTGCTCTGATGAACTCGTTACAGCTCATTATTATCACTATTTAATTTCCATAAGTCATTCGATAAATTGTCCTCTTCTGGTGTTCAAGCTGTTGTCCAAAGACGATGAAAGTAAACGATTATAGCATATGAATTGAATTAATAGGCCACGCTTATATAAAGGTCAAATATTTATTAAGCTAACAGTGTTAATAATTTATCTAACTGTGATGACCTTTAAAGAATAATCTAATTTATGAGGGTAAGTGCATAAAAAGTCTAAATAATAGGCTGTTCTTAAAAATGAATTCCTGTTAATTAACACTTGTTCGTGAAACCTTTTTAATTGAGAACATTTAAAATCGACAGACTACATTTTTATACTCCATCATAAGGCTGCAAAGCTATGCGTAATGAGTGTTTAACTCATTACATGGCCATTAATAATAAAAAATTGCAGGCCAATTTGTTGCATAGCTATCGATTTTATTTAATGCTTACATTATTTGGACTTTATATTTTATAGACAAATATATACAAATAGACAAATATAGAAATATATTTTATTAGAGTTGTAGCCAACTTACCGCCAATTACCGTGATTTTATTTTATATATATATATATATATATATATATATATATATATATATATATATATATATATATATATATATAATTAGGCTACTTCCAAAAATCAGGCTAAAATAGCAGGGATAGCTAAAATGATAAAACTCAAAAACTCAAAAACAAGTTGGAATGGCATAATGTTTATACAAACAGTATTCAAATATTCTGAAATTATAACGAATAAACTATAGTTCATATTATTTAATCAATTATTGCCCAAATAATATAGGCATTAAAGCATGGTATAGTCTAAATTTTTGACACTTTTTAATAAAGTCGATAGTTGGTGTTAACTTTTTTGAAATATGGGCTAAACCCAGAAAGCTTTTATGGTCCCTCTTAGGCTAGTTTTCTTCTTGGGTTTAATTAAAATGAGCTACTTCAAGTTGTCCCGTGCTGTAGCTTCCATTTCACTGACCTAGTCTACTCTCAAAAAGAATCACATAGCTATAATCAAGTTGTCTTTTATTGATTATTATTATTATAATTTTAGGGAACGACGTCTCACAGGACACGCTGTTACTACACGGACCTTTCGCGAGGAAGCCCAAACGGATCCGCACCGCGTTCTCGCCCTCTCAGCTCCTGCGCCTGGAGCGCGCCTTCGAGAAGAACCACTATGTAGTCGGAGGCGAACGGAAACAGCTCGCGAACAGCCTCAGCCTGTCTGAGACTCAGGTAAACATGAGGAAACGCATGCTATGACACACAACAAAAACATACTATTCCCATGCTCATATAAAATCTATTAAAACATTTAAAGTAAAATGGTATTTTGTAGCCGCTTACAATAGAGAAAATGCCCCGTGGAACTAACTATTTCACAAGTAGCCTAATTACAGACAAAAAGTAGGATATTGCTAATTAAAATGACTGTAGCAGAAGAACTACATGTTCGTCTAAAAAAGATAATAAATATGTTTAAACAGTAAATGTTGTGCAATATAGGAAACTGGGGACTAGTCCATATGAGACACTTCTTTATTTTGAATGATTAATGTTGTACTGACAAGCTGTTGCTGTTGTTGGCCTACATGATAATGTAAACAACACTTGGACTGCTTGCTAAATCCAGAAACGGGCCAGAATCCCCGAGTCTGAAAGGACGCTGGCTGGCCATGTGTCAGTTGTTTGTGGCGCTTTGACTGTGATATAATTTTATTTTAGGCCAAGACGTCAGAGGGATGAGTAGCTATTAGTTGCTTTGCACAGATGCCATTATAGGAACAAACCCATCCCCCCTGATCCGTTAAAATGATGTAAAGCTGATTTTTAAAAAGTGATTTTAAAAGTCAGAAGAAAATATATTTGATTTGTTGAGTTTTACATTTCCAAAAATCCAAACGGTGGCAAAGTAATTGTTTTCTTCAATGTTCGTCTACATTCGCCATATGGCTACGAACTCGTCAACTGGCATGATTTGAAGCGTCGCAACATAGCATATTTTCATTTACAAAATCTTGGTCTGACGCTGGGAATAATCATGTTCTCTTGCTGCTTTTTAAAAAATACTTTTTTAGTTTTATTGCAAAAACTAACCTAAAAACTAAAATAACACCAAACAGGCTTGACATGGCTAGCCTATTCACGCATCTCAGGAGAGAGGGAATTTTGGTAAAATACTGGCCAATACATATAGCCACGTGACGTTTGTGAATTGTTTTATTAATTTATTGGCTAAGCCTATGTTTTATGGAAAGCGATTCAGGTTTCAGTCAGCATCTTGAGAATTTATTCTATGTATAGCGCTCATGAGACCACTTAAGAAATAAATAAAATAAAAATTATGGTAGGCTATTTTTTTTACTTCTGCGCGGTTGTTTTCAGCTATCCTATGTTCCCTATGACAGTAGGCATATTAATCTTGAAATGTGAACTGTTGTTGCAAAAATAAACCCGTGTCTTTTTAATTAGAAGGCCAAATACACTAAATGCCTACTTTATATTTTGAAAATCTGTTAGTGGATGTTGGCTATTTGAATTAAATTAAAATGTAAAATCTATAGGCCTATATGTTTTATATGGCATTATCTGAAGAGACGTATTCGTCTGTTTGGATTTCTTCTGATGCACAACACAGTTCTGAAACAAGTGTAAAAAAATTTCATAGTATCATATAACAGGAATGAATTCGAACGTATAGGCTAGTCTCGTCGAGGACTGCGTGTCATGTGGTGTAAAAATGGTTCGATTAGAACACTAAATGCGTTTGAACTTTCTTGCGATACTCAGTCTGTCGCCGTTTACCATTATGACGGGTAAATGTCAACTGTGTAATTTAGAGCCATACTCACCAAAACTTTTATGGCACTGACGTCCTGTCTTGTGCTCCCCTCAGGTGAAGGTGTGGTTTCAGAACCGCAGGACCAAGTATAAGCGACAGAAGCTGGAGGAAGAGGGCCCGGAGTGCACGCAGAAGAAGAAGGGAAGCCACCACATTAACCGCTGGAGGATTGCCACCAAACAGAACGGATCTGAGGACATAGATGTCATGTCTGATGCCTAAGACCAGCCTAAACACTGCCCAAATGAACACACAAGACCAAGAAAAGCACTATTTATTTAATGTTATTAGTCATGGCATTTCAGATTCTAAACCTATACTGCAGAGGACCTGACCACGTGAGTGTGGGAAATTATGGATGAATTAAACCAGTCAGCAAGTAATCTTAACCCAGGACTGAACACTATAGTTGTTTAACATGCTGGAATTATCTAATGTTTGAGAAATGCCTCACCTGTAAGAACTCATTTTATAGGCTATGTCTTTCTTTCAGTTTTTTTTTTTTTTTTGGGGGGGGGGGGGGGGAGAAATTGTATTTAAAACTAACAATTAAGTTAATTTTCACAAGTCAATATTTTTAATTCTGATTATTTTGTTGTTTCTGTGCATAGTCAATTACTACATTTAGTTTTAATGGATATTTTTTATTAAGTTCAAAACTAATGTTGCCTAACATCCAAAATTTATTCAAACAAAAAAGTTTGAAATGCTTTAAGACATGCTAATGAAATTGTTGGCAGTTTATAATAATTATTTTAAATGCAACTAGCCTGAACTAAGTTAAGTGATGTGAGGAATCAGTTTACCAGCCAGTTTTAACATGAGCCATCCTGTACCCACAGCATAGAGGCAAGGGTGTATGTATCTGTGTAAATAATGGTCTCTGTATCTAAAGAAGTGTAGGAATTTGTGTTAGAGCATTTGAGAGAGAGAGAGAGAGTGTGTGTGTGTGTGTGTGTGAGTGAGTATATTTGCGTGCTGTCATTCAGTAGGCCTACTGGTAAATAAAGGCTGATGTATGCAGGTCCTTGATCATTCTACTGGAGTCATAAACAAATGAATGTTTGCCAATTTACACATTAGCTTCTTTATAGTGTTCATTCACCTATACTTTTCAAGAAAAACATGATCAAAAATGTCCATAATTAATAAAGATGTTTCAGAGACAAACCTCATTTGTATCGCACACCTTATTGTTCTAAAAACTTTTTTTTTTTTTTTTTACTTCACTGATTGTAAATATATGTTTTTATAACTTAAGAAAAACGATTTACTCTTTTAAAATGTTTGCACACACATACACACACTCAGACAAAGGGATAACGCCTGCCGGCAATTTTCCTCTCATCTCACCCTGCTAACTTCCTGTCAAACGACACAGAGGAAGATTGTGTTAAACGAACCCGCAGGTGACCTTTAACCTCAACATTTGACCCTGAGCCTGCAGAGTGAGGAAGGGTTGTGAGAGTGAAATGCACAGACTGATGACACCCGAGTATCACTGTCAAGTACGACAAGAGCCAATTGAGATGGGGTGAAAAAGATTGTTTTGGTACGTTTGTTTTGAGGCCATCAGATATCCAATCCTGTGTGCAGGTGCACACATCACATCCTCTGTAGCTTTACATCACACATTCCATGCATTCCCTAGAGCACTCTTTCCTCTGAGAAAGTAAAAAGATGGATGTTTGTTTGTGCACACGCGACACAAAAGAGTGCAAACACGCATTTCATTCTGTGTGATCGCAAAAACGGAATAATCTTAGTAAAATTTATCATAGTTTTACATTTTAATGGCAAAAATGTTACAGTAAAAACTTAAGTCATCATGGAATCAAAATTGAATTTTTTTTTTTTATGGAAGTTACAAATTATTTGAATACTTTTTTAAATTAATGTACTAATCTTTACTCAAAATAGCTTCCCCTCCCTATTGCAATGATATCTCTTTTCTCCTCTGATGATGTGTTTACTGGCGTGAGGGCGGGGCAAACTGTCACTTACTTGAGATCGACCAATAGCAAACCACAACCATGCAACTATTCAATCAATTCCTGATGGACAAAATCGAATCCCAACCTACATTTCTTTTTTCTTGTTCAAGAAGCCGTTTTAGGATATATGTCACAATAGGGAAAAAAGATGATGATATCTTCCTTTTCATCTATATGATGAAAAACTGTATTAGATCTACTGAGATATTTCATGTAATTTGTACATTTAACAATATTTTAATGTTATTTGTGTGGAAGCTCACATTTAATGTTTTTTTCATTGAACATTTATTCAGTTTTCTTATCAGTTATGTACATTGGGGTTTTGTTGCATCTTATGTTGTTAAATTTATGTCCATTGCATTATTTTAGTATTGCGTGTTACCATGATGGTGTTTTGCATTTGTGTGCACCTTTTATATATTAGTATTTACCTCAACTTGTGGAAAAGCTATTTGTGATTCACTTTGAAAAAAGAAGATTTTATTTTATTTTTGTCAATTTAAAGGGCGCATGTAGAATTCATGAAAGCCTTGTTATAAGCGACACCGGTGGTCGTAAAGTAAACTGCAGCTCATGCACACCCGATTGACATTTAGATGAGTGTGAGAATATGTGCTGCGCGTGTCCCTCTCAATAATTACTATTACAATTTTGATTATGTTTGGTCTTGGCGGAATAGATCTGCTATTCTGCTGCAGAGCAAGTACGGGACTTGCTACTGCCAATACATACACAGTCAAGCTACTGTGAGCAGTAAGACATGCTGTTGCTGTACAATATAGTATACATGTATTACCTGAAGCAGATCTACGCAGGTGGAGCTGGGGAAGATGGAGGGTTTCTGAAAGTGCGCTGCTACAGCAAATGCTGGCCAAGTATTTGAAGGTTGAGCAACGAGCTAATTGGCTACTGATACAGCAGGAACCAATCAGCTGTGCTCTTTAGAGAATGATGTGCTTGCAAGCAGTTAAGGACCTATATCAGCCTGCGCCATCTAGTTTCATGACAGAACTTTATATTTAAGAAAGCATCTGATTATAGCGATGTGGATATTTTTGCACAAGCTCTGCAATTCACCGGCATAATGTCGACAGATGATTAAAATTACACTGTTACGATAGTTTGTTTAAAAAGTAGATTTGAGACTATAGTTTGAATTAATCCCTTTTCTTTGCATTAAACACTGACATTACAGTACAGAACGGCTCTTTTGGAACTATCCTGAACATTTTATAAGCATTCATGTCATGTGTCATTGAACAGACGTAAACGTCACATCATTTTGATTTTCCCGGCAAAAACGTCATTACATGAAAATTCTTACATATAGCCCAAATTAGTTCAATCTATAAAATTCAAATTGTTGCTACCATATTTTTAAGATAAAATTCTGGCAGCCACAGTTTTTTATGATTATTAATATCTTTAGGTAAATTTCACAGATCTTTTTTTTTGTGTGAACTGCTTTAAGCACAGTGGTGTAATGGAGAACCTATCGTAGGTAAACAAAAGCTTGTTGATGTAGAGTGCCACTCTAGTGGAACATGCTTGGCTGCTCGCTGCAAGAACTCTTCTGGGTTACCAAACTATTATTTTAAACATTTTTTGTTGTAAATTGGGTGCAGTAGATGCAGTAGAAAAATGTATCTTATGACAAATTACTGAATATATATGATGACAAGTGCAAGTGTGACACTACACAGTGGGTGCATTTACTACAAGTAACTACACCAACACTGGAACCAAGAAAATGGTATTTTATGAAAAGTATTTTCATAGTGAGTGAATGGAGCACAATGGCAAACATAAATGGACAACTTTAAAGGCGGTTTTCTCAATGTTTCGATTTTTTTGCACCCTCAGATTCCAGATTTTCAAATAGTTGAATCTCGGCCAAATACATACATCGATGAAAAGCTTATTTATTCAGCTTTCAGATGATGTATAAATCTCAATGTCAAAAAAATGAACCATGTGACTGGTTTTGTGGTCCAGGGTCACATATTCTTATAGGCCTGATTCGGTCATAACTCGATTTTGACCAGATATTTTGTCTTTACAGGGCACTGTTGTGCTCACAGGAAATCCAATTTTAATTAGGCAAAACCCCATAAAACCATTTTTATCTTGATTTTTAAATTAAAGCAAAAGCTAACAAAAATATAAGAATAAGCACCAATGTTACCCTCATTAATCCGGTCGTGTGCATGTTGTGCAACTGTTTCTGTGTATGGCAGTCTAGCACGGTTAATGATTCTACATGCGGCTTCATGTCATGTCTCTCCTCATTACTGCCCACTGTGATCGGTTCCCGTGACAACCAGGTAGAAAAACACACAGGTCCACTCCCTCACTCTAGCGATGGATCTAACGATAAAATAGAAGTTTACAGGAATCATTTTACAGCCCTGTCAAAGGAACTCAAACACGTCCAAATAAAAGAAGAGATATAATCATCTAAAAACAATAAAACAAATGGATGGAAGAGGAAGAGTGTAAAGCAGGAATTGTAGACTTGTGTGCATTGTTTCCATTCATTAACCATGATAATAGTGTTTTTTCTCGAACAAAGCCAAAAGGAAAAAGCATGTGATTTTATCGTACATTTGAGTGCTTACTTAATGCATTGAAAAAAATTCTAGATAAAATCCACAGTCTCATAAGGTATGTTAGTACTAACTTGTATTAAACAGTTATACAATAATCTTTCTGTAGCAATAGTGCATATTCTGCTATATATATATATATATATATATATAGTGCTGTCAAATCGGTTAATCGTGATTAATCACATCTAACATTAAAAGACTGTGTATATATATACAGGTCCTTCTAAAAAAATTAACATATTGTGATAAAGTTCATTATTTTCCATAATGTAATGATAAAAATTAAACTTTCATATATTTTAGATTCATTGCACACCAACTGAAATATTTCAGGTCTTTTATTGTTTTAATACTGATGATTTTGGCATACAGCTCATGAAAACCCAAAATTCCTATCTCAAAAAATTAGCATATTTCATCTGACCAATAAAATAAGTGTTTTTAATACAAAAAAAGTCAACCTTCAAATAATTATGTTCAGTTATGCACTCAATACTTGGTCGGGAATTCTTTTGCTGAAATGACTGCTTCAATGCGGCGTGGCATGGAGGCAATCAGCCTGTGGCACTGCTGAGGTGTTATGGAGGCCCAGGATGCTTCGATAGCGGCCTTAAGCTCATCCAGAGTGTTGGGTCTTGCGTCTCTCAACTTTCTCTTCACAATATCCCACAGATTCTCTATGGGGTTCAGGTCAGGAGAGTTGGCAGGCCAATTGAGCACAGTAATACCATGGTCAGTAAACCATTTACCAGTGGTTTTGGCACTGTGAGCAGGTGCCAGGTTGTGCTGAAAAATGAAATCTTCATCTCCATAAAGCTTTTCAGCAGATGGAAGCATGAAGTGCTCCAAAATCTCCTGATAGCTAGCTGCATTGACCCTGCCCTTGATAAAACACAGTGGACCAACACCAGCAGCTGACATGGCACCCCAGACCATCACTGACTGTGGGTACTTGACACTGGACTTCAGGCATTTTGGCATTTCCTTCTCCCCAGTCTTCCTCCAGACTCTGGCACCTTGATTTCTGAATGACATGCAAAATTTGCTTTCATCCGAAAAAGTACTTTGGACCACTGAGCAACGGTCGAGTGCTGCTTCTCTGTAGCCCAGGTCAGGCGCTTCTGCCGCTGTTTCTGGTTCAAAAGTGGCTTGACCTGGGGAATGCGGCACCTGTAACCCATTTCCTGCACACGCCTGTGCACGGTGGCTCTGGATGTTTCTACTCCAGACTCAGTCCACTGCTTCCACAGGTCCCCCAAGGTCTGGAATCGGTCCTTCTCCACAATCTTCCTCAGGGTCCGGTCACCTCTTCTCGTTGTGCAGCGTTTTTTGCCACACTTTTTCCTTCCCACAGACTTCTCACTGAGGTGCCTTGATACAGCACTCTGGGAACAGCCTATTTGTTCAGAAATTTCTTTCTGTGTCTTACCCTCTTGCTTGAGGGTGTCAATGATGGCCTTCTGGAAAGCAGTCAGGTCGGCAGTCTTACCCATGATTGCGGTTTTGAGTAATGAAACAGGCTGGGAGTTTTTAAAAGCCTCAGGAATCTTTTGCAGGTGTTTAGAGTTAATTAGTTGATTCAGATGATTAGGTTAATAGCTCGTTTAGAGACCCTTTTCATGATATGCTAATTTTTTGAGATAGGAATTTTGGGTTTTCATGAGCTGTATGCCAAAATCATCAGTATTAAAACAATAAAAGCCATTGAAATATTTCAGTTGGTGTGCAATGAATCTAAAATATATGAAAGTTGAATTTTTATCATTACATTATGGAAAATAATGAACTTTATCACAATATGCTAATTTTTTGAGAAGGACCTGTATATATATATATATATATATATATATGCGTGTGTGTATTTATGTGTATATACACATATATATAAATAAATAAATATGTGTGTGTGTCATATATATGTGTGTATATATATATATATATATATATATATATATATATATATATATATATATATATATACACACATATTTACAAAATTTTGTTAAAAGCGATTATTCCCGATTAATCGATTTGACAGAACTATATATATATATATATATATATATATATATATATATATATACATACACACACACACATTCTTCAGACTACAGTAGTTGCAGTAATAAAAAGAGGAAAAAAATTAATGATAATGACAAAAATGTAACAATTAAGGTTTATTAAGTAATATAGATCATAACATAGAATATAGATTTTTCATATGTGAATGCATTCTTTTTTAAATTTCAGTTTACATTCCTATTCATTCTGAGAATGATTTGTGGTTTGTAAAGGAATTATAAGAAAATAACACAAAGGCAGCTGAATTCTGTGTAAACAACATTTTTTCCTAATTACAGCTATCAAAACAGTTATGGTTATTTATTGTTTTAAGACAATTACTTAGCAAACATTATAGTTACAGGCAGTTAGTACAGAACTGTTTGTGTGAGAAGGCGGATAATTATGTAAAAATGTATCAGAGGGATATTCAAATATCCTCTATTTGCCGCTGCCATGTTCAAGTACAAGGCCACAGGATGATTAGCACTGGTGTGAGTCTGTCTCTGTGTGTGGCTGAGAGAGGATTCACCACAGCAGGAACAATCCAGTGAGACGCAATCAAAATTTGCATTTTTACTGTTGGCATTAGAGTTTTACAGTGAAGGACAAAGACATTAGTTGCTAGGTGTCAAGCATTTACTGGTTAAAGACCCTTGTTGTAGGTCAGGATCTTGCACTCTGTTGCAGCAGAGATCTCTGGCTCTAGCTCTGACACATGGATCTGAGAGACAGAAAGCAGGTGAAGTCAAAACAGAGGCAGAAAAACACTCTTCAGGTCAGCGTTTACAGCTCCATTAATTCTTTATTAAAATGCTAATTAATATCTCAATTATGTTCATTTAATTCAGCTTCAGGAGGAACAGAAAAACAACACACATATAAAAAAGCGGCAGGATAAGGTTGTAAAATAAAATCGCCTCATATATGAATCTGCTGTTTTGATTACGGAGTGTTTTTATTTTTGTACTGACATTAAGATTCCGATCTTTTGGCTACAGTGAGACAACCATTCACAGCAATCGTTAAGTCATTAAGATGTTTAAAATGTTTCATCAAATGAGAATTAAAAGTGTGCCATATCTTTCCAGCCTCGAGCATTTTTCACAGTCAAAACTGACACTTCTGCCATCATAAAAAGCTAAAATGAAGCAGCAAGCACTGGTAAATATCCAAACCAGGGCCAAAACTTGCAATATTTTGCTCAGAAACAGATGGCAATGAGTGTGTGAGTGTGTGAGGCAGAATCTGAAACAGACATCCTGTGGGGTGTGAAAAGGTGGGGGGGGGACAGGAGTGGAGTTTTTTGGGAGCGTTCGTCTGGAACCCTCGGAAAAGTGTAAAGAGGGAGCGAGAGAGTGAGAGGAGAGGAGGAGGGGAGGGGTGGGAGAGGAATAGAAGTAGTTGGCAGCACATATGTCTGCAGTTCAGTAACCATATGGATGAACAGCTTAATAAACACCATTTTAAACCATAACCGTCTTCATGGCAGACAAAGAGAGGGGGATGGAGGGAGGCGAGTGCGAGTGCTCACCTGACTGTTTTGGGGGAACAGGCTGATGGCAACAGGCAGCGCCAGGCCGAATGCAGAGAGACACACCATGCTATGAACAGGCAGCGCAAGACGAGGGTGCTTCTGCAGTGGAGGGAGCCTAATGCACAAACACCCACAAAAATGCCCACGTTATTCGCAGAACACACACACCGAACTCTGAAAATCATGAGCATTCGCTCGCTGACACTTTGGAACTGCTGTGCGTGATTGGTCTCTGACACCTCCCCCTTCCCTCCCTGGCCACAGTGTGTGTGGGGGGTTGTGGGATAGCATGCTCTGCAGGAGTCCTCCAGAGTAGCCCTGTTTTAATGAAGCCAGTGACTGCTTAATGATGACTTCATCAACACATACGCATGATGAGCTTTAATTGGCCACCAGACACTCTCTCTGTGTGCGCATGCTTGTGTGTATGTTAGGGAGAGAAAAGCTGCGGTGAGAAGGATCAAAGTACGTTAAAGACCTTTTATTGTGTCCATCAACTGCTCTAAATAAATCACTCATCTGTCAGACTTACCTGAAGAGGTCAAAGCCAAACTGAAGTGACATAGAGCAAACAGTAGTGCTGACTTTACACGAAATATACACGTTTCCACGAAAGCCAGTCTATTAAGATGAATTGATCAGGGTGATGTATCCTTTGCTGCTTATGATATTAGGGATGCACAATATTTATTTTCATGTTATGAACAAGAACCGATAAAATGACCGTAAAAATTCTATACAATTGTTTGTTTATTTTTTAAACAATGTAAACTAATAGGCTACATGACTTATTAAATTATTAGTGTTTTTGAAGATTATTTTTAAGTTTTAAAAAAAAATTTGGTCAAAATGGCATTCACAATTAAATATTTTTGGATAATCTTGAAATGGTAAAATTTACTGTATTATATATTGGCAGTCAATCCCTATAAAAAAGCATCTGAAAGTAAATTAAATCATTTTATTTATTTTTTTACTTTTTCAACCAACAAATAAGCATTGTAGTAATTCAATATTGGCTTGGTTATGGTTAAAGCTCACTTAAATTTCCTCTAGATCATTTGATGTGAACCTATTTTCCCTATGGTCCTAATGGGAAGTTCATAATTATGACGTTCATAATTATGGCAGTGTTCCTTCTCTTAATTACCTACGCAAAAATATAGCAAGGTTGTTTAACTCTACTTCTAGAAAATGAAGAACAAAGAATGCTCATCAGGTGTATTTTGCTTTTTATGTTTTTGATTCATTTATGAAAATTTACCGTCAACTAGAGATGTTGATTCCATTGATTCCACAATGTTTCTCAAAAAACACAACTCGTAAACTTGGAGCTCAAAGAAAATCCTAAGTTTCTCACTCATAATTCCAACTTTGTTATGTCATTCATGTGCGCTCAACTCGTAACCACAATCTTTCCGACATGACTTGAAAGCACCATTTAGGCGGTACCTTCATGTAAAAATGCCATCAATAAAGCCACTGACTTTTCAGCAAAGCAGCTGCCTTCGGACAAAGCAAGAGAAATAGGTGAAAGGTTGAAACGCCACACATATATCACACAGACTCCTCTCAGCACTCTAATTAATCAAGGATACCCCTGCCACTCGGTCTCACCCTTAAAGCAGTGACCCTCCTGCATCACTGTTCTTGCTCCATTGAGAGCCAGTGAGGGTGAGCTGACAGTCAGCATAGCAGAGGACAACTCACCATTTACTGCTGCTCACACACACACACACACACACACACACACACACACACACACACACACACACATAGCCGTACACACCTGCGAATCAGAGCAGCAAGAATTTGAGGAGGTTGCAACATAGTCTATCAGTCATAAAACCTAACAAATTCTGTTGAAGAGTCAATCCCATACATACAATGAGGCCCAGAAGTCAAGTCAAGTCAAATATATTTATATAGCGCTTTTCACAATACAGATTGTATCAAAGCTGCTTCACAGTATCAATCAAAACAATTTAACAATGTTTGTTTATTACTGGAAAAAAGACATCCAAGTTTGTTAGAGCTGATCAATGGTATGATTGGTTAATTAATTTGAATATCCCCAACTGTGCAAGCCAAAGGCAACAGTGGCAAGGAACCGAAAAACTCCATCCAGTGACCTAATGGTGTCCTAACACCCCATCAGATGACCCAATGGAGAAAAAAAACCTTGGGAGAACCCAGGCTCAGTCGGGGGCCAGTTCTCCTCTGGCGTTTATGAACTAGAGGCCGAATTTACAGTAACTGTAAGATAAAAAATTTATATGAATGCCTGGCTAAATAGATGCGTCTTCAGTCTAGTTTTAAACTGGGAGAGCGAGTCTGAGCTACGAACAATATCAGGAAGGCTATTCCAGAGTTTCGGAGCTAAATGTGAAAATGCTCTGCCTCTGGTGGATCTGGATATCCTAGGAATGACCAGAAGCCTCGAATGTAGTGATCTTAAAGAGCGCGATGGATTGTAAGGCGATAGAAGATCCGTTAAATAGACTGGAGCTAAACCATTTAGAGCTTTATAAGTCAAAAGCAATACCTTGTTTTAATACGGAACTTTATAGGTAACCAATGAAGTGATGATCAAATCGGTGTTATATGATCATATTTTCTTGATCTAGTAAGAACTCTAGCGGCTGCATTTTGGACTAACTGTAGCTTGTTTATTGAAGATGCAGGACAACCAGCTAATAAAGCATTACAGTAATCTAGTCTCGAGGTCATGAATGCATGAACTAACTTTTCTGCATCAGAGACTGATAGCATATTACGTAGCTTAGCAATGTTTCTAAGGTGGAAAAAGGCAGTTTTTGTAACATATGAAATATGCTTTTCAAAAGACAGGTTGAAGTCTAATGTAACACCCAGGTCTTATACTGTAGCGGATAAAGTAACAGGGCATCCTACTATGTTAAAGTCGTGCTGTGAAAGGTTTTGTGGACGGTTTTTAGAACCGATAAGTATTACCTCTGTCTTGTCTGGATTTAATAAAAGAAAATTACGCGTCATCCAATCTTTTATACCTTTAACACAATCTGTCAATTTGGATAATTTAGCGTATTCATCTGGCCGTGATGAAATATATATTTGAGTGTCATCAGCATAACAATGGAAACTAATTCCATGTTTCCTTAGAATATTACCAAGTGGCAGCATATATATTGAGAATAATAAAGGGCCTAACACAGATCCCTGCGGCACTCCATAGTTTGCCGAAGTTATAATCGTTTTTTTTTCCATTTAAGTAGACGAAATGGTAGCGGTCAGATAAGTATGACCTGAACCAGTTATAAAACCTCTTATTAAGAAACCACAATTAGATCCAAATAACCTAGCGAATTACAGACCCATTTCGAATCTTCCATTTATGTAAAAAATATTAGAAAAAGTTGTGTCCGCTCAACTCGGCTCTTTCTTGCAAGAAAACGACATCTATGAAAAGTTTCAGTCTGGATTCAGGCCACATCATAGCACTGAAACAGCACTGAAAGGCTGTTTCTCAGTACTAGTTTTACTTGATCTTAGTGCTGCGTTCGATACTATAGATCACACAATACTCTTAGATCGACTACAAAATTACACTGGTGTTCAATTTTGTAGTCGATCTAAGAGTATTGTGTGATCTATAGTATCGAACGCAGCACTAAGATCAAGTAAAACTAGTACTGAGAAACAGCCTTGATCCGAAGCTAAAAGTAAATCATTTGTGATTCTAACAAGCGCAGTTTCAGTGCTATGATGTGGCCTGAATCCAGACTGAAACTTTTCATAGATGTCGTTTTCTTGCAAGAAAGAGCCGAGTTGAGCGGACACAACTTTTTCTAATATTTTTGACATAAATGGAAGATTCGAAATGGGTCTGTAATTCGCTAGGTTATTTGGATCTAATTGTGGTTTCTTAATAAGAGGTTTTATAACTGCCAGCTTGAACGTTCTTGGAACATGACCTAAAGATGAAGATGAGTTAATAATATTGAGAAGAGGCTCTTCCACTATAGGTAACACTTCTTTCAGTAGTTCAGTTGGTATAGGATCTAATAAACATGTTGTTGTTTTAGATGAAGTGATAAGTTTATTTAACTCTTTTTGTTCTATGGTTGTAAAGCATTGTAATTGTTCTTGCGGGGTGATAATTGCGGCCGAATTATAAGGCACGAGCAAAGATCGAACGTTTACGATTTTGATTCTGATGCTTTCAATTTTCTCGGTGAAGAAGTTCATGAAATTATTACTACTAAACTGTAACGAGGTATTTTGTTCAGACGACGTCTGTTTATTTGTTAGTCTAGCCACAGTATTAAATAAAAACCTTGGATTATTTCGGTTGTTTTCTATTAATTTGCTGAGGTGCTCAGCCCTGGCCGTTTTAAGTGCCTTTTTATAAAGTGACATACTGTCTTTCCACGCGATTCTAAAGACCTCTAAATTAGTTTTTTTTCCATTTACGCTCTAAATTACGGGTTTCTCTCTTTAAAACATACGTAGTATTATTGTATCATGGTGCTATACTTTTTTCTCTGACCTTTTTTAATCTAATGGGTGCAATAATATCCAATGTTCTAGAGAGAATGGTGCTCATAGTGCTAGTTAGTTCGTCTAATTCATCTCTTTGTTTGGGTTCAGGCAGCAGCTGAGACAGATCAGATAAGCTATTTGAGAAATGATCTATGGTGGATGGACGAATTGTTCTACCTGGTCGATAACGTGGCGCAGCATGACATATTACAGCAGTGCGTAATATGCAAGTTACCAAGTAGTGGTCAGTGACATCATCACTTTGTGGAATGATATCTATATCGGTTGGATCGGTTCCATATGATATAATTAAATCGAGTGTATGATTAAGACGATGAGTTGGTCCGGTGACGTTTTGCTTGACCCCGAAGGAGTTTAATAAATCTGTAAACGCAGCCCCTAACGCATCATTTAAATTATCTACGTGTATGTTAAAATCTCCAACAATTAATGCTTTATCGACGTTGACCAAAAGATCTGATAGAAAGTCAGCAAACTTTTTTAGGAAATTGGCGTAAGGCCCTGGAGGTCTATATACGGTAGCCAATGCTAGAGATAATAGGGATTTTTTTCTTACATCTAAGAGCGTAACATTTAGCACAAGCACTTCAAACGAATTAAACCTAAGATTTTTAATGTGGACTCCAATGTCACATAGCCTACAGGACAGATAGCCAGACACTATAGTTAACCTAAAAGAACTAAAAATCTCATTCCAAAGTGTCTATGATTTTCTTTCTTCATGGAAACATAAAAGTAGATAAACTACTGTTTAAATGTTTGCGCTCAGTTTAAATTTTTTGAAAGGAGTCTCTTAAGCTCACCAAGGCTGTATTTATCATACTGAAAATCCAGTAAAAACAGTAATGTTGTGAAATATTATTACAATTTAAAATAACGGTTTTCTGTTTTAAATGTATTTTAAAATGTTATTTATTCCTTTGATGGCAACGCTGAATTTTCAGCATCATTACTCCAATGTTCAGTTTCACATGATCCTTCAGAAATCATTCTAATATGCTGATTTTCTGAAATAGAAATCTTTATTTTTACAGTCACTTTTTATTAATTTAATGCATCCTTTCTGAATGAAACTATTCACTATTCTACAAAAAATTTTGTGACCTGTGACTATTTTAACTATATTTTTAAAAGAATATTGAAGTTGCACAAAGTATATTTAAGAGCTGTGGTAAAGGGTAAGATTTTAGTTATTGTATGGCTTCAGAAGCATATTGTATGTACCACTGTTAAGGAACTTTAATGAAAAATATTTTGAGCTAGACATCCAAACATCTTTTGTTTTTTGTGTGCCATTTTGCATTTAATTTTTATGTAAGCTACTCCTTTAAACACATACACAAATGTGTTCACATCAAACTGTGAAATAAAAATATACCAGAACATATGGTTCATATGGGTGTGTGAATTCCTGAGGTGATGGTGCTGTAAAATTAACTTTGAAGTCTGAAATATCAAATTCACAAGATTTTCTCTGACCTCTCCAGTATGGCCATTACTAAAGGCGGCAGCAGGAGAACAGGCATGGGCAGCACGACACGTGTCAGGGATGTCTCCATCAAAGCCTGAACAAAAAGTCATTTATCAGAGCAGAACTCAGCTCTGTCATTTGCTAACAACCTTTCCCTTAACACATGCAAAATTTTCATACTCACATGCCTGGCAGCCAACTTTGAGGTGCCCACCACATTGCCTTTGTCGTCCAGTACACTGATGCCCTCTGATAGCTCGGTGTGGCGCATCAGCAAAACATTACACACGTTGGCACTTGCTAAATGAAGGTAGAATTGCAATTAGAAAACAAAGGGACTTCCATTTGATGCCCAACTTTTCCTTTTTTGGATCCAACACAGACAACTGATTAATATGATTGAAGAAAGAATCGTGTGAACTTGACTCTCTTTGTACTGTCACTATCCCGGATACGTTTTGAAACAAGAAAAAACACACAAATGTAAGAGGCAGTCAATGGATGAATGTCACAGTGCATTTTAACTTAGGGGAGAATAATGGGGTAAGCTGTGCAATTTTTTTTTTTATTGTCCTCTAGGCCAGGAGAAATGAGACAAAACTAATATACCTAATTATATTTCAGAATATATCCTTTTCAATTAGATGAAAGCTTCTATAAAGTGGGGCCATAGAAATAAATAGTTAGGGGAAAGCTGTGTCACATGAAGGGAAAGTTAAATCACTGGGAAAGACATTAACAATTTCCATTTGAAATAAAATATATAAACATTAGTCCTTAAATAGCAAAAGACAACTTTCAAATTACTGCCACACATCAGTTAACATGAACTAAGAATGAAAAATATTTCCAAAGCATTTATTAATCTCAGATAATGTTAATCTCAACATTTAATAATACATTATTGAAATCAAAAGTTGTTTCTGTTAACATTAGTTAATGAACCTGGACCAACACAAACGTCTCGGTTACTAATGTAACCCTCGTTCCCTTCGTAAGCCAAGGCGATGGCATCCACTATCCAGTGGGCCATCCTCTGCTTGGAGACTGCCTTTCCCTTCTGCTGGCCTCCGAAACAGACGAAGAGCTTATCTGAGGTCCTGAGGCTTTGCGTTCTGTCCACGTATAGGCGCAGAGCGCGAACAGGACAGAGAAAAGCCAGGGCTGGGTGTGCCTCCTCCAAACGCAGCGCTTGCAGTAAGGTTTTACAGGACAGAATTTTTAACTCCGCTGACTGCAAAGGCTCAAAGGGTGGTCTCTGAAGTGCCGAAAGGACCAGAGACAAATCCCAAGAGAGTATAGAGAGCGGGCAAGGCGGATTTAGTCTCCTCGCCCCCTCAGGAACCTGACGATCAGGTCGTGCTTTCCCAGTGACAAACCTTCAACTACATTGTGATGTGTGGCGATAGCGGCAACATATACTTTAAGGGTGGAGGGAGACAGCTTTTGCTCCAACCCATCTTGCAGGAAGGAAACCACGGCTCTGATCAAGCAAGTTCGGGGGTTCTCCTCGTGAGAAGAACACCACTCAACTAACAGGTTCCACTTCAACGCATAGAGACGCCTCGTAGAGGGGGCTCTAGCGGAAGTGATGGTGTCAACTACTCCTTGGGGTAGGTCACCAATAACCTCTGCGTCCCGTCCAAGGACCAGACATGGAGTTTCCAGAGGTCTGGACGCGGGTGCCATAGGGTGCCCCATCTCTGAGAGAGCAGGTCCTCTCTCAGAGGAATGGGCCATGGAGGGGCTGTTACGAGGAGCACTAGTTCTGGAAACCAGGTCCGGTTGGGACAATATGGCACAGCGAGCAAGACCTGCTCCTCGTCCTCCCTGACTTTGCACAAGGTTTGTGCAAGAAGGCTCACAGGGGGAAATGCATACTTGCGCAGTGCGACGTGTCCGGGGCGGCAAACAGATCTACCTGTGCAGTCCCGAAGTGCCTCCAAATCAGCTGGACCACCTGGAGGTGGAGTCGCCATTCTCCCAGTAGCACCTGCTGCCATGAGAGCTCATCGTCTGCACGGTTGAGCAGGCCAGAAATATAAATGGCACGAAGCGACCTCAGATGCTTCTGACACCAAAGGAGGAGATGGCGGGCGAGTTGTGACATGTGGCGGGAGCATAGACCACCCTGACGGTTGATGTATGCAACAGTCGCAGTGCTGTTTGTACGGACCAGTACATGCTAGGGGCGTTTTGAAGCGGCTCAGCGCAAGATGTACTGCTAACAACTCGAGGCAGTTGATGTGCCAATGCAGTTGAGGCCCCGTCCACAGACCTGAAGCTGCATGCCTGTTATTCGTAGCCCCCAGCCCGGTGGCAGAGACATCCGTGGTGACCACAGAATGCCCGGACACTTGTTCTAGGGGAACACCTGCCCGAAGGAACGAAGGGTTCGACCATAGGCTAAGAGTTTGGCGACAGTGCGGGTTAATTTGGTTAATTTAATATGCCCCAGCAGCCTCTGAAAAAGTTTCAGTGGTGCCACTGTTCTGCGTCTGAGCAAGCTCACGCAGTTCAACACTGACTGGACACGGGCTTCTATGAGGCACGCTGTCATGTTGATTGAGTCTAACTCCATACCAAGAAAAGAGATCCTCTGCCCGGGGGTGATTTTTCTCTTTTCCCAGTTGACTCGAAGCCCTAGGTGGCTGAGGTGACTGAGCACCATGTCCCTATGTTCTCACAACTGCTCTCTCGACTAGGGCAGGATAAGCCAGTCGTCGAGGTAGTTGAGGATACGAACACCATGCTCGCACATGGGAGCAATGGCCGACTCCACGACTTTCGTGAAGACACGGGCCGAGAGGGCCAGCCAGAAGGTTAAGACTTTGTACTGATATGCCCGCCCCTCAAACGCAAAGCGAAGAAACGGTCTGTGTCGAGGGATAATCGAGACATGAAAGTACGCGTTCTTCAGGTCGATCGCTGCAAAACAATCTTGGGGACGAATGCACTTGAAAATGCGTTTCTGCGTAAGCATCTTGAACGGCAGCCTGTGAAGGGACCGGTTCAGGACACGCAGGTCCAAGATTGGTCATAACCCACCGCCTTTCTTGGGTACAATGAAGTACGGGCTGTAGAAGTCGGTCTTCATATTGGTTGGAGGGACCGGCTCGATCGCGTCCTTCGCCAGTAGGTCTGCAATACCTGCCCTGAGCACGGGGGGGCTGGGGGACGCCGGGCAAACTGAATTGCATAGCCGAGTCTGATAGTACGGATGAGCCAGCGAAACGGGCTGGGAAGCGCTAGCCAGGCTCCCAGGCACCGTGGAAGCGAGACCAACGGCAGCACAGACGTACCCGGGGTGGGGCAGCGTGGCGGAATGCAGGGCCCCGACTCGGACGGCATAGCGGCCCGGGGTGGGGTCTGAGTGTGTGGTGCAAAACGTACCTGCTTCCGTCGAAGGGCAGAGTGAGTGTGCGTCCGGGACACAGCCACTGCTGCTCGCTGGCGATGAAAGAGAGGCCAGTGGCGGAACAAAAACAAATGGAAAAAAAAGATTCTCCGCCCAGCCCTCCAATGGGGGAAGGAGCGGCGTGTTCACCATCTCCTGAAAACCAGTCTGATCCACCTCTGGGTCGCCCGTCTCAGGGTCGTTTGCACCTCTGCTTTCCTCCTGGTTTGGCAGCGGCCTGGACGGGAGGGGCCGACTTCCTACGGCTTGCTCCATGCTGAAGCCTAGGTGAAGGCTGCTGCTGAGGCTTAGCAGAAGCGGAGGACGCCGCAGGAGGTCAGCATCGGCGACAAGTGACTGCGGCCGGCGGACGGGTGGGAGCAGCAGCGGTCTGCCAGGGCAGGATGTGCTGGATGGCCTCCGTCTGCTTCTGTGCGGCCGAGAACTGCTGGGCAAAGCTCTCGACCACGTCGCCACCCAACCTGGGACTGAGGGGCATCCAGGAAATCAAAACCAGGTTGAGCCAATGGTGGCATTCCTGGACCACCAAGGTGGACATCGCCTGACCGACGGAACGTGCGATTTCTTTCTTTCGAGGTCAGTTGCCGTACGGAGCTCCCGGAGGAGCTCTGGGTCAGAACCACCCTCGTGCATGTCCATGAGCGCCTGGGCCTGGTGGACCTGCAGGAGCGCCATGGCATGGAAGGCGGAAGCAGCCTGTCCAAAGGGAGGAAGCGTACGCTGGACACAGTTGCAACGGCACGCTCCACCGGCGGGACATCCACATACCCCTTAGCCGCTCTGCCATTGAGGGTGGTGAGGAGGGAGGAGCCACTAGGACAGCTTCCGGCACCACACGACACCGTCCACGTCCTAGTAAGCTCCTCATGCACTTCCAGAAAGAATAGTACCAGGGCGGCGAGCTGAGAACCAGCACGGCCCGCCCCGAGAAACCAATCGTCCAACCGGGAAGGTTCGGGACATGGTGGAGGGTTCCACGCAAGCCCGACCTTCTCGGCGGCCCGGGAAAGCATAGACGACCATTCTGGATTGGACTTGGGCAATGCTACACTCCCCAAAGGGGGCAACGTAGCCGAATCCTCATCTCCAGAGGACTGAAGCTTCCCCTCCGATGCTGCAACTGACATCTGGTCGTCAGGAGGAGCTCCAAAAGACACGACTGGTCGTCCATGTGAAGGACCAGCACACTCTTTTGGAGGCTCCTTGGGTGGCAGCGTTAGTGAGGCATGAGGGGCCCACGGAGATTGCCAACGTTCATTGGCTCGTTCTGAAGACACTCAAAGATGATAGGGCTTCCTGAAGTGATCCCAATTACGTCGAACGTGAGCGACAGATAGGGAACTAACAATGAACATTTGTATTTTTATTAACTAATGTTAACAAATATTAATAATCATAGTAATGAATGTATCGTTCATTGTTAATGCATATTAGTTAATGCATTAACTAACCTTAACTAATGGAACGTTATTGTAAAATGTTACCATATCTAGTTCAGTCATTAAACTCTAGAGGGCACAGGTTGATAGATCCTTTACATGCAATCTGCAAACATTCACATCATTACCACATGGTACAAGCTGATTGGCCTCTGCTGAGCCTGCAGCCAATGAGATTGCTTGCCTACCATTTAAATAGTCTGGTTCATTCTTTGCTGTAAGCTTGTCCTTTCAGAGTTCCTCCAAAATCCTCCACCTCCCCCAGCTCCACCTGCCTAGATCTGCTACGGGATTTATGTATGTTTATGCAGCAGCAGCATATCTAACATGCTTACAACAGCATGATTGTGTATCTATTAGCAGTAGAAAATCCATACTTGCTCTGCAGCAGCAGCGTAGCAGATCTAGTCCGCCAAGACCAAATACATTAACACTGCCATATTCAATAAGAAGCTAAAACTGTTCTGAGAGTTGTCATGATTGCTATTATATATACAGTATTGCTGATTTTACCTTGAAATGCAAAGAGGTTTTAGTAATAAATTTGCTAGATTGGGGGTGACAAATCTTACCCCACTGCTATATACTAAAAATACTATAGAACTAACAGAACAAATTAGAGTACTAATAATCTGTTAAAGAGTCACCGCCTGTGAATATTGAAATAAAAGCAATCAAAACTGGAAAACATTCTTGATCTGGAACGTCTTCGTTAAGAGGGGTTAACTGGATATAAAACAAATAGTTTCATATGGTCATGTCAAAGTGCACACATGAATTACAAGCGTAAAAATTATTAGAATAATATTTATTTTCTGGCATTATCATCTGTGGCATGTGGTGAGATTGGTGTGGGTGTGTGTGTGAACAGAGAAATAAAGAGAGCCTGAAGCTTTTTTAATTTACAGACCTTGTGTTGTGAGTTATCAGTGTTCAGTGCTGCAGTGTTGTGGGCCTGAGTTAATTGGCTGAGTAAATAGCTATTCACCTCTGAGGGGTTCAGACCCAGGCCAATTAACACACACACACAATGAAAAATGGATAACAATTAAAAACATATGCATACTAAATTTTACAAAGAAGGAAGTCCTGCTTTAGGTCACCATATGGATGCCAAAAATCATTATAAACTGTCTTTATATAGGCTAGGTGCTGATTCCAAGTGTGTCATTTTAAGGTTAATGAAAATGATAAACGAATGCTGTTTTACATAAAATGTATATAATTGTGAATGCAAAAAACTAAAGCAAAATCCAAGGCAAATTTGTTTACACTGCGTTTTATTAGCTGTGTTTAATTGCCTTTTATAACTTAACACTGAAAAACAACAACAACATGGCGGCCTGGAGACAGGGAGCCCAGTGCTAACACAGAGAGCACTTTAGGCCTAATTAACCAATTAGAGAGCGGCAGCCGAGAGCTAACAAGGTCCCGTTACTCCAGTCCAGAGAGGTGAGGGGGGAACCTGCTGATTTAATTAAAGGGGTGGGGTGGGGGACGAAAACAATTTAATTACAGCCAAGGATCCCCAAGGCATTGTAGGACAGTCTCCCTCAGCCCCTCTGGACCTGTTTGAGCCTCAGCACGCTAATGGAACACTGAGATAACATTTCAGCAGCATCCCCCTCTGACAACAGGATCAGTCAAAACACAACATGAGCACAAACAACAATAAACAAACGCTTGAGGTTTAATGAAAGTCTGAACCAAAGCTCATTTAGAAATTGAGTGTACAAATACAAAGACGTGAGCTTTCAGACAGCAAAAGAGCTGATAGAAAACAGCATGCATTAATTAATATCGTACATTACTGAATCAATCATTTTATGTTTTACTAATCAGCAGTTTAGCAAGACCACATGACAGGAAGCCATTGCTTGATTTCTGTAATAAACACATAAGGGTAGAGTAAGTGGTGCGGGAAATCAAGCTCACATTAATCGCTAACAAGTACATAAATACACTCTCGCACACATGCACATACCTACGGCAGGGAACGGGATGAACCTCTGGACCAGGATTCTGGTAGCCGGACTGAAATGCTCAGCTTTCTTAATAAGAATATTCAGCCCCACCTGTGCACATAATTTCATTTAATTTTAGTATTTTTATTTAAAAAATTTTTTTAAATAAATAAATACGTGTAACATGGTAAATGTTTACATTTGTAGTTTTTTGGGTCAGTAAGATTTTTTTTTTTTTAAACACTGATTCAGCAGAGGCATATAAACTGACCAAAAGTGAGAGTAATAACTTTTATAGTGTTACAAAATATTTCTATTTCAAATAAATGCTGTTCTTTTGACCTCTCTATTCATAAAAGAGACCTTAAAATGTACCACAAAAATATTAAGAACACTAATATATTATTATTATTACTTATATACCATTACAACATTGACAATAATAATAATGTTTCTTGAGCAGCAAATCATCATATTAGTATGATTTCTGAAGGACCATGTGACACCGAAGACTGGAGTAATGATTTGCATCACAGGAATTAATTACATTATATCTATTTTAAAATTAATTTTAATAATATTTGACAATGTTACTGATCTACTGATTTTTAATCAAATAACTGCAAGCCTGGGTGTGTGTGTGTATATATATATATATATATATATATATATATATATATATATATATATATATATATATATATATATATATATATATATATATATATATATATATATATATATATATATATATATATATATATATATATATATATATAGATATATATATATATATACATATATTTAATTATATTTATATTATATTATATATATATATATATATATATATATATCTTACCAACCCCAAACTTTTGAACTGTAGTGTGTATATAATTTTTATTAGAAAACATAATTTTATTTTAAAAAAATTGAATTCGAATTTGAGTGCCCATGAACACAACAGCTTTCACATGTGTCAAGCAACAGCATTGTGCCACAGCTCCGAACTGAATTGTTTTCATGTCTTCAAATTCAAACTCAAATGAAAAACAGAAAAATGTGCCTAGTGAAACAATGAAATCTTACATTAATCTAATATGGCAAATATTACACGTGAAGTCAAAGGTATTGACCTTAAAAAACTCCCAGTGGGCTTTATGACAGGTCGTGACAGGCTATGCTAAGTTGTTTCTGGTCTCGCCTTGTGAGTCTCTGGTCATCTCTGAGAGCCCGTCTAACAAACATCTGAGAACATAACCCATTCACATCCCTTCCCTTCTCAGCAGGGGTGTTCAGAGGGATTGTAGTTTTAATTAGTGCCCCCTCCCTCATTTCTCACAGGCATGGGGCCATTTGTAGTTGTCGTCACCATGGTTTTGCTTGTCATGCCCCTGGGCATCAAACTGCCACCCAGCAGGGCAGCTAATTGGCTCTGGAGGACACATGGGCGTGACTAGAAGGATATGCAATTCAGCAAAGTGAAATACAGCATAGGGCTCTGTGTGCCTATGTGATGCTATTAGACTTAGACTGATTAGCTATCAGTTTGCTTATTAAAAATTAAATTTACATAGTACTAGAAAAGTCATGGATATTATTCTCTGTTAACGTGAAATGGCAATTCAAAATTTAAGGATTAAAAGAGAATTCTTTCTACTCATCAAATTACGTAATACAATTTTGTGTAGTAGACATGTGAACTCACTGCAATAGTAACTGCACTGCTGACTGCACCAAGATAACCCTGGAAAAATGTAGACATTGGTGTGGGCTGAAAAAAAAATTAAAATTGAATTAATATGAGATTTTTGGTAACACTTTCAATGAAGCCTGTATTTATAATGCATTATAAGTGTACTCTTACAGCATTATAATGCATGAATAATGACTTACAAAAGAAAAGAAAAAAACGAGTATCACTTTACCATAAGGTCTAATTTGTTTGTAATTTTACACCATTTATTACCTTTTGTTAATGTTAGTTAATAAAAATACAATTGTTGATCACAGTTCACAGTTTGTTAACAGATAAAAAAAAATGTATTTGAAAATGTATAAATTAGTATTAACTAAGATTAATAATTCGTTTTGTTCATCATTAGTTCATGTTAACTAATGTAACTTAACATTAACAAATGAAACCTTATTGTAAAGTATTACAAAAAAACATACCGTTGTATCGTATCATGAATTGTAACAACAGCTATACTACCTTTTAATTACATATGGGCAACAACTTGCAATGCCAAGATGTGAGACTTACAATACATTATAACTATGGGAACAATAATCCATTATAATTTAAGTGGATATAACATGGTGTTCATTGTGTGTTTTATATTATCTTACTCCTAAAAGTTATAACCACAAGTATTATAATGTATTATAAAAGTTTTTATGATTTATTCATAAGATTGATTCATAAGATGATACAACATAGTATAATTTGCATTTTAGTACTTCCAGGTCCAAAGTTCTGAAGTCAATGGGTTTTTTGAATGGGCTTTAGGTTAAATATCTGAAATAAGGTCTGTGGTTAACAATCTCAAGACATTTCATGTTTTATTCTATAACATAAAATACATCCATAATACCACCTTGTGATTTTTTTAATGCTTATAATTTTTATACTGTGTTGCTAACAAGTGGTTAAATGGGTTGCTGAGGACAAGTTGAACAGATAAACTCATCTAATCACTAGTCCGCTTTCACAGTCTCGTGCGTTTATAATCACGCTCTTGCAAACTATTCTACCTCAAACTTTAAGGGAAAATGTTTTTTTTTAATTAAGACTGAAAGAGACTTTTGACTCCACGTAAACTCTATAGTATGAAGCTTAAACCTGATCCTAACTGCACACTGTGCCATACAGGGGAAATTGGTACTTTTTTTCACATGATTTGGGAATGCCCTGGGGTTGCTTACTTTTGGAATATGGTTAAAGAAAATTTGTCCACTCTATTAAATGTTTCAGTCCCTTTGTCCCCATCTGTTTTTATTTTGGACGATCTTTCTGATATCCATCTCAACAAAACGTCTCAGGTTACGACTGTAACCTATGTTCCCTGAGAACAGGGAACGAGACAATACGTCAACGATGTTATGGGGAACGCCTCAGGCGTGACAGGTGTCTGAAATCACTATCAAATCACGTCAATCATATTGACCGGCGACAGCCCGTGAATCATTAGCGTGAATGATTAACGTGCGACCTGGGAGTATAAAAGGGCGCCTTGCAAACATGACAAATCACCTTATCGTCTGAAGGGACTGTACGGTAGGCAAGCCCCGAGGCATGGCAGGGAGACGTATTGTCTCGTTCCCTGTTCTCAGGGAACATAGGTTACAGTCATAACCTGAGACGTTCCCTTTCGAAGGGAACTCAACAATACGTCAACGACGTTATGGGGAACGATATACCAACTCCGCCATGCTAAGGGGAGTGCATGCCAAGTGGCAGTGACAACGGTCAGAACCAGCAACTTCAAATGAAACGCTAGAACCACTCACCCTCAGGTCACACTGGGCTGTCAGTGACAGCATTCCCTACGGTCATAGCACAAGCTACAGCCTCACAGAAAAACCTTCATAAACATGGTTAAATGAAAGGTCTACCTGGGCCGGCTCCGGGCCTGGAACCACAGCTTCCAATTAGAAGGGGTCCCTTCTAGGGAATGTGGCTAGGGAACCCGAAGGAACCCCAGCCAGTCACTATTCAGGGGAACGTACTCACCCCGAAATGCCACCAGGACGGCCTGACCTGGCGCCAGTACATAGACACTTAGTCTGGCCAAATCCTGTCTGTCTGAAGACAGAGCCTCTGGACAACAAAGCCTTAAGTAAGGCATCCAACCCGAGGGACTGCGAAGCTGGCAGTGAACCCTCGGCCCGGATCTCAGAGACGGGATATCCCGGAGAGTATGACTCAGCATAGTGCTTTCCAACCCTTGCTAGCGAGGGGAGTTTCTCTACTCGATCCACGGATCAACCCAGTGTCTGTGTTTCAAACCACTGAGGAGGCCTGTGAAGGCCTAAGGGCTGATCTAACTGGGAGGCCTCACGAGAGGCCTACGACCGTCTGACCAGACTCAGGAAGCCGCATGCTCATAGAGACCCTCGGTGAGGGGAGCACAGGTCTGCCTGGTAGGCGAACCAGGCTGTAGGCAGAAAAAGTTCCGAGAGGGAACCAATAGCAGAGAATGAACACTTTAGCGAGCCAGGGCGCAAGCTCGCCTTCAGAAGCTGCCTATTAAGGCTAGCTGAAACTGATAGCAAGAGACCACTAGCTTCATAAACCCAGCACCACTAGGGAACGTTACAGGGAGGCCCGGAGAGGCCTACTACCTGATAGCCAACGTAAGTGGGAATTCACCTTCAGGGAGGCCTGTGAGGCCTACTACCTGATAACCACAGTAAGTGGGGTGCTCACCTTCAGGGAGGCCCAGAGGCGCCTACTACCTGAAAACCACAGTATGTGGGGTGCTCACCTTCAGAGAGGCCAAGAGAGGCCTACTACCTGATAACCACAGTACGTGGGAACTCACCTTCAGGGAGGCCCGGTGAGGCCTGCTACCTTACAACCACAGTATGTGGGGAGCTCACCTTCAGGGAGCCCTGGTGAGGCCTACTACCCAACCGTACTCATCCAAGGAGGCCTGGAGGAGCCTACTACCTGATAATCACAGCATATGGGAACTCACCTTCAGGGAGGCCTGGTGAGGCCTACTACCTGACCGTTCTCATTCAAGGAGGCCTGGAGGAGCCTACTACCTGATAATCACAGCATGTGGGAACTCACCTCCAGGGAGGCCTGGTGAGGCCTACTACCTGACAGACAAAATATTTGGGAGCTCACATTCAGGGAGGCCCAGAGCGGCCTACTACCTGACAGCCACAATATTTGGGGGCTCACATTCAGGGAGGCCCAGAGAGGCCTACCACCTGATAGCCAACGTAAGTGGGAATTCGCCTTCAGGGCGGCCGGGTGAGGCCTACTACCTGATAACCATCTTAAGTGGGAATTCACCTTCAGGGAGGCCTGAGTGGCCTACTACCTGAAAACCACTGGTAGCTTCGAGCCCTGAGTCCGGGTGATAGTATAAGGTGGCCTGCTAAGGCCAGCCAGCTGGGGACTCGCCTATCAGGGAGGCCTGGTCGGGCCTACTAGCTAATAGCAAGTCATATTCTGCCATAAAGTACACTGTTGGGAACCATACCACACAAGCATAATTTACTAATGGGCTTCCAGTAGCGCTATAAGGTATGTCCCACAATGTTGGGACTCACCTCCGAGGAGGCCTGTTTAAAGGCCTACTACCCATCAGTGAGTCAACTGCCCGAACCACCAAGGCCAACCACGTAAAGTGAGCTGGCCTACAGTGCCCTCTAGGGGGCTGTCCAATCAAGGAGGCCTGCTGAGGCCTACTACCTAATGGCGCAGCCTTCGTTGGCAGAAAAGCTGTATACACAGCGCCTACAGCATCCTGGTGCCTAATCACATTGCCCATGGCAGTGTACTCCGCAAGAAAGCAAGCACCCTCAAAACAAGGGGAGTACAACATACGCCACTCTGCCTCAACGGAGGCCCCAGTTAGTCAGGGGCCTACCATCTATGCATGGGCGTCAGCTCAGGGCAATGCTCTGGCTTCAGGGGAGCGTACTTCGACCAAAGAAGAAGTGAAGCTCACTTCATACTCGACCCGAGCCATAGTGGTGCGAGGTAGGATAAAACAGAACTGGGAGTGAAGTGCTCAGACCTACCCTGTATCACAGGGGGATACTCACACCTCACCCTGAGGTTACCAGGGTGCGGGCCTGCCAGCGGCTCTAGGGGTGACAGAAATTTATCTGTGCCCAACCTAGGGGAGTGGGGCTTGAATGAAAGCCAACCACCTACAACCTAGTGCTCGAGCAGTAGCTCAGCGAGGCGAGTGAAGCCTAAACTGGCGGCCTAAATCCGTAGGCCAGGTCTGCATGGCAGGGTCGGGCAGGAAACCCAGTCTTCTTCGTGAAGCGAAAGACGGCCTAACCCTGCTCAAAAAAGACATAAATACCACGGAGGCCTGTTTGAGGCCTACCATGTCCTTACAAACCATCCTCTGCACCACGCTGCATTACTCTAGTCACCCCAGAATGCAGAGAAGGGGGCGGGCCTTGGCCTAACGACTCCCATGGGAGGAGGCTGTTTATACAGGGATGCTAGAAACCTACATTCACAAAGTGAAGGTTCAGAGGAAGCAATGCTAAATTTTTAGCAGAGCGCCTTTATTATCCCTGGCACAGCCTAGGCCAGCTACAGAGGCGGCCCTGGTGAGGGCCAGCCTGCAGGCATAGATCTATCTGAGGGCTCGGAGGAGCCACAGCCTTACTAAAGAATATAGTCTGTATTATTCCATACAAAGGCTGTAGATCGCTCAGCCTAATGAAAACCCAAACAGAGCTCAAGGGGCGAAATACTCAGTCGAAGTCAAACGGACCCGTGGCCCGGACATAAGATCTATCTGAAGCTCTAGCGTCAGTCAACACTCTAAGTAACAAATTCTAAGAGAGAGACCAACTACTCTACCCTGAGGTGGCTAACAGCCCGAAGGCTAACATAGTTATCGTTCTGGCCACCTAATGGGGAACTTCAGGGCCCTAATAATCCAGGAAACTCTCTTACCTTATTACCTGATGACATGGCAAATGACATGACCCCATAGCTCTATACAGGGAACGAGGTCTGTAGAGAGATACATTTCGGAATTTTAATTCACAAAAATTTACTCTTGAAAAGACCAGTCAGCTCACCTGCGGCATGCGGAGTGAAGACTCGCCAGATAGTTCTTTATGAACCTGGGGTCCCCACTTTACATGCCTGAAAGAGGCGTTTCTACTAACCAAGCCTAGGCGGGCCATTGGAACATCGTTCTTATCACAGGCCCAGCCCCAGACCTGATGTAATGAACGTCTGGGGAGTCAGAAGAGAGGAGAGGGCTGGATTTCTTTTTAATGAAGCCCTCCGGGGAGATTATCCATCAGCGACGCTGTATGCGCTTGTGCTGGATAACCTCCCTCAGATCCCTCTTCTTGCGGGAGTCACGCCTTTTCTGCGCCCTGTTCCTCCACGGAGGGGGCGCACGAGAGGCGACACTGGCTCTCTGGCCCTGTCTACGGTCCTCAGACCGTGAAGGGCCAGGCCCTCCCGCCTGCCTGGGCGTGGAACCGGATCTCAGCGGTATGCAGGTCCTAAAAGCAGCTGAGCGCGCCTTCGCCTCCCTGAACTTCCCAAGCACCGCCTCCACGGAGGGGCCAAAGAGTTCAGAGGGCGAAACCGACGAATCGAGGAGAAAGGCCTTCTCTTTCTCCTCAACGTCGGCCAGGTTTAACCAAAGCTGTCTCTCCGTGGCCACCATCGCCGCCATCGACCGACTGATCGTGGCAGCAGTCTGTTTGGTGGCCCGGAGCGCAAGAACCGTGGTTCGGCGCGGCTCAGTAACCGCCTCAGGGGACATCCCTGCCCCCTGTCGAGATCCTGCAGCAGGTCGGCCTGGTATGCCTGCAGCACCGCCATGGTGTGCAGGGAAGCACCAGCCTGAACTGCTGCCGTGTATGCTCTGCCATTCAAACGCGCTGTTGTTTTTAGCGGTTTGGATGGCAAAATGGAGCTCTCAGTGTCTGCCCAGACACGAGATAGTTCGCAAACGACTCGTCAAATGGGCGGCATCGAGACATACCCATGCTATCCCCTCAACATCAGCGAAATTAACCCGCTGATGTCAGTGAATACTGGCAGAGTATGGGCTCTTCCATGACCTCTAGATCTCTGTGTGAAGATCAGCAAGGAATGGAAGGCTCACCTGAGCTGGTGGTGTATGGCCGGGGAGAAACCGATCGCCAAGCCTACCGCGAGCGGTCTCTCATCTATCGCGTTGCCATGGCAGCTACAGCCTGTTGGCGGCGCGCTCCACAACATCCACCAGACCTGCATACACGGGGCAGGGTGGCTGAGAGGGTTCAGGATCTACCTGATTATAAACCTCCTCAGCCATCTCCTGCTCGTCCTGAAGAGCAGCAACTGCAGGAAACTGTCGGTGAAAAATCCTCAACATCAACCTGCAGTTCGCCCTCGTCAGCCGTCGAATCATCTGAGAGGTTTACAGCACTCTCAAGATGATCGACGAGCTCTATCTGGAAGCCCATGATGCAAGTCGCCGCTCTGCCTCGGCACGAGCGGGACCACGAGGACCAGACGTTGAACCCCCTTCACTCGAGAAGAGGGCCAGACGAGAGCGGAGCGTTTTAAGAGAAAAACGCTCACAGTTCACACAGAGGATTCCCTCGAGAACCTCCCGTGCGTGCTCTTCTCCCAGGCAGGAAAAGCACACTCGTGTGCTGTACATTTAATTTTCTTACCGTTTCATTGAGTAGCGTTTTCAAACAGACAGTCCCTGAAGACGATGAGCTGATTTGTCATGTTTGCAAGGCGCCCTTTTATACTTCCAGGTCGCACGTTAATCATTCACGCTAATGATTCACGGGCTGTCGCCGGTCAATATGATTGACGTGATTTGATAGTGATTTCAGACACCTGTCACGCCTGAGGCGTTCCCCATAACGTCGTTGACGTATTGTTTAATAGTGAGCCTAATAGTGTCCTCTCTTGCGCCATGAATACGCGCTGTGGACAATTCGAAATACACCACGTCTATAAATGTGAGAACCCAATACTGCTTATTGAGAGAATGCGGAGGTTTCCATCTTGTTGCAACTATTTTCTTAGCAGCTGTCAAACCAGCTAAAAATACTCGTTTCTGAGTTCCCTTTCGAAGGAGAGACAAGAGAGGACACTATTAGGCTCTGGGCCCAAACATTGGAGAAACTCAAGGGTCTACTGAGTTGAATTAATAACCCCACTGGGTTTTTTTTCACTGGGGTAATCGCTGATTGTTTGTCTTAGTCATTTTGTACGTTTAAACAATAAAAATTTGATAACAAAAAAACAATTAAGACTGAAAGAGTCTACAGAGGCTTAATGGTGGTGACGAAGTCATGTGACAGTGGTACAGTTCCTTTATAGGCTAGTTTTAGCTTTTTACTTGTATTTAGGCCTCAAAAAGTGGTGTTCATATGTGAAGAATATTATGATGAACAAAATGCGTAAGAATCATAAACTTGTGTTGGTCACAGAGCTTATTTTCTGCAATAATCTAAAAACCAATGTAAAAAATCCTGTATTGGTTTTGTCGAGGGAACCAGGGTGATGCTAACTTATGGGTTGACCTACAAAGATATATTATCACTGCAGGACTCGTTTCATTGCTTTTTAATAACTTTAGTTTGAACATAAAATATGCCATGTCATCATATGTACTGGTCAAAATTAAATTAGTTACACCCAGAAGTGTCAAGTAACGAGGTACAAATACTTTGGGTATCTATACTTTACTGGAGTAATTATTTTTCAGCCAACTTTTTACTTCTACTCCTTACATTTTCACGCAATTATCTGTACTTTCTACTCCTTAAATTTTAAAAATAGCCTCGTTACTCCCATTTCATTTCGGCTTGTTTTCATTCCGGCTTGTCATCGTTAAAAAAAAAAAAAAAACTATCCAGATAAATCGTGCCATCCGGATAGAGTGAATTTGATTGTGGTTGGATGAGAAGGATAAACATATACCATTCCGACACCCTTTTGGTTTGTACGTGATCCATCGCACCTGCACAGGACACAAATCACATCACACAGATTCCTGCAGCTAAGCTTGGATGTACATTTACATTCCAATATGCCTGTGAAGTTTGACTTTTTGCACCATTACAATACTTATAGGAAATTATATCTTCCGCTCCATGAAACACGTTAATGCTCAGTAGTACACCTATATGGTTCTTTAATGTATTTGCATTGTACTAAAATGCGTTTATTTTCAAAGGGCATATATGCGGCTGAAACTGGTAGACTAGTGTATCCTAAATTTTAGTTTTGTAGTTTTGAAACCAGTACTTTTACACTTTTACTTGAGTAAAAAGCTTGAGTGATACTTCAACTTCTACAGAAGTCTTTTTAAACCCTAATATCTATACTTCTACCTGAGTAATGAATGTGAATATTTTTGACACCTCTGGTTACACCATACCTTAGTTGCATTACGGTTGCAGTAGTTGACACAGGCGTTGTGACTCTGGTTCAGCCACTGTGAGAAACAGTGAGAATAAGTTCATAGTAAAGCGAGCTTGAGGTTAAAGTCAAGCATAAAGACCAGAAAAACACGTGTGTACCATACCTGCCAGAAGATGGTGGAAGCAAATGTCTGATTGGGTAAAAGAAGTCCCACAACCTATAAATGGAGGAGTGAGTGATTTGACATTGATTTAATGTCAACATTTTGTGAGCAAGATTTTTGTCCCACATTGACCTACCACTGGAGTACCAAAGGGCACAAAACCTGAAAGAAAAAGGAAAAACATGTGCCAACACAAAGAATAGGAAGGAGATTATTTCAGGAGAAAAAAAATAGGCCTAATCATTGATTCAATAATGGAATAACACTAAGAATGTAATTTTGACATTTGAATATGCTGGATCAGGCCACAGAAGTAAAGTCATGTTTGGTTTAATAATCAGAATTATAGTCTCTCATATGACATTATGACTTTATTACTGACCTTTAACAGATTAACAAAATCCCCATTACTCGTAAAAGATTGCATTGTTCAGAGGTAGCCATCATAATTGTCAGGCAGGTCTCTCCCTATCTGTTCTCTCTTTAAATAGTAGTGTTAACAGAAGACTAAAATACTCCTATTTCTGAGTGGCCCAACAACACTTCCAGACAGCAGGAGGGAGAGGGTTTAATCAGAGCCCAGCTGAGTGTGACCTTTGCCAACAGATCGGTCCAGAGAGACCCCCTACCACCAAGCTATAGTCTCCAGAGCTGGTAACAAGCAGAAAACTGCCTACCACCCATGACACACACACACAGGAAACACACTCACACCCTTACCTGACATGCGAAAGGGCATGGGGATCTTCTCTCCTGTGTCTGGATGGATGATGGCCTGAGGACATAATGAATCCACAGACAGCAGAAGGATGAAGAGGAGAAAACGAGAGAATAAGAGGTGAGATCGGACTGATGGGAGAATTACCATGCTGAGGTTCTCCGCAATTCTCCTCTCATTACACCACTATTCAGAACCACAGTTTGCGAGTGTGTGTCACACAGCGCCAAAAAAGATGTTGAGTAATTTGAGCAGGTTCTTTCATCATAGGAACCTGTAAAAAGGCGTTCAACACTGTTCACACTCACCTGTTTAATCCTCTGTGCTTCCCAAAGCTATGCGAAAAACAGAAAGAAACATGCATGAAACATTGATGAAATATTCTTTACACAACACAAGTGAACTGAATTGTGAAATTTTGAAAATTTGATTGGTTGATGTCTTCTATTCTGCTCACATTCTCATTAGCTATACACACTCTTTAATTGGCATATGTGGTTCTATGAAGATCATTTAAAATTCATGGAACCTTTTCATTCTTCATAGTGGAAAAGTGTTCTTTAGATTACTAAAATGTTCTTCATATAAGAAAAACATGGTTCTTTTAAAATCCATTTGCTGAAAGGATCTTTGGGGAACCAAAAATGGTTCTTCTGTGGGATCACTGTGAAACCCCCCATTTTGGAATCTTTATTGTACCAAAAATTAACTTTTAATGGGCCCCAAACTTACCTGTACATTAGTCACACCTAGAGGCAGAGTTCCATTTTTGAACTGATCCAGAAGTTTCATACATTCATTTAAATGTTTCTAAAATAAAAAAGAGAAAAGAGCATTCACAGATAAACTATCAAATCAATAGAGGCTTACATTTCAGGAGATTCTCGCTTACCTCTGAAACAAAGAGCGTTCGAGGGTCGATCACATCCCAGAAGTGTCTTAATCGGCCAGAAAATGAACCCTGAAGTAACAGGGAAACATTAAGAAATTAACCAAAAAAATGCACTCTATTAACATGTTGGGAGTTACAAAACAAACTCTCATGGCAATTCATAACTGAACATTATGGTGAACTGGTGCCTAATTCGTATACATTTTTCATACGTTTTTATACAGTCTGGTTAAGGCTCCACTTAAGGTTAGGTTTAAGGGTTGACCTTCATGCTTACTTTTTTCCTAAAAATCATGTGTTTTCATACGAATTTGTGTGGAACAAATTTCAACAAAATTACAATTGGAATTGATCAGTTGGAATTAAATGCTTATAGAATTAATTTATTTATTTTTAGTGCAGTGCATACCTGGTTTGTGAAGAGGGTCAATTGTTTTTATTTTAAAAACGCAGATTAAGTGGGACAACATAGGAAAAGTAAGAAACGTTTTGTATTTTATATGTCTTCCTTTTTATGGAGCTATTTAACTGTTTAAAATATTGTGTGATAATCTAAGCCATTTGGCATCATATTTTAAAATGCCAATGACAAATAATCAGATATTTGTCTCAGCTTATTTGCACTCACCCTATGAATATAACTACCTTATCTTATAAACTAAACTATCATGTATTATTTGTTGGTTAATTTTCTGCATGTGATTTTTTAGATTGATTGATTTGTTCATTTATTCTGTGCAATAAACTGATTCCCCCCTAAAGAATCCAATGACTTCTAAAAATACTAAGTTACAGGTAACTCATCTTGAGGGGCAAGTTTGTGTGGAACAAGAACAGTTCTCCCGTGAATAATAAGCATGATTATTAATAATCATATGTTCACAATTTCTTTAAATTATTCAACTAATTATTTCTGAGGTCCCAGAAACTTTCTCCAGATGCGGGAGTCAGCTGCTGATGCAGACTCTGACACCAGGGCTGAACCAGTTGTTTTCGCAAGCCAGGTGTGTCCGCCTCATTATGCGTGAGCACCAACTGCTGCTGGCTGATCTGTAGACCTAAAAAAACTTCTTCCAATGCAATTAAAATGTTCAAATGTGTGTGAGAGAGACAGATTTCAAGATTTCAAAGTAGCACGCAACATATTCTCTGTTTATCACGTCTAACAGGCGGCCCTTTACACATATGAAGGACGGTACCGCTAGAGCAGTAACAGCAGATGTGAATCATCTGTATTAAATAAATAAATAAGGTCTCAATTCCTCTTCCTCTGAGGTTAAAGTTATTGAGTCACTAATGCATATAAAATGGCTTAAATAGTTTTTTGTCGCAGTAAATGTTCGAGTTTCCACATGTTTTAATAGTGTCGCTAATGAACTTGCTTTGGCACAAAACAGTTGACGATGCTTTATCTCTTCATATTGGATGCTGAAGCTTGAAAATAATTCATTGAGGCCGGGGTGTGAATTATAAGGGTCTGGTGCCTGACCTCAAGTAAAACTTAACCACTAAAGACTGTCCAGAAAAAAAAAAGTATGCCAAGGGGCTGTAAATATGTAGTTTTTACATACAAGAAAAAGCAGTTGTGCTTTGAGTACAATTCTCTCATACTGACCACTGAATGTTCAACATGGCACCTCATGGCAAAGAACTCTCTAAGGAGTTTCTAATTTGAGAATTAGAATTGTTGCTCTCCACAAAGTTGACCTATGCTATAAGAAGATTGGTAACACCCTGAAACTGAGTTACAGTACAGGCCAGGGTCATACAGAGGTTTTCCAAGACAGGTTCCACTCGGATCAGGCCTCGCAAGGGTCAATCAAAGAAGTGGAGTCCTCGTGCTGTGCGTCAGGTGCAGAAGCTGGCTTCAAAAACAGACACATGAGTGCTGCCAGCATTGCTTTAGAGGTTGCAGAAGCGGAAGGTCAGCTTTTCAGTGCTCAGACCATACGCCGCACACTGCAACAAGTCGGTTTGCATGGCCGAAGCCTCTTCTTAAGCTGGCTCACAAGAAAGCCCGCAAACAGTTTGCTGAAGACAACCGGTCCAACAGCATGAATTACTGGAACCATGTCCTGTGGTCTGATGAGACTAAGATAAACTTGTTTGGCTCAGATGGTGTGCAGCATGTGTGGCGAAGCCCTAGTAACGAGTACCAAGAACATTGTGTCTTGCCTACAGTCAAGCATTGTGGTGGTAGCATCATGGTCTGGGACTGCATGAGTGCTGCTGGTACTGGGGAGCTGAGCTTCATTGAGGGAAACATGGATTCCAACACATACTGTGACATTCTGAAGCAGAACATGATGCGCTCCCTTCAGAAACTGGGCCGAACGGCATGATAACGACCCCAAACACACCGCTAAGATGACAACTGCCTTGTTGAGGAAGCTGAAGGTGAAGGTGATGGAGTGGCCAAGTATGTCTCCAGACCTGAACCCTATTGAGCACCTGTGGGGCATCTTCAAGCGGAAGGTGGAGAAGCGCCATGTGTCTAATATCCAGCAGCTCGGTGATGCCATTATGGAGGAGTGGAAGAGGATCCCAGCAACAACCTGTGCATCTCTGGTGAACTCCATGACCAGGAGGATTAAGACAGTGCTAGATAACAATGGTGCTCACACAAAATATTGACACTTTCACAGTTTTGACATGTTCACTAAGGGTGTACTCACTTTTGTTGACAGCTATTTTGACAAAATGGCTGTATGTTGAATTATTTTCAGAGGACAGTAAATATATACTGCTATATGAGCAGCACATTAACTACTCTAAAATCTATCCAAGTTTCATTTCTATAGTATTGTCCCTTGTATTGTATGCATTTACTCACCTCACTTGAACAAAACCAGATTCAGTATTCCTCAATTTATAAAAACTGTAAAATGCAAACTCAGAATATTACACAAACCTGCAATAATTAAATGTTAAATAACAAAATTTGTGTACTTTATATATTTAAATTCACTTTATTAACCAATGTCTTTGCCTCTGACCTTCAATGATTCAATTCAACCATACGAAAATGACTTTAGATAAACATCACATTTGTGTTTCTTTTTTTCTTTTCATTGCTTAAGTAAGAGTGTTGAACTTTCTTCTCCTGCCTGCTATTCTTTTGCAATTCTGAATGACAGAACCACTGAAAGGTTTGTTTGAGCTGCACCCTTTTATATTGTTATTAAAAAACAAACAAGCAGGCCCAGCCCAGAGAAAAATTAATGCAAAAGTAACATTACTTTTCATAAAAAGTAACTAAGCAACAGTTTGCATTACTTTTAAAAATAACTTTCCCCAACACTGTGAGTGTGTGTGTGTACACTTTTGTGTATATACTATAAACTTTTGTGGCTATGTTTTGCTGAAGATAGCCCTATATATAATGTAGCCTCAAGAGATAGATTACAAGTTAATCAGGGCATACTAGACAGACAATGCGAACAGGGGCCAGTTGCATAAACAAAACCATTCAGTTGTACTGTCTTAAAGTTACAATAAAATCAAAATAAACAATTCATAAATTCCTATTTTCATGGAATATTGCAGTATAAAATATTTAACCATAGACTTCATTATTTTTTGCAAAACTAATTTATCCTCGTAATCTTTAATCAAAATTAACTTTCCTTCCCTCTTCTCCTCTCTGATGACGTTTTAACTGGCGCGAGGGCGGGACAACCTGTCACTCACATGACATCACAGCAATATCAAACGAAACCACAAAGATCCAATCGATTCCAAATATACACAAAATCAAGTCCTGCACTACATTTTTTTTCTAGTTCGAAAAGCCGTTTCCCTCGGATATACGTCACAATACAATCTTAAAAATAAAGATTATTTATTGGCATCAATGGTATTATATTTATAATGCTTTTCACACTAAGAAAAATATGGAACTTTTAAGAACTGTTCACTGAAAGGTTTTTTGGGGAAACAAAAATGATTCTTCAATGGCATCGCTGCGAAAACCCGCTTTTGGAACCATTAGGGAAGAGTAGGGAAGAAGTTTCGTGCCGAGAAGTTAACCACGGTGTAATCAGTCCAGATTTCAAGATTTAAACTAGATTCAAATATTTTTACGTAACTGAAGTTATAAAGTTATTTAACAGTTTGAAGATAAAATGATGACTAACTTGTAAGACTAGTCTAAGCAGTTTATGCAACCGGCCACTTAAATCGGGTACGCCTTTTGAAGTAACCATAGCAACAGTATGAAATTGGTACAAGACCTGCATGACATGTACCGCCATTATTTATCACACGAAGTTAAAAATATATATATTGTAGCTATATGGCATTTTGGCCTGACCCGTTGTTTGTGGCTATAATTGTAATTCTTCCAATAATCTAAAAATGTGTTTGACTTATTCTAGCCAACAACATCAATATGTATTACATTTTGCAAAGTAGTTGTGCCACCAACAGAGGTCACTGTTAATGCGACTGAACCAGAGTGTGAGCCTCACACTGTGAGGGAGGGAGGCGGAACAAGCAAACACTGCAGTGCACTGTTTGGTTTGGTTTAGTTTTAGCGAGTAAAGTAAACGGCAGCTCATTCGAGCAGCCAAATGCGATTCCTCTTAAACAATTCACTTGAAACATTCTGTATCCAACCCCGTCTGCAGAGAGCCTGAAGAAATCCACCAGATACAAAAACACGATCGTCTCACATTGGTATAGGGTCCGGTTGTTATTTACCTGATCAAACCGAGACTCGCCGAGTCTAAACGGAGGGCACACCGTCGATTCAGGCATGGCAGGTTTTGCATTCAATAAACTGTTTTACTGAGCTCTGAAACTAGAGTAGACTTCCCTCAGAGTGGGCGAGTCATCCGTATCGATGCATTTTGGGTAATGTCGTTTTCTAACAAGTCAAAGGATAAATTACCACGTGGGACAGATGTGATAAATATGGAAGCTATACAGAATAAATAAATTAAAAAGGTTACTTTTAAAAAAAATTAAATTGTTACTTTTTTAATCTAAATTTTATTTAAATTTACATTTCTGCAATTGCGAGTTATAAAGTCAGAATGCGTGATACGTATTTCTGAAGGTAAAAAAGTCAGAATTCCGAGATGTAAACTACCCTATTTATTTTCTACAGTGGGAGAAACAAGCTCCCATAGATGGATGACGACGTTTGAAGAGTAGTTTTAAGATTTGTCATAAACGTCAGTAAAACTTTGCTTTCCTTTTATTAATAAATTAGTTAATTAATAAATTAATAATAAAAATAACTTAACTACCTACATCATGTGGTTCAGTTGAGTCATTATGACCTTGTTATTGCACAGGATGTGACATATACAGTAGCTACATAATTTGTTTATCCAAGATAGTCATTCCCCAAATTGCTTGTCTACAAGCTGTGTAATATTAATTGTGCTGTCCTCCTTGTAATACTCTCTAAAAAATATATAAAAATGAACTCATCCAGTGTGAGCACATCAAAACACTTGATCACAAATATATAGGGAATCTTTTTAGTTTATTTGTTTCACTAATAATTGCTTAAAAGATAAATATATCATCTAATCATTGAGGCAAATATAATTTAGGAGGATATATAACTACAGTAGTGTAGTTGAAATATTGTAGTGTTTAAATGGTGGTTTAATTTTTAATATCACTGCATACAAAAACATAAGAGTGCTGTCTTTTTTGTCAAATAAGGACAGTCAGAGATGCATCCCAAAGTGAAAAGTTTATTTCATCAACATAGACCTTTTCCTAGCAGAGATGCATAAGAGTACACCAAAAGTCAATTGAACATCTCTCAGATGAGGAATTGAATTAAAAAAATACATCACAACCTCCAGTGGACACTCATGTAACTACACCCTAAACATCCAACCAAACAGCACCTCAGGGAAGCACTTCAAATATTTTGCACCTAAAACAAATTGTTCATCTGAACATTCCCATCATGTTCGGTGCTTATATGCTACTTAATATGTGAGGTTAATTTATGCCATTCTCATCCACTGAAATTTACAACCAAGGAGGAAGAATTGAGCCTATACTTTTAAGAATGAGGATTCGGGCATCAAAATTCTTTCCAATGCATTCTTACAACTTTAAAATAAACCCTTTGTAATTCTTTAAAAAATATCTAGGTTTTAAATTACCTTAAAAGAAAAAGGTCATTCCACACCTCTAAAAATAAAATGAAATGTAGTCTAGTAAACAAACTTTTATTTGCAAGTTCCAGAGTTTGTACTACATAAAATGTAGCTTTGATTATCAACTTCACCATTAAAAGCATACAAATCTTCTTCTACACACACATCTCATGACACATCTCATGATATCATTCAGCCAAGGGCACTTGAACACTTTCTTATTAGGCTGCAGGCTGTGTGTGTTTGTGAATATTTATTATATAAACTGTTGTTCGACACAGTGGCAACCCAAGCAAATATTTCATATTACATTCCATCTGTTTAGACCTAGAAAAGTATGAATCTCTTAAATTCTGCAAAAGCCTGGCCTTCACATCTATTGGTTTCTGTAACTACTGACCTTTAGAAAGGGAATCCTAGGCTTAGTAATCATGATGTACATAAACAGCATTAAAAAAAATGAGCAAAAAAAATTATTGTACAAACCTTATTACCACCCCAAAATAAAGGTGACAGAAGACCTTCCCAGAAAGCAAAATACAATATAAACCATAAATAGGTATTTGCATGATTAAAACGTAACATATTCTTGAAAACTTGTAAACTTTTAAGTTTATCCTTATTAAATGAACATTCTTTAATCCACCTTTAATAGTCTGAGAGACAAACCTTCAGAGCACACAAGTCCTTAACTGCTTCTAATCACAGAAATATGTTGATAAATCTCAAGCTTTCTAGCAGGGACTAGCACTGAAACACTGTTAATATCCTGTGTTTAGAGGATTATTAGTCTGTGCAATGAACGTGTGCGTTTGACTGTGTGCACTTCCTAAGCTGTTGAGAAAAAATTGTTGCAAATACCTCAGTGTGAGGTTTAAAAGTGCTGCGGCCTATGCCTCTATCACACATCTACATATAGTGCTACATTGTACACAGACAGTGGAAACACTGATAGTGGCGACATCATAAAAACACCAGAATAACATTACAGTGACATTAACAGATCCGTCGCGGTATTGACAATACTGTAACGTTAATTTAGAGCAGATAGTTTCTGGCATTTGCATTTTCATGGCTTTCGTTCTCTCTTCAGATCCATTTGATCATTCTGATATTTAACAGTCTTGGGGAAAGTTAAACTTTGAACACTTCACCAACTTTTTTTTGTAATATAATGTGCAATTTAATTAAACGTGGTGAGTTCAGCGACAACAGAATGGAGAAAATACTGTATGATAAGGCAGCATTTGGCATTTTGTCCGAGTGGCATATATGCAACGAATACAGTATATATCCTATTCATTACACCTGAAAGCACTGGCAGCGATGTACGTGCATTGGCTCAAGCAAAGGAAGGAAGAGGAAGGACACCGACCTACAAAACAAAGCTAGAAGTTCAGTTGGTGTGAGCCTCTGCCCTTAAGCTCTTAAGTAAAGTGCAGGGACATGTAGGGAGGCACAAGCAGATTCAAAACTGGCTGATTCGTCTCACGCTCCCTCTCGCACGCTTTCAAGCCACCTCGAGCTTTCAAACTTGTTCTTTTGTTTAAGCAGCTGAGCGTTACATGTCAAAACGTGATAGAAAAAAAAACGAAAGATAAAGCAATGCTTTTCTTCGTGCATTAAAAACCATTCACACTAGCACTAGAAGACTGGCATGTCACAGTCTTGCCTTCCTTTCGACTGACAGGTGGTTTTGGTGCTTAGCTGGACTATCATGTCTCTTAGTGACATGTCTGGTGAGTGAATGGATCCTACCAGCTTTGAAGTTTGGCTGCAGAGTGCCGACCTTTAACCATCAATGCAAACCTGCAGTACTATACAGACCCCATAGAAGCCCAGGTATTTTCGGACACAGTAAAGAACAGCAAATCTACACCCTCTCCTCCATGTCCATCACCTAGCTCCAGATAGGTCTCTACATTTATATGGTTGCTGTAGCAGTGCAAGGTTGTGACGTCCACCTGGGATTTATGGAAGGATAGTGAAGGCGTTTGTTGTATCATTTCATCTTGTTGCGGACCTGCAGCAGCGTGGGGGTCTGCTCCATGATGCGAACGAGCAGCGTGTCGATGTAATCCTCTAGATCTCGGATCAGAAGCTTCATCTTCTTAATCTCCATCTCACGTTTCTCCAGCAGCGCCCTTCCCTTCTCGTAGTCCTCCTGCTCCTGCCTGAGCTCAGTATCTCGCTGGATCAGCAATTTAACCAGATCACTGTGGTTCAGGTGATAGTACGAGCCTCCTCCCTCCACTAGTGGCTAAAACAAGAAAGAAAAGCAAAGATTTACATTGCAAGACTATTTTGAAGTTGAGAAAAAAAGTCACTTCTGAATTATATTTTGATTTGTGATCATGGTAATGGATTTAAATGACAGAACTATCATGGTAATGGATTTAAATGACAGAACTATCATTAGAAGTATAGTAGTACACCGCAAAACCTAACAGTCAAATTCATTAAATGGAATGAGTTAATTCACTCAGATATTACTGAAAGTTCATTGCACTTAACAGAAAAAGTTATGTGAACTCAATAACTGATTATATTAAGCAGAACTCAAACTGAATTAATCACAAGCTTAAGGCAGATTTCTAGTTCCCAGCATACTTTGCTTCAGACTCTGTAGAAAGAGTAAATGTTAAATTAAATGCTATTTTATGTTTTTGCACAAGATTAATGCAGGTAGAGATCTTTTAGTGTTTATTGTTGTTATGTTGGGATTTAAAAGGTTTTCTGTTATGTCTGAGTTTTTGGGGCGCTACCATTGTGCTGAAGAGTAGAGCCTGTGGTTAGCTTGAGGATGGGCCAAAACATGTTAAGACTATACACTTCTTTGTTTAAAAGTAGTAACTGCACTTACCAATGCAGTGATACGGAGCCACCAAAATCATGTACTGTCTGGGTAGGTATTACATTTACAAGTATGTTCTATATAGTATGAATGTGTGTAGTATGAATGTAATCCGGACGTACTACATCCACCATCCATCATTATCATGTGACCTACCAGCGTCAGTTGAGTCGCTTCATCTCCATTCATAAATCCCCTCCCGTGGCCTCATGGGATAGTAAAGTGTCCATTGAATGTGCACTTCAGAATCTCGCCGGAAGTAGTAGGTCATCCGGGGACTTTTCGCCTAATGTTTTTCAAATACTATGTTTTTGGACATACTACTTTGTTGGCATTCTGTTTTTAGCATGCTATTTAATAGAGAAGTTTTCAATTTCGGACGTAGCGATAGTCTCTTGTGGTATTAGCACATGTAAAGCATTAGCCTGCTAAGTAGCTAACTAACTAACAGGTAACTATAAGGGAATAGAGTCAATGGAGTTTAAATTGAATAGTTTTAATCAATACAGTTGAGTTTCAGCAACATAAAATATTTGAGTGAAGTTTAATTGTATTTTAGGAAATATTCTTTTAGTGAACTCAACTGAAATAAGTTTACAGTACTCATAACTTTTGGTTTGTAAACTTAAATGAATTGAAGCAATCAGTTTCCTCAATTGAAATTAGTTTACAGTTGTACTATTTGACAGTGTAGTGACTAGTAGTAGTAGTGCTTGTTTTAATTTGATTAACATTTAAACATGTTAATGTTAGTAAATTAATATTTACAGAATGTTCATCTACATTTTAAAAAGAAAAAAAAGAGTCATGTCTGAGCATGATAGGTTTCTAAAAAAATATCATGGTTTCTGCAAAAATATTAAGTAGCACTACTATCAACATTGATAATAAGAAATGCGCCAAATCAACATATAGAATGATTTCTGAAGGATCATGTGACACTGAAGACTGGAGTAATGATGCTGAAAATTCAGTTTTGACATTACAGGAATAAATAGAAAATAGAAATAGAAAATGGTTATTTTAAACCGTAATATTTCACATTTGTATTGTTTTTTACTGTATTTTTGATCAAATAAATGCAGTCTTGGTGATCAGAAGAACATCTGGGAAAATTACATCTAAAACTTTTGAAATAAATAGTGCAAAAATATTACTTTTCCTAAAATAATGAAAGAGTAGGAAAAATGTTTGCATTGTATTGAACTGTATTTAGATGCCAATAAGGAGACATAAGTGAAAGCTGACAAAAATGTGTTTGGGTTCATCAGTGTCAATGAATTAAATGTGTTAAATCCGTTTTCTCAAAAGGCAAATTTACCATAAAAAAACAGACTGCTTCATACTCATGCAGTACCTTCTTGTCAGCATCCTGATCTGAGTGGTGACTTCGTCCTGAGTGGATGGTGGATTTAAGCTTCTCTAGTACGGTGCGACCCTCTGACCTTTTCTCATCAGGGGGTGTCAATGGCTTCACTGGGTGCGGACTAAAAGACATATTGACACAGCGTGATTAGACAGGGTACAGGGCAAAAAAGAATGGTGACCGTTTATTATAATAAGTCAATCAATTTATTCACAACAGCACACCATTTAAGATGTTTTCAAGAAAAGCTCTTAAGGCCCATTCACACTAAGGAAGATATCTATAATGATAAAGATATAGTTCTAAAAATCATTCTAAATATAAAAGAATAGCAGAGTCTACACGACAACTATAACGATAACAGCACAGAGAAACAATATAATTGGAATGAACTGAATGATATCGTCTGCTGGTGTGGACGCTAATATAGTTATCATCATTATAATACTCTTTGAAGTTAAAGTTCTTGGTGAGAACAGCCTTTAGTTCTGAGACACGGAGATCTCTTCTAGGACACAATAAATGTTACCTTCAGTCATCATCCAACAACTCATTAGACTAGCTGGAGTAAGGGTAATCAAGCAAACAAATATGAAGCTAAAATTTACTCAGGCAAGCTTCCTGTGGACCGAACCGAGTCACTCAATTGGTTAACACCTGCTAATTGAAGTGAGGCTCCCCCATCCCAACTGTAGGATCCACAAGAGAGTGTGAGCCTGTGTGTGATTGTCCATGGAGAAATCAGTAAACATGCTGCTACCACAAACAAATTAACACAAGAGAAAAGATGTGGATGAAGGGAAAGAGAGTCACCCTGCAACCCGAGAAAGTGAAGTGCATCGATTGCACATATAATAATGCATCCCAAAAGACACCTTGTCCAACCCCATAACACCCTTTTCATGATAAAACAGGAAATCTGTAGTTATTGAAACTGGCAAGACTATAGAAATAGTAGATGTATGTGGAACATCAGTTTATAATGATGTATTCCATGCATACCCCAACACCAAAATCATTTCTAGCATGGATGGACCATATGGCGGTCTTATCTGTATCAACAAATAAATGAGAATTTTTAATGATCCAATATATTTAAGCCTATACATAACAGTCAAATAATCATGGGACCCCACATTATTTCTAGTTGGCCTGCTTTTCAATAATTATTAGTTACCAGCATTAGCCAAAATTTCCATATTACTGTGGAAATGACTTGTTTCAGTAATTACAGATTTTACCTTTAAACATCATTGAAGACAATATGTTTTAAAGCTGAATGGAAGTGACTGGAAAGCCCAAGGAATTTAAGAAAAGATCTCCAGATGTGCCCATTAGATGTGCACCAGATGTGCCGATCTCCCATAACAACCACAACAAAACGAACTGAGACCTCACCTGCTCTGATGATCAAATGTCTGTGTTTTATCCTGGATAAAAGGATTGTATGATGTAGAATTCACAGGCTGCATAGTAGGAAGAGGAGCATGTTCTGGACGTGGTAATGACTCTGCTGTGGTAGGGGGAATTATGGGAAAGGGGAATACTGCTATATGTGGTGTTGAGGAAGCTACAGGTGAAAGGTCAAACAAAGAAGATGTAAAGTTAAGGCTGTGGTCATGCCTTGAAGCCAGCGTTGGCTGTTCACAGAGTGAAGGTGCTGATAGCTGGGGTAAAGGGGGCCAGTTCACTGGAAATAAGTCAGGTGTCTCTAAATCTTGAACAGCTGGGGTTGTCCACATTTCAGCATTTCTGTCTAGACTATCTGCAGATTCAAGGTTTGCGACTGGACTTGTGCTAGTACAAAGAAGGTGTGTTTCAGTTGGCTGGGGTAGAAAGATGTTTTTCAGGCCAGAATCAGTTATGACAAGGTCCTGTGTGATACTGGAGGTTTGTTCTAATAGACAATCGGATACAAACACATTAGGTTCAGTCAGCTGGGCTAAATGTAGATTGCCCTCCGATAAAATCCCAACAGATTTAATATTATGGGATTCGTCTTTTTGCAGTTCTTGGGAATCATTTTGTTTGGTTGGGCAGGTTTTACAGTTATTTACCAGACATGTTTCTGTATCTAATGGTGCAAGCTGAGCCTCAAGTTCTGCTATCATATCTGAGGTAACAACAATTGGCATCATATCTTTGGAAAAGTCATTTTTTTCAACATTGTCCCCTGAAGGGTTGGACTGTACCATTGCTTCATCAAAATCTGACTTTATCATGTCAGACATGTTCTCAGATGATGTATTGCATGAGGGGGCTGATTTTGGTGTAAAGGTATGCGTTTCTGGCAGGAGGTCCAATAAGCAATTTCTTGGTTGAGGGGATTCTGGCTTTGGCAAGACTTCTTGAAATGGTTTAATGTTTTCTTCTATGACCTGATTTTGCTTACAAGCCATTTCTGGTACAGCCTTTACAGATGTTTCATCTTTTGGCATGGCGTTAGAGATGTGGTTTGACAAGGACTCAAATTTTGAAGTGTCCTCTACAGACCAATTATGTTTGGGTTTCACATCCTGTGTGAGCTCTAAACTAGGGGAAACTGAATCCTGCTGAGATACACAAGTAATGTACTGGTCTGATTCTGCACTCTTGTACAGGCTGTGGAGGAGCACACTGCCAGGTGAGAGCACAAAGTTTGGATCTGATGCATCCTTGTCTGTCCCTGTTCTAATTCCAGTGGTGGGAAGGAGAGGTCTTACAGGATGTGTTGTCCCATTAGAATTTGTTATTTCTTGCTCTTCACTGATGCTGGTGAGTAGATTACCCGTTAAGTCATTCTTCCATGGACTTGTGGGCAATTCACTGACTTTCTGTTTGTCCTCCTGCATGTCATTAGACATGGTTGGAAAGGCAGGGCCATCAAATAGGTTCTCAGGAACAGACCCTTCGATTTCAGAACAGATATCTTTACTATTCCCACCCTCTAAGAGACCATCTCCTGATTCATTCTGAATCATGGTGTTCATAACTGCATCTGTTTTTTCTCCATTCTTCACTGGCAAAGTAGCTGACACTAGGGAACTCTGTGCTGATTGAACATGGCTTCTTGAAAGCTCAGTGGTTTCAACTTGGGACTTTCCACTTACTGCCACAGTTTGAATGAGTGAGGCATTTGATCTCCAAAATTCTTCATCAGATTGTATTATATTACCTGGAATGATGTCACTCTGTGGAGAAAGACAGGGCTCAATAGACTGGTGGTCTAGATCTCCACCTAGGGAATCAGATTTCACAGTGGACTGTTCCAGGGTGTCACCTGAGCTGTTGTCTCTACAGAATGGCAAAGGATCCTCATGGACTATCACAGACTCAATATATGTAGCAGACTCGGGTGCTTCGGGCCTCTGTGATGTTTCAGGATTCACAGACACCCCATCTGAGAACTCAATGCATATATTATGAAGAAGGTCAACCGTGTCTGCTTCTGATAATGATGGCTGTGTGACATCTGATTTGGCATTTTGTGAGTTTAGGGACATCTTTGGTTGGTCTGTAAGAGTTGTGGCATCAGAACGGTCTTCATTCATGGAGCGAGGTGACAGTGCAGGATAAGGGCATGCAAGTGTATTCAGTTCAGAAAAATCAAAACTGGAATTTTCAGGTAAGGAGATTTTGGATAAATTCATATTAAATTCTGAGAAGCCAAGTGCCCCGTGGTCAGTGTGGTCAGGCTTGTCAGAACTAGAGCAAATATCATTAACATCACTTCCTGAAACTTGAATTGTGTCAGCAGCAGTTTCCTTGGGTGTCTCTACAGTACTTGCTGAAGCAGTTTGCCCTAAATCAGTTAGATCATTTGTATCCGACACCATTAAGCCACCTAAAGCACCTGAGGGCTCTTGATTATTTGTTTTCAGAAGGAGAGGAGGGGGTGTAACCAAATCCTTTGTTTCATTCACCTCATCTGAAGACTTCAGTCTATCCTCAGCAAAATGTTCAAATTCATCCTTTTCTGTCTGTCCCTCGAAGTGAGAAATTAAAGGATCAAATGAAAAATCAATTTGGGAAGGTCCTTCTTTGTTTCCAATCCTTAGCAAATCTGGGGTGGCATTACCGCCAGACTGTGAGCTAAAGAGAGAGGGCACATCAGGAGTTAAAGGAGCAGCAGAATGAAGCTCCTGAAAAAAAGGATTCTGCTGTGCAAGTGGGAGGAAGGGATTGGCTTCAGAAAAGGGTGGGAGAGAAATGAAGGGATTAGCGTGTTTGTCAGCCATACTCTGTGAAGGGTCATTAAAGTTCAAGGGTACAATTGGACAGATTGCACTGGCACTTGAGTTTGACCGAGGAGACACCAGCGGGCTGTGAAAGGAAGGTATATACAGTGCACTTCATTAGAAACCATGACCTCCATTAAACCCTTAATAACAGTGAGAAACAATGATGGCCAAGTGCAATGACCAGTGACCTTCACCATTTAAAATGCAAAATCCCTAAAAAAAACAATTGTGCACCATGCATTCTAAACAAAAAATATGTTTGCTAAAGGAAACTTCTAAATAGAGGGCACTAAATAATTGTGTTAAAATTGTGTTGTGCTCAAAACAACATACTATCATATTTCTCGTAAAACTCCTTAAAGAAAAGCAGTTTCCAGTGTAAATACTGTGGATAGTATGTTTGTTTTTGTATATATGTGATATCTTAATGACATTTTATGATTAAATGTGCAGTATAAAATCAGAGTGCAAAAGGTCAGATAATTTCCTAAAAAGCAATGCCAAACATCTGGAAATACACATGATAATATGCCATTTGACAACTACTACATATATTACAGTTTTATAAATTTACTAATGCGTACTCAAATGAAGTTTAACGAATTACCATGCAATAGTGCCTTGTGATGTGGCAAGCAGCATGACAAAGGATAGTATTTTGAAAACAGTGTCTGGCTGCTCTACACTAAGACATGTAGAAACGCTGAGTTTGAAAAGTCCATAACAAATCACCCAACGGTAGTATAGGGGGAGGTGAGTGATAGAAAAAAGAAAGAAAGATTGAGCAAACAACAGACTTTTACAGACTGACATCTTTGCCCTTTTAGTTAAGTTCATACATAAACTAAATCACTTTTTGCTTCAAGCAAGTAAACATAAGAGAGCATGTGATTGGTTGGGGTATTTGACATGTTCCAGTAGCTAAACTTCAAAGAAATACCTATGAAATCATTTGAACTAGATGTCACAGTTAATAAAAACATGCTAGAAGCCAGTTGCTTTGGAAAATATTAACAATACTTGTGAGCTAAACTGCATTGTAAATGGTGATTTTCAAAAGAAAACTGTTTTTATGTTAGGTCAAAGCTTAACCTGTATTCATTTAATAGGTCATTAGCCATGAAGATTGTGGGCTAATCACCCGGCGCAAATCACTTTGTACACTGACGCATGTATCATTCCTATTTTGCACCCGCGCAAAGCGGACTTTTCCCTCCACAGACACACCTCGGTTAACTAAGAAATACACTTGCGCTCCCCGGGGCGGTTCAGCGCGAAGAGGAGGCGTGTTCCGGCGCAAACTTTCCCTCATGCTATTTTGCTGTTCTATAAAACAATTGCGCCACTGACCAGAAAAAAACTAGTCTGAAGTCAGTGGCGCGTTGCGCGTACATTCAGATGCTATTTTAAGCGCGCATGCTTGGCCATAATAAAAAGTGTGAACAACGCACATACACTGTAGATGATTCTCTCATCTACACAGATGCATTTTACTTTTTGCAAATGATACATTATTATAAGGAAAAATATTAAAACACGAGGGAAATCGTTGTTGTGTCCATGACGATGGGAAAAATAGGCATAGGCTAAAGCTTACACATTTACCCAAATTATTATATGCATGTTTAACCGAGGCTAATTTGGGTGGGTTTGTCCCATCCCCAATGTCACTTCTCTTTCTTTTACGGCCCTGACGAGAACATCAATCTCCTCGGCTGTGAACCGATTCTGAAGCGCGCCTGGTAAATGCGCCGTTATAATAGTATTGCGCCATGGAACAAGCGCACCTCGTTCATCATGCTCTTAAAGGGAATGTGATATGACGCTCTTACTGGTTTGTTTCCCGTTACGCCCAGACCACACCTATGAATAATAAAGCTACTTCAGACCAACCCCTTTTAGATTTGCGCCAGGCGCAAGAGGTATTTATCCCGCCGGGAAAATAGCAACAGCGCCGGGATCCGCCCACAAAGTTACTTGCGCTTTGCGCTTTGACACTTGCGTTTCAGATCGTTAAAATAGGGCCCTTAGTCTGTTATGGATTTCAGGATTTTTTTTTTTTTTCAAATTATTGCAGCCAGAAACGGCACTGCTATTTGACGGATATTTTGCATTGAAATTCCACCATAAATTATTATGCAATTAATTTCAGTAACAGCAGAAGTGCAATTTTTACCTGTAAATATGTTTGTGCATAATAACTGATTAATTAATTGAACATTAATAAGCGCGCACTGAAGCACATTTCAATGAAGAATTGTGCAGTTTATGATAAGTCAAACCAAGTAAGATCATTTTAAAGGAGAAGGTTTTACTTGGACTTTCAAAACAAAACCCAAGAAACAAAAGAACAACATTAAACAAAACGGCCGAATACTTTTGCTTCCAATTAATAGGATTTAAAATAAAGTGGCAATGACGTCTTCGCACATGTACCAAATGTGAAAATATGAGATGTAATGCTGCTCTCTTCTGGGTAATCTCACTTCAAGTGCCCTACAGAGTGAGTACAACATAATGAAGCTCACTGTGGAATTTGCTCCAAGACCTCAGCATGAAACTTCAAGATGAGATTAATTTGATAACCCTAGAATTCACAGACCTTAATTAGTCAATAATGCTTTATTTTTTCCTCTCAAGTTTTAATTTTTTGCTGAAAATTGAAGATGTGACATAATTGCTATCTTTAGTAATTAATGCAGAGATTTGTTTAATTAGCCAGTTTTTGCAATTGCAAAAGTTAGTGCAGTTTATGAGCATGTGTGTGCATATTTTTGCTGCACAGCATGAAGAGGCATTTCCCTGCTTTTCAAAAACCCAAACCAAAGCTCAGAAAAATAGAACAGAGTGTGATCACCATCACCAATGAAAAAAAGAAAATATTTACCAAACAATGGACAGCATACACACCTACACCAGAAACAAGAATGTAGTTATACTGGTTTAGGTCAGTGACAGATTTAAACTGACTGACTCCTCCCATTCATAGCGAACACAAACACTCCCACACACACACATTCAGATCCATCTGTCTGTAATACAAAAATAGCACTTTCCGATTAAAATTGAGAAATCATAGCTTGGTATTTAGGGAGAACACGTGTGAAAGAGAGAGAGAGAGAGAGAGAGAGAGAGAGAGAGAGAGAGAGAGAGAGAGAGAGAGAGAGAGAGAGAGAGAGAGAGAGAGAGAGAGAGAGAGAAAGAAAGTTAAAGGAAATAATTCAAGAGTTCAGGTTTCCAGGCAACAACTCCCTCTGCAATGCAGATGCTGAAACTTAATCTATGGCTGTGAGTCACAGCATTTACTCTCACAGAACCACAAATACACACGCACACACTTCTATTTAGCATCTGTAACATAAATATGGAAAAAATAAGTTACCTGGGTTTACTGTGCGAGTCCTTGGAGCCGAACCATCCTTTGTGTTTGACTTCTACAAGTGGTTGAGCATGTTCTGCTTCCTCTTTACTCATTATTGGCCCTTTCCCAGCCAATTCACCTCTAACGTGTGAAAACAGGCCCCTCCTTTTCTTGTTCTGAGTCTCTGTCTCTCCAGCAGGTATCACTGTTTCCATCACCGCCTCATCCGTAACTCTTCCAGCATGCTCTAATGCTGCTACGATGGCAGCTTTTTCTTCCTCTCCGAGTTTATCGAACGACCAGCGACGGCCATCCACAGGGCCGCCGTTTTGCTTTTCTTCCCCACGGCGAGAGAGGTTCTGTAGGGAGAGAGAGAGAGAAGAGCCCTTCTGAAGCACCCCGAGGGCTGGAAGCTGGGGCTCAGGCCTTGGCTTTGACTCGGACTTGGATGGCCGGGTTTCTTGGGATTTCTGTTCAATTGATTGAGTTTTCTGAGACTTAACTGGCAGCTTGGTTGCCTGTGGTTGACCTGACTGAGTTACTTGTTTGGTTGACTCTCGTTGAGGTTGCTGTAGTATGAGTGACGGAGGGTGGTGAGTAAGAGGAGACGTTTCCACCGGATTCCCGTTCACGCACACTGAAGGAAGCAGAATAGGGGTGTCGTTCTGTGACATCAAAGAATGAGGCACTGGTAAGCTGATGTCGTACATCGTATGTCTGACAGGAGAAACCTGTGGTGAGGGAGCCACTGTGTGTTCTGAAAGAGAAAGAGTTTTATTGTTTTCTAAAAGTCGCACTGTGATGGACGTAGTGATGGACATTTGTTCTATGTCACACATCCGAGTGAAACAGATTATTGAAAAACAAAATGTAGCATGGGGACTTGATTGGATGGACGCAGACCTGAATGCAAGTATGCAGTCGATTGTAAGAAAGGATTGGAGTGACTGGAGAGTCCAGCATATGTCTAAAGAGATAATTCTGACATTACAGTTGACAGTTTTTTCATTTAAGAAAACGAGGGATAAATCCAAATAATTTTTTCGTGGTACACTATAACTTATTGTGGACAATTTTTGAAGGATTTAAATGCAGAAATGTGAAGCTTATATTTTAATAAAAGCAGGGTCACACTTATTATTAGTTAATAAAGTAGTTGTTAAGTTTAAGTATGGGGTAGGATTAAAGGATGTAGAATATGGCCATGCAGAATAAGGAATTAATATGTGATTTATAAGTACCAATAAAAAGCCAATATCCTAGTAATATGCATGTTATTAAGCAACTAGTTCATAGTGAGAATTGGACCCTAAAGTGTTACCAAAATTATATACTAGTATTAGTGCTGTCAAATTGATTAATTGCATGTAACATATTGTGTGAGATTGTGTGTGTGTGTGTGTGTGTGTGTGTGTGTGTGTGTGTGTGTGTGTGTGTGTGTGTGTGTATAAGGCATATTCAAATGGCAGACTAAATCCAGAAGAACTGTGGCAACGTCATGAAGACACCTTCCTGCAAAGCTACAGTACTGGGAAAAGTTTTAGGCAATTGTGTAACAATGCTGTAAAGTCAGGATGCTTTTAAAAAATAATAGATTTTATTTATCAATTATCTTTTATTAATTAAATTAAATCAATATTTGGTGAATAGGTACACTTGCACATAGTTTTCCAGGTAGCTTTGCAGGGAAGGTTTCTTCAAGTGTCTTGGAGACGTTGACGCAGTTCTTCTAGCTTGAGTCTTTTTTAAAAAGAGTATTATTTTTACAATCATTTTAGTGTTTGTTTATTGTATTTATTGTTTATGTCTCGTGGCTCAACTACTTAATGTTAAAATATTTGCTCCTTATGGATTGTTCCCACTCACTTCCATTGTAAGTGCCTCACTGTAACCCAGATTTTAGCTTCTTTTTTTAAAGAAAACCAGAGACAAGTTGAGATAAACTTTTATATTGATTGAGTTGAACTTGAACCGAACCCAGGATATTCCTTTAAAAAAAAAACATCAAATGTTGTTGTGCATACCTGGACTGCTGTCTGCAGTCAGGTTGCTGCTGTTACTCGGAGAGTTGGACAGATCTGAGACCACCACGCTGATTCCTGCCGTCGGGCTGAGGCTGCCGCCCCGCGATGAAGACTCGCTGCTCTCGGAGCCCAGTGACGTGCTTGAGCGTGTGTCTGAAGACTTCCTCAACCTCCCACGCAGGAAAAAACTTCTCATCTTACTCCTGCGGACCTCCCCACCTTCATCATCCTCGTAGTCTTCCTCGCCGCCCCCATCACTTGGCAGCCGCCCCCGCACACTTACCATTGACCCGTATCCCCCAGAGACAATGGCGGAAGAGGAATCTTCTTCGCTAGAGCGCTTCTTAGCCCGCATGCGTTCTCTGAGCTTGTCGAAAGCAGAGCGAGGTTTGTCCTTCATGGAAAGGTCGTACATGCTGGCCGTCAGGTTGTGCCGAGTGAACTGCACAGTCAACTGAAGCTCCCCTCTTTCCTTCTCCTTTTTGCCAGTTTTAGAATGCAGCAGGTGCCACCTATGAACAATAATGAGTAAAGAAAACTGTTAAAGGGAGGCACAAATGATATAGTGGCCAAAAGTGATGTCCAGAGGGTATATTTGTTTTTAAATTTTAATGACAAGTTTAAATAAACCAAAAAAATATGAGGAAAATAACTTTAATGTTTTCATTTTCCCTCATATGTGAAATATTTAAAAAATATAAAATATTTTTTAAATATTTTACATATGAGGGAAAATTAAAACATTAAAGCTGGTTAAGGTATTTTATCTGACAGAATTATTTGGCAAAAAAGGCAAACAGGTTTTATTTTACCAAACAAAACAAAAAAAGTTACTAAAAAAAAACTAACAGTAAACACGGACTCGTTTTTGCATGTTCATAAGTTCTTTGTATGACAGCCTGCCCAAAGATTATGACCACACAATTTAGCATGTTTCATTGTGTTATCACAAATAAATTGACTCCAAGCACAACTACGCCATATGCTTACAACATCTTTAACAAATTGTTAATAATATTTGAATAAAGGGTGAAGTTTCCTAGGCCGGACATTCATTTTGGACACTGTTGTATATCTTCTAACTCTGTTAGAACAAACAATACTTTAAACGAGAACAATATACTAAGAGAGATCAAAACAAAGTATCTATGAGGCATCTAAAAAAAAAAACAAGTTCATTCATTTCCAAATATTGCTAAGCCAAAAGTAATTTCAGCTATGAATGCTGACCTTGCATATCTGCAGTATTTGTATAAAATGTTTACATTGTGTAACCTTTGCCATTTTTTTATATTCAGTGATGTGTGATGATTTAGGAAGACACATACATAGATTAAAAAATATGAATCCTCAAAAAACATCATAAGGTGGGCTTCAAAGGAGATCCTCAGGGTATCTACACCAATATTATATTAACATTATATATAACTGTAATACAAAAAATAAATATTGACAGATATTATAATAATAGATATTTAATTTTGAATGCTCATTTCCTGTTTTTACATTTAGAATAGCTTTGCCGTCATCATATTTCCACATGAAGTTAATCTTTAAAAACACAATGAGAACTATTCCTTTAAATTTAGACTTTTAAATGACAAAAAAAGTAAATTAGTATTTTAATACCAGCCATTTAACGGTTATAACATGAAAAAAAAATGAGCAGCTTATCAGTTCCTTTATTTTAATATTACACCGGAAAATGTCTGTCTTTTGGATTGGTGGAATTGTGAGAGAAACATTATATTTCTAGCAGTCAATCTACTGAAGGTTGAAACTGAAGGATAGATTAATTGATCTGATGCTCCAATGTTTTGCCAAGTGCCCTTTCCCCTACATTCACATTCACACATACAGGTTTCATTTTCAAGCAAACACAAATACACAAGCTTTATGTTTGAACTTAGATCAAAAGGTCTCCCTGCTAAATTAATTGAGGATTTCCAGATACTCGTTTTTTTCTTTTTTCTTTCTCTCATGTAAACACATGCTGACAAAAGCAGAGCTGGGACAAGGTAGTCAGCTTTCTTCAATCAGCATTATAGCTTTTCTAGACACTCCATAATACAGTGCACGCACGCACACACACACACACACACACACACACACAATTTTCTTATTGTTAGAAACTTGGCTGACACATTAAAAGAAAACAATTAACCAATTAACAGATGAACAGATAGGCGGATCCACCCACACATGAATGCCCATTAATTATTCACATTTACTAATAAACACATTTGGCATTACTCCAGTGCACTTATGTTGCTGTGGTAGAATCACATAGAAGTGACACTGGGATATGTTGTTTTATATTGCAATTAGTAAAGGTGATAAATACATTATTATTTTTTCAGTGTTAAAAATAATTTCTCCAGTTCAAATTGAATATGCAGACACTATGTAGGTTGAACTACTGGTATATGTGAATTTGATGAACTTTATAACTTCGATTCCATCCAAATCCATATATAGCTGAAAGTGAGCACAGAGTTTGTTTTCTTGGTTCCTTTTTTTTTCTTTTTTTTTTTTTTTTTGCAGAGGTATATTTCACTTATAATTCATTATGTACATTTTACAACATGTAGACACATGCACGCTGTCTCATTGGACTATGGCTTGAAATGAGGGTTGTTTGATGTTCTGATTCCAAAGCAAATTAAAATGATATCAGTCGCAGTTTATCTGGGAAACACAAATATTCACACACATATGCACAAACAGAAAAATATACCAGCCTTGTGATGTCATGGCAAAGTATCAAAGACCACCAGAATAATGACAATCTCTAACAGGAAATCAACCTTCTCCTTCTAGGTTGTACATCTACAGCATTTCTGATACTCTCGCTTTAAACACAGAGCAAATTCACTTCATCTAAAAAGGAACACAATTCATGTCTCATAGATGTGAGTACCTTATTATATTCCATCCATTCTCACTGTTGCTTCACCATGCCTTTTACGATCTTTAAAATCCATATATTTCTATATAGTTTTCTTTAATTTATGCATACATGTAGTTCCTTTGACTAATGAACTAATGAACATTATTATGACCTATACTCAAAATGAGCAGACACAACCTTCTCAAAGCACAAGAATCTATCAGTGGTGTTTGCTAAAGGAAGCATCACTATGGCTAATAAATGGAGTTAAGGATTAGAAAAACCCACACTGTTTGGGGTTTAAAAGACACTTTGAATTGGGCAGCTTGTTGAACAGGGATGTGCTATTTTTTAAGTGATCAGAGTGAAGACTAGATAAAACCGGTGAATACCATATTACATAAAATAAACAGACCGGTGACAACAGTGTGAAAACGATCCGCCAAAAAGATTCAAAAGGCTGTATTATGCTGCCAGGTCAGTAGCTGACGATGTCACTAAAACTATGCGCCTATTGACTGAACAAGTAATGCTCATGCGCATGACGTCACCATTCACAAATTCGTGTTTTTGGAGTTTACACAGGTGATAAAGGTTTAGTTTTCAAAAGTCAGCATTTCCAGACCCCCATAACCCTGTTGTTGTGTAAACGAACAGCTAAAACGCATAAAAAAAAGTGAAAAGCGGTTTTGTGTAAACGGCCCCTCAATTAATGTTAATCTCAGCATTTACTAATACATTTTTAAGATCAAATCATTAGTTAGTGCACTGTGAACTAAAATGATCATGGACATTTTTATAAACTACCATTAACAAATTATTAAAAAATGCTGTAAAAATATATATTTTTATTGTTAATTTGCATTAACTTTTTGTTAACAAATTAGACCTTTTTGTAAAGTTTTGCCGACAAAGTGTACAAGTGTTAATGTACAAAATGTGAAATAAATTAAGCCACCATTTTTCCTTTACCACTTGAACTTAACTGAAGTAAAAGCTTCTGCTAAATACCTTTTTTGCAAAGTTTATTAAGTTACAAGCGGTATTATGTACTGTATTATGCACATGGTGTGCTCAAACAATGCCTGGACAACTAAGCAAAAGAAAAGCAACATGAACCTAGTAAACTAGAAAGTAGTTGCTGAATATTTTGTCTTCTTTTACTTTTTATTAAGAACTTTGCGTGGTGGTTGAAGCGCAAAATGTAGTAACTGCCTGTTTCTTTGAAGAGCTTAAGATTCAAAAGCGTCTAGTCAGCAAGTCAAATCAGTCCTTTGTTTCCTTTGTAGCATCTTTTATGTTTACCACAGCAAACCAACGGGCTCAAAACACCCACTAGTTCCAGTATCAATGTGAATAACCCAGATTCAACGCTACAATCATTTCACCTCTGAGGTGAGCGGCAGACTCCTGCCCAGTGTGGTTAGATGTGGGCTTTATCACACGGCATCCAGCGGAACTAGCTCTTTCACAATGTGGTCCTTTAAAAAAAAAAATCTGTAAATACATAACACTTTTTTATATCAGTGCCAAGAATAGAAAACTCACATCTAAAGGATTAAAATCAAAATAAAAGTTTTAATCATAAAGTGCTGAGTCAATATTAATCTAATCGTTACGTTTTACAATGGTAATTTGCCAACCCACACACTAACTACATGATTCATCAGTATACCCAACTCACCCCACCTACACAAACAAGGGGATATACCAACACGCAATCTGGAAATCACCAGGAACCAAGAAGTGAGCAACCTATACAGCAAAAATTAAACCCTCAGTATCAACATTTAGTGCACTTAGTAAATTAAAAATAGAGGTCTGCTACCCAGGCCTGATGGTTTTGGGCCAGGCTCAAGTGTTCTTCCATGTATAACTTTGGGGTTGTAATTTATATGGACTAAAAAATATTTGTCCTAAAAATGTAACAATTTAATTTACACACAACCTCCATCTTTGAGTCACAGAATCTGCGCATCTGGTCTACTCAGTCATCTGGTCTATGAATTTCTTTCTTCTGCTGAACATAAAAGAAGATATTTTGAAGAATATGGGTAATCAAAGAGTTGATGGGCCCCATTGACTTCCATAGTATTTTTTCCTACCGTGAACTGTGTGGTTACCAACATTGTTCAAAATATCTTCTTTTGTGTTTAATGGAATAAAGAAATTCATACAGGTTTGGAACAACTTGGTGAGTAAATTATGACAATTTTCATTTTGAGGTGAACTAGTCTATGGCTAAAATGTCATTCCTTGGCATACATTTAATTGGGAGCATTATGTAGGCCGCAGTATACAGTTACAAAATAACTGTCATTGTGTCACACGACCTACTCTTGAGGTATTACAACCTATTCTTGTCTTATATGAAGGAGTAGGCCTACCTTTTTTAAAAACCTTTTAAAAAAGTTAAACACATCAGTTCTGGTTATATCTCAACAGAAATGGTACCGGATGACAGCCTACAAATAAATGATTTCATATTTGGTGGCCAGTTACAGGAAGTGGGGCGTATACTGTGAATAAATATCTCACAGCTGTAGTGCTAGATTCTAGACATAGCTAGTGTAGAGCCTCACTCACCCACAACCACCCAGTAAAATAGATTTCCTCAGAATCATGCACATAAATATATGCACAGAGACTCTACAAACAAATTAAAATGCATCTTAAAACACTTTCCTCTGCATGCTACAGTGAAACACATAAGAATATATTTTCTTTAGCCTCAGCATGCATGAGAAATGTTTAAAAATGTATCAATAAATGAAGCATGAAGAAGTCATGCTCCACTGGTCTGTTCAAGCATCCATCTTGAGCTATTCTGAGCTTCTGATATCTGTTAGCCTATCTAGTACCACAGATGCTTTTGTTATTGCTCAAAAACTCTTGGTTACTGGAGGATAATATCGTAATGTGAATGCTCACGTATGGCACATCCTGTAGCTGACAAATGGTCGTGCAATGTAAAAAATTACTTTTATAAGTATAAAAAATGCATTTTAAAATGGTTTGAGATGCTACATGGAGTTTAGTAGCTACACTGCAGTCAATGCATGGTAACTTAATTAATTAATAGTGCGATACTTTTATTTTGTTAGGAAACTTAAATGTTAACCACCTTTGAATCACTAAGATTCTAGCATAAGCGAAAGAAGAGCCAACCCGATTTCGAGAAAACAGCTATTTTACAAGGTGACGATCTCAAATTAATTCATACGAAGTGAATTGTACGGGGAAAAAACAAACATTTTTTGAAAAAAGTAAGCATAAAAAAAATCTATACCTAACCCCACCCCTATACACTGGAGTGTACGCAGATATTATGAAAAAGTATGAATAAGATTGTGCAAATTCATACGAATTAGCCACCAATTCCCCAAAAAGTGAAATAGTTACATATTGCCATGCGATTGTGTTGGTGAAGCGCACAAAAAAGGGGCATTATGGGTAAAGAGCCCTGATGCACCTGGTAGAGGCAGCACATGACCCAAGCCTTAATTTTCCTGCTTGTGCCTTTATCTTACATAATCAGAAAGCTGACAGAGCAAAACTAGACTGTCCATATGCATAAACAATGACACATTACTGAATCAGACAGATGTGAAAAATACAGACCATCTAAACAAGCATTTCTCAACACTGATCCTGGACGCCCTCTATGATATGTTTAAACTGTCAGTCCAAATCCGTTTATTTGTGTATCCGAATGGAATCTGATCTAAATAATTAACTGTCCGCACTGTGTATCGCAACTGTTCAGATCCGATTTGTGTGTCCCGCAGCACTCTTTCGTTATTCGAAATAGCCTATCTGGGTTGGTTTCTATTGCAAAGGTGTTGTATTGGTAGGCCTATGCCACATGAGTGTCTTAAAATATGACAATGTGTAGCCACGGCACTGAACTACGTCTAATGAAGCAACGGTAGAAACGTAGGAGGCTGGCATGAGGAACTTTATTCCATGCTGCCGTCTCTGCCAGTCTCAAAATTCAAAGAGGGGTTTTGACCAGGCCGTCTAGCAGTGACTGGAGGACTCATGTGTATCACCTCATCACTGGACCACGGTGACGTCTCCATTATATTATAATTTTCTGAGCGACCTGCAAATTGACAACACACCCTTGTTTCTGTAATGACGTCTGTCGTGTTTTCTTGGCGTGAGAAAAAAAGCTATGCAACATCCAATCAGAATGGTAAGAATAAAACAGATTTTCAGAAATGAGATTTGAATAGGATTTCAAACCACATATGAATGTAGCTGAATATTGAAACATAATTGGCGTTATAATAAAAATTATCCTGGCTCTTCCAAGCTTTATAATTGGAGTGAATTGTACCTTAGATTTTGAAGCCCACAACAGCGCATACATCCATCATAAAAGTAATCCATACAGCTCAAGGGGGTTAATAAAGGCCTTCTGAAGCGAAATGATGCGTTTTTGTAAGGGGAAAAAAATTAAATAAAATTAACTTTATAAACTATAATCACTGGCTTCAGGGAACGACCGTGTGCGAGTCGAGTTCGGGTATAAGAGTGACCTCTGAACCGACATAGGATGTAGGAGCACCATAAGCTTTGACGACTCTCGCGGTTCAAACAAATAGGGCTGGGCAACAAACTCAAACTTTTTGACATTTCTCTTTAAAAAAATTCGTTTTAGACTTCCAATTCGTGACCAGGGTTTTGTTTTGCTCTATCCTCTGCGCTTCCACGTTCATCAATACATCATGCGTCGGGTCAGAGGTCACTCTTCTGCCGGAAAGTTATAAATATGGATATTTTTCTTTACAAAAATGCATCGATTCACTTCAGAAGGCCTTTATTAACCCCCTTGAGCCGTATGGATTACTTTTATAATGTACTGATGAGCTTTTTGCGGCTTAAAAAAATGGTACAATTCACTCCGATTATAAAGCTTGGAAGAGACAGGATATATTTTTTATAGAACTCTGATTGTGTTTGGCTGAAAGAAGAAAGACACCTGGCATCATTTTTATTTTTGGGTGAACTAACCCTTTAACACATTTAGGCTGTCTCCCTTGTGGGAGACCCACCCATCTTCAGGTCTCAGCGGTTGAATCTGCAGTGTTCAATGAGAAAAATTTTCAAAATTTGTACCATTGAGAAGCCTCCAGAAACAGAAAAGGAAAACACCAATGAAAATTCCCCTACTTTCCTCAGTCAACATCCAGGCCCACTTAAGAGGGCGTGACTGCAGAGGAACAGATTGCAGCACTCTGAGCAAGACATATCCGACTGGGCTAATGGCACATTAACCCTTATTTCTTGAGACACAACAGCTGCTTCAGACGAATAAATACATAAATAGTAAATGCAATGACAAACTTACTCGTTTTTCATGCTTTTCCGATCATGGAAGGCTTTATCTACCGGTATAACAGCCTGGCCCAGGAACACATCTAGTCCTATGAGAGCACGGTGCATAACGGTGAGGGTCAGGTCGCCACTACCGGGTGGGTACGCGTCTCGCCCTCCCTTCTCAAGGATCCCCGGCTGCAGCTCGAACGCGCATTCCTCGCCCCATTCCGGGTCCGTAGTCTTCTCCATCACGCACGTGGAATATTTCTCTTTGCCCAGCTGGATGATGGTGTACACATCGCTGGTGCCATGTTTACCCTTCGCGCGCAGCCCTCGGGCCCGTAGCACAGTTACCTGCACGTGCGTTGGGACCCATCGCTGCTCCTCGTCATTCTTCACCAAGGACATGGTCACCGGTGCACCGCACACGGACACATAGACAGTGGGGCAGCTGATAACGGCTGATCTCCCGGTCGAGCGTCGCTTAGTAACCGCCAGCCTATCGTCGTGGTCCACAGTGAAACATTTTTAAGATTCAGCTCGCGTGAGACGTCGAGCCGCCCACGATAAAGTGGCTGGTTTGTGTCCGGGTCGGGCGGACAGGTTTCCCTCTGCAGCGTTACAGCCACCGTGCAGACCGGTCCACCGACGTCACTGCTTTATCCTCTCCGCAGGACAAGGAAGTGACTAGAAGCGGGTACCCCGTCTACATCATGCTGCATGCGTGTTGCTCAAATAGGCTACACGTTCTCTCGTGTGCATTTTAGAAAAGCTTCACTCGGCAACCTCAGATTGAATAAACAGTCGTTCGTTGTCGAACTTTGCTAAAATGCCGTACAGGCGAGCTATCCTGCGTGAGAATCCGAACACTGCCTTACGATGACATAATATTGCAGATATAGGCTACGGGGATGCGCGGAGTTTAAACCGGGAATCATCTGATACAGGGCAGGGTTTTAACCCTCATGCTATCTTGAAAAACCATTAAAAAATCATGAATTTTTTAGTAGGATGCAAAGGGTCATAGGGTTTTACTCTTAAGGGAAAAGTGTCATGTTCAAAAATTTGTTTGTTGAAAGTTAAAAATAAAAAGATAAATAATTTAATATTGAAGGAGAGACACAATTTCTATAAAAAGAAATGTTAAAAAACGTTGAGACTCAACTTTGGCCCAGGGTGTTTCTCTTCCTGGTTCATTTCAGTCATTTCATAATATCTAATTTAATAACAACTTATGTATTATTGTGCATTTAGTTTATTAACTGTGTATATTTTAGTTCATGCATACCTCACAAATAAATCTGTAATAGCCTACACAGTGCACATTTATCATAACAAATAATTTCCACTTAACTGATGCAAAACTGTTTATGAGAAAATTGCATCTAGGAGCTTTTTTACCACAGACCCTTCATCTATTGTGCCATATATCATCATAATTTCTTATCAAATTTCATACTTTTTTCTATCCCTTGGATATTTATAGCTGAAAAGATGTTGAAGATGGGAAAAAAATATGCCATGGTAAATATTAGGCTACAGCTTGAGCTAAAATGAGAGTGTCAGTCCTCATAGCGAACTAACTCCCCATGTATTTTTAGTTTTAACACAACTAAGATTTAGTTCAACTTTATATATTGGTATAAGGGATCTTTTCAATTCTAATGATACACGTAATTAAATGTTAAAGGTAGTTTTAGAATTTAGTGTATCATACCACCACTTACTGGACATTTCATAATATTAGCAGTTTTTAGATATTATTTCTATCACTAAGCATTCCACATAAACATTACAAATTTTATTGTATATATCAACTCACTCACCTTACCTAGCTTAAAAAGTTGAAATTTGTCTTACTTCCTGTTGGGGTCCTAATCAGCAGCATCAAGGATCCCCAAGAGATTCCCCCTTTTTTTTTTTTTTTTTGACAAAATTTTACATTTAATGTAATATGACATATAAAGTAAAATTTGAAAATGGACCCAAAATAGATAATTTCAAATTAATTTAATTAAGAATCCAATACTTCTATCCACATTTTCATATGCTTCCGTATTTTACAGTTCATGATGAGGACACATTTAAATGAATAAAAAACAATAAAATGAAAACTAATGAAGCATCTGTTTACACCAAGGTATAAAAAGGTAGATTACAAAGTAGATAGATACTGTTTGAACCAAATAGCAGATAGCATCCTGTTTACAATATAGTGATATATGATTTTTCACACAAATTATAAACAGAAGTAACTTGCTAAGGTTATATTGTCTGAGCAATGGTTGGTGGAGTTTAATCAATGGTCAGACATGAACCAGAAACCTATTGTCAGGACCTCTGACACATGACCTGAGTTTGAAGCAATGCACTAAAATAGCACTGACAACCACAACTTCAAAGGGTTAGTTCACCCAAAAATAAAAATTCTGTCATTAATTACTCACCTTCATGTCATTCCAAACCCATAAGATGTTCGTTGATCTTTGGAACACAAACAAAGATATTTTTGATGAAACCTGAGAGATTTCTGTCCGTTTATTGAAAGTACATTTGCCCAAAACTCTGATGCTTCAAAACATTCACAAAGAGATTGTAAAATAAATCTATATGAAACTAGCAGTTTAATCCAAGTCTTTGAAGAAACACAATCACTTTGTATGATGAACTGATTTAATTTATGCTTTTATTCACATATAAACATTCATCAACAAACATAGCACTCAAATTTGGTAAACGGAACCTCAAGCATGAGAACCAATGAGGTTCATTCTTGAGCATCAAGCAATTATGGTCGAGCTTCTGTTTACCATACTTGATGTGCTCTATATGTTCGCTGATCAATGTTTAATAAAAGCCTATTAATTCACGCCTCTTAAGAGGACGTAGATTAAACTGCCCTATTAATTTGGATTTATTTTACAATCTTTAAAGAAAATTTTGAAGCATCAGAGACAGAGTTTTGGGTGAATAGACTTTCAATGAAGGCACAGAAATCTCTCAGATTTCATTAAAAAGATATTCACGTGTGTTCCAAAGATAAAAAAAGTCTATGGGTTTGTTACAATATGAGTGTGAGTAATTTATGACAGAGTTTTTGTTTTTTTGGGTGAACTAACCCTTAAATTGTCAGTTTAATAATGCAATAATCTCAATCTCTGCTTTTGCTTGATGACATTACATGACAATTAAAAAAGAGAATAGGCTGGCTCCCTAATGATGTCTTACTTTAGACCTAATTAACTTATAATGCTATTCTTAGAGATAAGATGTCTCTTTCCACAAGAATCCCTTACATGCGCATTGTCCTCACTTCGATCAAACACACACACACACACACACTAAACATTTGTGCACGCTTGCTAAATGACAGTGGAGACACAGAGGTGCAGCTGACATTCATAAGCGCACTATCTGGGCCATGAGAAACAGACACACACACGGACCCCCTCTCTCACATACTTATCTGGAAAGGGTTCAACTCCAGCACCAAAGTGCAAATAGACCACTTACAGTCTAAACTGGGTAATTAGATCCTTAATCAGGGATCAGAATCACAGAGTGGCTTCAACATAATGAAATTCCTCATTCTTCTGAACATACTCATATTCAACCTGACCCAATCTACTTTCAAGTACACTGCCTTGAACAGCTGTGACTGACACACTTCCTGTCACTCAGAAATAAACACTTGCACGCACACACAGACTATTTCCCATGATAGTCGTCAAGCATTTCTAACAAGCAAAATATAAGACAGAAGAATTTAAATAGTGAAATTTAATATATATATATAGGCTAGGTCGAATTTTGTCAAACATGTAGGCTATATTTGAACTTAGGCTAATGCATTTTGAAAGCAAAGAGTTTTATAAGGTTTAATGAATGGTCAGTCATGAACTGAAAACCTGGTCAAGGCCTCTGATATAGCCTATAGGCTACTGTATATCCTTAGTTAAAGGGATAGTTCACCCAAAAATCTAAATTTTGTCATCATTTACTCTCCCTCCTTCTGTTTTAAATCTGTATAAGTTTCTTTCTTCTGTTGAAAACAAAAGAAGATTTTTTTTTAAGTCAATGGGTGCCATCAACTGTCTGGTTACCAACATTCTTCAAAATATCTTCTTTTGTGGAAAACAGAAGAAAGTAACTGTACAGATTTGAAACAACATGAAGGTGAGTAAATGATAACAAAATTTTCATTTTTGGGGTAACTATCCCTTTAAGGTGAAGATTACAGTGATGGTGAAGAGCCTCAGAAGTCTTGAAGGAAAGGTAAGCTACATGTGTCCCATTGTCTTGCTGGTGCTGCTATTTGTTTATGAACTGGTGGTCTCATGGGAATAAACCGAATTCGAAATCCCCAAGTGAGACGATTAATAATATGCATGTTTCCGCTCGCTCAGACGGATATTATCCTATCAAAACAGCTCGTGAGACTGCAGACGCGTCTCGAGGCCTTGTCCTGTACTAGACTGGCGTCGTGGCCGCTGCTCGCGGGCTCAAAGCGCACACTTGTTTGACGCAGCTGGCCGCACGCTGCGTTTTTCTGTGTTCTAGGGCTTTACTCGCGGTGTCGACTTTCAAACTAGAGGCATCAAGATTTTCTTTGAGCGGTTTAACTCGATTTAGAATTTAATTATCCGCTAAACTGCGCGCGGAAGCATTTTGTGGGAACAAGCGGGACTTCACAACCTCTAGTGTCAATCATACGATAAAGAGGGAACAAATAATCTCAACAAGCGATCACGTTACCCAAATCAAAATAATCTTAAAATTATATATATTATAAAAGTCTTTTAACATTTCGATAGATTTTATATTAAGCTACTACTTTGCATTGGACTTGATGGGAAGAGTGTGTTTTTGAGATGAGAGATGACTTTTTGGAGTTTAATGGTCTGTTGGGGTTTAAAAGTTCCAACAACATACATTACATAGTAGAAATGTACATATAACATGCTATATATAATAACAAAATAACAAATGAGGCATATTTATGCACCTTTTTCCAAACATCTGTGTATCATTCTGACGACAGATGTCACTTTTGAATATATAACTTAATTTCAATCACAGAATGATCTTTTGAACAGAGAAAGAAAGATTACAGACTCAATTTGCTTTAGGTTTTTGAGCTAACTGTGGTGTGGCGTTTGAATGAGGGTCCGTGTTTGAATCATAATGGTCCAATCTGTCAGTGATCTTCAGTGTTTATCTAACAGCTTAGACAAGGCAAATAGACACTTGGGTTTGATCTTGAGGTCTATTGTGATTGGACACCACAATGAGCAGACACATTTGAGCAGGTTAGAGGTTACAGGTCAAAGGTCACAGGGTTTGTGGTCATGATCATGGGTGGCATATCCCCACAAACATCATAATTTGAGATTCTCCTAGCCATCTGTGTGCATTTATGTGTAAGATAACTGAGTATGACAGGATAGAAACGCAAAGCACACATTAACCTTTCTCCTCGACTCTGAATCAAGGGAGATGGACCTCAGCAGAAAATATTGATTATGAAATTGTTAAAGATTCTTTGCTTTTGCTCAACACTCTTAGAAGAAAAGGTTCTATGTAGAACCTTAAAGGATTCTGTCAAGTGTTTTATATTTTATGGAATTAGTTTTAATTAATTAAATTATATTTTTAATGAAATCTTATGAATTAAACAGCTCGTAAACATACTTTATCACTAAAAAAAGTAAAATAGCCAGTTAAACATGAAAGTATTACGTAATCCTTTAAGACATTTCTGTTTATATTCTGGCATAAAGGCTTCTTTTAAAATAAAAAGAGTAAAGAACCATATCCAACCCTTTTTCTAAAGAGTGTTGGGAAACGAATTTAGTTAACTGTGATATGAGGACATTTTCTACTAAATTATATATATATATACACACACACACACACACACACACATATATGTATATAAATACACACGCACATATATAAAATATCATTGCATGTGAATTTATATTAAGAAAAAAATATATAATATATATTTATATATACATAGACAGATTTCCTACCTAGTAAAAGGCCTTTTCTTATCAAAAGTATTCTTCCCATGTTCATATTGACCCGCACACATGCTTCACTTCTGTGTGACCCTGGATTAAAGGCGTACATACACCATAAACTCTGGAGCTAATCGAACAGCGTCTGCAGGTTTAGTTGTGTCATTTGTTTATTTGTTTAGTGGGAGACATCTCTGGCAGTCCACATGTTGTGTCAAAGCCAAAGGCGAATATCTCTGTGCATTAATCAAAAGGATTTTAGTTCATTTATGAACATACTCGCACGACACCACTGTGCGTCTGCCGTTGTTTTGGTCTTTGCCCTTGACCGCTGATTGATTTGTGCTCAAACAGGTCGGTAGTGATGCATCTGCTAGCAGTTTGAAAGCCAAACGTCATTAACCTTTCTAAGCATGGCCTTTGATTTTTAACTGAGCATAATCTGATGACCACAGAGAAAATGTTACTGTTATTAAGACGGTCTTTTTGTGATCATCTAAAATGAACGTTCATTAAAGGTAAACTATGTAACTTTTTTTTGTTCAAAATTGACTAAATTTAAACAATGAGTCAATATAATCATCAATCCTTCTTCCAAAACGTGTTTTTGTCTAAACCTGATATTCGCTATGGTAAGCATATTATAAGTGTTTATATTTTAGAACTGACGGGATGGCGAGCGAGAAAAGTTAACATGGAGGAGCTAAATCTCGAACCTCCGGAGAATCACCCTTTTTAAAAAACGCAGAACAGAGGAGAGTCTGCTGGTAAAAAGAGAGCGCGACAGAGCTTGTAATAAAACGGGAATCAACATTGGCTTGGCTTGGCTTTTTAGAGATGGCGAGAACTAAGGGATTTGAAATGTTGTAAAAGTGACGAGATGCCATTTTTGTTACTCAACTGGTGAGTAAGGCATTTTATTGAACATATACATTGCCATGTATAGCTCTCTATAAGAGTTCATTGTAAAGCATTATCTATTGTGAAGGGTCATTTCATTATGGTTGTTTTAGCGCTGTGCTGGAATTTATTTTCAAGGAAGTACCATAATGGGTAAAGCTCAGTAACGTCTTCAGCTAGTCAGCTTGAGAAAATCTCCTAAACTGGTTAAATCTCTTAAACTTAGAATGTTTTATGATAATCTCTCTCTCTTTTTTAGTTATGAGAAAGAACCATATTCATCCGCATAGTCATGCAGAGCCAAAGCACAACCAAAACAATGTTCTTCCGCAAAATGCATGCAGTTTTATTTTTAACTGCTAGAAGGCCAAAAGCTACATAGTGTACCTTTAAACAAAAATAGGCAGCTATGTAGCATGTTGTCCATAAATTCCATAGTGGACAATATATATGATAAAATATCTCACAATTAAGTGACCAAAGAAGTAAAGTATTGTTTCACTACTTTGTTTTGTATGGATTTTGACATGTCATTGGGTGTTATGTAACTTGAAGAAAAAAAAAGCCGCAAAAATCTGACAATTTATTAAGAAATGTGTTTTTCCATTTTTCTAATCAAAACGTTTGAAATGAAACCTTTTTCTTTGGTATTTTGTTGGTCTTTACTGTGTTCTTTTTTTAACCTTTCTATCTAAGTCTTTTGTAAAATCATTTTAATAAACAAAAGCTATTTACTTAGCAAATTCGATACGGAAGTGAACATCCCTACTCAGTCTGAAGGCCAGAGCCCTTGAAATGTGAGGTCTGAAGAGAGCCGGGCAATTGTGTCTCACGATCTAGCTGTTTGGAACACATTTAGTGAATTGAGTAATGGAAAAACAACCACATTTTCTCTTTATATGGAATGACCTTTCGTGTGACATCCAGGCCTTAATGTGACATTATCCTCCAGGGAGTGACATTTTTTGTTAGGAAAACCAATTAGCAATATGATGTTTTGTACTTAAAGTTTTGCCTCATTCTAAAACATTCCACCCCATTACATCAGAATTTCAAAAGATATTTACATAGAATTGACAACCTGTAAACATGTCAACTCACTTTGCAATGGAAACCTTACGGCTCGTTTCCACTGAGCGGTACGGTACGGTACAGTTCGGTACGGTACGCAATTATTTGCGTTTCCACTGTCAAAATGGTACCAAAAAGCCGAACCGTACCGTACCACTTTTTGGGTACCCTTCCGTTGGGGTACCTAGCACAGTGGTACGGTACTAAAGGGTGGAGCTAGACTCACTGCAGAACGCTGATTGGTTGACAGAGTATCGTCACTTGCGCGTGCTACAAGGGGAATGACAACATAAGAAGCGCCATTTTTTAATATACAGTTGGAATATAATACTACGGTTATTCTTTCACGAAATGTAGTTTTAAGAGTTTTTGAGGCGAGAATTTAGTTGTTTAAAGCTCAAATCTGGGGTTTATTTATAATGATTTATGATAATTTGATCCATTCCAGGCGATCACCGGGCGCTCGGCGCTCATGTTCCCCGCCTGGAACAGCCTTTCCTCGGCTAGTCGTTCTGACGTTTGCCGCTGACTCTGTAGTGGTAATTCGTCTTGTGTATATCTAACGGGTGATCTTTGGTCTCGTGAATCGATAATTCGTTCCCTGGCCAATCGTTTTGGCTGAGGGCTAAGTGAAGTTTCATATATTTAGGCTATAACTTTTCCGTTGTAACGTTAACGTTAGACTATAGCGCTGCATTTGTATATTTGACTGAATTGTTTGCTTTATTTCTTATTGTATAGCTTCTTGTAACGTTACCTTTTAGGCCTACTTATACTTTTATAATGGCTATTATTGATAAAACTGAAATTTAACAAAAAGAGATAGGGTTGAGTTTTGTCATTTTTTATTACAAGATTATCACTTTAATGTTTATTGCAACATTTGTACAAATGCACATATTGCCTGGAATATGTTTAATATTTTTTTAAATTTAAACGAAAAGATGCAGGGTTGTGTTTTATATTTCGTTTTGTTATAAATAGGCTAACGTTAAACATGCAGTGAATAATCAGGTCTATACATTGCCTGAACCACATTTGTGTGCCTATAATGTTTAAAATGTATTTAAATGAAAACGAAAAGAGGCAGAGTGGTGTTTTATAACATATTTCGTTTTATTGTTGCCTAAAATGTACATGCAGAGCGTAAATAACAAGCTATAATTAATAAAGTTTAAGGGCTTGAGCTTGACTAGAGCATATTTCTGAAAGTTGAGTGTATTTTACAGTAATATGGGAGGAAAAATAAAATAGTAACTCAAATCCTTAAGCTTAGTTACCACATACAGTGCCAATGGTTCACAGAAGGGCCTCAGTTTTTATATAGGGCACGTGTAAAGCAACAATCAGAGAATATTCAAAGAGTTTCAGGAAACGCATGCAGAGCGCTTAAGGGCAGAAAGCAAAGGAGAGGATTACCACAACTGAGCGTAGGAAATGACATTTAACTTGTTAATATTTCTAGCTTTAGATTAATGATAAATTGTCTATTATTTTTCCGTAAAAGAAAAAGATAAAACTGGTGTTTGGCCGTGGGGCCGAGCGCTGTTCGTATGCAAAGTGACAGCCAATTAATGAGCGCTGAGTTCGGCTAATGACGTCATGCCTTTCAGCTTCTAGTTTCGGGTAATGACTTTCCAATGAATCTACTGATTGAAATGTAACTTGCCTGGCCTCGGGCGAGCAGCTAGAAATAGCTAGAACAGAGGCAATCAGAAGATGGTTGAAGACAAAGGATAGCCTACTCCCCTCCTTACAAATCAGTTTCTCCGTAGGCCTATAAGAGCTGCAGCCAGCCGATGTTGGGAATCTAGAGGAGATATGCATAGGCCTATATTGATGAAAAAATTATTACGCCACAGACTGCTTCTAGCAAACACGCATTAGCATATTCATAGTAAATATGAAGGCTATTTACGATAATAAGGTCGGATTATTCAATTCAATGAATGTTAAATAGATGAGCAAATAGTGTATGCGTTATCTACAATGACTTCTATTTATTCTTCATCTCTTCCCAATTGAACTCTTCATTTCATTTGACTTTTCTCCCTTTTTTAATTTCAGTCGATTTCTGTTTTTTTTTTTTTTTTTTAGTCTATACCTAACGTCCGGGTTATGTACTGAGTAGCTTATTTGTGGAAGAAATCCCGGCCTGCGGCCAGCGCGCGGGATAAGCGCTTTTTATTATACACCACAGATAACCGTGGAGATTAGCGCGCGAATACTGCTGTGCATAAAAGTAGGCTATGCGTGTGGATCAAGATAAAAATTGTGCCATTTCCGCGCGTATGGCGTACCACTATGTGTCACAATTACTCTGCAATTGTGTGAGGAAAGTTTTTAAAGCAGTGTGTCAAACTCAGTTCCTGTCAAAGTCCTGCAGAATATACTCTTTGAAATCAAGGTTCCAAACGGGGTTTTTAAAATTATGCCATTTAGAAGAACCTTTTTTGGTTCCTCAAAGAACCTTTCAGTGAACAGCTCTTAAAATAACCTTTTTTTCTTAGTTTGAAGAACATTTAATTAATCTAAAGAAACTGTTTAGGGTTCTTTAGATTATTAAAACCACTATAAAGAAACTTTTGTGCAAAGGTTCCATGGATGTTAAAGGTTCTTCATGAAACCAGTAAAGAACCTTTATTTTTAGTGTAGCTTTAACCCACTCAGAATTACTTGAAAACAATGGCAAGTGGATTGGAGCAGGTTTGGAACAAGACTGTGGGCTGGCCCTCCTAGAGCGGAGCTTGACACCCTTTTTAAAGTGGAACTTGTTCTCTTGCCAAATGTAAAGACAGGCTATATTGAAATAGACCATGAGTTTAGCTACTTCTTGGGCCGGTTGCATACACCACTAATAGTCATCACATTTCTTGTCTTTAAGACTGTTTAAACTGTTTTAAGTCCGTTAAATAAAAACGTATTGGTCTAATTTTATACCAAAAAGTAAAACTTAAGAAGTATGACTTACTTAAGAAGTTTTAACATGGCTATGTTTATGCAACTGGCTCCACTGAATATTTGTTCCAAGAAAAGAAAAAAAACCTACATGTGAAACAATTTGACTCAGAGCCATCATATTAACACTAAAATGAATCCGAGTCAGAAAACGATGACCCCTCCATTTAGCTCTTCAAAATCATTTCATATACAATATTAAAATATTAAAGTTTATAGAGCCTCTAATGTAATTCTAATTACGTCATATAGCCTCTTACCGCTATGATATTTGGCTTTATGGACTCTGCCTCCCTCTTCAGGATAACTATATGTATTACAAATCTCTCTCTTTTTTCATTCAAAATATTGAAAGCTGTCGAGATTTTTAACATTTTCAAATTATTTAATGTGTTTGTGTAATTTAACTTAATTTATTGGTTATCATTTGGTGTAACTTGATAGTTGTTGCAAAATTATCATTATTAGGCGATCAAAAATAAGTTGGATAAGTTGTGGATTCATGTGATATATTTTATTTTAAAAATAATTATTTAAAGTCAATTTAATTAATTATATCTGTATTTAATTTGTCATTATTTAGAGAGAACATTATGAAATATCAAATCTAATAAATGTAATAATTACAAATAATAATAATAATAATAACACACTTAATTGTTTAAATTATTAACTTCCTGATTCTAATTGACAATAAAAAAAGAAAAAGTAATACTAACTATACTGTCCGCACATTTATTTTATCCAAACCCAGAATGAAGTAACTAATTTCGTTATTGTAACCATCATTACAGATTCAAGTTTGGGATGGCAGCATTCTATAATCACTAAACAAATTCACAAAATGGAGGTTCAATCCTTTATCAAGATCACCTGTTAAGGTAAGACAAGTGAGAAAAGTGCTTTTGAGAAACTAAGTTAATATGAGAATGCTCAATATCATGAATGATTAATTAATTTATAGCACCTCAGCGTTGCTCAGTTATGTACTAGCATGTGTTTTTAATGAAAAATGGCAATAGCGGTCATGACATTTAGCCAAGAGCCTCCATGATGTTTTAAACAGTTTTTGGAATCAAGAAGCCAAAAAAACATAGCCCTACCAGTGGGTGTGTTTTTTTGTTTTTTTTTTACACTAAAAAATATATTTTATATTGAAAAAGGAGAGTTTAAGCCCGGTGTTTTCCTGCTTATGGACCAATACTCTATAATACGCTCCAGCATCCACACAACCCTATACTGTGCATATAGGACCAGCATTTTGAAGAATGGATAGATGAATGAGAAGTTTGATTATCTGTTTGTCTCAACCAGAGATCATATTTTGCTGTTTTCTAAATACATAAGAAAACTCTCGCTGATCCCCTGCTGAAATTCATTCCATTAAATATGCTGCCCTGATTTTTCACATTGTTTATGTCAGTGTTATTAAGAGATTTGTAATGCCCCAGGGGAATTACATACAAACATCTAAAAGCACTGACTGACACCGAAGAGAAAAGGCAAGATTGTGTGTGTTTGTAGAATCTTATAAAAGCTGGTCCCTCAAGTAAAAACATTACTTTGACCGTCAGAGAAATAAGAGGGGTAAAAATAACCTCCCCGGCTGTCTTTGTGCACATTAAGCAAACATTTTTTGCTCTTTCTTTGTTGTTAGAAATTGCAAAAGAAAAGCCAAGGGCATTGTCAAGAAGAAAGTACATATACACTGGCCCTGAATTGTAAAAGCAGGTCTGAAAGAGTGACTGCAGGGCCACAAGATGCCTGAATACAGCCAGAATAAACATAAGAATGTATGTACTAAGAAAATATATGACAAAGCAAAACACTTTCTTTCAGTGGTAAGTCACACAGGAGATGATATATATATATATATATATATATATATATATATATATATATATATATATATATATGATTTTATTTTACTTAAAATAGTTTCCCCCAAATCCTAAAGTTTTCAGACTCCACTGTAAACCTCAATTTATTCATAATTCTTGAAGTGGCAAAGATCACAATGAGAGTTAGGCTATGTAGTCAATGGTTTGATAATTATCTGAACGGTTGTCTTCTCAAATATTTTGTATTTATGATCAGTAACTTCAGTCACCATTTGCACAGTAAAAACAAAATCCACAAAAAGTATAGCCTAAGATTTTTTGGGATTGTTTACTTCATTCAAGCTGCACTGGTGAGAAAAGGGGAACGCCATTAGTAGATGTTTCAAACACACAATAGGCAAATCTGGGTTTGTCTTTCCCTACAGCTACGATGACGTTGATGCTGGACGACAGTGAATGGCATCTTTTAAAATATCGTTTGTGCAGCCAAGCGCGCGCACAAAAAGGTGCGTCCACAGCAGAGTAGTTCCCACTGGATTACGTCTGGCATTAGACATGGCAGCAAATTGGACATTTGTGAGCTTCAACGGTGGCATTCAGCAGTTAGAAGGTGAAGATACTAAAGTAATCGTACCGGTTATTCTCAGCACAATCAGTGGGCTTGGGATCGGCGGGAATTTTTTGGTGCTTGTTATACTAATGTACGTTTTTGCCAGCCAGAGTGCATCCGAGGCATATATCATGCTCGCCAACTTGAGCGCGACTGACTTATTGATACTCTCTCTGTGCGCTCCCGCGCGCGCTCTCACATACTACAACCGCTCTTGGACACTCGGACCACTGGCTTGCAGAACTACTGAGTGGATCCAGCATAGTTTTCTGGCGGTCAAAGCTTTCACACTGTTTGCGACGAGTCAAGCACACCATGACTTTTCCACCCATCCCGAGGACCAGTCGAATTTCCGTCAAAAGAACGTTGTGATCACCTTAGTGCTAATATGGACGGTTGCACTCGTCTTTCCAGCTCCTGATATCGTTTTTTCCAGGTTAAAGGAAGAGGGAAATATCAGTCTGTGCGTCTCTGAGTTAACCTTTCACTCCCAAGATGCTATGCGGGTGTTCAGTAAGATGCTACCATTGGGAATCTATGTTCTTCCCATCATCCTCTCTGCTGTGTCCCACATCAGGACCATCTTCCTCATCAAACCGAGTACCAACGAGGAGGTTTTGCTTTCACGCCAATATGAGAATTCCTTGATGTACTTAAGTGTCATCGCCGTGAACACGCTCATGATGCTTCCTGAATGGGCCTCTTGGGTGTGGATGCGTCATAGTTCTGGCGAAAGCTGCAAACCTTCAGCCGGTTTGCTGATTTTCGCCCAGGTGTGCATTTACTTGAGCTGCATGTTCTTTCCCGCCATCCTTCTCACCATGCATGTGCCGCTCAGAGAAAGTTTTAGCAATCTGTGTTCGCTGTTGGCTTGTCGAGGTGCTAAACACAGGCTGAAAATTGAGGGCAACGGAAATGAGATGCGCACAATGGTTATGAAGGTGTTGGATGAGCGGGGATGTGTGACCATAACAGAAAGGCATTTAGATGCATCCTGTCAAACTCTCCCAGATCTCGAGCATTTTTGGAGCGGACGGCGAAACACCACAGTAATGGAGGAAAGTGACCCGTTACCATGGGAACGACTGAATCAAAGTAATATTGAACTCTAACCCTTGACCTCTTTTGTTCCCCTGTTCGAAATTCCAGTTTAAGATGATTGCTGAATCTAGCTTGTCTATAGGCATTAGCTGGTCCAAACTGGTAAACCATCAACAAACCAGCTGCCAAATGGTCATACCATATTATGTTGGTCTTTGTAACATGAATAATATAATTCTTTATTAAAAGTGATGACAGAAGTCTAGTAATATTTTGTACATATGACACCTTGGAAAATAAACTGTGCAGTCATGTATTGACTAATGCATGTATTGACTTTGGAAACCTTTTCTGCTTGCCCTGGATAGTTACACAAGGCCCAAAAGTTTTATTTTTATGAAATAATGAATCTTATTGTCATTAGTCAGCTTCTGTTTTGTCTGTTGTGTTTAATTAATATATCATATGTTCTGACTCCGAAATGTTTTAAGTATGTAAACAATAAAAAAATGCTTAAATTATGATAATGTGTATTGTTTATTCCCGTTGTTGGTTAATTTCAAATCCAACTTAGAATGTTGGCTAACATTTCAGAACGTTCAACATGATTTGTTGAAAAATGTTTCATAGAAATATTACATATTTGCATGCATTGCACTCTTTTTACCCATGCTAAAAAAAATCCAGCATAAACCAGCATTAATTCCATGTCCAGGCTGGTTAGAGCTGGTATAGTGCTGGTCTAACTGGTGGACTAGCATAGTCAAGCTGTTCTCAAGCAAAAACTGAGATAGGTGTACCTGGACCACCAGAACTCCAGTACCTGGTCCCAGCATGCAAAACATACCTTATGCTGGTGACCCACAATGCTGGACTTTTCAGCAGAGACTATACAGGTATATATACAGGTCCTTCTCAAAAAATTAGCATATTGTGATAAAGTTAATTATTTTCCATAATTTAATGATAAAAATGTAACTTTCATATATTTTAGATTCATTGCACACCAACTGAAATATTTCAGGTCTTTTATTGTTTTAATACTGATGATTTTGGCATACAGCTCATGTAAACCCAAAATTCCTATCTAAAAAAATTAGCATATTATGAAAAGGGTCTCTAAACGAGCTATTAACCTAATCATCTGAATCAACTAATTAACTCTAAACACCTGCAAAAGATTCCTGAGGCTTTTAAAAACTCCCAGCCTGTTTCATTACTCAAAACCGCAATCATGGGTAAGACTGCCGACCTGCTGTCCAGAAGGCCATCATTGACACCCTCAAGCAAGAGGGTAAGACAGAAAGAAATTTCTGAACAAATAGGCTGTTCCCAGAGTGCTGTATCAAGGCACCTCAGTGGGAAGTTTGTGGGAAGGAAAAAGTGTGGCAAAAAACGCTGCACAACGAGAAGAGGTGACCGGACCCTGAGGAAGATTGTGGAGAAGGACCGATTCCAGACCTTGGGGGACCTGCGGAAGCAGTGGACTGAGTCTGGAGTAGAAACATCCAGAGCCACCGTGCACAGGCGTGTGCAGGAAATGGGCTACAGGTGCCGCATTCCCCAGGTCAAGCCACTTTTGAACCAGAAACAGCGGCAGAAGCGCCTGACCTGGGCTACAGAGAAGCAGCACTGGACTGTTGCTCAGTGGTCCAAACTACTTTTTTCGGATGAAAGCAAATTTTGCATGTCATTCGGAAATCAAGGTGCCAGAGTCTGGAGGAAGACTGGAGAAGGAAATGCCAAAATGCCTGAAGTCCAGTGTCAAGTACCCACAGTCAGTGATGGTCTGGGGTGCCATGTCAGCTGCTGGTGTTGGTCCACTGTGTTTTATCAAGGGCAGGGTCAATGCAGCTAGCTGTCAGGAGATTTTGGAGCACTTCAATTTTTCCATCTGATTTCATTTTTCAGCACGACCTGGCACCTGCTCACAGTGCCAAAACCACTGGTAAATGGTTTACTGACCATGGTATTACTGTGCTCAATTGGCCTGCCAACTCTCCTGACCTGAACCCCATAGAGAATCTGTGGGATATTGTGAAGAGAAAGTTGAGAGACGCAAGACCCAACACTCTGGATGAGCTTAAGACCGCTATCGAAGCATCCTGGGCCTCCATAACCTATAGTATCCAGCTGCAGACCCGCAGCACCACCAGTTTCAGAACCCCAGCGCCAGAACCGGAAGTAAGGGGCGGAGCTTAGGTTCTAACACCAGCGCCAGGACCGGAAGTGAGGGGCGGAGCTAACATTCTAAACCGAGTAACGCCACCTAACATTTTGAAACGTAATTTGCTTAGACACGAAACGGCATGCTTTTATTACACACGAAACGTCAAACTTTATATTTTATAATGATACATTAAGGAACAGTACAATAAGCATTTTAAAACATTGATTTTGTGTAATATAATTGTATATAGTGATCCGTTTCATTGTATTATGAGAGTTACTTCCTGATCATGATGGTGAAAAATAATGCTTGAAACTTATGGGTATTTTAATGTATAACAGTTTAATTATTTTAGCTAAGCAGTTTATGTGGATTTATGAAGGTAAGACTTTTGTTTTTGGTTTTTATGAAGGAATTAACTCTGTATAAGAAAGCTTTGAAAGATATAAAAGCAAATCAAGCCTTGGAGGTTTTCAAAATTATACACAATTTGATAACTGATTAGACCTCTGTGATATTTTATGTTCTATTTATTTATTTATTGTGTTTACAAAATTTTTTAATTGTTTTGATATTGAAGGTATGTATTAATATGAATTTGTAATGCCTGGTTTTGATTGTTTAAAAAAAAAAACGTATGGGCATTTTATATATAATATACTTTATTTCACAAGAACGTCCAGCATGCATTTTTCTTTATGTAAAATAATAATGTCAAAAATCTAAAAAAGAGAGAGAAAATTAGGCATTGTTTTAAAAGTAACAATAAAAATGTATGCAACAAATGACCAATTCACCCCTAGGCCCATTTTATCACAACAATCCTGTATAAATTTAACTTACAATGTATCAAATGAGGAACTCACTCTCAGGCCAATTTTGTTCTTACATTCTTGCAAAAATAACTACAATGCAATAATAATAATTCCGCCCCTCCCTCACTTCCGGTTCTGGCGCTGGGGTTCTGAAACTGGTGGTGCTGCGGGTCTGCAGCTGGATATATCTCTCCATAACACCTCAGCAGTGCCACAGGCTGATTGCCTCCATGCAACGCCGCATTGAAGCAGTCATTTCTGCAAAAGGATTCCCGACCAAGTATTGAGTGCATAACTGAACATAATTATTTGAAGGTTGACTTTTTTTGTATTAAAAACACTTCTTTTATTGGTCGGATGAAATATGCAAATTTTTTGAGATAGGAATTTGGGGTTTTCATGAGCTGTATGCCAAAATCATCAGTATTAAAACAATAAAAGACCTGAAATATTTCAGTTGGTGTGCAATGAATCTAAAATATATGAAAGTTTAATTTTTATCATTACATTATGGAAAATAATGAACTTTATCACAATATGCTAATTTTTTTAGAAGGACCTGTATATTTAATACTGTATGGCCTATGTGTCTTTATTTGTGGTATCAAAAGATGTGATGAAAAAAGATGAAAGGAAAGACTGTGGCCCACAAACACCATGTGAGCATGCTGTATTATCAGTCAAGAGCTCACAGTTGATGCTGTTGTAGGCTCTATTAGTGCCGAATGGATGATTACCTTTAGGTGCTTTTAAAAGTTTACGGTTCTTTCAGCTAAAAGCCTTCTTGCTTACTACAAAATACACTCTGACATTTACTCTTCCAGGGGTGAACATGCTGTGACATACTGCTCACCACAAATGTGATTGGAATACATTAGCAAATGCATATATGTATATGTTTACTTAGAAGCTCTTCAGTTATGTGAACTTATTTTGTACAGCTAATCTATAACCTATAGCAGCTTGGCAGTTTTTTTTTTTTTTCTGTTGGTGTATGCCAAGCCTCAAATGTGTATTATATATAGACCTCATGTAGCCCCGCCCCTTTTCAGCTCTGCGCTCATTGTCTTTTGTCTTCCGGTCTGTATTTTCACAGCGATCTTGCCTATTTATAAATGAACGGCTCATTTTAAAATCTTCCCGGTATACTGACATTTGTTAAAACATCTGCTTTAAACATTACAATCCTCATGATAACTTTTGTTAATTTTACATCAAGTAAATCCACTTCAAAAGCTAATTACTCCTGGACAGCAATCCCATAGAGATATACAGAGCGACCGCAAAAACGGAAGTTCAAAGACAATATTCCAAAGATGGCGGCGCCCTTGTTTCTCTGGCGCATAAGGTCTATAGGCTACATTTCTTGAGAACATGCCACTACTTTTGAAAATCTTAGTACGTATATTCATGCCAACAGTATTTGTCCATGCCCAATCTTGTGTTAACCCTATGGTGTTCTTCGGGCATTTTTGAACAAAAAAAGTTTTGTTTATTGTAACTTCTTTGGAATGGTATGAAATTTAATGACTTGTGGCACTTACACTTACATATAGCTCCTCCTCCTAGAACTCCAGCGAGGAGGAGCGAATGTAATTTGGGTCTAATGGGTGGAGCTAGAATATCATACCACACCCTAACCCTACCCACACCTCTATCCCCTCCAGAGAGTAGGAGCTGGACTAATCCCGCCCCATTGGAGCTCCAGAGAGGAGGAGTTGGACTAATCACGCCCCATTGGAGCTCCAGAGAGGAGGAGTTGGACTAATCACGCCCCATTGGAGCTCCAGAGAGGAGGAGCTGGTCGTCATTTGACTCTGCAGTGAGTACCACTTGACTTTTTCTGTCAACTGTGCAAGCATAAACGCGCATGTCTGAAAACGCGCGTCTGCGGAGTGAGTGCACACACACTGTTCAAACCCGCACGCATTCTATTCATATCTACAAATTGAATATATATTTTTGATGGTGACAATATCACCCGGGCCACAAAAACTTCGGCTTGAGGGACTTCGACCCATGGAAGTATCACACGTTCAGCATCTGTCGTTCCCTCGGCGTCTTTATCAGCTTTTACAGCTACCATACCCTTAAGAGCTGTATAATTAAAATATGTAATCATGTATTTCAAAGTCTATCTGACCAGGCATAATTTTAGTTTACTTTCGAGTTTCGACCTCACTGTTTGTCCCCTTCGATCACTAGCCCGCCTAACTTACACCTGCCACCATAAGATAGCCCACAAATAATAATATTAAGGTTTTAAAAGTCGTCCCACGAGAATTTAGTGGCGTACTGTAACAAGTTGAAACACAGTTCGGAGATCCAATGAAAAAGACAAACAGCGTGTGATGACAGGGGAGGAGGGTTGTGCCTTAAATGCTGAAAGGAAGACGTGCATATCGAAAGTGACCCAGTCTGCGAAAGAATTGATTGATAGACTGACCTTCCTCTAAAGGGTAACTGGGTAAGTTCAAATACACTTTACATTTCAGGAATGTTAGTTGTTATGTGCGTTAATTATACTGTAGGCCTACTTGTGTTTCATGTGTAAATAAAGCTCGCGCACCAGTTATGCTAGGGTTCTCCTTACAAACAGCCGGATTGTAATACCCGTCGCATGAACTCAAAATGTTATGATTTTTTGCGCATTTGGTATGTTTCTGTATCCCGCGACTACTTTTTCCTCGTAAAATCGACTTACAAAGCATATTCTCGAATTGGTTAGAATATTTCTGTGAACTCTTCGTAATCACGGTTGCTTGGGATTCAAAGGTTTGTTCTTTGTTGTTCTAAGTCAACCACAATGTAGCATAGCTACTTTAAATTTTGGTATACTGTATATCAAGACAAGTAGGTGCTTCCTGGTCACCTCAAAGTACTTGACAAGGTTTCTTCAAGATTTTACAGGGAAGGTACGGTCGTTTAGAGGACATTCCACATGAGAGTAGGTTTGCCAGTTTCCTTGAACAGAAGCCAATTAAGCAGTCTGTCATTGTGACCTCAACCTCGTGCTTTAAACCCTATAATAATTTATTAAAAACTGTGAATAGTCTTGAATCTGGCTGGCTGCACATTAGCTCCGAGGAAGGACAGCACCTGAATACTTGTCTAGTTTAGTGTGTCATTATTAGAAGAGTGAATGGACCCTCATGTGCCAGTTATCATACAATATGACAGATAATGCACATGGCTCTGTTCCAGATAAACTATTTCATGTTTGACCTTTGAGGGACATGAACTGTGGATTAACCTGCCAGTGCCTTAGTTTAGAAGAGCAGCACTGTCATTGAATCTGACAACAGATTATAATTGCTGAGCTGTTTAAGTGCAAACAGACCAAAGTCTCTGATGACCTGTTCCCACTTCACCGTTATTCTGTCGATTGAACCTGACGTCTGCTTGAATCCTCCTTTTGGCTATAAGGAGAATTGAAAACTAGATGCGTAAAGCGTGAACAAATCACACTGCATATTGCCATGTGTCACAGATGGAGGTGATGTTTGTGTGACTTTGTCTGCTTTGGCAATCTTGTGTAAGGTAGGACTGTATTTGTGGGCTCGTTTGGTTGGACTGGCTTCAGGGGTATGAATGTCAAAAGTTTGGTTATATATGACTGACTACTTTTTTGAAAAGTATTCACATACCATCTCTGTTTTCAGTTGTTGACTTTTATTCTGTTATACTTTTTTATATTGTATACTGTTAGAAATGAGTATTATACATTATGCAGGACTATTATACTGTATAATTTTTTCTATTATTCTATTGATATACTACTTTTATACTAATAATCTAACATGTGGAAAATAGTACTAATAATGAATGAGTACAGTAGGTATGTCCTGGTAGTTTATAAAATGTTATATGAAGTGTATTGAATGGGAACATTTTTTTATTTATTGTGAGTAAATGGGCAGACTCAACAGGTCAAATGGTATATGTATCTGTTGAAGAGCAGGGCTTCGAGATGTCACTTTACTCCATTGGCTTTTGGCATGCCAGTTTTTTTTTTTTACATGATTTCCTTCCTTCTAGGAACAGCATATATATGTGTAACTCGACATTTTGAGGGAAAGAGGAGCAATGGTTGCAGAACAGCAGTAGTTTATGCTTTGATGTTTGGAGATCATTAATTTTTCCACTAGCTGTAATGTCCAGGTCACATCAGTTTTGTGCTCTACCAAACAGAAATACTAAATTATTCATCCATTTCAAGGTCACTTTGCTGTGTAGTTCTAGATAATATGCCTACTAATGACCATTTTAAGTGCAAATTATTTAAATGTTTAAATGGTAAAATGTTTAACACAAAGGAAAATTATTTACAGATATACTGTACATGTGCTCAGAAGTTTAGCACACATATTGATTAACTGGCATATTATATGAGGTAGAGATCTGATCTGTCTGTCCCAAAATAACAAAATATATATGTCCTCTTTCCATGATGGCACAATTTAGAAATACTAAAGACATCCACATCAAGAACATCAAATATTTCATATTAGCCACATTACATTACAAAGGAAACCACTGCAGTAGAGAAAAATATTTTTAAGCTCCAAATATGCGCCCATATAAAGACATTCTCAGACTTGACCTTACTTGTAAAATCCTATAGGATTTATTTGAAACATTGTAATGTATACAGTACTACAACTTCTCAACTTCAATGGGGTTCTCTTTGTGTGATGTGAAGTCTCTAGGGCTGTGTTCACACTGTCAGTACAAATCCAATTATTTGTGTATCCGATTGGAATTTGATCTAAAATAATAGACTGTCTACATTGTGTGTCACAACTGTTAAGATCCAATTTGTGTGTCCCATGCTTCTTTCATTTTCTGAAATATCTGCATTGGTTTCTATGGCAATAACATTGCGTTAGTAATTATACGCCAAAAACAACTGCAACATGGAGGGATTTGCAAAGCAGATGTTGTCAATTTACCACATGACCATATGTATAGCCATTGCGCTGAACATTAATTTTGCTGGATTTCAATCGGATATGCACAAAAAAAATCTTTGGACTCACAGTGTGAACGTAGCCTTTTTGGTGTCTTAACATGTTTGGCTTCATATACTGTCAGTAGTTAATATTTTGAGGTACACAACACACGGCGGTCTCTCATTTACTCACCGTTGTACTGGAGAATCATTTAATAATAACCAACTGCTGAGCAGCAGAGCCATATGTCACAGCAGTCTGGGGGCATTCAGGGACATCCCCTATACTGATGAGTAAATGTTGCAAAACATGCTTTGATTCATCACATCTGCTCTACATTTCACAAACATTTATTTCTGGTTTAAGATTGGAGTTATGTCAAATTAATTTTCATTTTTCTGTTCTGTTCGAAACACTTTTTTTTTTAATGAAGGCCACATGGAAACTTAAGGATTTCCCTAAAATGCTCAATATACACCAGTTTCACTTTCACTTTTAGTTGAAAGCTTTCCCTCATCCAGAAGTGCTATTCATGATGGAGTATGAGATGATGCAATCATATTTCTAGCATTCTCAGTAGATTGTACTCTGCCTATCTGATGATAATTTAAGCCAATTCACAGTTAACCTTCACATTAAACTTTTTTTTAAGCTTTTAAGGGTTTCACAACAAAGATTTGAATGAATAAAAAAAAAAATCTAATTCTTTTCCCAGGGCTTGGAGTCCAGATTCAAGAAAACATAGAAGAGGCTGTTGAATTTTGCTGTTTAAAGCAGGTACTAATATTCAAGTATGTGTTTTTGAAGTATGTGTAATTGATGACAATAAATCCCTAAATAAAACTCTTTTTCTATCACTCTCTCTTTCGAAGTGGAAAAATGTCATTGACTCGTGAACAATTTTATAACCAAGCAATCAGGCCAAATCTGGCTCGATTTTCATCAACGGTCAAAGTGAGAGATATTTTAGCTCACCTGCCATGCCTCACACTCACTGATAGGGTAAGCCAGATCACATTAACCATAAATAACATCACCACTATAACCAGATATGCAAGAGTGAAAAGCTCAGTTAGCTAAATAGTTTTTGTTTGCTAATTAGAATTTTACATTTTGCAGGAAGAGATTGAAGCCAAGAGAGATAATTATGGAAACTTCAATGCTATGCAGACACTTCTGGACAATCTACGCAGACGAGAGAACTGGCCTAATGAGTTCATCACTGCACTGCAGAACTGTGAACATAGGGAACTGGCCGCTGAGATGAGAACTGTTTATGACAGGATCAGAGGAATCACAAGTAAGAGCTATCTTGCTCGTGTTCAAAGCAAATTTTGAAAAGGAGGGACATTATTTATGAATGCCTTTTTTGTTTATGTTTTGTCTATAGATAATGCAGCTTCTGCTGCTCCTGTGCCCAGACCTGCACCTACTCCAGCTCCTCCTTATTCTCCAGCTGGTGCCACAGCAACCGTAATCACAGCAACAATTCATACTGTCCCAGCGACCACTTCTTCTTTGCTGATTTCACCCGCAGGGGACGTCCCAGCACATTCAGCTGCCCTTTCCAACATGGCAGCACCAGAACCATCTCCTGCTCATGCTTCTGTTCTCGAAGTTCCAGAGACACAGCAAGTGCAAAAACTTCCTACTCTGGTTCCAGCTCATGCTCCTGTTCTCGAACTTCCAGAGACACAGCAAGTGCAAAAACTTCCTACTCTGGTTCCAGCACCTTCTCTTGAACCAGTATCCCAAGCTGAAAATGCACCTCTGGTTGTTGCTCCTTCCCAAACACCTCCCCCTGCTGAAATCTCAGTCTCCAAATTCCCAACCCACACAGGGCCAGCTGAGAACAAAACGCCTGTTTTAGATACTCCAGATGGCTTGGCTTTAACAGAACAAACAACCAACTCCTCATCAACTGGTGAAACTCTTCTCTCCACCTCAAGTGCTCAAGCATCCTCCTCAAACACCTCTCAAATTCAAATTACACAGCCTTGCACCACCTCCCAGAGTTCTCAGATGTCAGAGAAGATCCAGGTGCCAGTCGCAGTCAAGGACACCAGCACCTCTGTGAAGGGCCCTGTCCAAGAAACTAATCCCCCATTGAGAGTGGAAAGGACAATTCAGGGGCCTGAAGAGATCTCTGACCCAACTGCAAACGAGGTAATGCTCAAACCAAAGCACTCCACTTTTGTTCTTAGCCAAAGCTATAATATAGCAAGTTTGTTTTCAATTCAATTCACAATTATTTGTATAGCACTTTTCACAATACATATTGTTTCAAAGCAGCTTAAAAAAAATCTACATTACAATTTAGAGAAGGGGTGGGGAATGTTGGTCCTGGAGGGCCACTGTCCTGCAGAGTTTAGTTCCAACCCTAATCAAACACACCTGAACAAGCTAATCCATGTCTTCAGGATCACTAAGGCTACAATCAGGTGAGGTTTTTTTTTTTCAGGGTTGGAGCTAACCTCCACTGCACTGCACTGCAGGACAGTGGCCCTCCTGGACCAACGTTCCCCACCCCTGATTTAGAGTAATCTGTTATCAGATGTGAATGTGTGCCCAAGTAATGTCCATATGTCAGAATGTACAGTTCTAAGATGAAACAAATCATGTAGTTAGCTAACATCATGTATTAATTTAGGCAGAAACAATGAGTTCATTAAAGCAATTATTAAAAATTTGTTCTGTTATTCTTATTCTTCTGTTTTCTCTGCAGCATGTTCAGAGAAACGACACTGCTGGATTACCAGTTTTTAATGGCCAAACAAATTCGACTAGAGCAGGTCAGGCAACATCATCTGCACCTACTGAGGACCCTTCATCTTCCATCGACCAGGAATATTTCAGCAAACCTGGCATCCTTCAGCATCCAGAACCCCAGCAGAACAGAGCAGAGACTCTTCCTGTCTTGCCAGAACAGCCTTGCTCAGTGGTTTCAGGTGATTTGGAGATCAGCAGACCAACAGAGTGTTCCACAGAACCTCGACGGTCTCCTAGTCTTGTAGAGCAGACCTCCACTCCCATTGCTTCCCTTGATTCTGCCTCTCAGTCCTTAAATGACATAGCTGCTCCCTCGACACCTAACCAGCCTGAGGAAGACCACTACGAATCTTTCTATGAGAGTCAGACATTAGTCAATGTAATCCGGTTTTCTGAGGAGCCACCTGCTGAAGATTTGAATGGTCAGCCACCAAGCATGCTGCAACGTAGCAGAGACCAGCATACCCTGAACCGTAGTGGCACAGAAAATGTAGTTCCTCTCAGTGATCCATCTGGGCATGATTTAGAGGCATCAGAACGCAAGAAGTCAGCCACCATCAACTACCGAGAGCAAGCGTCTAATGCTAGGCCAGCAACTATTCTACAGCCAGAGCTGAGAGAAGAGGGCAATGCAGAGTTATTCAGGATAAACAACTTCCAACTCATTGCTGCTGCTGCTGCTGCTGGGATTGCTCTATCTGCTGTTTTCTTTGCCTGGAAGCTCAAGCATTAACTGAAAAGGTCTTAAAATGATAGTTCACCCCAAAATGAAAATTTTGTCATTATAGACTCACCCACATGTTTCATGAAACCCATATAATTCTTTTATTTTTTTGATGAAACACAAAAGGGACTTAAGAAGAATGTCCTGGCTGTTCTTTTCCAATGAACAACAGTGGATAGTAACTGCTGCTGTCAAGTTTAGAAAAGGACAAAACGTACCATAAAAATATACCATACCACTAATATACCAAGTATTTTAAAGCCGGAGCGGACTGAAATTTTAGTTACTCACTGAAAATCTTGCCTTCAATCCTTCATAACTTCTGTCACCAAACTCTTTTGTGGTTTCTTCCTTATGTATTTATTTTCATGTGTGTATATTTGGGGCTATATATAATACTTGTCTGCCATGTGCCTAATGCATGCCTTGTATGCCAGGGCCGTTAATGAATTTGACTGCCGTTGCAACTGTAAAATCAGATTCACTGCTAATAAATGGAGTATCTTTTTAATAATTTGGAAAAACTAGCTTGACAGGTATTACATTGTACAACAATTGGTTGTATTGTCAATTGTAAAACATTTCAAGAATACAAGGAGCTGTCGATAACCCCTATTGGACATTAATAGAAAGCTAATTTGGCTTTAATTTGACTTCCTCAAGCATTATGTAGTAGACTGTACAATTGTTCCAAGCCTCTCCGTTAGCCCCCTCAGAAGATTCTGCAGCCGTGTTTGTTCTCAAACAAATCTCTTGTTATCTTGCTTCTCATGAATCCTCATTCACAGAACTCTCAATTTCATCACCGTCTTGTATTTTGAAGGCAGTTTGACTTATGTGAGACTGTCTAACAAACACTTTCTATTTTACTGGAACATCAAACCATACACACAGGAAGTATTGTGAATAAACATTGTGAATGACTCGTCAGTGCCCAGTTTCACAGACAAGGCTTAATCCTAGTCCCAGACTAAACTGCAAGCTGTCTTCATTGAAAGCAACTTGCACTGACATATCTTAAAATATATAAGTGCCATTGTTTTTTCTCAAAATGCACACCAGTAATATCTTTTTCTAAGGCACGTTTATAAAAGCTACTTAAATGTTCTAATTTAACTAAATCCTGGCTTAATCTAAGCCCTTTCTGTGAAACCAGGCCTAAATGTAATATTTTAATCAGCAGTTGCACTTGCATCTACACTTTTTGATATGAAGTTTAGACATCTATGATTGAACATGATTTTAAATGCACTATGTTGAATTGTTACTAATGATCTTTTTAAGTACCGGCATTATCTCTGGGCCTTTATTTTAGGGGAATATTTATGCTTAGGCTAAACTGTCTTGTTTTTTGTGTACTGGTCATTCTTGATCATGCGCAGTCTTAATGATTTCCAGGAATGCTTCTGAAATAAAATGTCCTACCTTGAGTCTTTCTGGTCAGTCATCATAAGCATAGAAGACTGTAAGGGTTTTCAATGATGATGCGTGCAGTGTTGTTATTGTGAAGCGCGCCACCTGCTGGTGATGAAGATAACTTGATCGCCAATGTAGACTGTGAACTTGATTGGCTCGATGCGATTTTAGTTGACAGGAGAAGCTCATTCATTGGTGACGCGAGTAACTTGTAAACAGCGACGTAAACATTTTCTATATCGACCTAAATAACAAATTGAAATACTGACAATGCATTTATATTTGTTAACGGTGATTTTTCTTCTTGATAATCGATGTAGAGATTTTTGTCAAACGACATAATGGAGCTGAACGGCTTTAACTGTGACGGCGAGGGATGTGCCGACGAGCAAGCGGAAGGATCGACAGCGCTTAAGCTGCCTCGATCAAAGACGGAGACGTCATGTAGCATAATTGCTACACTGGGAGCAGACAGTGCAGCGGCCGGTGGCAGTGCACCCATAGAGCAGCGGATGTCAAAATCGACGCCGGCGATGCTGAGGCTCGATTCGCTGAAAAAAAACAGGCCGCGTAGGTGAACCATCTTGTGTTATGGTGATAAGTAACGGGGTTAACGGAGCTCATGCTCACATCATAGTGATAAAAATGTCGAATATAAATAAATAAAACCTGTAGTCAGATATTTGATAACCAAGTTTGTCAATTTTGTACGCTCACAATTAACATCGATTAACACTTGCTAGAATTTTTTTTAAATCGGAGGTTCCTTTTAATCTGCAAAAACAAAATAAGCACTAGTCTTGGAATTAAATATTGCTTAAATTATAGATTATGTATAATTTATAATTTTTATAATTTGGATTTAGAAATAAACGTAACGTTAACACAATTCAGAATATTTGCACAAGGAACTGATAGCACTACAGTCTAATTTCCAGTGGATGAATTTAATAAGCAAATGGTTCTTAACTAGATTTTTTTTCAGGTATTTTATATTAGACAATAAGTGGCGACCCAACACTAAAGTAAAATTGTGCAGAAGTATATACATATACAGTACATAGTGTGTGTGTATGTATATATATATATATATATATATATATATATATATATATATATATATATATATATATTCACACACATACGCACTGGCCACTTTATTAGGTACATCTTACTACTACTGGGTTGGACCCCCTTTTCCCTTCAGAACTGCCTTGAAGTGATAGCATCACACAGTTACTGCAGATTTGTCAGCTGTACATCCATGATGCGAATCTCCTGTTCCACCACATCCCAGAGATGCTCTATTGGACTGAGATCTGGTGCCTGTGGAGGCCATTTGAGTATAGTGAACTCATTGTCGTGTTCAAGAAACCAGTTTGCGATGATTTGAGCTTTGTGACATGGTGTGTTATCCTGCTGCAAGTATCAGAAGATGGGTACACTGTGGTCATAAAGGAATGGACATGGTCAGCAACAATACTCAGGTAGGCTGTGGAATTTAAACAATGCTCAATTGGTACTAAGGGACCCAAAGTGTGCCAAGAAAATATCCCCTACAACATTACACCACCATCTGCCTGAACAGTTGATACAAGGCAGGATGGATCCATGCTTTCATGTTGTTTTACGCCAGAATCTGACGCTACCATCTGAATGTTGCAACAGGAATCGAGACTCAGGCAACGTTTTCCTATCTTCTATTGTCCAATTTTGGTGAGCCCGTGCAAATTGTAGCCTCAGTTTCCTGTTTTTAGCTGACAGGAGTGTCACCCGGTGTGGTCTTCTGCTGCTGTAGCCCATTTGCTTGAAGGTTTGACGTGCTGTGCGTTCTGAGATATTCTTCTGCACCTCGGTTGTAATGAGTGGTTATTTGAGTTACTGTTGCCCTTCTATCAACTCAATCAAGTATGGCCATTCTCCTCTGACCTCTGGCATCAACAAGGCATTTTCACCCACAGAACTGCCACTCATTGGATATTTTATCTTTTTCGGACCATTCTCTGTAAACCCTAGAGATGGTTGTATGTGAAAATCCTAGTAGATCAGCAGTTTCTGAAATACTCAGACCAGCCCGTCTGGCACCAACAACCACACCACTTTCAAAGTCACTTAAATAACCATGTGATTGACTGATTAGATATTTCCTTCAACAAGCAGTTGAATAGGTGTACCCAAAACAGCCGGTGTGTATGTGTATATATATATATATATATTTGTGCATCTGCCATCTCAGATGTTTTGATATTATGATACAAGTACAATAATTTTAATAATAACCTATTAAACTAATATTTAATATGAATAAATTTGGCAATTTTACTCATTGTAGTGTTGACATTGTCAAGTGCCACCATTTAACCCTGCCCAAGTGATTGTACGAATAACCAATATTTCTACTTGATTTATGAGAAATATAAGTTAATCATTAACTACATTTCAATTTATTTAAAAACAAGCTTAAATAAGATTTTATTTTTATTCTTGTTTACTTGCAGAAAATGTGTTTAAAAAATGCACAAGGTACTCAAGTCACTTACCTGTCATTGGTCCCCAGCTTTCCCATGGTTTGGCATGGACATTGGTGGCACATTGGTGAAGCTGGTCTACTTTGAGCCCAAAGACATTACAGCAGAAGAAGAGCAGGAGGAGGTGGAGAGTCTGAAAAGCATCCGTCGCTACCTCACCTCACACACCGCCTATGGCAAAACAGGTATTCGAGATGTCCATCTGGAGCTGACTGACCTATCCCTTTGGGGTCGCAAGGGCAGCCTGCACTTCATTCGCTTTCCTACGCACGAGCTGCCTACCTTCCTGCAGATGGGCCGAGACAAGCACTTCTCCAGTCTGCACACCACCCTCTGTGCCACTGGAGGTGGTGCATTTAAATACGAGGATAACTTCCGTACAGTATGTCCAAGCTCACGCTGTTTCACTTTGACCTCTTCTATGCAGTCTGTTTAACTAAATGGCTCACTGTGCTGTCTCTCTTCTCTTAGATGGCCAATCTGCAGCTGTTGAAGCTAGATGAGCTGGACTGTCTGATAAAGGGGGTTCTGTATATTGACTCGGTTGTCCCAAGTGGTCTATCCGAATGTTACTATTTTGAGCACCCAACAGAACCTGACCGTTGCGAGCAGAAGGCATACAACCTGGAGAACCCCTATCCTTTGCTGCTTGTCAACATTGGCTCAGGTGTCAGCATACTGGCTGTATACTCCAAAGAAAACTACAAGCGTGTCACTGGAACCAGGTTGGTCATGGCTTTATAATTTTGCAATAATTTCCTAATAAGTTTAACCAATAAAATTGGATTTTACTGTAAAGCTATGGTAATTTTTTCAATCTCCCCTCCAGTCTTGGTGGTGGCACATTTCTAGGGCTGTGTTGCCTGTTGACTGGATGCTCCACCTTTGAGGACGCATTGGCAATGGCCACTGAAGGGGAAAGTACACGTGTAGATAAACTAGTCAGGGACATCTACGGTGGTGACTATGAGCGATTTGGCTTGCCAGGATGGGCTGTTGCCTCCAGGTACAGGCATATACACTACAGTTCAAACATTTGAGGGCATTTGTTATGTTTTTTTAATGTTAAAGGGTCAGTTCACTCAAAAATGAAAACAATGGTCATCAATTACTCACCCTCATGTTGTTCCAAACCTGTAAGACTTCAGTTCATCTCAAAATTAAGATATTTTCAATGAAATCTGAGAGATTTCTGTCCCTCCATTGACAGCTACGCAACTACCGTCAACTTAATAATGAGATTGTAAAACTAATCCATATGAATTGAGCGGTTTAGTCCAAATTTCCAAATTAGTGTCTTTATTTGTGTTTCGAAGATGAACGAATGTCTTACTGGTTTGGAACAATATGATGGTGAGTAAATGATGATGGAATTTTTAGGTGAACTAACCCTTTAATGGGCTGCATCTATTTGAATCTATTATTATTATTATTAATAATTATTATTATTTTATAATAACTGGCTTACAATTCAAAATAAGCTACATTTTCAACAGCCAATACTCCAGTCTTCAGTTTCACATGATATGTTGATTTGGTGCTCAAGAAACATTTCTTAGCATTATCAATGTTAAAAACACACGTGCTGCTTAATATTTTTTTGATTAATAGAATAGAAACTTTTGTAGCATTAAAAATGTTTTTTGCTGACATTTTTCATCAATTTAATGCATCCATATAGAATAAAAGTATTAACTTCTTTCCAAAAAAATCTTTTTGACACCAAACTTTTGAATGGTACACTCCTAAAAATAAAGTTTCCAAAAGGAGCATTTCGCAGTGATGCCATGTTTTTTTGTGAATAACATTTTAATAATTTAAAGAAAATGTTTCCACTATAAAGAAGCTTTTGTACAATGGAAAGGTTCCATGGATGTTAAAGGGGTGGTTGATTATGATTTCACTTTTCTAACTTTAGTTAGTGTGTAATGTTGCTGTTTGAGCATAAACAACATCTGCAAAGTTACAATGCTCAAAGTTCAAAGCAAAGGAAGATATTTGCTTTTAAAGAAATAGTTTTTGACTACAACAAACGCTGATTGGGACTACACGACATTCCTCCCGGATTAGTGACATCACCAACCCTAAAATTTACATAAACCCCGCCTTCGAGAACACGCAGTCCATGTTGAGAAGAGGAAGAGTTGTTGTAGACAAGCACATTTGTGAGTCTGCTCATGCTGTTGCATCCGTTCTTTCACATGCAATACAGTACGTAACACAAATGCAATAGCATTTCACTCTGTAGGCATCTTACAACAGTTCCCACACGAGCGATTTATAGATTATCATGACAGAATATGCTAATCAATGATTTGAAGATAGTAAACTTCACATCAGCAACATAAATTCATCAACTAACCATTCAAAAACGTCCTGTTGTATGTTGTCACCTCCTCTTGAGTCTCTCCATCATTGTCCGACTCCAGTTTAAACATAAAAGGCAGAACAGTTTCTGACATTTTAGTGCTTGTCTGCATGAGGAGCTGCTGACACACACACACACACACACACACACACACACACACACACAGGAGCTGTTGAAGCTCCGCCCTCTGTGCTGGGAGCAGCAGCTCATTTGCATTTAAAGGGGGACACACGAAAGGATGCGTTTTTACTGACCCTCAAAAAGAGACAACTTTAACATGCTGTACAAAATTATCTGTAGGGTATTTTGAGCTAAAACTTCACATACACTCTCTGGGGACAACAGACTTGTTTTACATATTGTAAAAAGGGGCATTATACCACCTCTTTAAATATTCTTCATGGAACCAAAGATGCCAATAAAGTATCTTTATTTTTAAGAGTCTATACTACTAATACACGTAGGCCTATATGGCGAACAATTGCAATGTTATTCATTATATGATACTGTTATCATTTTAAGATGTTTCTGTTATGACACATATAATCAATATAATGTGTATGTATGCTTTTTTGTAGCTTTGGGAACATGATGTGCAAGGAGAAGAGAGATTCAGTCTCAAAGGAGGATCTGGCTAGAGCAATACTTGTCACCATCACAAACAACATTGGCTCAATCACACGCATGTGTGCACTTAACGAGGTACACATGTACACCCACACTATAAATCACTATTATGTTGTCCTTGCCCTTGTCTGTCAGCCTCTTTACGGTGCTGCCTTGTGAAATCTGGATCAAGCAGCATTGTACAGGGCTATGAGAGACCAGGGGCCAATCAACTCGTTGGAAACTTCTCTTAAAACAAAATTGCATTTTCAGGATGAATGCTTATCCTGAGTTTCTCCTATTTAGAACATTGAAAGAGTGGTGTTTGTTGGGAACTTTCTGCGAGTGAACACGTTATCCATGAAGTTGCTCGCTTATGCTTTGGACTACTGGAGCAAAGGACAACTCAAAGCCCTTTTCCTTCGACATGAGGTGTGTGTGAGTCTGTATAATACACCCAAAGCTCAAACAATATCTAAACAAATCATTCATAACCATTTTATTTTTGTTTTTCAGGGATATTTTGGTGCGGTTGGTGCACTTTTGGAATTAACAAACCCATCCTGATCTACTAATCAATCTCAGTTCATGTCTTTTTCCAAAAGACGTATTTATGCAAACAGACCAAAGTTGCCTTCAAATATCAGACCATACCCTCAACTACCACATACCAAATATACTAAGTCACTACAATAATATTATACATTCAGGTCAAACAATCAGGATAAACCGCATGGAAATACTAGTTTTAAGAATTGCTGCAAGCTTTAAAAATGTTAAACCCTTTAAACTTTTTCCACGTCTTGTATGTCAAAATCAACAGCTGATATGAGAATAAAGCAATAAGATCTGGACTAAAGCTTTCACTTGCAACACTTTTTTTTTTAAATACTGAAATGTGTCAGCTATCATCTTTTACCGTTAATGGTTATGGATTGATTTTGCATCAAGCAGCCGTTTGCTCAAAAGCATTCAGATATTAATCAAGCACCTTTTTTCTTCTCTATTATTTATTTAACTGATGCAACGTAAATGCAAAATTAGTAAATATAATTGCTGTAGATGTCTGAAAACAGTTATTCAGTGTTCAGAACTAGAATGTCGTGGATATACGTAGCTCATATTATGTTTGTAGAAAACAAGTGTTGTGTTGCTTGACAGCATTTTGCATAAAAAACTATTAGAGAGAAAGGGACCAGGCAAAACTTTGACCTATTAGGGAGGTGAACAAAAAATATTACAATATGGATAATTCTCCTCTTCAAAGATGAGAACATGTCTTATTGTTTTTTGGGTTTTTTACATTCGGAATAATTTTGGTGTCCCTGTTGCTGCAACATTGTATGAAACAACACAAAACCAACATGTGCTCTGTTACCATCTCCTCATAGTCTTTTGTATATTACTTGCTTGATTGCTCATGTCTGTACAAGTAATAGGCAGTTTGTTCCTACACCTGTAAATATTATGTCTTGCGTATTGTGTTCTACAACAAAATGTACTTTTTAAATCCAAATAATTGTATATTTTCTTTGTAATAAAATATGTAAATCACAATATAATTAGGCTTCCTCATGCTTTTGACAGGCAGAAACATTTAAATCGAATGTAGTACTGGTAACACTTTACAGTGAGCAATACATTTGTTACAGTATTTATTTGTTAACGTTAGTTCAAAATACAGTTCAAAATAAACTTCATTGTTAGCTCAGGTCCATCAAATAATATTTACAGATACAACTTTTGATTTGAATAATGTATTAGTAAAAACTGAATTTTTTAACTAAGATTAATGAATGCTTTAGGAGTATTTGTAAAATATATTATAAAATGTTGTATATATATTATATATATAATATATATACATATATATAATATTGTAAAATGTTACCCTATTACTAGCAACATGTGATTTTTAAGCATTTGAATTTAAATTTCACGAAGATCAAAATCCCTCCATGCTATTTTACAAACGTAAAACGTGACCAGAAGAACGTTCCATGGACAGTAATAAAATCTTTTCCTGAACTGTGAAAGGGCTATGTGTGTTTTTCCTCAAATAAATCCTGCCCCTTTTTCATTCGAGTCAAGTCGTCCACGAGTCAGCTCCACCTCTCCCTCCTGTGTGCTCCGTCTTTCCCATCTCTCCCTCTCTCTCTCTCTCTCTCTCTCTCTCTCTCTCTCTCTCTCTCTCTCTCTCTCTCTCTCTCTCTCTCTCTCTCTCTCCCACCCGCAAGACTGTCCAGCTGGCAATTCACTCCCATTACAGTCATTTATCACCGCTCATTAGGTGCCTTTCTTTGCTTCATACAAGGTCTCGCTCCTGAAACAGGTATCCCGTTCTTTTCTGGATGCTTTTCAGGTTCTGTGCATAAATACAAACCGCATGAAACTGTGCTAAGATTGTGTGGGAAGAAACCGACTAACTTGAGGTAAGGGAAAAATGAAAATGGTCTGCCTTTTTTTATTCGTCTGTGAGTAACGTATTGCAAAGTCATAAAAGTTTACTCTTTTGTGGAAAAGTGTCAAATAGGCTTCTGTTGAATAGCGTGTTTGATCATCTGAGAGAAAGCAGCTGGACGCCAAGTAGCCTACACAAGACAAACGTTATATCTCAGTTTTATCAATAAAATATGTCAATGCATTTTTTAACTATATAAGCTATGCAACGGAAGTTTCTTTTCTCCTCATCCGCTTGTATTTCTTAAGAGTAGACAGCAGTGTTCAACGGTCCTTTCTTTGCGCAGACGTTAAGACCTGCACTAGATTTGGAGTCATTGTAAATAAATATATAAACATTTTTATTTCGCCGTCACATGTTTAGGAACTTAAATTTAAATTGTAAATTGGTCCACTAACAACATACCCCTATAATCTCCTCATACGATGGGATCCAGATCTGGCTGAGTCTCGCCGTTACCTCAGCACATTTGTTTATATAAGCGTTTCAACTTGATGTTTACAGATGACATGATTTAAAATCGTGTACTTAATGCTGTCAGTTTGATTAAAATATGATTACAGTTGAAATACCATTATAATGGCATGTGCTTGGGAATCATGTGTTCCTGAGCTACCGAGAATCTGTTTTCAATTGCGCGCCAGTCTCTTTACCTTGTATAATTGGATCCATCCACGGTAGGAAAAGTCGTTTGTCTATGCAACTTTGACATGCTTTAACACGTTTTGCACATGTAACATTCTTGAAATTAATAATATGACGTCTTATAAAGATTGAAAAGGCCTATGTGGATCAGCGTTAGTAGCCTACTTTATTACAAAAGTGATAAATATGAGACATTGATGTAAAATAAAGGTAAACAGAATAGTTTATTTGTATTTCATATCCAGTCAAGCTGTCATGTTGACAAATTATGCAAGTATGAACATTTTAGAGTTTGCCATTTTATTCCCAAAAATGTTTACATTTTGACTTCCATCACCATCATTTCCATTGTACGGAAATGACACCGTGGTGCAAATGTTCATTGCAGAAATGAAATAATTCCTATGGGATACATTTCCTCAACTGTGTGACATTGTTAAGGGTCACACTTTATATGAAGTGGCCTTAACTACTATGTACAATAAAGACCCACAAGACTGTGGATTTACTGTGCAATTACATGTTGTTCTGGAAAATTCCCACATTTACTTCTAATGAGTTTAATGTATGGTTATATTTGGGAGTAAAGGTATGGGGTTAGAGTTAGATATTGGGGTAATGGTTGAGTTACATTAAGAGGTAAAGTGTATCAAAAAATGCAAATTAAATGCAAGTGCTTTTAATGTAATTACAATGCATCAACATGTAGCTACATTGTTGTATCAAATGGTATAGTTAAGCCCACCTAATATAAAGTGTGCCCAAATTAAGTAAAGCTAATTGAAAAGTGAGTTTTAAGAGGGTCTATTTTCTTAAAGTTCACTGGACCAAAAGTGGCTATATTTAAATGAAATATTAGGGAATCACCCTTATATGAGGATCTGCATGTAAAGGCCATAGAGTTAGTGAAGTATTTATATGGATTTAAGTTTGTGTTGTGACTTGATATGCAAATGAAGGTAATGCAAAGATGCTGTCTAGTCCCAAAGTTGACAGTTGAAGGGCATGTGTTTGGGTAACGGGTCTGTACCCGCTCACAGCACAGCGGTACTCAAGATTTGCATTCCTTTGTGGCCTACAGGCTCCAGAGTGACTTGTCTGTTAAGCTGTTGTTACATTAGTAAAATCCTATAACCGCACTGGTGAGGGGCTGTTATATCATCATCATCATCATCACAATTTTCAGTCCAATGTTGTACTATACAAAGGGTTTAAACTATTCTGTCTACAAACATTATAAGATGAACCTCATGTCATTCACACATGCAGTCAGTGGATGGCTCAGTTAAATGTTTTACTACTTCCTTAAAGTCAATATACCAGCTGGTAATAATGACTACTGAATCAAAGGAGAGTGCTGTATACTGCTGTATTACATTTGGGCATGTTTTATTGCTAATTGAAAAAATTAGTTTTGAATCCAGAAAATTACATTTACAGCTTGTTCAACCCAGGTTTTAATTCATGTATATTTTTTGTAAACCCTGAAACCGCTTATGGTGTTCAAAATATCAAAATAGGTACTTGTACATAAAAGTATTGAGTATAAGTTTATGTTGACTAATGTGTGTGTCAAAAGTAGTAGTTGTCAGTTTCCTACCCACTTTTTCTACAATACACCGGGTATCCCAGGGTGTGTTGGGAATCCGGGAGACATGCATAAACCTTTGATCTGTGGGTGAATCTCAAGAAATCATATCTGAGACACATTTTGCCATCCACTATAAAAAATATTTTTTAATAAAACAAATTTGTATATTTTACAAGAAAATACTTAGTATTTCTACTTCTTTCTATTTCATGATTAATTCAGTGTGTTACTTGCCATTTCTTTGTAGAATTTACTAGCAGTTTCTGAATGAAAATTGTTTCGAAGTAAATCCTACACCAGTTTTTTTTTTTACGGTAATCAGAATTAAAAAAATTCTTGGCAAAAAAAACCCCCTTAAAAATAGGCTTTATTTCGGCAGGAATTGGAAGTTGTGTGATAGTCTTTTCTTGCCTATTGTGAAATATTAACCAAAGTGAAATGGCTTCTCGAACAAGAAAAAAAATGTTGTGCAGATTGTGGTATGCTTATGCTGTGATATCATGTGAGTGACGGGTTGTCCTGCCCTTGCACCTTTAAATGCGTCATCAGAGAAGAGATGTTGCTACAAGTGGAAGGGGAAGTTATTTTGATTAAAGATTATAAGGGAACATGAATTAAAAAAAATAAAGATGTGCATGGATTTATTATTCAATAAATACTGCAATCTTCATTTAAAAAATAAGTTATTATAAATCATTATGGTGACTTAAATTGTCTTTAAGTAATAAACAATTTTGCAGTGAAATGTGACCCAGACATATTCCCAGGTTTAATTAGCTTCCTCCTATCTCATCGAATTTGCTGTAGAAGTGACCAGCATGCACTATAAATTTAACAGTGAGCTGGAACATGTTCTGTGTGAGCAATTCTGTACACATGATAGTGAACAAATCAAAACATAGTCGCACTCACACAACAGTAAGCGTGTTTCCCCTCTTTGTTTCTATTCCCTGCTGTAGAGCCACACATGGAGCCGTTTCAGTGGTTGCTACACATTGTTGTCTTCTTACATAATGCTTGGATTCAATCATGCTTTGCCCAAACCACACCGCCAGTACGCTCAAGCCCCACACCGACCCCTCAGACGGCACAGGGGCCAGAGACTCTGAAGTTCCGTCTGTCTGGTTTCCCCAGGAAACACAATGAGGGGCGAATTGAGGTGTTTTACAAAGACGAGTGGGGGACCATCTGTGATGATGACTTCTCATTGGCCAATGCCCATGTCCTCTGTCGCCAGCTTGGCTTTGTGTCCGCCACGGGCTGGGCACACAGCGCCAAGTATGGGAAGGGCACAGGTAAATGTGCCTGCTCTCATTCGCACATTCACTCTGACCAGATATAAAGCGATATCTGCATGCCTGGTATGTGCTCAGAGAGGTTGTGTTTGTTTCAGGGAAGATTTGGCTTGACAATGTGCAGTGCAGTGGTAGTGAAAGGAGTGTGTCGGTTTGTAAGTCTCGTGGCTGGGGCAACAGTGACTGCACTCATGATGAGGACGCTGGAGTGATCTGTAAAGATGAGAGACTGCCGGGATACATGGACTCTAACGTTATAGAGGTAAAGGACCCTACACCAGTGTTGGGGAAAGTTACTTTGTCAAATGTTAGTGCTTCAACTTTAACTTATTTCAGTTAGTTGCCTAGGCAACATTTCAAATTTGTAGTTTGGTTGAAGTTTATCGTCTAATGGTTTTTTTTTTTTCAGCTTCATTTCAATTAACACATTTTTTTTTTTTTAAGTTTTAGGTTTAGTAAACAATAATAACCCTGATCTAACATGCAGGAAGCACTCCAAGCACTGCTTTCTCACATGCTTCTTCACTCTTCTTGTTTGACTGTCCACATAGATTCTATTCTTTGCGTTGTGCGTTTCTCTCAGGTGCGGGTAGATGAGAATAAAGTGGAGGAGGTCCGTTTGCGTCCTGTGTTTACCATGGCAACTAAACGGATGCCGGTCACTGAGGGAGTGGTGGAAGTCAAGAATAAGGACGGGTGGGCTCAGATCTGCGATAATGGTTGGACACCCAAAAATTCTCGAGTGGTTTGTGGCATGATGGGATTCCCCCACGAGAAGAAGGTCAACAAGAGCTTCTACAAGTGAGTGTTGATGACATGTTGAAGATAGGGCAGGACTTTTATACATCAGGATTGTGATTGGCCATGGAAACATTGTTACAAAAAAAAACCTACTAAAACCATTTTTACACAGATGAATATTGCTCTTTTTAGACTTACTAGTCTGATTTGAGCATTTGTGTATTCATATGTCTTGTGTGTATTTCATTATACTGTGGCTGTTTAGCCAATGAGAGAGGAAATTATGTTTACTTTCTCAGTCATCCGTGAAATGCAGTTTCGCCTAGCAGCATACACACAGTTTAAACCACAGACAAACACCTGAAGAAGGAAACTATTGCGTAGGTGCATGGCATTCATGCACCCTAATTAGTAGAAAGCACACTGGGGTCTCATCCCCCGAAACCAGTGGAATGTCACAAGAATGTTCCACTTACAGGAATAAGCCCTTTGTAAAACACATATGGATTTAGTTTCCAGACCTAGACTTAGACAAGACAACCAGTGAAGATTTTATAATGAGTAGAAGCTTAGAGGATGTCTGTGTGCCTCCACTGTACGCCTGTCTGCATTTATTTCCCATGTGTTGTTTTTTAGACTATATGAAGGTTTCATTTCTCAACCTGTCTCCCTACGGCACGTACGCACCATTACCGACCCCACATTCCTGAATCAATTGCAAACTGTGACTGATTAGGTTTCCATAACCTCAGGAAATCTGAATCTGAAAAAATGTCATAAGTTGACATCTTTAAAGCATGACAAAAGATTATTAAAACTTAATGATTTAGAATGTACTTTAAAGTAAAACTTTTAATTTGACCATTACAAAGTGCAATTTTTAAAAGTGCGTTAAGAAACAGTGAACGAATACTCTCTTCAAGTACACTTAAGTTGCCTTTTATTTCATTAATATTATATTATCTACAAGTACATTTTTTTTTTATTCTACACTTTGAAGCACACTAAATGCACATTCAATACAAATAAGCAAACTTCTTTTTCACAATAGAATGACCATTTCTATCAAGTAAGTGTTTTGGTGATGCAGATGCTACACAACCTTTCCTATCTCAGACAGCCTGAACTGTCCTGAAGTGGACAAAGAGAAAGAAAGATACAGTAGTCAGTGTGTATGTGTGCTTGACCCCATTTCCCTGTTTTCAACAGGCATCTCAGAAAGAGATCTGCTGAGCCAAAAGCTAAAGTTAAAGTAACAGCGGCCAGGTACCATCTGAGGGAAAGAAACCAGTAGTGTTCTTTCCCTAGAAGACTGAAGCACATATCGTGACTTTAGTAGTGATCTTAAACGCAGCACTATTAGTGTTTGTAATCCTCTAACTAACTTCAATCTAATGCGTGCTTCAGTCAATTATCCTATTTTGTGATTGAGTTGTGTTGATTTGCTCTCTCAGTGAGGTGTGTGTGTGTGTGTGTGTGTGTGTGTGTGTGTGTGTGTATCTGAGAGAGTGGTGGACGTAACATTTCCCCATGAAGAACTTATTACCATCTGTTAGTTTTACTCACATAGTTTTGAGATGAGGCTGTGCTTGTGTAAGAGTTAAAGCTTTTGAGGGAGATATCTTGAAACAGAATCTTTTATAATAATACTAACACAATCCCTTCTTCTGCTTACTGCACGTTCACCTCAGATATGTGCGCTTCTAACGTGCTTGTTTCGATGTGTATATAACAGGCATGGTAAAGTTAAATCACCTCTAACAATTGTTTTAATTGATGTGGTATTTTGTAGTTCTCATTTTACAAAGTTTCTGTTTCTGTCACCTAACGTAATTATTATATACCTAATAACTTGTGACGCACTGCATCTTGTTAAATCTTTTAAAAAAATAAACTTAAATCTCATTGCCTTCTTTTCCATGCAGCTGGTATGCATATGTGTGCACATGCATGCTGGATGTTGCAGTGGACATTTTAGTGTTTCTGAATGCTTAATGGATGTTTGCATTACAGGCAGGGGCCCAAAGCTAAGGCTATCACTAAAACTAGCTCTAAGCCTAAACCGGGCAAATCAGCTGCAGATAAAAGGTAACCTTGGTAAAAAGGGGAAACATACAGTACAATGCCTTCATGTCTCAGACCTTTCTCAGACCTTTCTGACCTTTTCTTTTGTTCTCTAAATCTAAATGTGTTGCCAGTCAGAAAGGCTGCATAACAGGTTATTCTGCAGCCTAAACACAACCTATAACGAATTATTGAAATTGGTTAAAAGATAGAGAAGCCTTCTAGAATAAACAATATGTAGACATACACTGCCATTCAAAGGTTTGGAGTCAAAGATATATTAATCACTTTTTATTGCCAATGTGTGAACAGCTTGAAACGAAACTTAAAAAACGAGACCTTCCCTGACTTCCTAGGTTGTCTATAAAAGCCTGAAGACTGATTTTAATGTGAAGAACTCGGGACGTTTTTGCCGGGAAAATCAAAAGGATATGACGTTTCTGCCTGCTCCCGAGAGCCTCTTCTGTTCAGTGATACATGAAGCGAATGCTGCTTATACAGTGTTCAGGATGATGCCGAAAGAGCCATTCGGGACTGTAATGTCAGTGTTTAATGCAAAGAAAAGGGATTCATTCATTCAAACTATAGTCTCACATAGCCAGATCTATATAGTATATAGTCTCAAATATAGGCCCAAACTATCATAACAGTGTCATTTTAATTACCTCATCTGTTGACATGATGCCGAGGCAGAGATGCTGCAAACATTCACATTGCTATGATCAGATACTTTCTTAACTGCTTGCTGTTTTCTCATCACTGTCATTTTTGATGTGTTTATTTTGTTATTGTTAACAGTATTTGGCTGCAAAGGTATTTCCAACTTCGCCATAAGTATATCGCACTGGGCATTGAATCACGTTCAAACCCCTGTACGTAACGTTACGTGTGCACGAGCGCAAGCACGAGCAGTAAGTTGCTGGCTGCAGTTCACTTAACAGCCACCGGTGTCGCTAATAACAAAGGTTTCTGAATTCTACATATAGCCCCTTTAAATTGATCAAAAATGTCATTAAAGACATTTATAAAGTTATAAAAGATTTGTATTTAAAATAAATGCTGTTCTTTTGAAATTTGAAACTTTTTTTAACATTGATAATAATAATAATAAAGGTTTTTTGTGCTCCAAATCAGCATATTAGAATGATTTCAGAAGGGTCATGTGACACTGAAGAATGTACTACCTTGATGAATGATTTCACTGAGTAATGGCTACTGAAAATTCAGCTTTGCCATCACAGGAATAAAAAATATTTTAAAATATATTCAAATAGAACAGTTATTTTAAATTATTTTTTTATTATCAAATAAATGCAGCCTTGGTCAGCAGAAACTTCTTTCAAAAACACTTTTTTTTTTCAAAAACAGAAAAAAAATGTACCGACCACAAACCTTTGAATGGTAGTGTACATAATGCAATTTTGTTGTGCCGTTGTATTTCATTCTTAAGGACAGGAATGAGAATGAGATGAGTTTATTCAATATACTGTCCAAAATTAATAAAATGCAGGAAAAAAAGCATCTCCAATATTTCAGTTGAAAATATGTGTGACTTATAGAAATGATGCTGATTACATCTACACAAGAATATTGCAGTAGGTGTTGAGTGTGTAAACATCTCAGGCTTAACTTGATTATGGACCTTAATCTGAAAAGGATGTGCATGTAAACATGGTAAGTGTGTCTTTCAATTCCCTCTCAGGCTGTATGCTGAGCGGCAGAAGAATCGCTTCCTGGTTCATTCAGTGGCATGCTTAGGCACAGAAGTGCACTTGGCTGCATGTCCTCTAGAGTTTAACAATGGCAATGCCACAGAGTCGTGCCCTGGAGGAATGCCTGCTGTGGTCAGCTGTGTACCTGGTCCACTGTACGCTCAGAGTACTGCCATGAGGAAGAAACTCAAGATGCAGGTAAAGTGTGTTCTTGTGTATGATACATGCAAAAGGCTCACTTTTACATGTATTTCATTAGCGCTGTGGTTACTAATTATTTTAAACTTTCTTCCTCTCTTTCTCATCAGTCTACTATCCGCCTGAAGGGTGGAGCGAAACATGGTGAGGGCCGTGTCGAGGTGTTGAAGGGCAGTGAATGGGGGACGGTTTGTGATGATCGCTGGAACCTGCTCTCTGCCAGTGTCGTATGCAGAGAATTGGGATTCGGCTCTGCCAAAGAAGCCCTCACAGGCGCCCGCATGGGACAAGGTAGGAATGCAAAGGAGCCTTATTACCTGATCAGTGACTTCATCTCTCTCATCTCTGAGGTCATCAGAGATAACAACCCATCACTGAATAATATAAATGCCCTCATTTATTACCCTACTCCCTGGAATATTTCATTCTGATTGGTCAGTTGCTACAATCTGATAATGACCAGGAAACTATAATTGACCGTTGACCCTGGCAAACCAGTCTCCTATATAGCTATGCTAGTTTTATATCGTGTAACTAAAGCATTGATTTCTTTAATCTGCCCTGGACGTAACAGCTTAAAAGCGCATGGATTTGTGGACATCCATTTTGTCCAGCCTTTCATTTGGAAATGTATTTTGCATTGTAGCGACATTCATACATTTTTAATTGTGGCCTATGCGTTCTACATTTGGCCACTGTTTTACATGGGTAAAGTTGTTAGTTACAAACGTTTGTTTTAGCTGTGTCAGTATGAATTTGACATTTTACTATGCATATGCTTCTGTGTTTTCTCTCAGGGTTGGGGCCTATCCATATGAATGAGATGCAGTGCACAGGTCATGAGCGCTCTCTGTGGAACTGCCGCTATAAAAACATCACTGCTGAGGACTGCAAACACACTGAAGATGCTTCAGTCCGCTGTAATGTCCCATATATGGGCCATGAGAAGACGGTCAGAGCAACACATACTCATACTCATTCTTCTTTTAGTTGTGTATTTGTTATACCAAAATTAAATAATGTATTTATACACATGGTTTACACATGCAAAATAATTTTTACATGTGTTAATTTTATGGCATTTTAACACATTCATAGATCATGTGTCTGTCATTCTGATGTTTTCAGAAACTGTATATTACACCCACTTGCATCTATTGCTTGTTTCTCAATTCAAGGAGAACACAGCAATGATCAAATGAATGAATGATGTTGTGTTCAATATTCATTCTGACTCAAAATGGATGACTGGAGTGTTAGGTATAATTGTCTGTATCAAGAGACAATTACTGTAATTAATCATCTGTTGCGATTTACGATTATGATCTCAACAGATGCAACACACCTGAACCATTATGCACCTACTGCTAGAAAATCTCCTTTATGCATGTAATGGTCACCGGGGATAGTTGTCACACTATATATATATATATATATATATATATATATATATATATATATATATATACTTAGTATGTTATTTCCCATAGTATGTCTTTATGAGATAACTGATTTATCTTATATATATATGGTCCAATTACACCAAAACAATTTTTTATGAATTATGTGTGTCAAATTAAAATTCAGATATTCAGATGATTTTTTAATTTATAAAAAAAAGCTGTTTGTAACCACATGATTTTTTAAGTTAATACTTTCATTCAGCAATAGATTGATCACTACAATTGATAAAAGTGACAGTAAAGATATTTCTAATGTTACAAAACATATCTACTTCATATAAATTCTGTCCTTTTAAACTTTTCATTCATCAAAGAATCCTAAAAAAAAAAAAGGTATCATTGTTCCCACAAAAATATCAAGCAGCACTATTTTAAACTTTGATAATAATAATAAATGTGTCTTGAGCAGCAAATCAGCATATTACAATGATTTCTGAAGGATCATGTGACATTAAAGACTGGAGTAATGGCTGCTGGAAAACAATTGTAGCCAAAACTTAGTTTTAAAACAAACAAACAAAAATACAACCTGAGAAATATTCACTAGAGTAAAAAGTGTGACAATTAGTCCCAGTCTCCCCTAAAATCGAATTGAACTCCCTCTTACCCCTTGTCCCTGGTTGTGCCCTGCTCAGGTGCGCATCTTAGGAGGCCGAACTCGCTATGAGGGCCGTGTGGAGGTGTTATATACTGAGGCCAACGGGACGTTGCGCTGGGGTCTGATCTGTGGAGAAGGCTGGGGCACTGAGGAGGCCATGGTTGTGTGCAGGCAGCTGGGCCTCGGGTACGCCAACCATGGTCTGAAAGTAGGATGCTAACAGTAACAGCAACACACACTTGCATGCTAACAATGCCTTGAACTTCCTGCTACCATTGAAAAAAATCCGATGGTGCTGGCTTACACACTCCCTCATACATATTCAAAGCCTTGTACTTTGAAAACCACATGAAAACACAGAATCAGTGCTTGTTGTATAGAGACAGAAGGAAAAAACCCTGCTGAAAAGATCAGTCAGCTTTAGCCATTAGCCACAATTTGCTAATGAACAACTTGGTTATACTAGCTAGACCAGCACCAAACTAGTACTAACCAGCCATGCTGTTCTATACTAAGGCCTCCTTTATAAAGACATGCATAGAATGATCCTAAATGTGAACGAATGACAATTTCCAAAATTGTCCTATGAAGGATTTATGAAATAACACAGAAACCCAAACAATTATCATTAAAGGGGCAATAAGTGACTTCTGAGAAACACAGTTGAAAAAAAAAGATTGTGTTTGTTCATAGCCCTGGCTGTGTAAATAGGAGAAAAAAACAAAGTGGATTGAGCCAATTCACAGAACACCAAAACACTCTTGTAACAATAGGGGGCATGTCTGATCCGCTCATGATGGGGGATGAGCAAGCATTTGTAGAAAGAGAGATGACTGAGAAATTAATTAATTAATGCATATTGTGATTGTCTCATTTATCTCACATTTTAATAAAAAATATTGAATTATTTTGATTACTGGTATATACGTGGTCAAAACATTTGTACGCTTGCTCTTCAGTTGGCATATGCATAAGAATTTTATTTTATTTTTCAGTTTTTGCCTTTATAAATTCCAATTTGTTCCTCACTTTTTAAGGGATGAAATCCCGGGAATTTCGGTTCAGATAAAATTCTGTGTTTTATAAATGAGGCTCTTGGTCTTCTCAGCAGGGACGTCTGTCTTGGTATGTGGGTTAGCTTTGAATGGCAGGAGACAGATTGGTGAGCGTGGTAAGAAATGAGTGTGTTTGACGTTGCGTAGGTTGTGATTTCAGGTGCGTCTGTCGGGTGGGCGCTCACAATATGAAGGGCGAGTGGAGGTGCGGGTGGGGCAGCGTTGGGGCAGTGTATGCAGTGAGGGCTGGACCACCAAAGAGGCCATGGTGGCATGCAGGCAGCTAGGGCTGGGGTTCAGCATGCATGCTATTACAGTGAGTACATGACATACACACATGCTGACGCAGAGGCAGCTGTTTTCCTTCACCAGGAATGTTGTTTTTAGGCAACATGAATGATTAGGAATAAAATAATGTTTCCTGTATTATTTTTATTTTATTTTATTTTTTCACGAAAATGAGTTGAACACTTTTGTGACAACTGTACGGATGACGGTTTGGATGCTTTGCCCTGTTTTTGTCTTGTGAAGTTGGCCCATATGTCTGGGTCATATTTTTTCCCCCAAATGAAAGAAATAATTGAAATAATATTTTAGGACCTCGATTTTTTGCATTGTCACATTATTTTCATGACAGTCTAGCACATTTCCCCCACAATTCTCATTACCGTAATAAATAAATAAATAATCTTTTTATAAAGTATAATTTATTTTTCTTTCTTTCTTTTAATTTGTTGTTTTAATTTTGAGATGAAGTATGACCTGGTCATGTTTACCCTAAAAGAAAGAAGTTATAGAAAATACATTTTTTGAACCAATTTTTTTTTTAATTGTGACATTACTTTTTATGACAATTAAGCACATTTCCCATAAATTCTCATTACCATTATGCAACAAAAAAAAATATTTTTATGTAAAGTGACTTCTCGAAAAAAGTCATTTTTCCTTGATTATAAAAGGTACAGTACTCAACAGTACAATCTTCAAATAGTTATGAAAATGGTATTTGAAAATGGCATGTTTACCATGTAGGTCTGTTTTGGATTTTCATTCTCTTCATAGTAAACTACTTATCACTGTCTGTCTGTGTTTTTTTGTTTTGATGTGTGTTTGCTAAGGAAACATGGTATTGGGATAGCAGTAACGTGACAGAGATGGTTATGAGCGGAGTGAAATGTACAGGAGATGAGATGTCTCTAAGCCAGTGCCAACACCACAGAACGGTCAACTGCCAGAAAGCAACTGCACGATTCTCAGCAGGAGTTATCTGCTCAGAAAGTGAGTAGTCACATGCACACACAGAAACAAAGTGACCCATTTAAAAGGTCCTCAAATTTGATTGGCTGAGCAGCTGATATTATTATTAGTAGTAGTTTTTAGACCAAATGCACCAGGACTTTTTACTGATTTTAGCTCTTCATCTGTGTTTGTGACTTACTGACAGACTGTCTTTGTTTGGTGTGGTATAGTATTTTTCAGTTACTCTTTCTGCAGGTTACATTGTTAAACCAGTGGGTGAATGTCTTTATAAGTGAGTCATTGAATCATTTATTCAACTGGTTCATTCAACAACACTGAATAATTCAGTGACTCTCTGCATCCGAATATGCCTACTTCCCTACTATATAGTAGGGGGAAAAGAGTACATGAAAAGAGTAGTATGTCCGAATTCAACGTATTCATGAAACAGTAGGCGAAAAGTACCCGGATGACCTACTACTGGCAAGATTCTATATTGCACAACTTATGGACAATTTACTATCCCATGAGGCCATGGGAAAGGATTTGTGAATAGCAACGAAACTTAAGTCACTTGACAATTGTAGTACGTCCAGAGTTCATTCACACTACATACATTCATACTACATAAAACATACTTTTATTAACAGCCTCCAAGTAGGTTCTTAATTAAATGTAGTACCTACTTAGTATGCGATTTTGCATAGTATGTCATTTTGAGTGAGTCACTGAATCATTTTCTCAACTGATTTTTTTAAAAACCCTGATTCACTCATCGAAACACCACTACTGCGTGTTGCTCGGAAATGCACTAAAATAGACTAAGTAATTGGCAATATTGTGTCTAAAATGTAGGTTACTCAGTATAAACTTCTGGTTTATGGAACTGTTGTATAAAAGCAATGTCATATTCAGAATCTAGTACAGAGTAGTACATTCAGTCATTATATTTTTTATGGATGACTGGAATTCTCACCTCAGACGGCCAGTCAGTCGGCTGCTGATGCTAGACCTAAAGCTGTGGTCAGTCTTGTTTATCTTTCTCTGAGCACTAGGCTGTAATTAGTTAACCTCACATGGCAAAGGCTTGACTTTAAATGACTTACACCTGTCTGGATTATGTATACAAATGAGACAACATATAATTTTCTTAACTGTTGTACTTTGAGCAAAACTGTTTGTTCAGACATCAAAACCTCAGAAATCCAGTTTAGTGTCCAACATGCAATGCCATAAAAATAGAAACAAAACTCTAAATCAAATTCCTGGAGCAAAAATATATATTTATTTTCATCTTTGAAGTTTCGTTTTAAATTGCCAGCATATCATTAGAGAGTTTTCATGTTTTAGCTTGATCTTGATATGTACAAGTTTATTTCCCCAGCTACATCAGATCTAGTGCTGAACGCACCATTGGTGCAGCAGACGACGTATATAGAGGACCGGCCGTTACACATGCTGTACTGTGCAGCAGAGGAGGACTGTCTGTCCAAGAGCGCTGCTAAAGCTAACTGGCCTTACGGTCATCGCCGCCTGCTCCGCTTCTCCTCTCAGATACACAACATCGGACGAGCTGACTTCAGGCCCAAAGCTGGTCGTCACTCGTGGGTGTGGCACGCATGTCACGGGTAACCGTACTGTTAACATTTTTTTTTTCAATATATTCATGTTGTGTTGAACATCTGGGTACGCCTTTTGTGTTGCGGGTCAAACTGGCCCCCCATTGGTTTCCATGCAATTTGTATGGAAGATTGTTTCTGCCACAGAATAAAATAATAAAAAGGGTAATTGCGACTTTTGATTTCACAATTCTGACTTTATAACTTGCAGTTTCGAGTTTATAACTTACAATTCAAATTCTTTTCCCCTCAAATTCCATAAATTTGGCTAAATCAACACTACAAAAAAAAAGAAAGAACTAAGGATTCAAGGAAAAACAGAAAACCACTATTACATGTCAGAGATTAAAAATATCACAATTGAGAAATTATAAACTAGAGTAAACTGCCTTTTTATGTCTGGTTCTCAAACCTTTGTGAGAGTAAAATGGGTTTATCACACTTCTTTTAAGCGCTGCAACTGACTAGTAATTGTGATCCAAAAAAAAACCCCCAATAACCAAAAACATCATTTCACAGACTTTTTGTCAAATCAATTAGATAAAGAAACAGCTAATTTACTGTTTGACTTTGCATTTAATGTTTCACCAAAATGAATTGTTTATTAAGTGTTTCAAGCAGTTTAACAATCAAGTGTGGGTTAAATTGACCGACAACACAACATCCACTGCTTTTCTAGCTGGTTTCTTTTCAGTCAGTTCTAATGGGATATGGATATACAAGTTTATATATGTTTGATATGTGTGTATGTGACTCCACAGGCATTATCACAGTATGGACATCTTCACACACTATGACCTGATGTCTGCCAATGGCACTAAAGTGGCAGAAGGACACAAAGCCAGCTTCTGCCTGGAGGACACTGATTGTGAAGAGGGTAAATCACACTTTTCCAAAAACACCATTTACAGTCAGCTCTGTTTAGACACATCATCAGCGATTACAAATCTGTGTTAATTCTAGGCGTTTCCAAGAGATATGAGTGTGCTAACTTTGGTGAGCAGGGCATCACAGTGGGATGCTGGGATTTGTATCGTCATGACATTGATTGCCAGTGGATCGACATTACTGATGTCAAACCAGGAAATTATATCCTTCAGGTCAGAAAATGGGTGCAGATCATTGTCCCAATCCCCAAAACTCATCTTTTATTGATTCAAGATTATCCAGACTTGTTTTTGCTTGCTTTTTCTCCTAGGTTGTCATAAATCCTAACTACGAGGTTGCTGAGAGTGATTTCACAAACAATGCCATGAAATGTAACTGCAAATATGACGGCCACAGGATCTGGCTCCATAATTGCCATATTGGTGAGAAACGAATACAAACAAAGCCTCAAAATTACTAGAAAATGTCTATGCATGGAAGATAATAATACTGTCGCTTACTACTTACTGAATTCTTTTCAATATATACTTTTAAAAAGTAGGATAAGAAACAGAATTATGCAACCTTTTTATACAGTAGTGTTCTACATTCATGTCACGTGACCTCAAGTGATGCAATAACATCATATGTAATTCAGAGAGTGTTGTCATATTATCATCTTGGAATTAAACCGTTATTTCGCATTTTGACAGACTTTCTTGGCAGTCTGATGAAATGATTCAAGAAAAAGATTGTGGTTGATACCAATTCCAGTTCAAGTGTGTACTCTGTTGTTGCAATATAGATTATGCACTGAAGATAGTAAGAAAATATGGTAGTATGCTATTCTGAATAGTGTCAAAGTGGAACAATGTCAAATACTGAAAGATTTCTTTTTCCATGTCTTCATTTCAGGTGATGCTTTCAGTGAGGAGGCTGAGAAGAAGTTTGAGAAATACCCTGGACAACTTAACAACCAGATCTCGTAATCATGTCACCAGATTCAACTAATTAGCATATTGAGACGATCTAACATTGTAGGTTAATCCAGAGTAAAATATTTATTCATTCAAACCAGCCATAAACTAATTATCGTCTCACATTGCAAGTTACAGAAACCCTAAAATCTACAATATCCAGTGTTTTAACACAGAGTATAATTGTATTGACATTACCAAAAACAGAACACCAAAAGACACTCTGGGCCACTGAGTCTGGCTTAAGTAGTGTGAAGATTCGATGTAAATGAACATTTGCCTCAGGCGTGCAGTGGTACAGGTACAGCCTGCTCTGTGTTTACAGAGCAACCAGGTGCTTATTTTCTTAAAGGTTTTAAAAGCCTTGTTGATGCATCACAGCCAATGTGCTGCTGTCTCTGTGAGTTAAAAGTACTTGAATGTTTCGTATTCCAGATGAGCATTCGTGTTTAAAAGCTGTTGCTAAGTGTGAATGTATGTTATGCTTCAAAGTTCTGACTCAATGTAGGATCCTGTTTTACTTTCAAATGGTCTTTTATGTATGACTTGTTAAAGCTTCAGTGACGTTTTTTTCCCATTGTCCTGTTTATTCATGCATTCATGTGTTCAGCTACAGTAAAATTAACCCTTTCATGTCATAGGCAACTTTTAAAGATGAAAAATAAAGTATTTAAAGTATCAACATTTGTATACAAATACAAAATACAAATATTTTCAAGTTTCATGAGCCAATAAACAAATGGTCATAATAAATTAGTAGTCAGCTTACTTTACAAACGTACGGAAGCTTGTAATTGTGACTTTAATCTCACAATTCTGACTTTTTCTCAACTTGCGAGTTTATATCTCAGAATTTTGAAATGTGTTTTGACTGGAACTCACATCGGTGATGACAGTTGTGTGGAGTGAAAAGAACAGCATTGTGATGACACATTTCCAGTTTTCGACATCCAAAATCTAGTAAAGTTTTCTATATTTTCATAATAAAAACTATACAGCTATAATGCTATTTTGTGTTATATAAACTTGGCAGTAAATTACCTTGGCAGTTAATTAATGCTGCTGCGACTTTAAGACTTTCAGGAAAGTCTTAAAAACGCTATCATGGATTTTTGCTATTGCTATTGTAGTAAATAGGGATAGTACCTACAAATTTTTAAATATTTTTTCTCGTCTCCGGTCTCACTTTTGGAAATGTGAAAACGGTTCACCACACATCTTTGAAAGCTGTGTGGGCGGCTAAACAAGTTGATTTTAATTTTCTGGATCAAACTCTAATTTGGTTACATGCACATGAGCTCTGCACATTCAGAATGGAAATTCAGTAACCACAAAGCAGGACGCAGGGTAACAATTATAAAGACATCTAAACTGAAGATTGATTCTAGAACTCAACATATCAAAATGAGTCAGTGGGAGTTGATTACTTTGAATATATAATGGAGATAAGCCAAATAGTTTGATATTCCAATGTTTTACTGCAGAATCACAGCTGTTTTTGAAATGTATTAAAATACAAACGTTGGAAAATGAGATAAATACAAAACATCTGCAATGTCGTAATAGCAACCACTTTTATTAGGGTGGTCAAATGTTCAATGATTCTTTTGACAATCCCAAAAACGAATAATTAGTGGTTTTCCTTTAAAAACAATACTGATACAGTGTAGCTTGCGAGGATACGGATTAATCCAGAGCGGTTTCAGTCATCCACACTAATTCACATACAGTACGTCCAAAAACCTGCACAATTAAAAGATTTCAACTACATGAATGTACCGCTTTGCTAAACAAACTAGACTGTCATTACCTTCTCAAATATATTCCAAAAATAATTTTTCCTCACATGGATTCTCAAATTATCTCTTCCTCTCATTTCTCACCATCTATCCTCAGCAAAACCATTTCTTACTCTTTTTTAAATGCATAAGCTTCACATAATGTCACTCTGTGGACTCTGGGGTCATGTGCAGCATAAGGAGGTCTTCACGCCGGCGGACCACCGCGTTTAAGCTGTCACTTGTCCTCACAGCGTTATAGATCTCCTCTGATGTGTTCACCTTTGCCCCGTTTATCTCAACAATAATATCCCCTGGTTTCATTCCGGCTCTGTGAAACAGGAAATGACATCAACAATAGGAGGCCTCTATCAACAGACTGCGAAGAGCGCAGTGGGGTCAGACCATTGCTGCTTACCTACTGGCTGGAGATCCTATAATAACACGGTGGATTAGAACTCCATGAGAAACATCAGGAAAGGACATGTCACGCATCTTCAACTCTTCGATTAAACTGAGGGGAGAAAAAGACACCATTTAAAGTTTGAAAAAAGTCACTTGACTCAGTGACCATCTCGCAAACACTTAAGGACCCAATATACTTCAAGCAAAATCAAAGCACGAATTACTGTCATTTCAAACAATCAGGCCAAAGTAAAGTTTGTTTCTGAAGTTTGGAAGAGCTTGCCAAAGGGAACTTTCCAGAAAGCCAGTTCACTCTGGCTTGTAAATGCCTTTCGAACAACCATCGATTATAGTTGGGGGCCTTTAGCACATTTTGCGCAAATTCATCTAAAAGCACCAAATTTGGCACAGTTGTAGCTCAGGTCATAGTGAAATTATTTAGCTAGGGTGCTGGAGCTAGCGACCCTCAAGGCCAAGATGGCAGCCAAATCCAATATGGCCGCTGCCCGAAAAGGGTTCTGGCTATAACTTTTGAACCACATGAGTTACAAATACAAACTTGATATGTTTTTCAGCTTAATTGATCATGGGAAACACATAGGAATGTTTATATTTATGATCCAGTATATCTGGACCCCTTGATCCTCCAATTCCAATATGGCCGCTGTCCAAAAAAGCATTTTGGGCTGTAGTATGGGGCTTTACACCCCATTGTTCACACAAATTCATCTACAAGCACCAAATTTGGCACAGATGTAGCTGAGGGCATACTGAAATGATTCAGCCGGGGCGCCAGAGCCAATGGTCTCTGAGACCAAGATGGCGGCCAAATCCAATATGGCCACCGCCTGAAAGGGATTCGGCTATAGCTTTTAAGCCAGATCAGATACAAATACAAACTTGATGTCTATTTTATCTTTTTTTGACCATGGGAAACCCATAGGAATACTTACATTTATGATTGGGTATATCAGGATCCCCCAAATTATATAAAATATATTATGTAATAGGTAGATTTGACACTGAGCGATTTGACTTTGACACTACCTATTATGTAATAGGTAGATTTGACACTGAGCTGAAAGATTTCCTTCTTTGACGTGGAAATCTTCAGGCGCTGATATACTTCGAGCTAAATAGAAGAATGAATTGGTGTGACGTCATTTCGGACAAAATCAGGGCAAAAAGAAGGTCATTTTGTGTTCGTTTCAGGAGTTCAAAAAGGCTTGCCAAAGCGAACTTTCCGGAAAAGGCCGGTAAACCCCTTTGTACTACCACTGGTCTGTGGCGATTACGTAACAGTTAGGTGAGAGCAGAGGCTCCGCCTTCTTTCTGTTCAGTCTGTCGAGGTCAGACGTCCGTGGGTAAAAACACGATCACACTGGAAAGTCACTTTAAAGTAGACAATGAAGTTGTACTTCTGATGAAATGAGACCCTCACACTGTTTTTCATGTTTAATACTGTAAAGCTGCGTGCTTTTAAGCAATATTTTGTATAAAGTGCTATATAAATAATTGTGACGTGACTTTACAAGAGTGCCGAATTGCAGAGCTTGGGCAAACATATCCAAATCGCTTTGATCAGATGCTTTTTTTATGCTTTCTTTAAAAAAAATGCTTGCTAATTTCTCATTTATATTTACATATTCATCTAACCATCGCTCTCAGCAGTGTGAGCGGTGTTGGATGTTTGCTAACAGTATAGCACTGCTCACGTATTTCAACCTTCTTTTTAGCCCTAGGTGAAGAACGAAAAAGAACTTCACCGTGAGTATATCGGGGCCTTCAGGTTCTGGTATTAAAAAAAACAGTTTGTCACCTGGGGGTCAAAGTCAACATCATTACTCCAATGTAACGCCGTTTTGATCCCGATTCTCCAAACCAGGACTCTGGAAACAACAGATACATATCAAAAACAGTCCATGAGCTCAAAATAAACGATAACAAGAACCTCTGAGGTCAAGGGTCACTCTTACTCTGCTTGTCTGCAGCACGCTCAAGGAAGAGGCGGACTCTGTCTGAGGGAATAGCAAAGGAAATCCCTGCAGTCACTTTCATGGTATTAATTCCGATGACCTCCCCATCCTGAAGGTTACAAACATAAAACGTAATTTCATTCCATGAGGCTAACATGTGACCAGTAATTAGGTTCTCAGATAAATTGATCAGATATTTGTTCTTTTATAATTAGTCAAATGAACTAAATTAAATTTGATGAGGGAAAAGAAACGCGTCAACTTCCTTATCTTAAATTCAAAAGGCACAAGCAGTATGTTATGTAAAAGTCAGTGACTCACCAGGTTTATAAGGGGACCTCCTGAATTTCCAAACTGTAAAATAGACATTAACTACTGAACGATGCAATATATTTATTATTCGATTAATGAAATAATTGTAATGACACAAATATAGATTTCACATGCAATTACACCAAAATTCTCCAATGCCATTTCCTGATCGCTTACATCTATGGTGGCATCAGTCTGGATGTAGTCTATGTTGGAGTTGGACAGACCGAGTTCTTTACCACCTCTCAGGGCAGAGCTGACGATTCCAGATGTGATTGTGTTTTTAAGAGAAAAGGGGCTCCCCATGGCAACCACAAACTCACCCTGACGCACATCAGTCGACTGACCAAGACGCAGCGTTGGGAGGGGATGCTGGGATGAGACACAGAGAACACCATGAGAGTATTGATGCGTCCGAAATCGCATACTGAGTAGGTACAAACACACACATACACTACCATTGAAAAGGTTTTAAAAGAAGTTTATGCTGCTCACGAAGGCTGCATTATTATTACAATTCAAAATAACTTTTCTATTTTCATATTTCAAATTGTAATGTATTCCTTTGATGAGCTGAATGGTACCTTAGCATTGATTTTGATGGTGGCGATGTCTGCAGCCTGGTCTACATCCTGGACTGTGGCATTGTAAGTATCTCCATTGGTCAGTTTGACACGGACGCCACGCTTGTTGGCAACCACATGGGCATTGGTCACTATCAGGCCATCACTACTTATGATGAAGCCGGAGCCGTTCGAGATGGGCACCTCACGGCCAGAAAAAGGGTGTCTATAAAGAAACAGCATTTAATATGAGACACAAAGAATCAATCTACACATGTTAACAGATTAAAAAATTCCCTGTTGAGAAAAACAACTTGAACGAGCCTAAACTGGTTTGCTCGACTCCAAGTCAAGTCAGGCTGTCTGGTCTGTTGGCTAGTTTAAAGAGTTAGTTCATCCAAAAATGAAAATTCTGTCATTAAAGGGGTGGTTTACTGCTTTTTTCCTTTGCATGATTGTGTTTATGGGGTGCAATATAACATGTCTAAGTGTGTGTGTTTTTTTTTAAAAAAGCCTTATTTTTCATAAATTTCACCTTTATTGTAAGCCGCTTTCTCCTCTCTCATTTGAACGACCGGTTGACTTCCTGATTCTATGAAACCACTCCCTCAGAAACAGGCAATGGGCTCAGATTGGTTAGTTGGGCCGGTGTGTTCTAATTGGCTAAACTGCGTAGCGCACGTAGTCGGAAACTTCACGCCCATTACCTTTACAGGCGAAAGCTGCATGTGCTCTGGTCAAATGTAAATAGTGTCAATCAGTGGCGGATCTAGAAAATTTTACATGGGGGGGCAAAGGGGTGGCAAGAGGTCTTGGCAGGGTGGCAGGGGTAGACGGTGGGAATCCCTATGTGAATTGCTTTAACAAAACAAACACAAAAACACAGTAGTTATTGTTTAATCATGCCCTTACACACTACAAAGGTTTTTAATTCACAACAGGAATAAGCCCAGTGCAGTGTTCAAACAAAACAAAACTGTGCATCTTTTAAAAAGTAAAAGTATAAAAAGCTAAATGAAAATATTAAAAAAAGTACAAGTACATTGTGTCCAAGGACTTTTAGCCTTAATGGTTAGGCTCCAGCTACTTTCTTCAACTACTCTTGCCAGCAAAAGTCAATATGTGAAAACCTCTGGTTATCCTTGTATTACATTACACTGTAGGGCCATGAAGCTAATAATAGCCTACAGGTCCTTCTCAAAAAATTAGCATATTGAGATAAAGTTCATTCTTTTCCAAAATGTAATGATAAAAATTAAACTTTCATATATTTTAGATTCATTGCACACCAACTGAAATATTTCAGGTCTTTCATTGTTTTAATACTGATGATTTTGGCATACAGCTCATGAAAACCCAAAATTCCTATCTCAAAAAATTAGCATATCATGAAAAGGTTCTCTAAACTAGCTATTAACCTAATCATCTGAATCAACTAATTAACTCTAAACACCTGCAAAAGATTCCTGAGGCTTTTAAAAACTCCCAGCCTGTTTCATTACTCAAAACCGCAATCATGGGTAAGACTGCCGACCTGACTGCTGTCCAGAAGGCCATCATTGACATCCTCAAGCAAGAGGGTAAGACACAGAAAGAAATTGCGGCGTGCCATGGAGGCAATCAGCCTGTGGCACTGCTGAGGTGTTATGGAGGCCCAGGATACTTCGATAGCGGCCTTAAGCTCATCCAGAGTGTTGGGTCTTGCGTCTCTCAACTTTCTCTTCACAATATCCCACAGATTCTCTATGGGGTTCAGGTCAGGAGAGTTGGCAGGCCAATTGAGCACAGTAATACCATGGTCAGTAAACCATTTACCAGTGGTTTTGGCACTGTGAGCAGGTGCCAGGTCGTGCTGAAAAATGAAATCTTCATCTCCATAAAGCTTTTCAGCAGATGGAAGCATGAAGTGCTCCAAAATCTCCTGATAGCTAGCTGCATTGACCCTGCCCTTGATAAAACACAGCGGACCAACACCAGCAGCTGACATGGCACCCCAGACCATCACTGACTGTGGGTACTCCAGTGCTGCTTATCTGTAGCCCAGGTCAGGCGCTTCTGCCGCTGTTTCTGGTTCAAAAGTGGCTTGACCTGGGGAATGCGGCACCTGTAGCCCATTTCCTGCACACGCCTGTGCACGGTGGCTCTGGATGTTTCTACTCCAGACTCAGTCCACTGCTTCCGCAGGTCCCCCAAGGTCTGGAATCGGTCCTTCTCCACAATCTTCCTCAGGGTCCGGTCACCTCTTCTCGTTGTGCAGCGTTTTTTGCCACACTTTTTCCTTCCCACAGACTTCCCACTGAGGTGCCTTGATACAGCACTCTGGGAACAGCCTATTTGTTCAGAAATTTATTTCTGTGTCTTACCCTCTTGCTTGAGGGTGTCAATGATGGCCTTCTGGACAGCAGTCAGGTCGGCAGTCTTACCCATGATTGCGGTTTTGAGTAATGAAACAGGCTGGGAGTTTTTAAAAGCCTCAGGAATCTTTTGCAGGTGTTTAGAGTTAATTAGTTGATTCAGATGATTAGGTTAATAGCTCGTTTAGAGAACCTTTTCATGATATGCTAATTTTTTTAGATGCCAAAATCATCAGTATTAAAACAATAAAAGACCTGAAATATTTCAGTTGGTGTGCAATGAATCTAAAATATATGAAAGTTAAATTTTTATCATTACATTATGGAAAATAATTAACTTTATCACAACATGCTAATTTTTTGAGAAGGACCTGTATATAACAAATATAAAATCAGAAAGATTTATCACATGCACACACACCAGTTATGTTTAGACTACTTAATATAATAATCCTAATTGTATTTGTTATTTCCCCAGTTGTAACCTGGTTTCATTGCTGTAATATCTGAGAGGAATTGGATTTGCTTAGCTAATCAAATGATCGATCTCCTAACTGGCACTGTATTGTGTGTTGTAACGTAACGATGACCATCAGTAAACATTATGGATACAAACAATTTATATTTTTTATTAAGCTGTTCTTGTCTTTACTAAAATCAAAATTAGGCTAATCAAAGTGAAGAGTGCTCTTACAAATCACGAGGGAGCGATTTGACCGCTGATTTTGGCTAACGTAATAGACTCGCTGTTTTTGCTGATGCTGAATCGTCTTTAGCATGTATACATTCATTACAAATGTAACTTTAAGTTAAACGTGTGTTTAACTACACCTGGGGAAACTCACTTCACCTTCAGAGGCTCTGGGGCAGCTCAGTCTCTCCAGTCGGGTTGCAGGGCCACCGCACCGCAGCAGACTCGCTGTGTGTGTGTGTGTGTGTGAGCCAGACTGAGCGAACGGCGCTCTACGTTTGAATCAGGGACGTACTAAGTATTTGAGGGGGAGGGGGAAGGGGCTTTAATAAAAATTAAATTGTTCACTTTTGGTAAATGTATCGTTTAGTTCACTGTTTTGAGAAGCTTGCGGGTTGTTTTTACAGGTACAGTTTTTGGATCATCAAAGTTAGGGGGGCAGCTGGGGGGGCAAGGCTCTAGAGTGGGGGGGCACCTGCCCCCCCTTGCCCCCCTGTAGATCCGCCCCTGGTGTCAATAGCCTAGTTCCGTATCAGTTTGAGCCAGAATCAGACCCAGAAAGAGGCAATGAAGAGAGTCATGCAGAACCTCCCCAAACACGGCTCTTACAAAACGTCTGAATGGTACATTTTATTATTATTATTCTATTCTATTCTACTATTATTATAAGAATTTCGATACGCTGTTACGTGAAAATGCTACTGCTGCTTATAGCTTTTGAGATACGGTTTTCTCCAGATTAAACATTTAATATAATTGAATAAATGACAGAGTAATACCGTTTTTTAAAGTTATTGTTTTATCGATATAATGAACAACCGTTTATCTATTAACAAAACTTAGTTTACTCAGTGTATCGTTTTCTTTAGGTGTACACGTTTGTCTTACACACACAAAATAGCATCGAACTAACTGGCTACTGTATAAACAAACAGCGTTGGCATTGGTTTACGTTCTTGATCAAATCGAAAAATTACGTCATAAAGTATACATGGAAAATACATTTACAAAATTAGTACATAATTACAAATTCAGGTCCAAAATGTTTGTACGCGTTTGTCATAGACACACGAAATAGCATAACTAAGTGGCTACTAAAGCCAGCGCTGGAATTTGTTTACGTCCTTGATAAAACTAAAACATTACGTCTGAAATTATACATGCAAATACATTTAAAATTATTAAGTCTTACTTCCAGGTTGTGGCCCAACCAGTGGTGTAGTCTACGTGATACGCAGGTATACGCCGCATACCCACTAGAAAATGTCAAGGATTTCCGTATGCCCACTAGGAAATGTCAAAGATCTCCGTATACCCACTTTAAAAAGCGTGAGGATTCGTAACAACATCGTTTTGTGAAAGAACTTTCATTCATAAATTCCCCCCCGTCTGTGTTTGCGCAGCGACACGGATCGAATCGCGGAATCCAGCAACAAATGTAACTTAGCCTACTGTAAAGCGGAACGTCACGCAATTTGGCCATTTTTGAATTAATAAATCAAAAGTAATGATACAATGAATCAAATCTCGATATGTACTAAGTGTCTATGAATATTAAAGCTCAAAAAGACTGCTATTGAAATAAACTCTGAATGTTCTGCGTGTTTCTGTGAATGAGCGCTCATGTGTGCTCTACTACACACTGACGCGCGCGTGCACTCGTGGTGTATTCAGCGTCTATGAGGAGGACATGCACACATTTGAACTTCATTGCAGAGCTTTTATGAGAGTCACTTCACAAGAATTTTGCCATTTCATTTGATAAAACTATATCGTCATTCATTCGTATCATATACACACTCACAAACTTTAAAGTCTTCATGACAACCTGTCAAAATTAAAGTTTTGTATAACTTGAAGAAAATATAACAGAAATATATTACTATTGCACAGTAGAGTATACTTCAAGTAGGCCTAATAATAATAATAATAATAGTTTATTAAAACACACAGAAGCTCAAATGTCTTTAATTTACAACCCACCAAAATAAAAGTTTGTAGAGATAAAGTAACTCGAGGGAATTATGAAAGAAATTGCATAGTAAGATGTACTTTTTAAAATAATAATAATCAAATCTATTAAAACATAATTTTAAAGGAATATCACACAAGTGGGTGGGCGGGCGTGCGGGGGGTGGGGTTGGGTTGGGGGTGCTGGTATATCACAGAATACTCACTACAAAAAACTAGACTACACCACTGGGCCCAACGACTGCTGCCTCTGGTTTTAAAGTTGGAACTGCTTCATGTTTTAGTAACAGTTGAATCCGGTGTTGCACCAGCATTGAATTCGTGGAGTTTCTGGAAGCTGTCTTCCGTAAAATGCGCAGCACAGAGAGCTAAATTACGATTGTAATTTTCTGGAACATAATCAAACATAAATTGTAGCCATTGTTGACGAACTACAGCGTCCGTAGGAAGCCCGAACACAGAAGACCTGACAGCTGGGTGAAAATAACACACTTTCGACGGCATGGCTATGCTCTCCACTAGCTATAACTCTTCCTCTTCGACAAAGCCGCAGAAATATGGCCATGCACCCTTTTTTGCATATTCCAGAGGGAGGGTTGATTATGGGTTAGTTACGTATAAAACCCGGGAGTATCTCGTTGTAGTCCCATTCGAGTAGTTTTTGTAGGCATTAAACTTCCTGATTTTTAAAAGACGATATCTCTGCTTACGTTGAACTTTCAGCGCAGCAACTTTGCAGATACTGTTCAAGCACCAACAGCAACATTACACACTATTTAAAATGAAAAAAGTGAAATCGCAATCAACCACCCCTTTAATTAACCACCCTCACGTCGTTCCAAATGAGACTTTCGTTGATATTCAGAACATAAATGAAGATCTTTTTGATGAAATCTGACAGTTTCTGCCCCTTCATAAACAGTTACGCAACTGACATTTTGACGTTTCAAAAAGTTCATAAATATATGAATTGAGCGGTTTAGTCCAAATTTTCTGAAGAGACATTATCGCTTTATATGATGAAGAAATTGAATTTAGACTTTTATTCACATATAAACATTCATCCACTGACACACCCAGTTGTGGTAAACGGAAGCTCAAGCATGTTCGCTTGGTGTGCGAGAACCAATGAGGTTCATTCTCGTGTGCTACGCAGCAGTTTGTGCTTCAGCAAGAACCAATGAGGTCCATTCTCGTGTGTTACGCAGCAGTTGAGGTACCAATGAGGTTTGTTCTCGTGTATCAAGCAGGTTCGGTTGAGCTTCTGTTTATGTTTGCTGATCAATGTTTATATGTGAATAAAAGCCTAAATTAAATCTGTTCATCATATAAAGCAATCGTGTCTCTTCAGGAAATTTTGGACCACTCAATTCATATGGATTAGTTTTACGATCGCTTTATGAACAAGGGGTAGTTGCGTAACGTTAGCTGTCAATGGAGGGAGAGAAAGCTCTCAGATTTCATAAAAAAGATCTTCATTTGTGTTCCAAATACGAACGAAAGTTTGGAACGATATGAGGTTGAGTAATTAATGACAGAATTTTCATTTTTGGGTAAACTTTTCCCTTTAAGAAAGACTTTTTCAGCAGCTTGACCACGGTAGGAGACCATATTTAACAGACTGTGAGACCCTTTTAAACCAGCTAAGACAATCTTAGGCTAGTTTAAGATATTTTTCAGTGGAGCTAGTACACAGTTTCATTGAATTTTTGACAGACTTACCGCCCAACGATCTCGATGTAGACTACAGCAGGAGTGGACTTCTCAACCACATCCGCGATGAAATTGTACTTGTACCGCGGACTGTCAGGTTTAAATGGGGAGGCACATTGGACAGTAGGTAGTAAGCTGTCAATCAGCAAGTTTCTGACCGAGACAGTGCTCTGTAGGGCATCTTTATTGTTCTCGTTTCTTAATGAATACAAGGCTGCTGCTCCTCCGAGTCCCAGTCCAAAAGCGACTGCCAGGCGAGCGGTGCGACTGTTGCCTCCTGAACTCCGGTGTGAAACTACAGTCCGTAACTCATGTTCCTGCTTAGCGTTACCTGAAGGGGAGTTAGAAAAGTGTCCTAAAGGTCTTACTGTCATTATATTTGGTTGGCGACGGCTGTCCCGGACACATCTCGTGATCGTCCTTATGAGACATCGATTTACATGTGTACTTGCCATGTTGCATCAGATGTATCGTAGTAGAAAACAGTCAATACAGATGGAAGCAGGGACTTGACCGCTGGGTCTAACACAGTGTATTAGCAAAAGTTTCTTTGAAAATCTTTAAATAGTTCATCTTTATTCTATATAGGAATATGTTGTTAAAATGGTCTTCACATACGCTTGTAGAGGTGTAACTGTCCAATCCTCGGCTCTGACTGTAGAGTCTGTGACGATACCGGAAGTAGTAAGTTACTTGGTCAACGCATCTGCGCATGTATGGTCATGTCTGATGAGAGGATGAGAGTGGGAAACTCCTGCTAGATTATCTGACAAGTCAATAAGTTTTGTAATGTAAAACTTATCTCATCGGAAATATTTTCTACATTTGAGTAGACACAAGTGTAATAAATATAATATAATTACCAATTATCTAAAATATTATTCATGTAACATTATTTAATAAGTATTTCAATAACAATGCAGTATTCATATTAATAACCTATTATTGAGTGTAATTATTCAAACTGCATTTATTTTGAAAATATTTATACAAGTATTGTGAATGTTACGTGAACGAACTAAGAGCTGGTCTGGAATTTGGAATGTGCGAAGGGGACGGAGAGAGAGTTCTCCCCGCTCCTGAAATCAGTTGGCTCCAGCTCCTGATCCATCCCGAATTTTCCATTTCCTCTTTGCCTTCAGCAAACTCACGTAGTTCTGCTTTTTGCTCTGGGCAGAATCACACAAACTGCGCTCTACTTAATATCTAATGCACAGTAGTGATGGGAAAACAAAGCTTTTCAAAAACCTCGAAATGCACGAAACACTAAAAGCTGATGACCCCTGCTGGTCAGACCAGTGTGTATGTAAATGCTGCGAAAACTCAGCAGACATATACTGTATTGGCATAAAACACCTTTTGCAAACCAATTGCAAATGTTTTATTAAAGGTTTAATCAATTGAATGCAATTAACAAATAATATAATAGGCTACCATTAAATATTAAGTGTCTTTATAATATGTAATATTGTATTCAATTGTATGGCTTGTTTTGTTCGTAAATTAGACGTTTAAATACAACTCTTCCTTTTTATTATACCATGTATCATTAAATGTGTACAAATTTATAAAATTGATCCGAGATCAGGAAAAAATAATAAGATAGACACTGGTTAATAGGTTCATGAGATCTCCCTTAGCGGTGAACCATTAGAATTATTATTATTTATTTTTTTTGAGAACCATTGAAATTTCGAATAATTTCGATACGACTTGCAGCAACGAAGCCTCGTTTACTTATTCATTATTCATGTAACATTATTTAATAAGTATTTCAATAACAATTATATAACAATAATCACGTGACTTTGGCAGTTTGATACGCGTGACGCCCCGAATCACAACAAATTATGCGCTAAGGTTTTTTCACTTGTTCACAGCGTTTCAAAAAGCACTCATCACTACGGCATAGGGAACTTCACTAAATGGAACTCGTCCATAGTCAACTGCTAACTTGTTGCTGTATCCAAAATGATCAATGTGTATGATAATGTCTTTTTAAGAGGGTGTAAGTTTCCTCCATAAATATTCATTGCTCTCACTTCTGCTTTGTCTCTTCTACCTCTCTTTTGTCCTTCTTTCTCTATACTCTCATCTTCACAATTTTCATCTGTTAGATACAATACTTTGGATTTTATTATAAACTAGATTTAAAAAGGTAGGTAGGTAGACAGACAGAGACATCTGTAGAGACTAAACACCACACCACTTAAAGGAACTTTTGGCATTTTTAGATGCCAATTAAGACATACGTTGTTGCATTCACTTTAACTAATGAACAAATCACTTCCAAGAGACTTTAGCATATTTGAGACATTTTGAAAATGAGTTTCTCACATAGTACATGCACACACAAAGAGATCACTCACATCCACTGACTCTCTCATAACACTCTGAGGGTCAGAAGACAAAGAACTCAGGTGAATAAATTTTGAGAAAAAAGAACATTGTCCAAACAAACAGCTTAAACTGTATCACTGACAGTGTATATTTTATGTACATAGGTATTTTTTTTTCTTTAAAATTGTGTATTTATCACTGTATCGCAGTCCGTTTGACAACACGTCCTTCTTTATCAATGGCAAAATTGTAGTTTTTCGGGTTGTCAAGAGCCTCTTCAATCCGTTCATCTAGATTGTCCATTGTGATGAAGTCCTTTGCCTCTTCCTGAAACATGAATGCAAAGGGTTGAATCATAAAACCATCCTCCCACCCACCTCGAAAAAAAAACAACCTAATTTATCTAATGTACTTATTAACTGCACAATAATAATAAACATAATTTTCAAGAAATATATCAAATAACTTATAGCATGCCAATACAACTCATTCTTAGTTTAAAATTGGACAAAATGTATACAATATACTGTCTTTGTCAAAGGTCTTATATTTTGTTCTGTTGCATTCTATCATTGCACAGTACTGAAAGATTCACCTGTAGTTGCAGAATTTGTCTTTCTTTCTCTTTAATGTAGTCCTCCAGCTCTTGCTGGCGTAAGAGGACTGCTTCTCTCCTCTTCAGTTCCGCAGCCTCAGTCTCCTTCTGCACGCGCTGTTCTCTGGAAGACCAGATGATACAAATCCATTTTAATCAGCAACAAAATGCGGTGTATCCGACTGCATCTCGCAGTACTACAAACGAATCAGATGGGTGTTTGATGCTAAAGGCCCGTTCACACCAAGAACGAAAACTATAATGATAAGGATATAGTTCTAAAAATGCTAATAGTCCACACCACTACTATAATAATAATGGCACAGAGAAACGACATAGTTAGAATAACTTTCAGAACGTGTTTTTTTTTTAAATATAAAAACACTGACAGCCAATTAGAATCCATCCTGCTTTAAAGCGCTTACACATTTAAAGTGGCAGACAATAAAACTGCAGCACACACTTAGAATAAACAGAACGATATTGTCCGCTGGTGTTAATGCTCATATAATTACCGTTCTTGGTGTGAATGAAATGGTCCTTAAAGGAGTAGTTCAAAATAAAATTAATATTAAGTCATTACTTACTCACCCTGGTGTTTTTTCTAATGCAGTATGCCCTTCTTTCTTTTGTGGACCAAAAAGGACAATTTTAAATGAATTCCCACTCGCTCTCATCCATATAAATGGCAGGGAATAGCGACCAGCATCAAGCTTTTTGAAAAAGTATCACAGAATGACCCCATGTGACACGTATTATATATTCCAAGTGTTCTGGGGGTACACGATAGGGTTTAGTGAAAAACAAACATTTAATGCATTATTTAATGAAATTCTTGACATTGGCCGTTGGTCTTCTCTACGGAAAAAAAACACAAGTAGTGAGAAATCAAGATAAACAAGATACATGGGTTGTATTTTGTCTTGTTTTTGTTCATCTTGATTTTCACAACTAGTGTGCTTTTTCTGGGCGAGTAAAAGTGAACTGCAATGCTAATAGAGTCTCACGAACACGCATGTTGTGCAGCCATGCAGAAAAGGCCAAGGTCAAGAATTTTATTAAATAATACATTAAATTTCATTTAGTTTTTCACCAAACCCTATCATATACTCTCAGAACACTTGGAATATACGACACATATAAAACAAATAAAAGGGCATAAAATGTTGTCAAAATGTTATGTTGTCCATAAAACAAAGAAGGGCATACGGCATAAGAAGAACACGAGGGTGAGTAAATGATGACTTAATTCTAAAGCATATCCCAATATCCCAGCCAGAACTCATCCACTCACGACCTACATAATCTGATATCTCACAGTAACACATATAAATGACTCACCGTATTTGACGTAATCTGAGGTTTTCAGCATCATTCCAGGCCATTAGTGACCGATGCTCTTCAGCCTCCCTTTTAGTTCTCTCCTCTGCTGCGGAACCAACCTCATCTTCATATTTCTTCCTCAACACCTGTTCCTTGAACTCAAGTCTACATGCATAAAATGTTCAAGTATGTCAATTCGTAAATCTTAAACACCAAAAGTAATAATAAAGAGACAATTAGAGGGGTAGAGTGACCTTGGTAACCTCAGATCAACATTCACTAGTCATCACAATCATGCCTGGAAATCATAATCAGTCTTACCGCAGGGCTCTTAGGATCAAATTGTACTCAGTGAAACGCTCCTTTAATACAACCATTTCCACTGGATCCACGGGAGGGGGAGTCTTGATTCGGCCCAATTTTGACTTCGCTTTGGGGTCTGTGCGAGATTTTCTTCCCCTGACAGTTTCGATCAAAACAGTATTGCGAGGAGCGAGAAGACGGACTACAGGATCATGACACCGCGATAAAGCCCGCAACATGTTGAAGATTAAATATAGTTATGATTAACGGTAAGCGTCTATATAGTTAAAACCTAAATTAATTAATGAATGAATATAGTACAAGCAACAGATTCCAGCATGGCTATATAACATTGAGCATCTTCATATAGGCCGCCATGTTCTTGAACTTTAACCACGGAAGATGTTTCTTCACTCCATGTAGTCACGGCTGAGCTGAACGCAAAGCGCTCTCTACTGCCGCGCGCTGGAAATAAACAGAACTGTCTGCGAACGCGTTCAATAACTGCTACAGGGATGGACATCGTGAGGTAATGAACGATTCTGTATCGATTCTATTTCATCCTAATGATTTATGTTCCTAAACGGTCTATTAAATGTTCTAGCCTACTTCTGAGTAAGAAAAAAAGCGTCTAAAAGCGGTTGGAGGCGGCATAAAGTACGGTAAGTTAAGGTAATCAGGTGGTTACTGTCGGATAAAAATACTAACTTAAACAAAGTGCATTTTGTAACATATTACCAGAGCCAGTCTTACATTCTCTGATATTACGATCATTCGTTTTTGATTAAACACCACTGACAAAAACGCATAATATTTACACAATGTGTTTATGAACAGCCACTAATACTGAGAGACTGATTTAGATGAAGGTCATTTTCGCCACATTACAATTATGACATAAAAACTGATATAGCCTACTAAGTAATAATTGAGATAAAAAAAAAATATGATATTTATTTATAATGATTTTGTTCACTAAAAAAACTGGCTCATGTTCTTGATTTAACTAAAAAAAGCCAGTTTGAGTCGTTCAGCATTAATTAAAAACCTGATTATCCATTATATCCAGCATAAACATTCAAAAAAGAGGTTTTAATGAGCAAGTTTCTGACTGTCTTGCACACAGGCTCACACTCAAACACACAGCAGAAGAGGTACTGTTGCTTTATTCAGGGTGTATTTAGGTACAAACATACAGCACCATTCAGTTCAGAGACTGTCAAGATAAACAGACTCGGTTTCCTGTTCATTTTCAAATTACTGATAATTGACTAACATTATAACTTAGATGACACAACAAAAGCAGATGAGAGCAGTTGTATTTTAACCATGAATCTAAAAACTCCAGTTCTAGAGCTTTTTTTATTTCTACTCTTGATTTTTCAGTCATGCTTTTATCATGTCAAACATTGTAAATGCTAAAGCAAAATAATCAAATATCCTCAACAAAACAAAAATATGAGAAGCAGAACACAGACAGATAGCGAACTAAATGTTATGCTACTACAACATTCACTAAAAATAATACACTCTAACCTAACTAACATAGCTAAAACATAACTGTTGCACTAACTACATATAATCTAAAGAGCCAGGGATGGTGGACAGTGTCCTGATGGCTGATTATTGGTCTAATTTAAAATTAACAAATTGGCTTTAGTCTAGTCCTAGCATCCAAAGCAAGCTGAGATCAAACAGCGATTCACCTCAACAAACAATTGGTTAAAAGTTTGCATATAGGGGATCATTGGTGAATCAGATGCTCAATGGGTGCTGGGAATTTAGTGAAAATTTCAATGGATTTATTTGCAGAACTGTATAGTATAGTAATCTTGAAGTGGAACCATCTATGGTCCTCCATGAGAATCAGCCAACATGACACTGAGCTCTGGCTGAGTGAGTGCTGCCCCTAGCGATGTCTCCAAGGTGCTCATTTTTCCATTTCGAGTGTAAAGAAGAAGGGGGACCTCCTTATGTGTACCTCTTGTGTGACACAAGGGCTCGTCTGACTTGAAATTAATGATATGCATAGGCTTAGTTTCAAGGTTGGATGGTGTAATTAACTAATAAAGAACTAGGATCGGAGGTTAAAACAATGGTTATGGATGTGATTTTGACAAAGGGGGTCAATAAACGGTGGGTCTTGTTTAGAATTTTTAGAGAGAAAAAGTAGGTGTGTTCACCTATCAATGTTTGAATCTGGTGGATGATGTTGTAGGTTAGTATATTATGATCTTAAAGTGGGTCTCTCCTTCAGCGGTATTCAAAATATGAATATGATGAACGTGAGTTATTAGGATTTTGTGTTTTAGGGAGTTAGGCAAGGGCTGGGAAGGTGGAATATGTAAATCGAATTTCTTCTCCCTCCAGGAGTTTCCTGTTAAGGCAAAAATAAAGGTCAGTTTAAAACAAACTACACGCATCATTACCCATTTGCAATCTACCATCCAAGTTACTTAATTTAATTTAGTACTCCCATATTTGTGATTCTATTTTCAGTTAACTGTGACTCTGATTAAAGAAACTACAGGGGTCCTTATGTCAAGAAAATTACCTGTAAGCTGCAATTTCAACATCCAAAGCCATCTTCACGTTTAGCAGATCTTGATACTCCCGCAAATAGCGTGACATTTCCTCTTTCGCATCAGCAATGTCGCTCTCTAGGTCACTTATCCTCCCCTAGAAGTTATTCAGAGAAAATTTCAAAGCATCAATTCATGCCTAAATGATTAAAGACAGAAACATTCCCTCATACTGGATTTGTGCCAGAGATACAGAGTAGTAGCATCATAGATCTAACAGATTTTGCTCAGCAATACCCTTTTCCTCTAGAGTCAAGCTCATTTGTTCTACTCAGTTTGTCAGTCATGACTCAGCACTGATGGAATGAGTCAGCATCAGTAACATTTCTGCAACTATCGTTTGGACATTACAATGACAAAAGCACAGCAGAAATAGTATTCCATCAATGTTGAATCTGTAGAAAAGTAAAGGTCAGCACACTGACTTATGTAAAGACTTAAATGATGAAACAGACTTGACACAGAGACTCAGGAATATGTTCCCTTGTAAGGAAGCACAAAGACTCTAGACAGAAAATGTGTGAAAATGTTACTTTTATGGGTACAACAGCTTATCACTGGGACCGTACCCTTAAAGGGACAACTTTAAACCTTTTTGTCTGTAAAATTATCTCAGTAGTACCTTAAGGGTACATATTAAAATGCATTTTTTAGGTAGATATGGTACAAAGTTGTCCCTTTAAGTGTACAGCCTCAGTGACAAACTGTTGTACCCCTAAAGGTAAATGTTTTGCACGTTTTGTCTGAGTATTATGCCCCTAAATACAAATAAAGATTGTTCCATTTATTTTAAGTTTGTATTAATCTTCTCTTTTATCTATAATGTTTCTGCAGTCAATATCAGAATGACCTCACTTTTTTTTCCCCGTCTCTCTACAGAGGCATTTATTTGGTTATATTGCACATGTGTTGCAATTATGATTAACTACTACCAGTGATCTATACCTGGTATTTGGTGACCTCAGTGTTCTGCGTCTCCTCTTGTTCCCCTAGTTGTGCATTCAGTGAATCGATGACGTTCCTCAGTGCTTCGACCTCAGCTGAACGGGACTGCAGCAGCCGCCGGTACTCAGTGGTCTCCTCGCGTACCAAGCGCACAGCCTCCTCCTGCTTATCTGTCAGCTCCACCACGCTCGCCATCTTCCCCTGGAACCAAGCCTCGGCGGTTTGCATGTTGCGTCCAGCCAAGGTCTCATACTGCGCTCGGATCTCTCTCAGAGCGGCCGACAGGTCCGGTCTGCTTGTGTCCAGCTCCACGCTGAGGCTGGCGACCTGTAGCTGGACCCTCAGCCCCTCCTGCTCCTCAGCGAACACTTGCTTGAGGAAGTCCATCTCCTGTGCCAGGGAGACAACGCTGGCCTCCGCATCACAGCTGCACAGAGCGGCTTGGCCTGCCTCCTCTCGAATCCTCTGCAGGTCCTCCTCGGCCCGGCTACGCAGCCGTGCCTCTTCCTCCCAGCGCTTGTGCAGCTGTGCGTGCGCCTCCTGCAATGCCTCCCTCTGTGCCTCCATGCGCGCTTTAGCCTGGGCCTCCTGGTGCAGCTGCTCCCTGAGGCCCCGTACTTCCTGCAGGTAGAGCTGCTGCAAGCGGGACGGCTGACTCTGCCTGCGCCGCAGGGCCTCCAGCTGCAGGAGCAGAGCCCGATTTTGCTGCTCGAGGTGTCGAACCTTGTCAATGTAGGACGCAAAGCGGTTGTTTAGACCCACCAGCTGCTCTCGTTCTTGGGCCCGCAGGTCTAACAGCTCGGCGTTCCCTACGGTCACCTGACTCAGGTCGCTCTGCTCCCAGCGCTGCAGAGGCTCCAAACGCATCGGCCACCTGGAGGAAGATAAGGGCCCCCGGGAGAGCCGATAGGTGGTGGTACTGGAGTAGGAATGTTCCCTTCTCCGGGAACAGGAGGAGGAGATGAATGGGTCAATGCTCATGATGCAGGATTTTTTTTTTTCTTTTTGGTTTGGTTTTCAAATGATGTTAATGTTTTGTTGGTTAAAGAAGTTTTTCTTTTTAAGTCCCCCTTGTTCTGCACACCATTAGTGGAGATGAACCGGCACTGCACCAGTTCAGAAATGCTGCAGAGCAGACTGCTTTATACAGGACACACATACAGACTCTCTCCGCACACACACACATCCTCAGCCAATCAACAGCTCAGCAGTGTCATGATGCTGCCGATTGGTTTTGTGTTTCTTTTTTAGCTGGAGTAGCATATCAGGAGGAAGGGCTGATTTATATATTTTTATTAAAGGTTCACTCTGCATGTTTTCAGTTTGAAATGTTTTTCAAATGGCTATATGAATCTGTGTGTAAAACATATTTTAAAGAATCCATGCAGTTCGATTTAGAATAAGGGATTCAAAAATAATGTTTTTTTTCACTATATACAATTCATTACTCAAAGAATCCACAAAAGAACATTTAATTGTACAATAATGCTTAATTTTTTAATATTGAAATATATAGAATTAAATTAAGTTTGCACAGGATAATATTAGCTCATCATCCATTGTGTTATTGCTTAAACTACATTTACATTTATGCATTTGGCAGACGCTTTTATCCAAAGCGACTTACATTGCATTTCAAGGTACATATTTACATTCTTATCAGTTCTTGCTTTCCATGGGAATCGAACCCATGATCTTGGCGTTGCAAACGCAAATGCTGTACTGTTTGAGCTACAAGAAGGCTGTAGACTAAGATTTTAAACCTCTAGTTCTCGCTCTCTCAGGAATGGCGCAGCCTCTGGCTGACATCTTTGAGTTTCAGAAAGGTGAATCTCTGAGAAATTATCTGATGCACCAATGTCTCCTTCCTGTAATGAACACACAGTTATTTCAGGATTTATAGGATACATTTTAAGAGCAATATAAGTTTAGTTGCCCATTGAGGAGTTTTTCCACTAGATTCTGGCATCAGAGCCAAGATATTAGGGTAAACTATATTACAATGCAATAAAATGCTTTTAAAAAACGTTAATCACTATTTTAGTCCCTTAATTTTGGTAAAGAACAACTAAGTAGTTAACCAAACAACATAAACCTGTGACTTCACTCTTTGCTATCAAATATTCAGCCTCTAAAACAGTTACCCGTGTTGTGCACTGTGCCGCAAAGTCCCTCAGGACATACAGCTCCTTCTGTACACTGAAAGACAATTAATTAACACTTTTACATCAATTAACACTAAACAAGTAAACAATGCAAAATAATGGCCTACTGATAAACTTCAGCTGTGAAAAAGTTCCATTACTGGGTCATCATATACTGCTGGCTTCAAATCCTGCAGGTAAAATATAACCAAAAGAAATTAAGGAAAAATGTAAACTTACTCTCTCCCTGCAACGTTGCCTGTAAATCAAGAGTAAAGACAATGACATGGAGCTGTGTCATTAACATGAGCAGTTTTATACATGATTTAAAATGTACCAATGAAACTTACAGTATGCATGGATCTGTAAAACCAGCCACACACCAGACATAATGCTTACAAATGGCAGCACTATTACACGCAGATCATCCACTGTTCTCTCTCCCTTGTCTAAACAGAAGAATTTAGTGCTTTCTCCAACAGAACCGTACAAAAATATAATTTAGGTGTTGACACTTACACATTTGCAGTATTAATTCTGTGGCAAGAGAAACAGAGTTGACCACTGGCAGACCTGCCACCCCATACATGAATAAAGTAGTGTAAATGACATCTGCAAAAGAGAAAATGTAAGAATTACTGCAGAATAAGGATGCATTTTTAAAACCTACTGATTCATTGAAAATATTTATGAATGCTTTTGCCACAAAGTAACCAAAAATCTAAATGTTTTTTTGACTTTCTTATCCTCATTTGTTACCAGGAACTGTTCTGGAGAATCGTGAGGGTGTAATCGCTGTCAAGACTTGGAGCAGAACTGTGACAAAGATCCATCCAAAACGCTCTATGATCAAACACATTATAATAGTCAGGTTACAATTGCTGAAAAGCCATGCTATACGATAAAAGCTAACAAAAAAAATGTAAGAAAATGTTTGAATGACAAATTTGGATGACATATTAGCATAAACCACACAAAACATTTAAGTAACAATGCAAGCAATTTGTTTTGTTTTTTCAAAATGAAAAGGGCAACTGATTTTGCTGACATTTAAAACCAACTTACCGTTACTCCAGAATCTTGTTAAGATCATATAAAATAAATGCACTATGCCCGATGAGCGTGACAACCATAACGGTTACCCAAACTAAATCTAGGATAGTGAAAGACAGAAAGATCATCATTGATACCAGCATGTTACTTTAACAAATATAATTTAACACATTCAAGAGAGTTCAGTCCAAATTTTCAAAGCCATTCCCAAACTATTTGTCTGTAAGCTATTTATTTACTTGTCCTAAAGCTGTTCTTCTTAACCAGGGGCCTTGGGCCCAATGGGAGGACTCAGCAAATTTCCAAGGGGACCTTAAGATGACTTAAAACGACTTAGTCAAGATATTTATTATTTTAATTCAGTCCTTTTTTTTTTTGTCTCTGAAGAACCAGGATTTTCAAGGTTTTAAAAAACCTTGATATATGAGGTGGCTTCATTTAAAAGTCATTTGTAGACTTGGAAAATTCATTTAAATTAATAAAATCTTAAAACTGTGGGCAATTTTAGAATGAATATGCAGTTTTAGTTATGCCAACCTCTAAAATATTTTTAACAAATCTTATCCTGTAAATTATGAACAACTGGCAAATGTATGGGGCCTTTGAATATTGTTGTGAACAACAGAGGGCCTTGAATTCAAAAAGGTTCAGAACCATGTCCTAAAGCATTTTTTCCTGACCACCATTCTGATTTAACAACGAAATGGTTTAATATTCAATTTAAGCGGCCTCACCACCCAGAGGAAACATGACAAATAAACATTTTCATTTGTGACATGAAAAATGAAACATTTGTTTGTGTACTTACAACATCTCCATATAAGTGCATGAAGTTGATTTTTGTCAAGTTTTGAACAAAGATACTGTCGAATTGCTGGAATTGGAAGAACTATGAATGAAATGGCAGCAGATATTCCCCCAAAAGCATATGTCATTATAATCATGGCTGAAAATAAAAACAGACACATTTTAATGACTGTCAGTAAATAAATATCTAAAACAAGAGACAGATCCAGGATAACTTAATACGATTCCTACTTACATTCATCAACACTTGATGATCTAAAGAAGAGGAGACGCATTTGAAGAAAGTTGCTTGACTGCATGAGAACATGTCCTAATGACTCTACATAACAAAAATCACACATGACCACATAACATGCAGCCTAGTGGTTAAAGATCTGGAAATCTGGCCTTGATGTAATTATAGATGATTTCTAAAGCATTAAAAATACATACTTGTTACAAATCGAAGGGAAAAATGAATATCAAAAAAACTTATGAAGAAAACGTTGCTTAAAGCTAGAAGAGATGCTGGCATGGATGACAAAAGAATAACCCCAACACTGACAAGCACAGCATCACTCCACTGAGATGCATTCCAAAGATCATGAAGAACAGCTACAAAAGAAAGATGATACAAGAATTACATATATCCATAAGACAGGCCCAGATGAATGTATTCTGCAAAATTGAAGTCCCTCAGCAGTCAATAATTTAATCCCTTAAAACTCATCTTTGATTATCAAAATGACATTAAAGTATATAAACGTTTTTTTTTCCTTTGGAAATAAATTCTTCATGACTGAAAATAGCTAGAATGTAAATATATCCTTGCTTCGTTTAGTTTTACGCGGTCCATAAATACGCTAATTAGTCCCCACCTCCACTCAATCACACCATCTGATCCACTCGGTCAACTGTTGTAAACGCAACTGTAATATTGGTTTAATTCAGCCATATATGTTTGAACCAGAAACTGATTCAGAAAAAGAAAAAGCGAATTACACCTGATCGTCTACAAGTCGATGTATCCAAATGGTAATCTCTAGTCTCTACAACGTCGGACACATAACGGTTATTGATTAGCCTTTGCTTTGACTACATTATCAAACAGCTAATAATGTGTTTTTAATTATGTAATTTTAATTATATTGTGCTTTTCTCAAACCCAAAGCGCTACAACACAGAGTGATTATAATAAATACAGTAATACAATTAAAAAACAAACAAGCAAAAGAAAAAGACACTTTAAAGACAATATATATGAGCCTTAAGAGATTTCTTAAAACAGTCCAGTGTTGCTCGACTCCTCCATAGACTTTAATTTAAATTAGGGCTGCTGAATAGTACAACCAGAAGAGCGAAGAGACCCATGAATGGCTTTATATGTTAAAATCAGGGATATACGTCCCTGTATGGGAAGTCAGTGTAATTGATAAAAGTACAGGGGAAATATGCTGGCCAACAGTTGTATGAGTCAGTACCCGGGAAGTTGAATTCTGAATATTTTGCAGTTTCTTAATGGATTTATCAGGAGGACCAGAGTAAAGTGCATTGCAATAATAAAGCCTAGACACAATAAAAGTCATGAACAAGCCTTTCTGCATCTGGCAAGGAGAGAGAAGTTATATGTCAGTCATTCTAAGGCCATTTTAATATGGGCATTGAATGTCAACTGTGCATCAAAAATAACACAAAGATTGCGTACTTGAAATGATGGAGATACTGAATTGGAATCAGTTGAAATTACAAAAAACAATTAAATTGAATTTAAGTTTATGCAGAGCCGTCGGCATACCAACAAGTAGAATTTCAGTTTTTGATTTGAGTTTAAGAAAATATTCTTGCATCTACACTTTTATTTCATTCAAACAATTTGTAAGAACTGTTATTATAGAGTTATTCCAAATTGTCTCTGGTTATACTCAGGGTGCGTACTGACTTAAATCTGTGTATCGTCAGCATATCAATGAAACCCCAGACCAAACTTTCAAATTATCTCTCCAAGAGACAATACATATGCTAAACAGAATGGGTCCTAACACGGACCCCTGCGGGACACCCTGCTGTACCAATGTGGGTTCAGATTTATTTTTCCCCAAACATACATACTGGAAAGTGGAAACTATCAGTGAGATAGGATTTAAACCAATCAAACACAAAACCAGAGATGCCTAACCACCCACACATCCTTTCAGGGAGGATAGAATGACATACAGTGTCAAAAGCAGCACTAATGTCTAACAAAACTAAAATTCTGCAAGCACCGATGTCAGCAGAAGTTAGAAGGCCATTCGTGTCCCAGACAAGAGCAGTCTCAGTGCTGTGTCCTGATCTAAATCCAGACTGAAATGGTTCTAATAGATTATTTATGGACCGATAATTCTGTAACTGACCAACAACCCATTTAAAGACCTTGGCCAGAAAAGGTAGATTCACTATAGGCCTATAGTTAGATAAGCCTTCAACATCACACCCAGCCTTCAACATCACACAACTAGTGTGATAGCCGCTGTCTTAAGGGCCAATGGAACCTTCCCAGTCATTAGAGAATTATTGACATTGCAGTAATAGAAGGGCATTAAGATATTAAGCACTTTTTAAGAACCTCGGTAGGCAAGGGGTCAAGAGAACATGTAGATGAACTCATAGACAATTTTGAAATGTTGTCAATACTCAGTAACAAAGTTGTAAAAGAAAATGGAAGGTGGCTTAAGATAAGTCCCAGGAGCCAGCCAGGAAGAGCCCAAATTAATGGAGCTATAAATCTTTTGGACTGTCTCTGTAAAGAATTTATGGAATTCTCAACAGAAGAGATTTTTGCTTTGAGGTTTAACAAGTTTGTTGATGTTTAACAGGTTTTTTTTTTTGTTGTAAAAATTCTTTATATTAAGACTTTAAAACTGGCCTCCTTACCTGAGCAAAATGCAGTGGAAATCAGAAGATATGCAACAGGAATACCTGTATATTCAATTATTCTGTGGATGAAACCTGGAAAATCAACTGAAAAAGCAAAAAACAAAACACAAATTTTTTTTTTTTGAGATTTATAAAACTTTCCTAACATTTAAAATTTGTAAGAGTTTTAGAGAACTATAAATGTAAACCATTTTAAAAAAATGGTTATATTTACACAATTGTATTAGCTGATTCCAGTCAGCATAACAGCCTCTAATTACTGTAGAATTTTCTGGCAAACTAAGAATTCTTTTTCGACCTCAAATTTGTGGGCTTATCACAGATCCTTAAAGCATTAAGTAAGATACATTTACAATGTGATTTGAAATGTATTACTTAAAATATATAATACAATGTACAATCAAACAATGTCTTTCATTAAAATGCACATATATACCAGAAACTGTTGTATTCCAATTATAATAGGGGGCCACAATAAACAATAAAATGATCCTTGTCAGATTAATTATTGCACACATTGTTACCTCAACTACAGACCCTAAAAAAAGCAGTAACAAAACAACTAAGTCATCAGAGGAAAAAAAGATGGGTAAATAATAAAACCTTTGCTGACAATGCAAGCATACTTAGAAAAGTTCATGTCACATACCTTCAATTACACCCAGGATAAATGCAATAGATAAACAAATGTTGGGACAGACAACTTGCACATAATTTATGTACATAGGCTTTGTCCCAGTATCTGCAGAAAACATAATCGTCATGTACAATCATTTAGTGTTACTGTTTATTATTGTCTTTTTTAAAGTTGCTCTACAGCAGAATTGAATTAGGTTTGCATTATTCAATCATTATATTCCTGTTTATCACTGTAAGCTGCTTTGAAACAACTTGACTTGAAATTTACATATAAACAGTGATGCAGTGGAAGAATAACAGAACAGCAGTTTAACATCTTTTTCATTTACATTTGCTATACATTAATATAACTCTTTAAAGCATATTTCATACCTTTTCTGCTTATAAAGATTGCGACTGGAATACTTAATACAAAAGTCACAAATACAAAAGGGAAATAAAGCAAAGCATCAGTGTAATGATGTGCAGAGCAGACATTTATGAGAGAGACAAGGATTTTAGTTCATGGCATTAAGAGAGAGGCATTAGATTTAGTTCATGTTAAAAAGAAGGATTTGACATAACATTTGATTAAAAAAATACAATACATGTTTTCACTACATAGAATTATTTAAAAATTATATATACTACTGTTAAAATGTTTGGGGCTGGTAACATATATTTTTTTTTTATATAAGTCTCTAAGGTTCAACAGTTTAATACAGTAAAGGCTGCAAAAATACAGTAAAATGATAATATTGTTAAATATTATTACAATTTAAAATAGAGGTTTTCTATTTTCATATATTTAGAATGTAATTTATTCCTGTGATAGCAAAGCTGAATTTTCAGCATCATTACTCCAGTCTTCAGTGTCACAAGGTCGTTCAGAAATAAACGTCTCTTATTATTATCAGTGTTGAACAGTTGTGCTGAGGTTATTTTAGTATTAATTATATACAATGAATTATTATTTTAAATTAGGTTTTCATTTTCATTTTAGTTTAAATATTAATAGTAATCATTACATGCTTTTGACATTTCTCTTATTTTTTAAAATATATATAACTTTTAGTTTTAGTACTTTAACTTAATTGTTGGATAATATTTTTGTAAAAACAATTATTTGTGCATAATGAATACTTGCTGAACAAAACTTAATTTCTTTCAAAATCATTTTTTAAAACTTTCGAACAGTACAGTGTATTTCTCAGATGACTTACCCAACCGCCCTATTTCCACAGTAACAGAGCTCACTAAATATTCTGCGTGGACTTCACACATGTATTCTCCCTTGTCGGCAGTCTGGACATTTTTTAGTCTCATTGAGAAGTTGCCTTTGGGAATTTCTTCTCTGAAGAACTCTGCTCTGTCTCTGTAACGCTCATGATTCGATCCTGAGGATATTGTCCCATTTTGGAAAAGCAAGACAGGGACGATGTCTGACTTTTTGTCCACCTTCATCCATGAGACCTCGTCAAAGTGTTGAGGAGGAACATGCGAGTCAACCATGCAATTTAGAACAACCTCCTCTCCAACATGTGCAAACACAATTTGATCTTCTCCTGTCACAACTACACGCTCTGTCATAAACAAGACAAATAATCATTCTAACAACAAAATAGGCATGTTTAAAGACTCTTTTTAAATTGGACACTTACCCACATGTTGAATTGTAACGGGGATCTCCCCAACATCCTGGTCAAAGTAAACTACACATTTGTAGATACCAGTGTCCACGACTGTTATATTTTCCAACAGGATTGAAAAGTTTCCTTTAAAGATCTGCTCAGGAAAAAAATGTGCTCTGCCCCTGTAAGACGGATACTGAGCCTCGGGTCTGTCCTCACCATTCTGAAACAAGTGCACTAATGCCTCTTCATCTGTCTTCTTCCACTCGACCTCCAGCTCCGCCACAGGTAATGGGGTTTCCACAGAGCAGGGCAGGAGGATGGAACCCCCCAGTTGTGCAACCAGAGACTGAGCAGGTCCTTGAACCAAGAGCCCTTTGATCTAAAATGCAGTTAAAACTGTAATATTGTAAAACATCATTACAATTATTACAATTTAAATGTAGCCGTTTACTACTTGAATATATTTTAAAAAGTAATGTATTCCTGTGATTGCAAAGCTGAATTTTTAGCATCATTACTCCAGTCTTCTATGTCAAACCATCCTTCAGAAATCATTCTGATTTGCTGTTTAAGAAATATTTATTATTATCAATGTTGAAAACACTTCTTTTGCTTAATATTTTTGTGGAAACAGTGTTATGTGTATATGAAAAACTGAACTTCACAGTCCTGAGTTCATGTTTATCTTTGTGACAATGTGCCTGCAATACGACTATACTTTTGTTTCCAATAGAAACGTCAAAAACAAATGTCATAATTTTCCACATCAGTATGTACTAGTGAATTCACTGGGACACCAGTGAACAGAAATTATCATTATAAACACTGAACTGTTGAATGACACTATTGTATTTTTTAGAGCTGCTTTACAGTAGAATTGATGTTTGCATCATTGATGATTATAGTCCTGTTTATCACTTTGTAAGGCCTGCCCAATCGGTCCAACAACAGTTTCCGATAAGCGGGTGAAGGTTTACTGCGCTACTTTTCATCGTTCCAAATAAACTTTTATCTGACTCCATTTTATCACGACCTCGAATTTTGGTTAGAATGCCAATTTGTTATTGGTCATTTATATAATAGTTTAGAAATACATTAGATTATTCAATTTAACTCTTTACTCTTATTATAGTCGTTCATTCGGGTGCCAAAGTCGCACAGGGTCGTCGCACTTGCCGTTATGCAGGCCCACGATCACAAACTCGTCAGTCTGATCAATAACCTGAGGTTATGGCTACAATGCCACCCACACTTGTTAAAAAGTACCCATGTAGCCCCCTACAGTTGCCTATATAACAACTTAGTTAAAGCCCAAATAATAACCAGAGGTTATGGCTAGTACATTAAGATAATGCCACTCCAATGCTTGCTATTACCTCAATAGTATTTTTATCTAGCCCCCTATAGTAAAGCGACTGCATAACAACTTAAAATCAAGTAGTCAGGAATCTAGAATCCCACCTGATGTGCCTCATGCTCCATCAATTTGAGATCTAGTATGTACTTAACCCTGAACGCAGATTTGCGGAAACAACGAAATCTACTAAATTGAATAATTTCAGAGTAAGTCAGAATAATATCAAATGTAACAATTTATTATTAGTCAGGTAAATGTATCTTGCCAATTACATAATCAGTTCAAAGATAATAAACACAAAAAATCAAATGCTATGGAAAAAAGAGAAAATATGAGCTACCTGACTTAAGAAAAACATATGATGCTGAGTGTCTTGAGGACATTCAGCGTCAAGGGCTGATCTGGCTACAAAATCGCTCCGAGCCTCTCGTGGCATTTCTTTAAGTAATCAGACTGGGGCAGAAACTTCTTTCAAATGGAAACATTTGCAAACAATGGGAATTTGCTGTCAGAGTTTACACCTTTTGAGGGCAGGATGCCATTTGCCTGGAAAACACATCCTCATCTGTAAGCAAGATATCTCTAAACTCTTAAAAACTTTATTACCTTTTTATTTAGTTCTTTGGGAATGAGACCTTTATACCAGTCGCACTGAGACATTTCAAATGATACCAAACATGTATAGTGTTGTATAATTGTTCACATTAAACCGTACAGCTTTTTGGGTTGAATCTCAGCATGAGAGAGACGAGATGGGGAAGGGAGAGAAATGTAAATACAATACTGAGATGATTGACTGTGATTCCATCTTGGATGGGGATGCTATAGTTTCTCAAGAGAAAGTTCAAATGTAATTTCCTTAGTTTTCTCAGAGTTGCTCTCTCTTCCAGTTCTTCAGTTTTACAACTGTAAAAGCTGTTTTGAAAGCAATCTATATATATATATTTCACTTGAGTATCCATTTATACCAGTCAGTTTACACAGACTCAAACACTAATTAGGCTTGTTTTGATGTTTGACTTCTCATTATTTGGAGAGGGAGCAGTCGATCAGATTAAAGTTAAACATCAGTGTTAATATGTTCCCTTATATGAGTTTTGGAGGTCTAATGAACCCTAATATACATTTTTATTTTAATGAAATGAAGTTGCAGCAGAAAGTCTATGTATATCAATAACAAGAGAACATTTGTTTGAAATGTGCAGTGACTAAAATGGAAAAGGAGCCAGAATATTAGGTTACAGACATCACGGATTAAATAAAGTTAAAAAAAAAAAAAAATTCAAGATTTTCCCATTTTCAGGGCACCTTTTATTGTATCAGAGAGCCATTTTCCATTGCTTTACAGGTACAATTACAATTTATTGCAAACTTTTCCTTAAGATATATATGACATTGTTTACACCAAATCCTTTCTATATCAGATGCAGCACAAGTGTTTTGAGAGATTTGAATTCAACTTTTACAGAAGCAGGTTAAAACCTGCAGGTTAATAGCCCAAATAAAACCTCTCAGAGAGAAACAATACTTATGGTTTGAAACCCTCAGACTAGGTCATAAGGCAAATACTTTTCCCAATAGTAAAAAATAAATAAAAAAAATAAATATTTGCAGTGACCATTCATTACACTTTTGACAGCCTTAAATTATATAAAGCTTCATGCCACTATCTTGCAAAACATTAAAACCAATAACTGACTTAAAAGGGAATGTATTATTTTGTGGGACAAATTAAGTTGATTAAAATCGCAGCCATCATACCTGTTTGTCCAAACTCAAACTCTCTTTAACTTGTATACAGACTGATAGTAAGACTTGAACTATTATTAAACAAATTATGAAATATTCAGATGAATGACCAAACACGAAAGCCCCACAGTTTTTTGCATGTGAATTTTTTTACTGTATCCAACTAATTACACTGATTTTGAGATGCTTAAATCCCTCTGTCAGTGTGCTGTGAATCAGGGGTGTGATTTGGCGTTATGTCGCTCAATGCCCTTGTTTTCTGGAATATGCTTGTAAGTGCAGCGCTCATTCTTTAAGCAGCCAGTTGTCCTCCAAAAAAAACATTCATCAGGTTGTTTGCTGAAAAAAAAAAAAAAAAAAAAAAAAAAAAAATCTATTTTAATCATTGGATTGTAGTACACCGCAAAACAGCATGCAATAACATTCATTGTATATGATTATATTTATTAAAATCATAAATGGATACTGCCTTATTGGGACATTACTTGTCCCTGTCCCTCCTGTACACCTAACCCTAACCACATTTAACCTTCTGATAAGTAAAAGTGTCCTCTAAGGTTCAGGAAGGAAGCCATGGTTGTATATGGAGTATACTTTGAAAGGCTGTGTTTGGCTGTACGCATACGCTAGTAATCACATCAAAATTTCAATTATAGGGCTTTTAAATACCCATTACAAGATGGGCTGTTTGCAAAGACACTATTTATTAAGCTGCATAATATCATTATAATATTACTCCATATCTATTTAGCTTAAATAAGTTCATGCTGATCATGCCCCCATAAAACCTTAAGTAAAAGTGGCATTTCTAACCTCTAAACAGTGATATTTAAGTTTTGTGCAACAATTCAAAATCAGCAAGTTTACTCACTCAATCTTCCCTGAGGACTCTGTAGATGCATCTCTGGATACTCCAAGACGCGTGTGAATCCTATCAGGATAGCGCACCACTAAAGTTGTCCCATCAATGGCATAACCCTGCAATACACAAGAAACATACATAAACTGTAATGTTTCCTTTATTGAAAAGACAAAATGTATTCCATCCCCACTGCAAATCTTCATTTGACCTCCAATATCACTAGACAAGGGTCAAACATATTATAAGCAGCTATATCATCACCAGCATGTTTAACATTCAAACGAACAAAGCAACAGAGCAAACATACTTACATGAAAGTCTTGTATGGCTTTCTCACAGTCCTCCTTCTTGGTGTAGTTAACAAACGCACAGTGTCTCATTTGTAACACTCTGACACTATGGACTTGTCCAACCCTGTTTCACAAAAATAAGCTCATAACATCAATAGTGAATTAAGCATTTTACGTTTTACAGTTTTCAAAACCAATGAGGTCACTTACAAGCTGAATAGGCTATAAAGCTTAGCGTCTGTTATAGAAGGCACTAGATCTCCAACCCAGATAGGGAATAGCTCTCTGTTTAGGGATGAAAGACGCATCAGGATTCAGCTGATTTTAAGGTGAAAGGTTGTCTCATGAAATCCTGTATGTGTGCATCTTACTGGGCATGATGACGAACTGGAGCAGCGACTGGCATACTGGGTCGAGGCTGATTCTGAGGAAGAGGTCTGAGTGGGAATTTAGCTGGAGGTTTTGGGTGACGCTCTACAGACACAAACTCACTTTCTGTGGGAACTCGGACAGGGACTAAACCTAAAAAGAATGAGAGTTATCAATACAATCTCAATTACTTTTTTTAATTGTTTTAACTGTCTTCCTCAGTATTTGCATATATACACACATACACATATATATATGAATATGAATATGTATATATATATATATGGAAATCAGTGTCTTTCAGAGTACTCCCTCAACAAAAAAAAAAAGAAATCGGAGTGAAGGAAATATATCAGGGTCAGAAATAAACAGGGGTTTGAGGCACCAAAATGAACATTAAATGCCCCCCAAATTCAAGATACAGGGGCAAAAAAAAAGCGCTTTCAGTAATAATAAAATTACATTAAAGTTGCAGTAGGGAGTTTTGAGAAAATGTTGACTTAGCCTGAAAATTTGAAAAAGCACAACTTCCAGGTCCAACCCCCTTGCTCTCTGCTGCGCTACAGCCCTCCCTCCACAGCGGAGCCTGCCGTGAACGCGCAGACTAGTAAGCAGGACCACCGATGACGGCGGATTATAAACAGTTATGGAACATTCACTAATAGGGACGAAACATCAACAAAATGCTTTACATTGACTATGGCCTGCCCATACTTCGACTACAAACTTGGTCCTCAAATCATTATGTATTTTGCAATACATGTAACTTTATAACGTTGCACTCTTTCTATAAGTTATAAATAGCTAGTAAAATAACGTTAAAGGATTAGTTCACTTTAAAAAAAAACTTTTGCTGATAATTTTTATAATCCAAGATGTCCATGTCTTTCTTTCTTCAGTCGAAAAGAAATTAAGGTTTTTGATGAAAACATTCCAGGCCTTTTCTAATAATGGACTTCAATATAGGACACAAACGTTTCACGGACCAAATGACAGTTTCAGTGCAGCTTCAAAGGGCTTTAAACGATACCTGACGGTGAATAAGGGTCTTATCTAGCGAAACGATAGGTCATTTAAAAAATAAATACAAAACTTTAAGTTTTATAAGCACAAATGCTTGCCTTGCTCTGTTCTGTGATGTACGTTCGTGATCCTGTTCGAACTCGTTCATCAAAATGAACAAATCTTTTTTCGAGTCATTTCGTTCGTTGAATGAACGAAATGACTCGAAAAAAAGATTAGTTCATTTGGATGAATGAGTTCGAACAGGAGAGTCACGAACGACGGTACGCGCTCGCGCTGTGCAAGAGAGGGGTTATCAGCGCGTACAGGAGCGTGATTGACACTGCTAAGACATTCCTCCTGGCTCTGATTGGTTGTTTCTGACCGGGAGCGGTGTATTTCTGCAAATGGCAATAGGACCACAGGGAGGAGCCAGAGGAGCTTGATTTTTTCCACAGATTATCTGTCTCATAGCTTTAAAGCTCCAGTAGGTAACTTTTGTAAACAAATATTTGTTAAAACTGTCATTATGTCCTGACAGTAGAATATGAGACCGATAATCTGTGGAAAAAAATCAAGCTCCTCTGGCTCCTCCCTGTGGTCCTATTGCCATTTGCAGAAATACACCGCTCCCGGTCAGAAACAACCAATCAGAGCCAGGAGGAATGCCTTAGCAGTGTCAATCACGCTCGTGTACGCGCTGATCACCCCTCTCTTGCACAGCGCGAGCGCGTACTGTCGTTTGTGACTCTCCTGTTCGAAGTTGTTCATCCAAATGAACGAATCTTTTTCCGAGTCATTTCGTTCATTCAACGAACGAAATGACTCGAAAAAATATTTGTTCATTTTGATGAACGAGTTCGAACAGGATCGTGCATCACAGAACAGAGCAAGGAGAGCATTTGTGCTTATAAAACTTAAAGTTTTGTATTTATTTTTTAAATGACCTATCGTTTCGCTAGATAAGACCCTTATTCATCGTCTGGTATCGTTTAAAGCCCTTTGAAGCTACACTGAAACTGTCATTTGGTCCTTGAAACGTTTGTGTCGTCCATTATGGAGAAAAAGCCTGGAATGTTTTCATCAAAAACCTTAATTTTTTTTCGACTGAAGAAAGAAAGACATGGACATCTTGGATGACATGGGGGTGAGTAAATTATCAGCAAAAGTTTTTTTGAAAAGTGAACTAATCCTTTAACGTTATTTTACTAGCTATTTATAACTTATAGAAAGAGTGCAACGTTATAAAGTTACATGTATTGCAAAATACATAATGATTTGAGGACCAAGTTTGTAGTCAAAGTATTGGCAGGCCATAGTCAATGTAAAGCATATTGTTGATGTTTCGTCCCTATTAGTGAATATTCCATAACTGTTTATAATCCGCCGTCATCGGTGGTCCTGCTTACTAGCCTGCGCGTTCACGGCAGAATTTCGGCGCGTTCACATTTCTGAATAGAAAAGTTAATTTCTGACTCTGATATGTAGATGCATTATCATACCTGATAGCCCAGAGAGAGCTTCTAAGGCTTTTTCTACAGTTCCATGAAGAATAAGGGCATTTGAACTCTGCTCTTTGGTAAATCCCATTTCCTGTTGAAGCAGCAAGCGTATATTGATGTGCTCATTCAGGTGATTTATAACAAACGGGCAACTTAAAATCCATATTCAGCTGCTGACAACCTTGAAGCAGTATCAACGCTAAAACAAAGTGTGGTCCATTATTTACTCATATCCACTCACCATAAGCTGCATGATCTGCACCCTCATCATCTCCTCAGCTGCATCCATACATGTACTGTCCAGTTTTAACACTTCATTATATGTAAGTCTGGCTTCATAATATCTCTGACAGAGGGGGAAATAACAAGACTGTGTGAAATAAAATAGCATAGGGGAATTTTCAGGTCAGTCTGTAATCTTAATGATGGATGACACTGGCAAAAAGTTGTGGTAATACCTTCAAACCAACAAGCGCTTTGCCTTTTCTGTAAAGCCCTTTAATCCATTTGGGGTTCATAGAAAGAGCAATATCAGCATCAGTTAAAGCTTTCTCATACTCCAGCATCTTTTCATAGCAGTAAGAACGATTTCCAAACAACCTGCAAAGACAGACACAATCATTATAAATATAACCTCTTCAAAGACATGCTCAAGCTTGATTTATAACTAGTTTTTTATTCATAACTCATGTTTAAGTTGAAACTGTTGACATGGACTCGTACTTATACTCTTTAGGGTTGTGTTTTATAGCATCTGTAAAATATTTCACAGCCATCTCCAGGTTCCCTAAGGCGGCATACTGGTTACCTATAACTATAGAAAAGATGTGGGAAAATTAGGAGGGCATTTCATGACTAAACAATTTTTAAAGAAAAACCTCACACACCTGCCAGCTCCACACTTCTTGTAATAAAAGAATTTGCATTGACAGTCTCTTCTGACTTCTCCTCCTCGTTGTTATCAATCTACAGGAATAAAGAATTTAATGTTATGGAAATACTGTCAAGAATTGGCAGCTTCAGAAAGTCTGGCTCAAAAGGATCATGGTTATATAAAGATACTTTTGCAAGAATATGGTAAATAAGCCTCACCAAGGCTGCATTTATTTGATAAAAAAAAAAAGGATGTACACTGTTAAACCGTAACTTTTGAGAAGAAAGTGGCACTTCTACTGCTTTTAGTGCTGCTTGAGGCATTCATACAGCAAACCTAATGCAGGTTTTCCTTCTGGAATATACATGCATTCTTATTGCCTTGTGCAGGCCTATCAACCAGTTTTTCTTTTATTTGTTTTGATCTGATTACATGTATATTTAGAGAAATTATTAACCATCTTCTCTGTCAGGATTTGATCTACTGCCATTTCAATACATTCTTTTAACTACCCACTTTTTGTATAATGACAACTATTAACTTGTCATTATACAACACTGCATCACGCCTATTCCTGTCTTTTTGTCATCTTCCCACCAAAAAAAAAAAAAAAAAAAAACATAAAAAAATAACTCTAACTCACAATCCTGTGTAAACAATTTGGCAGTTGATCAAACAATACGGCAGTTGATCAAACAATACTGGACATAATGGATTACATATCTCAGTTTGTTCAAAAATGGTTCAGTTTCAACTTAAAACTTCTTTTATTTCCACTAAGACATAAGAACTGTAGCCATTACATATTCACCTGGTTGTCTCCAAAGCTCATTTGTATCTAGATCATTAAACATGATACAACACTGAATCACTAGGCAGTAAACCAGCTGATTTCTATTTTAGAAATCGCCCAATAGCTATATTTTCATTTAAAGTTGAGATTTTAACTCAAGCACAAAATTGGAATATCGCATAAAACATCTGCGAATAAATCAGTGTTTTCATCCCAAGAGAACAAAACAGTCACTTCCTGGGTAATTGGTGCAAAATATCTGTAATAAAAAAAGGAAGTTGCAGCAATCAAGGAAGTTGCAGCAATCGGGGAAGCTACTGTGGCTTTTTTTCCCCAACATCATAAATTACTTGCATCTCAGGCACACAGATGAAACAGACGCAGGGGTTTCTTACTATAATACCAAGAACCTACCCTCAACCTATATATATATAAAAACCCTCAATTTTCCTACATGTACTCTCATTTCATCCTTTCCAACCTGTTTTTGTGGTGTGGTGGTGCCTTTCTGCTCCGATCCACGCTGTTTTCTTAAGTTTGCTTTAACAGGTTTCTTGTCAGGTTTGGGTTTTTGTTCTAGTTTGCGCTTGGCGATAGCAGCTGCGTTTGACACAAAGCAGCTATTCATGTCAAGCTCCTAAGACACACAAAGCACCGTCACTGAAGAGCTCATCTACAGTATAAATCATATCACTTTTGTAAATGACAAGGGACATTAAGTCATATTGCCCACCTCTGGTTCCATAGTTGGCTCTTCCTCTTCGTCGTCTTCATCATCATTACTGCTATCACTGCTCTCCACAGGTTTTAAGGTGTGTTGAGGACCAGAAGTCACAGATGAACAATTTTTGTTTTTAATTTTATTTTCATTTTCATCTTTATCGGCATGTTTAGGCTTTTCTGGTCCAGGGTCAACTTGTACCTTAGAACAAAGAAAGAAACACCAAGATAAAATTAAGTTTGTGGACTTTCGGTGAGACAGACTCAAAACGATGGAGGTATGAACGAGTGATCATAAACTGCAGCATAATTTTAATTAATACTTAAACCATACAACATAGCAGTCACACACAATAACATTTGTTTTCTCTTACCGGTTTATTTTTTTCTTTATCTGCATTTTCCTTCTCTAATTTTTCCAGCCGACGTCTCTCTTTCTGCCTCTGTTATATTTCAGAAAAAATTAACTCAACAAAATATTCCTGCTAATGATAATCAGACAAAAATACTTTTTTTTCTTCTTGTATGCCCTCACCATCTTTTTCAGTTTCTTCTTCTCTGCCTTTTTCTTAAGTTTTTCTTCTTCATCCACTAGCTCTTTTGCATTTCTTTCTGCTTCCTAAAAAGAAGTTAAATAATAATGTTAAATGAAAAGTTAAATAAAACAACGAGTGAACCACAGGTGTTAGACACAAACCTCAGCTGTTATGCATTTAGATGGTTTTGGCAGGCTTCTATCAAGGAAGTTGTGAGAAAAGCCACAGTATCTGTTGTTTGTACGGACATCATACTTATCGTTATCGTCGTCATAATCATAATAATCCTCATCAGATGAATCTTCATATCCTGTAAATTGAGCTGCAAAGTGGTCCAGTTCTGGAACTTTAATACAAACAAAAATTTGCTTAAATGCCACACAAACCTAAAGTTCATTAAGTGGAAATGAGTAGAAAAACACTATAGTTATGAAGATTATAATGTGACCCAGTTCATCTTTTACCTTAAAACAAAGAAAATTGATTTACAAGAACTTTAATGTTGGCATGAAATGGAAGTTAATATAAATAAGAGTGGTCAATAAGAGTAATTAGATAAGAGTGGTCAATTATGATTTCATGGTGACTTTAATACCATAGGGACATTTGTTTTTTGTATACAAAGAAAAGATATCATGCACTCTGTCAGTTTTGAATATTTCAATCTGTATTGCTGAACAAAGTTCAAGTTGAATGCACATGGTCTCTCATTTTTTGCTTTTAAAACATTAGAGCACAAGAACAATATTTGGAGTAGTTTTAAAGTATTGCAAATACACAATAATAGCCAAATTTGACTATCAGACCAGCCCTACTATATATGTTTTAAATAAACGACCATGTATGATTATTAGGTCATGTTTGTGTAAAATAAAGACGTTTCTTACCAAATCCATAACCAAAACTTAAAGCATCTAAGAAGCTGCGGTTTGACGGTCTATCGTTGATTAAATCGACCATAGCCTCCTAAAAAAAGGCAGCACAGAAAAATATAAATTACGGACTCAAACTCACCACCCCAGATTCATTAGAATTTAAATAACGCTGAATAATGTGATCAATTAAGACACCGAAACGTAATCACTCACGTGAGTCCGCATGAGGCGCTCATCGTCACGCATCCGGAAGTATTCTGAAATAATCATTAGAAAAACATATTTTAAAAGTTTGAACAGGACATACATTAACACAGATACACTAAAAGTGTATTGTGTGGCTCAATCCGCAGTATGTGATCAAAACATGGCTTCTCTTTTGTATACTGTTAAAGTTTGAGATACACAAAAACCGAAAATATACTATATATTAACAAGACAGCATACATACAAATGGAATTGGGCAACTCTTTCAGAGCCTCTGCACAATTTTCAGGCCTGTAATTTTTAAACGACACGTCCTCTCTATTGTTGTTAGAGCTACATGTGTTTGCATGAGCTGGCGAAGTTTTAGTAGACGTCATGAAAAGAGCCGAGCAATACTTACCCGGTCCTATGGTGTTCTTTCTTGACATGTTAGCAAATATATGTATATATGTTATGTAATTATAAAATATTTAAGTAACTTCTAAATGGTTTTACATTCCTTCCAATCGTAATGTTTTCTCGAGATTCGTCTCCACCTTAGCACACACAAACAGTGCCCGCTTACACGCATGCGCACCTCCTTTCTAGACGTACACGCGCAACATGCTGCACCACGTGGTGCGGTTGGGAAGAGAGAAATAATTTTATAAGTTTGAAATAAAATAAGATAACTGCATTTATAGCATACTGTGCAAATAATTACTTTGTTTACTAAATATAATAGACTATTTTATTGTAAAGACCTTTTCTAATTTCTTTGTTTGTATATAGGTTGCATATCGATAAATTAAATTAATGGAAACAATTTAATTACACAATAAAATGCTAAATTAATCATTGAAGATGTACCAGCCTCTCCACTGTACAGAGATATAATGTCTATTTGGCTTGTGTTTTCTGTCAGTATTTGGAAACCTTTGAATTATATAGTCTTGTGGAGTGAGGAAATAATCATAAAATATATTTTATTGGGTGGACTGTGGGTGTGCCATTGGGGAGAAGCCAAGAATATAATGAAATAGTTGTGGCAAGAGTTTAGGGATGTGCCAAAAAAAGAAAGGGAGGAGAACACCTTGAGGTCATTAAAGGGTTAGTTCACCCAAAAATGAAAATTCTGTCAGTATTTACTCACCCTCATGTTGTTCCAACCCCGTAAGACCTTCGTTCATCTTTGGAACACGAATTAAGATATTTTTGATTAAATCTGAGAGCTGGATCACTCCTCCATAGGCTTCTAAGGGATTGACACTTGCCAGCCTCGAAAAGTTATTAAAGACATCGTTAAAATAGTCCAAGTGACTACAGTGACTCAATCCTAAGTTTATCAAGCTACGAGAACTTTTTGTGCGCAAAAACAAACAAAAATAACGACTTTATTTCAACTATTCACTTCCTTCTCTATGGGCCTCTAGTCAGTTAACGTAGTGTGATTGCGTAGAGCTACGTCACACGTAGGCTCACTATTGGCCGACGCTGGTCATGTGTGTGATGCGTGTGACGTACAACACAGAAGCTTACGCTATTACACTAGTGACTGACTCGAGGCCCACAGAGAAGGAAATGAATAGTTGAAATAAATTCGTTATTTTTGTTTGTTTTTGCGCACAAAAAGTATTCTTGTCGCTTGATAAACTTAAGATTGAGTCACTGTAGTCACTTGGGCTATTTTAACAATGTCTTTAATAACTTTTCGGGGCTGGCAAGTTTCAATCCCTTAGAAGCCTATGGAGGAGTGATCCAGCTCTCAGATTTAACCAAAAATATCTTAATTTGTGTTCAGAAGAGGAACGAAGGTCTTACGGGGTTGGAACAACATGAAGGTGAGTAAATAATGACAGAATTTTCATTTTTGGGTGAACTAACCCTTTAACTGTATAAAAGTGAAAGCTGCTACTGGGATTGGTAGATGTTCTGCAGGTATATCAGCTTTGTTATATTGACCAATAAAGTCAAACCTTCAGTTTTGGCATCTGGAACTCCCTGACATTTTTTTTTTTTTTTTAAAGAGAAGACAACAATAAGAGGTAATAACTTTCTACAACAATAATAAGTACAATATGAGTTTATCTGCTGGTTTGTCGAGGGACCCCCAAGGAAAACAGAAGGATTTTTCACTAAATACACATTTGACACTTGAACCCTGCAAGAGCTCTTTTGTGTTGTTAAGACTTGAACCTTTGAATCACAAATAGATTTTAGTGCAACTAAAAAGGATATCTCTAAACCTGTCAAAAAAATGATTTCAAATTGGTGACCAATTGTTTTAAATCCTAAGTAACGTTAGCCTAATACAAAAAGAAATGCTTTCCTGGCTTCAACTGTTTTGTATTTACATTATCTTTTCTTTATTTACTACCATATGTCCTCTCCAAAACTAAATTTGCCTGTGTAAACTAACAACAATGGCGTTTGGTCAACAAAACATTTATTAGGTAAAATAATCAGCAAAATGTGATTTTGGTTATTTTATTATTTTAAACTATTTACTAGTTTGTACTCTAGACACTACACTAATTACAGGACATTAAACATCTTTAGTTCAAATTGTTTAGTTTGTTTGCTGGATTTAAAAAATTGGCCACTATAGGCCTATTTTTCTCAAATATATTTATGCAATTTTCTGAATCTGCAGCAGATCGTCAAGACAACGGCATCATGATGAAAAATGTTGTAAAGTACAGTTAATGCACATTTTGTATCGATAGTTCTCAATAAATTAATCTAAAGTACCAAAAAAATCTAAATAATACTTAAACAATTTTCTTGAAATAACGTTTACACCACTCATGCCTTGTATTTCAGTACTATGTCAAGATAGAGAGACAAAATACTCTGCAGCAATGGAAAGTATAAATAAAGCTTAACGTTAGCACTTTTTGTATTCTCAACTACCGCGCAAACCCGCGGGCTTTTCTTTTTGCCATAGCAACAGCGTCATTTCGCCTCGCTACTGGATCTCATGTTGTCTATTCAGCTAAACCGTGTGTGGCTATTGGGTTCTTGTGTTTAACATCATACTTCGAGATAACTAAATTCGCTTAAGAAGCTAGCAAGTTATTAGCCGATGACTACACAGTACATTTTGTACTGGAACCGTTTTACATCCTGTTACACATTATAACCTGTTTCACGGTCAATTCAAACTCCTGCAAGTGCGCATGCGCGGTAACGTCTGCGTCAGTGCACCCGTCACAACCACAACATGGATTTAGAGGAGGATGCTGCAAACGTAAACAATGTAAGAGTATGGAAATTGTTGTCAAGTAGTAAAACTAGAAATATGGTTACTTACGTGTTTTTTTTTTCTTTCTGGAATGTGCGAGCTTTCGATGTAATTTCTGCATAATAGATCTTAACTTGCTAATCGAGACAACCTTGTAACGTAATAGCTAGTAACACTGCATGGCAACAAGTGAGCTGTGCCCAAAGTTAGCGCTAATGGCTGTCCAGTGATTTGCTGGCAGTCAACGTATGATTATTTATCTATATAGTCAACATTCAACTGAAGGCACAAGAACAGACTTGGATGAACGTGGAAAGCTTTGTAGTCATCGGCTAATACCTTGCTAGCTTCTTCAGGCTAAATAGTGGGCAGCAGACACAGCATCTCAAACACAAGAGTTTCTAGTAACTTAGTGTAAATCAATCTAACCCACTCCACTTAACTGATAAGGAATAATAAATGATAAATTCTGCAACATGTAATTGATTAATAACCAATTTGAATAACGAAGAGGTAATTAGAGTACTATAAATTAGAGTCTCATAATAATAATGATGATGTAGAAATAAAATGAAAACATACATCAGATTAATGACGAAATTATTAACAGAAACTATCTGTTGCAGTCCATAAGAACATGAAATGTACTAAGCTAACAAAATATAACGATTAGCTGATAATAAATGTATGGAAAAGTAATAATAAAAGATACAAGGAAAACAGTGAATATATGGATATAGAAATGTGAATCTAAAAAAAATGTCCTTGAATTAAAAAAATACATCTTGAATACTTTGTATTTCTATCCCACTGTAACCTCTAGATCCTTCTAAAACATTTCCATAATCCACTGCAATCAAATATTGCCCTTACCTTTAGATTAAAGTAGTAAGATGTCGATCCAGGGTCCTCGGCGGTGCCTCTAACCAGTTCAACCCTGGGGTCAGTTGCTTGGGGCGTTTGCTAGTATTAATATTTCATTACAAAAATGTATGAAATATTGATAGGGAAAAATAACTCGTCATCTTGTTTAAAAAGTTTTACGAATCACCACAACATGATTTTGTTTTATTTAAAGGTTCAGAATAATACAAAGATAAAAATTCCAAAGACAAAAATAACAGAAACGCGTAAAAGTCCATCCCCATCCGTTACATTTAATGAATATTCAGCCAGTCTTTAATATATACAATTTCGGGGGAGTTTTCAGAAGAAGGTTTTTCAGAAGAAGATTTATTAGAAGACTTCATACTCAATTGTTCTCCAATATTTATTACAATACACTAATTCCTTTTAATAGATAGGTATGTTTTTACCTTTACAGACCCCTGCAGAGGCTCCCTGCCAGCAGCATGGACAAAATGTGCACGGTTCAGAGGCTGACAGACCATACACAGATCCTGACAATCATGGAAGACCATTTAGTAACACTCAGGACTTAAGCGTGCAGCCACTGATAGACAGATCTGAGACTTTACAACTAGGTACAGAGAGCAGGTGTTTTTATACAGTGGGCTTCAGAGATCTGAGATTCAATATAATTTAAACCTGGGATTTTTGGATTTTGACATTTTCAAATAGTGTGATCTCTACTGCAAATAAAATAAGCAAAGATGGTCAGATGTTCTTTCCATCAAGTTCAAGATGCTCTTTGCATCATATCAAATTATACTGGAGAACATGATCATCAGGGTTTCACACAAACTTGTATAGTCAAGCAGCTTGAGTGAATAAAGCAAAGGGCAATTAAATAAATAACTAAGACATTCTTGTAACGTTTTCAGATAATCTTTTCACTCAGATGCTGACAAATGTGTTATGAATTTTTTATTTTTTAATAACACGTTTGTTTGAACCCCACTGTACATTACTTTGTGCCTTAGCGCAAGTTACCAACATACATGTTTATTTTAAATGTACATAATGACATATATAATCATTACATCAAATGATTTTCTTTTTTCCCCAGAGTTTCAGGATAGCCAGATGTCACCTGCACTTACCCTGCTTCCCTGCCTGGACAAATCTCACCTTCTTTCTGACTCCGCGTTTTTTCAGCATACAGATGCAGAATTTGTCCCTCTTCGGTACTGTTTGTTTAGTTATGTTCATGGTTTGGGCTTTTCTTTCTTTCTTTACCTTTGTGTATTTTTTAGATAATATTTTTATTGTATTTATGTACACAGGGGATTTCCGGACCTCTCAGTTGTCTCTGACAGATGTCCCAGGATTTCACATGTAGTTGTAACTGATGCTTCCCACCTCCAACATACTATTTATGACCTGGCTACACTTTCCCAGCATCCTTTGGAGGTACCAGCATCCATGTCAGAGGGTGAAAAAAGCTGCTGTTCACTTTCCCAGCACAGCTTGTCACCTGCAGACCATTGCAAAGGACTTGAGGATCAAGGGAGTGTTTCATATGTTGCTGCGGACAAAATCAGCAGATATATGGAAGGAGAGGAGCAGACCACTGCTCAGCAGCTTTGTGAGGGAATGTCTTCTCGGCTCCTATTAGAGTACAGAGAAGAGGATGTTGTTGTGGCTGTTAGCAGCAGTAGTGCTGTTTCCTCTGCTTCAAATACCCAAAACACAGACAAAAGCCAGTTGGATCCTTCCATGAACCTTCAAACAGGCCGAGAGCAGCCACAAGGTGGTTCACTGTCATCACCATCTTCATTTCAGAAGGCTGCAGGTGCAGTTGTTGGCTCAGATGTGTCAAATATTACTTTTCGTGAGTCACAGGTGCACCCATACCAAGCAACTGACCATCTCCATGATCACCTTCTGTCTGCAGGAAAAACAGGCTCAATCTCTGCACCAGCAAGTATGCATCATAGTGGGAACAAAAGTGGACTATGTGTCACACCAGCTGATGAAGGTGTGATGCATGTACCAGGTCAGCAGAGAGCGCTTTGGAGCTCCGGTCATCTAACAGCAACAGATGGATCATTTTTGAGCTCGCAGCCTGTGTCTCAGTCCACACCTGCAGTACTTCTCATGAGACCCCCTCCAGCATTGACTAAACTCTCACTCATACACTCCAAACAAGAGGCTGTTGCCTTTGTGGCTGCATCAGCCCAAAACTGTCACTCCAAAACTGGCTTATTAACATCATTGGACCTAAGTGATCAACATTCTTCTCCCATCTACTCTGAAACAACAGCTACAGCCTTTGGTGGACCTTCAGAGACTGCACAAATGATGTCACGTGTCCATCCTGTCTCAAATGAACAAGACTCTCCTCTGGTTTTAAATCCAGCGGCCTCTGATACACTTCACTCTGACACTCAGCCCTTTTACTCTGGTACTCTTGGGAGAGTACAGTCTCTTCCCAGTCTGAGCTACATACAAAAAGTAGATGCCTGGAAAGCCAATCAAAGTTCTAGCAGGTCGTTTTATGATAATTTGGACCTGCAGGGGTTTGATGGTGTGTTTCCCAAGAAAAAAGCGCCGGAAACAGTGTCTGAGGCACTTAAGCACATGCTTTCTCGAGACACGCATCAGGCACTTTGTGCTAATGTTAGTTCCCAGGTGACTCAGCCACTGTCCTCCTCTCATTCTGGAAGCGGCTCACCCCGTAGGGTGGATGTAGTTGGGGCGGGTGCATGTAGAGGACAAGCATCTGAGTCACCTGTCAATCGCTCACATTCTCACTCCTCCCTGAGCTCTGTGGTGACCTCTATTCAGAGAGACACTGGCACACACAGTCAGCGAGTTCCTGCGGCACAATCTGATGACATCGTTCCAGCCACCAGATCATTGGACAGTCGGCCATCCTTACTTTCAGGTGGAAGTTCAGCTCCTCACATGGACAAAAGCTCCATCAAGATGTCTCCTCTCATCAGTCTTGGTCGCTTCAGTGATATATCATCAAGCCTCAACATGAGCACCACTCTTTCCAGCTCTCAAGGCAGTTGCCATGGCGAGCAGAGTATGCGGGCGTCAGTGGGTGCTGCTTCTTCTGTAGTGAGTCTTGAGGTAGATAATTATGCACCCTACTGGACCTCCAGACCTGGGTCTCCTCCTCACGCTAAGGAGCTCAACATTGAAGACAGAATCCCTGTAAGTTCACATAGTGCGGTAAAAGAACTAGTAGGATGTACTTAAAGGAAATTTAAAATCTTTTTCTATTCTATTTTCTAAATGCATCTTGATCTTATTAAGAACAATTTATACATTGGAAATGATCTGTTGCTACTTCTGTTACGTTGTGGCTTAAAGTCTGCATAAAATCAAAATTTATCTTATTTTTTAATGTGGATTTCTGTTCTTATAAAGCATGCTTCATCGGTGCACATTATTCAAAAGAAAATATGTATAATTGTCTTGATAATCTGGTCATCAAAATGCTTTACTTCTTAAACACTTACCTTTTTATTGCTTAGTCTTTTCATCACATGGGCTGTTGGTTAATGTCAACTAATTGCCAAATAATTATTCAGATATTGTTTTAGGCTGCTGTTCTTGGTAACAGCATTTCTAAATTCTTGCCTGTAGTCAAGTCAATGCAATTAAATTAAAGTTGAGTTGTCCACCATTTACTGCAAACGGACATTCAGGTCTCTAATCTGGTATGGAATGCCCTACTTTCCATGATCACATAGATACAATCAAATGCCATTGATTATGGAAGTAAAATGTTGAGTTTAAATATGGCATATTTAGTTTTCAGTTATGCTCAAGTAGGAGGAACATTGAGGGCAGCTGTTCTCAACCTTTTTAACTCTTGAGGCCCCCATTGTCAAAGGCGATATTCAACAGGCCCCTAAGATGAATATGAAGTAATATATTTATTTGTCCTCAAAGAGGAAATTCTTTTCCACAGTGGTGCAATGCATGCATAGCAAAGATGCTTAGAGCTTGGCATAACTAAAAATTATATTAATTATAAAAATTGACATGATGACTTAAGAAATATATCTTTCTTTACATATCTTTAAAATGAGCCTTCCTCATATATCCAGGTTTCCCTTTCTTTTTCTTTTTTTTTTTAAGGAGGTGAATTAAAATAAGAAATATCTTGATTTTTAGCTGTTTTATTTTAATGCATGTTTTGTCTAATTTCAAATAATTTTAAGTAATCTTTAGGCCCTCCTTTTTTGTCATTAGTTTATCTACCCTTATAGACAAACCTTGTAAAGTTATGATTCTGTTTTTATATTTCTATATATATAACTATATTTTATAGTTGTACCTCCTAAATTTGGGCATCGACCAATCACCTTCAACAATCCTAAATCCATTTACACGACGAGGACCAATCAGAGAGCCTGAATTCTCTCCTACTGACTTATGTACCCTCAAAGGCTCCATAGGAACACCAACTAAAAGCACACAGCCATCTGAAGGTGAGCCAAAGACATCTGACATCTTGTTCACTGTGAAAGTTTGATATTGGTTTTATTTGCATTCTGTTGCTGGACATATTTGGTTATAAAGCTGTATGTTTGTTTTCTATGTGTAAGTTGACAGTCTTCAGAAGGAGACATTCTCCAGTTCTAGCCAGCTGTCAGCTGACTCCAGTGCTTCTGTCACAAACCGCTTATCAGTGCATGAGCAAAGCAAGCCACCCAGTGACAGAAGTGTAAAGATGATATTCACCCAGGCAGATGCTCAATCACTTATTTCAACATCACATCCTTCATCAAGCCTACAACAATCTGATATTCTACGAAGTGAAGGAAGCTTTGGCCTCCCAATCCATCTCAGCCCAGAATCTGTGCCGCCTCCAGATCCCAGAGAAATGGTAAAAGAGGGTGATGACTCTTTTGTGGGCTCTGGCACACTGCATGAAATCAGGCGTTTGCTGGGCCGCGCTGAAAGCCTTGTTTCTGGTCGATCCTCTCTGTCTTCCTCCCCTGCTTCACACCGTCTCTCAGAGAGTGACACGTCCCTTGTTTCACTAGGACGAAACTCTCGAGGTTATCACGATGACACATCTCTGTCAGCTGGTGGGAACCTTTCTCTGCTGCTAACTCGCTCTTCATCAGATTCGGCTTTAAAAGGAAGCTTGTCGTCCTCCCAGGGGCCACAACAGACAGAACACACAACTATAGAACCTGCTGCTCTCCCTTTGAGCAGAGAGGAAAGTTTGAAGTCATGTGACCTCTGTGTGACCCCAAGGCGGGCTGAGCCTGAGGGCTGCAGTGCTGCTGACCCAGACAAGGCAAAGCCACCTACAGCCACATCTGTCATGCAGATAAAAGTCCCTTCGATACCAGGGAACCTTCAGCAGAACCAGGACAAGACTGAGGATGCTGGAATTGGCTCCTCCGAGAATAGTTCGTCTCATGCCTCAGCTGAGGTTGGAAGTTTGAGCGACAGTTGCAGCGAGAGTTCAATGGCTGCCAGAGTTGCCAAGCTCCTGCAGAGTGAGTCACCTGTTTCTATGGTTACAAGCCGGCCAAGCACCGCTGACCCAGAAGATGCCCGTGCCCGAGGTAAACAATGTGTTGTATAGTCATATACATGTTTTGTCACTACCAGTGGTGCTTTTCTTAAGTTGTCACTGGTTTGACATTGTGAAAATGTCTGTTTTCTAGAATGGATCCTGATGAAGGTTTCTGGCCGCCGATGTGAAAGTTTAGAACTAAATGCAGAGGACAGGGAGAGAATTGAAGACATCAAAAGAGAGCTTCTACTAAACACCAAATACACCAAGGTAACATCCATACGCCAACACAGTACACAGAAAGGTCTGCCTTTTTTATTTCTGTGAATGTCAGCATTGGTTGACTTGCTGTTGTAGTCAGATCTGTCAGATAAATAAAATGGCATAAATAACAAAGATTGTTGTTATTTAATTGTTCATGCTCAGTTTCTCTATTTTTTGCACCATAAACCATTTCAAGTTTACCTTTAAAAACACTAATGATTTAATAATACCGTTAAATGTAATCTTTAGCAAATCTCAAAATATAAATTTTTCATACTGCACATTATAATGTTTGTGATGCCTAAATTCACTTGAAGTATTTAAAACGATTGTAGTTTTTTAATTTGTTTGGACAAAATAAAAAATTATTATTCTTTTTTTTATATTGGCCACTTATCATAATTCATATTATGGCTGATAATTATTCGTTACTGATAATTATCATCATTAGCCAGAAGTTTTTAATTTGATTCTGAAATAATGAGTTTTTTTTCTGGTGCGGCAGACTGCATTGTGAACAGTCCTGATAGAGAGTGTTTAAGGTAAAGCTGTTGTTTGCTCTCTCGCTTGCAGTGTTTCTTCTGACTCTCCCACTCAACACTATCTTCTTCCCACAGTCCTCCCCAACCCTAGATCTCATAATAACACATCTTTGTTTCGTTCTTTTGCTTTGTTTCTCAGTGGAGCTCCGATTCTGAGGGCAGTGCTCAGTCGAGCGTTGGTCCTGGATATCAGCTGACGAAGGACTTTGTTGGACTGCGTAATATGGAGAATCATATCTCAGATCAGCTGCAGAAAGACACAGACACAGTTCCAATTTATACGCCTTTACAACAATATCCAGGGGCCAAAGTTCACCAGAGAGAAGGGCTTACCCCTCAGCCTTTTACTTCTATTACTATAGCAACCAATCGCCGTACTCCATCTCCACAGTCACTGCCAAATTGTCCTATCACAGGTACTGCAGAATTGGATAGTGTTGTTCTCGAGCATGATACGTTAGAGCGAGAGATCCACCACAGAGGAGCAGATGCCAAATTGGGAACACAACTGAGACATCAGCCAGTCATTAAATCTTATGTATCTGACAGCAAAAAAGAGACAGACAGAGAAGGACAACATAGAGAAGAGAAGGAAAGAGAAGAAATGACTGATGACAAAGAGAATGCTGTTACGAATGATTCCAAGAGTGTTCAAAAAATGCCTCAAATGGATTATCCTGTCACGGACAATAACCAGCTATTATCCAGTGCTGCGTTGGTCTCAAACTTTGGCTATAAGTCCCACCTCTCTCACATGCACGTGACTTTATCACCCAAACCCAAGCATCCATCCAGTCCTGTGAAATACCACTCAAGCAGACTATCCAGTCAAAACACCAGTAAAAATGTCCCACTTCAAAGACATTCACTTATGGTGTCAAGCATGACTGATGAACATCTGCAGTCCATCCCCCGAATCTCAACATCAAATCATGCCAGTTCCTATGAACACAGAGAGCCGGTTCAAGGCCAGAATGCAGGAACAGTCAGTGTACACTTACAGGCCAGATATCCACAAAACTTTGTTCCCTCTCAGAGGCGGACTGGGACATCCAGAACTCTCTCTGTCCAAGCGGCAAGTAAGACAACATTGATATAAGCTTTTCAGTGCCATTTGAATATTCTAACTCATTTTGGTAAATTAATCAGTTGATTTGTTTTTCCCTATGCACACTTCCTGTAGCTGTCCCTGCACTTTTGCCATACAAACCTCATGGCAGCTCCGAGCTGTTCTATGTCCCGCAGGCAGATCCAGAGTTTTCTCCTGGTCGCTCTGATACAACTGTAGAAAGCTCTCACGCAGGTATATCACAGAGAACTGTACTCTGATTTTTAATAGTTTTAGTTTTAGTTAACAATTACAACACTGGTTACATATGTCGGGTTTCTCCTGTCATTTAGTCTGCATAAACCCTGCCCCTTTCTTACAATCGACTGCAAATTTGCATTCAGATCTGCCTCCATCCAATCAACAACCAATGGATAGAACCAAGTCTTCGGCCTACAATTTTTTTCACTCTGATGTATGTCCCAATACGGAAGGAAAGATCTGTCACTACTTTTGTTTAAAACATGTTCTAGTTCAGATCTATCTATAAATAATGTAATTGTAAGGGAGAATGTAGAATGTTTTTTTTTATTATTTCAACTATTTTTTTTTAATTAAGATACAACATTATTTCATGGACCACTACAGTTTATTATAAATTTTCAAGCAACAGAGGCTATTATGTTTTTTCCATACATTTTCCTATATATAACCTACGATTGTGTATATTGGTTGTTACTTGCTCCTCTATTGGCCCCTCCTCCCGAATCTTGCAGATGGTTCATGCTCTCACCCAGTCCTGCATTATTCATGGTCTTTGTCCATGAGAAAGGCAATCCAGGAACACAAGCCTCATTTGATCCACATGCCAAACCCTTCAGGGGCCCTCTGCTTCAGTGCTTTTTGAATATCTGTCTGATCCAGCTCTCTCATGCTCTCTCCTTTTCTCTCGCTCCCTTTGCAGGTTCTGATGATGCTGTCCCTCCACACTTTCATATAGACGTTTTAGGCTCTAGAGAGATAGAAGACAACATAATAACACCAAAACACAAGGAAGGCATCTACAGTAAGAGGGCCAATATGAAAAGAGGTAAGATGCACATCAGTGTTATATAGCTGTACAATATTTGCTGAATTTAAAAGAATAATTCACTCAAAGAATTTAAATTGTCATCATTTACTCACCCTCATATGACATTCTTGTAATAGAAGATATTTTAGATAATAATCTTTTTCACCCAATAAAATGAACGTATATAGTAGCTTTGAAGCTCAGAAAAGCACAAGAAAAGTGGTCTATCCAACTCGAGCACAATATATCATGTCTTCTAAAGCCATACAAGCAGAATTTATTAGTATGAACTACATTTATAGTTGGTTTTTTTGCTCTTTTGTCAAATTTGACAACCTCTGGAAATGCTTTAAAATGTTTAAGGGACCATTAACACACAGCAAGTTTTGCGGTTAAAACGGAACAGAAATAGACGCAAGCTCTTGAGACGTGTTTTTAAAAAGTTTAACTTCTTTCAACTTGAACGCAGTGTTTTTAGAGCACTGTCATGCGCAATACACTGCAATGCATTGCAATGGTCGAACATGTCTGTCTACCTTGTGTTTTTCATAGAACAAAAATCGAGAAGTAGCGCAGTGGAATGCGGTCCATCTGTGTAAATAGACCTTTATTTATGTTCCATGGAAGTCAAGTCACCTTTATTTATATAGCGCTTTTTACAATACATATTGTTTCAAAGCAGCTTTACAGTGATAACAGGAAAATAATGCAACAAGGTTTGTTTCTGCTGTACAGCATCTAGAAGAAAAGTGTCATAGTCCAGCTTAAGTAAGTTCAGTGATGGTTCATTTCTGTTGTAAAAAGTTATTAATTTAGAAAATGTATCTATACAGCCACTCTGGAGAAAACAGTGATGTCATCGTCCAGCTCAGTTTAGTTCTCTTATAAAGGTGTCAATGCAGGCAGATCAATAATATTGTTGAATATTACGTGTCCCCAACTAAGCGAGCCAAAAGACAAAGTTGACAAAGGCGGCAGTGGCAAGGAACCAAAACTCCATCAGGTGACAGAATGGAGAAAAAACCTTAGGAGAAACCCAGACAAAAGTCATATGGATTTAAAATGAAATGGTGAATAATGATGACAGAATTTTTAATGTTTGGGGTGAAATATTCCTTTAATTAAAAAAAAAAAAAAAAATTTTGCTGTGGACTGATGCTATTACATATAAGATATCAATATACATTAAGCATCTTTGTCTCTCTCACTGTCAGTTTCAAGTGTCTCTGGAAATGGTCTTCCAGAATCAGTAGCCCTTTTTGCTGACCAAAATGACAGGACTACTTCTGGAGCTTCTTATGTCTGTAAGAAGAACATAGAGACTGTTAGTATAAATGAGCAGTATAAAGATGAGGAAGACAATTTTGTCCCTCTTGACATGGAGGCAGACTACAGTACAGATGATGTGCATCTTCACAGCAGCTCGATGCAGGAGCCTAAATTGCCACTAGAACCTCTCCATTTACCTTCTCAACCAATCAGAAAGTCCTACAGGGGGAACAAGAAAAGGCAGGATAGAACACCTCATGATACTAACGTGGAGATTAGCAGTTCTCTGGATCAGCTGTGGCGTCGCTTCAGTGAAAAATGGAGCATGGATGAGACCAGACTCACCAATGAGGGAGAGATGTCTCTGCTTGATAGATTGGAGCGTCTGTCTCGTCTCATTCACAACACCACTCCAACTGAGCAAACTATACTACAACCAGATGGCAGGAATGGAGGCTATGACAGGAGAAGGGATCGAGAGGATGAGACCACAGAGGGAGGAGAGCAGAGCGAAAGAGTCCAGTTAGAAGCAGCTCCACAACAAGCATGGCCTGAGCATGAAGAGAGTCAAGAGAGAGCGCATCGCTGTCCTGCCGAGAGAGATGAGTCTGCGAGTGTGTCCATGGAGACGAGCAGTAGTAGCCTGTCCACCGTTGACACAGAGCGCCTGCTGCGAGCTTTTGGACCTCACCGGGTCACCAGTAAAGGACTGAAAACCAGTGACAGCTTGCTTAGACTTTACAACTCCATCAATATGCAGAAGACAGGCCGAAGGAAACTCAGTACTAAACATGCTGCTGTCTCTTTTGCTACCATTGATGTGAGCACGGATGACTCCACAGTAAGCCTATGCTTGATTGGATTTTTCTTACAGACTGTTAATTTTCTTTTTTGTTCAAAGATAATCAGCAAATTGAAAAGAAAGATGCTATTAGGTATTTTATATTGTGTTATATATTGTTAAAAACATCTCAGTATTTTTCAGCCTTTTGATCATATTAAATATTAATTAAAATTTTCCTATACTCTTAGCTTTTAAAAAAATCGCTTAAAAGGCTTATTTTGTTCAAATAAACAATCATCTCCACAAACACATTGTAGCTCAGTGTAATGTAAGAAGTAAAAATCGGAGTAAAACAGAATGATTAATATCACAATACATAGTAGTAAACTATGAAGAGACTGATGCCACGCAGTGACTTAATTGTTGAGTAGTGATGCGATTAATTGTTGAATAAGTGTTTTGAATCAGTTCGTTCAAGTGGTCAGTTTTAACTGATTTACAGAAATACAAATTTTCATCATTTTCACTACATCTCCATCTTAGCACTCTCACAAGAGACTGGGAGAGGTTGTTAAACTATAACGACCTTGTGTCTGGGTAAGCACAATGGCTAAATAAAAATGCATAAAAAATGCTAAAATTTTATACTACCAGCAAATTAAGCACAAATGTGTAACGGGTGTACAATATATTGGAAAACTAGTGTAAAAAACAGTAGGAACATTGACTCTTCATTCAAACATTCTTTCCTTATTATTTAGCTAATATTTTGTTGTCCTTCCAGGTCTCTGCTGACTCTTTGTCATCTTCAAGCATGTTTTCCCATCATTCTCAAAGAGGTGTCTCTCACAGCCTCAATTCCAAAAGGTCAAAGGTCAAACTGCTCAGCAAAGGTGTACAGGCAGGTCAGTCACACAACAACGGTCCACTTTTTAAACAAAGCAATCTGTGTAAATTAGACAGAGACTAAAAAATATGTGCAGACAAAGAGTAACAAAATATATATTGTGGGATATTGATATTTTTTGCAGGTGATTTGGAAATTGTGAAAAACGCCACGCGCAGACACACTAGGGACGTAGGAACCATCTTTCCCTCCCCAGGTGATTTCAAAAATGTCCATTCACCAAACACGTTTGGCAGTGGCGTTCCCATCCCCACTGCTTCCACAGCTAAACCCACCCAAAGCCTGACAGCTGTGAAGAGAAACACCGGCAACAAGTGTGTCCGGACCTCTTACCCAAACGGTGCATATTGCATGTTCACAGATAAGGCGTTTTTCATCAACTGCTCTGTTTTCTCCTTTTGTCTTACTGTTTTATATATCCCAATCTCTTAAAGGTGTGTCATGGTTTGTCTCAGCTGATGAGCTGAAGGGTGATGGTCGCAAGGAAAACCAGCCACAGAGTGAATCAGCACCTTGCCTAACCCAAGCCTGGTTTGAGCCTTACAGTAAAATCCGACCCTGGAGAGAACCGACCAGAGAACCTCTGAGAGAGAGACAGAACCAACAAGAGCATGAGAGGCCAACAGAGTCTAGAACAGCTACCGAGACTGATATCAGCGACAAACCCTCACCTCTTGTTCGCCTATCACTACAGGTGTAACTAGCAACTGATTTGTTTACCCATCAAAGTGTAGTTTTAAGCCTTGTTCACACCAAGGACAATAAAGTTTTAATAATCGTTTTAAGTCTTTGAGAATAGCAGTCCACAACTATAACAATAACAGCACAGAGGAACGGTATTCTTGCAATTACTTTTAGAACCATTTTTTTCAGCTGATGAACGATAAAAAAACAAATTGACAGTCAATCAGAATCCACACGAATTTAATGAGCTTGAGCATTTAAAGCAGTACACGACATAACTAATTATATATAATAAGCCGAACATTATTGTGCGCTGGTGTGGACGCTAATATAGTTATCATTTTCTTCCATATTTTGCAACACTGACGTAAGCTGTTTTCTGTGAATGTGTAAGATTAGCCACATTAGCCGCTATATGCAAATAGCTAGAAGAATAACAGTAAAACTATTTGTGCTAAAAACCAGTGTGTTTATGATTATTATAATAAAATTAAATTATAAATACCAGTTTACAATATCAATCAGCATAATAAATTGTTTTTGTAAAGATATTTTTATAACTGGAAGCGACTCACATACATATGATAACACATATGCATTTGCATTGATGGTTTTCCTACAGGAAGCTCTGGCGCTCCATCGGCCGGAGTTTGTGTCTCATTCACGGGAGCGAATGAAGCGTCTGGGGTTGCTGGTTAAGGAGAGGAGGTTACAGGCAGGCTTCAGCAGAGAGAGAGAAGAGCTCTTCAACTGCCCCGGACCATCACGTCCACTCAGACCAGGTGACCGTATACCCTAATATTATTTAGATATTACTTTGGTAAGATTACTGACTACTTAGTAGTCAGCTTAGTATGTATTTTATAAGCTTAGTACAGCTTGCATCAAGATGTAAGCTAAAACATGCCTCTTTCACCAGCGCCAGTACCCTGTAAACCAGTCGTTCCAAGAAGAGAGATGGTCCAACGATCCAAAGAGTAAGTATACATTACTCACCATGACTATTTTCAAACCATCTGGATAGTTTATGCGGTGGTAACAGACAGAGCACATATTACCTAAACATGCAAATATGGGTCATTTAACTGATTTAAACAGGATTCCATGACTGTTTTATTTGCAAGTTGTCTTGTGCCTTCTACATGCTTTCAGTTGGGTAGAGAGGAAATCACACAGTCAGAGAATAGACAAGACAGACAGATTCATGAGGTAATAGAGTGTGTGTGTGTGTGTGTGTGTGTGTGTGTGTGTGTGTGTGTGTGTGTGTGTGTGTGTGTGTGTGTGTGTGTGTGTACCTACTTAACCATGATTTGTACCCAGGCCAACATACTTTTGGGGATGTTCCTATTTGTAAAAAACAGTATAAAAATAAAGTTTTTTAAAATGGAAAAAATGCAGAAAGTTTTCGGTTAGGGTGTAGGTTATGTTACCATATTTATAAATAGCTGTATATAAAAACAATTGAAGTCTACGAATGTCCCCTATTGTGGGTGGGTGGGTGGGTGGGTGGGGGAATACCTGATGTGATTCAACTTTAAGTTAGGCCCAGTCAGAGGCATGTGTACCCCACCTGCAGTCTAGTTCAAAATTTTATGTGGATTTTATTGACTTTGACGTTCAGGTAATTATGCATTTTAATTGTCAAATAAATGTGTATTCCTTCAGAAAATACGCTCAACTTCCTGAGGTCCAGAAGAGAAAGGAGGAGGAGAGGAGACGGATGGAATACCGCTCCTACCGCCTCAACGCTCAACTCTTTAACAAGGTATACCGGCTGTTCTGGGCAAGCAGTTATACACAAAAGCCCAGTTTTTAAATCAATGTTATTTCAAGAATTTCAGAAATACACATGACCGGTTTGATTAACAATTCAAATGCATTGCATCTTTTTTCTGCAGAAAGTCACCAATCGTGTGTTGGGAAAGAGAGCACCCTGGCAGTGAGGTCAACTAAAATATACTCAATTTCAAAAGCCTTACTGTTCCTGTCACTGGTTTTTTTATTCTATATGGTGTGTGTTTTTATTATGGTTGTGTGCATTCTGATTTTAGGTGTAAGATTTTATTTAAAATAGTTGTAAATGTGTATTATTTATGGCGTTGCAGTGATCGATTGTTTGATTATGACTATATTATTATTGCAAAATAATTTTTTTATTATATCTCGTTTTAGTCATATTTTTTATGAAGCAAATAAAAGGCTATTTGTAAGAGCTTTTGTGTGTGCTTTTTATGTGGCTCATCAACAACAAAAAAGCTTGTTTTCAGTTTCTGATTAGAGTTATGCGAGCCATTCCACCGAAAGGGTGACATGCTTTAAAATGTTTATTTATTTATTTTCATGAGAAAAAAATATTTGATCTCTAATTTAAGATAAAATACACATTTTAGTCATGGCCCCGGGTTTTCACTCAGTCCTGTTATCCTAACACATTCCCTTGGAAACTTGGAACATTCCACAAGACACATTTTCAACAGGAAGTTGCATCATCTGGATCTTCTGAAGGCAATGGGAAGACCATAAGTAAGTCCTCTCAATTTAATATCTGTATATTAGATGAAATTGTAACTATGACTGAGAAGGTCAATCTCAACATACTGTCCTGTTACCTAAATTATTTCTAAAAAATATTAACTTTTGGTAAGTCACTAGAATTTGCTCAATCTCCTCGTGCTATTAGCATGTATGCTATGTGGCCATGTATTTGATAACTTTTTGCTTAAAAACTAAATTGTTACTTTCAGTCCTGTAACTCATGAAAAATAACAGGAGTGAGTTAAATTGACAGGAGTGAGTAGAGTCCTCTGTTTTATTGAATCGATACTGTAAATATAAGTTGATATAATACTATTCACCTGTGTTTTACAGTTGCAATTACTTAAATTGTAGACATTAGCATTAGTTTAACAATGTGAATACTATACTTCGAGGAAGCCAGTCCATCACAAAGTCACTTAAACGTTTTGTCTTTGTCTTTCTTATATTTTGTAGAAGATGGAGAGAACCCATACTATGCAGGTGTAGAAACACCCACCCATGGCATGCTGCAAGGGAAAGAAGCAAGACACACCCGCAACCCTCTCTTCCCCGCTTTTTGTCTTACCTTCTCTCTCTCTCTCTCTCTCTCTCTCTCTCTCTCTCTCTCTCTCTCTCTTCCTCCCAAATCTTCTCCCTCTTCTCTCTCTCCTTATTTCTCTTTCCACCTCCTTTGCTGTGAAGTACTACTATTACAACACTTCAACACAAAAATCTTATGTAAAGTCATGTACACTCTCTCATACAAACACGCACACACATACGGTGATGTCAGAGATCACAGATTGTAAATATATTGTAAATATTGATTTTTGGGAAAGTAGGGAGCTTGACGCCATTCTTTTGTTTTATTGTAAACTGTTTGGACTCTGTTTTTGGTTAGGGAGTTAGGTTTACAGATTGTATTCTCATTTTCTTTTCTTTTTGGTTAGGGTTTAGGAACGAGGTTTTAAGACAAGGTTGTTTTGTTTGTTATTTTGGCTTGGTCAGATCCTGAATCATAAGTCCAAAATTAAGAAAAATAAACAACTTTTTGTTTGTCTCTTTCATGTTGCCCCCTTTCCCCCTAGACGGGGTGTAACAACACTCACTTTTTTTTAATAAAAAAAAAAAACACTGTTTGGTCCATAATTTATACAATTGTTTAATAAATTAAATTATTTTAAAAATATATATATGAACTTGATACTTCGGTCTTCTTTAAAATGAAAAAAATGGCTTGGTGTTCTCAGGACGGGGAATAGTTACATATTTAACTATTCACATTTTGAATAGTTAAATATGTATAGTATTAGATTCAGTGTTGAAAAAAGATTTTAAAAAATAAAGTTAAATTTTGAATAGTTACAACAAGCAAATGTCACCCATTCAGTAAAAGAGAATGAGGCCACAATATGGTCATGTTCACTACAAAAAGATAATGATAATAGCTTTTTAAAAAGTAGTTAATTACAATATGAAGTACATGTACAGTACATTATTGTACTGTAGGTATCTGTAATGTTATATGGAGGGCTGCATTGTTATGGATATCAATGCTGAGCTTTTTTCATATATCATTTGTTCACAAATGTTTGATACAACATTCAAACGTTTTGTTTTTCATTTTTGATAATTATTTTAAAAGATTATTAAAGGTTTTATCAGGAAAAGAGAAACTTTTCATGTTTGGACCGTGTGGACAGAATAATGTGACGTGTTAGTTACATTCTCCATGGCAACATGTAGTAAACAAACTAATCCTGCACGAGCATATCACATTGAACACTGACTACAGCTGATTAAAGCAAAGAGATGCCGATTAAAAAAGGAAAGAAGGGAAAGAAAGGAAAAGGGTGAGTAAAAACATTCCACTGTCCATAGATTCCTAAGTAACTTTACCCTTGAGTTTGTTTGAAAAACTGCGAATCCAACTGGTCGAATTTGACGTTACTTTATAATGATGATGATAATGATTCGTCTGTCTCTTAATTTTTTTTTACATAGAAAAGGAAAAAAAGATGGCAAGCAAGAGTCAAAACGGGACAAGGAGTCTGATATAGAGAAGGCGAAAGCAAACGCGGCTCTGTGGGAGGCCAGGTGTGATATGACAGAGAGTTCCCGCGTGGAGTATTCTGAAGCAGCGCGACGACTGAACAAGGCCAACCAGCAGCTCACTGATCTACGGCACAACACAGAGAAGAACACCATCGAGATCATCGCAGTTCTGAGGAAGAAACACCTGCAAAATGATGAGAGGGTATTTTGAATGCAGTTTCACGTGTCCTGTAAATAAACAAAAAAAAGTTTAGGTAACTTACAGGATACGTGACCAGTGTATTACGTTTTTTTTAAGTTCTCTAAATTTCATATTGTTAAAGGGATAGTTCAGTCACTCACAAGCGAAAATGGTCATCATTTACTCATCCTCAAGTCGTTCCAAACCCATAACCCCATAACTTACATCATCAGAACACAAATGAAGATATTTTTTAATATTTAAGAAAAGCTGTGAGTTTTATGTTCCTCCATTGAAAGTCTAAAGCTTTGATGCTTCAAACAGTTCATTAAGAGATGAACCGAGTGTTTTTTTAACTCATTCAGACCCTGCGTCCATTACAATGGACATCACATGTCAACCCCCCTTTTTTTTTTTTACTTCTGGAGCATTTCACCTAGTTTAAAGCCTGCAGTCCATTAGATTGGACGCTTGTCATCCAATCAAATGGCAGTAAAGCTCTGCATGTAGTAATTATAAAAAAAAAACACTACATTAAAGAGAAGCATGTCAGCACTTCTCTCCAAACACTGAAGCAAGCAACATTTCCTATGGTTTTATTTACATTTTTTGATATGTTTGCCAGTATTTCATAGTTTGTATGTATAAAAGAAAGATTGAACTTATTAACGTTAAAAATCTATTGTAGAATTGCACATTTTAAATCAGGATTTTTTCAAATGTGTCTGTCCATTAGAATGGACAGTGGGTTCAAAAGCCTGTTACTGAAATCACATTCCAGTAACTAAAGTCCAGTAATGCTGATTGAAATTTCTTATATAAAAAATCTACATCACAGTACCGATACATTTTTGAAACTTTTCATATGCAGAATATATAGTTCTTGAAGTGCTTGAGCATATAGCTGATGGAAATATCTCAGATGTTGACTTTATGTGATGATGAGGAAGATGGAGATGTAAGAAAAATATCAATATTTAAAACTGTATAAAGTAAAATGACTAGCTTCTGGCCAAATGAACATACGGATTTGACCTAAATCTAAAGCGTAAACTTAAATATTAATATTTTTCTTACACAAACGCATCGCTTCGCTTCAGAAGGCCTTTATTTACCCCCGAGAGCCGCATGGAGCACTTTTATCATGGATGGATGCACTTTTATGGGCTTTCAAAACAGAAACAACCATTCACTGCCATTATAAAGCTTGGAAGCCAGGACATTTTTTAATATAACTCCGACTGTGTTCGTCTGAAAGAAGAACGATGTCATACACACCTAGGGTGGCTTGAGGGTGAGTAAATCATGGGCTAATTTTAATTTTTGGGTGAACTATCCCTTTATCGGTATAGTACACCCAAAAATTATATTTGTCATTACTTACTCATCCTCATGTTGTTCTTAATCAGTATGAGTTTCTTTATTCTGCTGAAGACAAATGAAGATATTTTAAAGAATGTCGATAACTAGACAGTTGACAGTAGCCATTGACTTCTATAATATTTTTTCCTACTATAGCCTATATATTCCTTATAACTACATATTATATTATTATGATATAATATTATCATTATTAGTAATTATTTAGAAAATTATAATAATATTTAGCAGTAATGTATCAATATAGATACTACAGTACAATACCATATAATTAATTACAGCAAAAGCAGAACAAATGACGAAATACAGTAAAAATACAGTAAAGTAGGCTACTATTTGGTAGTTTACAGTACTGATCTTGTGTACTGTAAAGTGAATTACAGTACAGTTACTGGAAATCAAAATACAGTAACTTGCTGGCAACCGTGCTGCTAGTAATGTACTGTAACAATACAAGAAAATCTAAAACAGAGAAATTGTTTCAAAGACACACATAGTAAATTACTCTAACATGAATGCATTGATTGACTCCTAGGTTTATTTTGTTATGAATAAACAAATGTGTGATCTATAAAGCAAAAACCTTACAACAAAAGTTGAAATATTGTAATGTTCAATATTGTAATGTTTTTGATCTAAAAAAAGAAAGATGTGCAAAGAAAATGACCCTAACATGACCATATTGATTGATTCTAAGATATTTAGTTTGTTACAAACAATGTGCAATCTGTAAAACAAAAAACTCAAAATTAAAGTTGAAATGGTAAACTGTTGAAAAGTTTTTGACCTTGAGAAAAGGCTTTAAGTATATACTAACAATTTTTATGTTTATTATTTAATTTTATGTTGGTACATTTTTGTGAAGTACACCTGTTTTGACCTGATGTCCATTGAAATGGACAAAAAAAAATATTAAAGCCAAACATTTTTTTTTATTTTTTTATTTGGTCTCATTTATAGAAGCCTCATGAGCTGGGAAAATGTACTTTTATATTTTTCAGAAACTTAAAACATAATTCAGGTCTGAAGGGGTTAATCCAAGTCCCACTCAATGTCGATGGTGGTTACAGCCATAACATTAATTAATCGTGTCTCTTCAGAAGACTTGGATTCAATGGCTTGATTCATATTGATTACTTCTATGATCTCTTTACGAACTTTTTGGATCTTCAAAGTTAAGGTTGCATGGACTATCAATAGTGGCACAGAAATCTCTCCGGTTTCATTCAAGTGTTCATGAATAGAGTGAAACGTCTTTTCAACTAGAATTTCTTCCATCTGGAATTGAATGGATGGTTGTGGTTTGGTATTGCAGTGAGTGACAGGTTGTCCTCCTCATACCAGCACATCATCAGAGAAGAGAAGTCATTGTAAGAGGGAGGGGGACTTATTTTGATTAAAGATTACAAGGGCACGTGAATTAAAAAAAAATAATGATGTGCACGGATAAATAATTTGTTATAGATACTGCAATATTCCGTTAAAAAATAAGAATTTTCAATTTTGATTTCATGATGATTCAAAATATCTGTGTTTTGAAGATTAATAAAAATCGTATGGCTTTGAGTGTGAGTAAATGACAGATTTTCATTTTTGAGAAAACTAACCCTTTAACACGTTGTCTTCTCAGGTCACTGCACTGGAACAACAAATACAGCTTGAGAAAGCGAGGGCCTCTCAGGAAAAAGAGAATATGGTAAGATTTCTTTCCTCATATGGGAAAATAGGTATAAATTCAGTTATTGTCCTCATCATTGTGGTTTGAGTTTTATCTTGTCCCTTTAATCTGCGAGCAATACAAAGATCACAATATCACAGAAAATGCATCATTCAATAAAAATGAATAAATCATGAATTTATTTTTGATACAATAAGAAGTCATCCAGTTTAATTACAAACAAATTTTTAGGCTTTAATTTTTAGACTTTCATTTTAGTTTATTTTTTACTAATTTTGTACTTTTGTCATTTTGTTGTTTTTTGTTTGTTTGTTAATATTTTATATATATATATATATATATATATATATATATAGCTTGATTTTCTTTCAGTTAGTAATTTTACTACTACAGTAGTTTTTGCCAAGACAACATTCTTAATTTTTGTTTGTTTTTTACTTTTAAGTTTTTAATGTAATATTTTTTTAAGTTTAAGATAACTATACTGATTGACATTACAGGTCACTGAATACATGCTGAAGATCAATGAGCTGGAGGAGAAATTTAAGAAGAGATCTAGCGAGTTCAGCATGATTCAGGAGGAGCTTAAGATCATCAATGATTTCTGTACGAAGAAGCCCCAAATGGAGCAAGAACTCAAAAATGTATAATGCAATCTATTGATTTCATGTACGCATTATACAGAAGATGTATTACATCTGTTTTAACCCTTGTGCTTTGTTGAAAATCCTTTAACTTATTTATCCTTTACCTTATTAATTATCAAAATGACCGGATATACAGCGTAAGGGATAATGGCACCATTGTTTTGTTCAGATGAAAGAAACTATGGACAACGCTGATCTAGAACACAAGAAAACACTTGCAAGAATGGAGCAAAAGTTCTTAAATAATAAGGTATTTATACTGGGGAAAAAAAACATTTCAACAAAATCTTTTCTCATTAAATCTCTCAGCCTTTCTCCTACTTTCTCTTTAGGTTCACCTAGAGAAGGAAGCTGAGCAAAAGATTGCTGTGCTGGCAGAAAAAGCTCACAATGAAGCCATTATGTAAGCATCTTCTCCATCTCTCAACACCTCTAAACATTTCTACCTGATGCCACTGGAACTGTCTGTGAGATACATTTTACATGAGACAAATGAGATGAAATCCTCCATCTTGGCCTCATCAGACAGCTAGATGACGCATCTCGCTCGATGTTCAAGGAGAATGTGCGTCTAAATAAGGCTATGGGTTTCCACATCAAAGAGGTGGAGGATTTACGGAAGAGAAATGCAGCGCTGGCAGAAGAAAACGACATCCTTAGTCTGCATAAGGTGATTGGAAATGTTACTAGGAAATGTTTCTTGAACAAATCAGCATATTAGAAAGATTTCTAAGTGAAGACTGGAGTAATGACTGCTGAAAATTCAGCTTTGCCATACTAGGAATAAATTACATTTTCAAATATAATAAAATTGAAAACAGTTATTTTAAATTGTAATAATATTTCACAATATTACTGTTTTACTGTATTTATGATTTAATGAGTGTAGCCTTGGTGGTGAGCATAAGAGAAAAACCGGCAAGAAATTGAGTGACATTTTTATTTAGCGTAAAAGATAATGAAAGTCTATTTTTAAGACAATATTTTGCACTGTGACATCATTTAATTTCAATTAAGTACATGTAACTTCCCTAATTTGTCAGTATTCTACTGTTAAAAAACATATAAATTGTAAAGTACATTTTTATCATTTTAAGTATACATCATGGTTCTGAATTTCATTTGATTGAAAAAAAAGATCCAGACAGGATGACAATCATGAGAATGGATTTTTTTTTTTAATTCTTAAAATTTAACTAATGAGAATTTGAGAGATGTGCTTAATGTGCGTATGAATGAAAAAAAACGTAATCGTTTTAAATACAGGTTTAATAGAAAGTCATGGTCAAAAGGTGGGAGGTTAACAAAAAGAGGTTAACTAAAAATTAAAAATAATAGTCCATTATGTCATTTATTTTATTAAACTATATTGTATTAATTATAATTAAGTAATTACTAGACCCTTGGAAAAAACAGTCCACTATAAAGCTTTCCTATGAAGCAGCAGACATTGATAATAAACCCACAATTTCATTCACCCTGCAGGAGATGAGTCAGGACACCTCGAATGACACCATATCTAAGCTTACAGCCCAGCGGGCCACAATTTCTGAACTGAGGGAGAAGGTGTTGACACTGGAGCAGACCCTGGTCAGCATGGTGGCTGAGTTTGAGTGGAAGAAGGCTGACATCAAGCAGCGTGCTGTGGTCAGAACTCAGGCCAGCGGTGTAGAGCTGGACAAACTGCAGAAGCTCCTGAGCGCACGGGACAGGGAGTTGAGCCGATTGAAGAGAGTAGCCCGCAGCGTCGTGGAGCAGTGCTCAGACACGGAGATCCTCTTCTATGAGGCACTAAATCATGTGAAGCAGGAGATGTTAACGCACAGGTGCACTTAATTTTTCATCATTCACTCACTTTGCTAAAAACAAAGCAACACGCCTTGATAGTGCACTAGTTTTCAATCAATTAGATGCTATGGTCCACCAAATATGATCATAATCATGTGAGAGAACCACCACATTCTAAAATTTAAAAGGCATCTTTCTTTTATAAACACACAATTTATATACTGAAAAATGTATATTATAAAATTATAAAATCTAATTTAATATATTTAATAGATTAAACTACTATACTAACTAATATTTTTTTAATCACAATTGTTTATTCATTTATTTATTTTAATCAAAATTATTTATTTATTTTAATCTTAGTTTTTTTTCTTAGTTTTTTTCTCTAGACTTTTCCATAGACCCCCTGTTACTCTTATTTTTATTTTATTTAATAGATTAATAACTAACACTTTTTTAATTTATTTAAATCACAATTGTTTATTCCTTTATTTATTTTAATCAATTTTTTTATTTACTTATTTATTTAATCTTTTTCTCTAGACTTTTCCATAGACCCCCTGTCACTCTCTTGCGGCCCCCTGTGTGTCCCTGGACCCCAGTTTGAAAACCCCTGGTCTAGTAGAATGCAGTTGAATGCATTGAATACAGGGCCATTTTCCCCCATGACTTTTGTCTTATATTTATCACATGATATAGTTAAATAATATCACACAAGCTAGAGTACTGTTTTACATAGAGGCGGCATGATTGCAAATGTCATATTGATTTTATAAAACAGTTCAATAAACAGCAAGTTAGCATTTTGAGTTACTTTATGTCAACAAAAATTTCCAAATGATACCACAGCAAAACTGTTTTATGTCTCCGAACAACACATACCAGCGCCTCAATACTGAATCAATCTGTGTTTTGAACGAATTGGTTTAATGAACGATTCAATGACTGAATGAATCAGACGTTTGAATGAATGACTCAACTCATTAAGACAGTGACTTCCAGCCACTTACTGGCAGTTTTAGTTTCATATTTAAAGTTTCATTTCAATTTTTAAAAATTATCTCATAATTAAACTTTTTTTTTTTTTTTTTATCTAACAGCATTATTCATGCAATTATAAATACAGTGTAAATACATTCAAGCCACCTCTGAGCTGCATTAAACAGTCTGTATAAATATATCTAAATGCCACTTCAGGTGCAGCTTCTGTGTCACTTCTGTTGTGCAAAGATGGACTGATTTCAATTAATTGATAACATAAATATAAAAAAAATGCCATTATAGGGTGAAAGGCTCCTGGAAATCAGTTTAAGGGGGCTAATATTGCCTTGTAGTGAAAAAGTTAATTTCTGTCACTGCTGGGAACTAAATATGACAAATATAAAAAGCTTCTGAGTCTGTTGTCAATGACAGGCCTAAACCAGTCAAGCTACCAGCTCAGAAACACACTCAGCAAAATATAGTCTAATATGCGTTATCGATAAAATCCCAGAAAATATTGAGATATAATTTTTTGTCAATATCACACACACCCCAATTCTTTCTAGAGATAAAAGTTCCAGGCTCCATTTTACTGCAGAAACTTCAAGCCATTTGTAGATACATTATGTTATAAGATACATTGTGTTATCCAGACAGAAAGAAGAGGTGAATCGTAGCAGACGGATGGATAAGTTCTTATCAGGCAAAAGGGAGTACAATCAAGTTCACACCATCAACAAATTTCCCCATAGTACCAACAGCATTTCCATTGGTATTGATGAGGCTGAAAAAGGGTAAGACGTTTTATGAGTGTTTTTTGATTATTTGTAAAATTCTGATGAAATGATATCTCAACGTGTTATTACCTGGAAGATGCTTATCCATAACAAATCTGTAATAACACTGTGTTATTTCATCAGCAATCTAAAGAAAGCCAATATTAACATATCAGAGATGACCTGGGAGCAAAAAGAGAGCGTTCTCAGACTGCTCTTTGCCAAAATGAATAGCCTGAAATCAAAGTAAGTACTTAGCAGATACTAGGGGTGTAACAGTACACAAAAATCACGGTTCGGTACGTACCTCGGTTTTAAAGTCACGGTTCGGTACATTTTCGATACAGCAAAAAGAAAGAAATGCCAGAGAAATTTCCTATTTGTTAAAATAAAAAATATTTTTTTAAATAAGTGTGAGTTTTCCTACATACTTTCAGGTTTATAAATGGGGGTCATCTTTGAAGGATGAACAAATATTGTTTTGGTCATCACATTAAAAATTACATTTAAATATATATTTATTTATATAATATTTGAGTTTTAAAGTGCTGAAAAAAGATGTGTGAAGTACTTGAAAGCATTTCACTATTCCAGCCAAACTGGTTACAGTTAGTGTTACTATATTAAATCCATGGTGAATGTTGCTGGACTGTGGACGTAAAGTATTACTAGTTCATTCACGGCACAATGTTTCTCCTGGTTTCCACGTCAGCGCTGTTTGATCTAATAGAGATCTACAGTTAATAACGGAGAAATGTGAAAATGCTTCTCACTAGATCTCGCAGCGATGTTATTACTTCAGTGGCGAATTCAAATGTTTTCTTTACTGGATCTCTTAGCGCTGTGTAGTAACAGTGTCGCTTGATCGAGATCGGCTCGCGCTGCACAGATGTTGCTGGTCCGAACTAATAAACGATCCGTGAAGCACGTGAGTAGGGCAGTTTCGTTCCGCTTTCATTACGCTTGCCATTTGATGTTGCGCAACATTGTGGTGGTCGCGCCAGCGGGGATTTTGTCGGCAGGAAAAATGGTCCAAGGAATCGTTCGGTTTGCATGCGTACCGAGCCGGAAGCCTCAAACCGAAACGGTTCAATACGAATACATGTACCGTTACACCCCTAGCAGATACTGAACTGTATTTTGGATGATAAACAATTTAGCACAAATGTTCAAATATATGTGACCTTTTAATCTTATTGGGCACATGAAACCACATTAAGATAAATGGTGAATACTAAATTATAATCTCCTAAATCAATTTGGTACAATTAACCTTGAAAAAAAAAAACTGTTGGAGAGACGAAGATAGTGATAATGACCATAGTACAAATAAAAAATATAAAATCCCAAGCTTATTGGCACTTCTTAGTTTAAGTGAAAAAGAAAAATGAGTAATAAATGTGTAATAAGTAATGTGTAATGAGCAATAAGACTCAAATGAGTAATAAATGTGTATTTTCTTGTATTCTCATTTTTTTTCTACATTTCTGAAGGAAACCAATTAATGCTCCAGATTCTGAATGGAACCAGTGTAGCAGCAATCCAGGGTGAGACATGCCAACAGATGTATGGTTTTCTGGCCGATAAAACAAGATAAAATCACTTTTCTATTGTAATTTTAAAGTGACCCTATTATGCTATTTTAAAGGCTCCTCATTTTGTTTTGGAGGTCTCCTACAATACAGTGCTTAGCATAAGTGAACACACCCATGCTAAAGTTGACTAAAAAGAGGAATAAAAAAATCATCTTTTGGAAATTGATCTTAATGCCTTCATTTAAAAAAATGAGGAAAAATCCAACCTTTAAGGACACCGATTTTCTTTGTGAGTAAATAATGTATCGTAAATAAATAAATGTTCTTCCTTAAAATACAGGGTGCATAAGTCAGGACACCCCTATGTTAAATTCCCATAGAGGCAGCAGATTTTTTATTTTTAAAGGCCAGTTATTTCATTAATCCAGGATACTATGCATCCTGATAAAGTTCCCTTAGCCTTTGGAATTAAAATAGCCCCACATCATCACATACCCTTCACCATACCTAGAGATTGGCATGGGGTACTTTCCATAAGATCATCTCTCAATGCAAATCAAATCAGCTATTAGGCTTACTGAAATAAAACCATGTCAATCTCTAGGCTGTACTAAAGCATAAAACTACTACAATGTTTGCAGAGATTTAGGAAATATTCTAAGTTCAAATACTTGTTTCTCCAAAAATCATTGCAACAACCTGTTATTCTACTTTTAAATGTGCATTCCATGTCAAAATGTCTGTTTTTGTTTTGGTCTGTGTGATCCAGCCCACTGCCAGTTTACCCAATAGTATTTCGACACCCTAGGTTGCCAGTTGGCAGAGAACACCAGGTATTGCATCTATGGAAGTCAGCAAACTAATTGGGTCAGAGATCACAGATTGCACCAGACCCTAAAAATCATCTGCAATAAAAACATTGCTAACATATACATTAGCTGATCAACTTACAGTGTACGGCTTGTCGCTTTCCTGTTGCGTGTCCTCAATCTGGCAACCCGCATGAGCGTTGATTCTGAGGAGGAAGGGGCAGGGAAACAACTCTCTCCAATATTTAGAATTTGGATTGCAGTGCCCATTTCAACCACTAGCTGTAAATATTACATACTGCACCTTTAAGTGCATAAGTACATAGTGCATAATTTGGGACACAACTACAGAATCATATTGCAGTGATCTGTCTTTTCCACAGGAATGAAGAGGAGGAATCCCATGCAACATTTTTAACCCAAGCAGCAGTTTCCAGTATGAGCTCCAGTGATAATTCCAGTGCTCTGCCAGACCTGTATATCACCTGACCTCATCACAGATAAGAGAGCTAACTAATTTCAAACTATAAGTTGGATGTTGCATACGATTTACCAAGAAGTGTTCATGAATGTCTATACCACAACCTAAAAGGAGACCAAAGTTGTTGTTTTTTACATGTAGAAATGCCCACGTACCAATACTGATAATATTGGCATTAAAGATTACACAAATTCCGTAAAATAACTATTCAGGAAAGACTTAAAAAGTATTGGCACGACACAATTTTAAATTGCTATTTTTTATTGCAAACAACCAATTCAAACTGTAGTTAATATAACACACAGAAAAGAAGTTTGTGTTTCATAAACAATAAATAACAATTAAAACTAAAATAGTTTTTTTGATGGAGTATGGTAAAATTGTTATCATGCAAGCTAAATTTCCTAAGTAATGATGTATTTTTGAAAATGTAAGAAATACTGTACTACTTCATGTAAGTGACTCATATTAAAGTCAGCATTCAACTGAAGTTGCAATATTCTTTTCTTCTCTATTGTGATGTATAAACGGCTTCTCGAACAAGATAAAGTTTGGGCAGGAATGGATTTTGTCTATCAGGAATCGATTGGATGGTTGTGGTTTGCTATTGCTGTGATGTCATGTGAGTGACAGGTTGTCCCGCCTCCTCGCGCTAGTAAACACGTCATCAGAAAAGAGATGTCGCTGCAAGAGGGAGGAGTTATTTTGATTAAAGATTATGAGGGCACATGAATTAAAAAATAATATGAATGTGCATTTATAAATCATTTAGGCCTATAATAAATACTGCAACATTCCATAAAAAATATTTTTTGTCCTACCTCTATATTTCTGTAACCATTTAATAAGAATCATTTTCATGAACAGATACAGAATATAATTTAATGGTAAAGTAATTGTACTGAACAATGAGTGGTCAGCATGTTGTCAGTCAGTACAGTTGAGTTGACTGGTCGGATCTACAGATCATCAGGATGGCGTTACAACGTGACCTCCCAGCACAGTGACAGTGCTTCTCAAGTAAATATAGAAGACTATTAATAGCATCATATACACACATACAGCAAAACAGCTGCTCAGTGACCAAGCAAAGCCTCAGTACAAACAAACCAAGATCTTCAAATCAAAGCCAGACTGACTTCAAAGGACATATAAAGGTAAGAACATAAATTCAAACTTTTTCATATCACAACTGACCTTGTGTACACATGTTTCTTTGTTTTAAACAGAATGGGAGACTTTCAAAACTTTGAACAAGACTTCTATCAGTCTGGATATTATACGGACAGTCAGCAGGAAGAGGTATATGGCTATGATCCAGCCTACGTTAATCCAGAATACCATGATGTGTAAGTGTAACGTCGCTAACGGCATTATATGTGTTTGATATACCATTTATTATATGAGCTGTTTGTTTCTGTGTGCAATTTAATTGTTCGTTGTGCAGTTGTGATTCATTGTTTACCATCTGATTATCAGTGATAATTCTGCACACGTAGCAGATGAATATACCACTACAGCATCTTATACTGGACAAGTGTATCAGCCTGTAGCGCCACCCGAGCAAACAGACTGCATAGACTCATATGAGGAAGAACCGCCACTCTTAGAAGGTAATAAAAAATTGTTTATAATAAAATATCTTTAAGCTGAAGTGTGTAACTTCTGCACCACCAAATGGAAAAGAAAAAAATATATTTAATTTTATGCATTAATCAACCTTAACAGAAAATACACTTTTCAAAATGAAAATATATGTGAATTTTTTCTCAGAGTTGGGCATTAACTTTGACCATATCTGGCAGAAGACTCTGACAGTGTTAAATCCACTGAAGCCTGCTGATGGCAGTATTATGAATGAGACAGACCTCACTGGGCCTATTCTCTTCTGCGTTGCCCTGGGAGCCACACTATTGATGGTACAAACTACAACTTGAACCTTTTACGAAACCATAACTAGAGGTACACTGTGATTTATATTGCACAGAGTAAATGAAAACATATGTAATGTCCAGAGCACGGACCTGTGTATTTGTGTGAACTCTCTCCGCAGGCAGGGAAAGCGCACTTTGGATATGTGTATGGCATCAGTGCTCTGGGATGTGTTGGGATGTACACACTGTTGAACCTGATGAGCATTTACAGCATATCCTGTGGGTGTGTGGCGAGTGTACTGGGATACTGTCTCCTGCCAATGGTTTCACTCTCTGCATTTGCTGTTGTTTATTCACTTCAGTGAGTATCCATAACTCTATAGAAGCATTTTCCATTCCATTTCTTTGATTGTTTTATAGCCACAACTAATAAAAAGCAGTTTTAGGCCACTAAATTTGTACAAGTTTATGTACATTTTCTATACACTTTTAAAAATAAAGGTTCTTTATTGGGGAACATATGAAGAATCTTTAACGTCCATGGAACCTTTCCATTGCCCAAAAAGGAATAATTATATTATTAAGATATCTAGTTCAGTCATGAAACTGCTGATTATTCCTTTACATGCAATCTGCAAGCTATCTCACCATGGCACAAGCTGATTGGCCATTGCTGATTCTGCAGCCAATGAGATTGCTTGCTCAGCGTTTAAATAGTTTACAGTTATAGGAAGAGTGTCTGTGTATCTAATAGCAGTAGCAGATCAAGTCTGTCAAGACCAAATACATTAACTGAAAAGATTTTTGGGGAACCAAAAACAGTTCTATTGCATTCAGTATGAAAAACCCCATTTGAAACCTTTATTTTTAAGAGGGTATAATTTCAGGTACATTGCATTTGAATAACATCAGGCTTTTATTTTAATGCAGAGGACTCTTGGGAACGCTGTTGGCCTTGTTTGTGGTTGGCTGGTGCAGTCTATCAGCTTCTAAGATCTTCAGTTCCACTCTTAACATGAGTGGGCAGCAGCTGCTGGTGGCATATCCATGTGCTCTTCTGTACGGGGTCTTCGCTCTCCTTACTGTCTTCTGATGATAACTCAGTTAAAATGTGAACTATAAGAAATTATTACTCTAAGATCAGAGGAAAATCCAGTGCACATGATGCGCATTGCTGTCAAAGTGGCAACAAATTTACATTTACTGTAAATCAGGATTATCAGATGAATTAAAACAAAACTATTATAGAACTTCATGAACTAGGTTAGCAGAATAATTTTTTGATATTGGAATGCACACATAATCAGATACTATGAACTCAGCCACACTAATTTAATGCTAAGCTTGATCCCAGAGAGTGAGAGAAAGTGCATTTCTATCACTCTCTGGGATCAAGCTGAATAAATCAATGGCTGAGCTAAACCATTTTCAAGCCTTATACTATTTTATTCATACAAGATCTTGACCAAAAATGTATGCATCTCTTGATGGAAATAAATATTGATGTTTTTTCCGTCAAGAGGTGCATTCATTTGTGGTCAAGATCTTGTATTGAAAATGCAAGAGTCCAGCACTCTGTAAAGTCTCCTCCAGCACATACTTAAGACTTTCAATGAATTTAAGGCCCGTGAAAATGATTCTTCATGCTCCCTCACAACCATACTTTCCATACAACCATACAAGTTGGGCCTGATGAATCTTGACATTGTCATCCTGGAATATGACCATGATGTGTCTTTCTACATGGTTGTTTAAGAAATGAAAAGGAATACACTCCATCAATTAGGGTTAAAAGAACTGTTGCCAAACATATAACATACTAGAAACATAATCACTGCAATAATGATCAATTCATAGACTCTTCATAGACTCATAGCATTTACCTACTTAAATCCAAACAGTGACTTTTTTTCTGGGTCAGGCAGTGTATATAATGTTTATTCTTGTTCATTATTGAATATATTTATGTATGTGGAGGAAGCAGCTTTTTTGTTTGACTTAATTTATAAAGTTCAAGTTATTAAGTTCATTTCTTATGCATAATTATTCAAAAATTAACATTCAAGTATTAACAAAAATAAAAAGGTTGATGTGACTTTTTGGTTTTTATTGCATTAAAACATAACAGAGATATGTATAAAAACATCTTATTTTCTAAAAAAAAAAAAAAAATCACAATAATTTCAATCACAAACAATGAAAGATAAAAATAAAGAAAATGCACCCCAAACATAGGCAAAAAGAAAATTCCAAGCAACCAGTTGACTTTACAAAATCCCTTTGGTTCCTTTATTCAAAAATGCTTTTGCAAAAAGTTCATATAAAATATATTTACAGAACTACAATATACACAAATATTGAAAATCACATAAAAGCAAAAACGTTGGCCGCTGTTCATCACTTTCACTCGCTTAAGCCTGCTGCACATCCACCCAGGGTGACGCCCTATTTTGTGACCCAGCATCCTCTGCTGCAAGCAATCTCATGGTCTTTTAGGCCGCTTCAAAATAAGCGAGTCCTTTGAGAGACACATATTTATTAGATATTATAGATCAATGGTGTTACAGTCCTCAATAATATAACAACTGGCAACTAGTAACTTAGTAAGAGTCTTAATTATAAATAAATCAGAATAAATACATTTGCTTATGTCATAAGGAGGACAAAGAATACAAATTAATTTATTTTTTTTAGAGTAAATAATGCCTACGGGTTAATTATAGGAACAGTACATTGAAAACACTGCCAAAACGTACCTAACTGAATTTATTTATTTAAAAAATCTTTAAAAATCTTAAAAACCTAAATTGCAACACAAAATAACTTCTTTTGAAAATAATATTAATAAAAAATAAGCCTGGACTGGGTAGTGAAGGCAGAGAAGCCAACAAATATCCAGCATACAAGTGAACTGTAGTTTAAAAGCACAGGGTGCAGTTATTTCATAGTTTGTATATTAAGTTAAAATGTTTAAATATAATAAGAAATAATTAGGCATGTCCAAACTTTTAACTGGTTGTAACAGTTGGTAACACTGGTAATGAAATATAATTCTTATAATAGGCCTAATAAACAATCCACTGCTGATTGGGAATAATTAAGCAGGAATTCTATAATTTTCCTCCAAATGTGGCAATAAGACATTTGGGTACATTTCATGAAATCAACCCGAAATCAAAAGGTAAAATTATATATAGGTTGCATAAAAGCATATTCTGTGCGTTTATAGTGTTAGTGTTTAACTGTCATAACAGATTTTTTTTTTTTTAAAGAACGTTGTGATTTCTTCTTTTTTCTTGTGATTTTTGTGGTGAAATATAACCTGGACCTTCTTGAAATGTTATTCTGTAAACATAGCCTCTTTCTTACAGCAATTAGTAAATCATTCATTCTAAATGTCTTAATAAGGTATAGGGTTCCTTTTTCCAGCTATATAAACTCACCCTTCCGTTTACAGCTATTTTAAACGTCAATAAATGTAATAAGTATTTATATTGCTCTAAGTAAAACTTACCCCGTACATTTTGGACAGGTCGTTAAACAACACCTGTCCCGCGCTCACTTTGTCTCTCACGCCCCGAACAGTTCCGTTCTTGCTGAAGATGTTCACGCGTTTTCCGGTGAAAAGCTTCTTCTTGGTTGCACTAGCGTACATGAGTACCTCGTCGGGTTCGCTGCCGCTGTCGTCCGGTTCTGGTCCCGGTCCCGCCAGCCCGCTCAGATGGCTGTTTGCCTCTGTGATGACGGGCGAGCTCGCGCGCTCTGGCTCGGGCTCGGGCTCTGAGCTCACAGTGGTGTCCGTGTCCGCGGAGTCTTCGAGCGCGTGCTCTCTGAACACCTCCTGCAGCACGCGACCACTGTGCGCGGACGCCACGCGGAACCTCACTCTCCTCTCTGCTCGGTCCTCCTCAGCCCTGCATGTGCGTCGCTCCATTCTGCCTTAAAAGTCTACATTATACAAATTTTGTTTGCCTGAAATTAGAGTGTGCTACTGGTGAAGTGCACTGCCATGACATTAAAGGTCTACCCTGATCTTCAGATAAAGGGTTCGTGGCACGACGGTGTTAATTCGACACCACATTCTTTAATATTTAATAGACGTTATCCATGGAAACTGTGGAAGCCGCCTTGTGTTCTCTAATGAATAAAAAATATCTCACGTGTGGGTCAAAGAACATAGTTTGTATAACTAATAACAAAAGCACCTGAAGTGTGAAATGGGTTTTTCCCACTTTTGGGAAAATTGTTAGGCTAGAGGCCTCTTGAAATATATATACATATAAATATATAGGCTACTTCAGTAATGGGCAGATCCATCTTGAACTACTTTCCATATTGACGTGAAAATATAAATATCCTGTTTTAAACAAATAAATGTAAAAAAAAACATGTAGTGGCCCTAAAAAGTATTCTAGGCATTTTAAATATATTTAAATTTCATTCATACACTTAGATAATGCTTTATATTATGCTATATATATATATATATATATATATATATATATATATATATATATATATATATATATATCCTACTGTAGGCTATATACAGTAGCCTATATATGGGTCACTGATATTTCTTATCATATATTTTATAATGAATTGACAAGGTAATAAACATGATGCATCAAGAGCCCAACTGATCCTTGCGTTCCTTCTGTGTGAAAAGTTTTGTAGATCTCTCTCAAATACTGGTAAAAACTGCTAATTTCAAGTATGGGAAGGTTGGTACACTTTCTATGTCATGTGGTTCAACTACAGTATATATACATACAACTATTTGGTTGTAGCCTACCTGACATAAAATCAGTCAAACAATGACTTTAAATAGTTTGAAGTGTTACCAACTGAAACTTGTTGAAACACATTCATGACTCAAAAATATGCATTACATCAGTTTTGAAAATATTTTTTAAAACCTTTTTTGAAGCTTTATTTTATTTGTCAATGACCCTTATACTTATGGGGGGCCACTAGACCTTATAATGCGATATTGCGACTGCGGGGATGTTACACCATGATGGCGCTAGATGGCGATGTGACTCTGGGGTCCAGTGCGCTGCTCTTTTAATTATTCCATAGAGTGAGACAATCCGGAAAAACAACATTGAGAAATTTGACAGCGTGGAAACTGAACCACAGGTTATTCAACGCTTGCATAAACGAAAGGAATTGCATTGACATCGCATGAACAGGAGGACACTGTGTCTGCGTCTGGTGAACCAGTAGTACACATATTAATGCAAACTGGTGTGTTAAAGGCATTCATTCACAAAATCGTATTAGACAAAAAAAACTCTGTGCAAAATGTTTCTGTGTTCAGCGCTCAAATTACTAGTCAATGCAGCGAGTAGCATCGTGAATATAGACAAAATTATAACAGATGAAGCTCCCATAAGATACTAACGTTACAGCACTCCCAAAATCTCTTCAATTAAAATCATTTTAAAAGTCTTAATGGGTGTCATCTGTTATGGTGCTACCTTTAAATAACCCAAACCTGTTATATATGTTCGCATTTTCTACTTATTATTTGTCTGAAATCTCTTAATTTGTTTTAATCAATAGGTAAAGATGTCATTATGGTTGGCACTGCTGTCTATGGGCTCACTGGGGCGAGGTGTGGACTGCCCGCAGTTTTGCTTTGCCTGGCAGCTCTCCTTTGTGCCAATCTGCTGCTGTATTTCTACCTAGATGCCCTGTATCAGGACACTAACCCTCTCTCAACACACACGCAGTGCCCGCTTCGCCACTTTAAAGTGGGCACAATGACCGTCTGTACTCCTTGGCTACAGTGCCCGGAAATTCGCGCTGAGGTCCGCCGTGTGAAGCTCATCGGACAAGGGGCTGTAAAGAACGTGAGAAGTTGCAACTAACTATTGTTTTGATCAATTAATCTGTTGATTACTTTCTTGATTAATTTAAAAAAAGATATATAAATTTAGTTCAAATATTAATTGTCCCACGTTTGAATCCTTTTTTAAAAATGTGCAATTTGAAGGCAATAAAAACAATTATAGGGAATGCTATGTACAATTAAACATTATGTGCAAAATAGGGTTAAAATTTAAACTAATTGCTTACCATTTAAAAGTAAACGTTTACTGGTACGAGGAGCACACATTTACTCATAGCAATTAATAATAAGTAATATTGCCTACTCTACCTTTAACCAAAAGCCCATTCAAAAAACACATTGACTTCAGGACGATGCAATTGGAAGTTCTAAAATGCTAACTTGCTCCTTTCTAACTTACATAAATACATCATCCTAACAGCTCTCTATAGAAATGCGTTGTTCACTGCTAGTGACGTGACTGCGGATTTTACTGCGCACAGTGACGAATTGCTAGTTGTCGATTTTCATTATTGATTTTATCGATTAGTTGTTCCAGCCCTAGTTGAGTTATTTTTCTTAATACATCCTTAGAGACTTAAGGTGATGATACACAGGGCAACTTTTTGGGCAATGTTGCTGGGCGATGTTGCCGTCAACGGGCAACCCAAGCAACAATCGTTTGGCAAGATTGCCCAGCAACATTGCTCAAGAAGTTGCCCTGTGTATTTTACCCTTTACACTAATGCATAATTGTGTTTTCTAGGTTTATCTGTCGGAGTGGCGAGGGCAGAAGGTGGTGCTCTCTGTCTTGTCATCAGAGCAGTATACAGATGATTTCCTCCACGGACTGTCAATGCTACGTGCCTTGCAGAGCACCCACGTCGTGACGCTTGTAGGGGTGTGTGAGGAGGGTGGTGTGTTTGTTACGGAGTACCACCCTCTTGGATCAGCGCTAATGCTTGATGCCACCCTTGCGCAAGACCGATATCACTGGCGAAACACTTGGCATACTCGACTACAGCTGGCAATAGACTATGTTGCCTTCCTGGCATACCTGCACAGCAGTCCAGTGGGCATCCGAGTCATGTGTGACTCCAACGACCTGCACAAAACTCTCAGCCAGTTTCTTCTCGCATCAGATATGCGTCTTTTGGCCAACGACCTGGATGCGTTGCCTGAGGTAGAGAGGGGAAGCCAAGGGGTGAAATGCGGTCACCATGAGCTCAACGGGGACTTTGTTGCCCCTGAGCAATTGTGGCCTTATGGCGAGGATGTTCAATTCTCAGATGAAGCCATGCCTGGTTACGATGAAAAGACGGACATCTGGAAGATTCCAGAAGTGACACGTTTCCTTTTGGGGGATGTCCTGGGAAGTGATGTCATTCATTTCCACTTGTTTCAGATCTACACAGAATGCAAGAGGAAGGAGCCTCACATGCGGCCCACGGCACTCGAGATCCTCAGTGTGTATCGCTCAGTCTACGACAGCATGATAGAGAGTCAATCGCAGAGAGTTAGAGATATGTTGTAGAGTTATGGTCATTCAAGGGAGTGTTAGTTAACCCAAAAATTCTTTCATTAATTACTCAAAACCTGAATGACTTTGTTTCTTCTGTGGAACGTCAAAGAAGATATTTTGAAATGAAGATATCAAATGATCCATATAGTGGAAGTCAATGGTCACCAAAACGGGTTGGTTACCAACATTCTTCTAAATGTTTTATTTTTTTGTTCCACAGAAGAAAGACACTCATACAGGTTTAGAACAAAATGAAGGTGATTTAAATTATGACAGAATTTTCATTTTTGGGTTAATAAATTATCCCTTTGACTTTAAGAAACTAAAGATACCAATGCAGTACAATGGGTTTTGTCATACTAGTATTATCTGTCACTGAAACGAATATGCAGCAAATGTATGATAACAATATCCAGCAGAGGATGATATGCAGCATCTCAGGGTTTCAGATTTTAATTCAGTTCAATTATGCTGACTAATACGTTTTGCATAACTATATCTCATAAAAGTTCTTTTCAGTTAAGTGAATAGAACTTACTTTATTGATGCAGTGATTGAAGTGATCTTATTTGAATTTTAACAAGATAACGATTAGCATTCTAAACACTAACCTGCTTTGTGGATATTTTTTGTTCTCAGAATTCGGAAGCCTTTAATAAATAATTTTCTCAAGAACACACTGGGATTGTGTTGTCAGTAGTTGTCAGATGCTTTCGAAGCTCTGCTTAATTGAGCTTCGAAGCATTTATGAATATTTTGTTTCGAATCAGTGGTTCGGAGCTTGTTTTAAACTCACCAAGTCACGTGATTTCAGAATATACGTCATGCTGTTTTAAAACGTTTCAAATTGTTATTATTTGTAGGTTAAATTTAAAACATTGTACTTTCATGTTTCGAGTAAATCGAGCTTCGTTTCTTCACTTGTTTGGTTGTCAGTCATGTGAATGGATCAACCATAAATGACTAGATTTTCTGGAAATTGATTTTGTAGCGCTGCTTGATGGCACTTCGCCTTGTCTAATAGAAATTGAAATAGAAGTCTGTGAGTGAATTTTCACTCAGTGAATATTGTAAATTGATAGTCACCGAAAGCACATCTGATACAAAAGTTTAAAAATATATGTTTAGCATATGAACATTTAAAATTAACACAATCCCAAAGTTAAAAGCTTTTAATTTCTATGTCGGAAAACGTGCGGTGTGAACTATTTTTTGTCTAAAAAATGGCTAAAAATAGAAATCATTAAACGTGGATTTAATTTATTCAGAGAAGGAACCGGAAATACGTAGTCTGTTTGATCCGCACACATCCGTATGACTCTAGTGGTGGTTGTATTAATGGATGTTTAAGCAATATCTGCACACATTGCAAGACAACCTGGCTCGCATATCCAGTGCCTGTCCCCCAACTGCAGGAGTGTGAGTTTGGAAGAGTCTCAAAACGGAGCCGCCAGAATCATTCGTGCAACAATGAGCTCGGAGCAGCCGAGCGACAATGAGGAACCCGAAGAGCCGCGCGCTGATGTGCTGCGCGAGGAGGATGAGGAGGACAGCGATGAAGACAGGGGCTCCACGAGACCATCATCACCCCAAGCGGGCCGCGAGAGTGCCGAAAAGCAGGGCAGCTCGAGGCTCGAGTTGGCCGCTGGCGGCGGGACGGGCTCGGGATGCAGGGGCTCGAGCGACTCTCTTTTCTCGTGGATTTGCAACAGGACAATCCGCAGGGGGCTGTTCGTAGACCCCGCGCGGGATCATTTCCGTACAATGACACGGCTTTATAAGTCCATGAGCCCGGCTACGGATTCGGTGAACCTTAGTACACAAACTCACGGGGCTGTCTTCAACTTGGAGTATTCCCCGGACGGGTAAGCGCAGAGTCTGTGTTACCCTTGTCATAAGTCCCGTAACGTTACTCAATCCAGTTATGAGTGTCTCTTCAATTATGTATACTTTTGACTAAACATTAAAAATATCTTTTCATTGTTAAATCAATCGAATGTTATCATATGTGGTGGAATACATGGCCTTGAGCAATTTTAGTGCTTTATTTTTATTTTTGGTATTGTGAGGTAACATTTTACATTTTCAAGTTACTTTATACCATTAACTAACAGTCAAGTCATTTTAAATGTATAAAAATAAATTTTGTTTTTGAATTAAATGTTCAAATGCTGATTGATTTAGTTATGACAACTAATATAAGTCCTGGTTTCACAGACAGGGCTTCGATTAACCCGTTTAATCCCAAATTTTTTCTTGCAACTTGAGTACATTATTTTTACTCCTTAGACCTCCCTAACACTCAAACATTATGCATTTTTTGATTTTATGTTGGTTAAGTTAGTGAAATATTAGGTTTTATACGCGGTCACAATAGTGACCGGTGGGAAACACCATAGTCAGAATTCATACAAATTCTTCAATTAGACCTATTGACACAATTCATTCCAAGACATCCAATACCTCGTTTTGTCATTTCGTGAAGGAGGCTTAGTGAGGTGAAAAGGTTGTCATGTACAAAGTTACACCCTGGAGGAACTTCTGCTTGTTCGGCTAGACCCCTATGGGCTAGACCATGACTTCACTTGGGCCCTGTCCTAGGCCAGTTTCAGGGAGATGTGTGTGCACTCATTCAGTGCACTGAAGATGGGCGTACATTCTAGAAAGGGTTGTTTGTGGTCATGTGTGGGGCACACCAATTGGTTCTCATGAACATCTGCCTAATCCTCCAGATAGTTCACCTCTGCTTAGCCATTCAATAGTCTACTTGGCAAATGGGCCGTTTCACCCATGGTACTCCCTATCTGAGCCATCACTATCTCAGTCACTTTCGATTGGGGGGAGGGGGGTGGGGGTGGTGTCACGTACGTCTAGATGGTCCAACACATTGAAAGTTTCTGGAATACTGATAACCACACTGAACAAAATTATAAACGCAGCACATTTGTTTTTGCACCCATTTTTCATGAGCTGAACTCAAAGATCTAAGACCTTTTCTATGTACAAAAAAGGCCTATTTCTCTCAAATATTGTTCACAAATCTGTCTAAATCTGTGTCAGTGAGCACTTCTCCTTTGTCAAGATCATCCATCCCCCTCACAGGTGTGGCATATGTTCAGTGTAGGATTGCCAATACCAGCCAATACCTGTGTTTTCAATTGAAGCACTGTGTTATACTACCGGTCACAATTGTGACCGTAAACAAATTTATAAGTCTTACGAGCAAAATATATATGCAGGAGTATAATTTTCAAAATATATCAGTAGTAGACCCTTTAAAGAATATATGTACAAAATATGATAGTTCTATCTGTTAATTAAGATGTTTTACATACTACTTTTTGTAGTAGTCTGAGGAAGACATCATTCTTCTAGATGTGCAAGCAGGAAGTAACTGATCTGGTCATGTGACCTTTCACACTAGTCACATGACATCAATAGATTTTAATCAAGACAATCTATTTTGTCATTTAAAAGTTGAATTTCTTGCCCAAAGTCAATAACAACATTTTTAGAGCTTCCAGAAATAAGAAAAAAGATGCGGTCACAATTGTGACCGGTGGGATTAAACGGGTTAAGCCAGGATTAGGCATTGGTACAGTTATTTAGTAACTTTTATAAACATGCTTTAGAAAAAAACATAACTGGTGTGAATCTTGAGACAAAACAATGACACTGATATATTTTAAGATATATCTGTGCAAGTTGCTTTCAGCTTAAATATGCATTTAGAGTTTTAGACTTTCATATAGGCTATTTATTTTCGTGGGGAAATTCACATGTCTGGCTAGAAAAGGTTGCTAGGGAAAAGGTGATAGAGAAACTGTGTAAAAAGAAAGCAATAATAAAAATGAATAATTAAATATATTGAAATAAATACGAAATGAATTCGATAAAAAAAATAGATATTAGTCTAGATATTAGACAATTAACGTTAGTCATTTTCAGTGTAGAGAATGTTGTCTGTTTAAAAATTAAAGCAGTGCAATGCAGAAATGCAGATCGCTATCTATTCTATACATTTAATTTATTATTTTTTAAGCAAAACGTTTTTTTTATAATAAAGTACATGTGGTACAGAAAAGTTCCCCTTATTGACAAACACCCTTATGTTTTTTTTTTTCTAGGTCCGTTTTGACGGTTGCTTGTGAGCAGACAGAAGTGCTTTTGTTTGACCCTGTTTCTTCCAGACATATTAAAACACTGGTGGAGGCTCATGAGGACTGTGTAAATAACATCAGGTACATGTGCACACGTCATGTAATCGATTGTAGTGTGTGGGAACCTCAGTTATGTGAGCGAAAGCCCCTTTTTAATAACAGCAGTTTTTAATGTAAGAACTAATTCAAAACCATTTGTATGCATAACACTAGGATTTGCAAAATATTGTTTTACAATACATACACACGCTATACTGTCTAGCACCATCATAAAGTTCATGAGGATGACCGCCATGTCGTCTGTGTGCAAAATTGTTTAGTTGATGTTGTGTACTATTCAGGTTTCTTGACAACCGGCTGTTTGCGACCTGCTCTGATGACACAACCATTGCATTGTGGGATTTGCGGAAACTCAACACGAAGGTGTGCACGTTGCATGGCCACGCCAGCTGGGTCAAGAACATTGAGTATGATACACACACCCGCCTGCTTGTGACGTCAGGGTTCGACGGAAATGTCATCACCTGGGATACCAACAGGTACGTGTAGTGATATGTGGTTAGAGGCGTTTCCTAGCTGTTTCCTGTGTGTTCACACTTGGCAGGTTTGGTTCAATAAAACAGACTCTGGTGCGATTGCTCTGTTAGTGCGGTTCATTTGAATAAGTGTGAACTCTGCCATCCGAACCTTGGTACGCAGCAAACAAGCAGTTAGGTGGTCTCGTCGGTCCACTTCAAAACAAACTCTGTTATGGTTTGAACGCATTATGGACAGAACACATCTAAAAAAAAAAACAGGACTTGATGTCACATGATGCGACCCTAAAAGAACAGAATGCTTAGCGATACCTGGTGGTTCTTGTCAAAGGAGTTATGTTGCCCATTGCAGTTCGGTACAGGTGTCCAAACTATTGTCTTTGCTGCAGATTTTCATTTGACACTGTTTTTAATCCTTTGCACATTTTACAGGTCTTCGTGAGTTTTCAGCTGATAAAGATACCATGATATGAACGTACACATAAGTAGCACATTTAGCCTAGCACACAACACTGTTTTGGATGTTTGGCAAGTTCCGTAGTAAAATATGTTATAAAAGCTGTCCAATCAGGTTGCTGCCTTATCCTTATGCATTTTGTTTTGTGTCTTTAGATTCAGAGTTAAAAATGGCATTGTGAACCAGTCCAGGACTAAATGTATAATTTTCTTTTTTGGTCTGGACCAAGTAAACCGAACTACAAGTGTGAACACGCACCCTAAGATTGTGTGTGTTTCCTAATCCTTAATTAGGATTTCATGTATAAGTATGTGCGTCATTGTACATTCTGTGGGTTTAGGTTCACAGAAGATGGCTGTCCACACAAAAAGTTTTTCCACACACGCTATCTAATGCGGATGCGTCTGACTCCAGACTGCAGTAAGATGTTGATCTCCACATCCTCTGGTTACCTGCTCATCTTACATGACCTTGACCTCACCCAGAGCCTTGAGGTCGGGAGCTACCGCATCCTACGGGCCCGTAGGGCTCCGCTCAGCACAGGTACATACATAAAGCATAAACAAATAAGGTATATGTGAGTTGGAAATGAAGAATCCAGAGATCTGAAATCAGGAGATATGGAGGCGAAATTGAAATGGATTAGTATTCAAAGGTTCATATTTGCTACTGTCAGGGTTGGGCAAAATTCAGAATTGTAAGAATGGTCTTCCTTTCAGTTCATGAGTTGGAATTTAAACAGAATTTTAATTGATATCTGTACTGCGATTCAGAGATATTCAGCCCAAAGTCATTTAAACAAGGGATTTCATTAATCCAACACCATTAATACAAATAGTTTCTTAGCTGTTTTATTTAAGGTTTCCATGTTGTAGAATTCTTTGTTGTTAAACTCCATTAAGATAAACTTAAGATAATCATCTTAAGGATCATTTTGGAAATGCTTGTCCGCTGGTCTATAAAACTAAAGTTAATTTATTAAATGTAATGAAATGTATGTAAATGTCAAATATTAATTATTATTAACATAATAAAAAGTTCAAAAGTTTGAGGTTGGTAAGATTTAAGATTTAAAAAATGTTTTTGAAAGAAGTCTCTTATGCTCACCAAAGCTGCATTTATTAGATAAAAAAAAGTAAAAGCAGAGGCATTACAATTTGAAAGAACTGTTTTCTATTTTAATATATTTTAAAATGTAATTTATTCCTGTGACCGAAGCTAAATTTTCAGCATCATTACTCCAGTCTTCAGTGTCACATGATCCTTCAGAAATCATTCTAATATGCTGATTTGGTGCTCAAGAAACATTTCTTATTATTGTCAATGTTGAAAGTTGTGCTGATTAATATTTTTGTTTAAATGTTTTTTTCTTTAATGAATAGAAAGTTCAAAAGAACAGCATTTACTTGAAATAGAAATATTATACATGTCTTTGTAGCTTCTGATAAATTTATTGCATCCTTGCTGAATAAAAGTATTAATTTCTTTTTTTTTTTTATCTGATCCCAAATTTTTAAACGGGTGTGTATGATAACATGTTCATGGGTCATTCATAAAATATTAAGTAATATTAGTTATAAATATTAATTAATATTAAGTATTATTGATTCTTTTATTGATAAATTATTTTGTTTGCTACCTTAGGAACTGAATTAGAATTTAAAGACATAATAATTCAGATCTGAATGGTGCAAAAACCTATAAAACAGCCTGAAATGACAGTGAACTATACAGGTGAAATGTTTGGCGAATCTTGTGCCAGCGGCCATTTCACCCTGTAGCCTAAGACTGGTTGCCCACTGAAGCTAAGCTGGGTTGAGCCTGGTCAGTACCTGGATGGGAGTCTCTTTCTGGAAAAACTAGGTTGCTGCTGGAAGAGGTGTTAGTGAGGACAGCAGGGGGTGCTCACCCTGTTGTCTGTGCGGGTCATAATGCCCCAGTATAGTGATGGGGAGACTATACTGCATTAAACCGAGGTCCACTCTCTGTGGTCATTAAAAATCCCAGGATATCCTTCGTAATTGAGTTGGGGTTTAACCCCGGCATCCTGGCCAAATTTGCCAATTGGCCTCTTCCCATCATCTTGGCCTCCTAATCATCCCTATATACTGATTGGCTTCATCACTCTGTCTCCTCTCCACCAGTAAGCTGGTGTGTGGTGGGCGTTCTGGTGCAGAATGTCTGCCGTCGAATCTTCCAGATGGATGCTGCACATTGGTGGTGGTTGAGGAGATTCCCCCTTAGGCGATTTGAGTGTCGAGAAATGCGCTACATAAATATTAACAAACAAATGATTATTGTGCCTATTATTATTATCATCTCCACTTTCTTTCAGAAGGTTCATCAGCAGGTTCCAGGTCAGGTGGTTCTCGTCACACCATTGACAGCAAAACCCATCCACACAGAGAGGGTAAAGCTTTAGAATGATTTATGAAATTTGTACATGCATAAGTAGTTTGGTCTTGTTTTTTTTTTTAACAACTACTGGTTTTACTGTTTTTTTTTTTTTTTTTTTACTCCAGTGTTCACATTTTGTCTTTGCCTAGGTTTGTCACCCAGAAACAGTCTTGAGGTTTTAACCCCAGAGATCCCAGGTGAGAGGGACCGTGGGAACTGCATCACCTCATTGCAGCTGCATCCTAAGGGCTGGGCCACACTGTTACGCTGCTCCAGCAACATGGACGACCAGGAGGTTAGTGATGGAACCTAAACCAAGTGTGGAACGTACAGTCCGACAGCAGAATGAATTTCAGCTTATTTCTGTTTATTTCTGTTTCTCAGTGGACGTGTGTGTACGAGTTTCAAGAGGGAGCTCCACCTCGACCACCAGTGTCTCCTCGCTGCTCTCTGCGTCTCACGCACTACATCGAGGAGGCTAACGTAGGCCGTGGCTACATTAAAGAGCTGTGCTTCAGTCCTGACGGCCGCCTCATTTGCTCGCCGTACGGTTACGGCGTGCGTTTGCTGGCGTTCGATGAGCACTGCGCTGAGCTGACGGACTGCATGCCTGTGAGGACGGCTCTGCTGCGGGAGGTCCGCTCCATCTACTCTCACAGCGACGTGGTGCTCACCTCAAAGTTCTCACCCACTCACTGTCAGTTTGCATCAGGCTGCCTTAGCGGACGCGTAGCTCTTTATCAACCACACTTTTAACACATACACTGACCACTGAACTATATCCTGCAAATGGCAGAAGCTTTTGATGTTTATGGCGGATGATGGGAGAACGAAGCTACCTTAAATGGAGTATTTTTGTGTGTTTGTGTGTGAGAGGGAGAGAGGTCACGCTGCATGTGAATGACCTTGTACGTTTTTGTCATTTTTAGATGTAATTTACAATGTGTAAACTCTGAACTTATCAGTCTGTGTGAGAATGAAAGCAAAGAGCATTAGTTTTTCTCCGTGATGGAGGATGAATGCATCACGTGAGCGTTAGAGAATTGTGGAATGTTTTTTTTGTTTGCTCATCCATGCAGCACTGTAGTAAATGCTTAAGCCAATCATTTTTATGGAACTGTACACAGTTTAAGGCAATTTTTGCATTTTGCCAAACATTTTAGACTTTGACAATGCCATATTCATATTCAGAAAAAAAAATTCTGAAAGTAAGTCACTTTTACTAATTGTTTGTATTTACTTTTGGACTGCTTGTCCTTAACACTAACTGAGGTCTGAGTTGTAGATTGTCAATGCAGTATGTACCATGTACGTGTGACTATTGGGATGAATATGACTTCTGTCGATGGTTGATTTTTGAAATCTGATTTCATATGCTTCTGGATTCTACATGGACAATTCAGCAGTTATGAAATGTTCTGATTCTCATGACGCACATCAGTGAGTTTTGTACTCTGGTCATAAAAACAATGGGATACAGCAGTTTTAATGCAGGTTTAGCTGATGGATGAGTGTTATATGGCTGGACATGAAGAGATTAGCCTTCTCAAGACTACATAGAGGACACAATCTGAATGTTCAGCTTTTCTGGAACTAGTATCAGTGGTTCCTCCTCCTCAGCAGTTATTTAAATAGAGTGACTGTTCTTAAATTAAATTTAAAAGCAGAGTAAAAGTTACCATAACTTTATTCATCCTTGATTCTCATTTGATTCAATGATTTATGTTGACATTACTAAGGATGCAGTGCTACAGATTTATTAAATAAAGTTTTTCATAGCTTGTGTTTGGCTTTCGGGAAGAAAAATGCTGTAAACTAAAGAGCTGTTAAGATTTTTAAGAAGAACTAAGACTTTTATTAGCATTCCTTAGACTGATGGAGTGTAGACTATTGGCGTCTGACTCGCCTAAACAGATCAGGGATGACACTCCTTTTAAGTCAAGAGATGCATTGTTGGGGAAAAAAAGTCAACTTGTGTGGGCTGAATTTTTGTGAAACTCTGGTGTAGATCATACATAGAAAATATATGGAGTTGATTAGTTTCATATACCAGATGGTTTTATGCTACCGTTCAAAAGTTTGGGGTCTGTACATTTTTTGTAATGTGAATGAGTCTCTTCTGCTCACCAAGCCTGCATTTATATAATCAAAAATACAGTAAAACAGTAATATTGTGAAATATTATTACAATTTAAAATAACTGTTTTATATCTTGAGTACATTTTCAAATCTAATTTATTCCTGTGATCGAAGCTGAATTTTCAGCATCATTACTCCAGTCTTCAGTGTCACATGATCCTTCAGAAATCATTCTAATATGCTGATTTGCTGCTCAAGAAACATTTCTTATTATTATCAATGTTGAAAATAGTTGTGCTGCTTAATATTTTTGTGTAAACGTTGATGTATTTTTTGGATTGAAAGTTCAAAGAACAATGTTTATTTAAAACTAATTTTATATTAATATTTTGTAACATTATTTACAAAATGTCTTTACTGTCACTTTTGATCAATTTAATACATTCTTGCTGAATAAAAGTAAATAATGTTTTACAAAAAATCTTGCTGAACCCAAACTTTTGAAAAGTGTATATAACTAATTGAAAGTATACAATTGAAAGTATAAGGTGTGGAAAATAAACTGGTTTGAATTGTGTAACCCACATTAAATCTTAAAAATGACCAAGCATAAATGCAACATTTGAATCAAGATATCCAATTCGCATTGGTTACCCTTCTTCATGAACTTCATTACACATTTCCATGTGTAATTGAAAGAAATGCTCTGATACTGGAACAAAGCTAGTTAAAAGGTTTAACATAATGGACATAAATGTATTTTAGTTATGAATAAAAAGGTAATTGTGACTTTTTATCTCACAATTCTGACATTTTTACTTGGAAATTGTAATATAAACTCTTAATTCTGAGAAATAAACTCATAAATCTGAGAAATAAAGTCAGAATAGCAAGATATAAACTCACAATTGAGAGAAAATGTAAAAATTCTGAGTTGACCTTTTTCACAGAATTGGACTAGCAATTGCAAGTTTATGGGTTGGTTACCGGGGCAGAGATTAAGCCTAGTCCTAGACTAAAATGGCTCTTTAAACTAGATTAACAGAAATCTTCTTTCGCTGCCATGGCTTTAAATAGTCCTAGATTTAGTTTAGTCCAGAGTTTAACAAACTGATTTCCTGGAAGAAGATTAGAGTTACTCCAGGACTAAATTGAGTCTTAAATTAAACCTGCCTGGAGGCAGGTTTAACTTCAGATTAATATTGTGTTTCAAAGAAGACACATGTATTACTTGGATATATATATATATATCTTTTTATGCTGTTCACGTTATTTAAACATTTCATTTTGTTTATTTTTCACACCATTGTAACAGGTTTCTAGTTCAAATATGATTGGTTTTATTTATTTATTTGTTTATTTATTTAACAGGGACAATGCAGTCAAACAGTTACAATACAAATCCTGCAACTGATGCACAGCATAGAGTTTATAGCTATTGCTAATGCTAATTTTCAACTCCTGTTCCTGGTTGGGCTTTTCTAAGTACATTATAAAACAGATACATACAAATATAAAACATTCACATTTCTTCAAACATACACTTCTTCACTCACTCACTCACTCACTCACTCACTCACTCACTCACTCACTCACTCACTCACTCACTCCCTCACTCACTCACTCACTCACACAAACAGAAAAATGACAAAATTTAAAAATGGCTACAGTTTTGGTTTGTCTTTAGCCACAACTTAAGCCTGGATGTGAACTTTTTTTAAGTCAGATGGTCTTAATGTCAGATGCTAATGAATTCCAGTGCTTACAGCTCTTAACAGAAAAGGCTGCCAGTATGGTGTTGTACAGTTATGATTTGTGGTAATTCTGGTAACTCTTTTGCTGTTCTGAAGTGGCTCGGGTGTTAAATTATGAATAGGCCTACACTTGAAAATGAATTTAAGAAACCATAAATTACTTAAGCTTTCAAAGCTTAATAAATTGTATTTCTTGAGGATGTGACAGTGAAGGTAGCAGATTGGCTTTTTATCCATACTTTTTATTGCTTGATTGTAAGTGAACCAAAGTGTTTTGTTGCTGACGGAGCTGCTTGCGCCCAAACTGTCATATGAAATATGTGAAAAGGCCGTAGCATCCATGTACAGCAGGGCTGCCTTGGTATATAGTTTCTTATTAGTTTAAAACAGTTACGATTACTTTGTATTGTTTTAGAGATTTTTTTTATATGTTTAGTAAATTTAAGTTGAGGATCTAGGACCAATCCAAGATATTTCAATTCTGTAATAGAGTGAACTTTTTCATTTTGTAAGTTAATTTTAAATCTTTCGTTTAGATCAAGTTTCTTAATAGAAAAACACATAGAGACTGTCTTTGTAAGATTTAGCAACAACTGATTTTGATTGAGCCACTGTGTGATACCAGCCATACATGTAGACTGTACATCAGATGCCAGCTCTGGTGACTTGGCGGGTGCATAAAGAACGTTATCATCTGCATAGAGCTGGAAGCTGGCACCTGAACAGTTTAATGGTAAGCCATTTATAAAAAGACTGAACAGCAAGGGACCAAGTATAGAGCCCTGTGGTATGCCCATTTTGATGTTCAAGACCGAAGATTTTTACTTTGACATTAACACACTGTACTCTAACCTGAAGATAGGACGCAAACCAATGTACTGCCTCGGTAGAGAAATTAAAAGATGACATTTTAGTTAAAAGCAAGCGGTTGATTGTATCGAAAGCCTTTTTAAGATCAAGGAATACAGCTCCCACCACATCACCCCTATCCAGGGATTTTTTCACATTTTCAATAAAACAGCAGTTTGCAATTTTGGTTCTATATCAGTTTTGATCTAAAGTCAAACTGCTGTGGGTGGAGGAGCTGACTGGCTTCTAAGTGGTCAACCAGTTGTGCTGCTACAACTCAATTACTTTGGATGAAATAGGTAAAATAGATATGGGACGATAGTTACACATAGAGTCCTGACTTCCTGATTTAAATACAGGCATTTTTTTCCATCCTAAAGGAAATGTACAAGGTCTTATGGAAAGATTGACAAGATGTATCAGTGGTTTAACTAACACAGTTCTATATTTTGTAAAGAATCTTTTATAGATATCATTTGATTTGGAATTTGACAATTTATTAATAATGTCTGCAACTTTTGTCTCCTGAACCTCTTTTAATATAAAAGGAATCTGTTGAAGTAATTCCACTCGGATAATTGAATGGACTCAAAATCTTTTGTTATTCTTCTACTGACTGCACAAAATATTAATTAAATTTAGCCATAGTGGCACTATTGTTTGTATTCTTTCCATTTATGGTAAGTTCCTTTATCCCTTTGTGTTTATTTGTTTTATTAGTCAGATTGTTTACATGTGTCCAGAGGGAATTATTGTTGCCCTTAGCATTGTCTATAAGTTGAGTTTAAGAGGAAGCCTTTGCTTTCATGTTAACTTACATGTTTCATGTTCATGTTAAACTGACTTGAAATGGTCACTCTTTGACTTCACTTGATGTTTTCATTTTGAAATATGTTTCAATCTAGTAACCCAGTCATACAGGACTTTTACTTCCCATCATGCTTTGCACAGGGCTGAATTGGGAGAGTAAATTTTGAAAGAAAGTTATATTTTATGCATTTTCTTTTAGCAAGATAAGAGAATGGATAGACTTGTTAATGTTTAATGTTCTGTTATGTTGATATTTAAAAAAAAGTTACTGTTATGTTAGTATTTTTGGGGGGTTACCATTGTGGTGAAGTGTTGAGCCTGTGCTTGGATTGAGGGCCTGCTACCTGGTTTTCTAATTGAAATAATATTAAATTATCCACTATTATAATGTTATATTATGGTTTAACAGTATTGTTTCTAGACCACAAAGATAGAACACATCATGTGTGAAGTAAGGCCAGTTTAGTTTGTTATGTAAATAAACAAGAAGCAATTATTGTAGGATAATATGAATCATTCATTTTAAACGAAAACCATTCATTGATAATGAACACTATTGATTCTAGTTAGTTGTACATGGTCGATTATGTATACACACAAACACCGTCATATATTTGTTGCTGGGATACTCTCCCACTCCTCCATAATGACATCACGGAGCTGCACATGTTAGACACATGGCGCTTCTCCACCTTCCGCTTGAGGATTGTTGTGGCAAAAAATGATTATCAAACCATCATCACTGCGTATAGAGACACTCTGAATCAAATTGTCTTTTAAAAAGGTATTTATTTTTGCAAGAAGGCCCAGTCACCACATAGAAGTTACGCTGTACAGTGAATGAGACAACACCAGGAAGGGCTGGGCCTTTATGCTGTTTTTCAAGGCCCCCCCCCAAAGACTAGATGACCTCTGACCTCAAAGGACAGAGGTCCCTACCCAGCCGTAAGCGTCTCACTCCTAGCCTGGCTAACGCCAGACCCAATTCTCGTTGAGACTTGGGTCTGGGAACCACATGTACATTTTCTCGTATTTGAGGCGTGGTTTACGAATGCCCGGCGCCGTTTATTGGGTGCTAAGAATGTCTATCAAATGCGCCTGTACGTAGCTCATAGCCAATCGTTTCAATTAAACCAGATGACGTCTGTAGAGCGACAGAAATTTGACGAGGAAGAAGACGAAATAAACTTGCGTTCTTAATTACTTAGAACATTGTCTAAGGCTGCATCAAAAGGTAGCTTCGCGTCTGCTACCATGTTGAATCCATAGAAATAAACAAACTGCTTCGGTGTGTCGCATAGATGTCGTCATCGTCTTGCTGCTCCCTCCCCGTTCTGTGATTGGTTCCCTAAATGAGGCGAAAATCTGGACCATGGTATCCATACTGCTTTTCAGCGTGAATAAAATCGCGCTGCGGGAAGGCAGCATGGGGAAACCCAGACTATCTCACTCCTGCATTTCAGATGTAAAAACATACATAAATTTCCCGTTCACATACACATTTCTTCCTGGTCCCCCTCACACAAAATGAGAAAAACATGTTGCATTCCTTTGCAATATCTACTACAGATCAATGAAAATCAAATTTTCCACTACAGGATGCCACACAGGTGCTCAATAGGGTTCAGGTCTGGAGACATACTTGGCCACTCCATCACCTTCAGCTTCCTCAGCAAGGCAGTTGTCATCTTAGCGGTGTGTTTGGGGTCGTTATCATGCCGTTCGGCCCAGTTTCTGAAGGGAGCGCATCATGTTCTGCTTCAGAATGTCACAGTATGTGTTGGAATCCATGTTTCCCTCAATGAAGCTCAGCTCCCCAGTACCAGCAGCACTCATGCAGTCCCAGACCATGATGCTACCACCACAATGCTTGACTTTAGGCAAGACACAATGTTCTTGGTACTCCTTACTAGGGCTTCGCCACACATGCTGGACACCATCTGAGCCAAACAAGTTTATCTTAGTCTCATCAGACCACAGGACATGTTTCCAGTAATTCATGCTGTTGGACCGGTTGTCTTCAGCAAACTATTTGCGGGCTTTCTTGTGAGCCAGCTTAAGAAGAGGCTTCCTTCTGGGATGACGGCCATGCAAACCGACTTGTTGCAGTGTGCGGCGTATGGTCTGAGCACTGAAAAGCTAACCTTCCGCTTCTGCAACCTCTAAAGCAATGCTGGCAGCACTCATGTGTCTGTTTTTGAAGCCAGCTTCTGCACCTGACGCACAGCACGAGGACTCCACTTCTTTGATTGACCCTTGCGAGGCCTGATCCGAGTGGAACCCGTCTTGGAAAACCTCTGTATGACCCTGGCCTGTACTGTAACTCAGTTTCAGGGTGTTACCAATCTTCTTATAGCCTAGGTCAACTTTGTGGTGAGCAGCAGTTCTAATTCTCAAATCATTAGAGAGGTCTTTGCCATGAGGTGCCATGTTGAACATTCAGTGGCCAGATTTATAAATAAAAAAATAACATCTCTATTTAAAATCCTTTGTTTTATATTTCAGTATAGATTGTGCTAAGAAGCCATTAAACCTTTCTGTGCATTGCATGATGATCTCTGTTCTTTCAACAGGACAATAAATGTGTGGTTCAGCCACCTCTGCAAAAGAATGTGTGGGGGAAAAAACAGAGCCTCTCCAGAACTCGCAGAACACTCGGAAGAGGTGGTACATAAAGAGCCCACAAGCAAAGGTTAGTTGGTCCTGTCTCTCATTTTTATTTCAGATTTATTAAAAACAAACAAACAAACACTGTCTTCAACTAAGCTACTTTGTTTGTTATCCTCTATTTAGAATACTTTGTAAATGTCAGTAAAATTCATAGATCCCTCATGGTAAAACAAGTAAAATTATATGGTTTTTTTTACTTCCTTCCAGCTTATTAAACCTGATTTTGTTCAATTTTACATTATAAGCCAAAATAGCGAATTTTCATCTATAAATATACAATATTCTCTGTATTAAAAATATACATTGAAGATAAACAGAGTATGCACGTGTTTGCTGATTCAAATATTAATATTTTTAAAATGAAAACGGGATGTGATTTATATAATATTTTGTTTAATTATAAATATGCATAAAGTGAAGATAATCATAGTATGCACGTGTTGCCTGAACAACATATTAAAGTCACCATGAAATGGACAATTGGACAATTCTTGTTTTTATTGAATATTGCAATAAAGAAATAATAATTTATTATAAATTATTTATACATGCAAATCATATATATATATATATATATATATATATATATATAGGCCTATATTAATTCACGTCCCCTCTGAGAACCGCCTAGAGAAAAAAGGTTTGTGTAAGGATGATTTTTTTTTTTTTCAAAATAATCAAGGCTAGAAATTATGAGAAAAAAGTCAGGATATAAGGTTTCTAAATGTGATTTGTGAGATAAAAAGTCGCAATTACCTTTTGTATGTTTTATTCTGTGGCAGAAACAAGCTTCTATATATCACTGAATTAAGACAGCTGAAGAAACTAACAGGTGGATTCTGTAAAAATCTTTTATTAGCTTTATTATAATATCATCATCAACATCATCATATTTTGAGAGTAGAAAACCAGCTACAATCTCAGAGTCTTGCTCACATGAGGCATTCTTAAAAATGTATTAGTGGTTAAAAAAAACATTAAAATCAGACAATCTCAATGTCCCTTAAATCGCAATGTCCTTCAACCTGTGACAGACCGGCTTACTGTTTTAAAAATGAGCTCCTCACTTCCGTTTAACTTTGTTAAGGCGTTGCTGTTGTTCTCGACGGCGATTAAGAATCTTGGTGCTGATGCGGAGTTTGCGCATTCTCATGGCTCGGATCCGTACCTGATCATCCCGGGGAATTTTTCCACCTCTTGCCAGGATGTGTTTTAGCCGATCCTGTGACGTCTTGGTGAGGGTGAAGTCACAGATGGTTGCACGGGGCTCTGACCCTACAGTGCAGTGGCGGATGCGAGGAAAGTAGCCTTCAGCCCACACCGTTATCTTGTACTCACCTGGGTTCAGCAGACGCCAGTAATCACCATCTAAGGCTACAAACATGTCACTCAAACATTATTATATCCTGTATTGATGAAATTATTAATTGTTTTAAAGAGGACCTTTTAAGCCCTTTTACAAAGTTTTATTATGGGGGTCTGCTAAAATCAGTTTTGACGCTGATTGGTCAGCTGGACAACTGTGTTGTGATTGGTCAGCCACTTCGAGCATGTTTATGAAATGTCACATCCCTTGCCATAACTGCAAATTTCGCCTTGAGTGGGAATTATTTAAACTCAAGACAACAAACGAGGCGTTTCAAAACTAGTGCTTACTGATACAGAGAATAACTCCCTTCCCTTTGGAGTGTCTTTGTGCTTTGTAACTTCACAGACCTTTTTCATGCTCAAACAGCATCATTACACACTAAAGAATGTTGAAAATGTAAAAAAAAGCATAATAGGTCCTCTTTAATGCAGTTTATTTGGCAAAGTGATTTTAGAGATATCTAAATTTTACCAGATCTTATGTCATGGTCCAGGCCGTCCACCTTAATGATAGCATTTGCAATGCCAGCTTTAGTGTCCTTATCCCTGATGACGCCTTTTATACCTCTGTGCACCTGCAGAAGAGCGAGAAACAGATGAAAATGGAAAAGGTTAGGATCCTAGTAGGATCCGTTGGGATCATGTTTCCGTACAGGACAGAGGGAAAATGAACTGACCTGCTCCATGTACAGCAGGAGGGACTCTTTATTGTTCTCCCACTCGATAGGAAGCTCACTGGCATGTGGGAATTTATCACAGGACAGTTCTACAGTTATTTCGAAACAATTTGTGTGGAGATAACTAAAGTCATTCATGCCTATAAAGCAAAAACAATATATAAGAAAAATATATATGACATTGAAACTCATCAGTACATAAAGCCTTATATAATGAGCATGAAACTAGGATTGCCACTTAATAACAAAATGAAGAATTATCAGTATTAATAATTAAATTGTGCAATTAAATTGTTGCATTTTAAAATGAGTTATTACTTCATTATTTAGTATAGTATCACTTAACATTTTAATTCATAATTATTACATTAATAAACAATTTCTTAATTTTATTTTTAGTCCTCCATATGGAACACAACTAATATCTGAATATCTTTAGACTTTTGACTGTGGACCTCTATTTGAATTACACCTGTGACGTCTCTTAAAATTTACTTTTAGGAAAGTACTTTTGCAAATTAATATTGAATGTGTACTCACTCCCTGGAACAGTGTGCCAGTCAGCTCCATTGATGATGTTGTTGTGCTGTAGGAAGTCTTCTGAGTGACAGATCCTCCGATCTGGGTTTGCCATCACCAGGTTGGTCGAGGCATAGACGGTAGCCAACCAACGGAAGAAATCGTTGTCTGTGGTGGGAGTGTCCTGGCGAGGGATCCAGTCACGTGTGCAGTCGAAAGGGTAAGTGACCACCAGCTCTCCCCCGTGCAGATTAGCACTCAGTACAAAAGAAATATCTTGCATCCAGCTGATTACAGCACGTGTCTCCGGGGCAACCTAAAAACATGAACGTGTGAATATATAGGCCTAGTATAATATAAAATATGTAAAATAATATACACTAGCAGTCAAAAGTTTGGAGAATGTATGATTTTTTTAAAATGTTTTTTTGTCTGTTATGCTCACCAAGGCTGCATTTATTTGATCAATTACAGTGAAAACAGTAATATTGTGAAACACAATTACAATTTAAAAGAACTGTTTTAATATATGTGCTGGCAAAAATTAGTTATTGTTATTTTCATAATTCTCTATTTTTATATTGTCAATGAAAAAAACAATCTAAAGATGTATAATTTGTTTGAATCGGAAAAAAAAGGACTGAGCTACACCTGTTTGAAGTTGATAAAGTCAGCAAAGTCGATTTTGAGAAAAATCGAGTTAAAGTTTTCTGAAGGTTCCAAAACAAAATCACCGTAAAATCCCTGGTAATAACACCAAATTTGCCACACACCAAGTCAAAACCAAATAGGCTATAAGAATAGGGTCAAGGTCAAGGTGAACTTTATTATCCCACAAGGGGAAATTCATGTGGTCATTCATTGCGCGCCCTTGTCACAACATATTCTAAAACATAGACACCAGTCAAACCAGTAAACATAGCCTATATAAAAAAAATAACAATACTGCAGAAATGACAATCACAATCCAACATCTAACGTTAAAAATGACTAATATTATCAAAAAATGTTATATTGCGATGTACTTGATCATTATACAATCTGATCGCGGTAGGTTTATTTTACAAATTATTTATTGTACCTTTCTGTTTTCTCTGTTGTAAAATTCTACCAGTTGACCTATTACTTCTCATAAATTTATGATAGAGAGGGTGAGTGGGGTCATTGAGAATTTGGTCAGTCTTTTTTAAGATAAGCTCATTGTACAGCTGAGCTGCCGACACCTGGTCAAATCCGATGATCTTACTGGCCATCTTGATCATGCGCTGCAGTCTCTTTTGGTCCTTAACACACATGTTGCCAAACACGCAGATAAGGCCAAAGGACAGAACACTCTGGAGGACACTTTTATAAAACATTACAAGAATGTGTCTGTCTATTCTAAAATGATATAGTTTCCTAAGGAAGTACATCTGCTGATGAATTTTCTTAGTTTTGTTCAGTGCACATTCATTAAAAGTTAGTTTAGAATCAATTTCAACTCCCAAGTATTTATAGATTGAGACCCTCTCCACTAATTCACCATTGATCTTAGAGGGGGAACTATTATTCTGTTTTTGCTAAAATCTATGACCATCTCTTTTGTTTTCTTAACATTGATTTCAAGAAAATTATCAGAACACCACCACTGAGTGAAACCTAATTCCCTCTGAAATCCACTCACAGAAGAAATGTCAGACTTTAAAAAACCAACCAATGCTGTGTCGTCAGCATATTTAAAATAGGTGTGGGCTGAAGAGGAAGCTTGACAGTTAGGCCCTGTCCCAAATGGCACACTCCGGACTTGTGGACTTCCTCAGAGTCCACACTTCGGTGACGTCATGTAGTGCAGACCTATAGGGCCCTTAGCGCGAGTCCGCGAGGGCGCATTGAGAGGTATTTTCGGGACAGACTCGATCGTCACGCCGGAAACAGGAAGAAGGTCTCAGCTCAGACGTTGAAGCTGAATAAACTTAAAGGTCATCTCATCAGTCCCTTTATTAGAAAAATATCACAAAAATATCACACATTAAAAAAAATTACAGTCTTTAGCATCGAGAACAGGATTTATTTTATTTTCTCAAATCTTATGTCCATGTGAACTACACAGCCTGCTTTTACAGTTCTATAATTGTATATGCCACCTGGGCATTAGAATAGATGTCATGGTTATGTAAATGATCAATACAGTTGTACATAATAATACATTAATGTTCAATTTTAACACAAAATTAAAATGTAAATGAGTTTAAGAAAAATGTATAGGTTTCAATATTCATACTACGTTTATATGACTCAGTAAAGCCATGACATTCGGTTCTATTTATGTAATGAATCATAATGCGATCGTATTATTTAACACGCTATTATTATGTTTGAGATATCAACCACTGGTCGATAATGTTTGTATAAACTGTAAGTAACAACTGGTAAAATGTACGCTTATATCATAAAGCCATGTTAACAGTCCGTGAGCGAAATCTCCTCCCATCCGTTTTCTGATTGGCATTTTGCAAGGATTTCTGGGTAGTTAAAGTGCGTGGAGCCTGCATCTATGCGGGCTTCGCGGAAGACCGCTTCAAGGGTACAAAGGGGGCGCTGCTGAGCACACTTCAGAGCGTTAAAATGCTAAATGGGACGGCCTACGGACTCGTAGACAGTGTTGCCAACTTAGCGACTTTGTCGCTATATTTAGCGAGTATTTAGACCCCTCTAGCGACACATTTTCAAAAAAGCGACTAGCGACAAATCTAACGACTTTTTCTGGTGTTATTGGAGACTTTTGGAGACTCTCTGACGTGAAAGCACGTATCTTTCTTACTCTTCTCAACGAGCAGCGGGTGCTGCCGTGGGTCCCACCCCCGTCCCAAAGCACTCACAGGCGGCCCAGTCCTCGCGCAGCAGCCCCTCCCACCTGCAGTCAGAGCAGGAGATGTTCACCCCTCCGCGTACAGACTGCAAAAGAATCGCGCAAATGAGTCGCTATTTTTAGCGACTTTTCAAACGTCACTCACTATAGCTACGTCTACCCTGTTCAGTAAATGGCTGAGAGGAGCAGCAGCACATTCATCTGTTGAGCGCACGGCCGCTGAGAGACGTCAATGAGCAGTGTTTTTCCACGGATTCATCACTTATCTGCTTTTCTTTTTTATTTTACTTAAATAATTTAGTTTCCTTCCTTTTCTTGTGCTTACGGTATTACTTGTAATACTCACTATCACAGAGCTTTTGTTCATCCGGCTCCCAAACTCTCTCAATTCAAATAATTTTCCACATTGGCCTATAAAAAAATTTAGTCATTCACTAGGCCTATATCATAGCTATCCTACTCGTTCTATTGTCGGACAAAACATATATAGGAAACGAGAACAGCTTTATTTTACATTCGGCTATATTATATTATAATATATTAAATACAGTATGTGAGCTGAGCATTAATTTATAGAGAAAACATTAGACAAGCAAAACGCAAGTACGACGCGATGACGTCACGAATATGCTAATTGGCGTATGACGTCATCTAGCGACATTTAGCGACTTTTAGGGAAGGCGTTAGCTACTTTCCTTTGAAAATAGTTGGCAACACTGCTCGTAGACTCGGCGAGCACGCGCAATTTAAGTCCACGAGACCGAAAGTCCGCATGAAGTGCGCCATTTGGGACAGGGCCTATGCGGGCTTCGCGGAAGACCGCTTCAAGGGTACAAAGGGGGCGCTGCTGAGCACACTTCAGAGCGTTAAAATGCTAAATGGGACGGCCTACGGACTCGTAGACTCGGCGAGCACGCGCAATTTAAGTCCACGAGACCGAAAGTCCGCATGAAGTGCGCCATTTGGGACAGGGCCTTATTGGTGTATAATGTGTATAGGATGGGCGACAGAACGCACCCTTGTGGTGCCCCTGTATTTATAATTTTTGAGGATGATATACATGAGTTAAATCTGACTTTCTGACTACAGTCCGTCAAGAAGTCATAGATCGATAAAATCAATTGGGGATTTACTCCCAAGCACCAATTGTCTCACCAACAGGTCGGGTTGGATCGTATTGAAAGCGCTGCTGAAATCAATAAACACAATCTTGACCAGGCTCTCAGCATTCTCAAATAAATATATATTTTAATAATATATTTCAATAATATATATTTTCCCATGATACCACAATTGTTTGATTAACATTAATGATAGCCTAAGACCGTAGCCTATTGCACGGATCTAAAATAATGTAGCCTACACATAACACATTAAATGTTTTTCCCCAACAGTTAACCAAATGTTCACATAAGACATAACAGATAATGTTTGCGTGAATACTCTCCAAGACAGATCTTTTTAAATACTGTAATTCTGTGTGTGTGTGTGTGTGTGTGTGTGTGTGTGTGTGTGTGTGTGTGTGTGTGTGTATCGGGGTCGCGCGCTGTCTGAGGCGTCTTTGTGCGCAGACTGCGCATGCTCCAGATCTGTCAGTCAGCGTAAGTAAGATAGTTTTTAATGGACAAAGGAAAGGTACTCCTACCAGAAAACATACAAGTAAATATACTTTTAAATGTTTAATTGCATTTTTTTAGCACTGTGATCGCTAGACGAGGGCTTAATGAACCCATTTTTGTGAAAACATCCACATGTCCCTGTAGCTCGAAATTATCCCGTGGGCATTCCTACTTCTTTTGCCAGCACGGGTCACATATTTTGAAATCATTCTAATATGCTGATTTGGTGCTCAAGAAACATTTCTTATTATCAATGTTGAAAACAGCTGAAAACAAGCAGCTTCATATTTTTGTGGACAACGTGATACACTACCATTAGAACGTTTGGAATAAGTAAGATTTTGTTTTGCATATTATTGTTTAAATTTTATTATTAAAATTAACAACATTAATAAAATTAATGTTTTTATTGCGCAAGGACACATTAAATTTATCAAAGTGACAGTATAGACAATTATAATGTTACAAAAGATTTCTGTTAGAAAGACTTTCTATTCATCAAAGCATCCTTTTTTTCTACTTAATTATTCCTAACATCTGATAGTGTATATAAAAATACATTTATAACATATAATGTGTAGCCTAGGCCTACTATACAAAAAGACAGAACTTTATGGACACAACTGCTATCTCAGAATGTGCTTTAGACTAATTGTCACGGTTCATGGATTCATTGACTCATTCTCTCTCCCTGTGTGGCGGTGTGTAACCGTCCTTGTGGGTGTGTCTGAAAAGCTCATTAGCGCCAGCTGCGGCTCGCCAGCTCAGCAATTTAATGTCTGTGTATTGACCGTCCTGTTTTTTCAAGTCGTTTGGTTTCTGTTGTGGTTGAGTCCTGGTTTTGTTTGTGTTTTCTGGTTTTGTTCGTGTTTTCTGGTTTCTCGTCTTTGTTTCCTGTTTGGAGTTCTGTCCCTGCTGCCTGGTCGTTCCTGCGGTGACCCACGGAGGATCGGTTTTGCCCATTGCGTCCCTGCACTGCCTTGTGCCTCTGTTACCTGCCATTTCCTCGGATTCTTACCCATTCTATCACCACTGTTGTTTTTACTCAATACACAGTCTTTTCACTCGCTACTGAATCCTCTTCTACTTCCTGACAGTAATTAGAGGGTCTGGGTCTAGTTTCTGCCCGCAGTCATTGCCCCTCCCCCCAGGCACAAAAGTAAATCTTTGCCTATAATCAGTGCCGCTGCTAGCCATTTTGGTGCCCTAAGCATAATTCCTTTATGATGCCCCCGCCCCGCCCCCCCTAAAAAAAAAAAACATTTTCATTTAGGATTTTCATTTAGGGGGCCTAAGCCCCCAATGAGGGTATGATTTATAAAAAAAATGCAAAAATTAAAAAGTAACACTTTAGTTAGTTTAGGGTCTAATGCTTACTATTAACTAGTTTCATTACCATGCAATGGCATGGTTTTATAATCACTGGGGTCCCGAATTTGAGGCAGGTTAGTTAGGGGTGTTCGGGGAAAATTTTGGCTTTTTCTGAACTACAGATGTGCATTTTAAGATGTTGTGAAGGCAAAAAAAAAAAAAATTCGATAACAACAGCTTTAAAACCATGTCAGTGGGCAGCTGATTATTTTTCTCTCATCAGCATCACACTCTTTTTCTCTTTGTTTTTATCTTGCCCTGTCTCTTCCCCTCCTAAAGTTGACTTTTTTAATTTACTAAAGGTTACCATTTGTATTTTATTCTCAATATGTAGGCTACATATTCATTATTAATCCTGTGCCTAACATGATGAAAACGGCTTTGTTCATGTTTCTTGTCCCCTCACGACAGTAGCCTAAACTATTACACTAGGCTACATGTTACATTGGCCTATTTTCAGTTCAAAATAGCGAAATTAGACAAAACTATATTAGTTTGCCTAATTATTTTTTGTCATTCGTTTAACATTTATGACCTAAAAAAAACAGTCAAATAAAGTTAAGTTTAGCTACTTATGCGCGTTCCAGGCAACCTGTAACCCGTGTTTTCCCAACCTTATACCCGTGAAAGTGCACTGGAACGGCAGTCAAACCCGTGACTTCCCACCCGTGAATTCGTACTAGATCGATGTACTCCCAGTTACGAGTTGAAAAAACACGGGTTACAGGTTGCCTGGAACGCGGCATTACATCTTATCTCGCACTTGACCGTACACTGAAGCGTCGAGTTGCACTGTTAAAATTCGCGCTCAGCGTCTGTGAACATAAAGCCCGCCTACGTTGATTTGATTGGTCATCTCAAATATTCTGACATTGACGAGCAATGACAGACCAATGAGGCTCAGATGAACCCACACACGCACACACACACACACACACACACCCTGTCCTCTGTTTCTGACGTGCTCTCTGTCTCTGCTCGGCGCCGCTGCGGATTGAAGAGGAAGAACGCGCTGAATCTGATTATAACAAGAAGTTTGATGATTGGTTTTTCATTAGGCTATTTTTGGTGCCCCCTCAGCACTTGGTGCCCTACGCACAGCGCGTGATGCGCGTGGTGGGAGCGGCGGCGCTGCCTATAATAATAATAATAATCTCATAATCCACAGAAAAGATGATAATTTTATGTTCTTTTATTATGTTTCTTCACTTTTGAGTCTCCCTCTATCATCTTTTGTGATGAAGAGTGAATTTCATTTCTAATCTGTGTATTGCAGTGTGTTTTCCTATCAGAGGCCCAGCACAGGGAGCTTCTGCTGAGAGGAAGTGCTCACATTCTTCACAGATCTGCTTGACCCTGATTCCCCTGTGCACAATGTGTCCTGCTCTGCAAGTCAAAGACTAAAGTCTATTGAAAGGTTTAAAGTCACCATCAAATCTAAATGGATTTTTTTTTATCGAATATTGAGGTATTTATTATAAATGATTTACCTGTGCAAATCTTAATTTTTTTTTATTCATGTGCCCTCATAATCTTTAACCAAAGTATCTTCTCTTACAGCAGACAACCTGTCACTCACATGACATCACAGCAATAGCAAAGCTGCTGTCGGTTAATTTAATGGATGAACATGCGTCTCTACATTTATTGTTTAAAATGTGAAAAGACAGTTTTATTTACGTCGCCATCTTTGATATGACTTTAGTCACTCTCACTATGGTTACGGTTGACGGATCACGTTGCATGTTCATACAATCATGTTATCACCTTTATTTTTAATAGCGCTTTATACAATAGAAATTGTTTCAAAGCAGCTTCACAACAATAAACAGGAAAGTAATTAATGATGCAGCCTTGATCAAATATGAAACAAGTTCAAATTCTGCTGTAAAGCAGCTGTAGCAAGATAATAGTGTCCTGCTTCTATTCAGACAGTATTTATCTGCTGTGTAAACAGGATATTTCAACACTCAAATTTTCAAATCATTCTCAAAACTGGCCACTGTAAAAAACTAAATGTCTGTTGAAAGTGGAGTTCTCTAAAAAAATATATTTTAGTAATGTTATCAAGGACATTTCAGCTAGAAAAACAAGAAAGAAACATTTCTAAAGGTAAGTCATTATTCATACATGAGCACAAATGGAAATGTCTATGTATTGACTAATGGCCTTAGTGACAATTTATTTGGGGAAGAGGGGCTAATGTAATGCTGTAGCCCAGGGGACTCTGGTTATCTTAAGGCGTCCCTGGACACAACAGTACCCAAAGTTTATTCATTATAAGTAGGCTACACATATACCAAAAGAGCATGATAATGCTTACGTACTAATGCTTCGGTTGAGGTGTAGTACTCTGGCATGGGAATGTAGTGGTTGCTCACTCTCCTCTTGTCCGTGGCCAACTCCTGAGCATCCCACATGATGTTGTTGAGGTCAGGGAAGTTATGGTTCATGTCAATGCCCTCAAAGCTGTAGCGACCAAGAGCCCAGCCAGAGAGTTCTGAGCCCTGTAGAAACAAACACATGTACGATTTAACAATCTAGAGAAGCGTTTTCAATATAAATAATATTTTGTGCAGTAGAAAGGTTCCATGGATGTTAAAGGTTCTTTGTGGAGCATAGATGCCAATAAAGAACCTTTATTTTTAGGAGTGTAATGTTCTTCTACATCAGTTTTTCTGTTTTGGCTTACCTTCTCATAGGCTGTTTCATATCCGTCTGGGTTCATAGATGGCAACAGATGGATGCGTGTGTCCTTTACCAGTTGTATGACACGCTGATTGCCTTGGTTGTATTCACAGCAGATGTACTGCATAAGATTTAGCAAGAGCTCCCGGCCCAAAACTTCATTCCCATGCATCCCGGCAACATAGCGAAACTCTGGCTCATCTATAAGCAAACAGTGAAATCATAAACAGTAAAATGTGTACAATTTGGAATGGGAATTAATTTAAAATCACACATTTACACCATTTTACCTCTATGATGTATTTCAGAGTGAAACAGCGTACAAGAAAAAAATAAGATCAGGACTAGATTTTTTATCACTTGAGAATTGTATCATGAAAAAAATGATAGAGAGATTAAACAAGTCAAATTGCTGACAACATATTAAGTAAAAGCTTAACAGCATCTGATCAATGATGGAATGTTTATTCTGGCCAAATGAATAATGAAAAGCAGATGTGTGACAACAATGTGTTACATAAAAGTATGATGAATGAACAAAATAAAGCCTAAAAGCAAAGAAAACATCATCTTCTATCTGTGCCAAAGGGAAAATATTGCATGAACAATGAATTCTCTGCAAAAACATAATTGGTTATTGCACCAGAACATATGTGTGTGGTCTATTAGGTTCAGGGATCTAAATAACAAGCACCAGGGTCTTAAAGTGAACACTTACAAAGCTCATGTTTTCCTGGGTTATCGGATATTTCCATAACATAAAGCTTCAGTCCGGTATAGCTCCTCCCAATAGTGTAGATCCGTGTGATATTTGGACACTCGTCATTCACAGACTTCATTAACTAGAGGGAGAGTGACTTGTGTCAGTTTGGTTTCACAAATAAGCAGGAAAAATAAGAAGGTCTAAAATCACTCTAACCTTCCTCATCTCATTGTAATTATGGTGTCTGAAGTCAAGGTCATCTGTGGATCTGCTCTCAGTTTCAGAAAATTGTGGGCTGTCAGGATCTATACATACAGACAGGTTTAGTCAAACTTCACTTTTAACTGAATGATTATTCAATAATTGAATACTACAACATACAAACTACCAATAATGCTCTGTCTCTGTGTTGCAAGACCTACAGTGGCGGTTGACTGTCTTGTAAAGGTTTGTGGCTGACAATAACTGTAAAGCCTTGTAAATAGAAAAAATGAAAGAAATACACTACCGTTTAAAAGTTTAGGGTCAGTAAAAAAGTCATACTTATTCAGCAAGGACAGTAAGGACATTTATAAATATAAGGAGCTTTATATTTTAAATAAATACTGTTTCCACAAAAATATTAAGCAGCATAACTGTTTTCAACATTGATAATAATAATAATAATAAAAGTTTCTTCAGCACCAAATCAGCATAGAATGATTTCTGAAGGATCATGTGACACTGAAGACTGGAGTTATAATGCTGAAAATTCAGAATAAATTCAATTTAAATACATTAAAATGGATAAAAGTCATTTTATATTGTAATAATTCTACAATATTACTGTTTTTACTGTATTTTGCAGCCTTGGTAAGCATGAGACTTCTTTCAAAATCATTAAAACGTCTTCCCACCTCTCTAAACGTATAAATTGGAGTGAATGCAAGGAAATAGTTATACAGGTCCTTCTCAAAAAATTAGCATATTGTGGTAAAGTTCATTATTTTCCATTATGTAATGATAAAAATTAAACTTTCATATATTTTAGATTCATTGCACACCAACTGAAATATTTCAGGTCTTTTATTGTTTTAATACTGATGATTTTGGCATACAGCTCATGAAAACCCAAAATTCCTATCTCAAAAAATTAGCATATCATGAAAAGGTTCTCTAAACGAGCTATTAACCTAATCATCTGAATCAACTAATTAACTCTAAACTCCTGCAAAAGATTCCTGAGGCTTTTAAAAACTCCCAGCCTGTTTCATTACTCAAAACCGCAATCATGGGTAAGACTGCCGACCTGACTGCTGTCCAGAAGGCCATCATTGACATTGACAAGAAATTTCTGAACAAATAGGCTGTTCCCAGAGTGCTGTATCAAGGCACCTCAGTGGGAAGTCTGTGGGAAGGAAAAAGTGTGGCAAAAAACGCTGCACAACGAGAAGAGGTGACCGGACCCTGAGGAAGATTGTGGAGAAGGACCGATTCCAGACCTTGGGGGACCTGCGGAGTCTGGAGTAGAAACATCCAGAGCCACCGTGCACAGGCGTGTGCAGGAAATGGGCTACAGGTACCGCATTCCCCACAGAGGAATTCTGGGCTACAGAGAAGAAGCACTGGACTGTTGCTCAGTGGTCCAAAGTACTTTTTTCGGATGAAAGCAAATTTTGCATGTCATTCAGAAATCAAGGTGCCAGAGTCTTGAGGAAGACTGGGGAGAAGGAAATGCCAAAATGCCTGAAGTCCAGTGTCAAGTACCCACAGTCAGTGATGGTCTGGGGTGCCATGTCAGCTGCTGGTGTTGGTCCACTGTGTTTTATCAAGGGCAGGGTCAATGCAGCCAGCTATCAGGAGATTTTGGAGCACTTCATGCTTCCATCTGCTGAAAAGCTTTATGGAGATGAAGATTTCATTTTTCAGCATGACCTGGCACCTGCTCACAGTGCCAAAACCACTGGTAAATGGTTTACTGACCATGGTATTACTGTGCTCAATTGGCCTGCCAACTCTCCTGACCTGAACCCCATAGAGAATCTGTGGGATATTGTGAAGAGAAAGTTGAGAGACGCAAGACCCAACACTCTGGATGAGCTTAAGGCCGCTATCGAAGCATCCTGGGCCTCCATAACACCTCAGCAGTGCCACAGGCTGATTGCCTCCATGCCACGCTGCATTGAAGCAGTCATTTCTGCAAAAGGATTCCCGACCAAGTATTGAGTGCATAACTGAACATAATTATTTGAAGGTTGACTTTTTTTGTATTAAAAACACTTATTTTATTGGTCGGATGAAATATGCTAATTTTTTGAGATAGGAATTTTGGGTTTTCATGAGCTGTATGCCAAAATCATCAGTATTAAAACAATAAAAGACCTGAAATATTTCAGTTGGTGTGCAATGAATCTAAAATATATGAAAGTTTAATTTTTATCATTACATTATGGAAAATAATGAACTTTATCACAATATGCTAATTTTTTTGAGAAGGACCTGTATGTATATATATACATATTGGCAAAACCTAGTTTTTACATGCCATGGTCTTGACCCAAATATTTCAAAGTACAGTAGTGTAATGTAGAACCTGGCATTGGGCAACCCAGCACTTCAGCCCGGAGACAAATGGTGCCATTGCTAAACCAGGTCTGTGGGTTAATGCGAATGAACTGGGCCACTGAAGGCTCAGGAAACAGAGCCAAAACCGGCGTCTCCAAATCTTCATTCCCGACAAACACCTGCACAGAGATTCTGAGATGAGGAGAGACAATATAGCACACATACAGAAAAGAAAAAAAATATGGCACATGCGGAAAATTCACTTTACAGACTATATGCTTTAAATATTTATATGCTCCTCGACTTCTTAGCCCTATCTTACAGGGAAGCTCAATGGTGCTGATTTAACAAATGTAGGTTAGCAGCACTTATAAAACTCATAAACTTACGGCCTCCTCTGATCCATTCATGCAGGGCTGCCAGACCGATGAGTCATTACTGAACTGCACCTTATACGTGCGGACCCAGTTCAAGCTACACACACACAAATAAAGATTTTTGGTAAGACACATATAATGAAAATAATAGGTTTGATTTGCAAACATCCTGTAAAAGCTGACTCTTGTGAAAAAGAAGTACACTTTAGCATACTTTTGAAAAGAGTACTTATTGTGGAAATAATATACTTTAAAATAATAAACTAAAGTGTGAACTGAATGCAATGTAGGACTTATATTTAATTTCAGAATTACTTCTATTGTCTTTGTAGATGTGTACTGCCATATGTACTGACAAGCATTTATGGTAAATTAAAATATACTTTAATGTCATTTCTATTGAAAATTCTATGTCATGTATTTGAGTATATTTGTAATTACACATTTACACATTAGTTCAATTAGGACAATTAAGTAGCTTTAAACGTGCCTTAAAAAAACATTACTAGTGTGCATCTTGAGTCAAAACATTGGCACTGACAATATTTTCAAATAAGTTGCTTTCAGTTAAAACAGCTCAACTATGCATTTTAGTTTAAGACTTGGCTCAAGTAATAATTATAGTAATTTCAACAGAGTGCTACTATTTTGAAAATACTAATAAAAAAATGTGTGTAATATGAATGATGACAACGATGATGACAATAATGATCAAAGACACACAATGACCTCCAGATAGAGTTTCGGCCCTGGAGGATGACGCCAGTAAAGAGTGTCGGTCTGAGAGCATCCAACTGCAACCACTGTTCCTGATCCTTCACCCCAGCACACCACGCTCCATCATACTCATCATCATCCTCCAGACCGGACTACAAACACACGTATGCAAATACATAACTTGTTACTTCGAATCTACCTTCAAAATCTTCTTAAACAAGCACACACAGTGGGCTGACCTGTATATTAAGGCGTCCTCTGTGAGGACCGAGCCCGAAGCTTAAATCTGAGGAAGACTGCAGCTGATCATCAGAGACTTTCAGAGACTCCAAACCCAGTGGTGGACAACCTGATTGAGATTCAGACAAACACATTTAAAGCTGATGATGAAGAGTTGCTTATTAAGCCAGAGAGGAGCTTAAGAATGTTTGAATGAAATATAACAGTAAATGTGCTGTAAAGAATCACATGGCAGTACACTCTTAAAAAAGGTGTTTTCACAGCAAACCATTATAAGTTCTGAAAAAGAACATTTCAGTGATCAGGTCCTAAAAAAAAAAAAAAAAAAAACCCGTGAAGAACATTTTATTAATCTAAAGAACCTTATTCCACTATATAGAAACTTTTGTGCAGTGGAACATTTCCATAGATGTTCTTCATGGAACCATCAATGCCAATAAAGAACCTTTTATTTTTAAGAGTGTATGCAACAATTTCTCTCTCTTCTCCAAGGGGTTTCATTTGGTGCATTTGAAATGACTTCAAGAAGTGGTGGGAATACAGGAATGCAGAGCAAACAAATATCACACTGACTCACTATTGTTGCTTAAAACAAAGCCTGGTGAATCAACATTATGTTTGTTGCTTAAGCATTCCCGTATTCCCACTAAATCTTGAACTAATTTCCCCTTAAGTATATAGCCTGATGAGACCAGATAACAAATGTACATTTTTTTAACACATTGCAAAACGTTAAGCACTGTGCATAATGACTATCAATAAAGGAATATGTGCTGAATAAACACTAACGACTATTGGAATAAGTAGTAGGGTAGACAGCATACAGTTGGAACAGAGGGACAGTTGAAACACCTTAAATAACTTGCATGCCCATCACTCCTTAACTGTGATGTTTATTTTACACATGCATGGTAGTCTTCCACGATCAAAATGTGCATGGAAGTTATTAAAATTCTCCAATAGGATACAAGTGTGAACTCAGGGTGATTAGGATAATTTTTGTCATTGAGATAACTTGGAAAAAGCGTCCCACAATCAATCTGAATTCACCCTATAATTTGCAGTTTCACTAGTCACTGTTCATTATAAGGAAGACCGTTTATAGTTGAACAGAGGGACAGTTGAAACACCTTAAAGGCATAATTTAATTTACCCAAAAATTAAAATTCTGTTATACCACTCCAAACTTGTGTGACTTTCTTTCTGCTGTCTGTGGAACATAGCTAACATTAAAGAAGATATTTTGAAGAATGTTTGTAACCAATGGTTTTGAATACTACCATTGACTTCCATTGCATCGAAAATAAAATAAAATAAAAATGACACATTTCTTTAAATATCTTCTATGTTCCACAGAAGAAGAAGAAAAGTGCACGAAATTTGGGTGAGTAAATGTTGAAGTGTCAATTTTAATTTAAAATATCACTTTAACATAAAACAGATAGGCCAAATAGTTCATTTAAGGGGTAAGTGTTATAACGCCGTACATAAAAGGACATTTAAAGAAAACTGGTTTTAATTTAGGCTACTTCCCTCAACTCTCCGATTAATAATGAACTCGCCTGGTTTTACTCCATAGGTCTCTTTGTTCATCTGTTCTCCATCTTCACTGGTATTCCTCTGCGCTTTGTGGTCGTCAATAGGGTTTGCTTTGTCCAAACTTTTAGTAACATTTCCAGCCAGATTAAATATTAACTTTAAATCGTTCGATTCAGATTTAACATTATTACTGACAGTCTGATTTTCGGATGAAAGACAGTGGTGTGTAATGCAAAGTATTATTGCAGCACAAATGTGTACGCTTTGCATAAGCATATTCCTCCTTCAATATATTTGTGACTCTAAGCAGAATTTAAAAGTTGCTTCGTAACATAATACCAGACTGCCGCCACAATACCGTATATTGTAGAATAGACGCCGCGCGGATCGTGATTGTGCTGTCAAAAAAAGTTTTAACCCTATAAAACCTGTCATATTTGATAGGCCCTTCATGGATTTCTAAGACCTGTAAATGATCAACATGATCAAAACTTTGTTGCACACAATCTTCTACATGCCTTCCGGTCGACTTAGTTGCCTACTAATTTATTATAACGCATTAATTTTTTGATTGTAATAGCTATTTAATATATTTTTTTAATTATGTTAAAATGTATGTCAAATATAATACAACAGGCTTTTGAGGGATGTTAATCTCAAGCATCATTGTTTTGCATCGCATTGTATGTTTTGCCACCACAGTAGCCAGCTTTGTTCATAAAACTAAGCATTGAAATATCATTTAGCCTATTATGATGATTATTGAAAGATATAGAGGTAAAACTTATATTTACATGCATCTTGTGCAAGTAGCCTGCTAAACTGTTATAAAATTCTCATTTTACATTAATACAAGCTATCAGAATTTCATCTTTATTTTTTAGGCCAATTAAATAACATCTGCACTAAATTTTGCTCAGTTTGCACCTCTGAATAAAATGTATAGGTGTTTTTCGTCCTCCAGTGTGAGGTCCATTTCCTCACTGTAACATATGACGTGTCATAAAAACCTGATAAACATAAACATAAAAGACATAGGCTTTTATAATATTTTTCTAAAGATTCAAGTTCCATTTAAACTTTTCCTGACTATTATTTATAGGCCTATGTCAGGCTTTACAGGGTTGACACAGAAGACTCATGTTTGTATTCATGTTTAGGCTATGCTACTAGTGAGGTGTTAAATGACTCCATGAAGCTATATGTCACATGATTTCTGCTATCTTCACATCTCTTGTTTAGGCATGTTTAACAGTAAAACTCGGTGTTTTTTTTATTTATTTTGGCGCTCGATCTTAGCGCCCTCTAGTGGCCGTTTCCGTGAACTACATAATAATAAATTGCTCCTCCTACCTACAGATGGCGGCTCCTGACAAACGCAACAGACCTTTCATCATGGTTATGGAGTGTATTAAATAGACTTCCTCAAGGGCTGGTACGCATCGCATACAATTTATTTTTTGTACGGTTTTACATACATTTTATTGTTTTTCAGAACTGAACTGCCGTGTAAGGTCAGCGTCACTCTCTGTTTGACAGCTAGTACGGTGTGGTTTACAAGTGTACGTTACTAGCTAAATGTGTATACATAACATTTAGTTAGAATTGATCAACTAGACGCTTTTTTATAAAGTTAGTGTTTTATCAGACAATTGTTTTTGTTTGCCTGTGTGTCACTCTTCGTGCTGGAGCATAATGGTAAGTAGCGTCTTCCAACTTACGGTTGCATTTTTGTGAAATTGTTTGTTTATGTTTTTTTCATAAAACATCAAACCCTTCGGTTAAAACAACCTAGGTCGAAGACTTACTGAAGCCGAACTGTAGCCAATACTTTCGTTTTTCAAGACTTGACTAGCATACTAGCTTTTCTGTTCCCGCCCATTCACGTTACAAAGTACAAATAGTGAAAGTCAACACAAATGAGAGTGATGCGCTGAAAGTATTTGCCTCATTTGCTTTTCTGTTTGCAGACTCACGCCCACCTGATAGAAAACTGGAAGCATGTAGCACAGGTCTGTTAAATCTAAACTCTTTAATCTATTACTGTAGAGATGCTGTATTATACACTGTGGTGTAATGGCACAGACTTCACAAAACAGGATTTGGTTGTCTAAACAAATGATAGATTTGCATGCACGCATATAAACTTGTTTTAACACTTGATGCATGCTTCTTACTTTCTACAGATCACTCAGAAGACTTTTAAAGACACCTGTCTGTTTTACATCAGTATAAAATGTCAAGTTTCCTCAAGAAGCACATTACCTCTATGGGTGAGATGTAGATCACGAGTGTGGTATATATTGTACAGGGATGCTTGGTGTGTTGGGCTGCTGTTGATCTGCGTTGTTGCTCTGCTTGTGGGCTTACTGCTGTGGTGGCTACAATGGTAATGTTGAATGGATTGGCTTGCAGACTTTTTCCACTATTTTGTTGACATAACCCTGGAATGCACTACATGATTATTGGAACTGATTTTAAAGTGACCCTTTATGCTATTTTAAATGTTCCAAAAACATTTTTTGGAGGTCTCCTGCAATAGATTTACATGCATCCAAAGTCAATTTTCTCATGATATACATCGCAGCATCACCTCTTATCTCACAGTGTCTGAAATGGTTCAATCAAGGATACAGTCTCTCTAAAGCTAGTCTCGCTTAGCCACCCCAGAAATCTGCAGACCTTTTACATTCACAAATGGTCATATATTACACACTACATGCTAGGTAATGTCGAAAAGGCATAATAGGCACTTAAAAACACTTTCTTTGTAAAAGAAAAACTGGGCGTCATACACTGAATAAAGGACAATCACACACTGCCGGATATTCAAGTCGTTCTGAACGCAACAAATTTACACAGAAACGCGTGACAAATTAAAACAAAATAAGTTCTTTAATCGGCTCAAAATTTTAAACATGTTTGATATCCTTCGACTGGATGGAATCTTATTCTGAATAAGCTTAAAATTGGAGTCTGTGCCCACTATACACTTCATGATTTTGAACTCCTCCAGACTGCAAATCAGGACAAAAATTTGTAGAAAAAGTTGTGTAGTGTATTCCAGCCAACTGTCATGATGTTAATGCTCTTTAATATTTGCTTGTCTGATTTGTGGCAGCTAGCAATCTTAAGGCTCTGACATTTAATACAGGTTTGTGAGGTGATTCATCTTCCAAGTTGCTTTTGCACTTTTTTGTCTGAATGTCTGACAGTGTGTTTTTTTTTTATTTTATAGTAAAAGAAATTATTCCACTTGGTATACCACGACCCAACAGTTTAGATGCCACCTCTCATCCTGTGTCAGGAAGTCCAAGTCTTGAAACTTCTGAGAAGACTCCAAAACTTCTGAGCTCACTGCCTAAATGCATCCCACCCACCAAAAACCCTGAGCTGGAGCAGAGGGACAAGTCCACTTCAGCTGCACTCAAAGCCTCCAACAAGCGAACAGAACAGAATGGTATTCTGAATTGCAAAGTTGTTCTGAAAAAACTGCAACCGAACCATGGCAACAGTAAGAATGACTCTCTTAATCCCACGGTTAAAAAGGACAATCTGCAAAGGAACAGTACTTACAACAGAGACAGAGAACTTTCTTTTGCTCTCAGTAAAAAGCTGAATGAAAACTTGAGGGTAAATGCAACTATTAATTTCTTCTTAATGCATTTTTAAGTTATGTATATTTCTAACAATGTTTTTTATGCAGGGATTCCCAAACATTTGTCAGCTGAACACTTTTGACCTAATTGGATCGGATCCTTTGACAAATTTGAAAGGTTTTATTCTACAGAATCGCAAGCTATAGCTAATGAAATATTTTAGAAATGAGCATAAATCATAATATTAATAAATTTTAAAAAATCACTGCAGATTTTTTTTTAATTTAATTTACATCACTTTTACATCCTGGAAAATCAAAAAATTAATATAAAAAAAACAAACAATTGAAGTACCTCTGTAGAATTTAAGTTAATATTTAAATAATTTAACAACACATATGCATGTTCATGGTTCTCTGCACTATTGAATACTCTTGAAATATATTTGAGGGGGAATTCAGGGCTCACGCTCAAGTCATGGCAATTTTTTTTTGCAGTGAATTTTTATTGTATTTATGATCAGATCTAAAATATTTCATTGGCTATTTATCTTGCCATTATGTACAATACAAATTGTCCAATTTGCTCACAAATTGTTATTTTAAGATGATTTTTTTTGTGAATCGGTCAAAATGGTTCTCAAATTAATCCGAATGATTTATTAGTGCATCCGACATAAATCAGAATGATTCTTTTTATTTTAAAATGTCTTGTCTAGTCATCAACAATTGACTGGAAAGGCCAATGTACTGGAAATTAATTTGTCAAAAAAAAAAAATGGATTTGGCTATTGTAGTCATAATTGTTATAGCTTGTCTGCTTACTGGATTCTAACTTCATGAACATGAATGCTCTGATGTTTTGTGTTCAGGTTGGAGGAGGTTTGTTTCAGTCAGCTGTGAAGGAACGGAGACATACTCTTCCTCAGCCACCTCACTACAGGCGTAATCCTGAGAGCCATAATTCCTGCTCATTCCAGCAGAGACCTAAAACTTTCGATCACCATCCTGATCAGAAAAAAGATAGATTGGAGAAAAGAGAACACAAAAACTCCCATTGTAGCAACATGTCCTTACAGAAGGTACAGTTCATGAAGATAGCCACAGATGCTGAAATGGGATTAAATGAAACTATACTGATACTGTTTTCCCATGTTTGGTTGTGTTACAGGAGTTAAGCACCTCTCAACAGAAGACTAGTCCAGGTAAGGATTATTACCCTTTGTTATATTACTGATACTGCCCAGCTGTTTATTTGATAACTTTTCAAACTAAACTGGTTCACTTTCTATGTCAATTACCCCATTTTGCCAGCAGAGGGCAGGCTGTCCTTAACTGCAAAGAGAAAAAGAGAGGGTAGTACAGACAGTGAGAAGGAAATTAAACGGCCATGTGCTGATTTCCAACCCACCCCCAGCTCTTCCATTATAACCTCACCTTTAAAGTTTGTTAGACGTGCTTTTGTGAAGTCCAGCAATGACTCTGTGATAACTATAAATGAGAAACAGTCCCCTACAAAGCTGCCTTCCGAATCAAACACCAACAACAAACCAAGACCTTCATCCTCCATCTCCAAGCAGCTTTTTAAACCATGTAAGGACTCAAACACGGGAAGTGACAAACTTCACTCATTTCAACTCACTAAATCACCCACAACTGCAGAGCCTAAAGATGTTATGCCTAAAAATTCCAAAACTCCACCCAGCCAACCGCATTTGCGTAAAGTCTCTCCAAAGTCAAGCACGACGTTCGATAGCATCGATACCCTCTTTACTCCAGACTGTTGCTTATCATCGCCCAAAACTCATAACAAAAAAACAAATGGTGAGAGAGAAATTTGTACTGTCTCCACACACACAAGCCCCTCATCCAGCCATGAGGAGGGTGTTCAAATTCGCTCATCCCCCCATCAGACTGATCTAAGATCACCCAGCTTTACGGAGCAAGCCAGTTCATGTAAGATGGAACCGGATGAAAGAACACTGTTGAAAGTGGAGCAGTCACGCAGCCCCAAGGCTATCATGCCTGGCCCAGCTGCGTCGGTGAAAGTAGAAGGATCAAGAGAACAGAAGTGCTGCCCCCAGTGGAAAGATCCCTTAGATATTGAGCTGGAAGACGACTCGGGCAATGAGTTGAGAGAACACTGTGCTATCAGCCTGAGCAGCAGTAGCAGTAGTCATGAAGATGAGCAGCTGCCATCCCTGCGGGACATCCTGGATTGGAGTGTCCGTGTGCCGGTAACTCCCGAAAAAAATGCTTTCTCAGAGCCCAACACACCGGTCCAAAAAGCAGCAGTAAGTCTAAGAATATTCAGAAAAACACATAATGACCTCATGTGCCATTAATCAATCGTTGACATAGCTGATCTTCTAAAAAAAATATTTTTTCTCCCTCCATCTATATTAGCCTGAGGCAGTGAAAACCAAAGCCGTTAGTTATATAAATACACTGGAGCAGATGCTGCAAGAGAAGGAACAATATCAGAGGTTGGTTTGAAAACCTGATTTGTTTTTTGTTTTTCCCCCAACTTAATTCCCAGTGTGTCTTATTTTGTGCTTGGCAGCCCTTGGATTGCTATAGTGCTTTGAATTTCAATGATTGAGAGGTCAAACTATCAATGTTGATGCCAGTGGTGTTTACTACTTGCATTGCTATTAAAAGGATAGTTCACCTAAAAATGTGAAATGTGTCATTTTCTCGCTTTCATGTTGTTCTAAACCCAAAGACTTTCATTCATCTTTAAAACACAAATGAAGATATTTTAGTAAAAACCTTATATCTTTCTATTGAAAGTCCATTCCACCAAACATAAAGACAAAGTTCACAAAGACATCATAAAAGAAATCCATATGAATCGAGCAGTTTAATAAAAATCTTCAGAAGAGAAACGGTCACTTTATATGATGAACAGATTTAATTTAGATATTTATTCACACATAAACATTCATCAGCACACTTCGGTCCTGTTTACACCTGGTATTAAGATTTGTTTTGGTTGATCGGATCACAAGTAGACGAGGGAGACACATACCCGTTTACACTTGGTGTTTTAATCCATCTCTTTTGTCCATGTTCGACCACTTCTGTCCTGATTTCTTTGAGGAGAGGGTCTATGGGTGGGTAAATGTATGTGCCTTTTCAGATCTTTCGATCTAATGGACAAAATAAGCTTGCATAATTTACAGATAAGCACGGCAGAAAAACACCCGGAAGAACAGCAGATTTAGTTTCTGCTCTTGAAGCTACAAAACCACGCCTAACGCGGTGGGTGTGTGTTAGAAAACAGGAATGCTGAGAGAACATTGTGCTTGGTACGTTTTTTGTCTTCAACACAAACTTAGGTCTTCAGCTGACAAAGTTCAAATCCTGTCTGGCTAGCGCGCTTCCCATAATGTTTACGCACTCTTTTGTGGTTGTTCGAACGTATTTGACCACATGAGGGTTTACACTACGAAAGCAATCCGGTCAAATGCGTTTTTCGACTATCTCTTGAAGTGGTCGAAAGTGGACAGGCTCAAAATGTTTTAGACCCCGTTTACACATGTATTTAGCATCGCCCACTTGTGATCCGATTGACAAAAATGCTTCTTAATACCAGGTGTAAACAGGGCCTTACATGGAGCACATCACATATGGTAAACTGAAGCTCAAACCTACTTGCATGACACAAGAACAAACCTTATCAAGTAAGCATGATTTCCAAATTTGATGTGCTGTACATGTGTGTTGGTTTAAACAACGTGGATTTCTTTTACAAACTCTAGAAACATTTTGAAGTGTCAGTTTTTGTGGAGTTGATTTTTAATGGAGGGACTAAAATCTCAGGTTTTGTTAAAAATATCTTAATTTGTGTTCTGAAGATGAATTAAAAGTCTCATGGGTTAGAACGACATGAGGGTGAGTAAATTATGGCAGAATTTTCATTTTTGACCGAACTATCTTTTCATGTCTTTACATTGCTAGTATTTAGAATTAGGGACTTTTCAAAACTGCCATACCTCTGGCCTGCGGACATGAATTATAACTCAAATCAACAATCCAGTCATCAAACTTTAGACAATAAGACCACAGAAAAATCTCATTAGTTTACATTAAAGTTGATACTCAAATCTTGTCTAGGGACTATACTGTCATAGAGACTTAGGTGGGTTCTTTTGAGTTTGAACAATTTAAGCAGCTGCCCAGACAAGGCTCTCCTGTGAGTGACAGAGACAATATAAAAAACAATCCTAGAAACACCAGTAATGTGCTGAAAACTACCCAAAACCCCAGTCACAACATTTGTTTTCTTCTGAAAATATAATAGTATAGTCCTAATTCACTTATTCTTCCGAGTACTCTTGCTGTATTGATGTTAGGCATTCCGGCTGACAGTAACACTTTGGGTGTGTAAAATCGACAGATGTTGTTCATTCATACCGTCAGTCTCACAGACCTGTGATTATGCCATGACAGAATTTGTCAAGACGAAGCACGCTGCATTTAGCCTACTGTCTCACCCTAATAAATGTCTAATTACTTGACTCACTTTTTTATTTTTTTATTTTAATACATAGGTCAAAAGAGTTGGAGAGACAGTTACTTGAGTCATGTGAAGAGGATCTGCTGAATTTATATGAGGATGAGAACAGTGAAAATAAAGAGGAAGACATCTCACTTGAGCAAAGGTATTTTGTTAATGCCTGGCTGGCTTCATTCACACCATTTGTTTTTCAAATCCAGTGTGTAGTAATGAGTCAACCCCCCATTTTTATATATATATAAATGTAAATGTGCATGCATATAGTTTGAATATGTATGCTGCTTAGTGTTATGTAGAATCAGCCTCTTGGATATTTATCATAAATCTGTGAATAATTTTTGTTTAATTTTTAGGGAATTTTTGCAAAAGTTCTCGGTCGCCTCATGTGCCATCAGGGACATCCACCCAGGAGAGGAAGTATTCATACCTGCTAAGTTTGGTCGACTCTTCAACCACCAGACGCTGGATCTGAGGAAGATTAGCGTGACTCCACACAACAGATCACAACAAATCCTCCTTCAGTAAGACTGGCAACAATTTGACACTGTACCCGAACACAAGTCATATCCAGTTTTCTCTTGCTTGTATGATACCATTTAAAAAGGTGTTAACAATATAAAAATGTGCTCATTTTTAAAATGCGAAAATTAACAAATTGATTTATTCCTTCTGTTGAGATCTGTAATTTGCCATTGTTACTAATCAGACACCGTAAACTCAATGTCAGTTTGTCAGTGTGTTCACTTCTCAAAGAATGAGTATTTGTGTGAAAAGGGAATAAAATAAAAGAGAGGCATAAGTTCTGCTTGGTATATGAATGTTTTGATTATTTTTCTATAGGGCCCGTACTGAACATGTGTTGTCTCTGATCAGTGCTGGCTTGTTGAAGAAAGCCTATTTTTCTTTCCCTTGTCAGCCTGAGGTTACACGCTGGCTTTTCCAGGTAAAATCATCCTCTGTCCTCATATTTTCTGTCCTACAAAACACTGTATGCTTAGTAAGTAACATCTGGAAGTATATATAGTGGCCCAAATAAACTTAAACTACATTTAAAAATGCTACTTAATATTTTGTAATTTAATACGATGCTCTTTTTGGGCACACTGTATGTTTTGTCTGATGCATAATGTGTAAATGTTTTTGATCTGTTGATCGTTTTTTTTTTTTGCAGTTTTAGGGCACGCTGTTCCCATGATATACATCTGACTTTGGTTATAAAATGTGCCTTGTTTATTTTGTTTGGTCAATGCCTGCTTCTATTCTCTCATGGGAATCCTGCATAACCTTAGGACATTTACGTTTAAACCTATCAAAACGTATACATTATAGTCAGGTTACTTTCCTGAGAGCTTATGCTTGTAACACTCCAAAATGCATACAAATGTGCAGATTCAACTTGTATCTTACAAAAGATACAAATTCAATTCAATAAATACAATCTAATTGAATTCAGATCATTTTAGATTAGGGTCCAATTCTCACTATTAACTACAACTTTTGCCTTAATGAACTCCTAATTACTGCTTATTAATAGTTAATAACGTAGTTGTTAAGTTTAGGTATTGGGTGGATTAAGGAATGTAGAATATGACCATGCAAAGTAAGGCATTAATATGTGCTTTATAAGTACTAATAAACAGCCAATATCCTAGTAATATGCATGCTCATAAGCAACTAGTTAATAGTGAGAATTGGACCCTAAACTAAAGTGTTATCATATAATTTTCATAATTATAAACAACAGACACTTTAACAGGCAATTATCTGCCGGAAATTTATGTACAGATTTATGTTTTTTTTTTTTTCAGATGATGTCAGTTCACCCAAACCCTGTCATTTCCTCACTGATCCTGCAATCCCTGCAAACCATCGCTCTGTCAGCTGCTCAACACATCGGTACGCTCAAAATACCTCATAATGGCCAACTGTGCTATACCTGTACAAGTTATAAAGTAGTGAAATTGACTGTCGTGTTGTAGTTGAAAACCACAACCAAAGTTTCAAAGTGTGGGAACCCTCTCTACGGGACATCACTCTGGTTTTCCTGAACATGGGGGCGTCGTTCATCAGTCTCTTCCCTCTGGAGGCCCTCCAACCCCCTTTTAATGAGGGAGACCTTTTGTGAGTTTTTTTTTTATATCTTTCTATCTGCAGTATTATAACTTTTGTAGTACTATTATGTTTTGGTCTTTCAAATATTAGACATAAGTCATGATTAGCAAAAGCTTGATAATAATGCTAAGTCTGCATTTTTAATGGGTTTGTATGGTTTGGCAGAGAGGCCTTTCAGCCGGAAGACACCAGCCAAGACAGAGTGATATCTGATAGTGCCACTTTACCAATGCATAATTTAGAGAGTGTTCTCAAGGTAAGCTGAATATTTGAAGAAATGTTTTATCATCAGTTTGTTCAATGCTAAAATAGCTTTAAATGTAATGTCATTATCAATATTGTTTGTATTATTTTTATTTTATTCATTCAGTACCTCTCTCTGTGTACTGCGCTGTGTCCGAGAGCGTACACTGACGAGGAGCTGCTGTTGCTTCTGGCGGTGGTGTGTAGAATTGGCCTGGAGACTCATTTTCAGCTGCTACCAACTGGAAACTTCAGCCTCCTGCTTCAGAATCTGCTCAAAAACACCACAAACTGGGATGTACAGGTCAGAAACAGTGTTAAATATTCATTCATTAGTTATCCCAAAAATAAACATTCTGTCATCATTTACTCTCCCTCATGCCATTCCAAGCAATTTTAATTTTGGAGCCTGAAATGCAGTCATTATATAATGAATAAAAGTCAGTACATACTTATTTTGTGTTCCGAGTATTAAAAGTTAAAACAGAAAATGATGACAGATTTTTAAATGTGTCAGTTCATTTTCTCACATTTAGCTTTCTCTCCTTTTTTAAATGTGTAGATAACTAAAGCTTGCCAGATTCTGACTGATTTGTCAGAAGATCATCACAACCTCAGGAGACTCGTTTATCTTCTGCCAGATAGCACTCGTGGAAAGTGAGTGAAAACCTGTAATGCAAATGAATATTTATTCTACTTGTAGACTTTTTAATGTAGACCATAGAGATAATTAAGTGAATCAACATTTACTGTAAGAGCTTTCTGTAATTATTCATCATCTGTTTCATCAACAGGCAATTAAAACGGCACCTAAGTGTGTCTATCATCTCAAAGCTTTTGAATCACACCTGCACTTACAAACTCTCAGGCACAGAGTTTACGGTGAGAATAATCCATAGAATATTAGCAGCTTTTCAATGTTCAGACAATTTAGCTCTATAGACACAAACACCCAAATGGTCTATAGATGCTTTATGATTTGTGATGGGTGGAATTATGCAGATGTATCATTCACCAACTACACTTGGCAGGCCATGCTTTTGTCAAACTTCTTTCATTTTTGAAGTAATGAGATTGTAGTAATGAGATTGACTCCTCTTTGTTTCTTACAATGTATTTTTCCAGCTATCTGAGCTGAAACCTTTCCTACCTGAAATGCGTCCCTCATCCCTGCTGAAAGTCCTCAGGTCTGCAAGGAGAGCAGAGGATTGTGATACCACTCTAGACCAACAAGTGAGCAGAAAGTCATCTAAAGGCTGAGAGCTATTGTATCATTACTTTTTTAATATCCAAGAGTGATATAGTGAAACCACTTCGTTGAATAAGCTTATAAATAATCTTCTTTCATACAGGCATATTACCTCTGCTACAGCCTTTTGACTTTGACAAATGAAGCCTCCAATTTTGAGTTTTTACCCTCAACCCAGAGAGTAAGTGTCCAATTTCTGTTTTTATACCATTTTATAGTAAGGGAGCCAATCTGCACAATTTTATTCAATTTCGGGGAGATAAAATCCAATTCCAAAACAGTTCTCTATGTATCTTAATTTTCATTGTTGTGCCGCTTTCATGTTTGGTTCTAAATGTACTTTTCCATCCATCAGAATTATTAATAATGGGTTTAGAAATCAGATTCAGATTTTTTGTGGATCGATCCAGAAGAATCGTGATGCGTCTGTGAATAGATTTTTCCCCCGAACCTTATTTTACAGTGCACTCATAAAGGAGCAGTGTTAATGAATCAGTCACAGAAAGACCCTGGCAGTGGACACAGCCCTACTCTGTCTTCTGGTACCACTCTCACCCTCAGGGACCAATTATGAATATAACTTATTTTACTCTCTAAAGAGAAAGGAGTTGTGTGAATTGAAGTGAGGGATGATTTTACTGACTAGAATGGTGATGTTTGGATGGGTGTGGTTCAGTATGCATGAGTGTATTTACTGCTGTTCTTTCCAGGTCTCTCTCTTTTTAAGCATTTCTCATTACATCTTGAATAAGATCGGTCTCAATTTTCAGACTTTTGACAATATTCAATACAGTATGTCAATATTTGCATGTTTTCTCTGAAATGGCTATAGATGACAAATAAAACGGAGGAACCAACATTTCAAAAGTAATTGTTGCTAATTAGAGAGAACTTTTTGCACTTTTTGTTTTTACAGTACTCACTACAGTGTACTGGTGTTAAAAAACAGGATGATTAAAATCCTGTTCTTTTAATGTTTAAAACCAGTAATACAGTCAAAATTGTTAAATAATATCAAGGTTGTATTTCACTACATGAAGATAAGGAATAATGATGTATTATAATTTTAATGTATAAATGCACTAACGTTATTAAATGAGAGACAATGTATAGTTAGATGGTCATTATGGTGAAATAAACCTGACAGGGTGAGCAGAACTTGTTTGATCTTGTATCATCCTTAAGGGGCTGACTGTCCATTTTCTTATTACACAACTGCTTACTAAATAATATAGTATATTGATTTAGTTTGAAACTGTTTGATTTTGTAAGATGAGAGTGCTACGGGAGGCATGGAACTGAAAGTGTAGGAAAGTGGTTGTCCCTGTTATTACACAAATGTCATTTTACAAAAATATTTGATTAGAAAGTCAAGAGTTGAATATTTAGGAGTCTTGTAATAGCCAGCAATATTATCACACATTTAGAGTTTTGACGCAAATTTACAAATTCAATTCTTAAGATTGAATCCAAGTGCAAAAGCTTAATGCATCAGGGGTCTAATTTATTCTCTCAATATTGTTTAAATGAAGTAAAGCACATCTGACTGTGCCTTAGTCTTAGTCTTGTCTGTTTTCTTAACTGGACTAACTTTATCCCTCTTTCACTGCCAGAATGATCTGCGGAGTCTTTCTTCTCAGCTGGAGAAGCACATTAAGTGTGACATAAGGGAGAGCGAGAAAATGCTGTACAGAAGCAAGGTGAAGAGCAGCTTTATTCTGTTCTCGGAGAATCCCACATTCTGCTGATATCAAAGGGATTCAAATTTTTATTGGCAGTGTTTTTTTTGTCTTTTCTTCTGTAGGTGAAAGACTTTGTGGCAAGAATATACACAAAGTGGCAGGTGCTTCTCAGACGAACAAGGCCTCAAGAGGTAATGTGAAAGAATACAGGCAACTGATTCAGATGAAAGCTGTTATTACTTTTAGCTGGCTGTGAAGGCAACATTTTGCTCACATGTGTTTTCATAATTCAAGCAGCAGGAGACTTCAGCTAAAATGTCAGTCTGGAAGAATTAGTGACATTGTTTGAAGATTGAAGAATTTGTTGTCAGTGATGTCTTTTTAACAGTCATGCATGACCAAGAATAGTTCACTTAAATAGAAGTCCTGTTATTGACTCAGCCTTATGTTTTTCCTAAACCTAATCACTAATTTTTTTCTGTAACACAAAAGGAGATTTTTTTGTAGAATGTCCTGGTCGCTCTTCAAGCTTGAAAAAAAATAACTAGCAAAAGCACCATAGAATTATCATAAAAGTGATCCAAATGACTTTTGTTCTATTTTCTTACAATATGATGGCTTTTTGTGACGAACAGAATTAGCTGAAAATCTGTGTGTTCAATAAATCAGTTGATCGCAAACCTGTTATAAGCTATTTATAAATTGAATCTGGTTGATGTAGGAGCTAATGTCAAGATATTCAGTGAAAATCATACAAAGCTATTGTATGACTTTGAAAGACTTGGGGGCCATACACGCAGAACGTGTTTTTGAATTCCACTGCTTTGCTTTTTCTTGTTTTTCTATACAAACATGTGCTAGAGCTAGACGGATATGTTTGACTGTTGTGTTGGTGTCTTTTAAAAGCATCCTGTTCATGACACTGCATCCTAAAAATGTAGCATTCAAGTTAAAAAGTAGCTTTTAAAAACTCGTCTCTAAACCTTGTATCTCGCTTTTTAAACGCAAAAACGCTTTCTGTATGAATGGCCACTAAGATTATAGTTTTCATAATATGCACTACTTTTATCATACTGTTAATTGAATGGAAAAAAATCAAGCCAGAATGTTCTGCCATTTTTTTCCTTTCGTGTTGCATAGAAGAAAGAAAGTCATACAGGTTTGGCACGACAGTTGAGGGAGAGTAAATAATGCCTGCATTTTCATTTTTGTGAGTTATCTCTTCAGTTGGCCTCTTGTGTAATTCACAGGGAAAGCTGTATGATTATTGGAAGCCCCCACCAGAGGATGAGGTGCCCAGCAGTCCTCAGGGCCAGTCCTGCATCAAAGCTCAAGACACTTCAGTGAGTACAGAAGAAACTGTGGCTGCAGAGTGGAGCAGTACAGAGTCAGATGAAGATGCTGAGAGCAAAAAGGAAGATGAGGACTTGCCAAAAGAGTGTGAGGAGAAGATAGAACAAGGCAATGAAAATTGTGTGGAGGACATCAGCGATGTAGAGGAGAAAAGTGAAGAGCCAAAGCAACAGCTGATGGAGCTAGGTGATGATGCAATGTTGGAAGAAATATCTGATGAAAAGCTGTTTGAAAGTCACGAAGACTTAGAGAATGACGATGATCTCATGAACCGAGAGGAGGAGCTTCTTAAAGATGAAGAGCCTCATGAAGAAAACAGAAAACACTTACCTGTAGAAGAAACCACTGAGGCATTAAAGGAGCTTGAGGACTTGTTAGAGAAAGAGAAGCTGTTAGAGATGAAAGAGGGAATGGAGGAAGGGATTTGAGAGGGGATGTATTTGGATTCGGAGGAGTCTTGAGAAAGAATAGTTGAAACATTCTCAGGTCATGTTAGAATTTTACACCACACCTTTGTTGCCCTCCATTCATATGCACATTATTTAAAGATTTTTCCATTAATAAATAGTTATAGTCTTTCAGTGACACATGTGATGCTTGTAGTTTACATCTTGTTTATAATATATATATTCAGAGTATATTGGTTTTACAAGTTTCATCTCTTTTAAGAAATAAGGTCTATTATTAAATGTTTGACCCTGGTTTCTCTGAAAACGAGACCTTAAACATTTTTTATGTACATATATTTAATTTGTTAAAACGTAACATCTATTAGGTTAATGTGCACAGTGTTAGTTTTCAGGATCTTCCCTTTATGCTGCTGTGTAATCAATTCTGTTAAATTTTTTAGTTTGCCAAAAACATGGGATATCTTTATCCAGAAAATATAACCGCAAAAGCAAGGGCTTAAATCATTGTGAACTTTTTCTGTAGGTTTCCGGATGTTTAAGCATCCCATTAGGTATAGTGGATATAGTGTATTTATATTATTACTTTGTTGTTGGTAATCCAGTCTTCCTCAAAAAAGAAAAAATTCACAGTGATGTTTATCATAAGGATTAATTATTTAAAAAGGCTGTATTTCTTAAAAAGATATAAAATCCTTTGGTTATTTTTATGAAAATAAATACTTGTTCTGATAAAAAAAAAAGAAGAGGGTCTGTGTTTCTCCACTCACACTCAAGACCAGCCTGGTCTTACAAGTGTTTACATCATAGTCGTGCATTGTTCATCTCTTCCAAATGGTGGTGTTCACGGAGCAACACGTATGATTTAAAAAAAGAAGGCATGCTTCTTTCATGGATATTCACAATTGTGTGTTTTGTGGTGAGCATCAGTCTATCATATTCTTTGATCTGTTTTGCATCAACACATTGAACAGACTGCACGTTTTAACAGTGTTCTTTGTTTATTATAATAATTGTGTAAGCGTGCTTTGTCCAATAGACAGCGAAGGAATGCGGTAGCCCAGATGTTTTTTTTTCCCAATATGTTTGTTGTTCGAGCGTATTGTGAGATGGTGTCGCAGGAGGGCGTACAGTATCTACCTGTGACGAGTGACGAGGCTCGCGCGCGGGCACGCTCAGCACAGAGACTATCACAGCTGAGTTCATTCTGCGCCTCTGCTCCTTCTCACGTTACTCGGGTTCGGCTTTACAGTAACTACTAGTCGACTTTCCTGCTTTTTTGGACGGTTTGTGACGAAAGGCATTTCAGTAAGTCGACCACTTTGATACTATACACTTTTTCTTTTTGTGATATTTGTTGTCGATAATGCACGTCTGTACCTTAATGGTGAGCTTCGCACGAAAGTGAAGTTCTTTCCGACAGGTCAGTATTAAGTCTTTTATATATTGATGAGTGAAGACAACATCATATAGACGACACGAAAAAGCTGAAAATTATAATTTCACAGACGAAATACCAACGTATATGGCAAGCCGCTTTAACATGTATTCCTTAAAAAGAATTGTTTTACTAGTGCTTAATTATTATGAAGAAATCCAATTGCACCCTTTTCTGTTTTGCTAATATTAAATTAGTCATTAATGCTTATTTTTTCATACCAGTCACTAATCCCAGTAGTGACCAGTAACTATTTTCTATTTTTTGTAACTATTTAAAAATTAAGTAGTATTATAGTCTTCCTAATACTACGTGGATAGACACTAATAACTATTTATTAGACAATACTGGGTATTCAAATTGTTAATAATATTTTATTCTTGCTATAGTTAGGTTTGACATTTGATTGAACTTCCAGTCTGACTAGTCATTTCATATAACTCAACTACTTTATTTATAAAGCACTTTCAACACCACAATGTGGAAACCAAAGTGCTGTACAGAAAGAATAAATAAATAGAATAAAAAACTTAGAACCAATAAAACATATACCACCCAACAACAAACAGCAAATTCCTAAACATTTTCAAATGCCAATGAAAACAAATGAGGTAACAGTCAGTATATATACTAATTTCTCATAAATAAAATTCTAATACACTAGAAACTATTGGGATATATATAATTAGAATAGTCAATATCTGAACCATATCTCCACTGAATTTGCTATGTATTACAAATAAAAATGTAATACTCACTTGTAAGTAGCCTAGGCTATTGGTAATGGGATAGTGGTAAAGTATTATGAGCAAACACATGGTTGCAAGTATACATACTACAAGAGAAAGCAGAATAGGAAAAAGCTACATTTGGAAAACGTACTAGTAGGAAGTAAATAGTTACACTAGTAACATAAAAATAGATTTATGTATCGCTTTTAGCGATAAATAGTTTATTTCTGGGAATAAATGTGAGTATAGCTTGCCATACAATGTAAAATATTTCTGACAAAGAGCAGTTCATTAAAAGTTAACCATTAAACTGTGTTAAAGGGCATATGACTGAGAGATAGGCTACTTCAGGCTACTGGTACTTGATGTGAAAGCATGCCAGAAAGATGTGGACATGTCTGCGTTTATTCAGATTAATGCATAAAGTATTACTCACCTGACAGTGAGAATTTGGGCAGTTTTCCTGGCACAAACACATCTAATTGTCCAATTTAAATGGTATCTGGGAGAAGAAAGTATTTTAGTGACACACCAGTAGCAGAATGTACTTGTCAAGAATACAACCTATTGAAAAATCTAATAATTGCTTCATAAATATAAAAACGCATAATTGACACATAATTCAGAAAGTCTTTAGCGTTTAATGCTGAATCTTATACTGATGCATTGCTGATCTTATGCTGTCTACATATTACGATTTTAAATAACAAAATACATGACAAATACTCTTTCATGGCATCAACAAAGTTTAAAACTTCATCATTTTACACACATGCAAAGCAGCATCAGAGCCGTCACTGATACTATAGGGGCTGATGTGGGTCAAAGCTGCATTTTTACTATGACATTTATGTAGTATTGTTTCTTTAATACAGAGCTGCTCAGATCAGCTATAACTCAGCTGTGCAAAGAAGCCTTTAGAGACGGATTTGTTGCATACTGCCATATGATTTTTCTTCTCTATTAACTGCTTATTATAGTTCAACAGAATATCTTTTTTATTCTCAACTGAAAAAGAGACAGTCCCTCATGTGATTCAGCATCCGGTCAATGACCCAGTGTACAATCAGGCACTGTCATTGCTTATCCTCATGGTCTTATGCATGCAAGAATAAAATTTTAGTAAAAGACGGCTTTCATAATTATGCAATTCTCATTCATAAGCCAAACATTGATTTAGTTCTACTAATATCTTAGGCTAGCTTCATTGGTCTGCCATCCTCTATGAAATGTTCATTTATTTATTTACTTTCTTCGTTCATTGCCTTGTGCTAGAATATTGATGGATCATATTTCAGTGATGATGAACTAGATGGCGGATGTGCTGTTGAATTTCTGTGGAAGATTATTAGACAGATTTGTAGACACTCAAAAGGCCTTCAACCGGTCTGCTGTTTTAGACTGCTATTTAATTCAAGGGTCTGTAAATTAAGAAATGCAGTGTTTAAATTCATTCAGTCACAAAGACCCTGCAGGTCATTAACGCACGGAATATAGCATGTCGTTGTCATTTCGATAACATTCATGAAATCATGAAATGAAGTTAGTGTGCTTGTCGGTGATTGTCTCTTTTTAGAGTGGACTTGGATGTATATGTGCTCCGAGTGATTGACAGCTGTTTAAAGATGCATGAAGGGTCTCATCCAGTCACTATTGAGCTGAGCTGCTTGCAGAAACAGAGCTATCGTTTTCCCTCTGCAGCTGCTCAATTCTTTTCACTTGATTCGGTCCATCCTACTGCCTGATACCATGTACCCTGTTGTACAACTCAACATTTTATTTTTAAATTAACTTGCAGCTGATCTTAGATTGTTTCGAATTGGCTTTGGCCCATCTCTGCTGCTCTGTAGCAGAATAAGAAATAGCGGTGTGTGTTTGACTGATCTCTTTCTGTCTGATGTGACCACACCACACTGTGCTGAGCTGTGGGCTACAGTGGACTCCAATTCATTTGCTTTTTTATGGCATTAGTGCTAAGAGATTTTCCACTGGGAAGATCTTGCTCCTCGTGTGCCTGACCTATTCTGTTTTTCTTTCTTTATAGTTCTCATTCTCTCTAGGACATCTGAATTGGCAGAATAATAATACTGCTGATGGTTGTAATCCTGTAATGGATTTCATTCATAAACCTCTTACACTTTTTGGACCAAACTATTTTTCAATCCACACTGTTCTCTGGGCAGTTCAGCAGAAAAGTTATTTGATTCCAGAAACATTCAGTGATATTTATTACCACATTCTGTTATACAGTATCTGCTAATGTTTGTAATCTTTGTTGACATAAATCAGCCCCTGAAGGAATTTTTCCACAGACCTTTCAAAGCATATTTTTGTTCAAAAAACATTTCCTCATTAAAATCAATAATTTGTGATTATTATTATTAAATAAAAATAAAAAAAATGATTTGAGCAAAATATGGATATAGCCTAAACTGTACCAATTATGCCTTTTTCGATTATAACTTCGGCAAACTATGGAGTGCCGCAGGGATCTGTGTTAGGCCCTTTATTATTCTCAATATATATGCTGCCACTTGGTAATATTCTAAGGAAACATGGAATTAGTTTCCATTGTTATGCTGATGACACTCAAATATATATTTCATCACGGCCAGATGAATACGCTAAATTATCCAAATTGACAGATTGTGTTAAAGATATAAAAGATTGGATGACGCGTAATTTTCTTTTATTAAATCCAGACAAGACAGAGGTAATACTTATCGGTTCTAAAAACCGTCCACAAAACCTTTCACAGCACGACTTTAACATAGTAGGATGCCCTGTTACTTTATCCGCTACAGTAAAAGACCTGGGTGTTACATTAGACTGCAACCTGTCTTTTGAAAAGCATATTTCATGTGTTACAAAAACTGCCTTTTTCCACCTTAGAAACATTGCTAAGCTACGTAATATGCTATCAGTCTCTGATGCAGAAAAGTTAGTTCATGCATTCATGACCTCGAGACTAGATTACTGTAATGCTTTATTAGCTGGTTGTCCTGCATCTTCAATAAACAAGCACAGTTTGTCCAAAATGCAGCCGCTAGAGTTCTTACTAGATCAAGAAAATATGATCATATAACACAGATTTTATCATCACTTCATTGGTTACCTATAAAGTTCCGTATTAAATACAAGGTATTGCTTTTGACTTATAAAGCTCTAAATGGTTTAGCTCCAGTCTATTTAACGGATCTTCTATCGCCTTACAATCCATCGCGCTCTTTAAGATCACTAAATTCGAGGCTTCTGGTCATTCCTAGGATATCCAGATCCACCAAAGGAGGGAGAGCATTTTCACATTTAGCTCCGAAGCTCTGGAATAGCCTTCCTGATATTGTTCGTAGCTCAGACTCGCTCTCCCAGTTTAAAACTAGACTGAAGACGCATCTATTTAGCCAGGCATTCATATACATTTTTTATCTTACAGTTACTGTAAATTCGGCCTCTAGTTCATAAACGCCAGAGGAGAACTGGCCCCCGACTGAGCCTGGGTTCTCCCAAGGTTTTTTTTCTCCATTGGGTCATCTGATGGGGTGTTAGGACACCATTAGGTCACTGGATGGAGTTTTTCGGTTCCTTGCCACTGTTGCCTTTGGCTTGCACAGTTGGGGATATTCAAATTAATTAACCAATCATACCATTGATCAGCTCTACCAAACTTAGATGTCTTTTTTCCAGTAATAAACAAACATTGTTAAGTTGTTTTGATTGATACTGTGAAGCAGCTTTGATACAATCTGTATTGTGAAAAGCGCTATATAAATATATTTGACTTGACTTGACTTTTTATTGAATTTATAAATTATATTACAACATTTAAACTATTTAAATGTTACTCCAGCACCAAATCAGCATATTAGAATGATTTCTGAAGGATCATATGACATTGAAAACTGGAGTAATGATGCTGAAAATTCAGCTTTGCAATCAGGAATAAGTTACATTTGGAAATATAATTAGAAGCGGACTGTTATTTTAAATTATATTAATATTTCACATTATTGAATGTATTTTTTAATCAAATAAATGAAGCTTTGGTGAGCATAAAAGACTTCTTTTGATGACGCATAAAAGACTTCTTGTAATGACATTAAAAACTAAGAAATCAAAGCATCTTTTTCATTGTGCGTGTTTTTTTTCAGCTTTTTCAGCTCTTTGACATTGTTTCTGTTGTCGGTAGAGTGCAGAACGAGGGATGCTGATCCGATGAACTTCTCTGGCACAGTGCTGCTGATTCCTGTGCTATAGCAGGTGTGAATTCAAGCACATCTGTGCAGTTATGTTTGGGAGAGTTTGTTTTGTGTGTTTCATTTAAACAGAGAGGAAAGGAGTGAAATAGTTTTGAATGAACAAGAATACGGAGGCCTTAGAGAGCCTCTGGGAATGTTCTCTCTGAAGTGGAGATAGAGGGAAAAGAAAACAGTGCTCATCTGGTGCGTAAGCTTGTTTAATGGAATGAGGGAGAGAGAGTGTGTTTATCTGAGAGAGGGGGAGAAGTCTGGAGTGTTTACAGAAGAGAGGGATTGAGTGTGTTAGAGTAGTGGGCGAAGGGAGGCGAACAGTTGGATGCTCAGGCCACTGTCCTCCTAAATCACATCAGACTGAGTGTGTGTTTGTGTGTCTGTGACACAATGACTATTCCTTTTTAAGTAACAACCATGCCCTTACAGGTCACTAACAACCTAATGAACCAACAGTAGTAAGGATAGTTAACAGTGCCAATATGGAGAAAAATGTTTTAGAACTAAAGAGGTTAATAGTAGTTTCGATAGATATGTTTATTAAATTGATGTTCGTACATTAGATCCAGTGATCCATTAACTCCAGTGGTATAAGTGGCTTTCAAAAAGTAGTTTTATTCCATTCTAAGTTGAGCAACATTTAGTACTACTCACGTCATCTCGATGACCCCTATTACTGGGTGCATACGGCACTTCATAATTTACTGTCGTTAACTTGGATCATTCCTTGTTTTTTTTTTAAAAAAAGGTAATGGTCAGATATGATCTAAAGTAAACCATCTTAATGACTGTCCCTGAATACCAGTCTAATTTTGTAATCCATCTGAGAGTATGTCATGATCTAGTGTTGATCAAGTAAAACTAGTATTGAGATGCAGCCTTGGTCAGAAGCTAGAAGTAAGACATTTGTAATTTTAACGAGCGCAGTTTCTGTGCTATATGCCTGAATCCTGACTGAAATTTCTCATAAATATATATTTTTTTCAAGAAGGAGCACAGTTGAGCAGACACAACTTTTTCTAGTATTTTAAACATAAATGGAAGATTTGAAATGGGTATGTAATTTGACAATTAATTTGGATTTAGTTGAGGTTTCTTAATGAGAGACTTAATAATTGCCAGGTTGAAGGGTCTTGGGACATGACCTAGAGATAAAAACGTATTAATAATATTGAGAGACGGCTCTTCTGCTGTAGCTAACAACTCTTTCAGTAATTTAGTCGGTATTTGATCTTATAAACATGTTGTTGGTTTAGATGCAATGATAAGTTTATTTAGCTCTTCCTGTCTGATAGTTGAAAAGCACTGTAATTGTTCTTAAGGGGAAATAATGAGGCTGAATCATAAAACCCTGCCAAAGATTGTACAATTGTTTTTCTGATGCTTTCGATTTTCTCATTGAAGAAATTCACAAAGTCATTATTACCAAAGTCCCTTTAAAGGTGCTCTAAGCGATGTCGGGTGACGTCAATTCTTGTTGAAGTTTAAGTATTGTCAAACAAAACGGAGGCTAGCTAGACCCTCCCTCCTCCTCATCCGCGTACTAACCCCCCAAACCCCACCCCCAAATCCTTCTTGTCGTTATTGGCTGGAACCGTTTTTTTATGTTTCGTGGTGCGGGTTAGCCCAGTTTGTTTTTGTTGCCGTTTCTGGAGCCTAGGGTGTCTGCAGAGACCGCGTTTCTTTTACAGTGTGTTCAGGGGACAGGCTGCTAGCGGATAGTGAGGAGATGTTTGCTGTATGTGACAAAAAATGTTTTGGCCTAAAAAAACGCGTGACATCGCTTAGAGCACCTTTAAGGCCGTGTGTCCACCAAAGCGTTTTTTCACGCATGAGCGTAACGAGGCACTGAGCGTGTATTTAACACTCAAGCACTGAGCTCCCGGCGTTTTTTACTGGTCGCCGAGAGTTGAAACATTTTCAACTTTGGGTAAAACGCTGCGCTCATCACTGTCACTTTTTACCCAGCCGTCCAATCACAGTGGAGGAGGGGTGGGACAAATACCACACCGACCAACTGTCACAACATTCTTTCTGTACAACAACGTCAACCAGCAGAGCTAACCGAACAAAATGGATGAAAATTTTTTAGAAATTTTTAGTATGAAACAAATTATCTACGAAATCAGTTACAAGTAAACTGTGCTGCGGATATTCTGTATCATAGCAACGAATCGTCTCAACTGAAAAAACGCAGCGCTGCCAAAACGCTCTCAAGGGCCCACAGCTAGGCGTTTTCAGCAGAGCGTCTAGCGCTCTGCTTTGGTGGACACGCGGCCTAAGACAAGTCATTTCGGTGGCCATCTTTGAAACGCCTTTCGGTCATGCAAGTGCAGCTCCTATCTCTTTGAATGGGGAAACATCAGATTCTCCAAAACTGTTCCACAAGCTTACGAATGAATTTCATATTTGAAATGACCAATGAAATCTGACAACAACTATCTCATAAATTTTGTTTATACACGCTCGATTCATGAACAAAATTTTTAAGGCTGGATTAAGCTAATGCACATGCACAGTGGAAGCTTGTGGCTGACTGTTTCTTCTAACGGCAGCTGCAGTGACACGATGACTTTACCAATCGGCGATTAGCTCTTATTTAGAAGACGGGACTTATTCCGCCATATTGAGCGTTGCACTTTTCCCCATTCAAAACAATACGGGTAGCTAGTCTTGTGTTATTATAGTCTTTGTTATTACTAAACTAAAATGTGTTGAAATATACAGTTCAGGTGACGTTAACATATGTAGTTAGCTCCTAATTTCTCCCGCACACACAGTTTATTGCAGTATTCTCATGAACTCTGAACATGAAAACTCTTGAGCATTTCCGTACTAAGCCACTCTGCTTTTGATGCAAGGTGAGAGAAGTCAGAGATGAGCTCTGGTTGAGTTTGTGATATTTGGATTAAGTCATGGCTCTTTTGGATTGGGACTCACACTATTCAGTTGTCATACTTTAATCACTGGCTTATTATTCTACACAGTCACCTCAGACCGAGCTCAGGATTAAAGGCCTGAAAGGTCGGTGTCATTGGACGCGATGATGCATCCAATAAAGCCTTTGATCTTCGCTTGACGTGTCTCTGGGTGTCCATGTGCTTTGTGCATGTGTCACTCAGGCTTTTTTATATTTGAAAAGAAGAGTTCATTTCTATTAAGGTAACCTTTTAGTGCCACAGGGTGCACTGGTTTCCTTTTAACATGCCCACGTTCCTTTGTTCCATGCAAACATGAGAATCTTGATAGTAAGTTGTCCTTAGGCGATATGGGCAGGGAACTACAGTTGAATTGTGTTATTTGAGAAACCTAATTTAACTACAGCGTCAGTGCACATGCTTCACCTGATCATCTGTCAGCTTAACTATGACATCAGCACTGACTAGACATTTTAACCATCTTGTTTTTTCTTGTTTTGCAGAGTGAACCGCTTGAGGGAAGGACAGCTGTTCTACTTTTTAGATAAGAGTAAAACAACTGCATTTGTGCACACCTGAGGAAAGGGTCTTCAGAGACGGCGTGAGTGACTTCCTGCTCCCTTCTAAGGGGGTGGGCGGTGGTCTTGTGGTACTGACCCCTCCTGGTCAGACTGAAGATGATGACCCATAGTGCATGGCTGCTGTTCCTGCTGTTGCTGTGTATTGTGTCCACTCTATGGGGTTACCCCTTCAGACCCCCGCTAGACCTGGATGTGACCCCCAGAACTACGGTCTTCTCCAACGGTATGATACAAATGGTGTTTTCTATTAAAAAAAATGCTTAACGAGAAACTGCACGTTGCATTTATATTCTGAGTTTATTCAATTCAAATTTTCAATTAAAATTTATTTGTATAGCGCTTTTCACAATACATATTGTTTCAAAGCAGCTTTACAGAAAGTGCATTTCAGAAATGTACGTAAAAAATACAGTTAGTTAATCATCATGTATTAATTTAGGGCATAACATATCGCCGGCGTTGAGTCGTCTCTTCACAGGCGTCGAGTCGTCTCATCGCAGGTGTTGGGGACTCTGAAGTCTCCGTGAGAGGCTGGATACAGACTGTAGCTGAAGAACGCTATTTACCTCGGGACTAGCGTCCCGAGATAACAGCAGAAAAGCAGATGGGAAATAATTAGCGTAGCTGCTGTTCATAATATTAATGCATTCGATCTGATTCAACAGTAGTATAAGAGGCAAGCATTATGTGAATGCTTGGCTGAAGAGATGCGTCTTTAATCTAGTTTTGAACTGGGAGAGCGAGTCTGAGCAACGAACAGTATCAGGAAGGCTATTCCAGAGTTTAGGAGCGAAATGCGAGAACACCCTCCCTCCTTTAGTGGATCTGGATATCCTAGGAATGACCAGAAGCCTCGAATTTAGGGATCTTAAAGAACGCGATGGATTGTAGGGCGATAGAAGGTCCATTAAATATACAGGAGCTAGACCATTTAGGGCTTTATAGGTCAGTAATAGTACTTTGTAATTGATACGGAACTTAATAGGTAACCAGTGCAGAGATGATAAAATTGGTGTTATATGATCATATTTTCTTGACCTAGTAAGAACTCTAGCAGCTGCATTTTGCACTAACTGTAGCTTGTTTATTGAGGATGTAGGACAACCAGCTAATAAAGCGTTACAGTAATCTAGTCTTGAGGTCATGAATGCATGAACTAACTTTTCTGCATCAGAAACAGATAGCATGTTACGTAGCTTAGCAATATTTCTAAGGTGGAAGAAGGCTGTTCTTGTAACATATGAAATATGATTTTCGAAAGACAAGTTGCGGTCTAGTATAACACCCAGGTCTTTTACTGTAGTGGATAAAGTAACTGGACATCCTTCTAAATTAAAGTTGTATTGTACGAGGTTTTGTGGGTAGTTTGGACCAATAAGTAATACCTCCGTTTTATCTGAATTTAATAGCAGGAAATTACACGTCATCCAGCATTTTATATCTTTAAGACACTCTGTCAATTTAGATAAGTTAGTGTTTTCATCTGGTCTTGATGAAATATATAATTGAGTGTCATCAGCATAACAGTGGAAATTAATTCCATGTTTTCTTATAATATTACCCAGTGGCAGCATATATATTGAGAATAGCAGAGGGCCTAACACAGATCCTTGCGCCACTCCATAGTCTACTGACGTTATCTTCGATTTTTCACCATTTAAACAGACAAAATGGTAACGGTCTGATAAGTACGATCTAAACCAGCTTAATGCCTGTCCCTGAACACCAGTGTAGTTTTGTAGTCGATCTAAGAGTATTTTATGATCTATAGTGTCGAACGCAGCGCTAAGATCGAGTAGAACTAGTATTGAGATACAGCCTTGGTCAGAAGCTAAAAGTAAATCATTTGTAATTTTAACTAGCGCAGTTTCTGTGCTATGATGCGGTCTGAATCCTGACTGAAATTTTTCATAGATATCATTTTCTTGCAAGAAAGAGCACAATTGAGCGGACACAATTTTTTCTAGTATTTTAGATATAAATGGAAGATTTGAAATGGGTCTGTAATTTGCTAAGTTATTTTGATCTAATTGCGGTTTCTTAATAATAGGTTTTATTACTGCCAGCTTAAATATTTTTGGAACATGACCTAAAGATAAAGACGAGTTAATAATATTGAGAAGAGGCTCTTCCACTACAGGTAACACTTCTTTCAGTAGTTTAGTGGGTATTGGGTCTAATAAACATGTTGTTGGTTTCGCTGCAAAGTTTATCTGCTTGCCTCTACATAGTATGCATCATCAATAATGCGTGCATTGAATTTGTTTTTTTAATATCACTGTATTACTACATTAGCACTTTTATATTAGTAAAATGACTGGCAGGCAATGGAGTAAAGCCTTGTTTTAGCCCTCCAGGTGGGTGTTCCTATACATCTGTCATGTCATGTGAAAACTATTAGTTAAATATGTCAATCATTCATTACCATGGTAAATATCAAAGTGTAATCATTTATGTGTCCATTAGAATCACTGTAACATGGTACTACTGTGGCACTACAGTACTTTTCAGCAGAGTTAATTTTCAAGTAAATAAAAATGGGTGCTTAGGCAGATACAGAGAATCGGCTGTGTGGTTACATGAGGGGGAGTGGGTTCAGGGACTGTTTACAACTATGCACTTAATCATTCAGATGTAAGCAAGAGCTCTATCACAGCCGTTTAGATGACTCGCTGCTTGCCAGCTTGAATTTTGTATCTCTCTTCACTGTTGAACAATAAAACCGCTTTCTCTCACATCTGTGAAGCAGAAATGCAGGAGAGAAGGCACAATAAGTCAACCTAAGGTTTCCTTTATCGCCTGCGTTTAGTTACACAATCGCAGAGATGTCAGAGGACTGAGAGACTTGAGGCCTGTGTTGAGTGTAAAAACATTGAGAGAGCAGCAGGTTCACTCTCCAAGACTCGTCCTACCTTTTCCTGCCAGGTCAATGACCTAGAGAAGGAGCGTTGCAGAAGATTTTCAGTGCAGAAGATGATTACAAATAGTGTTGGAGAAATATATTTGCATTAAGTCACAAATTACGTTAAACATGTGGAAAGTAACATATTATTTACTATTTTATAACCATTTCTCACATTCAGGTGATTAAAACTCTCTTCCAGTACAATAATTCTGTGCTTTGTCGAAGTTGAGTTATGTGTTATGAACAAGTTAATTGCTTAAAAAATCTCGAGTTCAAAACATATCATGTTACACATTTATTACTTCCAAACTAATCAATTATGCATTCATAATTGCTCATTGATGCTACACTGTTATTTTAGTATCATTGAGATACTATAGGTTTATTTATATTTTGAATTAGTTTTTATTTTTAAAACTAATTAAATTTTTAGTAATTATGTTATGTTTTTCAGATATTATTTCTTTGTATTTTATAAAAAAAATCTCTATTTAGTTTATACACATTTTTATCTGTTTTACTTCTTTTAGTACATCGACTAAATGAAAATGAGCAACGTTGCTTTGAAAACCTGCTTGAAATAAAACGTGTTTTTATATATTTTTTCAAAAATGTTTTTTATAAAGGTTTCTGTTTAACTATAATTTAACCCTGATTTGTAATTTTGTGCCATTAAAATGTGTAGCCCCTCCCACAGTAAAATTTAATTGGTCCAAAATCTTATTCCGTATAACTGTATAAAAACAGGCTAAAGTTTTGATTGGTTGCAGTTGTGCAACTTCAGTGTGTACAGATTTATTATATTTTTACTGAAATACATTTTTAGGGTACCTATAAACATGCACAAGCTGAGAAGCAGCTGAGAGGGAAGTGCACTAAGGCCCCATCCACACTACTACGTTTTAGTTTAGAAACGCAGACCTTTTGCTACGTTTGCACCTCCCGTCCACACTAAAACGGCAAAAACGAAGACCTAAAACGGAGAAGTTTAGAAACGCTGCGACCCCGTTTTGCGTTTTGAATCTCCGGAGGGGGTTTTAGTGTAGACGGGTCAAAACCATAGACTGTAAAAAAATATGGACGTAGTGTCCATGACGTCACCCGTAGGTTTCTGAAGAGCGTTTTTGAAGCCTAAAGTGGGCGGAGTCACTCGTCGCCATCTTGGAAGTGCGTCACAGTGCGTCACTTCCGGATAAACGAAAATGGGCAAAAAGGCGGGACGTGGGTGGAGTTGAGGAGCCTGGATGCTGAAACTACACCCGCCTAGCTCGACGTGATCGAGTTTGCTCAGGCTAAACTAATGTGCTACTGGCCTCGCGCTAAAGTGACAGCTGACTTGAAGAAGTAGACCTAAAGCCAATAGTTAAAGTTCATGTTTTTGCCCTTTGAAATACTATTATAGTTAAAAGACATAACTAACCGTAAGACTATGTGTATTGTGATGCATTATTATTCTCATGCAGTAACTTACAATAGGCTTGTTTGAGATGAGCAAAATCTGCGCAGAACCGATCACCGGTGATCAGCGCGTAATGCATGCCGGTTAGAAATGTGTCCGAGTGCGGTCCGCCTTGCTCTGATGTCATGCTTACGTGTGTCAAAAAGCTCTCGCGAGCGCAAGGCGCACGTGTCGGATTCTGTAGTCGCGCGCAGTTGCTCTCCACCGACTGCGCTGATCAAAAGCATGATGGGAAACGACTTGCTGACGACACAGCTTAATGTTGATTGGTTTAAACAACCGTGATGTCTTGTTCTCTTTTAAAATGTTTGATTTTAAAACTCGGATATCATGTTTTATGTGTATATGTTATGTGTGAATATTCCCAAACTCTCGGACAGTGCAATCTCTATGGGTTATGCAATTTCATTCTATTATATATATAAAAAAACACATAGCCTATGTCTGTATTAAAGAAAAAATGATTGATAAACACTTATTTGGAATGGAAATAAATAACAAGTACTTTGGGTGTCTTGTTCATTATATTTATTTTCATATAAAAGCAACAGAACTTAAATTACATCCAGTTTATTAGCAACACTGTGCACGAGCGTGAATCCCGCGATATCCATCATTGATCTCACAGGTGTCAGATCCACTGCGAGAAGCGAGAACTGTCCGGCCTGCCTGCGGTTTTTTCACTCCTCCTTTCACTGCAGCCGCCTACTCTCGTCTACATTTCAGGCGAGGCAAGGCGCATCTCAAACAAGCCTAATATTTGTTCTGAGCGTGTGTGAGTGATTCATGCGCATGCGTGTGAGTGATTCATGCGCATGCATGTCGGTCAGCGTGGCATCGCACGTCAAGTTCGTGGAGAGCTTTATTCAGTCCATTTTCAATTCTGATAGATATTACCTAAGAAGTTCAAGTAATGCACTAGAAATTCGCGCTCATTTAAGGGACGAAGAGAAAGCACTGACACATGCAGAATTTAATCTGACGGTACTTTTTATTGAACACTAAAAAGTTAAATAAGCATATTATAGTCTATCTGCTCCGTGAGATCAACGGTACAGCAGAACGAGTGTGGCCTCTAACGTTAGATCTTAGACGTTTTTAAATCTGAACTCCAAAAAGCAACGATATTGTCAGACATCCATGAGTGCATGTTCACAGAGGAAAACAACTAAAGAACAGCGCTGGTTGTTCTCTCGACACTCGACAACGACGGAATCCAACGGCGTGGGCGAAGGTATAAGGGCGGCGTGTAATAAACTGTATGAAATAATCCCGAAAAAAGTACAAACACGGCAGAGATGGCAAGATCAGCTGAGGTGACATGATGGCTAACAGAGAGCAGACAAACGGCTAGTAACAGCAGCGGCAATCCACCTGTCACTCAAGTGGCCACGCCCTTGATTATGCAGCGTTTTAAGGCTTAATATAATTTAAACGGATGAGTTCTAAAAAAAAATCACCCCCCTCACAGTTGTCATGAAGGGCAAAATTAGCTGTATAGACCAAAACAACTTAAGGCACCAGGCTGTAAACATATTTTTTTTCGGCTGTAAAGTTGGGCATTTTAACATGGGAGAGATACAGATTTAGCTTACTTTTGCAGTCAGCCTCAAGCGGCCAGTCAATGAATTGCAGTTTAATTCACTTCCGTATTGGTTTCAAGAGGGAGACAGGGAGGTTGCCGCTTGGTCAAAACGGAGGACTTTAGAAACGATGACGCAGAAGCTCACGCTCGGCTCTCTGATAGGGTGTAATACAATGGAAGAAAACGCACAACAAAAGCCTGGACTACCAGTTACGTTAGTGCAAGTAAATTCTGCATTTCACAATGCTATAACTGCCTACATGCGTCGGAGGCAAGCTATTATTCTAGCGATCTGGGACAATTCCCATGTGCAGCGGCGGAATCGACCGTACATGGAGCGTCGGTTTTGGGTTCAGCCGGGAAGAACCAGCGCATGGTGGGATAATTTTATCAATGAAGTTGTAGTTCCTGAAGAATGGTGCGAAAACTTTGGAATGTCCAGATCGGCACTTATCAACCTCAGCGAAATCTGAGGAATAGTCAATCTGATTCCTGTTTACACCGGCACGCGCATGCCCAGTGTAGGTGAATGGTGACGTGATCCGCGTTTTTAGTCGTTTTAATGTGGACGGAGATCAGTTCTAATACGCAGCTAAAACGCTGGTGTGGACGGAGATCGTATTCGTTTTAATTCTCCGTCTCTAAACTAAAACGCAGTAGTGTGGATGGGGCCTAAGAAAAAAGCAGGCTGGATTGGCTTGAGCCTCGAAGGACCATAATCCATCCCTGTATACATCAGTCTGACAGATCTTTTCATCAAAGTACTTAGCAGCTTCTACTGCATTTACAAAAACCAATGGGCTCATCTCTCCTCATCATTTCATCAAGCCTCCCTGTGCAGGCATGAGCTCAGATTATCACTGTGAGTGGAAAATGAGATATCAATTAATCTGAGTTCATATCAAACCCCTGCTTAGCAACAGGCAAGAGATGCAAGTGTGTTAGAAGGAATAGACTACACTTTAGTTGGCCCTCGGCATAAGTGAGATAAGACATGACCAAATGAAAAAGTTTAACCTTTTAAAACTCTAGATTGCATAAAGCGGGTCAAATTGACCCGGAAGGCTATGTTTTAATAAATATTTATTTCAGATTTCGTGTATTCCTTAAAAAACTTGTTTCTGACATATATGAAAGAATGTAATTTTCATATTTTTTGGTCATAGGATGGAAAGAAATTCAATTTGTGTATCACTACCCCAAGACTGTGTAAAGGAGGTCAAAATTACCTGTATTCATATCCTAGTCTTTTTAATACGTTTTTGTCAACAATAATAATTAACAAAAAACTCCATGGATTACTCAAAAATCAGGTGTGTGTGTGTGTGTGTTGTGAGACATGTATTGCCTAAAATATATATTTTTTTTTCAATCAAAAATCTCAAAATATTCTTTGTCAAATATTTGTATATAATGACCATTAAAGTGTATAATTGGTAGCCAATATAAAAGTTTAATACATAGCCGTGTGTCTCAAACATAACAAGCTGTGCTCTCTTTCTTCTAACATTTAATCATTTAATGTTTTTATTTAGGAATTACATTAATGAACATTTTTATTAAAGTTTATCCTGGGAAAATATAGGAATTTTTTTTTTATCAAATATCATATTGAAAGACTGTTTATTGTCAAATTTTGTTATTGTTATATTTATTTATGTATTGTTTTTTTTTTGTAAAGATAATATTGTTAAATTATTGTATAGGCCTACTATTCATTTTCAAGTTTAATTATTTTTATGATTATTTAAAATTGTATTACTTTTGAGTTTACAATGAATATTCTGTTTATGCTAATATGGTATGAATAAATATAACATACCTATATTTTTTTTGTAAGCACTATGTACAGCTAGTCTGTCATTATTGCAAATTAAACCTTGATGTTGATGCAAGATCATTCAATTTAACATACAAACATTTAATTTGGAACCCCAAGGCAGATACATTATCCTGCACCTCTAAAAACCAATGACTACCTCTCTCTGAGGCTGCTTAATCATTAATGAGTTCAGAGAGCTCTGTACTTTAGTTTATACCCTAGTAACCCTCAGAGACATGAGAGAGAGATAGTGACAGGCTACCTGAGGGAGGACAGTGTAAATTATATTTACACTGTATGTATTGTAGCCTGCCTACTCTTCAAAGACATACTGAGCACACTCATTATGCTTCTGTGAAATATCAAAGCTCACACTGCTGTGAAACTGCATGATGTGACTGGTTGAAACATGACTGTGAACGCCGTGTTCCTCGCTGGTTCTCGGGAGACCTTCATTTGTTTATTTAGCAAATACACACGTCTCTCTCTCTCTCACAACACATGCACAAGGCCTCTGGGACGACAGTCTGAATCATGTTGTGGATGTCGTATTGATTTGTTAATTAGTTAACCTTTACAGTTGTGTGTGTGTGTGTGTGTGTGTGTGTGTGGGTAGAGCGCAGACTGGATGGGAGTGTCTTAAGTAAATGTACTACTGTAATGTCAGTTGTTAAGGTCTGATGTTATTCATTGCATATTCACCACATGGCTAGCTGAATGTTGACATTCCCTTCTAACTGACAGGTTCGGTTAGGCCCTTAATTCTAGTGAAGACAGATTTGAATGTTACAGCTTACAGTGATATTCTAGAGAATTTTTGAGCTTCCAACTTGGTGGCCAGAGTTTGGTGAGGGCCTGTTTCTCTTTTCATTATAACAACATTTACTGGAAAAGAAGAGTGATTGTAGAGTGGATCAACCCTCTATTAATACTGATGGTTGATCAGAACGTTCAAAAGAACAGCATTAATGAATACTTGCTGAATAAAAGTATTCATTTCTTTTTTTTTTAAATCTTACTAACCCCAAACTTTTGAACACTAGTGTATATCGTGAGTTTCTTATTAGCAGTTTTGTGTACTGCAGTGGATGACTAATAAAATATGCTATTGTCAGATGGCGTTTCTTATAGTGGGTGAGTCATTTTGGTCGGCTGCTGCCTCACCTTACCTGTCACAATGGTTGGATTATACTTCATCCAGAGAACAGGAAATGCTAGTATTGTTCTCTGTTACTTCATCGTTACACCACAGTGGATCTTATACCAGACTAAAATACATCTGGCAAAAGCTGGAGAGTGTATCAGTTGTCTTAGTTCTGAGATATTGTTTTTAGAGTCATCACTATATGTTTGAATAACAATTAAATGCCTGTTTATTCCCGGAATATTTACATAGAACATTCTTAAAAATATTTGCTATTGTGGTTGGATTGAACAATAACATCAGAGGGTTATACCATGGTATTGAATCATTTCATATACCTGTGTATATAAATGTAGGGGAGTTTCACCACATCAAACAGACTCTATGTTTTTAGAGTTGTTAGTCTGTATTATGTATTCAGTCTATTCATTTGGTCTATTTATTTAGAATTTCTTATAAGTGTATCATTTTATGAAAATAGGGGAGGGGGGGCTACTTCTACGACTACTATCTACTGTGTAAACATTGTTAAAGCTAGCATTTTCTATTAGCGAACAACAGCACTCGGTTACACTTTATTTTAAGATGTCATTGTTATAGTGTAATATATATTTATACATAGTACTTAAATATATATATTTTTATAATACGAGTAATCTTAATTAACAACACATACTTTAGGGTTAGGATAGAATTAGGGTTTGGTTGAGGGCCAGTTGCATGTAATTATGCATAATTTACTGTTATTACTAGTAAGTACATGTAACATATGTAACAAGGACACAGTAAAATAAAGTATTACGTAGCATTCTTTGTACTTGGCATTCAGTTACGCAATTTAGCGATAAATTGTAGATTTTTGAACTAAGTTGTTGAACAATATGGGAATTTTTATGGGTTTAAGATCCAAAACATTACCATTCTATTTCTATATAAAACAATAATAATAGCATGGTATCATGTCCAAAAAGATATGGTAAAAACTGATTCATAAGCAGTGTTAGGTAAGTTACTCTAAAAAGGTAATTAATTAATAGCTACATATTACATATTCAACAGTGTAATTAGGTTGCTGTACTAATAACTCTCTCTAAAAAGTATTGCATTACTTGTTACTAATTACTTTCCAAGTTCCATATCAACCTCGACCAGTTGAACAATGCATGAAACCGCTCTTTTAATTCTTTCAAAAAGTAATATAAAATTGCTTAAAATATTAATATTAAGGTTACATTAAAAACGTAAAATTTTGATGGTAAATCCACTATAGTTTTAAATAGTATGTAAAGTAAATATAAAGTATTTAAAGAAAGATTAGAGAAAGGTTAAGAGTAATCCCTTACTTTACTTTTTCAAAGGAAACACTGTTTATAAGTAGAGCTACGCTGATAATCCAAAACTTTATGTTGGTAGAACTTTATGGAGGTTGAAGCCAAAACTCATTCCCGCTGAATAAACTCATTGTTTCTGTTTAATTTGCCAATGTTTCAATTATCTCCATCAGTTCCTTGTAAGATCTCATGACCATGTTGAACAGACAACCATTTGTACAGCTTTAAAAACTTGAGATGATCTATTCAAGCATTTAGGAAAACAAGTAATTCCGGTTTGGGGAAATAATAGCGTTCTTCCACTCTGCACTACCATGTGCCTGAAAATGACAAGCACTTGTGTGGTTTGTGTCTGCGTAATAGCAGGCCTGTAGACTGCTGTCAGTCAGGTTGCTGGTTTGGTTAGGAAAGGCGTTGCTTTATGCTGGGCCGGTGCCATTTTTACACATCTCTTGACATTTGTTTGAAGTTCAAAGCTGCTCTGCTCACCCCAGCGCGGGAATATTGTGGAGGTCTCAGTGCTGTGCTCACGTAAACCTTGGTTGTGTTTGAATAACCTTGGCTTGTAATTTGTAAAACTGTTTGTGTTGAATCTGGTGGCTAGTGGCAAAGTACAATCTACATGTGATGTGTCTGTCAGTATGACAACGTTCAATATGTGTAATGTGTTTTATGACCAGACATCTTTTACATTGCTACACTTGTTAAGCAAGTCTCAGCCCAGTTGGGCTCTGTGGGTTTGAGGTTGCCATTATGCTTCTCCAGGCTAACACTGCCCACTAAAGAGTGGCTATATAATATCCTGGAGGACTGTGGGAAACACATTTTGTGATCTGATAGTGAATGTATGAGTGAATCAATCTGTTCTATTAACATCGCTGGCTCTGTTATGTGAGGTGGAGGGTGAAGATATTAAAAGGAGAGATGACAGCAATTGGAAAAGACCACAAAGTGGATCATTCTGCTATTTAACTTTGAGCCAGCGGATTAGACTCATAGCTTTTCTTAAGGTTCAAGAAATTGGATTGATAAATTAAATCTTCCAGTCTCATGACCTCTTGCCCACTAATTATTATTTGATAATTCTATGACTGTTCGGCAGAAGCAGAGTTTTGAAGCAAGACCATAAGCACTATAGACATTGAAGGGAACAATATTCAGAGTAATGCTTGAGTTATGTTTTTTTTTTTCCATTTTGTCATTCACCCCAAGAGGTCAAATTGTGTCTGGTTGGTATTGTCAAAATCCCTGCAAGGGAAGTCATTTGGTGGCTATATTCATAATGCTATTTATGAATCGAAGTACAGCCCTTGAATTAGGAAAACCTGACATTTATAGAGTGTGAAATTAATCTGAGGGAGCATTGAGCCAAGGCGGACTGAGGTGGAGTCCGGGGCTCTGTGGTTGGAAACAGAGACGGGATCCTCACAAGGCGGAGCTGGGGACTGGAAGAGTAGAGACGGATCCGCCGCACTGCAGGGGACCAATTGTGGATGAGCCGAAGGACTGACAGGGACCAGCAGAGGAAGGGCTGATGAATTGGCTGGATTTGGTAGAGGAGTTGGAAGAGGGAGGCTGGGTGGGCACGCAGGAAACTTTGAACACACAGGAAACTCTGGGCTGGGCAGGACCAGCAGTAATGGGAGGTATGGTATCACTTCCTCAAATAAATCCAAAACATTACCTCTAGGCTGGGTGGGGCTTCCATTCAAGTCCACAAGCTCCACTAGTACTGCCTCGGGGACGGGCATTGTTGCAGTCTCACGCACCTGGTCAGACGTGTCGATAGGCACAGGCTCCGGGGCGGTGGAGTTCTGCTGTAGCTGACTGGCCTCTGGGTCTGGAGTGGAACTTGTGTCCTCCGCCGGGCCGATGGTGAATGCCGAAGTAATGTTCACCAGTACCCACTCCACACATGCGGCGAAGTTGTCACTGGGACCGCTACCTGAAAGAGAGGTAAAACACGCAGAGCAAGCGGTCCGGATAGTGCGTTTGGCACGCCAACTTCAAAAAGTCCCTGGTATGTGGTTCCAGGGAGGGGTCTTTCTGCTCCATGCATAAAAGCTGGACAGCGGGGAGGTCTGTGGTGACAGATGCTGCAAAAATGATCACTATATTGGTCCTGTCTTCTGTCACGTGTGGATGTGTAAAGCGCATGAAGACAAAGGAGATCAGCAGTTTTTAATCCAATAAATCCAACAGGCAAGGAAAGTTCAGGAAACAGTAATAAAAAAATAAAAAAAATACAACCACGTAAAACACTGACAAGACAGGACAAAGGAGTGAAAAAAACGGAATATATATATATATAGTATGGATATACAGGTCCTTCTAAAAAAATTAGCATATTGTGATAAAGTTCATTATTTTCCATAATGTAATGATAAAAATTAAACTTTCATATATTTTAGATTCATTGCACACCAACTGAAATATTTCAGGTCTTTTATTGTTTTAATACTGATGATTTTGGCATACAGCTCATGAAAACCCAAAATTCCTATCTCAAAAAATTTGCATATTTCATCCAACCAATAAAAGAAGTGTTTTTAATACAAAAAAAGTCAACCTGCAAATAATCAGTTCAGTTATGCACTCAATACTTGGTCGGGAATCCTTTTGCAGAAATGACTGCTTCAATGCAGCGTGGCATGGAGGCAATCAGCCTGTGGCACTGCTGAGGTGTTATGGAGGCCCAGGATGCTTCGATAGCGGCCTTAAGCTCATCCAGAGTGTTGGGTCTTGCGTCTCTCAACTTTCTCTTCACAATATCCCACAGATTCTCTATGGGGTTCAGGTCAGGAGAGTTGGCAGGCCAATTGAGCACAGTAATACCATGGTCAATAAACCATTTACCAGTGGTTTTGGCACTGTGAGCAGGTGCCAGGTCGTGCTGAAAAATGAAATCAGATGGAAGCATGAAGTGCTCCAAAATCTCCTGATAGCTAGCTGCATTGACCCTGCCCTTGATAAAACACAATGGACCAACACCAGCAGCTGACATGACACCCCAGACCATCACTGACTGTGGGTACTTGACACTGGACTTCAGGCATTTTGGCATTTCCTTCTCCCCAGTCTTCCTCCAGACTCTGGCACCTTGATTTCCGAATGACATGCAAAATTTGCTTTCATCCGAAAAAAAGTACTTTGGACCACTGAGCAACAGTCCAGTGCTGCTTCTCTGTAGCCCAGGTCAGGCGCTTCTGCCGCTGTTTCTGGTTCAAAAGTGGCTTGACCTGGGGAATGCGGCACCTGTAGCTCATTTCCTGCACACGCCTGTGCACGGTGGCTCTGGATGTTTCTACTCCAGACTCAGTCCACTGCTTCCGCAGGTCCCCCAAGGTCTGGAATCGGTCCTTCTCCACAATCTTCCTCAGGGTCCGGTCACCTCTTCTCGTTGTGCAGCGTTTTTTGCCACACTTTTTCCTTCCCACAGACTTCCCACTGAGGTGCCTTGATACAGCACTCTGGGAACAGCCTATTTGTTCAGAAATTTATTTCTGTGTCTTACCCTCTTGCTTGAGGGTGTCAATGATGGCCTTCTGGACAGCAGTCAGGTCGGCAGTCTTACCCATGATTGCGGTTTTGAGTAATGAAACAGGCTGGGAGTTTTTAAAAGCCTCAGGAATCTTTTGCAGGTGTTTAGAGTTAATTAGTTGATTCAGATGATTAGGTTAATAGCTCGTTTAGAGAACCTTTTCATGATATGCTAATTTTTTGAGAATTTTGGGTTTTCATGAGCTGTATGCCAAAATCATCAGTATTAAAACAATAAAAGACCTGAAATATTTCAGTTGGTGTGCAATGAATCTAAAATATATGAAAGTTTAATTTTTATCATTACATTATGGAAATTAATTAACTTTATCACAATATGCTAATTTTTTGAGAAGGACCTGTATATATATATATAGATATAGATATGAGATATGAGACTAAACAAGGGAACTAATGAGATGATTAACGAACACCAGGTGAACAGAATAAGCTGTGATTCCTATAAAATCCTACAAAAAGTAATTATTTCTGTGGTGTGGACTTCCCTATTCTCACAGAATTAGAGTGATTATTAATATTATAGTTATCATCATCCTTGGTGTGAAGATGTTTGTCAAGAATTGAGTTGCTGATGGTTTGAATGTATTTGATGAAGTTTTGGTCGTTAATATTATAATTTGTTTGTTTGATGTTAATACACGTAAAATCTAAGAGTAGGTTATCATTTCTACCACAATCAGCCTACACAGTCAGACACAAAAATAGAAGAGTGAATGAATGGTACAGCGTAAGCATTAGAGAGAAGTTTAATAAAGTGTTTTGACCATGTGTGTGTGAGCAGGAAGCATTGAGGAAATGCAGACGATTCTGCATGTTAGCGAAATACAGCAGTGCTATGTCAGCAGGGAGTCACAGGGCACCTTAATTAGCCTCTCTTTTTCTGTGCATTTCTACTTCCGTCTTTCTCTCTTACGCTGTGCCTGTGGCTGGCTCCCATCTTTCTCTCCATAGCTGTATTTGTCAGCTCTGCTGTCATTGTAATTCTCTGGGTCGTCAGCCAAATCTGGCTGCGCTGCATAACCTGTCCTGTCCCTGTATGCAGTGCTGCTGCCTACACATGAATGAGATGTGTGTCCTGTGTGTTGATGCTCTACAGCGCATGGTGTTATTTTTGCAGTGCACAAATCGAACACCACGTGTCGTGAACACATCATCACATTAGTGCGATACACAACAAGCAGTTGTGCAAACAAGGAACTAGGAATGTGTGCGTGTGTGTGTGTGTGTTTATTACATCACCTTTATGTTGAAAGGGCGTTCTGCCACCTACACTTATGGAATGAGTGATTGTCTTTTACTAATATTGGTGTCTTAACTGGTGTTATGCATGTTCATTTGTGAATGATGGGGACACACACAGTATCCACAGCATGAATCCCTCAAGATTAATTAAAGATTTGGAAAAGCAAAGCTGAAGTTGAATGCCAATAAGTCAAACATGGACTCACTGACACAGGAAACATCTCGTCTTCTCAACATCAAGCACCCACAGATCTTACTGAAGTGTTTACAGATCCCTTTTATGGATAAAATATTTCTTTAACTGGTATGTCCTGTGTGTTTCAGGGCTGTTGGGCTGCAGGCGTTTCAGAGGCTTGACACTGAACTACAGTTTATTGCTGCTGGAGGAGGAGACAGGCATGTTGTACGTGGGAGCTAGAGGAGCTTTATATGCCCTGCAGGCTAGTGACATCTCCAGCAGCTCTCCGCAGACCGTATGTACCCACAAAACACATCAACACTTCATTACAGAGCTTGCCAGCCAGAACTGTATTGATATTCCTGAAATATCCTATTTTTATTCCTCTTCCCCTCTAAAATATTCTGTAATTAATTCATCAAAAACTGCTTAAGATGCAGACTGCATTCAAACATTGTGAATAATTTCAGTGTTGCAATCTAATTTTGGTTTATGCAAACGTTATACTTTTTGAGAAATATAGAAATTTGAAAATCTCTTGGGAATGTACATTGCTAGAGGCCTTTCACACATGATATGGAACAAAATGCACATCTTGCGCTGTATTTGAAAAGTATATTAAGTTGATGCTTTGTCAAAAACCACCTTCTAGAGCAGTGGTTCTCAACCAGGGGGCCTTAAGATTAGTTAAATGATTTACTGTAATACAAGACAAAACAAGCATTAAAATAAGCTAAAACAACTAAAAATCAAGATGCTTCTTATTTTAATTCAACCCCTCAAAAAAAAAAAAAAAAAGAAGCTGGATATGTCTTGACCTTCTAGGCATGGACAAGTAATGAAGATTATTCAAATCAAACTCCATAGACCTTTTGGGTGCATTTCTGAGGGGAAAATACAGAACATTGAGTTTATATCTCACAATTCAGTTTTTTTTTCTTGCAAGTCCTTGCAAATATATATCTTATAGTTCTGAGAATAAAAATCAGAATTGCAAGATGTAAACTCAATACTCTGCTTCTTAAGAATTGCGAGTTTATATCCCACAATTCTAAGTATTTCCTTCTCAGAAACTCGCAATTGCAAGAAAAAAGTCAGAATCATGAAATAAAAATGTTATAGGTTTAAATATTTAATGAACTATAGGGCTAATATTATGTACTGCATATGTGAATATAATGTAGATGAAGTAAAGTGAAGTGAAGTATGGTAACCCATACCCAGAATTTGTCCTCTGCATTTAACCCATCCAAGTTAGTGCACACACATTAGGAGCAGTGAGTAGTGAACACTTCCTTGTTCAAGGGCACCTCAAGTCATTTCCTGCCGGTACTGAGATTCAAACCCGCGAGTCTGACTCTCTAACCAATAGGCCCAAACTGCACAAACTATTGTGTACTGTGTTTTTAAAAATAAGAATTCTAAAAAAAATCCTTAATCAGCTCCTTGACATCACAGCCACTATTACATCACTGTAATATTTGCACGCTGATTTGTGATTGGTCTTCTTTTTTTTTATTTATCGGCATACCGAATTGTTGTTGTTTTTCTTACATAATATTGGTGCATGAGCACTGCAAAGGAGAACAGAAGTCAAATTATGTGTTGCAGTATCCTAAACTTAAAGGGATAGTTACTTACCCTCATGTTGTTCCTAACCTGTATAACTTACTTTCTTTTTTGGAACACAAAAGAAGATATTTTGAAGAATGTTGATGACCAAACAGTTTTGGTGACCATGGACTTCCATTGCATTTTTTGTCCATACAATGGAAATCAATGGGAACCAAAACTGTTTAGTTACTAACATTCTCATTTTTGGGTGGACTATCTCTTTAAAATTACAAATGGTTTTAATACAAATGGTTTTAAAGATCACCAAAGACCTCTTTTTTATAATTTGTTAATTCTTACCTCCTGAGAATTCATGAGAATTTTGTTTCACTGTGTTCCACTTGCAACTAATGCACAGTAGGTTAATGATAGAGTAATAGAGTTGTTTGCAAACACCAGTTAGTACAATTTGGCACTGCAACCTTGAGCAGGAAGTTGTGTTGCCAGGAAAACATTTTTACAAGTCTTGACATTTAAAGAATTCTTGTTAATCTTTTACTTGGACAGATTGACTGGGAGGCATCAGACGAGCAGAAGCAACAATGCTTGAACAAAGGGAAAGATAACAAGGTAAGTCAAGATCTTCATCTATTGTGTTCTCATCTCTAGTACACCTACTGATGTAGACTTCCTCATCCTAACAGACGGAGTGTTACAACCACATACGATTCCTGCAGAGATTCAACAGCACACACTTGTACACTTGTGGTACACATGCTTTCAGCCCTCTTTGTGCATACATTGTAAGTAACTGTAATGGCTACTTTTAAGCCTATTAACACCAATAACTCTTACTTTAAGATGAGAACCTTCACATTTAGGATTGTCTAAATCATTTTGTTGTGTTTTTCAGGATGTGAGGGAGTTTAAAATCTCATCAGCCTTCGAGGAGGGTCGAGAGAAATGTCCATATGACCCCACCAAAGGCTACACTGGCCTGCTAATTGGTATGTCATTAATAAATAAATTAGCAATAAACATTTCATCCTTGGTTCATTTTTATTAAAAACAATGTATGATATTAATAATATTAAAATTGTAAAAATATTAAGCTGATTCTTGAACTATATTTTGGCCCTCTGATTCCCTTAGATCAGCAGATGTACACAGCATCTCAGTATGAGTTCCGGAGCTTTCCAGATATCCGACGCAACTCTCCGAATCCCACATTGAAAACAGAAGAGGCTCCAACTCAATGGCTACAGGGTGGGTCTACTGAAGCACATTTTATTAGTAAAATATTTCATCCCTCACCATCAACATTACTGTATGTTTGGATATCTCAAGTCATAGTAGGTTAATAATATTTGGACATTTAACAGTACAGTGGCGTCCACAAGTCTGAGACCACCATTTAAACTGGGAAATAAACAAAGTTGTTGGATGATTTAAAAAATTTAAAACAAAGAAAAATTGGAAAATATTTAAAGTTCTGGATTATATTAGGTCACTAATCAAATTGTTCTCCAAATTTTATTTTAAATGCAAAAATAATATAATCATATATTATATAGGCTACCATTCAAAAGTTTTTATTTGAAAGGAATTAATACTTATATTCAGCAAGGATGAATTAAATTGATCATAAGTGACAGCAAAGACAATTATAAAGTTCTAAATGATTTCTATTTCAAATAAATGTTGGTTCTCACAAAAATATTAAGCAGTACAACTGTTTTCAATATTGATAATAATTTAAAAAAAAAATCTTTACCATCAAATCAACATGATTTCTGAAGGATCATGTGACACTGAAGATGGGAGTAATGATGCTGAAAATTCAGCTTGGCATCACAGGAATAAATTAAATTTGAAAATACATTAGAATAGAAAACAGTTATTTCAAACTCTTAATAATATTTCACAATACTACTTTTTGTACTATATTTTTGTACATCATATAAATGCAACATTGGTGACCATAAGAGACTCCTTTGAATACATTAAAAAGAAGTTGAACGGTGGTGTAGTTAATTTAGTATAATAATAAAAAAGATATTTACTTTTAACTTTTCATTTTAATGTGCAGCATTGCATTGCATTATATTTTTATTTCACTTGTCAGTATTGTGGAGTGATGTACTAACAGAAATCTACTGTCATGTCCCACACAGAAGCTGATTTTGTGGGCTCAGCGCTGGTGAATGAGAGCGTGAGCAGCTCAGTGGGAGACGATGATAAGATTTACTTCTTCTTCACCGAGAAGAGCCAAGAGCTCAGTCCATACTTCAGCCACAGCAGAGTAGCACGGGTCGCACGTGTGTGCAAGGTACGAAACTACAGAGGATCTCTTCACTCTACCCGTCACTGTACCTTTTCTTTTTCATGTGACTCTAAATTAAATCATTTAATTGAATTCTTAAAATTAGTGGGTGTAAATACAGAGTGTGGTAAATATGCTTTGCATAGTAAAGTGGAACAAAAATGGTTGAGAGTTTAATCTCTTCCACAGGGGATGGAACAAATGTTTTATTCTCTCCACAAAATAATGATAAAGATGGCAAGACATGGTCCTCGCATTTAATTTGTTCAGAGACATCCATTGCCCTGCCCTGAAAAATTACACACATACACAAAAGTTCTTCACAAATGTGTTTTTAAGCGCTAAACGGTTTCGTTCACAGCATTGTAAGGGTTCTGTCTTCAAAATGCTCCTTTATTTGAAGTGTGGTTTTCTAATAGGGCTTTACAGCAGTGTGGTTGCCAGGCATTTCTCTCTCTCTCTCTCTCTCTCTCTCTCTCTCTCTCTCTCTCTCTCTCTCTCTCTCTCTCTCTCTTCGATGACTCCCTTCCCACAAGACTCGCCTCTCTGTCTCGCTTCTCAACCCATCAGTCTAGCTCTACACATTCAGATAAAAGTGCCAATTGAACATGTCTGCAATATCACCTCTTTTCAAGACTGCTACTCTACAGTGTTTATTTACCATCCGATCTAGCTGTCTAACATCTAGCTGTTAGCATAGGAGATTTAAATTGTGAGTGTATTTGGGTTCAGCTGACATTATTGTGAAATTAGACATTACCACACAGAATTAAGTTGCATTTATTTTTCTAAATGGGGATGCACGTGAATTCAACTTTTCTTTAAAATGGGTTAAATCCTTTTTATGATAATATAGGCTACTACATATCATATAGAGTACACTAAATATACAACAAAAGTCTATAATTTGATACTTTAATGAAATAATCAATTTGTTTTTTAGTTTTTAAATCAGTCGTACAGTTTTTATTTTACAATTGCCCCTGACCTCCCAGCTGTGATAAATTTTTGTAAAGTAGCCACCAGCAAACTGTTAGCAGCTGTCATTAATATCAACTTTTACCCAAATAACATGCACTGTCATTTAAATATTTGAGGATTGTTTATGAAAAAAGTCCCATATTCTCATCAAGGCTACATTTATTTGATGAAAAAAAAACAGTAATATTTTAAATATAATTAATCATCAAGATTGAAAACAGTTCATATTTTGTGGAAAAATGTTTTTAGAATTTTTTGATAAACAGAAAGTTCAAAAGAACAGTAATTTATTTAAAATAAAAATCTTTTTTAACATCATAAATATCACATACTGTCACTTTTGACCAATTTAGTGTCCTTGCTGAATAAAACTATTAATTTATTTCAAAATGAATAAATGAAATCGTATTGACTTTGAACAATAGTGTACATAATAGTAGCTTAGATAACATAGACTGAATTACACTGTATTCAAGTGGATTGAGGCCGGGGCTGGTGAAGTGTGTTAAGCAGGCTGAGAATTGAGGGTAAAAGCAGTTCTCTGTGGCAGTTCACACAGCAGGGTCACATTAATGAGTAGTTTATTGTTCATTATCCACATGCTAGTGGGGCTGAGTGCTGTTAATACACCCTAACTGACATTGATCTGGGGGAAAGCCATAATTAAGGATAGTAACTCAGTTGTTGTGAGTAACTGTCTGTAAAAAGTCTCAATAAAAGCTTTCAGTTTCTTTATACTGGTGTAGGCTAGGCACCTTATTTTGAGTTCCTGGGTCAACATATTCCTGTTTCAAAATGTAGCCCTAACCCTATCCATAACTTATCCCTAAAATCAGAGGGAAATTATTGGTAAATAACACTGATGTAGAAGCACCTAACCCTGATTGTAAGCCTTAACTTTACATAAATTGTAAACTTTTCCCTCAAATCTGATTTGGTTGAATGGACTGTTTTCCCAGGATCAACTAAGACGTTGATCCATGAATATGGTGTACTTGGCAAAATCAGGTTCTGCATAGGCTAGAAATGTTTACATTTCCAAAAAGATCTGCAGTGGATTATTGTAAAGAGTTTTGTGCTCTGGTTTTATATCACCATACATCTGCTTCTGAATATCACCAGTTGAGAAGATGGCATCATGAATCAACAGTCAAAAGCCTTTTTTTCCCACAGTGAATTAAAGGTCATTACATTATAATGTTAGTGTTATTACTGAAAACTAAGTACTGGAGAAACCAAGAATTGCTAAGAAGCTTTGGGTCCCGTCAAAGTCATTCCTCCATGAAGATTTATTTTCCTCTTTGGAGGCAGCATGGAAAATTCACTTTATCCCCTTGACATGATGGGGGATTCCTTTACATGCAAAAACCCCCATCCAATTTAGTGCATTTCCTTTTCCCACAGTCACACTGACAATAATGTTTGCTTCCAACAGCCATGCCAATAACCAGTGATCCATGTTAAAGTTATAGGCTTTCTTCAACTGTTTTCGCAACCCACTTGAATAGTGTTTAATTATATTAATTTTTTTTATAATGTTTCTGTCACTAGGTGCGCCTAATGAAAATTATTTTCATTGTGTTTACATTTACTTTTACTATTTACTTTTATTTGTAAGTGGCTTCATATGCTTAATGAATACATGTTAAATGTAGACCCTCTTTCAAAAGTTTACGGATGGTAAGATTTTTTTGTTTGTTTTTGAAAGAGGTCACCAAGGCTTCATTTATTTGATAAAAAAAAAACATTTAAACAGTAATATTTTAAATGAGTGTTTTCTATTTTAATATATTTTATAATGTAATTTATTTCTGTGATGGCAAAGTTGAATTTTCAGCAGCCATTCTTCAGTGTCGAACTTTTGAATGGTAGTGTTAGCATACCTTCTGGAATCTGCTGTTGCGCCTGATTTCTTTCAGCTGTTTTCTGTTCTTCATCTTGTAGAGAGACAGAGGAGGTCTTCTCACTCTACAGAAGAAATGGACCTCCTTCCTGAAGGCACGTCTGGCGTGTTCTTTACCGGACTATGAATTTCACTTCAACATGTTGCGGAGTGTGTTTTTTCTGGAGGGCTCCAGCTCTCAGGACTCTGTTTTCTATGGCATCTTTGGCCTGGAATGGTAAGATCACTTTTGTACAATCCTTTAATATCCGTTTTTGGCATAATAGGCTATTTATTTACTTGCAATTGTGTTTTGATGTCCATTACATATGTTATCTGTCATTATGAACGCCACTTCTTCTGGTTCTCCTTCTCAGAAAGACTGGATCTTAGTGATCTGCAGTGGGTTCAAGCTCTTAAACTCTTAAATGAAAGCAAACCATCTTTCTTAAATGATCCTAGCAGTTGTGTATGGAAGCTTAAAGTGTGTTGCCGTACATGCAGGGTGACATGCAAATGACACCTCAGTCGATAATGATTAAAGGATTCTGCGAGGTAGCATCGTGTCATTTTGCTGTGACTGTTGAGTTCGTTGAAATAGATTTAGTCTATTATTAAGTTCATCTGTCAGCCTGGACATACTCTTTGCTTTGGCTCATTCTGGCCGTATACATCAAGTGAGCCAACAGCATTTACAGTCCACCAGGATCATCAGAATGAAAATCGCTGACACGTCCTCTGGCTGCCTGCTGCACAAAGCATGTTTTATTCATAAGCAGGTCACAATCTCTCAGGAGATCAGAAAATTTGCTCTGGACACGTATATAGCCAGGCTTTGACTCACCATTGATAAAACTGTAAAATTCTAAAAGTTGTTCTTTGAAGCTTGAGGGCCACATTTCTATTTTTGTCAGCATGAGAGTAAAGAATTTTCTTTTTATTCAGTCGCTTCCTATTACACATATTTTCAGCGCTAAACTGGTTATAGCACATAGGTTACACACGCGTTACATCTGCCGTTGTGACTGACGTGACAGTTTTGACACCCTGCTGAAACCAGAGGGGAGGTTCTGATGAGCTGCCAGGCAATCAATCTGTGGGTTGCGGCTGCCTGAGGTGTAAACCGCAAACGCACGAGTAACAGTGATGAATGACAGGACTGGATGAACCATAATGTTTGCTACTGCTACACTAGAAAATAATTAGGAAGCAGAAGAAGAGCGAGCAATACAAGGACAGATAAATAAAATGAGAGTTAGTGCGTCAGCTGAGCTCAGATGACCTGATCACACTGACCTCTGGCAGGGTAAGGTTGAACGACTGTTGTGTCACCATGTCATCAGTTTGGGTGTAAAGTTTACATTGACGTGGGTGTTTGTTTTCCTGAGCATTAGGCAAGTCTGAATCAGACTTGGAATCTCCAGTAAAAGACCTTTTCTCTTAAAGGGATAGTTCACCCATAAATGAAAAATTTTCATGGGTTCCCAATCCTGTTCCTGTAGATCTACCTACCTGCAGAGTTTAGATCCAACCCTGACACAACACACCTGTCTGTAATTATCAAGTCATCTTAATTAGCTGGTTCAGTTGTGTTTGATCAGGGTGGGATCTGAACTTTGCAGGAAGGTAGATCTCCAGGAACAGGATTGGGCCCTCCTGAATTGCATCATTTGATCACGTTGATGATTTTTTTGTGGACTCAGGCTCCATAAAGGTAGATTTGATGTGCTATATACAATTTTATAGACATTAAATCTTATAAATCATATATCAAATAAACCCATTGATCTATCAAGACAATCTTGAAATTTCGCTAATAATCGCAAAGTAGCGTTACCCTGATGATACATTCAAATCAGCAGAATTTGCAATGACTAGGCATATTTCAAGGCATAATGTCACATGTACTTTCCACTATATCCGACATTCGCGTACGATTGTCACATTTTTTTTAACCTACAGTCACTTCTAATAAGTGCCCCTTCATCTTTTTCTCAATAGGTTTGCACTGATCACTTGAGGAGCTTTGTCTATGTTCCTGTCTCGCCCCCTTCACCCACTCACTGTCATCCCTCACCTCTCTCACACGCTTTTTAATAAATTTGTAATCTATTTTTCTTGTTTCCATGGTTACACAGTGGGCTTATGAGGGTTCTATGCTGACATGCCAAGACCTTGAGAAACAATGAGCGCAGCACAAGCTGAGAGGCTCTTTGGTTAATAAACCCAAGTGTACCAACTGGAAACTGGATCAGCTACAAAGCGCTCACACCTAGGCTGATTCACCACTTTCATGAATGCACCTTCTATTCACTAATTTTCTTTGTGCTCCCTTGAAATATATCCTAAAGAAATGGCTGAGTGTGGGTGTTCATAGTCCCAGCGTTGGTTCAGGGTTTTACCTGACATCATGTAGTGTTGGATTTCTCTCATTTGTACTGCATTGAAAGAATACTCACCAGAGCTTCTTTTTCAGGAAAAATGTAAAAGCATCTGCTATCTGCCAGTACTCCATTTCGGATATCCAATGGGCCTTTGACGGGCCTTACATGGAGAGCAAAGAAGACTCCAGCTCTAAATGGGCACAGTACACAGGGAAAGTGCCAGAACCTCGACCCGGCTCGGTAAGGCCTATACAGGATTACAGCTATACTGATCCCCTGTTTCATCTTACACTGGCCTGATTATCCTCATCCCTGAAACTCTGTCTGCCTGCTGACTCTGATGGGGAAGCACAAGTCAGCACTTCACAGGTGGAGCTACTAAAGCTCTCTAACCGCTGTGCAAGGTACAGGTTAAGCGTTGATCTAGTTTCATCCCGAAATCAGACGCTGATGAGCAATTTTATAGAGTGCACATGGAGAAAAGGGGTTTATTTCATCAAAGCTTTTGCCATGGAGATTAGCAGCAGGCAGAAAATCATTGCTGATCGGCTGAATTATGAATGTATCCGTAATAGCCTATTTCTAATGAGTGAGTCTGAATGCGAGTGAGGGTTGATATTGCACCTTTAATTGATGTTTTTAAGTTTTCAGAAATGTAAAGGAAAGAAGAATTTTGGTTTTCCCTGGCCTATTTTAGGTTTTTGAAAAAGAAGCCTTTCCTGTAAGATTTTCTTTGTGAACGCTTAGCAATTTCTGTCAGATAATTAAAATGACTGTTAAATTGTCAATTTTCAGTCAAGAAACTGAGAATAGCTGAATGTCCTACATTCTCTTGGAAATTAGTTGGTAATCCCACTGAGCAAGAAGATCATTTCAGACCCTGCATTGTTTGTGTCTGCTAGTCTTTCAAGGATGTGAAAATATGGCTGTATACAGTAATGGCCAAAAGTGATGTCTGGTGGGGGATTTTTGATAATTTTCACGAAGGTTTCTTGGCCCCCAGAATATTTTGTTGTAAGAATATCTGAACATGCAATACATAAAAACAAAGAACAGACCCTCTGCTTTTAAACATAAAACCCTGTTTTATTCTAGCTTCATGTATTCTTTTTTTATTATCAACATTTGAATGTGGGTGTTTAATAAAAAAGCAACATTTTGAGCAAAAAGGCTGAGAAAATCACATTTTTGTCAAAGACAATGTCTGGATCGGATTCAGAATGATTATCAAAATATAAATGGAGTAGATCAAGTCCATCAACACCCCCAAAGCTTGCTCAGTCCTATAGCTCGTCCTGGGTCGACATTTCATTCAGTAACGTTATATGCATATGTTTACATATGCTATCGCTTGTTTCTGCTTTTTCTTCACCTGTGTTTTGATCAGGTGATCAGTCTTTCAGAAGATGCATAATAGCGCCCCCTACCATATAACGGTGAAAACACGGAAAGCTGGAAAATACCTTTAAATCATCACAATATAAGGAAAATATTATATATTTTTTTAATATATTTTAAATATAAGGGCATTATTGCGTTATCACAAATAAAACAATTTACCTGACTCCAAGCACACTGACTATGCTCACTAAATCATTAAAACATTGGACGGACATCACTTTTGGCCACTACTGTGCATGTATTGTTGGAAGTTGACTTTACCTCGCTTGTGCTTTCCATTTCTATTCAGTGCATCACAGATCAAATTAGAGCGAGAGGCATCAACTCATCCACCAACCTGCCAGATGACGTACTTCATTTTGTCCGTCGCCATCCGCTCATGTACAGGCAGATCCTTCCTCAAGGACAGCGCCCCCTGCTGTTTAGGAGGAATGTGGACTACACTAAAATTGCCGTACACAAAGTGACTGCTCTAGATGGTCAGATATACCACATGCTCTTCATTGGGACAGGTACTGCAGTGACCTCGCTTTAGCTCTTATCTATCAAAAACCTGGCAGTTTATTTGAGTTTTTTTGATCAGCAGGGTTGTGCAGGTCCAAATGAAACATAATCTGTAGTGGTAATTTACACAATATATTCAGTAAAGCCAAAAAAATAAAATAATAATATGAACTACTTTGCTTTCTATAACAATTTTTATTAAAGTATTAAATCCTTTATCTGAAATAAAAGTGGTGTGACACTGGAATGTCTTTCATCTGGTTTCAATGTTCCTCCAGATGAAGGTTGGCTACAGCGGGCTGTGATGGTTAATGGTCAGCTGCACATCATTGAGGAGCTGCAGCTGTTCGAGGAGCCCCAGCCAGTGGACAGTATAGTCATCTCTGAGAAACAGGTGAGAAAGAAGTGTCTACATTCTGGAAGTTGTGAATACATTATTACAACAGATTGTTCCCATTATAAATTTTGCAAGTCCATTACATCCTGATTAAATTTATATGGGTGCAATTTGATTTTATGCACAGCCCACAATGTGAATCTTACTACCCACTTGAACCTTTCTTTGTCAGATGAGTGTGTATGTGGGTTCGCCCAGCTCAGTGGTGCAGTTGCCCTTGTCCACATGCAGCAGATACTCCTCGTGCTTCGACTGCGTGATGGCACGCGATCCCTTCTGTGGCTGGGATGGACTGGAGTGTGTGGACATTACATCACACAACAGCAGGTACGAATGCATGGTCATAAATACTAGTACCTCTGCTGTCCTTATTAACTATTTAATTAACTGAATGAAACTGTGCGATTGTGATTGACATCATATTTCAATGCAAGTACACTATTAAAGGGGTGGTCAAACACGATTTCACTTTTCTAACTTTAGCTAGTGTGAAATGTTGCTGTTTGAGCATAAACAACATCTGCAAAGTTACAATGCTCAAAGTTCAAAGCAAAGGAAGATATTTGCCTTTAAAGAAAAGGACTACAACAAATGTCTGGTAGGGACTACATGACATTCCTCCCGGGTTAGTGACATCAGCAACCCTAAAATGTACATAAACTCTGCCCCCGGGAACACGCAGACCATGTTGAGAAGAGGAAAGGTTGTTGTATAAGAGTACATTTGTGAGTCAGCTCAAACTTTAGCATCCTTCTTTTCACATGCAATAAAAAGTGACTCTGTGTGCATCTCACAACTATATGAGCGATTTATAGATTATCATGAAAGAATATGCTAATTGAAGATAGTTAACTCCACATCAGATACATAAATTCATCAACTAACCATTCAGAGACGTCCTGTTGCATTCTACTTGTTGTCACTTCTTCTTGAGTCTCTCCATCTTTGTCTGACTCTGTTTTAACATTAAAGGCAGAACAGTTTCTGTCATTTTAGTGTGTCTGCGTGAGGTAATTGCAGCTGCGAACAAACAAGAGCTCTTGAAACCCCGCCCTCTGAGGCAGCTCATTTGCATTTAAAGGGCCAGGCACAAAACGGTGCGTTTTTGCAAACCCTCAAAAAGTGACAACTTTAACATGCTATATAAAAATATCCGTGGTGTATTTTGTGCTAAAACTTCACACACACACTCTGGGGACATCAGAGATTTATTTTACATCTTGTGAAAAGGGCATTTTACAGCTTGATTTTTTTCTGCATGTCATGGAACAAGGAATGCGTATTTGAAAAGGCCAGAGTTGGTGAACTTTGATCAATTAAACATTAGTAATGCACAATATGTACCATATTAGTTGTCAGACAATTTATTATTTATTATTTTCTGCATCAGAATATTGAATTATATTTTATATTTAAATATTTCATTGAGTATGCTCCTTTCCCATATTTTTACATTTAGATTACCTTTGCTGTCTTCTAATGCTCATTTACCTGAAATAAATCAAGTACTTGAATATCCATTTTTTTCATTCTGTACATTATATTGATGTGATACCTAGATTCACTTGTATCATTTAAAATCTCTGTTTATAGTTTTTAATGTTTATTTTCCGTTTAGATAATCACACATTTATCAGTGACCGGCCATAATATGAAAATAATTCGTATCGGTCAGAATTCTAATGTCGGTGTGTCCCAAATAATAACCTCTCACTATCTACAGAGCTAATCTGACCCAGGATATTCTGAATGGAAACCAGGGCTGTGAGGAATCCACAGCAGATGGTATGAAAACATTTGTTGTATTAGTCAGTATTACGGTGGTGATTCAGTGTTATTTTAGTATTATGCATTTACTATTATGCTATTTATTAATATTTTGAATGAGCATTCATTTTTATATTCTCAGTTTTCATTTTAATTGCGCTATTGTCTTTGTTATTGGTTTTTGTTTTCTTAAAAATATATAATTATTTTTAATTGATTTTTTTTTTCACTTTTTGTTTTAGTAATTTAGTACTTCAACTTATTTTAGTTCAGTCAGCAACATTTGTAATTTTTCATTTAGGTTTTTTTTTTTTTTTTTTTTTTTTTCAATATTTAGGTTTTATTTCAGGTTTATTTCAGTTAATGAAAACTATTTTAATAGTTTTAGTCAACAATAACAACACTGTGATTGTTGCTTTCCAAATCATTGTAGTCAATTTGTCTCCTTATTCCTCAGTTAGTCATAGCAAATGGTATATGTCAGATAAGGTGGGATGGGATGAAGTGGATATTAGCCAAAATCTAAGGTTACAGGTTATTCCTAATTAGAAGAGTCCAATGAATTACCATTACTGCAGTGATATAATCAAGCCAAGTAACCCTGAATGAATAATATCCCTGTAACTGATGTTTGTGTGTGTCATAGACCAAGTGTTACACCGCTCTCGCTCTGTGATGGCGGGCGATGACGTGCTGCTACAGTGTGAGCTCAGCTCCAATCTGGCAACCCCTGAGTGGACGCTAGATGGAAAGAAACTGCAGGGTTACGGGCTGGACTCTGGCTACCGCGTCGGCACTGACGGTCTCCTGGTCATCGAGGCACGGTCTTACCAGAGCGGCCACTACTGCTGTTTCGCCCTGGAAAACGGTGTCCATGTACCTGTGGTGATCTACAGCTTAACAGTTCGCCAGGAGCTTCCTGCACCTCCTCCTGTGGAGCCAACGCAGCCACACTTGAACACAGCGATCTACTGGACCTTTCAGACTTCCCAAAGTGACTCCCCGGAGGACTTCGATCCAACCCCAATGTCCCCTCGCTTCGAGTTCCTGTCCATGAGGAACATGGAGGCCATGTACCTATCCCTAATCACAATCCTAGGAGGCCTTTGTTTTGTTCTAACAGTCGTCCTGCTGTACGTGGGATTCTGTTTGCAAGGGCGGAGAGGTAAATACTCTTTGCGGGCCGCTGCTCATGCCGAAAAGAAAAGGGGTGCTCACATGGAGCTCAAGACCATCTCCAGCCACTGCAACGGGAAAGCCGACCCTCACGACGGCCTGCTGCAGATTGTTCCCGGAGAAGCAGCAACGTCACCCAACAAAGAGCTTCCTCCCGCTCCACCTCTCCCACCGCCTTCAGAATCAGAGTACGTCAATGGACTCTCTGCCACCTTACCTAGCGTCTTACGCAAGATGAATGGCAACAGCTATGTGTTACTGAGACAGACGGATGGAGATACCACATCTCCGCTCTATTACTCCTTTACGGAGGAGCTCAACAGGATCCTGGAGAAGAGGAAGCACACGCAACTGTGTAGTAAACCTGACGAGAGCTCGGTGTGAACCATACCTACCCTGTGGCGATGTTTTCGAACTGCTGGTGTTCTCCAAAATGTTCAAGGGATTTATCATTGTCTAATACCCCTTTTTTTACTTAAACGGGATGCTAATAAGTATCTGAAGCAGCAGCTTTTATTGGAAGATACACAAAACATTGGTGTTCTTTTAAAAGGACAAGCTGCCTCTCCGTTTACATTTCAAAAGTAGAGCTTTTCACTTTCAGCAGACTGAGGAATACCCACCGGTTACAAAATAGCAAAGAACGAACACATGGAAATTCTACCTCAGCAAGTTATATCACACAGCTCTCGGATTATTTCAGCGTGCTTGTGTTCAAATCGGGGTTGGAGTTGGGGATGTATAGTTAGGGACACGCAGCAAGGGAATCTTCAAAGCAAAAGAGCCCACCTTGGGGAATCAAGTAAATGGTTCCGTTACAAACTGGTTAGAAGAGACGTTTACAAGGCAGAATTGTAAAAAAGCGACGAAATGAATTCAGAGGTTGTGCCCGGACGGAGCAAGTCGTGTGGAAACTCTAGTGCTGTTAAGCACTGAATGTCTCTGATATGTCCTTTATTTTGATAGTTTCTAATTTATGCCAACACTGACCATATCAGTAACAGCTTGTAATAATAATCATGATTAAGAAGAGCAGGGATAACAGACTTTGAATACAATGAGAAATGCACTTGATGGTACTAATTTTGTAAATAAGGCTTTTATTAATAGTTTCAGAGGGGTGGGAACCAGGGAAGATGACAGTATTAACCACTGAGATGCACTTTATGTACCGGTAGCATTTGTTTTCCCTGAGGTGCTGCTTATTCTGACAGATCTGGAGAGGATGGAATGGATTACAAGGACGGGAAGATTGCAAATTATGTGAAAGTGACAGTACGATAAAACGGTGTTGCTCTCTGAATTGAAAATGCTGCGAGAGGGAAGACTACAGTATGTGGACAGAATGAGTACCTGTATGACCCTGAAAAATGGACCACTAAACATGCTAAGTCTGGATTTGTCTGATTCGGATCTGTATGTCTCTAATAACTCAACATGCACAAGAACTGACATGATTCCTTATTGGATTCTTTAATCAGAATTCCAGTCATTAGCTGCAAGGTTTCCATGGCAACCACAGAGTAGAGGTAAAGCTGAGGCTGACCTTTTTAGATTATCCTTTTGACATGACCAATTATTTCATCACCTCTTACAGTCAGGTCTTAACAGGGATTAGCAAATTAGCGGGATGTCATGAAATTGGGCTTCTGCTGCCAGTAAATAAACTTAATTCAGTTCTAGTCGGGTCATGATGAACAATGAGTATTGTAACATGGTTAAATTGGGGGGTTTGATTATCCTTTCTCTTCCAGTAAGTCCATTAAACTGTTGTGTAAATGTTCGTCCTGGAACTGGTCCAGCTTCAGCTGCCCACACTTGCGTGCAAGAGCGTTTTGGCGTATCTCCTGCCACTTAAGGAGAGCGTAGCACCTGGTTCTGTCTGTTTAGATCAGAATATGCAGATTGCAGCGGAGCCGAATGGAGAACATTAAGGCCACATGTTTAGAACAGAGCTAAGATGAGCACTGCTGATAGTGTAGTTTGCTTTCTTCCTTAATCTTTGTGTTCAGACTCATTGTTTTTGTCTTGTTGAATGATTCTGTCTTTTTTTGTAGAGTTGGACTTATTTTTTATTCTAAAGTGCTTTAAGTTTAAGGCATAGTGCACCTATTTTTTTTTTATAATGTCAGAATTTAATTATTAACTTACCTTCATGTCTTTACAAATCTGTACAGTATGTTGTTACTTTTTCATTGGGCTCAGTCATTTTGAATTATCTTCCCTCAGTTCTTTCCATACGACAGTTCATAGTGACCAAAAAGGATGCAATACAATGAAAAATACAACACACATTTAAAATCTTCCGAAGCCAGATTCAAAATGTATCACGATGCTAAAATCTCTTGAATATTCTCATTTTAAAGCAATAAGAAATGCACTTGATTAATAGTTTGTGCGAATAAAGCACATAAGACATGTGGACCACTTTTGTGATGCCTTTATGGAGCTTTGTCATTTTTGGGGCCATTCCTGCCATTAATCTTTCATTTTTTACTCCCATCATCTCTCCATCTCTGAATCCCCCACAATTTCCATTTGACAAATGTCATTCATGTCCGTGCATACACCTCCATCATAGTCTCTAATGAGACCAGAATAGATCTGCATCCACGTCTGACCTTGACTCTCCCAGAGGGTCACAAGCTGTGATTAGATGCTTGTCTTCATGCAGCTCATATGGTCTGTGCTTGCAATGTTTACATCCCGGGAGACTTATATTCCTGCGAGAGAGGCACTCCGTCAGAATCTTCTAACATGCCAGGACAGGTTTGTGGATGAGAAATATCTCGACTGCTGCCCGCATTCAAAGTGATTTTAAAGTACACTAGAGAGAGAACGAGATTGACAGAGAAAGATCAAAAGAGAGACTGGAGATTGCATTGAAATAGATTGGGAAATGGTCATTAAGCCTTTTATCCTCATTTAGGGCAACTACACAAAGCACTCAGCAGTGCTCGTATCTGCTTCCAGATTCAAAAATGTCACGTTAATGTTGCTAAAATGCCATTGGTTCTCCTGGGTGAAGCTACTTTTCAATTCTAGGCATGAGACATTTCGGTCTGTTCATCGCATATTGCATGGCTTCAGAAAAGTTGATATAGCACAAAAAGAGTCATAAAAACACTCTTCTTTAGTCCAAATGATTGGGTAAAATATCCCTTCAAACAAAACAGAACCTTTAGCCTTTAGCCATTGTGGGTTTATTTTTTGACAGATGTCAAGAGAGTCGGATCAGCTTCTGTTTGATGCACAGTCCCAAGAAGTGAAATTAATGGATCAAGACAATATGAAATTGTCAAAATATGAGAATTTCAGACATTTCAGTCCTTACAAAACAATAGATCTCTGTGCCGTGTAATCCATGAAATATATGGAGTCATTGCTGAGGAATACGGGAGAATTGTTATCGATCGAGTGTGTTACATTGTTTTTTTGTTGTACTATTAAGCCATTTGCTATTTTCAATACAAACTTCATAATTACTTAATAAATAATTAAAGAGGTTTATGCCCTGTACAGATGACCAGAAAATACATATATTGAATTTATTGGTCCCTTCAGTCATGCATACTTTATTCCGGTACATAAAGTATAATTAAAAAATGTGTCAGTGGAAGTATTTATTTTATAGCTTTGTACAGTTTTGTGTATATTTATTAAATTAGTGTTTCAAACTGGGATTTTTTTTAAATTGTGGTTAATGGTGCATGGCTGCATATTTGCAAACATTATTTACAATTTTCGAAAAAACAAAAATAATAATAGATATAATAACACAGATGATGCTGATCATAATAATAATAAAGGAAATGTAATACCCATAGCATGTTAAAATTCCTATTACAGTATTTTCCAAAATTGTAAAAAATCGTTTCCAGTTGTACATGTGCTACAATGTTACACAATATTCCAACTAAGATTGTATGCTTCCTATTTCTTGTGTTCAGAAAATATAGTTAAATCTCCTGCAGAGCAGACCATGTCTCGAGTCACTTCAGTACACAGTTGTATGCCTCTACAGTCGTGGGTAGGTTTGTGTGTGCTGCCTCTGGAAATGCATTTAATGAAGCTGGTTAGACCTACGCCTGTCACCATGATAAAAAACAAACAAACAAAAAAAAACAGAATCATTATGGATTTGCTTAATGTTTCATTCTTGCCCTGTGTTTGTTCAGACAGTCAAAGCCCAAGGTATGAATTTAATGTGTATATTTTCCCTTTGTCCAATGGCAAAGTGTTATGTTTTGTGTTTATTTAACATTAATACTACAGGGACATGCTTGCAGGGGAGGAGGCTGAGAAGTGTGAATCCATTATGTTCAACATTGGAAACTTGTAAGTCTGACATTTGTTTTGTTTACATTTTACCTAGTCAATTCTTTTAATAAACAGTATTGAAGCTTCTGTTTGTGTCTTTTTGGATTGGTATTACGTTAAATAATTGCAACTTTGGGAAGTCTGAAATGCAGTCTGCTTTCATGAGTCAAGCATATTCACAAGGAGGTTAGCATATCTCATCTGTGTTGACATGTAAATGCCTCTTGATACATCAAACACAGCTGGAATAGGTTGTTCTGTGGTCAAGTGGTATTCACTATGACAATGTTTTCTGTTTGAGAGGTGCTTCATTGATGAGGGTAGCCACAAATCACCAGTTCATCCATTAAAAAAGGAGTAGGCTACACTCAGAAAAAAGTTATAAAAGGTGTCACTGGGGAGTTACCTTTTCAAAAGGTACACTTTTTTTTACATACATATTAGTACCTAAAAGGAACAGAAGTGTACTTTTTGAAAAGGTACTGCCCCAGTAACAGCTTTTGTACCTTTTTTTCTGAGAGAGTATTTATTGTATTATTAATACTGACTAGTGTGCTATAATCTAATCTGGTCCATACACATCCTGCATAAACAGGTATTAATCTGTCACCATCACATACCATATATTCAAAATGTTTTTATTGTTCGGACAATAGCTGTACCCAGAGCCGAGGAGGGAACGGTCACTGTGATTTTGCCCTGTAAGACAACATGTCCCCCTGGAACAACTCTTTAGTCTGAAAATTTAGTCCTAACTTATCCCTAAAATCAGAGGGAAATATGTGAATTATACTGATGTAGAAGCACCTAACATTGGTTGCAAGTCTAAAGATAAACTATAAACTTGTCCCTCAAATCTGATTGGTTGATTGAAATGTTGTTCCAGGATCAACAAAGATGTTGATCCGGGAACATGTTGTACTTGGTGAAATGACGTTCACCATAGGGATATACTGTAACAGTAACCTCTGAAAGAGCAATCATATGAATCTCTAAAGACATTCAAACACCTATGGCAGCATCATAGTAAACCATGACGTCACATGACAAAAGAAGGGTGCAGGGTTATGCTGGTTCTTATGTTGGTTATCGCCTGGTGGAATGATACAGGACAAAAGAAAGGTAGATAAGCAGTGTTTGTACGTGAGGAGTGTAGTTTTTTTTATTGCTGGAGTCTCTATGGAAAGTGTCTCATTAAGGACAGAATGCTCAAGCATAGGCCTACCTGTTTTTTTCTCGTCATCACGATGTTGCCCATCACAGTTCGGTATGGCATCAGAACCTTGTCTCCTTGCAGCAGATCTTCGTTTGTGTGTGTGATGGAGGGATTTTTGCTTCCGTTTTGACTCCTTTACACATTTTCTAAGCTCTTCACAAGTTCTCAGCTGATCAAAATACCATCATATGTAGGCTACGCACATATATTGAGCACATTCCTAGATAAGATGTCTGTTAAAAGCATCTGCTGTGTACAAACATCTGAGAAATGTCTTTAAAGCTACAACAATTTTTGTCATCAATTATCCAAAATCACCTGACCAGTGTGATATATTTCCTGCAGTTGTGTACTTACAATATCCCAAAAGCTCCCAAATATTTTTAATTTCAGAGAAATTCCAATTTTAAATAATGGCTCGTCCATGTTCACTTGTCGCCTTTCAATGACGTAATATCCGTGTTATCCCTGGTTTCCGCTCGTACTGCCGTAGTAACCATAGACCAATGGTTACTTTTGCGTCATCGAAGGGTAACGCCCCTTTTTTGGGGAAAACAAACGGATTCATCTGAGAACAGAACTCCCTCTAGATCTGCAGTGCAAAGTTTCTTGATAGCAAAAATGGCACAAACATACACTCTCTCTTTGCCGGCCGAGGACCTTGAGCGGTATTTAAAGAAGCTACTGGATATGGGGTTACAGAGGTGTCCCTTTGAAATGGTCGAAAACTGGATTAATGATCCCACGCAGTGGCCAAATATGGACTATTCAGACATCTATCTATCTCGTGGAATCACCAAAAAGTAGCCTATTTTTTTTTTGTCATTAACTCACTCACAGTATGACAAACTAGACGATGAGGCCATGAGGGATGTTCCATTGTGGCGGTTTGTATTTTGGTGAAGAAATGACTTTTTTTTATTTTATTATTATTATTATTTTTCACAAAGAAACTTCACAAAGTTTCTCTGGTAAAATTTTTCGTGGAAATTTTATAACCGAATAAATCTTTCTCGGGCAGTTCAGAAGTTTTGCAAGTGAATTCAGAATAGAGATATAATTTGTTAGGATCATATAGAGCAACGCTACATATTTTGCCGTACAATGTAAACCTTTAAAGTAGACACAAGCAGAAACCAGCCAAGTTCACTTTAGTCCTAGCCTGTGCCACTATTTCAACAGTAAAATCAGTTAACAGCCAAGGTAGCGTGCCTAGTGAGAGCTAATCACGTAGCTGCTAGCAGCTTCGTCTTTCTAACTAGTATAGCTAAGGTTAGTCAACAACAAAACTATGTCAATAGCTTAAATCAAGTTAAATATGATCCAAGTGACATGGCCTCATCGTCTTGTTTGCCATACTGTGAGTGTGTTAATGACTGAATATGAGTGTGTAGATGTCTGAATAGTCCATATTTGGCCACTGCGTGGGGTCATTAAAGTTAATCCAGTTTTCGACCATTTCAAAGGGACACCTCTCTAACCCCTAGTAGCTTCTTTAAATACCATTCACGGTCCTTGGCCGGCAAAGAGAGAGTGTATGTTTGTGCCATTTTTGCTAGTATCAAGACAGTATTGCAGATCTAGAGCGAGTTCTGTTCTCAGATGAATCCGTTTGTTTTCCCCCAAAAAGGGGCGTTGCCCTTCGATGACGCAAAAGTAGCGTTGGTCTATGCCATGGCGACAGACGTGGACAACTGCGTTACGTCTAGCGGCACGCTCACGCTATTGCTGTTTTGTTAAAACAATATGGACCATGGCAAGCAGACTTTGGGACAAAAGGAGAACTAAAACGAGGACCAATATCAGCGTGGCGTTTTCGAGATGCCGAGAGCTCCTCGTCCGTGTCGGGGCGTGTCTAGGGGGAGGCTGGGGGAGGCAGTGCCTCCCCTAGGATAAGCCCTGCCTCCCCTGAGAAATTATCTGTCCATCTGATGATAAATTAAGATAAAAGTGGATTGTTTTGTGCATATTTTCCCATCGCTAGCGGAAGGGTCTGACCCAACAAAAATCCAGTTTGGCGCTGTTTGACAGTGTGCGCGTGCTTCGGACGTATACGCACTCAGAAAAAGTGCATAATAATGTGAGAACAGAACCCCAATGAAATGTTTACCTGTCAAAGCTTTAAAGCACGAGCAAATAATGAACTTTTGTGATTGCGAATAAGTGCAGTGTCCTGTGAGTTTAACTCTACCGCTGCATTAACATGTGATGTGAATGTACGTCGAGTATTGGGACTGCAGCTGATAGAATGTGCGCTGTAGCACGATACTATCATAATATACTATATCATATTTTAGTTTCCATGCGCTTAATGTGTTTCCACAACAATGTTAGTGAGTAAATCTACTGAAATGGCCAAATGATGAATGAGAGAAAGCCGTGTGCAGTGCGTATGCTATATATAGAATATATTTAGTTGCTCAAGCAAGTGGTAAAATATTTAACCATGTATTTATTAAAATCTGATTCGCAAACATTTTAAATCAAAACTTAAAATTGACAAAAACAGCAGACTCATACCTTTCCTTTTGCATTTAAATTTTAATACAATAAATCCTGCATTTCACAAAGAACTTGTTTTTCCACCTCCACGAATGAGACTAGTATCGTTCATTATGTCGCCTTGTTGAGGTAAATTGTAGTCTTCCTTGCTTTACCCCGGTCTTAAAGTAAAAAGATGACTGTGAAAAATATAAGTATGCAATTAAATACATTTATCTAAGTCTATTTTGACTATAGATCTCAAAACTCCTCCAGTAGCCCCTTAAATAAAAAACGAACAGTCCTAACCAGAACGTTCATTAATTTTTTTTAACCTATTGCTTTTCTATTGGCCGTTATTGGGTGTGTGTCAGTCTGCTGCCGGATCACTTTAACAACCAGAGAGCGCAGCAGTCACAGTCACTCTGCACACAGACGATATATAGATTTTGAATCTGTTGGCAGCTCGTGTTAAAAGTCTCACTGATCACAACTTTGTTCTTTTCTCATTTAATGCTAGTGTGTACTTATAAGCTTTTCCTGAAATTCTTGTGGTTGAACAGTTAAGTTTTGTTTGCACTTTTTTTTGTCATTTTAGCAGGCTATTAATTTGTTGGGTAGCTCAGGCTGCTTAGCTAGCTGCTAGTCACTCACTTAAGTTGCTAGTCTCTAGTCACTGAAGTTGGCACTGACTGACTGAAGTCAATGAAGTAGGCTTTTGAATTTAATAATTAGACCAGTTTTTATTAAACATAAAAAATGCATAAGTGGCTCATTAAAAAACAGGCACCTTGTCCTTCGCCCTCCATACAAGCTGTCTCTGTTGAGCTCAGCTCACCTGCTAGCAACAGTGAACATGCTGCCTTTGACAAGCCCAGTACCTCTGCTTCCGACACCGAGGAGAGCCTTGTTGCATCCACAACGGTAAATCCTCCAAACGCATGTCCTCCACAAAATCCACATGCACCATCCTCCAGCTCTGCATCTGTGTCGGAGCCAGCAACATTCTGCCCTCCCCAAAACAGACAATCCTCCTCCAGCTCTAGCGTGTCTGTTCCCCCTGACTTAGATTTGTATAGCCCATCCCAGCCCAAGCTAAGTAGCTATCCTAAGCGCCCATTTGGACAGGCTCTCAGGTGTTTCAATGCGGGCTGGTATCAGTCTCGACCATGGCTCGAATATTCTCTCTTACGTGATGCCAGCTTTTGCTTTCCCTGCCGTAAATTTAGTGTCTCCAATTCAGAAAGAGATGACGCATTCACAAAAGTAGGCTACACCAATTGGAAAAAAGCGCTGATAAAAAACAGTGGTTTTCAGAAACATGCCTCCGGCACTGCGCATGTCAGAGCCATGTCTGCGTGGCAGGAATACCAGTGCCGGACAGAGACCGATAATACCATTGTTCACCAGCTTGGTCAAACTCACATAGAAAAAAACAGATATTATGTAAAAAGTATTGGGGAAGTTATTCAGTTTCTGGCGGTTAATGAACTTGCTCTACGTGGGCACCATCACGGGGGTGGGGATGAGGAAGGTCTTTTAATTCGGCTATTTGATTACACCCTCCAAAAAGACCCTAAACTCGCAGAGATTGCAAAAAGCATTCCCGAAAACGCGAAATACACGTCCAATTTGATTCAGAACGAGATAATTCAAACTCTTGCCAAAATGGTACTAAAAGACATCCAGACCAAATATGAGGAGGCTGACTCTCCTGGCCTATGTATTAAAAGTGATGGTACCAGGGATCGGTGTAACATTAAGAATTTGTCAGTCATCATTAGATTTGTCCGCAACTCAATCCCAAAGGAAAACCTAATCGGCCTCATTGAATTGAATAAGCTTGATGCTGAGTATGTGTGTGACCAAATTCTGTCTAATCTGTCTGACCTTGGTTACAATGGTGACAATTTAGTGTTTCAGTGTTATGATGGTGCTTCTGTCATGTCAGGAGTGAGGGGCGGTGTGCAGGCTTTGCTGCAAAACAAAGTGGGTAAAGATATCCCATATGTGCACTGCTACAACCACCAACTCCATTTGGCAGTGGTACATGCAATGCATGCAGAACCTGTGGCAAAGAAGTTCTTTGACTGGTCCAGTTCACTAAACACATTTTGTCACAGACATTATGTTTCAAATAGATACAGTACACCCACACTGAAAAGACTATTAGAAATTCGCTGGACCAGTCATTATGATGTCACCAAGTCTATTGTTCACAATGAGGATGTCATCAGGAGGCTTCTGTCTGAGATAGCAGAGGATGACAGTGCTCCATTTGACATTAACACAGAGGCATGTGGTCTTTTGACCCAGCTTAACAGACAGAACTTCTTTGACACTGGCAAATTTCTTCTGCATGTGCTTGGTGCGCTGAAGCCAGCCAATTCAATTCTGCAGTCCCAAACAGTGGATTTGTGCACTGCAGGGGAAGTGGTGACAGCTTCCCTGGGCACACTGAAGGAGATGCGATGCGACTCATTCTGGGAGGAGCATTTCTCTCAGTGTGGAAGTAGGCCTACCAACCCACCTAAAAGAAGACGGATAGTTAATTCACAACTTGTCAGTAGTGTTATCTTGTCTACAATAGGGCATGGTGGTGACTCTGATGACCAAACTGCTCCTAATCAGACTTTTAAAAGGGCTATGTTCAACATCCTTGATAGGGCTATTGTGGAGATGGAGACGAGATTCTCTCAAAGAAATGTTGATTTAATGAGGGCAACATCATTTCTCCTACCAAAATCAGCGTCTTTCCTTGACCCTTCTCTCCTGAAGCCACTTCAAGTGCTTGCAGGCACAGAGCAAAATAGTATGACCTTGCAAAATGAAATTGCTGTGGCAAAAGCAATGTTGCTCAATAAACTGTCCACTGATGCTAACCTTTCTGCAGTATGCAAGTCCATTCAGCAGTACAAAGAGGCCTTCCCCATTTTGCATAAGCTGTATGTCACAGAACTCATCATAGGTGTGTCCTCAGCTGCATGTGAAAGTTCTTTTTCTACCTTGAGCCGCATTCTCACCCCTCTCCGAAGATCAATGCTGCATTCAAGGAAGAGAGATTTGGTCATTTTGGCACACGAAAAGAAAATCACAAAAGGTCTGGACATGAATCGATTTGTTTCTGAATTTGCCAAGACTAGCCGCAGACTGGTCCTGTAGATAGGATACACTGGATGTATCAGGGACCTGATTAAATCCATGAATAAGTACCACTAAAAAAAAAAAAAAATAAAAAAAAATATATATATATATATATATTTATATATATATATATATATATATATATATATATATATATATATATATATATATATATGTGTGTGTAAAAAAAAAGGTTATGTTGCCTCTGCTAATCATATCATAATTTCAATTCTTATAGTTTCACAAAAAATAGCTTTTATTTCAACTCTCTAGGTCTCCTGACCCCCTGCATGTAGCCTAATATGTTTCCTTTTATCTAGGCCTACATTTTTACATTTATTCATTTAGCAGACACTTTTATCCAAAGCCACCAGAGAATAACATTCAAATACTGTTCTCATACTGTTCAAATGAGCATATCAAAATTGTTTACCTGGGGCCGCATTCACAAAGAATCTTATAAGAGGCTACAAGTAGCTCCTAACTGGCGAAACTCCTAAAAATAATGGGCGTGTGACTCATAACTTTAGACTCCTAATGTGTTTTACTAAGAGTACTTCACGAAACATTTAAGCCCTAAAAGTAGCACCTACGTCTGGGACAGTTTAGAAGAAGAAACAAATTAATTTACCTCTTGTCTACAAGCGTGACTTCAGATTCATTTAAAAAAACTCTCATCCTTCTCGGTAGCCTACTCGTGTAGCATGTCTTCTCACAAGCAAACACAGGCAATCACCGTGATCTGATATATATGAATCTGTCAATAATAATAATATCATCATCATATTATTAATGTTGACCTGGTTTGATTAACTTTTATGTGATAGCCCTATAGTCTAATAGGGGCCCTGTGCCTATCTCTGGGTTCCTGGCTTAGAAAAAGATCTGCACTAAAACAGATTGTGTGTAGTATAGCTTAATTTTGCGCCGATTTTTTCAATTGTTTATGTTGCCCCCCCCCCAAACAAGCCAAATGCCCCCCCAAACATGACATCCTGGTACCCCCTCTGGTCCTTGACAAAACTTCGACTTGACAGAGACGCCACTCTTAGACATGTGAGCAAATGTGCATAATACTAATCAATGTTATATAGCTCAACATGATGAAATGTTAGAATATGATGCTATTCTAATGTTGTTCTAGCTTACTGCTATACAGACAAACTAACATATAGAATAACATTATAACTTTCAACACACTCAAATGCAGTTTAGTGTGATAGTGCAGATCAAGTGAAACAGCGCTGCCTTACCTCACAAGTTTCATACGTCTAATAAACTGACCTGTGTGAGTATTAATTCAGCACTTGCTGGTAGTTCGGTAGAATGAAATGTCCTTCTTTATATCCGCGGGACTTGTGTGTGACGCTGATATCTGTCTCTCATTAACAATCGCGCCCTGCTTCATACCACAGTCATTTTAAAAACATAAATGTATTTACGACTCATCCATAAACATTATTAGGTCCATCAGCATGACGACGAGTTCCATAATTCTGCTTATAAATGAGTCATCAACCTAAGCCTTTGTTATTGTAAGAGGTTATAGTGACCCCTAGCTGCGAAAAAAAATGACATTGTAGCTTTAAGATGTCAGTTTTACATTCTAAATCATGAACATCTTAAATACATTTTCTAAATGTCTTTAACATCTTACAGGAAATGTCCTACGTATTGCAGATAAGCAAACAGTCTAAAAGATATGTCTTCCAGATGTAAACACGCACATCAAATAGTCTACATCTCTGAGATGTATGTGTGATAGCCCAGCACACAGCATTGTTTTGGATGTTCGGTAAGTTCCGTCGCGAAATATACATCATAAAAGCTGACCAATCAGGTTGTGAACAAATCCCGACCCTATGCCTTTAGGTTCAATGCCGAAATTACAATGTGAACGCGCATGAAAAACTGTAAATGTGACCATATTTTGTCAAGGCTCAAATTCTTAAACATAAATTTGATTATAGATTACGAGGGCAAATGAATTACAAAATAAGAATTGTCAATTTTTATTTCATGGCGACTTTAAATACTTAAAGTAGGCCTATTTATAAGTTGGACAATAGGCCTTCATTAATACATTATACAATACCATCTTAATAAATAACACTAAAATGTATTAATCTCTGACAAATTTAGTGAGTCACTGCTTCTGGAGATTCTGGACTAAAAACAACAGATAGACCTGCATTTCTTCCCAGTCACATTCATATATAATCTGTCCATATTGAATTATGATAAGGCAAGCAAAATGAGTCAAAACAACATCACCCGTGACTCATGCCCTTCTGCATTCTTTACTTTATTTGCTATTATGTCAGTTGTTTATGACTCACTGTAGTGATCAGCATCTCATTTGCGCGCGCGCGTGTGTGTGTGTGTGTGTGTGTGTGTGTGTGTGTGTGTGTGTGTGTGTGTGTGTGTGATAAAGGTTAAAGTGCAGTGATCCATGGTGGAGAGTCTCGAGAATGTATTCGATCAGCCCGCTGCACTCACCACACCTGCTCAGCGCTAGAATTACCCGTTCAGCTGCACTTTAGGTTTCACTGACTAATAATGTGTTTGAAGGTTCAAGCTGGGCTGTGTAGGAGAATTCCAGGTAACCTCAACTGAGACCGGCAAAACATACTCTGAAGGAACCCAACGTACTTCTACTGTGCGTGTGCTAGTAGTTACCAAGCAACAAAAGATTGATTTAAATTTGTACCCTGGTAGGTACTGCTGTGAACTGTGAGTGGAGAATTGCAGGAAAATACTACTTTATACTCTATGCTGGTACTGGTGGAAGCTATAGGGCAGAAACAATTATCTAGTTTATAAAGGTTCCTAGGCTATATAACTTTAGGATTTAATTCACCTAATAATTTATTTTCATGGCTTATGTCATGTCTGTAAAGATATTAATTTTCTGTTACCATAGGCAAAAAAGGGACAATAACAAATTATAGATAGTAAGATATTGTCCTTTATAACATGTTCTTTCCTTCCCTTTGTTTCTGTCTCAGATGTGTGTTTGTTTGTTTTTGCAGGCAACACCCTGAACCAGAGGAACAGGCTTTTCCCATTGCAGTAGCCTATATAATTTTTCACATCACATGTTTTTTTGTTGTTGTTGTTTTCTTTTAACATAATTTAAAACCATGTACTTGCTCTTCCTTTTTCACATTTGTTTTGACACTGCATGGTGCTTGACAAGAAGAATCTGTTACTCCTCAGAATATGATAGACAAGATCCTATTACAGTTGCCTTTTAGACGATGCCTGATAATATAAAGGGGAAAGTAGGCTATGAAGGTCTAGTGTCTTTGCTTTCAAATCTCAAAAACATAAAAACTCATATAGGCTACATTGGGTTATACATACAGGTCCTTCTCAAAAAATTAGCATATTGTGATAAAGTTCATTATTTTCCATAATGTAATGATAAAATTAAACTTTCATATATTTTAGATTCATTGCACACCAACTGAAATATTTCAGGTCTTTTATTGTTTTAATACTGATGATTTTGGCATACAGTTCATGAAAACCCAAAATTCCTGTCTCAAAAAATTAGCATATCATGAAAAGGGTCTCTAAACGAGCTATTAACCTAATCATCTGAATCAACTAATTAACTCTAAACACCTGTAAAAGATTCCTGAGGCTTTTAAAAACTCCCAGCCTGTTTCATTACTCAAAACCGCAATCATGGGTAAGACTGCCGACCTGACTGCTGTCCAGAAGGCCATCATTGACATCCTCAAGCAAGAGGGTAAGACACAGAAAGAAATTTCTGAACAAATAGGCTGTTCCCAGAGTGCTGTATCAAGGCACCTCAGTGGGAAGTCTGTGGGAAGGAAAAAGTGTGGCAAAAAACGCTGCACAACGAGAAGAGGTGACCGGACCCTGAGGAAGATTGTGGAGAAGGACCGATTCCAGACCTTGGGGGACCTGCGGAAGCAGTGGACTGAGTCTGGAGTAGAAACATCCAGAGCCACCGTGCAGAGGCGTGTGCAGGAAATGGGCTACAGGTGCCGCATTCCCCAGGTCAAGCCACTTTTGAACCAGAAACAGCGGCAGAAGCGCCTGACCTGTGCTACAGAGAAGCAGCACTGGACTGTTGCTCAGTTTTGCATGTCATTCGGAAATCAAGGTGCCAGAGTCTGGAGGAAGACTGGGGAGAAGGAAATGCCAAAATGCCTGAAGTCCAGTGTCAAGTACCCACAGTCAGTGATGGTCTGGGGTGCCATGTCAGCTGCTGGTGTTGGTCCACTGTGTTTTATCAAGGGCAGGGTCAATGCAGCTAGCTATCAGGAGATTTTGGAGCACTTCATGCTTCCATCTGCTGAAAAGCTTTATGGAGATGAAGATTTCATTTTTCAGCACAACCTGGCACCTGCTCACAGTGCCAAAACCACTGGTAAATGGTTTACTGACCATGGTATTACTGTGCTCAATCGGCCTGCCAACTCTCCTGACCTGAACCCCATAGAGAATCTGTGGGATATTGTGAGGAGAAAGTTGAGAGACGCAAGACCCAACACTCTGGATGAGCTTAAGGCCGCTATCGAAGCATCCTGGGCCTCCATAACACCTCAGCAGTGCCACAGGCTGATTGCCTCCATGCCACGCTGCATTGAAGCAGTCATTTCTGCAAAAGGATTCCCGACCAAGTATTGACTATTGAGTGCATAACTGAACATAATTATTTGAAGGTTGACTTTTTTTTTTGTATTAAAAACACTTCTTTTATTGGTCGGATGAAATATGCTAATTTTTTGAGACAGGAATTTTGGGTTTTCATGAGCTGTATGCCAAAATCATCAGTATTAAAACAATAAAAGACCTGAAATATTTCAGTTGGTGTGCAATGAATCTAAAATATATGAAAGTTTAATTTTTATCATTACATTATGAAAAATAATGAACTTTATCACAATATGCAAATTTTTTGAGAAGGACCTGTATTTGATCTCATTTCTAGTCTCTCGCTCTCTGATCGTTTTATGGTCGTTTTGCGCCATCTAGTGAATAATCATGTAAAATACAAGCACTGCACAACACGAGCTTAGAGAATGCATCATATCTGAGTGGGTATAGGGTATATGAGTGACGTGTTTGTTATTAATATTATAAGCATTACTAACCTTTCTCTTTTTTTAAAGAAATGCTTCTGGTTATTGATAAAATGTCATGTAATTTGTGCAAAAAAATTAATTATGACATAGTTATCAATTCAAACCCTTGGGCTAAATTATTTCAACCCTATCACATTAAGTTTGGCATATAAAATTTATCAAAAATAAATTCTGGTATTATTAATCAGTTTAAGTTGTTATATTAATAGCATTACAATTGGAAAAATATTAATAACCCTTTACGTTTTCTTCCATTACCCAGTTGAACTATTGAGCTCGCAAGGCCAATATGAGCATAAACATAATGGAATAGTGAAAACCAAGTCGCTTTCTCTCAAATATGGTGTCAGAAATATCAAACTTTAATTTGTAAAGGCAAAAAAAGACAGCATAACGAGGATTGGAAGAACAAAGACTGCATTATCCAAGGAAATACGCAAAGAATTTTAGAAAAAACAAACATTGAAAATAGAATTCTTTAATATGTGGAAATGAAAAATTAAATGGAGATGAATCTGGACATGCAATTCTGTTGAAATCCAAATAACAAATGATGATTAAAAATGATTGACAGCAGATTCATGTTTTGCAATGTATACTTATTAAAGTCAGTATGATATAGAAGTTGCAATAGTCTTTTCTTCCGTATATCCAAGTGAAACGGCTTCTCAAACAAGGAAAAATGAAGTGCAGGACTTGATTTGTCCATGAGGATTTGATTTGATCATTGGATGGTTGTGGTTTGGTATTGATGTGTTTTCATGTGAGTGACAGATTGTCCCACTTTCCCACCGCCAGTAAACATGTCATCAGAGTAGAAGAGATGTCACTGCAAAAGGGAGAAGTTATTTTGATTATAGATTACAAGGGCACATGAATAAAAAAACAAGAATAGTCCATTTTTATTACATGGTGACTTAAAATACTTAAAGTAGACCTATTTATAAGTTGTGATTTATGAGTGATTTGTCTCAGAAAATTATTAATCTCCCCAGTGCTTATTTAAATTAGGCCTAGATGGACAAATGTTATATACTTCCATTTGTGTGACTCAATACCCTGAGGCTGAATGCTTGCCTGGAAAACTGCAGTTTTCTTGACAAAGCGAGTTACTTGTTTTCTTCAGATTCACTTGCTGTGTGAATTCAATCAAGCATCATAAACGGGAGATAAATTAGATTTAAAGTGGTGTTTAGAATGTGTTGTGTCTGTGAGGTAAACATTGAAATGAAAAAAAAAGTCAGTATGCCATTTACTCCAGATGTGTGAAGACAGCTGCAACACTCATCCCTTTACATCCCTGTGATCTATATTCAGTGTCATTCTCTCCAGAGAGATCACACACAGCAGCTCTCAGCAGAAGCTACTCTTTGAGTTCTGACCGCAAATTAAGTTAACTCTAATTGAGTTAGATGATCCTGCTGCAGAAAAATCCAGGATTAGAGATTATCTCACAGAGAGTTTATCTCTCAGAGGATGTTCCGGAGGGAATTGACCCAGTTAACAATACAGGCGCACTGTGTGCCAGTGGAAGCAGATGGCAGTGTGTCGCATACTCAACTGTATCAACCTGTAACAGTGCTGTCCTCAAATAAAATTCACGCAACATTACTAGAGACCAGTTCAGAGTCAAATATACTGACACCTTCTGGCTGGGCGGTGCTTGTGTTTAGGTGCTTGACTGCTAGCCTACCTGTGAAACCTATATAAATGTACACCATCGTTCAAAAGTTTTGGGGTCAGTAGTCTGCTATTTATTTATTTTTAAAGAAATTAATGTTTTTTATTAAGAATGGATTTATTCATTTGATCAAAAGTGACAATTTACATTTATAATGTTACAAAAGATTTCTATTTTAAAATAAATGCTTATTCTGAACTTTCTATTCATCTAAGAATCCTGACAAACATTAAGCAGCACAACTGTTTTCAACATTGATAATAATAAGAAATGCTTCTTGAGCACCAAATCAGCAAGTCTGAAGAAGGATCATGTGACTGAAGACTGGAGTAATGGCTGCTGAAAATTCAGATTTAATAGTAATATTTCACAATGTTCTTGATCAAATAAAGGCTGCCTTAATTAGCATAATGTGTTATAAAGGTATGGTCAAAATGGATGTTGCAGTGCTTTATATGTTTTCATAAGTGTAAACAAAGTTAAAATAAATTATAATATTCAAAGATTTGTTGTTACACATGAAATTGATTGTTTATGTGTTTTAACACATTATTGTGTACATTTGAAGTATTAATGTATTATAAGTGTGGGTACAATTATTCATGAGATAATGTAATGTATTACAAGACTATTTTTATTTTATATTTATTTAATATTAAGATTATTTTTTTATAATGCATCATATACAGGCTTGAATTAAACTGTTACCACTATTTTTGAATGTTAATATGATCATATATGCAGCTAAAAATGCATATAGTTGAATAAACACTGGGTTACATTTGTTGCTGTTCAAGAGCTCCAGTCCCAGATCAGATAAACTGGCTGCTGTTTCCTCCTGTCCACTCAATGAACCATGTTATCTGAAACATCAGCAGTTTTCAGTAAACATAGAAACGGTGCTTTGAACATTCTGATTTAAAGGTGCAATTGTAAACTACTGCTGCAATGACCTTTGTAAAATGGTACAGACACATTGACTCTCTGGATGTTTTATTTTAATTTTCTTTGTTTCTATACGCTTAAGAAATTTGAGAAACTTGTTTTATGATCTGAGACACAAGATGTCTGTCTCCAGCAGAGAGGTTTTCTTTTCTTTGTGCGTCATTCTGAACTGAAGCAGGGCCTCAATAATGACACAGTGAGGAATCTGAACCCCACATCTGCTGGAAGCTCAGGCAAGGGGAATTATGGGAACCATTATGAAGAGTGGGTATAGAATAGGAATGACTGCATGTTTTGTGTTTCCTCATGGACTGTCAGCAAGACAAAATATATTCTTACTCGTGATTTGGGGTCCTGTCCATATACCAGAAGAGAAATACTGTTAAAGAGATCCCCCCTCCCCCTTTTTTTGTTTTAGTCATTCACCCAATGTCCATCATGAACAAACAATCAAATTAGAATCACATTGAAAAGAATTTTGACATCAAAGCCCCCTCCATGTATACCCGCCCTAAGATATTTAGTTCCTTCATGCCGGAATTATGCGAAAACTGCTTGTTTTCAAACTTTTTTAATAAAATTATATTAAATTACATTTTGTACGGGACTTTTTTCAGAACGGGACTTGCTACTACCTATACATGCACGACATGCTGCTGTGAGCAAGTAAGAGATGCTGCTGCTGTACAATATAGCATACATGAATTACCTGAAGCAGATCTATACAGGTTGAGCTGGGCAAGATGGAGGGTTTCTGAAACTGTGCTGCATGCTTGCGAATTGCTACGCAGACGCTGACCAAGTATTTGAAGGTATAGCAACGAGCTCATTGGCTGCTGATACAGCAGGAACCAATTAGCTGTGCCCTGTAGAGAACGATGTGATGTGTGAAAAAGAGTTTAGGACCTATAAGCTTGCACCATCTAGAGTTTCATGACAGAACTTTGCATTTATTTAGGGAAAATAAAAATAAACATTATTTCGGTTGATTTTATGTTTTTTAAAATATTTTTTAATTTAGATGAGATATTAAAGTCCTATGGGAAAATACCATAAAGTGAACACAGCGAAGTGCAATGGATTTTTAATGCTGCAGTTATCCAGCCTGAAGATGTTTATATCTCAGTATTTCCACATGTCTCGTAACCGTACGAATGAAAGCAAGTGAAGGAAAGGGTTTGTTTTTGTTCCTGATGAAAGCCCTCTGGAGAGAGATGAAGGGGTGGATAATAGGAAGAAAAGGACAGAGTGAACAGCTGCATGTACCGAAGTGTTCTTGGAGTTTTCTTCCCATGTGGATGTACAAATGCCAGGGATGACAAACGCACAGCTGTTGAGGTGGTTAAACTCAGTTCTCATCCTGAATATATGAATGTGAGCGCAGCCACGCATATGTAAACTTATAAACAAATAACTATGTTAACACATAAGCTCTGGTTGTGTTTTCGGTTCACTGCACATTCCTCTTTTTCAGAAACAGCCCACCCCTCCACATCTTCAGCTACAAACATGAAACACTGAGATAGGTCCTAAATCAGGAACATAAGAACATTTTGAGTTAACCACTCTGACATTGCTCAACAGCTTTTAATGCTTTTCCCTTTGGTAATTACATAAGGATCTAGTGAGAAAAAAAGTGTGATATACTATATATTAACACTTATTATCTATCTATCTATCTATCTATCTATCTATCTATCTATCTATCTATCTATCTATCTATCTATCTATCTATCTATCTATCTATCTATCTATCTATCTATCTATCTATCTATCTATCTATCTATCTATGTAAACCTTGCTACTTTATAGGATAATTTGGACTAGTCACAGCACTTGCACTAATTGTTGTCCTAATGTTGGTTTTATTCTATTGCTCTCCTCATTTGTAAGTCAATTTGGATAAAAGCACCTGCTAAATGATTAAATGTAAATGTTAATGTATATAAAATGTATCCATAAACTGTAACACTTTATAATAACGTCCTATTAGTTAAAGGTAGGCTACACTAGCTTTTTTTGTTCCAAATTTAAATAATGAGACAATACATCATCAATCCTTCTTCCAAAATGTGTATTTGTCTGAACCTGGTTCACTATGGTACGCCTGTCATAAGTGTTTACTGTATATATTTTAGAACTGTCGTAAGGTTTTCACAAGATGTGTACATTTGTTATCTAACGTTAATAAACATACAACAGTTTATTGTTCTCATTATATATATTAACATATACAACGTTTGGTTTTAATCCTATATTAATATGTTGAAAATTAATTGAACTAATATTAAGCAATGCTTTATAAGTATTTTCATTGTTAGTTCATGTTAACTAATGTATTCAACTAACTAACGTTAACAAATGGAACCTTATTTTAAAATGTTACATATAAGAATTATATTTTGTCTTCTATTTAACTAATTTTGTCTTTATTTTTTCCTAACGTTTTCATTCATTGAACTTCCTAGATGACTTTTATACATTCTGTCATTTTCTCAAGACATTCATTCATTTTGCTTCACAAGGCAATGCTTAAGGAAGGGTCAGTAAGCTATGGGATAAGCTTCAGTCTTAGACCCACATTTCTCCATACTCCATTTACACCAATTATGTCCTTTTTCATCCTTCTTAACTCTGATGCTGAATTAATTCTGTTGAAAATCCTGTATAATTTGAAAATATGAGTGTGCTGTGCTGACGTGGCTGGACAGTGCTTACAGTAGATTAGAGATTGAAATGTGCTCCATAATTTCCATGCTTCTCCCACAAAGAGTGTAACATGCTGTATTTCTACAATACAATCGTTATTTAATCAACATGTCTTGCAGTTAATTTAATTAATTTAAATCAATTGGCGGACCTATAAACAACAAATGATGCAAATGCAATTGGAAAGCAAAATCTTTGTTAGATTTGCTGATAATTGTAAATAATAGCATGCAAACAACACATTAGTATACTATGTTTGAAGTTGTACTTTATGTGTGTGTGTTGTGTCTAATAAGCATATGCAGCAGTTTTACAGTTAAGCAGTGTTTCTTTAAATGCATAGTGCCTAAAATAGTCTGCATTCTTTGTTGCTGGATATAGCGCACGTGGATGTTCTCCATGGGAGTTTCAGCCGTTCCACATTAAGAGGAGCCCTTTACTTCTATTCCTGTCTTTTGTTCATTTGTCATTCACCAAACTTTCTAAGCAAGTCCAAGCTTATACTTTATTCATTCATTCATACATACACTCTTTAGTTACAGAAGAATAGCTTTGCTCTTTTTTTGTATTTGCTGTAAAGGTGAATTTTAGCAAAATTATATATTTTTTCCTATACACTACACACATGATGCTTGTAAAATGTTCATTTTCTATACATGACTGATAATATCTAACCAGTATCCAACCAAAGACATACTTTAAGTAAGTATCCACTTTTAATTTTACTATTTAAGCATACAATTTTCTTAAATTTCTTTCGCTTTGCTTCAGGAATAGCCTGATGAAATCAGGAGATAGAATGTATCATAGTAAGTAAAAAATGAGTTGAATACGATGTAATTCATCTCCAGGACATGCCAGATGTCCAACTGAATTATTATTATTATTATTATTTACATGTCTAAATAGGGTGAATTGCCCTAATGTGGGACACTGCCTAATGTGGGACACCTAAGGTCTAGTGTTTGTAGGTCCCCCATAAATACATGAATGACAGTGAAACTGGGTTAGACAAAGCTTTGGTGTCATGTGATCAAAATCACATGACCTATCAAATGTCCAATCATATTTGAGGGTGGAGCAATCATCACACAGGAGACACCTTGTGTGAAAACCATATGAAGGTTAATGACATAGAGTTTTAACAAATTTGATGTTAAGGAGTTAAATAGATTTTAAACTAAGCGATCCTGCTACTTTTTAGCCTAATATACTTATGAAATGTTTGTCCATCAAAAAATAGTGTAACTGTATGTGTATAAACTATATATTTTATATTTTTATCAAATTTCCTAGTGTCCCACATTAGGAAATGTGGTTTCCAAATCCAGGACAGCATGGTCAGCCTAATGTGGGACAGTACTTCAATGAGTCAAAAATGTGTGGTGGGGCATGGTTAAATTTTTTTTGTTTTAATTTTAATACAAATATTAATAATGTTTATATTAGACAAATCTTAACTAAAGAAAAAAAAGGTTTCACCTAAGGCATTGATGAAATGGAAACAGGATTTTCATTACCTTTTTTCAGATTCTGTGGTCATATGAATAAATATGTAATTCCTAATAAATAAGTCAGAGAAACTCACTTTAAAATAATAAATAGATATTATCTATGTAATGATTTTATCCGTAAGTTTAATGAAGTGGTTTCTCCATTATGCTGTTTTTGTAAAGAGGAAACAAAATGTTTTTGTACTTTTATTTTTTAGGTTGTACAAATTATTTTGGTCCAAAGTTTCTCTGTTTATTTGTTAGGTGTTTTAGAAATTCATCACTATAACTGATATAATGGTCTTGTTTATGGATTGTGATACTGGTTTACTGGAAATGGATAATATAACTAAAAATTTTATTTTACATGTTTCATCCATTCATAACCAAGAAAATGACTAACTAAGATTTAAAAAAGAATCTAAAATAAAATAAGATTATACTATTCTACATGTATCAATGTGATTTTTGGTCTTTTATCATAGATTTTTCAGTGTCCCACATTAGGAAGCTGCAGATTTTCTCAGACAACTTGCAATAAGAGCACTAATATGTCTATAATTTCTCTTATGAATGGGTTATCTGAATTTTCTCTTTTGATTTGATTAGGACACATACTGGGGTTTTTAAAAATGTATTGGGTGTGGATATAATGTTTTGGTTACACATCGCAATATGTCACAGAAGTCTGAAGTGCAAAAAATGTCCCACATTAGGGCAATTCACCCTAGTTGTTTTTCTTGGAAATGTAATTAATATAGTATTCTCCAAGTATTCTGTTCTATATACTTAAGTTCAAATTGCCCAAAGTAATGAAGTACACAAAATACTTTACAGCAGTAATTTACCACACTACAAAATACAGAACTCCTGATGTTGACACAGTCTGTCCTGAAGCAACGTTCAAACTTACTTTTAAACTGTGTGGGACAGCTTGGATGGGCCCTCATGGCCTAAGTACTAAAGCGGAAGGACAGGGAGGTGAAACAGAGGGAGGAAACACTAAAAACAGATGCTCCCATGCCTCTAACCCGTCTCCTCTCATCAGTGCATTGAAGGATCAGTGCACTTACTCCAGTGCTGCTGTAGGCACCGCACCATCATGTGAAGCTTATATCCTTGAATGAATGACATCCCTAAATGGATTCAAATTACCCTTTACCCAAGAGGCAGCATTTTTTAATATACAGTTTAATATACAATATAACACTTACCGTTGCAACACAAAAAAAAGCGTTTTTTTTTTTTTTTTGGACAGCCACATGCCGAGAAGAAAGAACAAAATCTGCTGTAAGTCCTCCATCGTTGTTTACTGTGTTGCTTTCATCTTTGTGCGAGAATGACGGGATACATCACGCCTATCAACTGTTGGCGGTGGAAACAGCCGGATCAGGGTTTACCATCCCAAATAGTAGGCTACTGTACTATACTGTACTGTACCGCTCGGTGGAAAACAGCCATTGGTTTGTTTCTATTTAGTTTCCTTTTTCCTAGTTCCCGCCAGTCTTTAGTTACTATGGTAACTGAGTTGATTGTGTCATTATGTTAAGGTGTGCTTCATTAATTACTTTGTTTGCTCTGTGTATTTAAGTTCCCCTTGTTTCATTTCAGTTTGTCCAATCTCGTCAGTACATACATGGATGTTACCCTTGTGTTTGGATTGCCTGCATATATTAAACCCTTGTTGTGAACCATGATCATCTCTGTGCCTTTGACATCTAACTTCTCTCCGTCTCGTTCACTCAGATGTACGTCATTGCTTACATTACACGAGTGCCCACTACTGGCGGACCCTTGCAATGTGTTTAAATGGAACACCCTAAGGGGCCGTTCACACAGAACGCATTTTTCCATTCCACTGCCCTACTTTTCCATTATTTGTAAACACATGCTAGATGGACGTCTTTAACCGCTGTGCTTGCGTCTTTGGCAGCGTCTCGTGCATTATTTGGCATGCTTAAAGCGTGGTGCTCAAGTTAAAATATGTTCAACTTTTAAAAAATGCATCTCTAGACCTTGTGCTTTTTTTCATTCCACTGACCTGTGTCTTGCATTATTAACAGCAAAAAACACGTTTTGTGTGAACCGGCCCTAAGCACTTGATCACTTGGAATCTGATATGGAGCTGATTTAAAATTTATAGTTTTTTCCTTATAAATTTGTTTACGCAACATTCTATAGGCCTGTATACGCTCGGGGTGTTAAAAAACTAAATATAAACATATTTTAAATATTAATATATTTATTTTAAAGTATAAAATATATAAAAAATACACAAACGAACATAACACAATAAACTATAACTGTGTAAAAAAGCAGTCAGCTTAAGGTAGCTACACATATTAAATGGGGTTAAATGGCATATCATACACTACAATTGTGTAGGATGTGGGTAAATAAAGCGCAATCTGCTGTGATGTCACAGTCATGTTGCATTGTGGTCTGTGGATCTGCCTGAAGTGTACATAGACTCCTTGGTCAAAATCGAGGATTCAAGGGTCTGTCCAAATAAACGTACCTTGTACAATTGAAGAAGTTGAACGTACTTCAAAATTGCGTTGGGGATTCACCTGAGGGGAACTACTAGGGAAGTTTGTGAGTGTTATGTCCAGAAGTGCAGTTAAACACAGCCTACTGTCACTACACTCAACTGATTCATTCTAAAAACCTGATACATTCTGGAACAGATGAAGGGACTTTACAATTGAGTCACTGAATCATTCAAAATGCTGATTCATAAACAAGCGTCAGTTCTATTGTGGCTTAGTTTAGAATTATTTTTTGTTGGCAGAGCAAAACAGAGTAACACAAAACAATATTTTGTCTAAAATGTAAGTTACTCAAAGTTAACTTCTTGTTATTGTATAAAAGCAATGTCACATTCACAATCATGTTATTTTTTAAAAATACAAACACTGGTATGATTGATTAGCGGTGGCCTTGTGGTTACAGAACAACGACAGACCTGGTAATAATTGGAAAGCTGCCGCACAATTGTGTTATATTGTTTAAGCGTCACCAGTCCAAATATTTTGTTAACACGGCAGCAAAATGCTATTCTCATATCCCCCTTTAGTGGATACACAAACCCTGAATCGTTTCTCAGTGATTGTTGGCACTAGAAAATCTGCCCCATTTAGCTCGATTTAGCTTTTTATCACTCCAGATAATGACAGTGCTTTACAGGTCACTCACCAAAACACCACTGAGCATTAACTACACTCTGTATATGTGAGTCAGGTTTTACCTAGATTAAACTAAACCAAATCTTTCCAAGAGGATAGTAAACCCTGAAATCAACTTTGTGAAGCCAACCAATTATAGTCCCTATGAGGAAACGGTTGGATAAAAAATATCTCACACTGTCACACAAAAGATTTACATAATTTAGAAAATATAATTTGCTATGAAAACAAAAGCAGTTCAAAGCAATTCAAAGGTCCCACCATGATTGAAAGTCTCAATAGGTTGGTGGTGTGAAAAAAAAACCCTCCAATGTTTTCAATTGCCTATACAAAAATAAACCAAAAGATGAATAAGGCCCCATCCACACTACAGCGTTTTAGTTTAGAAACGGAGAATTAAAACGAATACGATCTCCGTCCACACCAGCGATTTAGCTGCGTATTAGAAGAATAGGCTCTATGCACGATCGCTTCCGCGTTTTGTCTCAGCCCGCCCAGTTACATCCGGTGCTGCGTCAGAAGCATTTTGCATTAGGTGGAGATAATGGCAAATTACACTCGCTGTTTACAAAAACTTCCTGCGGTTAACGTGAATGATGTTAACAACACTGTGAGGCAGTTAGCTGTCACACGTAAGAGTAAGAAAGAGAAGGGCTTTCAATTATATATATCAACCTACATTGACAACTTTGAGGGTGAGTATTCTCTCATATCGTGCGAAATCCGACTAGCGAATCAGTTTCTAAAATCGTTGTCTCCGTTTCTGTTTTGCCGCTATACACTTCGCTATAGAACGCGCTATGCGGAAGTAAAGACGCTGGCTGAGATCCTACCGGAAATACGTCAGCAGCGTTCGTGCATAGAGCGTATTGATCTCCGTCCACATTAAAACGACTGAAAACGTGGATCACGTCACCATTCACCCACATGGAAAGAACCTATATAAACATATATGTTTTAATATAGGTTTTGATATAGGATTTTAATATATGTGACATATATAAAATTGGCCGTTTTTCTATATTATATGTGCATATATGCACATATATGTGTACATATATGTACCTATATAGGTGCATATATGTACCTATATAGGTGCATATATACGTGCATATACAGGTCCTTCTCAAAAAATTAGCATATTTTGATAAAGTTCATTATTTTCCATAATGTAATGATTAAACTTTTAAAGTTTAATCAGTTTAAAAAAATTAAAAGTTTAAAAATTAAACTTTCATATATTTTAGATTCATTGCACACCAACTGAAATATTTCAGGTCTTTTATTGTTTTAATACTGATGATTTTGGCATACAGCTCATGAAAACCCCAAATTCCTATCTAAAAAAATTAGCATATCATGAAAAGGTTCTCTAAACGAGCTATTAACCTAATTATCTGAATCAACTAATTAACTCTAAACACCTGCAAAAGATTCCTGAGGCTTTTAAAAACTCCCAGCCTGTTTCATTACTCAAAACCGCAATCATGGGTAAGACTGCCGACCTGACTGCTGTCCAGAAGGCCATCATTGACACCCTCAAGCAAGAGGGTAAGACACAGAAAGAAATTGCGGCGTGGCATGGAGGCAATCAGCCTGTGGCACTGCTGAGGTGTTATGGAGGCCCAGGATGCTTCGATAGCGGCCTTAAGCTCATCCAGAGTGTTGGGTCTTGCGTCTCTCAACTTTCTCTTCACAATATCCCACAGATTCTCTATGGGGTTCAGGTCAGGAGAGTTGGCAGGCCAATTGAGCACAGTAATACCATGGTCAGTAAACCATTTACCAGTGGTTTTGGCACTGTGAGCAGGTGCCAGGTCGTGCTGAAAAATGAAATCATCTCCATAAAGCTTTTCAGCAGATGGAAGCATGAAGTGCTCCAAAATCTCCTGATAGCTAACTGCATTGACCCTGCCCTTGATAAAACATAGTGGACCAACACCAGCAGCTGACATGGCACCCCAGACCATCACTGACTGTGGATACTCCAGTGCTGCTTACTGTAGCCCAGGTCAGGCGCTTCTGCCGCTGTTTCTGGTTCAAAAGTGGCTTGACCTGGGGAATGCGGCACCTGTAGCCCATTTCCTGCACACGGTGGCTCTGGATGTTTCTACTCCAGACTCAGTCCACTGCTTCCGCAGGTCCCCCAAGGTCTGGAATCGGTCCTTCTCCACAATCTTCCTCAGGGTCCGGTCACCTCTTCTCGTTGTGCAGCGTTTTTTGCCACACTTTTTCCTTCCCACAGACTTCCCACTGAGGTGCCTTGATACAGCACTCTGGGAACAGCCTATTTGTTCAGAAATTTCTTTCTGTCTTACCCTCTTGCTTGAGGGTGTCAATGATGGCCTTCTGGACAGCAGTCAGGTCGGCAGTCTTACCCATGATTGCGGTTTTGAGTAATGAAACAGGCTGGGAGTTTTTAAAAGCCTCAGGAATCTTTTGCAGGTGTTTAGAGTTAATTAGTTGATTCAGATGATTAGGTTAATAGCTCGTTTAGAGAACCTTTTCATGATATGCTAATTTTTTTAGACAGGAATTTTGGGTTTTCATGAGCTGTATGCCAAAATCATTAGTATTAAAACAATAAAAGACCTGAAATATTTCAGTTGGTGTGCAATGAATCTAAAATATATGAAAGTTTAATTTTTATCATTACATTATGGAAAATAATGAACTTTATCACAATATGCTAATTTTTTTAGAAGGACCTGTATGTACCTATATAGGTGCATATATGTACCTATATAGGTGCATATATGCACATATATATGCAGCTATATGTTACCTATAATTATTAAAATCCATAGCTACTAGGCAACATAAATAATAGCCCAAGATGTAGAAATTTTAATTATTTATATACTTAAGAACAATCAAATATTACAAGAACAAAAATAAGACAAAAAACTGAACAGAAAAAAAACAATTTATCTTGTTGATCTTCTCAGCTCCGTGAGCTTCAAATTGATAGATGTGCCTATCTGTCCTCGGCTGGCCGCCGGCCACTTCTTCAATGTAGCATCTAGAGAAGACAAAAATAATAAGACAGTATAATAATATAGTGCTTCATCAGGAACCCAAAGTGCTTACAGTACAGCTGCGATTGGACACATATTTTGGATAAAGGGCTGATCATAATAAAAAATGCGTCATGTAAACACGTCAATTGGAAGATTCTGATTGGATTCTGCTAAATCTGAAAGAAATTCTGATTGGAAACATCACCCCCCTTTTTTTTTTAGCGGCATCGTTCTTTCATATGCACATGCCCGTCATGGGGACTGCATTGTTAACAGTCACACGGTCAATCATGTGGATCCAAAGCAGAGAAAATTCATGGATAGGAAAAATTCAGAAATGTGGCTTTAGAAGAGGAAAGGTAGGATCAAGAAGTGAGCAAGCAATGAATTAGTATTATAGGTTCCAAGCAGATACAGTAACAATAATGGGTGCCCTATCTTATACAGTCTCCATTGATGCCTAATAAACATTGATACAAGTATGCTATGGTTAAAGTGGTGAACTTATAAAGTCTTAAAAGTTTTGTTTTCCCTTCTCAACGCATTATGCATTTACTCACCAATAATGGCTGCCTTTTTAATTTGGTCAAGGGTGACCAGCTGCTCCCCATCCCTTCTGGTTGGCTTCCCACCTTAAAGTAATATTTCAAAATTATTTGAAAGGGGGGTAAAATGAAGGTGGTGAAAACAAGAGATTTTTTAAATACACATCACTTTTACTTGAGGTGCAAGGAAATACAAAAATGGCAAGTAAAAAAGCAATGGTATGCCTGCACACAAACATAATTTATTCCACAGAATATGAATGACTTGTTTTTTTTTTTTTCAAGGACAGAAGAGATTAGGAACATGTTGTTTTGTACCATTCAGGTTGCTTTTTAGCAAAGTCTCCAAATCAAAAGGTTCCCAGCAGCAGATTCCACACCATGGCAGTAGCAGAGGTGGCAAGGCGGGCTGCTTTCCACGCTTGTGCCTGGCAAAACACCCCAGAGCCCTTTATAACTTCAATCTGAAAAATAATTTCACATCACAATATTAATTTATTGACAACTTTTAGAAAGGTTTTTATGTTTCATATGGATTCTTATATTTAGCTTCCCAATAGTTAGTAGGTTATATGATGTATAAATGCAGATTAATGATAAAGATATGAAACAAATTAATCATTGCCCTAAACATTATTAAAGGAGAGGAGGAGGAGGACAGGGTGGGGGGAAGGAGGAGGTTGGATGGAGAGTAGGGAAGGAGAAAAGACAGTGGGTGGAGAGGAGCGAAGGGGTGCAAATAATGTTACTCACCTGTGTTTTCGCTGATGTCTCAGCTGTTGCTGCAGACTTGTTAGAGAAGAAAAACATTGTTAAACTCAACAATTGTAAAACTTCAACAATTTTATGCATATGGGGCAAGTAAATTACATATTACCACTAACTATCCCAACATAAAAATCCCTATAGCTCAGTTGGAGCCTTAAGTAAAATAAGTACAGAAAAATCTGAGGTATAAAAGGGATACACACACCTGTGGTGTCTCTCGAAAGTGCTCAGTCACCATGGGACTCTCTTTAAAGGGCTCGGTCTCCTCTCTGGAGTCTTAGAGAAGAAAGAAACTTAGTAAAACTCTACAACAATTTTTATTCATCCAAGCAAGCCACTATAGATTCTTATTTACAGGGGGGGCTTGGAAAACATCAAACATGTCAATAAATTAAAGTTACATGCAAAAGTAATCAGCCAAACATCATAAAAATCCATATAGCTCTGTTTGAGAAACAAGTAAACTAAATAAATAAATACAAATGCAAGGGGGTTACTCACCGGTTGCACTTCTCCAAAAGTCGAGGAGGAGGAATCTAGATCCTCCACAGGACTCCTTCCAGTCTTGTTCATAGAAGAAAAATATAGTTATTCTCTTCAATAAATTAAAGTGCAAATACATCAAATAATTAACACTATCAATCAGCCCAACATCACAAGTCTCTACAGCTCTGCTTGAGAAACAATTTTAAAAAGCAATGGAAATCAGAGGAACTTACCTTTTGTGCAATAATGGCGAGGTCACTTTTCATTTGAGGGATTTCTAGAAAGAGGTTATATAAAGAAAAAACAATTACAAACACTAAATCAAAATAGCACCCAGCAACTCTACTCTTCGAAAGACATTTCCTGCAGCTGTGAACGCAAGCTAACTTACAACCCTCCAAAGCCCATTCATAAGGCTCTGCAGAGGAAACCTGGTTGTGAACGCAATTAAAAATATATATATATTTCTCCCAAATTCAAATTCCCCAGGGTTTTTTCTGGAGCCGATTGCCTTCTTGAGCGATTGAAGGCAGAGAAGTGTACCGTATGTAACGTTACTCATGAACTGTATTCTCTAGGCCATGACTTTTGTGAACCCTCTACGAATTCCTCCAGAAAGAGACAAATAAATATAATTCTAATTTGAATCTTATCAACGGCTATATGAGCACCCACACTACCAGTTAACAACATAGCATTTATTTTGCCAAACACGTGTTAAACTTTCAGCCCATACAATTTCTAAGTTTATACTTCTCTGCCACCGCAATATCCATCTCCAGAAAAACCCCTGCTAATAAATATTAAAATTAGGAATACTTACGATTGATGATAAGTAGGACATAGCAGATCTCCAACGCTGATATCGCCATTTTCACTCCCAGACGCTATCTTTCTGCGCGAATCGTCAAACGTCAGGCGGGTGACGTCATGACTCATCAACTACGCGGCGCTGTAGCAGCCATGGTAGCAGCAGAGTGGTGATTTTTATTTATTTTCAAAATTACAGAGTTTGATATCAAGTTCTTGACACATTTCTTTTACACATTTTCACATTTGATAAGTATAACTTGAAACAACAATAATTTGGAAAAAAATACAATAAAAAAAATAAAAATAAAAAAATGGCATCGCAAACATATATTAAATTCATTTAGCAGAGATACAGATCTTTGGGCTTTTCGATTTTTTAAAAACTTTACAGACTCAAAATACATGCATGTCTTCAAATTCATTAACCACAGTGAAATGCTCAGATAGATGGGATGATGATGATGATTACTTGAATGTATGTTCTATGTTCTTTTTTTTTTTTGTGCTACATTTAGACTGTAATGACCTTTCAGCCATATTCATCTAGAAACTGCATTAAGACAATACAGAAAACATTGCATTTTGCATTGCATTTGGTGGATGTAACGGTGAATGTGTGGATGTGTATGAGCTGTAATGTGAATCTGGAAGTGACTTGAAATTGGAAAAAGGGCTTGATTGACAAAATAAAAAAAACGACAAACCATTTTGTTATTTCCTTCTTTTCCACTATCTTCATACAAGAAAGAATTGACCTTGTAAATGTAGCTTTCACATAGCTTTCCATCTCCTCTCACTTAATTGCCATAATTAAATTCCATAACATGCCAATTACATGTGATACCAATTTCACATGTTTGCACACAGGCCTACAGTTCTTGCATAATTTCTTTTTTTAGTTAGTTCTTATTGCCTTGATAATAGAAAATATGAGCTAGGCATCATGTATGACAGTTGCCAAAGTGAGGTATGAGCTACAAAATGACCAGATCCTGCCATGAGCTAGGAGACATGTATGCACATATAGGGCTTATATGTGGATATAAAGAAGCAATACAGGAGACCTATATGGCCTGTATATGCACATATATGCACCTCAGTTTTGCCTATATGTGCCATATATACGCATATATTCAGCATATATATTAGCATATATGTGCATATATGCTGTATATATGCAGCATATATGTGCATATAAACTGCATATAGGTTTCGTATATGTGCATATATCCTCATATAGTTTCTTTCCATGTGGGCACCTACACTGGGCATGCGCGTGCCGGTGTAAACGGGAAACAGATTGACTATTCCTCAGATTTGACGAAGAAGAAAGTAGCTAAGTTACCTCTGCAAAGATTAGCAATGTCGAAGACCAGAGATTTCTTTTCATGGACCGACAAAGAGGTGGAAATTTTACTTAAAGTGACTGATGACACCCAATCAGAGAGCCGAGCGTGAGCCTCTGCGTCATCGTTTCTAAAGTCCTCTGTTTTGACCCGTCTTCACTAAAACGCCCTCTGGAGATTCAAAACGCAAAACTGGGTCAGCAGCGTTTCTAAACTTCTCCGTTTTAGGTCTTCATTTTTGCCGTTTTAGTCTGGACGGGAGGTGCAAAAGGTCTCCGTTTCTAAACTAAACTGTAGTGGTGTGGATGGGGCCTCAATGTGTGAAAATATAGCCATCAATCCTGTAGCTTAAAGTTAACGTGTCAAAAAAGTAGAAAGACCATTTTGGTGAACAAAGCCAGTGTTTGAGCAGACATCAATGCATCATCCATGGGAACTTTTGGCTGTTGGTGCTTGTCTCAGCCAAGAATAACATTTCCACAGCTGCTGTGGCAGCTCAGGATCCAGCTATCATTCTTTCCCCTGTTGAGTTTAGGGAGGCCGTGTTCAGCCACTGGCACACTACAGACCTGCGATTCACAGGATGGAAGAGGCCAACTGCTTACCCACTTTAGTCCAAGTGTTACATCACTTATTGATGAATCCACCCATGTAATTTAAGCAAAGCTTTCTGTAATGCTGCCAATTGAGCAGGAAAGGAAAAATCCATGGACTCTTCCCCCCATTAACCCGTTTAATGCGCTGGTTCATTTCAGTCATCTTCTTTTCTGCAACAGAAAGTTCTAGCTGTAGATTCACATACCTCGCATCCTTTTAATTTTTTTGTGAAAGAGAGAGATTTCATTCACTCATATTGTCGTCCAAGTCAAAGCTGTAAATTAAAGCTATGACAGTTGATTGCATGAAGTGTCCAACATTCCACACTTCGTTTATTTGGTTAAGTACATCATGCATGGTATTTAAAGTGCACTTGTTCTTTTTAGAATCTTTAGTGTGAACACATTACTTGCACTATTTACACGGCATAGTATAGTCTTCTTATGCCAAATATGGCAACAAACTAATATCATTAACACAGAATTCTCAGATTTTGCCTTAAAAAAGCTGATGGAAAACAAAAAATAAAGTATCTTTATAAAATCGTCAAATGACACTTCACAAGCTCATTGCAGTCATCATTTTTAAGTAAAAGGTGAGAACATTCCGAGTATATATATTGTTGTTAGGCCGATTGTTTTGTACATTTGACTATTATTGTCATAGTGGAAGCTTATATAATATACAATATTTTATGTTCACATATTTTTATTTATTTGGTGAGTAGGGATATTTTGCCATTTGACTGACTAACTTACATTACCTTATCCCTTACACAATGACCATTAAACTATGATTGATGTCCTTGGTAACTGATTTCCTGCTTAAATTTCTAAATCCATATTTCAGCACAACTGTAGAATTTAACAGATAACACCTTAAAATCAGCTTATAACACGTAAGGAAAGTCTGTAGGTTCCATCTGGGCCTCAATAAGAGTAATGTAAACGCTCTAATACGAAGTGTTAACACCTCTTATTATGTACTATAATAATAATATTGCATTGTATTGTATTGTAAAGTGTAATATTATGGCAATAAACACCATCACCTATTTCTCTACAGCCCACACCATGCCAGCAATGTATACCATTCTAAATCCATCTACAGAAAAGAAATGATGATAACAACATTTGAAATGGCTTGAGTTTTCCCTGTGGCGAGTTCAAAATGTCACCATAGTCACGCAAACAGTAGAAAGTGTGTGTTTACACCCAGTTAACGGCTGTCGATGCCTGTATGTCCTTGCATTTGTTTGGAGGGTTCTAGCTATTGTGTGTGTGTGTGTGTGTGTGTGTGTGTGTGTGTGTGTGTGTGTGTGTGTGTGTGTTTTGTGTAGTGGCAGTGTTATGTGAGATGCAGATAGATTGTGTCTCATTCTTTGATAAAGTTCAGTTTTATCTCTGTCTGCCCCATGGATTTCAATAACATCACAGAGACCACTCTTTGTGCCCCACTTCCTCAATTTAGATCCTATCACCTTCACTGTAGACGAACATAAACTAGCCTTCCCACTGCTCCATATCTTTATCTCCCCTTTATATGCTTCTTCATTATATGTCCTCCAAATTTTCTGCAGATTTGACTGAAAATCCTTTCTATTAGCATGTTAAGAAAAACAATGAAAGTGTTTTGCCACTGTCTAACAGTAGAAGTCCTCAGGTATTTCCTCAACAGCTTTGAGGTGTTTTTAGAATTGAAGATAATTTAGCTAAGCTTTCTGTTTTGAGATAATCTGATATAACAGAAGCTGATGATGAAGAAATTGTAATGGTCCAATCCCACAGAGAAAATTTACGAAAAAAAGTATAATTATTGCAGTTTAGGATGTTTTGCACTTGGCATTTCAAATATCTGTGGGGACACACATCCTTGCTCAACCTTGCACATTTTTACCATCTTTAAATCTGTACTGGCAGATTTTCCCTTAAAATCAATGCAGAAAAAGTCAGAAGATTCTGTGTGCGCCTGTTTAACAGACGTTTCATACAGTGAGCTGCAGCTCTTGGTTTTCATCACCCTCAGGACAGCAGTGAGCACTTATGTAATGGTGACACATACGCAGCACACACATGTGCTCACACAAATGTTTTCTCACAGTAAAAAAAAATGCCCATGTAGATCCACAATGCCACATCCTGCACAAACACACAGATCCAGGATGCTGTGGTGCACACCATTGACAGTAACAGAACACTGTGTGTGCATAGCTTTGGCACCTAAACAATGCAGGATTCAGCTGCTTAACACTGCACTCATTCCTCTTCTACTCTGCAAAGTACTGAAACAAAGTGTAAACGGAGCCTTAGTGTCTGAAATTCTCTCACTGCTGATCTGAAGCTCCACTTGTTCCTCTTTGGTTGTCTGCAATGGCATAATCAAGTAGTTCACCATACCATGAAAAGGGCCAGATACTCTTAACTACACGCACAAAGCTCCTCTGTAAGCAAAGACACTTTTGTGGTGCTACTCAGTGGGTCAGTTGGGGCTTGGGTGAGGGTTACAGACTGGTTCTTTGAATTGAAAGAGTGCTTAATTTAGCCACACAATGGCTTTGCTTCACAATGAGCGACTCTGAACTAGTCTACTTTGACTAAAACTGCTCACTGTCAAGTTGCTCTGCAGTGCCCGACTGAAGCAAACCCTACTGGGAAAACATCCATTTAAATACATGTATAATCCTATTTTGTGGCCATGTACAATCACAGGAATGGCAAGAATGTAGGCTATTGGAAAGAGTTTTCTAGAGGAGCTGAAGTAATTAAAGTCCGGCTCAGACTCTAGTGTTATTCTGCACTCATTATGTTTGGATTTTCTTTGAAGTCGCTTGATAGAGTAATTATGATCTTGCTCGGATATTGTACAGTATGCTGCCCAGTACCCTTGGTGCTTGCACTCTTCTCACGTATAGATTAATTTTTATTTAACTTTTTTCTCCATAATTAAATCTTTGACTTTGAGTCTCTTATGTACCTCAATCTGCAAAGCATTACTGAGATTTTCCATGATCCATCATCCATCTGGAAAATCTGTAATAAATTATAAATTAGAACAAGCATGATTCTGTTTATTCCTGGTACTTGTTTGATGAAAGTCATGATGGCGTTTTTTTCTTCTGGTTCCTTATTGGAGCATTTGTTAAATGCGCAACTGACCAGAAAATATGGCAGGCATTGTAAAATGTGGCAATGCTTTTCATCCTCAGAAACAATAAGAGATTTCTGTAAGCTCTCTCCAACAAAATGACTAAAGATCATGTCTTTATCAATCAGATCTGATTACAATCTATCCACATTATTGCATGCCATTGATTATGCTGGCCACTTTGTTTACATTATTTATTTATTTTTATTTTTTTTGTTTCTGCTCTTTCATTTAAGGGTGGAGTGATGTTTCTGAGAAAATGACTGGCTTAAAAAGTGATAAACAAATTTAGTGTTCAGGCCATTGTGTCCAAAAAAAGTGTGTTTTTAATTGTTATCCACATAATCATCCATCCATGTATCATGAGCAACTTACAAGAAGTAAATGATACATTATATCAATGCTAGTTTTTAGTATTCTGTTCTGTTTTATTAAATTTTTTTTTTTTTATTCGACTGATTACAATTTTCCCCACAGCTACATCACATCTGCAAAATCTGTCCATATTTATGCATCAAACTCTGAACCAGAGAGACTTTGAAAAGTTAAAATGAAGCCAGGAAACAAGGTAAACAGCTCCCTCTTTCTCGCCATCCATCTTTGTCTTCAATTTTGTAATGATTGAGAAATTGTCTGGAGAAATGAGATCCCCCCTGCTGTCGGGTCCATTTGAAATGGGTCCACAATTTACATTTACACTTTTTTTTACTAAAGATGAATTGCAGAAGAGTTTCTCAAAGTTTCTGAGATGGAAAATTAGACAAAAAAATTATTTTCGACTCTGCCTCACACAATATGTTAGGAGTAAGGTCTGTCCTTTATGTCAGTGTTACGTCTGACATGTTATTGTCTTTTGAAAGGCTTGAAACTGATTTAAATAATCTTCAATGTGGAGACAGTGGACAGTTATTTCAAAGTACTTTGCTGCTGTATAATGTGTGACACTTCTGGAGTGTCTGAATAATAATAATTCACAGTGATGGTCATTCTCTTTCAACAGCCCACATCCAATGCGATTTTCCCAAGCGTAAGAGGACAAAAAACAGCTTTGGTTATTATCAATTCACTTTCTGGTAAAAAAGAATGTACAAATAATGATTTCTCAGGTCTAAAAAAGCCAGAATATTTACTGTAATAATAGCTTTTTTAAATTATTCTGAATTTTTTAATGTGTAAAATAACTGACTTTGTAACTCATTTTTAGCAAGCAAGTCTTAAATAATAAAAGGACAACACAACAATTAACAGAGCTTCAAACAAGCCGAGGGGAAAATAGACTGTTATTGGCCTAGTTTTGTCTTTGTCTACTCTACACAGTTATGGGAAGCTTGTGGACAAAGAGATGAGCTTTGTATGAGAGGTCGTACAGTACAAGAGTGTACAGCACATGTGAGAATGCTTATGCTGCAGTGCGCTCCGCTGATTGAACAGGTTTTGAATTATGCAAATATATCCCTTCAGGCTTGCTATGTTGCTCTGAAACTGAATGTCTAATTGAGCCCCATGACATTTTAGTTTAATGAACTCATATGAACTGAGAGCCTTTATTTTTGTTTATGGCAATCCATGGCTCAAAACCAGGACTGCAGTTGCATTTTATTAAACTGCAAACGGTAAATAACTTTTTCATATTTGAGTCAGTTATAATATATTGTGCATTACTTAAATGTGGCTGCTTTTAAATAAATGCATATGAGAATCCACAGAAGTATGAAAACATGCAGTGAAATGCACGAGGGGCCGTCAGAGATAAATGTTCATTGGACTCATCTACTCTCACACTCCCTTCACAGTGCATCATTACACCACTTAACAATATGATCAGATGAAGTTATGGGGACAACAAAGAAAACGTCTGTGACTGTGAAGAATTAGAGTCTTGACAACTCACATAATAAAGTGTTGGCTATAGTCAAAATGAATATGAACGTACTTGGTTACTAACGTAACCTCGGTTCCCTGAGAGTATGGGAACAAGTATTGCGTAGCTACAGTATACGCAGTGGGAAACGCCCGCGTCCAGCAGCTCCTGAAGAAGCTCCTGTGGCTAGGGGTTGAATGAAATCTGGGGGTGGGCTGCTGTGTGATGGGAAACAGTTATCAGTGGTGCATGCTTTGTAACGGGCCTGGTGACAACCTTTTTTCGAGGGAGGTCCGGCTGCGGTGTTATGCTTAAACCCTCTCTTTTCCCCCTGTCATTCGACTAGGAGGGCTTCACAAGTCCAAGACAAGTTTGGGTCGGGGGCCCTGACGTGACGGGAACGGGTAGTGCTTTGCAGGCTTAAGACGTCGTAAACTTCAGCCGCAGGGTGGGGCTGAGAAGTCGACGGCACAGGCTTGGCTGGCTGAGGGGGCGGCACTTTCTTGAGGCGCCCTGAAGCCGAACTCGAGCGTTTGGGCAGAAAATGTCTCATGGCGTGCGACGATTTCTGTGCCTCAGTGAAGCGCTCGGAGAATCCCTTCACCGCTGGGTCGAAGAGGCCGGTGTTGGAGATTGGGGTATCAAGGAAAGCGGTTCTGTCCGCATCCTTGATCTCCATAAGGTTCAGCCAGAGGTGGCGCTCCAGCACAACCAGACTGGCCATACCTCTGCCGATCGCCTGGGCGGTAGTTTTGGTGGCACGCAGGGCCAAGTTAAGGGTGCTGCTCAAGTCCCCAAAAGCCTCAGGGTCCGGGCCAGTCTCATCCATAGAGTGGAGGAGCTTGGCCTGAAACACTTGAAGGATTGCCATAGTGTGCAAAGCCGATGCAGCCTGGCCGGTGGTGGTGTAAGCATGACCAGCGAGGGCAGATGTCGTTCTGCAGGGCTTGGATGGGTGGACCGCCTTGGTTCTTTGTAAGATTTTAAGATATACAGATACTTAGTCACATGCCATTTGATGCCAATTTAAATTTTCAACCATCAGTCATGGTTTCTTTAGCAATGATATTGGCTTTGAAGTCAGGTTATAAACAATGAATGATGGGACACTTTTGTTGTCCTGCTGAGAACCCCGGTGAGCCCCCTACAGCCTTTCATTTACTGTATATATTTACAACATATTTAGACATTTATATATAAAGTCTATTCGTGATTAACGGAATAGTTGTGACGTGCGTGCTGATCAAAGTCTTTCTTTGACGATGTTCTGTCAGATATAACATTTTGTTGAAAGATCAGACAATTAATGTAGAGTTATAAAAATCTATGTTTTGCCCTGAGCAGAGTCACTAGACAAGAACCTTGTAACTTGATGATATAACAAATACCACTCCTTTGCTCTTTATTTCTCACCCTCTGTGCTTATTTAGTACTTTACCTCAAACAATAATGAATCATATTTCAAAGACCCTTCCTGACCAGGGGACTTAGAATAGACTGTTTCAGAAATTAATATGGAATATGATTGTCACACATTGTAGTCAAGTAAATATTTTACAGGGTGGATATGTTTTTGAAAATCAAGACACATAGGCAAAATTCTTTTTTAATTTATTTTATTTTATTTGAGATGGACATTACAATTACATTGGACAAACCATATGCATTTGCTTGGGTGTTTTACCACACATGCTAATTTTCAACACCAGTCCATGGGAGGCTTTTAAAAAGAAAATACAACAACAATACTGATATCAAAAGTAATAATAATAATAATAGAAAATATACCAGATGATTACAGATGCAAAAAAAAAAAAACAACAACCATATATTCAAAATTATTTACAAACATAAGTTATAAAGCAAAAGCATCATAATCTGAAAATATCTCAGGTTATTCATGCGATCACTGTTGTTTTGTTTTTAGCCATTGTTTAAATCCTCTGTTAAAAGCATTGCCATCGGTCTCTAGTTTTAAAAGCATTCCAGAGTTTTGGCCCCTTTGCAGAGAAAGCAGACTGACCAAAAGAGGTCTTGAACTTTGGGACAAGACAGTCACCTTAGATAGTGGCTCGTGTGTTCGCCCTATGAGAACTTTGACGCCCTTCTGACTAATTTAGAAAACAATGGTGAAACATGATTATTAGATATTTAAAAACCAGTTTGAGATAATTAAAATCAATGAAACTGTTAAAGCCAAGAAGCTTATGCTTTCTTAAAACATCACAATGATGCCATCTCATAGGCTTCCTGTCCATAATTTTTATTGCCTGTTTGTAAATTGAGAAAATAGCAGATTACAATCTTGATTACAAAAAAAAAAAAGAAGATATTAAACAGTTCACAAATTCGTTGCTGTCCACAGTGGAGGGGCTCGAAGGAAGCAGCTTCAACTCAAGCTATACCCACCAGTGGGACTACTAATGCTTGGATGATGAGAATGGTAACAAGATGCCTGAATTATATTTGGTGGAGTTGGGGAGGTGGAGGGATGCCAAAACAGCTGATGCCAGAGCAAGGTGAGCACCTGTTTATATGCTCCAGCAGTTAATTGAAAGATTAGATGGGTTTACTCCTCCCGAAATTACGTTGTGAACTTCACTTACTATTGTGATGCTGTCACATACTATATGGGGTATGTTGTCACAAAAAATATTGTTGGTTTAACTTAAAAAAGTAACTTGGTTGCCTTAAAATTTTAAGTTTATTTGACAAAAGAAAAACGTGATAAATCATGAAAATATTTGTTCCAGTGTTCAGGAGCCTTTATTGTCTTAGCAAATTTACACAGTAAAACAATTATGAAACATAAAACAATTTATGAAGCTGCAAATGTAAAAGATAACGAAAATATCAAACAATTGTTTTGGTTAACAAATATTGTAACTAATGGTTGGACATATTGGACTTACAACTTGCCTTATATGAACTTAATTTGACCGTGCCAAAATCTTCTGGTTAATTAAAGATACAACAATTCTGATAAAGTGGGGCCTGGGGATTCCCTCTACATTTTCAGTTGATCATGATGACAATTTTTTTATATAACCTACGAAATGATTGTAGTCGACTCGACACATTTTAGCGCCAGTATTAAATGTATCCATTCAGCACTCAGCAATGCCTGTTTACGGTTGGTTCGACATTCACCATAAATTACAAGACAGTTCGTTGCTTCGTGAACTTGAACGTGTCGTCCGTCGCGAGCCCCCCGCACGTGGCCACTCTCCCATAGCCTTACAGCTTGTCGCTCCAGATCAGCGGTCGGGACCGAATGTGCTCACTCTCGCGCTTCTGCCAGCGGCGGGCCAGTGCGGACTTGGAGCGAGGGGGGCAAGGACAGGGAAAGGAAAAGGGAGCAGCGGGATCCAAGTCAGTTTGCAGCAGTCACTTCCAGCAGGATGGACGCTGAGATATACAGTGGCTCCGTGTATTAACCTTCAGCTACGGGAGTTTGTCCTACTTTAGAGAAGAGGAACGGCGGCTCAGATCTGCGTGAACTTCACACCAGCCTTTGGAGGCATTGAAAATAGCAGGACGCTGTTTCTTCAGAAGCTTCTTTATGGATGGTATTGCTCAAGCGCTCTTCACGTAGTCAACGGTGAGTGACTTTTAAAAATCTGCTTTAAAAAGTTTGAGTTCACAGCGTTAAATGCTTAGTCTATTTTGTAAGTTTTGTTTTAACATGCATTGCTTATAACTAATTAATATAGCCTACTTGTAGGCTATGTCACTGTAGGCTAGTAGGCTACTTTTAGTTACTACTGACGACCGTGTTTTTCTTTACTTAACAATTCACTAGAGATACTAGTACTTTTTCATTAGTATGTTAGGCTAACGTAGGCTACTGATTCTGTAAGTGACATGTTGCCCAACTATTCACTATCCAGTAGTAGGCTAGCATAATTCTTTATCATTTACTTATTTAGGCTACTTATTGCAGCAAGTGACAGTTGCCTTATTGTTTAGTTGTTTTAAAAAAATGGCATTGAAATTCTATGGGAATCTGTTGTTTAGATATCACCTATTAATTTAAACTACTATTTTTGTAGCTTGTTCTTATTGCAGATTTAAAAACATACTAGCCTATACCTACTTATGAGATATGCCGTTTTTAATAATATTTTAATAGTAGCCTAACAACTAATGCTAATATAAGCATCTCACCAAAAATGAAGTAAGATTAAAAGTTAAACTTCATTATTGACCTTTTCTACGGTTTTCTTCAAAGTGTAAAATGTTGCATTGCAGCAGCATTTGTAGATTTGCCCTCTTACTGATTTTTAGAATATAAAGTTAATCTCAGTTCATCTTCATTTGTGCTTATGCATGTTGTTTTTGCTGTTTGTTTGGCTGTGAGAGTGAAGTGACTGACGTGCTTTATAAAGGTCATAATTATGTTAAATTCAGACAGACACCAATTTATCCCTGCAAAAGTAATTATGACATCCCATTGTGTTTTTTAATTACAGCATATGGAGCGTCCCACCTGGAGACACATTGTCTGAATAGTGTGGAAAAAGCTCTGAGTTTTAGCACAATCCCTGTAGTTTATTAGGTTCAGATCTCACCTTTGACTAGTGTACTGTATGATAATTGTACCTTGTTAATTACCCTTGATGTTATATGAGAATTAATTCAGTGTGTGTTTTTCACAAAAGGTTTTGCCGGTGTTAAGGGTCTTTGTCAGTAATATATTCCAATTATTCTCAATTCGATTTTTTTTTATTGTTAGTGATCTTCTAGAAAGTTTTGTGACATTCACTACTATTACTTGAGTATGTTAGTAGCAGCTTCTCACAGCCAGCTGTTGTTGTTTAAAACAGCCTTTGTTTTATGTGCTGCGCTGGATGACAAGAGTTATGGTATGTTGTGATAATTGTAAAGCAATGTTTTTATTCTTAGTCAAATTGTAAATCAGTAAAACATTCTATTTTTGGAAATCATTGGAACAACTTAAAACTGAAGACAAAGACACAAAAAAGCCAATAATTTTAATGTAACGATACAAAAAAACTCTAGGAACCTGCCTGCGCCCCATCTGTAGAAGATCAAGTATTAGACTAGATACGATTCTGCTGTAATAAAGACATTCTTCACACTGTCAACGAAGCCTCTCTCTGGACTTTTAGTCTTATTGTGAAACATATTAAGCAGTTTATCTTTATTTTTGAGGGCTTTAACCTAAAGTCTATGAGAAACAGGATATGCTGCATTCATGCACCGTTGCTTGTAGCCATCTTTGTGATTTGGAGGGTCTTAACTGCTCCACTGGCAATGCCTACATACTGAAACTCTGAATTCTGGCACTTCACATGGTCCCTACCATACCCAGCTGCTTTCTGGCATCCCACTGGACATATTTAGGATAGATGTGGGTGGGTGAAAGTTATATTTCATAACCGTTTCACCCACCCAGTTCTATCCTAAATATTTCACATAAATTTGACAAACTATCCTGGCAGCTGTATTTAATTTTCCACAGAGAAAGATGAAATGTAAAGTATAATTGTACCAAAATCTCTGCCAATATAGTTTTCTTCCCAAGAGAAAACAGTTTTGCATGCTGTACATTTCTGTAGTTGTATCCCACGTAGTTTTATAATTTCACAAGTGCAGGCAGTTTAATATCAACATAGAACATACTGCTTTTATGAGTCAAGCGGAGGGGAATCACTCACAGGAGCTGTCAGAGTGTTTATAGTGTGAAGAGAGGCAAGTCAATGTGCTGGAAGGCTGGTTACAGCATGAATGCCCAGCTGTTGCTGACAGTGTGTGGGAATCACTGATCACTAGGTCAAATGATATACATTACACGTAGATCATTGAGCTTTTAACCAACTGCATTGATAGCCTTACTGAATCAGTTTTCATTTTAACTTGTATGGTGTTTAATTAGACAAATATAGAGATATAAAATGAGCAAAGCACCTATTTTAATGAATTTGGCATCATACCGTATCAATGGAGATAGAGTTTGAAATTTCATAGGACGTTGGATGGCTTTTGGCAGGCATCGCTCTATAACCTTGCCTGCCGTGTTTGTCTTGATTGGAAGTGCACATCAATACTCCAACATGCTAGCAGTACCAAATTTATGAGGTTATCTCTGATATGTTCAGTGTGGGAAAAATTCAGTGCTGGCTCAGAGAATACCATAAATCTTTGATTTAGTTGCTCTTACATTGCCATTTATTAAATCTCCAAGACTTTGCTGTCTATGTTCTCAATGAAGAATTGTATTTTTACGTGATTGGAGTCCTGACAGTAGATCAAGTGTTCTTAAGGCTGCCCGCTTGCAGGCTCATTTGCTGAGATATGCATAAGTGTATGTGTCTATTTATAGGTCTCTTGTGTTTGTATGGATTATGGAAGCAGTTGATCTGTATCATGCTGGGGGTGGAGCCAACCATTTATATTCCTGAGAGTAAATCAATGCATGCAGCTCTGTTTTCTTGTTGTTGTCTTTCTATTTCTACTAATATGTCACATGGATAAAGTTCCTTTACAAATAGGAACAGTATTATTTGCATTCCTCTGGTCATAAGGCCTCTCTGTGGCTGTTGATTGTATTCCTCATTTTCAATCTATCACAGAGCACTGACCAATTTTAATTTAGGCAGAAACGCTTTTCATATACAGATTTGTTTACACAGAATAAATGAATCAAACGCAGTGATTGAATAGGTTGTGATAATGAGAGCTGTGAGGAGCCATTATTCCGCTAAATCCATAGTCAAGATGTCAGTGTAGTGCTGGCCGCTGTGATGTTGAGGACAAGCAAAGTACCCAAGCTTCACTACTGACTTCAGAAAGTGAAGTTAGCACAATGATAGTGACAGTCTGTTAGCTATTCCCACAAAGATGCCCCTTCATTACCCGTGGAGGTCTGTGGAGCTGCAAGACGTGATTTCCAGTGATGTGTCCAGTATGATGTAGCGTACTTTGGCCATTTGTATGATGAGAGAATTAGGGATGCACTGCAATTTTATGTACAGTTGAAATATCTTGTAGAGGTTGACACCTGAAGCCTCGCACATTCAAGTTACAAATGGCCGCACCCACTCTTATGTTAAAAAGAAGGTGAATACCATGACAAATAAAATAAAAAATCCCATGTTGTAAAGAATAATATTTTGGCCACCGATATATGGTGCACCAAGGGCTCACTGAACTAGTACAGCATCTTGTGCTTAGCCTGCTTTCCATTAGTCAGGAATCTTCTCTGTCAAAGGGCTCTGCAAATCTGTACACCCCCACACTGAGAGAGAAATATTATGAAAACACTGTCCTTTTTGTACGTCCCCTGATTTATGATCTTTGGCCTGCCAGAGATGTAAAGCATGCAACACTTTCTCTCCATCTAAGTCTCCAAGCTGATGAGACGCAGGGGTCCTCAGCTCACAACTGTTTTCACTGCACAGTGCGTCCCATAGTGATGTGAGTTATTATAGGAGACAAGCCGCTCAGACTCTCACCTCTTTCTGCTGTGCTGCTGGCTTGTCCAGTGCAACTCCCACTGACTACAAACAAGCAAACTGTGTGACATGCCAGAGTTTCCTGCTTTACAACTGTTAACCTTGCCTGCATTTTAACCTCTGATCTGTAATTAGGTGTGTAAACATTAGTTCAAGAGCGGAATAGGGTAGAGGAATGCCAAGTTTGCAATTTGTTTTAGCAAGGAAGAAAGGCTGAGATTTGTGTTTGGAGGCAAAGAAGCTGTTTAACCAGTATGTCATCACCATTTATACAGACTGACCCTCTAATCCTCTCGTGTGTGTGTGTGTGTGTGTGTGTGTGTGGTCAACACCCACCTCTCAAAACAGTGTAATTTAGATGATTTTCAACCTGCTTTATATTGAATGTTGGTAGTATTTGTAAATTAACAATGTTTACTCGTTCTCCGTGTTACCTGGACCGAGAAATTCGAGTTTACTTGTCAGGAAAAGTCCACCGGATAACACAAAACACCATTTGACAGCTTCAGGGCTTGCGTGAAAACTACAGATTATACTTCCAAATTTTTGTATCCCTGCCCACACAGACCGACAGATTATCACGCGCTTTTAACAGAACAGTTATTCTAAGAGTATGTTTATCAATGAAAATTGTATCGTACTTTATCTACTCTTTAAACAGCATTATGGTAAAAATGGAACACTATTGCAACAGCGGTTTATTACCTGTACTCAACGACTTTTTGCTTCGGAAGGGCCTGACAGAAGAGCAGTTTCGTTCAGTTTACCTCCTCTGTTTGGCCGTAAACACTGTGTTCGTGGTCATCCAGATTGAAATGTAGAATTTTTTTCTCTGATTTTACATCGCAGTGTTCTCTCTGTATGTATGGTTATTTTAAGCATTTAGCCCTTCAACAAGTTACAACCGAAAGTAACTCACTCCTGATAAATGTTTACTCTTTGAATTCTTGAACCCGGAGACAATACAAGTCAAAACTATTATGACTAAAGGTTTGCTAAGAAGTATTTCCTACTAAAGCAACATGGTATTTGACTGGTAAGCATATCATAGCAGACTGGTGAGTGTGGCCTTGGATGGCAACAATGTCCACTGCATTATGGGTGTTGAAGTTTTCCTACCTATTAGGCAAAAGGGAAGATAACAGCCTTTTTTTTTTAGATAGCAAATCAATTATAGAGATGAAGAAATCATATATTGATGTCCTCTTTGAAGGTTCTTACCAGCTATGTAAGATAATCCTGAAATCAATCTTTAGTGGAATTTGTCACTTGTGTTATTGATGGATGCATCCGAACCTCAGGTTAATAAATTGCAGATAGTTTGGAATAATGCGTCTTTGTCTTTGGCTCTTTGGCACAGCATGCTACATAAACCAGAGGGCTTATGCTCAGTCCAGTCATGCTGAACCATGACGGCAGTCTCTCAGGCATCTCCAAAGAGCCGTCTAGGCTTAGATTGCCCCGTTTTGTGAGGGGATTATGTCCACACAGCATAGCACAGCAACTTAAACAGCCCTCATTTTGTTTCCTTAACCACCCCCATCTCACATGGTGGACAGACAGACTTATTAGCCTCTGCGATATAGAGACACTTAATCTGCAAAAGCCCTGAGTGACTGTAGCAATGTTGTTGACCTCTCTCAATGGCCGTTTTCCTCTCTGCTGATCCCATGTTGAGAGGCATCTGTGAAGTACGTGAAGATAATGAGATGAGGTCAGAGTGTCAGGAGATGGTCCAGCAGACACAATACTGTCTCAGTGCTGTCCATTAATGCCACTTCGTCCAGACAGAAGCATCCATTGAAGCATCCATAACAGGCAAGTATTCAGCTTGGAATGTGTTGACCGATGGAGCAAGTATTTGGCAGGATGGCAATGTTTAAGAGTAATGAGCAGATCTGAATGTTGAGGACCCATTAAATTAAGCACACATTTTTCTGACATTCCATTGGCTTGCACCGATGCATTGTGTAAAAATACTTATCTGGGAAGTCCTATATTGGCACACAATAAAAGTTTGAAATCTTGACTTGCTCGTTCAGTTTGTTTTTTGAAGTGAATTTATATGAGATTCTGAGCGACAAATAATTTTTGGAATCTGCATGTGACTGTGCATTTACATTTGCCTTTATCATTCTCTGTAATTGCCATCACTTTATGCATTCTATATATCCACTGTTACTCTACTAATAACTAAACTAATTCGCAGTGATTTATTAGCCAGGCTGATTAATCTGCCAATATTTGCCCATTTATAATGGCATTGATCATGCCCATTTTATTTTAACAGAAGCATTAGCCCTTTTTCAGGGTATAATTAACCATTTTTATTTCTAAAATTTTACTAAATATTGTGTTAAAGAGTTTTTAACAATTAAAATAGAATTAAAATATGTTCTTTAACTATTTGTCTGTGTATCATTTACCATTATTAAATGTATACGGCAAGCTATGACCTTAACCACGCCACTAGCTTAAACCAATACACAGACACACACACACAAATAAATCCTCTTCTCCTTTGCTTCAACTCATTTCCTAATCTAGCTTTAATAATAATAAATCTAGCCTAATAAACTTAGCAATGCTACAGATATTATTGGCTCTTTGACGATAATGAATCTGGCTCTTCACAGATTCTATATTGTAAGTCACTTTAGATATGTGTCGGCTAAATGCAAGCACTGTGATTGCTCTCTAGATATCGGTATTGGACAATTCACTTTCACACAGTAACTTTAGGTTCAGTGTGTCATTCTTGCCAGCACACAATATTAGTCAGTCTGTAAAAGAGCATAGGCCTATAATACCCAGTAATGTTTTGTTCTTATCTTTGCAATAGAATACTGCAATAATGAGTCCCAAAACCCAGAAACGAGTTAGAAAGATCTTGATGAACAAAACATGCAAGAATCATAAACTTGGTGTCAGAGCTTATTTCCTGCAATTATCCAAAAGTCAATGTAAAACTCCTGTTGGGTTTTTGTCGAAGGAACCAGGGTGATGAAACCATTATGACAATAGACCATTTTGGCCTACAAAACTGTCATCCCTGTGGCACTCTATACACAACTCTCCATACTTCTCTGCAGCTTTAGTCCTAAAAAGCAGCAAATTCAGGACCTTGTGGTTCATAGGATCCATTTCCCAAAGGTAAAGTTCCTCATAGCCCATAAAATCAAATTAACTTTAACAGCATCGCCATATAAAGAATTTATCTGTGTGTGTGGTGTGTGCGTGTGTGTGTGTGTGTGCACATGTGGGAAATTTTGCACTTAGTGTAATTGTGGGAAGTTGAGTTACTGTGAGATCCATGTGGATGGAGTTTAGTGAATGACTCTGCCAGATCGCCTGTGGTGCTGTTCCCTCTTTAGCCCCCTCCATCAGCTGATCTGATCAGCTCTCTCTCTCTCTCTCTCTCTCTCTCTCTCTCTCTCTCTCTCTCTCTCTCTCTCTCTCTCTCTCTCTCTCTCTCTCTCTCTCTCTCTCTCTCTCTCTCTCTCTCTCTCTCCCTCTCTCCCTCTCTGTTTTCCCATTCCAAAATGAAAAGAAAGTAGGGGTGTTCCATAAATTGTCTTAATGAATGTTGCCGCTATTCACATTTTACCATAAGTGCAGACAGTTGGAAAAAGAAGATAAATGGTTGTTTTTTCCTCTCTCTGTGGTGTGGCGTCCACCCTCTGGCTGTGTCTTCATACCCCTTCATTGGAGCCAGGATATGAGGAATGGTCTGTTTGGCTGCTTATGTTTTCGCAGCTCCGCCTGTAAGCTCTGGGGTTCAGTTCAAGCCCCACAGTAATTTTATTACCCCTCTCCTCAACAACGCAAACACTAAACCTCTCCTCCCACTCCATAACTCTGATTTATGTCACTACAACCACCTTGTCCAAAAAACTTCCCTGACATTTCCAGGAGGCTTTCTGAATCACAGCATTCATGGCTGAGATGAGCTGTCATATAAAGCTGTGATGGGGGCAGACAGATTTCCACTCAATACTCTTGATTTGCCAATGCATGGTGAGGTTGATTATATATTTTTTCCCTCATGCTGTTTGGGCACTCTGTCTTCTTAACTTATTTTTAGGGACAGGTCTGATGCTGCTGCTCTGTTAATGGAGGAATCAGTAATGTGTGTGTATTTGTTTTAGAGCCGAACAATCTCACGTTTAGTACTCTAATCCACATGGAAACATATAGTAGTAGTAATCTATAATTCATCGACCAATAATGATAAATAGTGGGGTTTCATATTTTAAAATTTCATACTCTTATGCGCACCGAAGCTACATTTAAAAAAAACCATAATATTGTGAAATATTATTACAACTTAAAATAACTTTTTTAATGTCATATCACATTAAATTATTCTATGTAATTTATCATACATTTTAAAATGTAATTTATTCCTGTGATGGCAAGACGGAATTTTCAGCATCATCACTCCCGTCTTCAGTGTCACACGATCCTACAGAAATATTTCTAATATACGAATTTGCTGCTCAAGAAACTATTATTATTATTATTATTATTAATGTTGGATACTGTTATGCTGTTATACTGTTATAATTTTTTGTGGAAATTGTAATGCACTTTTTTTTCAAGATTCTTTGAATAGAACGTTCATAACAACTTTTGAACTTTCCTTGTAGAAAGAAATAGGCTTAACATAAAGGCACAAATGGATTGCATACATAAATATTTTGAGACATTTAATTTTCTCAACAGTCAGCTCACATTTTATTCTTGCACTACAACAATTTATCAATGTCATGATCACATTGGGCAAATAAATGCAAGGCTTTTTTCTCATTTTGGTAGTGACACCAAATAAATAAAACCCCACAAAAGGTAAGGTGATATCCGTTCATCATATAAAGCAATCATGTCTGTTCAGAAGGCTTGGACTACACCACTCGGTTCATGTGGATTTCTTTTATAATGACTTTATGAACTTGTCAACGTGTCAAATTTTAGTGGTATGAACTTTCAATGGAGGGACAGAAATCTCAGGTTTCATTAAAACAAATCTTCGTTTGTTTCAAAGACAAAGACAGGCTTGGAATGACATGAGGGTCAGTAAATAATGAAGAATTTAATTTTTTTGGGTGAATTATCACTTTAAATAGCTGCTTTTGATGATAATTGTTTTTTGCATTCAACCATTATCAGCATTCATTGAAAAATTGTGATCAGAACCTAATGATAGTCAAAGCGATACAATGGTTGACCTTTGAGTATGACCTCCTCTTCATCTACTGTAGGTCCTATGCCTAAAGCGGGAGTCTGTCCTGAATGTGTGATCTTTAACCTGTCTGAGCCTCTCGGTGGGGAATTGTAAGAAAGTGAGTCAGGTTTAATTGAGCATCACATCTCTTGTCATTGAGGCAGCAGCATGGAGAGGTGAACAAAACCAGGACAGCACAGCTGGGAGAGCAGCCAGTGAGAATGTGCTTGTTTGAATGTGCAGTGAGAATGTGATGTTTACCAGCCACTACAGGCCACTTTGTGAATTGCTGCCAGATTAGTGCAGAAAACTGAAGCTGTGTGTCAGTATTGATTTGAGAGGACTTCGGTTTATTTGGTGACTCAACATTTCCCTACTGAACCCAAGTACAAAAAGAATATAGATCCCAATATCACAGTACTGAGATCAGCTCATTTGCTTGGCATTTTAATCTTATGTAAGGTGTATTTCTGATTCTTTGATTTATGTGGTAAATAAGAATGTATCAGTCAAAACATCACGTTGTATATTTGTCGGAGCTATGGAAGATTGTTTCCGCCAGAGAATAAAAAATAAAAAAGGTAATTGCGAGTTATCTTACAATTCTGGCTTTTTTTCTTGCAATTGCGAGTTTATATTTTACAATTCTGACTTTTTTTTCTCAGAATTGTGTTTATATCTTACAATTGCAAGTTTGTATCACAATTCTGTGAAAAACAGGGTTATGATGTCAGAATTGCGAGAGACAAACTCGTAACTGCAAGCACAAAAGTCAAAATTGCGAGATATAAACTTGCAGTTCTGAGGAAAAAAAGTCAGATTTGTGAGATCTAAACTAGAAGCTTTTAGATATAGAAGCGGCCCTGACTCTTTTAATGGTGAAGCCGCTTCTTCTGTTTTTGTGCCACATAGCCAAAAGGATTTTGTAACTCCCTCCAGAGCCTCTCCTCATGCATGGCCGTCTGGAACAGAATCTCTAAATAATGATTTTGAGGTTTATTTATGCTTAATTTGCACAATCCTCTGTTTATTAATGCATCTGCCTTCTTTTCATGTTTGATGAGCTAAATGAGAGGGGAGAGAAGAGGGAGTGATGGGGTATTTATAGAGTGTCCTGCTGTGGGGCTGGCCGGTCTGTCTCACTGAAGCATTGCGTCCTGTCAGACCCCATCAGATCTCCATATGGACTCGAGCTCACGCACACACAGAGTACAACTACTCGCTCCCAATAAGACATTCAGCATTTTTACAATCAAAAAATGTTGACCATTATTTTGTTTGGATGTATAATGGAGATTTTTGATAATGTCACGGAAGGTCAGGTAAAAATTAGAAGGGGATCTATTTGCAGCACTATTATTTTAAACAAAAAAATACTAGAAGATCACAGGACGTTTACTTTATCCGTGTATTTTCCGGAATCTCTAGCCCCTTTCACACAGAGATTCCGGAAAATACACGGATAAAATGATCCGGGATTTGACCCGGGTTGGTTTGATTTTGGTTCTTTCACACTGCCAGTGATTTTCCGGAATCAGAGAGTGCGTTCACACACAACCCGTAAAAATCCCGTAAAGACACGTGACATCGATGTGACATGTGTGTCTATAGTTTGCTTATGAGCGGGGATTTTTCTCTCGAGAAACCACGCTTGTGCATTTTTTCTCTGATTCGATCATAAACTAGCGCATTACGTACCGTTTCACTTGCCTGCTTTCACTTCACTTCAGCGTCATCATTACGACACGGCATTGATTACGGCTTTTGTTCACACAGCGCGCGTTCAGGGACTGATCCCGGCAATGTTACTAGGTCCCCAACCCGGCATCGATCCCGGGATCAATCCCGGTTCGTGTTTGCGTTCACACAGAAGGCGTTCTGGCAATTTGCTGGGATCAACGTGTGTGAAAGGGGCTTAATGAACACAGACAAAGGAAATTGAATCTAGAAACAGTGCAAACCATCTAACAGTATAACAACTCACCAACGAACTATCCATCCAAACGTGAAGCGAATCTTTTCAAAGTTCGCAAAAAAAAGAAAACAAATGCAAATTATGTGTGTTTCAACCAAGTTGTTTGAGCAGATGAAGGTGTTATTGGTAACCAACAGTAAATAAAACATTATCAGAGGAAACGAATCGGTTACCTAACGTAACCTCGGTTCTCTCTAGATGAGGGAACGAGTATTGCGTAAGTTTAGCTTACGCTACGGGAAAGATTCATCTTCTCGAGATATTGAAGCCAAAAATTATCCTTAATTTTGTATTTATTGTCAACGCAGTGCAGCAGCCAGCAGACCTAGAGCAGGCTGTCTAGCGTGCTCATTGGCTGCCCTGGGGCAACAGCAGCAGACTACCAGTGAGCCCGGCGTGACGTCACGTCCAATGAAGGGCGCTCGCGCCCTCAACGCGTCCTAGCCCACCAGAATGGGCGTGGCTTAGCGTATATAAACGGGGCTCATAGGCTGAGACTCTGGTTTTCATCGACTGAAGCGAAAGAGCGCTCGTGGTGCGATTGCGTAAGTTTAGCTTCCGCTACGGGAACCCTTTGTCAACGCCGTGCGCGCCAGCATCCACTCCAACACCGATGAGCGGGAATAAGCGCATGCACATAAGCACTCACAGGGAATACAGAGCGGCGATGCCGGTCAATGTATAAGCATATAGCACATAACCTGATACAGTGCAGCTCAACCAGAAGAGCTGAGTCATATGAGAGTAGCTTGCGCACGACAGTACCTGGACAGAACTCACCTCTCACTTATACTGACAGCAGTGTAGCCTGCAGGGCGGGAACTTCCAGGTTATAGAACCTGACAAAGGTGTACGGGGAGGCCCAGCCCGCCGCCACACATATGTCATGAATAGAAATTCCGCTGGACCATGCCCACAAAGAGGCCATGCCTCTGGTGGAATGAGCCCTGACGCCCAAAGGGCATTGCAGACCTTTTGGCGCATAAGCAGCCGCAATAGTGTCCACTATCCATCTGGATAGGCTCTGTTTCGAGGCGGCGAGACCCTTGGTGCGCCCTCCAAACGAAACGAAAAGCTGCTCCGAGCGCCTGAAAGGGGCGGAGCGCGTAATGTAAACCCTCAGCGCCCTGACCGGGCAGAGGAGATTAACATCGCTCTCGCTCTCGGATGCAGGCAGAGCCGATAGGGAAATGACCTGTGCTCTGAACGGAGTGCCAATCACTTTAGGAACATATCCGTGTCTAGGTTTGAGGATGACTTTTGAGTAATTCGGTCCGAACTCAAGACACGCAGCGCTGACAGACAGCGCATGTAAGTCCCCCACACGTTTGACTGATGACAGCGCAATCAGGAAAACGGTTTTGAGTGACAGGTATTTTAGATCCGCAGAGTCTAAAGGTTCAAAGGGGTATGCTTTCAGGGCCTCGAGGACCAAGGAAAGATCCCACATAGGAACAGAAGGGGGGCGTGGGGGATTCATCCTCCTAGCTCCTCTAAGGAAGCGGATGACAAGCTCATTCCTTCCTATTGACTGGCCGTGCGTCGATTCTGAGAACGCCGCAACGGCTGCCACATACACTTTGAGCGTGGAGGGGGACCTGCCCTTGTCCAACAGCTCTTGAAGGAAACTAAGCAACCGCGAAACCCCACACCTTCGTGGGTCCAGGTTCTTGTCAGTGCACCACTTGGAGGACACAGACCATTTAGACGCGTAGAGCCTTCTAGTAGAAGGAGCTCTAGACTGTGTGATTGTGTTCATTACTGCGCCTGGCAGGGCAACGGGTATCCGTTGATCAACCATGCCTGCAGAGACCAGCGCTCTGGATGGGGATGCCAGATCGCACCGCGAGCCTGAGAGAGGAGATCTGTCCTCTGTCTGTGACAGCCGCGTCAGCTCCGGGAACCACGTCTGGTTCTCCCAGCGCGGGGCTATGAGGAGCACTGAGTGGCGCGTTTCCCTGATTCTCTTGATAACCTGTGGTAACAGGGAGACCGGAGGGAAAGCATAAAGTGGGCGGCTGGGCCAGGTCTGGGCCAGCGCGTCCTCGTCCTTCGAAAAGAACTTCGGGCAGTGAGCGTTGTCTCGTGACGCAAAGAGGTCGACGTCCGCTTTGCCAAAAAGACGCCATAGCGACTGGACTGTTTGGGGGTGCAGGGACCATTCCCCCGGGGGAACATTTTCCCTGAACAGTTTTTCTGGGCCGTCGTTCAGGTGGCCTGGCACATGCGCAGCTCTCAGCCAGTGCAGATGGTGCTAAGACCAAACGAGGAGGCGTTCTGTCAGATTGCAGAGGTTTCTGGATCTGACACCGCCCTGACGGTTCACATAGGACACTACAGACATGTTGTCCGAACGGACTAGAACGTGGTGGTCCTGTATGAACGGGAGGAAACGCTTCAGCGTGTTCTCGACCGCTATCATTTCCAGACAGTTTATATGGAGGAGTTTCTCCTGGTCTGACCACAGGCCAAAGACCGGTCTGCCCTCGAAGAGAGCGCCCCAACCTGAGTTGGACGCGTCTGTCGAGATGACCTTTCGGTGTGAGACAGTTCCCATAATCACACTCCGCTGGTACCAGTCGGCCGCTAACCAGGGCTGCAGAGCTGTAATGCAGCTCTAAGTCACTCTGATCCGCTCGCAGCCGGACTTCCAAGCTCGGTGAGACACACGAGCGGTCAGCCAGCGTTGCAGAGGGCGCATGCGCAGCAACCCCAGCTGAAGTACCTCAGCGGCTGAAGCCATGTAGCCCAGCATCCTCTGGAATGTTTTCAGAGGAGCGGCGTTGCCCGTCTGGAAGGATGCGGCCAGTCGCCGAACTCGGCGCGCGCTGTGTTGATAAGCGAGCCGTTATGGCCACGGAGTCCAGTTGAATTCCTAAAAAGGAAATTGACTGGCTGGGCAGAAATGAGCTCTTGGCCCAGTCGACCGTGAGACCCAGGCCTTCCAGATGACTGAGGAGCGCAGCTCTGTGAGATACTAACTCTGTCTCTGACTGCGCCAGAATCAGCCAGTCGTCCAGATAGTTCAAAATTCGCACGCCCTGATTTCTCAAGGGGGCGAGAGCCGCGTCCATGCACTTCGTGAATGTACGGGGTGCTAAAGACAGGCCGAACGGCAGGACGGTGTATTGATAAGCCTGACCGTCGAAGGCGAATCTCAAGAATGGCCTGTCACGGGGTATTATCTGAATCTGAAAATAGGCATCTTTCAGATCGAGAGAGATAAACCAGTCCCTCGGGCGAACGTGCGCGAGGAGTTGTCTGGTCGTAAGCATTTTGAACGGTCTTTTTCAAGAGAGGTTTGTTCAAATGCCTCAGATCCAAAATAGGTCTGAGAGCCCCGTCCTTATTGGGCACGAGAAAATAACGGCTGTAACTATATACTGTAGTATAGTATTTATTGATGTTTTGAATAGGGCTGTGTATCACCAACAATAGCTGCGTTTACATGGTTCAATCGGAATGAAATCAATCCGATTGATGAATCCGAACACGGTGTTTACATGAACGATAAATAAAGTAATCGGGTTGATGTGCGCGTTTATATGTCACAAGATTCAAATCGGAATTGATTTTTTGACATGCGCACACTGCACGAATATGCCGCTGTTCGCGCATAACTATTCTCCTCTATTGCATAACTATTCTCCTCTATTGGTTCTTTATTTTTTTTAAACAGCAGACTTAATATTTATCCATCTCTGGTCATGATTTGGAGACGATGAGCATGAACCGCTTTGCCGTGCTGCTTATATTGATCACGCAGTAAAACCCCGCGCCCAAAACTAGTCGTCTATGGATGATAATCTTAAACAAGCACTGGTGGGACGTTGTCCTGCTTCACTTCACAGACGCTGAGTGAAATGAGAATTTTTTAATAACGGAACACTCATTTTATATTCACTTTATTCAACAGGAAGAACAGCTCGTTCCGTGCGTCATACGTCATTACGCTATTTCAACGTCTTTGCACATGCGCAGTCCTTTTAGTTTCGGTTTTCAATCCGATCAAGTGTTTACATGTTCTCTCGATCGGATTACAAAAGGAGTAAACCACCCCTTTCAATCGGATCTAAATTTCAATCGGATCGAGCTCAATCGGATCGATTGAGGTGTTTACATGAAGGTTTTTTAGTCCGATTGAGCCGTCAATCCGATTATAAGTGTCCATGTAAACGCAGCTACTGTCACGATACGATACGCATCACGATACTAAAGCCACGATACGCATCACGATATGGATCAATTTGGAATTTAAATTTCTTTTTGAGCAGAGTTTAGTAACAGTAATATCTTTATAGAGTATATAACAGTTGTGATAACTGAAAAACTATTTAGTTTGTGTCATTAAAAAACAATGAGAGTTAAATTAAATAAGTGTTAGAATGTGCACCAAACACAGTAATTTCTTTACATTATGTTGAAATCATTTTAAACAAATAAATACAATAGAATAAAGATCGCCTACCAATAAAGAGAAAAGTTTTTGGATAGGTCTAGCACTAGTATTCAGAAATACTAGAAACTTAATAAAGTAATTAAATGTAAAATAACATTGGGTAGTATTTTAGTCCTGACTAAATTAAATACATCGACTATAAATCCAGATTCCTTATAATTAAAGCTATCTTTTGTTGTTTTGACAACAATATTAATGACAGACACACATGGCTGCTGTCACTTTAAGAGCTAGTGCACGGATCCTGTTTTCATTATACTGTCACATGCATTTTATGCTTATTTAAGACATAACCGACTGTGTTGGATACTCACCAAGACCGACATTTTTGACATCATTTTGCTTGTTTTTGTCTGTAAAAGCGATATAATCCGTGAAAAAGAAGTTTTGTTACTCACAGGCTGTTTTTGAATCGGCTTTACTCTATATAAGCATGCAGAGAAAACCCATTTTGAGAGACAGAAGACGCGGAACAGCTGAACACTCAATCAATGTTTGCGGGAATTTCCCGCATTATAAGTGGGAGACCTGTGGGAATGATTAGAATAATGCGTAATACTCGCAATCCCGTGCTGAAATTCGAGCCCTGAATTGGCTACATTCATACAGCAGTTGCTGTATCGATACGCGCATCGTCAGGAGTTCATGACGATGTATCGTCGTATCGATATTCTGAGCACAGCCCTAGTTTTGAATGTTTTTATTTTTTATTATTATTTTTTATTTTAGTTTTTGTAATTTTAGTACTTCAGATTAAACTTATTTTATTTCAGTTAGTTGCCACAGTAACTTTTCTATTTTTTTAAGTTTAAGTTTTTAATCTAAAGTTTTATTTAATTTTAATTTATTCCAGCTTCATTTGAATGAATGAAAACTGTTTTAATAGTTTAAGTTAACAATAACAAGATTGTTTTCAAGTTGATTGGTCTTGTTTTAAGAATTTTTACTGGAAAACAAGACAGTAAATACTGAATAAGAAAATGTTTTGATAGGTGTGTCTGCACTGTATATTGTTGGGTATTTTTTTCTAAGAGAAAATGTATACAAAAAAAGCTTGGTTTAAACGTGCGATATGACATTCACAATACTCACACATTGTATAATTGCACACTTTTATGCCTTGAAACAAAAAAGTGCATCGGGTAATAAACATCTCCAAAAATGTAAATGCAAACAAATGTTGTTGCCTGAGGTACATACACACAAACACTTCCTTATTTAATACATTAAGCTTCCTTGTGTTATGAATGTGGATGATAACATGAAACAAAAGCTCTTTATCACTAACTCATCCTTCCATAAATGACACTAAACACACATGTGTAATCCATCTATCTTGTCTGAGTTAACAAATCCTTATCGTGCAACCTTGCATATCCTGATCCAGTGTCCCAAAGGGATTAGATAGCAATAAATGCTCTTTGGCAAATCTATTTCTCCAGGTCTTCCCTTTCTCACCACATTTAAAGCTTTCTGAAGAGATTTACCTATAGGTGTAAGTACAAAGACTTGCTCAAAAGAGTGATTTTTTTTTGTGTGCTTCACCTGTGAATTTGCTTAATTTCTATTGTAATATGCTGTTCTTCTCATATGTAAGTCAAGAAGCCGTTACATTCGAATCTGTGACCATTTCGGATGGCTGCACATCGTTGCATGTTTATACACATGTCAAATCCTGTGTTTGACAGCAGTAACATAGCAATGTCATCATAGCTTTGATCTCGCACAGCTCCCCATCTGTTACAGAGATTATTCACTGAGGGAGATTGCGTTCAGCTGAGCTGTATCTCTGAAGTTTCATCAGTGGTGCTCCTACATTCATGTAGTGAGACACACAGACTCTTGTCCTCTAATGCTTACTGTCCTCTAATGCTTACTAGAGCAGTCTTTTTTAACCTTTGGCCCTTGTGTGGCTCACTCTCTCAAAACACACATACAGAACCACGCATGCTTTCCTGCTGCCCTGCTCTGTCAGGGAAACTGTAGGCCTCCCTTAGGGCACTCAGGCTGATGACTTTATTGGCCTTGTTTGTTTTCTGTCCTTGGGACTGGAGCAGAGAGAGAGAGAGAGAGAGAGCGTGCTCATCCTGACACTCCAGCACAGGAAACAGTCTAGTCCGGGCTGGGAACAGACGCTGAAAGAGCCCTTTGGAAGCGGCATTCCTCTGCTGTCTGCCTTTCCAAACATCTGGTTTCATGTACGTAAACGTACTGTCACCCTCTGTGCCACTGTGCACTGGAAGTGTAGATGCCTCTTTTATGTCGAAGAAAAAAGGTTCTCAAAAACATGGCAAATAAGGCCCCTTCACACCGCAAACAAAACGAAAAAGTGAAACGAAATGCCTAGAGTGCAAGATAGCTCCACATTTATCTGCAATGTCTGGGTAGATTAGATGGTAACCAAATAATCAGTTCTTGTACTACTCAACGTGTTGGATACAGGAATAAAGATCTGAGCGACTTTTACAAGGGACAATTCACCAGACAATTTTATTTATTTATTTATTTTTTTTTTTTCAGAATATATTCAGAGAAATGCATTGTTTTGAATATTCACAGCATATTTTTGTTAATAAACGTAATCTATTTTAATGAAAGCTAATGCATGCTTTTGATTGAAATTTTCTTTTTGTTTTTTTTTGGTTTGTTTATGGACTGAATGATTGGACATGTTGCATCATGGTCCAATGGGAGTCATTTTTCAGGATTTTGTCCACAGAGACTTGGTTATGCGTTATATATTGCTTTTACAGTTATTTTAAAAAGCTTTTATTTCCCACCCCTTTGAAGTTGTGGGATAAAATCTCTGTAATGTTCTGTAATCTTGTTTCAGTTTTGGCTGCTGTGTGGTTCCGCTTTCTAGTAGGAGGATGTGATGCTTATTTGGCTCTAAGAGGTACTTGGATCTAGAATGTGTTATTTAAACGAACACTAAGGTCACTAAGCGAGAGGTCTGACTAACTGCATTTCCAATAAAATGCCCAATTATAAGACACTTGGCTGTGAAAGCTGCCAAATTGTGGTCACTCCAATCAAATGTCCATTAACACTGTGAACTGAGTCAGTTGGGCGGTTATGAAGTCTTGGAAGATTCATTGAAGTGAAAGTTGATTATACAAGGCTATGATGGTTCAGTTTTGGAAGGCAAAGCTAAAATAACAAACCCACAAAGCAACCGAGAGCCCAGTTAAATTCAGCAGTCCTATCCTGCCTGTTCTTCCACTTTGTGCCTAGACAAACACTTCTCATTTTCTGCTCCAGATGAGAAGTCAAGACTAATGCTAATGCCTGCTGTCAATGTCCTCTCTGGCGTGATCTCAGTGGAAACCAAAGCTGCACGATTAATCGTAAAAAGATCGCCATCTCGTTTCAAACACCCTCGCAATCTTGTTCCTAAATGACGACAATTCGATTATGACTACTAAACCTTTAACAAGTACGATCATAGGGAACATTCAAATCTGCGTTGATGTCTAATCTGATGTCCACGGTATAGCGATCAAAATATAGAGTAAATCACCTTTGAAAGTAAATTGATGCTTCAAATAAAGATGATATCAATTACATCTTTACACCAATAGGTGGCCATAAGCGACTGTTAAAAATGTATTTGTCATTGAATCATTAAAGAGATTCGTTCAAAAACACTGATTCATCCAGTAATGAAACAAGTGAAGTCTTTACAAGTTAGTCAGTGAATCGTTCATTCAAACTGATTTTTTTTAAAAAAAATCTGATTTTTAAAAAAAAAAAATTTTATAAAGAATGCAGCAATTTACATCTTGTCAGAACCTCTAGTAAATTAAATGTTTTTTTATTTGTAGTCTATTCAGAATCGTGGGAGAATAGGGATGCCTATTTTATGTGATTCTCCGTTTACCCAGAATTGTGCAGCTCTAATGGAAACCAAGGGTGATCCAGAAAGAGAATATGAATACTATTAATGTGAATATACAGTATAGAGTTTGAATACTTAAAATCCAAAGAGTTTAACTATGTGAAAAACAATTTGGTATAGGACTTACTTTTCTCTAAAAAGAAACTTGTACATTTTATAATTGCAAAAAATGGCAAGTAACACATTGAATTAGATGTGAAATTTTAAAAGTAGAAAGACTGAAATAGCAATTTCTTTGAAAGTGTAGCTACTCCAATAATATTTGTTTTATTTACAACTTTGAAAAAGCATTTAGTGCATTTTTGTGGGAGTACTAGTCCAATAATTTGCCATTTTAAAGTTTTAATGGGTCAAGAATGAGATGCTCATTCACAAAAAGTGTGGCTAATATGACTTCTGGTTCAGGCGTCACATTTGGCAATATAAGGTCATGTTGAGCACATTGCATATGGGATACAGTTTTTTGTGCAGGATGTTCTGTTGTATAATGCACATTTTGGCAAAATGTAGAGAGCCATCCAGGTGTTCGGTGCATACAGAGACTGTGCGAACTGTTATAGTATATGTTAGGCCTGCATGATATTGGAAAAAACTGACATTGGGATTTTTTGTTTTTCTGCAATAAATATTGTGATATGAAAACAATTTCACCAGCTAATATTAGCTCTATTTGTAAAGAATTAATCATTCTAGGATGATTGGGGTGATTTTGAGAGTGCATCTGCATAGAAAATAATAAACAAATTACAAGCGTAGATTAATACAACAGAACAAAGACAAAAATAAAATAAGTAGTGGTTTGTTTTTCAAGTGAATCTAACTGTATTCAGGTACAGACATTGAATAATCCAATGTAAAATAACACTGCATAGTATTCACTGTATAAATTAAATATAATTAATTACTATAATTTATCTTTGTTAAAGTGATTTTCTCTTTTTTGTTTGATTGACATTGGAGATACACAGCTGTTAGTATATTAGGCTGCTGTCACTTTAAGATGAATGCACGGATCCAATATAATGATACGCATACGTTTTCTTTCTCAGTTGTTTACAACACAACCGACTGTGCACGTCTCTGTTCAAGCTCAAAAGAAGAGAAAGAGGCCTAAATCACATGCTGTGAGCTCGGCTCTGGTGCGTGCACAGAAAACAGCCCGCGAGTTACAGTCTTCTTGCGCTTGATGTTTAAACTGACAGGACTTAAAAACACATGCAAATGATAAACTTTCACTCAATGATGGTTAAACTTTGCAATTAATCCACCAATCACATGCGCTCTGAACCAGAACCGATCAACTACGATCCCTATACTTGTGACTATCCTGGATGCGCACATCGCGATATCGATGCTAAAACAATATATCGTGCAGCAGACCTTATAATACATGTAGTGCAGGCTGTCTTCATCTGTCCCCATTTGTTTCTGTGCGACCGACAACACATTTTATTCCTGGTTTCAGTTCCAACAAACTATTAAATGGCTGCACAAATATCAAATTAAAGATCCGTGCAACTGTGATGGGTTTGGGCCTGTTTGCTCACTCCCTCTGATTTTTAGCTAAATGAGTTGAGAGAAAGAAGGAATTTGAGAGTGCTGGATGGGGAGAGTAAGAATGGAGAGGCAAGATGGAATTTGTGAGAAATGTATCCTAGGGTTATCCGACAGGCAGAGACGCTATGAGATGCTCCTCTCTTTTGAAGTTTTTTTTAAAGCATTTTTGAGTCTTTCTGCCTCATCAAGAATGATGTTGAAGGCTTACTGAGGAATTTCTGGAGTAGCATAGAGAAAAGAAAATCTTCCTAGACCCTTCACAGTTTTTCCACACAATTGTTATAAAACTTTATTTGCTCTCATGTCCTTCCTTTAGAGCTGTCAATAGAAACCTTCTTACAATGGAGTTGTTTGGTCCTGTGTCACATGATGGTATGATGCAGCTAGTTATTATTATCAATTAAACTTTGCCACTAATAAAAACAGCCTGTACTGAGATGCCCCTACATTTATAATCTCTCATTCCCAGTTGTGTTCCCTCTGGTGGTCTGAGGCTGAACTGCTATTTTTACTTCTATTTCAGAATCTGAATCCTTTGGAAGATTTAGAGGTGCTGAGTAATTGTAAAAACTACTATTTGTGGGAATTTGTACTTCTCTGAATAATTATATTCTTACTTGGTTTTAGCCAGGGTTATTATATTTAACTAAAAATATAAAAACATTTTCGTTACGTGAAATAAAATAAACCAACTGAACTAAAATAAAATAAAATTTAAAAAGCATTTTATCTTGATGTAGTAAAATAACAATAATGAAAACTATATTGACATAATAAAAAAACTAATAAAAATGACAAAAAACAAAATGAGTAAAACTTGAACAAATGAAAAATATAAAGAATTTATATTAATATTAATTAAAACTATAATTTTAACTTAATGATTTAAATAATACTGGCTAAATGCTTTGATTTGTAACAAAAATTTTGATGATTTTGCATATTTTCTTTCTACTCTATGGTATGATTATAATATTTGACAATGTAATATATTGTCAACACTTTTTATAATCAATAATATTAATGTTTTCTGTTCTCTTGTGTCCTGTTGTCTTGTGCGGGTATTTGCCTTTTTGCTGCTTGTGAAAATGAGCACTTCAGGATGTATAAAACATAATCACTTAGTGTTTTTTCTTGCTGTTACATATTTGATCTGTACTACCGTCCTTTTACAGTCTCTTAAAACTCCTTCTTCCCTCAAAGGGTGAACATTGAACTGTGTCCTCTCTGGGGTTGTTCTAGCTTGAGTGTTGTCTGCCACCAAATCAAAAAATTTTATGAAAAAGTCATAAATTGAAGCAGCAAATCATCTTTAATGTATGTGTGCTTGCACAGTGAACATAGTGGAAACTAGGACAGTCAGCAGAGCATTAGAACAACAAAGCTGCTTTTACTTTCCTGGAAAACAATGCTAGCACTGACAGAAAATGAAGAGATTTACTGCTTTCACTTATCAAACAGGATTTAGGGTTAGAATTGCATTACGAATTACTGTGATTATTTTTATTCTAGTTGTTTCGAGACCACAAATAGTCCTGAGGGAGCTAGCAGGACCGAGATGAGAAACTTCTCGGTTGGTGTTATAAGACTGTTATGTAACTCTCTCTCAGGCGGCTGCGTCCTTCATGCTTAAATCACAGTTGTCTTGTGAGGTGTCTCTGCAGTGGTGATGTTGAATATGAAAGGACAGAGGGACCTATGCTGGTGGATGCCTCCATGGTCACAATACTATATCCAGTCCATTAGGAATTAAAGTATAACAGCAGGTGTACAGCAGAGAGAAAAACCATGTTTAGTTGTCAGGATCCTGACATTGAGAGTCATATTGGAGGTTTGAAAGCGTCTTAAACGCAGAAGCTGCAGATGAGCATCACTCACATCAGAGCTGAGCTCTCGTGTCCTTGAGTTGTCTCTGAGATGATTGAAGACGCTGTGTGACTTTGACATCACTGCACTGCTGTTAGACCCATTACACCCGGCTAATGACAGTCATGGAGATTAACAACATTCATCAACTGCAGAGGGGCGTTTGGTTACTGACACTGACAATCTTAAGAGTCTCTAAAAAGAGTACAGCTTGCCGTGGTCATAATCCAGAGTTTCAGTTAAAGCTCCAGTAGGTCACTTTTGTAAACAAATATTTGTTAAAACTGTCATTATGTCCTGACAGTAGAATATGAGATAGATAATCTGTGAAAAAATCAAGCTCCTCTGGCTCCTCCCAGTGGTCCTATTGCCATTTGCAGAAATACACCGCTCCCGGTCAGAAACAACCAATCAGAGCCAGGAGGAATGTCTTAGCAGTGTCAATCACGCTCGTGTACGCGCTGATCACCCCTCTCTTGCACAGCGCGAGCGCGTACCGTCGTTCGTGACTCTCCTGTTCGAACTCGTTCATCCAAATAAACGAATCTTTTTTCGAGTCATGTCGTTCATTCAACGAACAAAATGACTCCCAAAAAAGATTCGTTCATTTCGAACGAGTCTTTTTCGGAGTCATTTCGTTCATTCAACGAACGAAATGATTCGAAAAAAGATTTGTTCATTTTGATGAACGAGTTCAAACAGGAGAGTCACGAACGTGCATCACAGAACAGAGCAAGGCGAGCATTTGTGCTTATAAAACTTAAAGTTTTTTATTTATTTTTTAAATGACCGATCGTTTCGCTAGATAAGACCCTTATTCATCGTCTGGTATCGTTTAAAGCCCTTTGAAGCTTCACTGAAACAGTCATTTGGTCCTTGAACCGTTTTTGTCCCATTGAAGTACATTATATGGAGAAAAATCCTGGAATGTTTTCATCAAAAACCTTAATTTCTTTTCGACTGAAGAAAGAAAGACATGGACATCTTGAATGACATGGGGGTGAGTAAATTATCAGCAAGTTTTTTTAAAAGTGAACTAATCCTTTAACGTTAGCTATTTATAACTTAAAGAGTGCAACGTTATAAAGTTACATGTATTGCAAAATACATAATGATTTGAGGACCAAGTTTGTAGTCGAAGTATGGGCAGGCCATAGTCAATGTAAAGCATATTGTTGATGTTTCGTCCCTATTAGTGAATGTTCCATAACTGTTTATAATCCGCCGTATTCGGTGGTCCTGCTTACTAGTCTGCGCGTTCACGGCAGGCTCCGCTGTGGGGGAGGAGCTGTGGAGGGAGGGCTGTAGCGCAGCAGAGAGCAAGGGGGTTGGACCTGGAAGTTGTGCTTGTTCAAATTTTCAGGCTAAGTCAACATTTTCTCAAAACTCCCTACTGCAACTTTAAGAAATGTAAGCTTATGAATGTGTCTCTGTGTGTTTCTGGGTGTGTGGTATTTTTGTATAAAACAATTAAAGGTGTAATCCCCCCCCCCCCCCTTTAAAACGGCTTTAATAGAATAATTAATAAAATAATACAACATATAGTCAAAATATTTGACAATTTTATTCTCAATTAGTTTGGCCTGTGCTCTTTTAGTGTAACATTTACAATACTGGCCAGAAGTTTTTGTTTCTTTAAATCTTTCTTTCTTTCTTTGGCGCGACAACGATGTACTAAAAAATGATTTTTCGCGTACAGACGAGATACTGCAAAGCTACTTTACAAACGGTGGAAGTCTGACGTGTGGGGTTAGGGTGGTCTGAAATACTTGCTCACTAAAAGAAAAGCAGTTTTGGTGTCTGGCAAAATTATTTTAAAGAGCTGGAATGTCTGGAAAGTGTGTCTATCTCTTAGTGTAGCTCATTTGCATATTCAAATTCATTTTCAAAGAAACTTGTAATACAATTTTTTTTACTTTTCATGGATACTTTCATTGTATAAATTTTTGTTTTGATAGGATTAAAGGAAAGAAATAGGCCCATTGGGGTGTATTGTTGTCTGGCCTTACTGGCACACATCTCAGATTGATGAGAATTTAACATATTTCCTCAGCTAGGATTTCTTAGGACTTTTAGTATGTTGTTCTGGACACCTTATAGAAATGATCTATGCTGAAAAAAATTCTTTTACAATTAGTTCTATTTTTGGCTCCAAAATGAGTTCCTTTGCCTGGACTAAGAATGTTGTTCCCCGTTCACACGGATCATAGTACCCCAGAGTGCAGTCTGGACGATTGGGCGGGGCGACACATTTGCGCGGGGTGACACATGTCGCTCCGCCCACCCCCAATTTAATTGGTTTATAATACAGCAATCTCATTGGTTGTAGACGATTCAGGTCTGAGCATGCGCATTCCTTTATGTACGTTTTTGTGAATGATTTGGCCGTATTAAAGAAATATGCTAACTTTAATCGTATCTTATCGGTTTACCATGGTAATTTTAGTACAGATATATTGGCTAATGTTTTATTGTACTTAAGACACAGAATAGATGAAATTATTGTTTAAAAATGAACGCTTGGTGAGCACCTCAGTGTACTTCAGGCTAATAGAGCCGTCATTCACTTGGCTTCTTCAAATTTCCATCAAGACCGGTAGATCAGAACAAACACGGGATTTTACGCAAATTATGACAGTTCACTGTATTAAAGTAAGACATCGGACAAACCCGAACGCAAGCAGCTGATTTTAAATTCTAAAGCACAACCGTTTTTTGTTGTTGATTTTTTTTAAACTAGATTTGTTGTCCAATGGTTGCATTATTTGGTACAAAGTTCAAATAAAATGTTAAATGGCAAACTCATGTTTCCTTGTTATTTACTATAATAAAATATGAGGGCCTATATATTGGTTTTGTAAAGCCCTATGTTCTAGTTTTTAAAGATTCCAGTTTTCTAATAAGTGTCAACCGGTTAACAACGACTTGCACCGGTTAACGACTCGGTGACTGTGACATCAGGTAGGCTATTAAAAATCCAGTTATTTATTTATCCACCCCCGCTTGCGTTCATGTTTTAATCTGCGTATGTACGGGATAAAAATAGTTTCAAATATTAACACTCACATATAGGCCTAGGCTAGCTGAATAACCATAAAAAAATCACTGCTGTTAATCTGTGTAATTATAATCTAATAAAATTAATAAAATACCCAGCAGAGAAGTGATATGAACATCTATTGCTTAAATACACTCTTGAGCACAAAAATAATAATATTTGCTATAGATCGGCATAACATCTGTTTTAGTAAAAAAATAATTATTTATTTATTTATTTATTATTATTATTTTTTTCCACTTTTCAGCACTGCAAGGTTTTTATTCCCATTGTACACACAAAACCCAATGGCCAGGTCTTGTACGCTGTTTGGTAGCCTATTGTCTTATTTGTCACCGTGGCAGTAAAATACAGAGAATTATCATCATTTGTGTAAAATCCCGAGTTTGTGTTTATTCCCTGACCCTAATGGAAAAATGAAGAAGCATAAATGAATGATAAAATTATGGAGCCCTGAATGACATGTGGAAAAAATTGTCTATATCAGCCTATAAAATATCTCTGCTTTGCAATGCCAGTAATTTCATGCAGTCATGTTCATTGCCCACTAAAAATGACACTGACTTATCTGCTGGGTAAATTATTAAATATGATATAGCTAGGCTAAATATCAAACAGTGTATCATTTATATCAGCAACATATTTTGTGATATCGCCCAGCCCTAAAACTGCTCAATATGAAAGCTTATATGACTCTTTGTAAAGCTGCTTTGAAACGATGTGAAATGAGCGCTTTACGAATACATTTTGACAGTAAATTAATCTAACTTGATTCGTGTAAATTCATCGAAACATTATCCAATTGATAACTGAAATCGCCATGGTTATCTCTTAATATTTCTGTAGTAAGATTGCTGTATTATAAACCAATAAAATCGGGTGTGGGCAGAACGACATGTGTCGCCCCGCCCCACTCGTCCAGACTGCACTCTGGGGTTACTCCACGGATCTGAGAAAAACAACCTAAAACGCTGTATTATGATGCCAGGCCAGTAGTTAGCTAAGTCACTTTCTAAAGATACACTACGCTCCTATAATAGACTGAACACGTAATATGCGTGTGCATGACATCATGACTGTTTTCACGAATTCGTGTTTTTTAGACGGAGACAATAACAGTTTCGTTTTCAAAACGTTTTAAAACCCGTTATCAAAAGTTTGCGTTTTCAGGCCCCCAAAACGCCATTGTCATGTAAAGGAATGACCAAAATGGGGGTTCTTATGAAAGGGCTTTGAGATGAGATCTTGATTAGAGAATATAGGACGATACAGACAGGGAGCAAAGCGGGTGAATTATGAGTTCAGGCTCTTTTAAGCCCATGAGAGTATCCTGTCTCTGAACCAAATCACAAGGCTGCAGTCAGAGGTCAGCAAATGTGGCTCAGTTGTTTCTTTTTTTTTTTGTTAGATGTTAGTAAAATTAAAACGCTAATGCCATCCCAAAGCTCAGAAGCAGAGCGAGCTCGACAGTAATCCGATTCTCCATGACAGAAATAAATAACAGCACAAATCCAGTCAAGTTTTTCCTAATACCTGAAACGGGTTCTAGACTTTTAGCACCCACATTCCTTATAGCGTCTATCACATATACAGTTGCCTTCCTAAAGTCTAAAAACCCTAATAAAGATGCTTGTTTTGCATTCTTTTCCAAATGAGTACAAATTATTAATTATAAAGTTATATAATGCGCATTACTATTTCATGAAATGTCACTGTAAAAAGGCTCATGTTCAGTTTACTTAGTTTTTTATTAGTAGCCTATATGTTAAAAGAATATATACAAAAAAAAAATCAAAAGTCTTTTAAAGCCATTCACTGATTGTCTTTTTTGTTTAATATTTGTACATTTTATGTTTATTGTTATATGTTTATTTTACCCTTCGTTTTATATTTCTCGTTACCTAATGAACTTTGTGCATTATCTGACACAATGACATAAGGGTGTTGTTACCTCAACAAAATGATCTCATGGCCACCTCATGGTTCTCAAAAGTTATTAATACCTCCCTGTATAATCATGTTTTTCTATACTCTATACATCTGTTTTCCCTCTTTTCATATCCTATAAATAAATAAAATTGAAAGTTATGACTAGTAGCAGTCTGGACTCATTGAAGTTCAAATCCCTCACAGTAATTAAGGCCAGTCTGTGACCCTAGGCCGCTTCGCTCCATGTGTGGGTTCAGAGGGAGTCATCAGCGTCTGTGTTCTGGCGTTGTATTGTCCTGCTGTGTATCCATACGTATGGTTCTCAGGGATGAGAAAATGATGAGAGACATTGAGCTGCGTTCCCGTCTGGAAGGAGGGATGATGGGGTCAGAGAGGAGGTGGAGGAGAGAGGTGGATTGATGGAGTCCCTGACGCTTGGCCCTCGCCATCTGTCACCCTGCAGGCTCTCTCTTTTTCTCGCTGAGCCCAGAATGGTTCAGATACACATTTACCTCAGCGAACAGTACTGTGCAGAACAAGTAGACAGTGTAAGGTTAATAGTAAATGTCTTTACTGGATAGTTTGCCTACAAATAAAAATTGTCATCATTTACTAAACCTCATAGTGAAATTTTTTTTTTATTAGCATAAAACAAAAAAATTCTCTACAGTAGCAAAATATCTACTTTTACATATAATGAAAGTGGATGGTGACCAGTAGCTCTCAAGCTCCAAAAAGGTCAAATGCCCTTTGTACCATCTGCTCTAGCACTCCTGGTGCATTTGCAATTCGTTAACAGTATTTGCATAAAGCAGGAAGTAGAACACTTCATATTCAGTACACAGGAAAATGGAGATCTGCATCTTAATGTGCAAGAACTAGTGCAGTAGGCAAGATTTTTAGTTAATAATATTCCAAATTTCATAGAGTCCATTTTTATATGTAATTTAATAATGAATTAATTGCTGAATGTACTGACAAGCATTTATGGTCAGCTAAAATATACTTTATACTTTTGTAATGATGAATTTGCACTTTTAGTACATTTAAAATATTAATTTTAAATGTAATAACGAATAACACACTACAGTTAATATTATAGTACAGAGAACTTTAGTAATTAAAGTACTCAAGTAATTTAGAGGTCAGCATAAAAGACATAAAGAAAGCATAGTTTAAGGACTGTTCCTTTAACACACTTCTTTTAAGTACACTTAAGTGGCCTTTCATTTCATTAATGTATTATCTACAATTACAGCTTTTTTGAATATTTGAAGTACAGTAAAAGTGCACATTCACTATAATCAAGCACTTTTTTTTGCAAGGGATGAGCATCATGACACATTGTGACAGTCGCACCACAGCTCTGATGAGTCTGACCTCTTAAACTATCTCCAGTCAGGCAGATGTTCTGCTGTCTGATCCTCTGTATCTTGTATCAGATGTAATTGAGTTCTGAAAGTAATCAGCGCTTTTATTGTCAAGAACTAGAGCCTGTTTTTCAGACGGAAATGAAAGCTATATCAGCTTGAATGATAGTACAGCAACTTGAAACCAAAGAGCTGTGCCAATTAACAGGCTTACGTTTATCTCCGACAGGCCAGTTGAGGTCATGGCAAAATCAATGGGCCATATTGTATTAGTTTGCAGACAGTGGCTCAGTGATTAATTACTGCACAACGTTTTTATGTTTCTGTGTGGCCGATAAGGGAGAGGAGGAGCATATGAGTCAGAATAAAACTTATTATTAATCCATTGTACATAGGCGTGTGTTGTACAGTGTTTGGGAGTAACTGAATAAAAGCAATGGCGCTATTAAATTTTCAGTAGCATGACAGTAGTTTTTAAAAGTCTCATTGTGTTGCACACACAAATAATCATGCAGACTCTCCTGAACTTTTCTGTCTCTCATAGAAGGGGTTTGCGTTGGTCTTCTGTTTTACAAAAAAAATATTTAGTTAAATATTAATATTAATATTAAATTAATAATATGTTGCTATTCATTATGTTTTTAAGATAATTATATAAATTATAGGAATGCACTATACTGTTCAAAAGTTTGGGGTGTTTTTTTTCTTCTTCTTTGGACTTTCAAAGAATCCTGAAAAAAATGCATCACTTTCCCCACAAAAATATTAACTGTTTTCAACATTATTAATAATAAGAAATGTTTCTTGAGCAGTAAATCAGCATATTAGAATGATTTCTGAAGGATCATGTGACACTGAATACTAGAGTAATGATGCTGACAATTCAGCTTTGCATCACAAGAATAAATTACATTTTAACTATATATTAAATTCAGCCTCAATAAGCATTAGAGACATTGAAAAATCTTACCGACCCAAAATTTGAATGGTTGTGTGTTTTCGTTTTTTTTTTATTTCTTTTTTATTTAGTGACACGGAATTCCACAGTTGTTTCATGCATTTCTTAGAAGATATTGCCCTCTTCTATAACTTCATTTTGCTACAACTTTTATTACTAACTTGTAGTAAAAACATGTAGCTCAGAAAGATTTTCCAGAACACTAGGGTTGTGTGTGTTATGCTTAACTGTCGTAGACCTCCATTCACCCCCTTTATTTTCCCAGTCGCTCCCCCTTTCTGTGAAGCAGACAGGATCAGGCACGTGTGAACCTCCGTTTCCCCTCTCCTCTCCACGTGTGTGTGTGTGTGTGTAGATGTGACCCAATTTAGAAGTGGTAGCACACACTAGATGAGACTGATAACTGAAGAGAAGAGATAACCACGGACACATTCCTCTCGAATCTCCTCTTCATTCTTCACTGGTTTTATTAAACGCAGATTAAATAGTAACTAGCATTCCTGACTAAGTGTATAAGGGTATGGAGAGAGGAAAGTCCCTGCAGATTTTGCTCACTTTAAAAAGGTTACATTCAACTTTGTTTCATTCATGCACTTCTGAACATGGCAGAGTGGAAACATAAGAATATGTACATTCGCATATGATACACGCAGACACTGAAACTAATTTATTAATTTACTTCCAAATTCAGGATATCTAAAAAGTACTGAGTCAAAATGGCTGTTAAGTTTTTAGTTGTTTTTTATGGTTTCTCACACAGAGGTGATGTTGGTTGCTATCCAGTGGGGGGCAGTGTGCTCTTCCACTCGTCTCAGAAATAACATGTGCGGAGTAGAAAACTTTCACAGATTATAATGTACCTGGCAAAATATGATCTCTCCTGGCTCTATGTCCATCGAGACCCATGTGAACTCACTGATGGGCCAAAGAGAAAGAAAGCCATGACCTTATCATGGTAACATAATAACAGGCTTTTCACCTTTACACCCTGCAACTAATACTCCATAGCAGGTGTGTGACGTACAGTATGCATACTTGAACTCTTTCAACTTGACTGTAGAGATGGTAGAGGCTCTCTGGGCATTCTCTAATTTCTTATTGTTTTAATAGACGTTTGGAACTTTTTTTAATAGTAATTGTGAATTTTTCCTCAGCTTTCCTCTGTTTTGCATGTTTCTGTATTTCACCTAACCCCAGTATGTGTGGCTATCCCTGCAGGTGTGTGTGTGTGTGTGTGTGAGTGGAGGTGGACGCTGCGGTGGGACTCTGGGCATGTGTAAAGTCTCCATCAGCGGCCTCTGTGCAAGGTAAGACATGTGATGAGTCCCTGTACGTCTCTCTATCCTCCCTGTCAGTACTGGAGAAACAGACATGACACACATCTGATTTACATCATTCATTTAGCCTAGGCATTCAGAACAAACAGGCTTTAATGGACTCTGCCATTAGTATCATAACTTTTACCCCTCACTTTGTTAGTTTTAATTAGGCTCAGTTAATTAAAGACACTAAAAGCTAAAAAAGCATGATACTGTAATCTTGATACTGTAATGATTATCTGTAAAGCATGATGAAAATGCACTCAGGTTTTCTTAAATCAAGGTTGAAGGATCTGAAAAGTGAAAGGAATGCATTGTAAATCTGATCCGCCTTGCTCATGAATATTAATTAGGTGACACTAGTCATAGGTAGCCCTGCCCACACAGAAATCTCATTGGAATGGAGTACCTCTCCTCATGTATATCAAATACTACTCATGTTAATTCGTTTCTTAGTTTGTTCCCTCCTTTTGGTTAAATTGTGGCCATGTTAAAACAAGGGAATGAATTAGTAAAATTTAGCCCACAATTTGTTCCCTCGTTTTAGTCAAGTTATGGCCACGATTTAACTAGATTAAAATGGAGGAATGAATTAGTACAATCTGGCGAATTAGTCACCTACAGTTTGTTTCCTCGTTTTAGTTCAATTCTGGCTATGATTTAACAAAATTACAAGTCGTGGGAAGGAATTCTTAATTAATTGTCACAATATACATTTTTTTCCAAGTCATGTGGCATCATAGGGTTTGTAGAAAAAGCCTGCAAAAGACAACTTGTCCACAAACTGTTGTCAGCACAATGGTCTCTATAGTCTATTAAGGCTGAGCTGTGATTTGCAGCGATGGGAGTGATTTAAAGAGCCATATAAATACAATGAGAACACTGCAAAAACATGTTCAATGACACATTCTTTGAAAACAATAGCAAGTGTTGTTAGTAAATCCATTAGATATTTAGGAATATGTGTGTGTGTATATGTATATATGTATATATATATATATATATATATATATATATATATATATATATATATATATATATATATATATATATATATATATATATATATACTGTATGTAAGGAAGCCTTGTTTGCTGAAATCACATGACTTTGTCAGTTAGAATCACTGATTCGAAACAAGTGATTTGTAAAAGTGTCAAAGCTTTGTGTTTCGAACACGCTCTTCACTAGTGTTTTGTGACAGATGGATCTTGTCACACAGCTTTTCAGTGTGTATAGAAAAATTGCTGCTTGTTGGAATCTTGTTAGGTGACCCCTGGTTAGGAAACAGGAAATCTGCAGTATGAAAAAGAAAAATGAGTGACTGCTTTAAATCTGGTGAAAGCATCTAAGATAAACATCATAAAAACTTGCAAAAAAATTGTGTTGGTGAAAATTTTACAAGCATCAGCAGAGTTGTACGCAGTGGGAACAAGCATTTCCTCGCTGTCACAGCTGATTATCGCATCTACGGGAGTCTGGACATTGATCAATGGTGTGAATATGTGTCTGGCGGAGTTTTTTACCCCACAGGGAAATTTCAATAAAGGTTCCATCCAGCACTTTGAAGTGTATTTTGTAAGGGGGTCAGGTTCTTGATGGATGACCAATGCGGAGAGTGACAGTGGAATGGATACTGGCCGACTTGAGTCTAGATGAGGAGGGGCTGTAGGGGTCAGAGGGCAGGGAATTATTAGGATGAGATTTATTGTTTTCATGGAGGAAAAACTGATTACCGATGTAATGAACAGATTAACAAAAATGCTTTTATCTTTTCATGTTTTTTAAACATGGTAATACCATGTTTTTGACATGGTATCATGGTAGTGGTGGTTAAAATGGTTAAAATCTAATTTCCCCTTACATACTAGACAACATTTTTGGTTCCTTTGCAAGTATTTTACAGCAGCATGCTGTTCATTTGATTGCAGATTTGGCCCCTTTGGCCTGACTCATCTGGTTAGTTTGCAGTTAGAGCTAGAGCACATGACTGGCAGTTCTTCAAGACTTTGTTTCGTGTGTGTGTGTGTGTGTGTGTGTGTGTGTGTGTGTGTGTGTGTGTGTGTGTGTGTGTGGTCTAGCAGCTGCTCTGACCCTGCAGCTCTCAGTCTTTGCTCACACTCATCTTAGCAGCTGTCTGTTTCCTTCAGGAGATCGACCCCTGCTCTATCTCTTCCTCTCTGTGGTGGAAATGGCATCTGAGGCCTAGGTACTGAACAGACTTTTGTAAGGATAATATCCAGAGATACTAGAAGGGTTTCTTATTGGCATCGAGGTGATTTGATTCTAACGATAAAAAAATTATGACGTTATTTCCATATTACTGTCAGTAAGATATTTAAATGTTTTTGAAAATACAGTAAAAACAGTAATGTTGTGAAATATTACTACAATTTATAATAACTTTTTTCTATTTGAATATATTTCCAAATGTAATTTATTGCTTTGATTGCAAATCTGAATATTCATCTGCCATCACTCCAGTCTTCAGTGTCACATGATCCATTAGAAATCATTCTAAATCTAACATGCTGATATGGTGCTCAAGAAACATTTCTTATTATTATCAATGTTTAACACCGTTGTGCTGCTTAATATTTCATTGGAAACTGTGATATGTAAAAGACGAATATAAATATAGCAAAATATTTCCAGTAATAAGAATTTGCGGAGGAAAGTCCTTTACTGTCAATATGGTCCATATCTTTAAGTTATTTAATTTAATGTTGGGGTGAAATGTTACATGGACATGGATTTTCTCAGACAGGCTGTTATTTCTGTTTATGAGTCTCATCAAACCGTGTCGTTCTCATGGCCCTCTCTTCATGCCAGTGGAACATAAACAGCGAGCATGCTGTGAGTTAATGGGAAATGAATGAGAAGACAGGCCGAGTAAAGCGTCTCTGACACATTGCCTGCTCCCACCTCTCTCCTGCTAAGATTTACTGTGGAAGAGTATAGGCCCGCGCCGAGATTCACAGTTTAACAGACGCCACACGTTACCCCTTTTCCTCTGTCCTATTAAACCAGAGCAGTGATTGTGTCCCTCTGTGATTTGTAACCTTTTTCTCCTGAATGACACGAAGAATTCTTCAGATGTCCCACTGCCCTCTGACACCCCCCCCCCCCTCTCTCTCTCTCTCTCTCTCCATGAATCACTTTTGTTTAGTTATGGGAAATAACTGTCTGTGTGAAACGTCTTTCAATGCTTACGTTAGCAATTCTCCCATAGCAAAAACGACTAACTCTGCAATATACAGTCTGTAGCTGTTAAATTCTTTTGTAGAAATCTATTATTCTTTCCGTTCTCTGTTAAAGTGTGCTGAGGCATGTCTAACCCCATGTGGACTCACAGCACTGATCATCAGATCAAAGCTTATGTAAAACACTGTAAAAAAAATTTCATTTTTCTATGGCCCACTGATTTGAAGACATTATCTTCATTGTCCATGTGATCTTTGCTAATTGTGATGTTATATTTGGTGTTTCCACCTGTGTTCACGGCGTGACAGAGACCACAATCCCCTGCACTATTTTAAAACACTGGTCTTTCAACCTTTAACCTCACTTGACCCTTGACGCTCATAAAACACCATTAATAGCGTTTCACGGCTGGTGTTAGGAACAGGTGTTTCAGATATCTCTCTTAATTTTTCTCTCATTATTTCATTTTCTTTGATGCCAGTTGCCAAAATAAAAATGTGTTTTTTTTTATTTGAGCAAATCCAAGGTTGCTCTTTCATAGCTAAGGAGACTTAAAGGGTTAGTTCACCCAAAAATAAAAATTCTGTCAGTATTTACTCACCCTCATGTTGTTCCAACCTCGTAAGACCTTCGTTCATCTTCGGAACACAAATTAAGATATTTTTGATGAAATCTGAGAGCTGGATCACTCCTCCATAGGATTTCTAAGGGATTGAAACTTGCCAGCCCCGAAAAGTTATTAAAGATATCGTTAAAATAGTCCAAGTGACTACAGTGGTCAATCAAAAGCGACGAGAATACTTTTTGTGCGCAAAAAAAACAAAAATAATTTTCTTTATTTCAACTATTCATTTCCTTTTCTGTGGGCCTCTAGTCAGTTAACGTAGTGTGATTGCGTAGAGCTACGTCACACGTAGGCTCCCTTTGGGCCGACGCTGGTCATGTGGGTGATGCGTGTGACGTACAACAACAGAAGAACTGCGCTATATCACTAGTGAACTGACTCGAGGCCCACAGAGAAGAAAATGAATAGTTGAAATAAAGTAGTTATTTATTTATTTTTTGTGCACAAAAAGTATTCTCGTCATTTGATAAACTTAAGATTGAGCCACTGTAGTCACTTGGACTATTTTAACGATATATTTAATAACTTTTAGGGGCTGGCAAGCTTCAATCCCTGAAGAAGCCTATGGAGGAGTGATCCAGCTCTCAGATTTCATCAAAAATATCTTAATTCGTGTTCCGAAGATGAACGAAGGTCTTACGAGGTTGGAACAACATGAGGGTGAGTAAATACTGACAGAATTTACATTTTTGGGTGAACTAACCCTTTAATGGAGTTCTCAGACTCAGTTATGTGTCATTTATAAAGCAACTTTGTGTAATAATAAAAAGGTAATGATGATAATAATAAAGATAATAATAATAATGCATTAACTTTAATAAAAACAACAATAATAAAACAATAATAATTCTTAACAATTCTTTACAAAATAAAAATATATATTTGTATTATTAATAACAATAACAACAACAACATTTATTATTATTATTATTATTATTATTATTCATAATAATAATATTATTATTATTATTATTATTAGATCTTCCAGAAGATAAATATTTGAGTTCATATTGAAATCGTTGAATTTTGACTTGGGGATAAAATAATAATGCATAATAGTAATGATGATAATAATAATAATGATTTTTAAATTATTCTTAATTATAAAGTTTAAATAAAATTAAAAATATATATATTTAAATAATAATTGTATAAGGATAATGATGGTGGATGGATACCATACTCTAGATATTTTAGATATTATCCAAATGCATTTGATAAGCTGGAGGGCTGGCTGTTCATTAATGGGGGAATTCCAAGAATGGAAACTCTCTGAAAACAAAAGAATAGTCAATGTTCCAAATAACCTGTAAACTCTCTGTACATTTTTCATTTTCAGCACATTGCGCAGAAGAGTAGAGGTGCATCATGCCCACATGTCCTCCACTCAATGTCCCTCTCTTTTCTTTTCTTTTCTTTTTTTCTTTACATGAAGCGTTCTGCAATCCCACTCAACAGAGCACAAAATGGACACGGAGCTCCCTCAGTTCCTCATCCTTCTCCCCTCCCCACATCACCTCAGTGCTCTTATTGCTTTTCCATGGCAGGGAGCAGAGCAGTAAAAGTAGATTGGTTTGCAATGCTCAAACCTGCTGGCAGCTTCACACATACAGTTTCATTACACACCATTCAGGCCATGCCTCTGTATTTGCTTATGAAATCTCTTTGTGTGTCTATGTGACATTTCTGGCACTGTAAGTGTTGATGTACTATATGAAGTGCTGGGTAGATTATTTACAAATTGTAGTCCATTACTGATTACAAATTACATGATGAAAACTGTAGTAAGTAACATAATCATAACATAAACAAACATTAATCAAATGTAATCGGACTACTTTTTGATTACTTTTAGATTATTTTGGCCTAACCTTTAGCCTTAACCCCCTGGGGTCGGCGCGATAGTCTCCCTTTTTTTCTTATCAGTGCAAAAGAGACTCAAAATACTCTGTTGATTTTGATCTTACATAAGTGTTATACATCATTCGATCCTGTTAAAGGGGTGGTAAAACACGATTTCACTTTTCTAACTTTAGCTAGTGTGTAATGTTGCTGTTTGAGCATAAACAACATCTGCAAAGTTACAACGCTCAAAGTTCAAAGCAAAGGGAGATATTTGCTTTTAAAGAAATCAATTTCTAAGGACTACAGCAAACGGCCGGTAGGGACTATACGACATTCCTCCAGGGTTGCTGACATCACTAACCCCACTAAACCCCTCCTCCGAGAATACTAAATAAGGGGGGCGAGGCCATTTTATATTGCGTTGGAGAAGAGTTGTTGTGGTATACTAGGCTGTTGTTGCCGCAATGCCGCCGAAACGCTGTTATTTTCATCCGGATTGCAGGTCCACTTTGTTCAGCCTTCCTAGGGTCGCGGGAGTTAGGGATCAATGGTTAAAATTTATTTTTAACTCGGTCCCTCATAATTATTACCCAAATCTCGCTCTCTGTGCTGCACATTTTATGGAGGAAAGCTTCCACAATCTTCGAGTTCAATGCAGGATTCGCACAACAGCTTGTCCTGAAAGATGGAGCAGATCCAACTTTAATAACAGAAGCTGTTGTTTACGGGCCACAACCTGTAAGTATGATTTATTTTTCGTCTATGTGTTTTTCTGTAATAGTTTGTATTGTTAATTGTATGTTGTAGCAAGGAAGTAAACAAATGACAATGCCGTTTGGCTCTGCTGGTTTGTTAAATGCTCATTCATACTTGACGTTATCCGACAAACACCTAACGTTACAAACTGTTTTTTTAAATCTCAACAGCGAACTTGGAATTAGTGTAAATTATTCTTTGATTAGAGCTTTTATGTTTATCTACATGCTTGTGTATCTACAGGCATGCTAAACATGGTTCTGTGTTTGATTTGGCTAGTAAAGCCAATGTTTAGTGTTCGTTTTGGGTTAATAGTTCTGGCGACAGATATTTGCCTACAATCGTTCTAAAAATACAAAAGTAACGGTGCCATACAGTCAGTAACGATCACTATAGATCCGCAGTCTTTACTCAAAAAAATCCCTTTGAGGACTGTAGTATAATTTGTTAGAACGATTATATGAAATTCTTGTTTATGAAGCTTATTTTTTGTAATACCATAATAATTAGTACAATTAAATAACAGCGTATCTAAAAAGTAATGAGAGAACAACAAAAAACAAACCATTCTGAAATGTCGTTTAACAGCCGTTCTTGAACCGGTTCTGCTCGATCATCTTCACTAACATTCTCTGGGTCCGATTGGTTTTGTTTATAATACACCAAAGCACAAACTACCGGTAAAGGCAAGGGGCGTGACGTTTCCGAAAAACGTGCACTAGGCGGTTAGCGAATCACAACATACTGGGCCAGCTAACCAATCTGAGCCCATTGCGTATTTTTGAGGGACTGGCTTCATAGAACCCGGAAACCATCAGACTGTTTTTACAAGGAGGGACAGAGCAGTGTAGAATAAAGGTAAAATATATGAAAAATAATGCAATTTTTTAAAAACGAAGCATGAACACATGTTACAGTGCACCCCACAAACACAATCAAGCCTTTGAAAAAATGTGTTTTACCACCCCTTTAAGTGTCTATTATTTTTGTGTATACTCACAATAAAAACAAAGTGATGTGCTTTTTGTCAAATAAAGAAAAATAAACCTGATGCGAGTTTTGCCTTCTCTCTGTCAGTGAAGTCCATTCTGAAACGCGTCCGAAAATTAACTGTAACTCCACGAATACTTGTCATACAGACACGAGAGATTTTTCTTTATGAAGCTTGAACTCTCTTCTTTTAAATGAAGTAATTTATATAAAAAAGAAATATTCTCAGTTTATGTAATCTGTATGAAAAGAGAGAGATTGCGTTCTTTTTCTTTTCAGCTCATTATACCTGATTACGTGTTAATGTGCCACGTGTGTGATATTGAATAGTGTCTGTAAACTGCAAAAAGACTGTTTAAAAACGAATTGCGTGTCTGTGTTTGAATGATGAATGAACGACACAGGCGCGCACGCGCTGTTGTTTACTACAGTTATAGAGCAACGTGTCTGTGCCGTTCATTCACTCTCGTTAGTAAACATTTTATTTTTACATGAACACATCCAAACTATATTGCTATAGCCTACTGAGATGAGTAAAAATATGTTGAAATAAAATGTCTGTATAAGCAACAAACTGCAAATTAACATGTAGGTATATGCTAATATATCATAAACACGATATGTTACAGACTAAATTATATGAATGTTTAGACAAGATTTCGTTAATTAGTTTTGGATAGATTATAAAGTTTTTAGGCTACTGTAAAAAAAGACTACTGCCACATTAAATAAGCTTTTGTTCGCCAATTTCTGCTCATATGTTAAATATATAGTTTGGAATGTTTTGTCAAAAATAAAGTAGGTATATTGAATTATCAACTAAGATGTTATTATAGTGTTTGTTCCAATATTCAAACTAATCAATCCTTACCTCTGAAATACGTATGATAAAATCTATACTTTTTACAAAGAAAGAATATACTTGAAATATTGTTAAAATTGTAATTGTAACCTATTTGTAATTGGTTACAATTTCTATTTGTAAAAAAAAAAAAAAATATATATATATATATATATATATATATATATATATATATATATATATATATAATTTGTTTTATGTCCTCGCATTCTTTGGTACCCAGTGACACACCTGTGTGAAAGGCTCATTATGCAGCTCATTAAGGGGCACATTATGCAAGTCTTTGTTTTCTCAGGTGTGGACACGCCTCCACGCATATTGCCTTTCCAAACAAAAAGTGTCTTATAAAATTTAAATCAATGTATTGTTTTGTGTAAATGATTAGGCAGGATGATTTTCAGGTCATTTTGAAGCAAAAACTCTAGGCGACAACATCCATTAGCCAAAAGTCTTGTGGACACATATTTAGTATGTGTTTTGTGGCCTTATTTCAGAAACTTTAAGTTTTAGTTTTTTCAATAACCATGCATAAACAATATTCTCTCAAAAATACAAACATGTACATACATGTTGCACACATATTATGGTAGCCCTGTTTGTGCTAAATAGAGTGTAATTACACCTTTGCCATTAATATGTTTGTAAGCAACTGAAAAAAGCACAAATATCAGGGCATGTCAAAACATCTCAAGGACCCCAAAAACACCTTAGACCCCAGAGGGTTAACTTGTTTATCACATAGCACACCTAGGACAATCTTGTCCTACAGTGATATAAAATACAAACAGAACACAAAATGATGTTGAAAATTTGTCATCAACAAAATTAAGTGCATTAAACATTATATTAGGTCAGGGTTTCCCGAAATGGGGTTTGCAATGGAACTGCAAGGGGTTTGATGAAAAGGTAATCATTATTTAAACCATAAAAATTTAAAATTTTAAAATAAAAACAATCAGCACAAAACACATAAAAGATTAAATATTTTATTTGTTATGCTTCGTGGTCTCTGACTTTTGTAATGCCACAAAACTGAAAGACTTTCTGTGTATGTATATATATATATATATATATATATATATATATCAACAGGCTGTTTTAGAAAGGACCATTTAAAAGATCAAAATTATATTTAGTGAGAATAAATAAATAATGAATAATTTACTGCCATTTTGTGAACATTAAGTAATCATGTAAAGCAGGGGTCGGCAACCTATTTGTCATAAAGTGCCATTTTTAAGTTTCCGAGTTCATCACTGTGCCATAACCCCCCCCCCCCCCCCCCCCATGTATAAATAAACATAAACATATTTTAAATATTCATAATGGCTAACACAGAAATAGTACAGAAATTAAAATGTTTCTCATGAAATTTGTTTTAGATTTGTCATCTTTGTTGTCAGGCCTAAATTAGACTTTGAAGAACAGATTGGACCTGGTCATTCGTGTTTATACTGACTTCTTTCAGTTTTGTTAAAAGTGTTACACTTCCACTTGGCAACATAACTGCATCTCACTACTTTTAATGAAGACAACTGTGTGTTGAGCTTCAGAATGTAAGCTAAACTTTCAGTTTCATTTGCGCCAGTTTGCACGTCGGCTTGCTGAAGAGATGCGTGTTGCAGCAGCGCTGTCATATCTGTAAACCGGGAGCCGTTATAACACGCGCATGTTTTTTATTATTTATTTTTTTACCAATTTGGGAGGAGTAAAATTTACATTTGTGACTTCAACAAGCATATATAATGCATATATGCATTTTGTTCATTTTCATCTGGAATATGTAAAAGTGTGTTCTCAATCATAGGGCATTTCTCACGATTGGATAGCTTTCCAATCAGAGAAAAAACATGAAGTGATCAGGTACGCATGAACGGAGTTTCCACATGCATCGCAGGTCATTTTAATATGTATGGAATGTTTAATAAGGACTCCATACACTTGGTTGAAATTTATAGTATTAACTATTTACAGCGGAACGAGCTTTAAGGTGTCAGTTGGATAACTTGTTTGCGCTGATGCGCAGTGGTCAGCGCGACCACTCTGACCAATGGTTTGTTAGAGCTGCACGCTTTCATTGACTCGTGCAGTTTAATACTCACACTTTAATAATATTAATAACTCCTAACTTAATAAAACAAGCTGTTACTACAAGGAATTATTACATCAATATGTAGATCTGTATATAGGTGGGAGGTAGGCTGCTTTATCTAAATGAAATACATACACCCCTCTCGCGCTTGCTTGCGTGCAAGCGATTAACCCTCCGCGTGCCAGTGTTGGCACGCGTGCCTTAGGTTGCCGACCCCTGATGTAAACAATAAAACTGTAACTAGTCTGATTATGAGTATTTAATTTTTTTTGTAATGTAATCTAATTACAAGTAGGGCCTATGTAATTTGTGGAATCTGATAACGCAATCCAGATTACATATAATCGGGTACTACCCAGCACTGCCTATGAATGTGTTTCTGTCACTGATGGTGTGTACTGTACATGTGCTGTTATGGAGAGTGTATGGGATGTGTAATGACAGCAGATGTGTTTGGCTTAAGCTCAATGCTTTGTGATGGAGCCCTGTGATCCTGGGGGGTCTGAGCTCAGGGCTAGGTTTATATACACATTCCCAGATTTGATATACTTCTCTGAACCCATGATGTTCTTATGTAATCTGCCTCCAGCAGCAGGTTAATCAAAGATTAGTGTGCATTCCACACTGCGATCTTTGATCATTTAGATGATAAAACACATTTTCCCTCTGCTTAAAAGAGTTGATGGTGTCAATATGCTCCTCGCATCCCATCAGAGTCTTAGACCTCATCAGGAATATCAAAGATTCAATGGACACCATGCACTGGACCAACATGCATTTTGTGATTTGTTCCACATTAGGAGGCCCAGGTGCAATCAGTTAAAATAAATTTTTAGGCTGATTTTCAAAGATCTGTAGGATTATGAACGTGAAACTGCATTAGAAACCCAGTTTGCTTCCAAAAGTTACACATATTTGAAACAAACAAACAAAATACAGTTCAAAACTTTGGGGTCGGCAAGATTTTTTTTTTTTTTTTTTAAGAAGTCTCTTATGCTCACCAAGGCTGCATTTATTTGATGAAAAACTACAGTAAAACAGTATACTGGTGAAATATTATTATAATTTAAAATAACGGTTTTCTATTTAAATATATTAAAATGAAATTTATTCCTGTTATGGAAGCTATTACTCAAGTCTTCAGTGTCACATGATCCTTCGGAAATCATTCTAATTTGCTGATTTTTTGCTCAAGAATCATATAATTATCAATTGTCATGGGTTGTTGCAAGCAAAGGGAAGATTTAAGGTAAGGATCTAAATGCAGCAGTCTTTGACAAAAATGCGATTTTCTCAGCTTTTGTTGTTGTTTTTATAAATTAAACTTGCCACCTTCAAGTGTTGATAAAAAATAATGCAGGAAGCTAAAATAAAATGTTTTTAAAATGGAAAGAGTTAAAGGTTGGCCTATGTTTTAAGTATAAAATGTAAAACCTATATTTCAAGTATAAAATGTTATACTTTTAAGTTTTGCTTTTTAAGTATACTAGTAGTATACTTAAAGTGCAAATATAATATGTAAATAGTAAACTATAAGTATGATTGTGGCGAACAGGACGAGGCCGAGGGACGTGAGAGATGCGAGACCGGTGCGTCTCACAGGTGTCGCTGATTAACACTCAAGCCACCGGCCTCGCTCCATTCTCTCACGTCCCTCGGCCTCGTCCTGTTCGCCACAATGATGTTATGTTCACTTAAAGAAAACTTACAAGTATACTTGCAGTATAAAACTATTAAAGTACTTGTTTATTGAGAGTATACTTCTAAGTGTACTTCTATAAAAAAGCAATTATTAAAATAGTAAACTACTAATATACTTAATAAGTAGTGTAGTACTTGTAGTACAGATGCAGTACAAATGAGAAACGTAGTTGTGAACTAGTGGTTTACTACAGTACACTTAAACATATACTAAAAAGTGGGCCGATTTAGTCACAAGCAGTATTGAAATATACTGTAACGAACTGCTCCGAGACATGAAGGTTGAGAATCCAAATGCAGGTTTTAAATGGGAAAATCCAAGATTATAAACCGTATAACAGGCAGTGGTCAAAAGCACAGGGTAATCAGTCCAAACAATGACAAACAAATCCAGAGGGTGAGACAGGAACGGGAAAATCAGGACACAGGCAGATAACAAAAACCAGGAACATGGAAAACAGTGGAAACGCTCAGAAATGCAGTGTTACACGTACAAGACTTAGAAGGGAATGAATGTGAAAACCAGGCTATTATAGGGTGAGCTAAACAAGATGAGACACAGGTCAATGTGATAATGGATGAAGAGTCCATGCAGTGAGTTATGGGAGATGTAGTTTGTGAGGGATTGACAATAGTCTGATGTGGAGTGCCCTCTGGTGGCTCTCAAGGGCACTCCAGCTGGTGACCGTTACATAGCCCCCCTCAAAGGAGCAGCTTCCAGACGCTCCTAAAATTGTTCAGGTGGAAGGCGAAGCGGAGGTGGACCCGGGGGCGGGATGGAGGGCCATGCCCGTGGAGCAGAAGAGGGCCCGGAGACTAAGGTGGAGCAGGCCTGCCAGGCATCCAGGGCGGGGTGGCGGCCAGGGCGGAGCAGGCCGGGCAGGCGTCCAGGGGGAAGCATGAGCCAACGCTTCAGGGGGCCAGGGCGGATCCAATGGTTCAGGGGGCCATCTTGTCTGAAGACACCGGCGTAGACACACGGGAAGAGGCGGCCGTCTTGTCCGAAGACACAGGCGTAGATGCTACCATCTTGTCCGAAGACACGGGCGTAGAGGTGGCCATCTTGTCCAAAGACACGGGCGTGGTGGCGGCCATCACTGGACGAGACTCTGAAAGGGCGGCCACCACGGGACGAGACTCTGGAAGGGCGGCCACCACGGGACAAGACTCTGGAAGGGCGGCCACCACGGGACGAGACTCTGGAAGGGCGGCCACCACGGGACGAGACTCTGGCATCTTCACTGTACATGGTGGTGAACTTAGTGGGCCAAGCTCCGTGGCCACCCGAGCTTGGTGCATACTGCCCCCTCCCAAAAAATATCTAAGGGAAAGTCTTCCTCAAACTCCCCGACAGTGAAGGAGGAACCAGTCAAATGAAGGGCATAATCTAGGAACCTGCTGAGTGATCCTCGAGGACCTTCACGGATTAATGTGGATTGTAACGGGTTGTTGAGTCCATAACAGAAGTCAATGAGAGCATAGTCTGGGAGGTTAGTGTAATTGGCAATACCTAGGAAGTCCTGAATGTGTTCCTCGAGCGAGCGAGTTCCTTGACGAAGGCGGACGAGCAGACTGCTAGATCCATACTGGCGAAGTCTTCTGTAACGAACTGCTCCGAGACACGAAGGTTGAGAATCCAAATGCAGTTTTTAATGGGAACCGTATAACAGGCAGTGGTCAAAAGCACAGGGTAATCAGTCCAAACAAAGACAAACAAATCCAGAGGGTGAGCAAAGGAACGGCAAAACCAGGACACAGGCAGATAACAAAAACCAGGAACATTGAAAACACTCAGAAATGCCGTGTTACACGTACAAGACTTCCCATGGAATGAATATGAAAACCAGGCTATTATAGGGTGAGCTAAACAAGATAATAAGACACAGGTGAATGTGATAATGGATGAAGAATCCGGGCAGTAAGTTATGGGAGGTGTAGTTTTTGAGGGAATGACAATAGTCTGATGTGGAGTACTCTGGTGGCTCTCAAGGGCGCTCCAACTGCTGACCCCTACATATACATTCACAAGTTTACTACCAGTACATTGATTTTAATATACTTACTACATAAAGTATACTTAAAATATACTTGAACATTACTTAAGTATACTTAATATAAACTACAGTATACTACAGTATAAAAGTATACTTTACTTCTTTTTCGTAAGGATAACTTGATTATAAACAAACTTACTGTGAGTCTTCGACAGTACTCTTGAAATTTGACTGGGTTGTGAAACATGGTTTAAATGTGACAAGTGGGTGGAGTGGTCGTTTCAAAAACTGATGCCAACTATGGTTTAGAGGCAAAGAATGTTATTACATCATGATCAAATATTACAAAGAGACTTTTTTAGGAATAGAGTGCACTAACTGATGAATCATGCCCAGTAAATGCATTTAGAAAAGTTCAGGCTGACTTTAAACACTGTAAAATGTGTTTACCAGAGCAGTACTATTGCAACTGAAAACAATTAAAATGTCAAATTTTCTGAGTGACGGTACCTGAATCTGCAGATATCAGTGGAGTTCTACTCATTTTAGAATCTCATGAATCTCACAGAGCCCCCACCACAACCCCATGTCTGGCACTCAACAGTTGTTTTGTGTTTTTGCCCCTTCTTTTCTCTATGTCTCTCCCTCTCTTAGTAGATGAAGGGTCAAGTGTTTTGTTGGAGGTTTTGAGGACCTCTCATTTTGCGTGTCCATCTGCATGTGTGTGTGTGTGTGCATGCTTGATCAAATCAATGTGTGTGTGTGTATGTGGGGGATGGAAGGGGGATTAGGTTCATGTTCAGTCTTTTGTCCTTCACTATCATTAATTTTCTCTCCCTTTCCTAAACAACTCCATTCCGTTCCAGTTCTTCCCCTCTGAATTGAAAAGAGACAGCGGGACTGGGAAGTTTGGGGGGATTGAGAATTCCCCTTGCCCCCATTCATACTTAATCAAGGCTGTTCATTACCCCGCTAACAACAGCTTTAACCAGTACAGTACTGGAAGAAACAAAGTTTACTCCCTAATTCATGTCCAGGGTGTTTTGTAAGCATGCTGGGTAGATTACTTACAAATTATAGTCCAAAAATGGAATGATACAAATTTTAGTTTGTAAGAGTAATCTTTTACATTACACATTTCAGCTAATATACTGTAATCAGACTACTTTTAGATTACGTTAGGATAATCGGTCCCACATTATATTAAGTGGCTTTAAGTACTATGTACTTGCATCAAAAAATAAGCACAATGTACTTATTGTGTTCATGTTGTAATTGTAAAACACTTTTAAGCTGCTATTAAGATGGGATACGGGTAAGGTTAGGGTCAGGTGTGTGTGGTATGGGTAGGTTTAAGGGTGGGTTAAGGTGTAAGGGAAGGGTTAACTGTGTAATTACAAATGTAATTACATACATTAATTACAGCTGTAATTACATGCAGGTATTTTCAAAATATAAGTACAATGTAAAGACATGTATGTACACAATAAGTCCATTGTATCAAATTATTAATTTCAATGTTAGTACATAGTAGTTAAAGCCACTTAATATAAAGTGGGACCGGATAATCTAGTCCAATATTGATATAAAAATACAAAGAGAATTACATTCTTTGTTTTCAACAACATTAAGTAAATTAAACAATACATTCCATCAGGGTTTCCAAACTGGGGTTTGTAAAGGAAATACAGGGGGTTCGTAAATTGATAAAGTTGAACATGTTTAAAATGTTCAATTAAAAGGAATAAATAATTTGAAAATAAAAATAAAACACTTACTAAAAAATATGAAATATTTTGTTTGTGTATGCTCTGTGGGCTCTCAATCTTCTGTTTAATTATAGCCAGCTGACTATTGACTGGTTTGTGTGCGCAATTCCACAAAACATTCCAGATATAAGCAATGGCCTTTTTTAAATATGTAAAAGTTAGAAAAGAAGAATTAGTGAGAGCCAATGAAATTATGAATAATTTACTGCCATTTGTTTATATTAAATAATTAATATAAAACTGTAGTCTGATTATGAGAATTGAAAAAATTTTTATCTAATTACAAGTATTACATTTTTGGAATCTGATTACATAATCCAGATTACATATAATCACTGTAGGGTGAAAAACTACTACTTTTTATGAAATGGGGGAAAAAAATATTTTTAAAATAATTAAACACTGTGTTGTCACAGTTTATATTTAAATATAATGTATGTATGGCTCAAGCTCAAATGGAGTAACAAGGTTTTTGACCAGCGTATGCCAGACGTGTGTTTTTTACGTCATTAGAACGGCTCAACTGAGGCAGTTACATTTTACACAATTAACAGGTTATAAAGTTTATTGTAGCTATATGTGCACTCATGTTATAATAGATGAAGTGCAATGGAGATCCAATGGAGTTACGAGGTTTAGTTACAAGCTGTTTTTAATACTTTTCATTGGTTAAATATTTGCAAAACCCACAGACATATGTAAAGGGTGGCCAAAAGAAAATATGGAGATACAAGGTTTCTGCCTAACAACGATGAAATAATCCATTACTACCAAGCAAGGTCTGTAAGCATTCGTGCATGTGCTGTCGCTCCAGTATGGAGAATACTGTCGACCGGATGTACTTTGAGAGATGTGTGTGCACTGTAGTTGGGAGTATCAAGTTAAGCCTCCCCAGTGAGTATATGTGAAGTGTATGTTCATATGATAACTCCCCTGGAGGGCAAGTGTCCATTAATCACTCAGATGCTCATCTGTTCCTTACGCTTCATTAGCTCTCCTTCCTCCCTGCCTCTCTCTGTCTTTTTCTCTGCCTCTCTCATTCCTCCTTTTCTCCATTTCACTTCACTCGAGAGTCCCACACTACTCTGTATCCCTGTATTTACTGTTCTCTGCGCATGCAGGTTAGGAGTAACACGTCATGCTTCCTTGCTTTTGTTTGGGAATGGCCAGTAAATGAGGGAGTGAAGTGGTAAACGATTGAAAGGGAAGAGCCAGTGAAAAGGTTTCATTGAAAGGCAACCCTTTATAAATGGCTGATTCTTCAAATACAGCATTTCTGTGTCCCAAGGATTGATTTGCATTAGATTGTTTTTAATTTTAGCTTACATTGAATCTTTTGCTACTTTTCAGATGTCTTTTATGTACAGTGTATATATACACTACAGTAAAAGTTTGGGGTTGTGTACATTTTTTAATGTTTTATTAGAAGTACTTAATGCTCACCAAGTCTAAAAAAATACAGTAAAACCGTAATATTGTGAAATATTACAATTTACTGTTTTCTATTTTAATATATTTTAAAAAAGGTAATTTATTCCTGAATGAAATGGAAAACCAAACCATCAAAGCAACAACAAATACGGACAACCAAGAACTGAAACACAGGGCTATAAATACACATAAGAAATAAGGGATAAAACACTGAACAGCCACGTGATACTAATTATAAAACCTTTGAATAACCAAGGTAACAAATGAACAGGGACTAAACAAGCATGTTGTTTCCATCACCGTCACCGTTTTCATCACATTTGTTGGTTCATACAAATTTTGATAAAAGTTCCTAAAAATGTTTAAAAGGCTGCATTCTCCTGTGAAGCATGGGTGACCACTAGTAAAAATGTGACCAGTAGGGCTGAACGATTAATTGCATTTGCGATAATATCGCGATATGATGAAATGCGATTTTGTAACTGCAAAAGCTGCGATTACACTGGTCACGTGACACGCGAGAGAAAAGCAGTCTGCAGATCAAGCATCAACGGCACGCTACGCATAGGTCTGGCATACAGGAAAGAACCGTTTATTTTTTATGTATGTGATATTGTTATTTATTCTCTCTCCAACAATTCTGGATCGATTCAGAGAATTTCAGAATCTAGTCTGAATTTAGTTTTTAAACACAGATGCGTGATGACGCTGCGCATGCTTTAGAAACAACCGTATTCTGCTTGCTTCTAATTTCTCTCTCACACACACACACGACACCGCTCGAACCATCCGAAAAATAAGCTTTCATAAAGTTCGAGGTTTAAGCGAATTACAAGGACAGTCGCGGGCTTCATTGCACAGGTTTTGCCGCTTTGATGTTACTCTTGCAGTGCGCGGACTTGGTCGCCGGAATTTTCCTTACAAATGCTCCACAAAGGCATTATTTATGTATTTTGGAATGCAGTTGGCTTATATATTAAAAATATGAAAATCACTGAGAAAGTTGCTTTCATTTTAAAATACTTACGTGCGCTTTGTGAAGAGTGCTCGTGCATGCGGCAGTGAGCGACTCATTGGTTAAATGTACTTGCATCTCAAAATGCTTTTGACGCGAAATGAATGTAAACACGGTCAGTTATATCTTAAACCAACAGGACAAACCACATTTACAATTTCAAAAGAGATATGTGCATTAGTGTGAATGCAGCTTATCGTATAGGGGGAAAATCACTCCAGCTCTTGAATGGAAAACGTTCAGACAGCCTACTTTTAAATACTGAAAGCACTCTTTGTTTATTGCTTTTAATGTTTTTTTTTTGTTCCTATTTATTTACTAGTTTTTATATTTTGAAGCTATATTAGTTTATAGCCCATTTAAAATTCTTAACATGTAATTGGTTTAATTAAATGTGTTTATATATATATATATATATATATATAAGTATGTATATTTACACATGTAATTAAATACATATTTTAAGTGTTTTTAAGATTAATTAATAAGAAAAAAATTAGATCGGATCATGAGCTGCCTAAAGATTCCCATCCCTACTGTACAATGATTTATTGCTTGTCTTTGTCGACTAATACAGAAGGTAAAGAACTTAAAGTAATCGCATATTAAATCGCAATCGCAATATTGGTTAAAAAAATCGCAATTAGATTATTTTCCATAATCGTTCAGCCCTAGTGACCAGTACATTTATATAAAAGTACACAGGGCCAAATGTGTCCATATAGTAAAAAAAACAACAACAAAAAAACACGCACACCCAAATGTGGTTTTCTGTTCTTGTCCTCTTTACAAAGTTTTCCTTTGATCACTTTGCTTGAAAGTTTCATTGTGATATCATATGGCACAACAGACCCTTTGTGGTGCGCTTGGTGTGTGTAATTGTGGTGACGGAGTGTGTTTACTTTGCTCTTTCGTATGTTAAAGCATTAACAAGGCATGTGGGCATGTGATGAGTCAATGTTTAGAGTGAGTCATGCATTGATGTCCCAGCCTTGAGATTATCGTATATCCCAGGAAAATCCACTAAACAGACGAAGAGTTTGACTTGATTGGAGAGATTTTACCCTAATCCAGTTAGTGGACAACAAACTCTTTATGCACGGCATTTACGTGTGTGTGTGTGTGTGTGTGTGTGTGTGTGTGTGTGTGTGTGTGAGTGACCCTATGAGGTCAAAATGCCATATTTGAGAAGGAAAAAACACCTCAGTTTTATTCAGAAGCCCAAACTGAGCAAAAAACATGCAATTTGGTGCTGTTGCTGATATGTATATGGTCAAAATGTAAGATGAGATTCAACTTGTAAAGAGATCTGTATAACAGTATAACAAACTACTTACAGAGTGACAACTGATATTTACAGGCATTTTATGTATCTCCCAATAATATGTCTTAGTAAGATGATATTAAAATTCTTAGTTTAATGGTCAAAGCTCTGTAGTTTTTAGTGTTGTGGCAAAACATATATAATGCAGTTCACTACTATGATGATTGAGAGATATACAAACAAACGTTCCTCAAAAACCTTATTTATCATATTTTATACTTGCATTTTAACATGATTCTTCTTCTAAAAAAAAGTGATGTAATTAACTAAACCTAAGTGGTTTCAGTCCAGGAAGTGTTCAACCTGAAATATTACTAACAATATTTTATATTAACAGTATATTCTATAAGCTAAAATATATTCTTCTTAGTCATTCTTACATTTACTTTCTAAAAATCATTAAAGTTCCCTTTCAAGGGAACTCGAGCTGCGCCAAGCTGTGGGGAACGCCTCTGCGTGTGTGCGTCATGAAGCACGTATGGAATCAGTCCAATGGAGAGACAGAACGTCATAGGCGGGTGACGTCATCGACCAGGAAACTATAAAGCACCCCCAAAACACAAGCGCGACAGCTTCTATGCCTTCAGTAAGCGCTATATGTGGATCTGTCTCAAGTGTTTTTGTCTGTCACTAAGCAGGAGTTTCACTATTTCAAAAAACTATATATATATATATATATTATATTGAGAGACAATGGCGAGCGAACAGCAATTTAAGAAGTGTGTTCCTCCCTGCTCGCGCTATTTAACGGGCGGGGATACACACAGCTTATGTGTTGTTTGTTTGGGAGTGCAGCATGCCCAGTCAGCTCTCGAGGGGGCTGATTGTGAGCATTGCGAGCGTTTGCCTCTTAGAACGCTCCGCTCCCGCCGATCACTCTTTGAGGAGAGTGGTTCGGTTCGCGATCCCCGCGGATCGGGTCCCGCTCATGCCGAGGCTGAGCGCCGACGTCATTCGTGGGGATCGCAGATGGATCTAACAGCGGGGCTTGAGACGGGCTTTGCCCTAGATCCAGTGCCTCAGTCTCGGGTTCGGAAGCACGCTCTGCGGTTTTTTCCCCCCGAACTGAGGCCCCAGTACTGCAACTATCCAGTTCTGAGGATCTGGATGTTGTTAGTCTGGATGCGGGAGATGTCGATGATTCGCCATCTCGCTCTCCCGAAAGTGAGGAGCTTATGGAGGTGCTCACTGGTGCTGTTTCTAAATTAAGCAACGAGTGGCCAGCTGTTAGGCAGGAGTCTAGAGAAAAATCTAAACTAGATGAGAGATTTTTGCCTTCCCGTTCCCAACCTCCACGCCGGTGCTTGCCCTTTTTTCCTGATTTACACACAGAGGTTTCGAGATCGTGGAAAAAGCCGGTCTCTTATCGTGTTTTTAGCCCTCAAACGTCCACTTATTCGAATATCGTGGGGGCTAAATCTCACGGTTATGGGGCGATGCCTAAAGCAGAAGAGGCGCTTGCTAGTCACCTTTCTGCTGAAGCTGCATCTTCTTTTAAAGCACCACTTTTACCCTCTAAACCCCTCAGAAGTACGTCTGCTTTAGTGGGTAAGGCGTATTCGGCGGCCGGTCAAGCCTCGGCGTGCCTGCATACTATGTCCATCTTGCAGGCATACCAGGCTGACCTATTAAAGGACGTGAGTGATTCTCAAGAGGTCAGCACTGATGTAGTTCGCGAACTGCGTCAGGCTGCAGATTTATCTCCGCGCGCCACCAAGGAGTCGGCCAAGCTAATGGGCCGTACTATGGCAGCCCTGGTGGCCGCAGAGAGACATCTATGGTTAAATCTCTCTGGCATGAAAGAAAAAGATAAAGCTTTTCTTTTAGACGCTCCTCTCTCTCCTCATGGTCTGTTCGGTGATTCTGTGAATACTGTCATAGATAGATTTCAGGAAGAGAAGAAACAATCAGCAGCGTTTCAGAAATGTATGCCTCTTAAAATTCATGTCCCCGGTACTGCTGGGCGGGAGCAGTCCAGGCCGTCAGTCAGCTCCTCACATAGGGCGCAACAGAAGCAGAGTGTCGGGTCTCGCGCTCCCCCTTCCAAACAGTGGGACCAGACGCGGCACTCTCAGCCGAAGTCTTCTGGCAAAACTGATCTGAGGGTGCCACTGTCGTCAGGATGCTGAGGGTGGTCCCTGCCGTGGGAGAGAGGTGTTCACCGCATTACACGGTGCCCGCTCTTCTTCGGTGCCCTCAGGGGCCCGTTCTGCCAACCCCGCCTTCATGCCGGGGCACAGACGGGCACAGACGGGCCCAGCGAGCGCTTTCCCGAGGGACGCTCGCCCCCTCTGAGGAGGGTCTCAGAGCAGTTAAGCCAGTCGTTCCCTGCCGGTGCGCCGTTACAGGGCGCTGCGTTTGCTGCTCAAGTTACACCAGAGGCCAGTCTCGAGAGACTGGTACCCTTAGTAGTATTTCTGGCAGAGTGGAAAAACCTTCCAAAAATATCTCAGTGGGTTCTGCACATAGTAGAAAAAGGTTATGCTATCCAATTCAGGTGTCGGCCACCAAAATTCAGAGGGGTTCTGCCCATTCTGGTGGGCCCCGAGCAGGCTCTGGTAATGGAACGAGAGGTGAAAGCGCTCCTTCAGAAGGAGGCTATAGAACGGGTTCCTCCTCCCAGTTTGGAGTCGGGTTTTTACAGCCGATATTTCATCGTTCCAAAGAAGGATGGGGGGTTGCGTCCAATTTTAGATCTGCGCCTGTTGAATCGCGCGGTAGGGAAGCTAAAATTCAAGATGCTCACTATCAAGCAGATTGTTGCACAAATCAGATCCGAGGACTGGTTTGTCACGATAGATCTGAAGGACGCGTACTTCCATATTTCCATTCTTCCACAGCACAGGAAGTTCCTGAGGTTCGCCTTCGGGGGCGAGGCGTACCAGTACAAGGTTCTTCCATTTGGCCTAGCTTTATCTCCCCGCACTTTCACGAAATGCATGGATGCAGCTCTAGTGCCCCTGAGGCTTCAGGGCATTCGTATCCTCAATTACATCGACGATTGGTTGATTTTAGCTCAGACGGAGCAGATGGCGGTTCGGCATCGAGATGTCGTTCTCGCTCATATAAGAAAGTTGGGGTTAAGGCTGAACGCGAAGAAAAGTGTGCTATCTCCTTCTCAGAAGACCGCTTTTCTGGGCGTCGTTTGGGATTCGGTCTCGATGCGGGCGCGGCTCTCCCCGACCCGCATTGCTTCGATTCTCGCAGCTGTGAAACAAGTAAAGCTAGGCCAGCTACTCACTGTAAAACAGTTTCAGAGACTGTTGGGTCTGATGGCAGCAGCGTCCAACGTTATACCTTGCGGCCTGCTGTACATGAGACCACTGCAGTGGTGGCTCCGGACCAGGGGATTCTCCCTGAGCGGAAATCCCCTCCGCACGATCAAAGTCACGCGGCGCTGCCTTCGTGCTCTGGTCATGTGGAAAGAAACCTGGTTCCTATCCAAGGGGCCTGTGTTGGGGGCTCTTTGTCGTCGCGTAACGCTAACGACGGATGCTTCCCTCACAGGGTGGGGGGCGGTCATGAGTGGTCGTCCAGCCCAAGGTCTGTGGCAGGACCATCATCTATTATGGCATATAAATTGTCTAGAGATGTTGGCGGTGTTCCAAGCTTTGAAACACTTCCTAGCAGACCTCAGAGGTCATCACGTGCTAGTTCAGTCAGACAACAAGGTACAGGTCTATTGGTGCCAGTAAAACCAGACTGGCTAACAGCCTGTACCCTTACGCAGTAAGGCTGCTTAATGATGCCCTTCCCTCTCTCTCCCTACCCTCCCCACTTCCTTCTAATGGACAGTAAACTATATCTTCAGCGTAAAATAACTATGAACTGGACTTTGCATTGCTGCATTAACCATATCCATCCTGCTTAATTGATATTTTCCTCACTGCCCCCATCCCTCTCCCCCCTCTCCTCCTCTCATGGACAGTAAATCATACCTCTCTGTGAAATATCTGTGAACTGGACTTTGCATTGCTGCATTACCTCATCCATATCCACCTCTGATCATACTCTCTGTTTTTGGTTGTCTCTTGTTTTGTAAACCTTTTGCTGCTACTATATACTTTGATGGGTCATGTTTACACGGGGGGATATTTATCTATTTATTATTATTTATTTATCGGTGCACTTTGAGATACCATGTACGGTTGTTGTATGCTCCGAACACAATTTCGTTGCTGTCCCTTGGGATAACAATGACAATAAACTGAAACTGAAACTGAAACATGTCGGTGGTCTCGTATATAAATCATCAGGGGGGCCTGCGGTCGCGTCCACTTTACAAGTTGGCCCGTCAGATCCTCCTGTGGTCCCAGGGGAGATTAGAGTCTCTGAGAGCTATGTATCTTCCTGGTTATCTGAATGTGGTAGCAGACTCCCTGTCGAGGCAGGGGCCGAGGCCGGGGGAATGGAGGCTCCACCCCGAGGTGGTTGAGCTCCTTTGGTTGAGTTTCGGTCGCGCCGAGGTGGACCTATTCGCTTCCAAGGAGACAACGCACTGTCATCTGTGGTTCTCCATCAGTCAGCCAGCCCCTCTGGGGTTGGACGCTCTGGTACAGCCGTGGCCGAGTTCACGTCTGTATGCTTTTCCCCCGATTGCTCTGCTACCAGGAGTTCTGGAGAGGGTTCGCCGGGACGGGGTCAGCCTACTTCTAGTAGCCCCATTCTGGCTGGCCCGAGTATGGTTCACGGACCTAATATCTCTTCTGGACGGCTCTCCCTTGGAAATTCCGATCAGGAGGGATCTACTCTCTCAGGATGGCGGTACGATATTTCACCCCCGCCCAGAGTTGTGGAAACTGTGGGCTTGGCCTCTGAGGGGGCCCAGCTCATAGAAACTGGTCTCTCAACTGAGGTTGTTGAGACCATCCTTCACTCCAGAGCTCCATCCACGAGGAAGTTATATGCCCTGAAGTGGAAACTTTTCACTTCTTGGTGTGCAGAACACCGGCAGGACCCAGTTAACGGCCCAGTGGGTGCAGTGCTGGAGTTCCTGCAGGAGCGTTTCTCTGCAGGGTTATCCCCCTCCACACTAAAGGTGTATGTGGCGGCACTAGCTGCTTACCATGTCCCTTTCAGTGGAGTTTCTCTTGGGAGACACCCACTTATAACTCGCTTCCTTCGTGGTACTTTGAGGCTGAGGCCTGCAGTTCGCATGAGGGTGCCGACTTGGGATTTGTCCATTGTATTAGAGGGCCTCTCTTTGGCCCCCTTTGAACCTATTGAGGAAGTTTCTGAGAAATTCCTCACATATAAGACTCTCTTTCTGCTTGCAATATCCTCAGTTAAAAGAATCGGAGATTTGCGGGCTCTGTCGGTTGCACCCTCGTGCCTGGAGTTTTCGCCTGGTATGGTTAAGGCTTTTCTATACCCTAGACCAGGTTATGTCCCTAAGGTCCCTACTAATGCTGTTAGACCTACAGTGCTGCAGGCTTTCTATCCTCCTCCTTTCGTGTCATCAGATCAGGAGAAACTTAACCTTCTCTGCCCTGTTAGGGCGTTAGACGCTTATGTCCACAGAGCTGCCCTGTGGAGGAAATCAGAACAGTTATTTGTGTGCTTTGGGCCACCCAGGAAGGGGTGTCCCGCGTCTAAACAGAGAATGAGCAAGTGGGTGGTTGAGGCCATCTCACTTGCTTATGAGTCGGCTGGTCAGCCTTCACCTTTGGCTGTACGAGCCCACTCTACTAGGAGTATGGCTGCCTCTAGGGCATTATTGTCAGGAGTATCGCTGAGTGATGTTTGTGATGCGGCTGGGTGGTCCTCACCGCATACATTTGTTAAGTTCTACGAATTGGACTTGAGTTCCACTCCTGGGGCGCAGGTGCTATCGTCCTCTGTGCGCTAGTTCCCACATGACGGTCATTTGCTCCTATGGCGACGTGGGTATGGGCGTTCCCACAGCTTGACGCAGCTCGAGTTCCCTTGAAAGGGAACGTCTCGGTTACGTATGTAACCCTAGTTCCCTGATAGGGAACGAGACGCTGCGTCGTTCTGCCATACTCCCAGCATGCCCGTTAGCGCTTCCTTCAGGCCTATCAGAAGCTGTCGCGCTTGTGTTTTGGGGGTGCTTTATAGTTTCCTGGTCGATGACGTCACCCGCCTATGACGTTCCGTCTCTCCATTGGACTGATTCCATACGTGCTTCATGACGCACACACGCAGAGGCGTTCCCCAAAGCTTGACGCAGCGTCTCGTTCCCTATCAGGGAACTAGAGTTACATACGTAACCGAGACGATTTCACAGCAAAAATGCGTAACTTACGACCTTAATTTTTAGAATGACTAAAATGCTTTTTACCTACTAAAAGAGTATGAAGTATCAATCAGATACCAGAAGGCATGCAGAATATTGTGTGCAACTTTTTTTTTCTAGCAAAGTTTTGATCATATTGATAATTTAGAGACCTCAGAAATTGGATTAAAGCAGCTGCTGAGGGTCAGATTTGAAAACAGGATGACAGTCCTTCCATTTTCCACAGAAAATAGTTGACAGAGATGAAGAAAAGGAAAAGGTAGAGGAAAGACGAGGAAAAAGAGAGGGAGTGAGCATGAGGAGGGATTAAATGTGTGTGAGGATGGGGGTAGTGGAGGAGGAAAGGGCCACAGACAAAGTGAGAGAGGGAGGAGGGTTGCAGGAGAAGGGGGCGGTGCTGTGGCGGCAAACAGCAGGGAAAGAGAGGACAGGACAGAGGAGAAGGGGGTTTCTACCAGAGAAAAGAGAGGAAACTTTGGCATGAGGCGTAGGAGCAGAGAGAAAGAAAGATAGAGAAAGAGAAGCAGCAGACTGGGATTGTACCTCCAGGACAGACTGGGGGAAGACACGAGGCGGCAGCCATGCAGAGCACTATGGGTATGTCAGCAACACGACTGTATTTATTACACTCTGAATGCACGAGAGTTCAGATTACCACTGCAGCTCACAAGAGCTTTGAAGTGATGTGAAATGAATGATTAACTTTCTTAAAGCTGATCACACTGGGGTGAGAAGAATCTCTTTGAAGTTATAAAGCAGTGTTGGTGCTTTCTTCTGAAGAGAGATCTGTGTGAGAACGACTGCATGGCACAAAGTTAATCATAATGTGTTGTTTTGAGGATAGAGCAAGTTGGCTCTACTTCTCGAAGGGTATTTTTATCGTTCTCTCAGAGCATAATAGAGATCCTAGTTATGTTTCATTTAAGTATCAACTTTTTCTATATATGTTTCTTCTGAAATTCCTACTATATACAATAAGAATAAAGAGCTATAAGATGTGAATGTGGACAACAAAAGCTTACATTATTGATACTGGAAGAATTTGACAAATGTGAGAGTTTATATTGAGATTTATAACTATTGCAGACTTTGGTATCTTGTCAAATCTGATTTTTTTTTTTAGGTCTTTAATGAGATTGTATCTGGGACTCAGTTCACATGTGAGATTACTGGGGGCTTTTTCTTACTGGAGAAATATCTAAGAAGCATGAGGCTTAAACAAAAGTCTCCATTTGCTCTCATTTCAATGTCATTCTTGTCTAGGAGACAAGTCATGTTGAGCTGTTTTTGTGTGAGTGAGAGAGAGCAAGGCCTTGGGAATTGATTGATTTACAGAACTTGGTTAAGCTGTTTTATCTTTGTTTTGTGGACTTTTACATTGTTGAAAAGCAGTGTTTCGGAAGTACACCCTTAAACATAAAGGTTCTTCATTAGCATATATTGTTCCATGAAGAACCATCAATGGAACCTTTCCGTTGCACAAAAGTGTCTTTAGTGGGTAAAGTGCAAAAGGTTCTTTACACTAAGAAAAAATGGTTCTTTTAAGAACTGTGCACTGAAAGGTTATTTGGGGAACCCAGAATGGTTCTTCTGGAATACTGGAGAAAACTCCCTTTTGGAGTTTTTTGTTTGGTTTATTGTGAATGTGAAGTAAAAAGTTGACGTATGAACAACTGGCCCAGATTGGAACGTCCAACATACACACACACACACACACACACACACACACACCCACTCCAATCACTCCTTGCCGAGTGCTTATACAAAGCTTCTTCAAACTAGTCAAACACCACTAAGCTTCTTGCACAGCATGCAGCCTGATCTATTGACATTTCGTTTTTAAAATGGGATGAAGTTTAGATTGAAGCGCCCCCAAGTATATTGAGATTCCTGTTTGTGTTTAAAGTGGATGTGACTCAGCTCATGGCACATTCTTGCTGAAAAAGCCTGAAATAGAGCGGCCCGTTACTGCGTGTCAGCAGCGTCCAGACTCCACTCCAGATGAGATCACCTAGGGGGGTGGAAAGGTGCTTGCGTCAGTGAGTCGGAAAATAATAGATGAGTTAAATCACTCTCATATGTTACAGGGCTCTGAAATACAGCCTTAGTAAATGCGGTCAGCTCACTGTCTCTGTAAGGACAGAATGTGCCTCACTGTCTAGCTGTGCCTCACAGGTTTAGGTTCTCCAAAACACCTCGTACCATCTCCTCTCATCACTTTACTGTTTCCATTTATGAGATGCCTTTATGTGCCAAGTATTTATATAAGGCTGTAGCTTCCTGCAGACGTATATACAGAGGGAGAGCTCATTACCGTCGAGTCAGTCTCAGCTGACTTCACTGAATCACAACTTTCCATGCCACTCTTTTCCTCTCCGTCTGAGCTTGGCTGGAATCTGTTGGGACAGTGTGTGTATGTCCACATCCTCTTGCGGCTGATCTCGCTGTGGCGTGTTGCAAGTTTCACGACCAGCTCCAAGGTTGTCTTTTTTCTGTTTGTGGCTCCTGCGTGGTTCACCATCTCTGCACTTTTGAGATGAATTACATATTCATGCTGGCATAGTTTGTCTGAGGCCACACTGGTTATGTAAGTGCTGGTGTGGAATTAATTTACTGTGCGCTGTGCCACTTTTCCCTCCGACTGCATTGCATATCTGCGCTGGGATTTCAGTTTGATCATGAGACTGATGATTATGGTTTGTCAGAAGCACCGCAAGATTTTGTATTTGTCTCTTTCTGCTGATTTTTGGTTCAGAAAGCTTTGAGAGGAGGCAGAGAAGCCATTTTGAGGAAATCAATAACCACAGCCAGTAAAGAAAACCTTTGACTTCAAGAACTCGGATGGAATGCAAATAAATCTTATCTATTGTCCATTTAAAAACCAAAGTACCCTCGTGAAACAGGGGCAAAACACAACTTTCTATCACTAACAGTTAATTTTCATTTATTTTTCTTCACTGTAAAAAATATCTTGATAAATGTATGGTAAAGTGACGGGTAAAGTGGCAGCTGTGGTTGCCAGAAACTCACAGTAAAATTTACAGTGATAGTATTTCTGGTATTACAGGATGGTATATCGGTGCCTGTATATTTTACAGGTTATAACTGAAATATTAATCAATTAATGTAATGCTAATATTAAAATACTTTTTACCTTAAAGGGACATTGTGTAGGAATTTCTCCCATCTAGCGGTGAAATTGTATTTTGCATTCAAACGAATTGTGCTCTCCAGCACCTCGCTTTTTCAAATGCGTGTTGCATCTACGGTAGCTGTTATGTACCAAAAAGCTATGACAGGATGTCTTCTAATAGCACTTCGTCGAGTTTTCCTTCGGGTGAACAGGTTTGTTATTTCAAACAAACTGCAACTTGACACAACTAGGCCTGTCACGATAGTCAATAAATCAATTAATCGCACGATAAAAAAAATGAGATCGATAATTTTTCCGGCCGCGATAATTTCCATTTGCATGCTTGTTTGTTTTCCTCGTCACTGACCGCCACACATAGATTTTCGATTGTTTTTTTATTATTATTATTTTTGTTTTTTTTACTAAGCCTATTTAAAATCATATTTGATTGCAGATTCGTGCAGCACTACCTCTCGCTCGTCCCTCTCTCTCCCTATCGTGCTCTCTCTCCCTCTCACGCTCTCTCTCACTCACTCGCTCGCTTGGTGGACATAGACTGCAATTCACTTTTGCTTTATTTGAACAAAGCTTTATGCTGGCGAAATTATTTTTCAAAAGTTTTGAAAGGCTTTTTGAAAGGCTTTTTTTGTTTGTTTGTTTGTTTGTTTGTTTGTTTACAAAGGTCCTAATTGGCAGTTTTGCCTGTTATGGAATGTATCACTATTTATGTCTGAGCCTAATGTTTAATATTTTTTGAAGTGCAATTTTGTTTACATCCATTTTATTTATTGTTTTTGGTATTTATTCAAGTGCATTTTTTGTTAACAGAGACTGAGAGTCCATTGCTTTTATTGTTTTTGGTTGTTTTGTTCATTTATTGCGGATATTTAAAATGTTTTCAGTGTTAAATAGTCTTTAGAAATAAAAATGTGTTGATCTTTGAAAAGGTGTACCTGCATTATTATGCCATTATCATTATTTTAGATGAAAAAGGTCTCAGAACGACAATATTATCGTTTATTATCAATATTATCGTTTATCGCAATAATTTCTAGGACAATTTATCGTCCAGCAAAATTTGTTATCGTGACAGGCCTAGACACAACGAACAAACGAATGTTACACTATGAATAATAACAGTGCAATGCAGCCTTTTAAACGTGTGTGACAAGCGCCTCTCACTGCTCTGCACCTCCGTTTCTGCTGCTTTCAGTTACGTGACGCTGGCTCTGAACGAAAACGCGTTGTGGAAACGCGTTGGCCTAGTACTTTTTGACCCTCTCTGCTATTATAGTTTTTCAAGATGGCGGAACGACATGGAAGCCTCCATGGTTCTACCCGTCTCATGTATATAAAGATAATAAATTCTTCGTTTACGAGGATAAGTCAGATCATTGGCAGAGGTATTTGTACACCATTGAGGACATATTTATGAATAAAAATATTGATTTTAGATAATAAAATACCTAAAAAACTACACATAGTCCCTTTAAAATGTACTGATAACCATCATAATAATATTGGTGGTAAAAAAAAAGCCACATCACGAATCAGACTTCACCGTAAGTGTCCATAAAAGTGGTCAATATTTTTGCACACGTGCGCGTTTGTGTGTGTGTATGTATATGTATGTGTGTGTGTGTGTGTGTGTGTGTGTATATATATATATATAATAAAAAAATGATGGATAAAAATTCACTAAATAATAGAAAATGTAACACAGAGCACTCTAATGTATACTGATAACAAAACTGAAAACAAAACGTATGTAAGAATATAACTATTTTTCATCGAAATTACATGGTAAAAATTACAAATAATGGGATGTTAAACCATTTACAATTTTTTCTGTATGGTAAAGTATTTTACAGTTATTTAAAAGGATTTTACTGTAGTATTTTACTGTCTTTTATTATAAAATAATGCAATTTTACAGTGTATGTTTTGTTTTCCACGCCATCAGATATCGTAAAAAAAAATACCATGGTATTTTCAAAGATTTTTGGACACTGATTTCTCAATCGGGCAACATTATATACTGTGATTATTCAACTAATCTGGATGAGTATTTGAGATAATTTTTTATATATCAAAACCTTTTGAATTTGAAAAGTCCTCGTCCCTCCAAACTGTCTGTCCTCTCCCCTGTTCATAACTGAAGGTCTGGATTTCACTCTGATGGATCAGTATTGTTTTTTCAGACCGTACTCGGTTCAAAAACTCCATAACTTTATTACCATCCTATCATTGGCATCTCCGCAAAATGAGATGAGATTATCACTCTCAATGTAATAACAATGAGGTGGAGCCACAGCTCCTCTCCGTTCTGCTGTTGTTCCAAGTGTCTGTTTCTGACCACTGGATTGAACTGAATAATCATTAGTGGTTGGAAATTCCTACCGTGGCATAGAGCAGCTGACTCAGAAACAACTGGCTCTTGGATGTTACATGGCCGTTCCCACGCCAGACGCTTTTCTACTGCTTGCAAATGCCCAGAATTGCAATGGGTCAGATTGACCAAGTATTGTTGACCACAGAGGGGTAGTCTGACTAGTCTCGCATAGCCAGACTCTCAGCATAAGGCCTGATCCATTCTGCTGCAAAAACCAGCTTAGAAAATTTTGGCGCAGTAGTGTAAGACCATAAATGGCTGTACAGAAAAATAGTGCAAAATATAAGTACATCAGAATCTTTTCAAACCTAAAACGTACCATAATAAGTAGGCTACTTATTATCTCACAGCCATAACTCAAAGTAGAATATACAATTTAGCTTGTGGTTATCTAGTTTACCTTCTACAAAGTGCTTCAACTCTGAGAAAATGTTGTTTCACTAACATGGCAAGTCCAGTGATTAGTTCTTCTACTTTTAAAAAAAGAGCCACAAAATGACGATGGATTCACAACCCAGTAACCTGCAGTCGTAACCTGAATTAGTTGGCTTTACTAGTAAATTGCCTTAGAGTGCCCCTATTATGCTATTTTAAATATTCCTAATTTTGTCTTGGAGGTCTCCTACAATGGGTTTACATGCATCCAACGTCAGAAAACACTTTAATTATTTCATCATATACATTACAGTATCACCTCTTTTCTGCAGTGCCTAAAACGGTTCGATAAAGGACTCGGTTTCTCTAAACCCCTCTTTTTCGAGAGCCTGATTGGTCTCCTCATCCTTTGGAAGTGCAAGCAAAGTGGATTTGCTTTCGCAGAGCAGAAAACAGCTTTTTTGAAACTGTGCAGACCTTTTACATTCACAAACAGCTATATTATACACTACTTCAAAGGTAACATCCGAAAAAGCGTAATAGGGGCACTTTAAATCATTTAAGTTTTTACACAAGATTAAACTAAAGAGGTCAAATTGTATTAACATAAAACCTTATTTAGTTGCAATAGACAAATCAAGAACCATAAACAACTGTTTAATAACTCAATCTCAATTGCATATTTTGTGTGAACTCAGTGTAATAATGAAGGTGATTTTTAATTTACTTTAAAAAAAAATACTTTTTTTTTTTTATAGATTACCGAGATGCTTGCACTCAATCTACTTTATACCAGTCAGACCATGGGAGGTTGTTCCTGCTGGCAGATGCTTTGTAATGGGCACTACGGTTGGCGTCTGGGCCTGTGCCAGTGAGTCTAGCACTGCGCACTGGGTAAAACAAAATGTCCACTGTTGATTGGCAGGTAGTGTCAGTCCAGATGGCAGCAGCTCCTGTGTGGTTTTGTGCAAATACCGTCGCCTGCTGCATCTCATTCTGGAGTTTGAGGCAGCCGGCTCTTTTCTGAAAAGCTCTCGCTGGATGAGATGCCCAGGGAGGCTCGGACAGTGAGACAGGAGAGATTGTCTTCGGGAGGTTTGTGAGGCTGTTCGGGGCCCCTGTTTAGGGGGGCCTTTAATAGAGCCCATATGCTTTGAGATGCTAAAGAGCCGACCCCTTGTCTTCTCAAACTATGAGTTTCCCTCTCTCACTCATTCTTTTATGGATTCCTTTACTTTCACTCAGGCTTTCCCCTTCCTGCGACTTATTTATGCATGTTCACGAACACTCCACCTGCTCAGGTTTTAATTTGTCTTTCTTTTATGGTCTATCTATCATTCATTGTCCCTCTCTTCTCTGTGAAGTTCTCCCTCTGTTTTTGTTACAAACTCTGGCTCCCTCCCCCTCTCGCTCTCTTTCACCCCAGGCAGTGCACATGTAGGCCTCAAGTGTCATGGCAACAGCCCTAAACAGAGCCAAAAGCCAAAAGCCTGTAACAGCAACAGGTTGGCAGTGAAACTAGCAGGACCAATAATGCTTGTTCTACAGGCAGTGTTTCCCTTCCGCTTTTAATTCGATCCAGGATTTCAACAAAGAAATATACAACTAATTGAGTTGAGAAGGAGAGCTACAGGGATTTACTATGAAAAATGAGTTGCTTTACACAGAATTTAACAGCAGCCATGTGGTCTCTGGGAATCGCTGTTGTAGTGCCAATGTATAAGAGATTTGATATTCACTAGTGCCAAAATATTTTTTTTAAATTTGAAACTCTTAAGGCTTGTTCACACCAAGAACGATAACTGTTATGATAACTATTTTAGTGTTACAGTATTGTTTTGTTTATTAAGCGTGCGCTGCAGTTTTGTCGTTGTCTGCGCCAAATGCTCGTGCTCTTTAAATCAGGATGGATTCTGATTGGCTGTCAGTGTTCTTATCGTTCATCAGCTGGAAAAAATCGTTCTGGAAGTGATTCCAACGATATTGTTTCTCGGTGCCGTTATCGTTATAGTTGTGGTGTGGACTATGCTATTCTTTTATATTTAGAGCGATTTGTAGAACTATATATTTATAGTTATTGTCCTTTATGTGAACAGGCCTTTAATATGTTGTGTTCTGTTTTATCATTCTAGTCCCAATAATATAAAAAAGTCATAAATAGATAATTGCTCGCCTTATTTTTTTTTTATGTTCCTTCTATAAAACAAACTTTATGCTTTGGTAGTTTTTTTTATCAAGATTTTAGTATAAAATTGATAAGAATGAATAACAGAAATTTGAATTTGCATATAGAACTGGACTTGAAGATCGGATTTATATACTATTTGTGGAGACACATTTATGTGGCCAAGAGTAAATGGAACAGTTTTAACAAATTCGACAGCCATCCGACCAGGTGTATTTTTATTTCTATTACCATGAGAACCCTGACACATCCAAACAAGTATTGTAAAGACATCATAAAGAAGTTAAGACGACTCTCATCTTCCTTATCAATAAATCATACACACACTCCCTGTTCCCATTCTGCTTTGTTTTCCTGACACAGAGCATTTTACACACATAATTAATGACAACACACTCAGTGCTTTTGTACATGTGCCAGAAAGAATAATCCTTATTCTCAGACAGCAAGGCTGTGAAAGTGTGATCAGTGAGTCATTGTCATTCTTCAAAATAATACTCCTGACTGAGAAATGAAGGGATGAAAGAAGATACTGAATCTGTTTAATTCAGATCACTTCAGTACACACTGAGGAGGATATTTGGGTCCACTGATGGTAATGACTCCCTCTCTCTTGCTCCAGTGACTCTATTATTGCAAATGCGTCATTCGTGACTAAACTCTGTTCCTCCAGACTTGGGCGCCGGTGGACTTTTCGGACTGGCCAACAGCATAATTCAATTTATCAAGTCTTTAGCTAATTTATTTGAGCCAGTCTTGCACATTAGCTGATAAGGACAGTGGAGGATGTATGTAAAAAGTGACTGACATCCACCTTCCTGAAGCTGTATCCTATATTGTATACTTCTTCTATGCACTAAAAGTATGTACTTTACTGGTGATGAGAAAGTACATACTTCTGAGTATGCAGAAACACTGTACACCAGTATTGTGTTGACAAGCATGTGCAATTGAGTGTTCATTTTAGTGCTGTCAATCGATTAAAAAAATACTATTACTCACACATTTTTCTGTAATTAATCGCGATTAATCGCATATAAATATAAAAATGTAATAATTTCCCACTGAATCGCCAAATTAATGTAGAATGTATATGTGTGTTTAATGGCATCTTTTTACTAAGTACTATAGCTAAATGAAAGGCAGTATGACCTTTTAATTTAAGTGAACTTAAAACAACCTTCACAAACTTATAATTTAATATAGATTAATCCTTATTAAAGTTATTCAGTTATTCAGACAAGAGCAGCGAGTGATTTTCTCTTTTCTTTTGTTCTTTGATTCTCAATAATGACATATTCTGCAGCAGGTTCTGCCCTGACGGCTGATGCACATTGATGTGGATCTGAAATACATCCAATTTTCTCACAACTCTTTACGTTCATTTAAGACATTTTAACTAATTTAAGACTGTGGATACAAGGATACTCGCCGAAAATGTTTGCATTTTGACATTATTTTATCTGTTTTTTTCCGTTCAAATGTGAAAAAGAACTCAATACGTTATGACACACTGTCTGAAGTGGCTTTCTGTGCACGTATTTCGGGTGAGTGAACACTAGGGGTATTAGATTCCAGGTTTTTCGGACTCCCATAATAGGAGTCAACGGAATCAATGCTATGACTCCATTTACTCAAAACAGGATCAGGAATACATTTGTTTTTTCCCCTGCAACAAGGCCTTAAATTCCCCTTAATACACACTTTTAGCGTGGCTGTCCAAATAATTCCAATTTAGAGATGACATTACCTTGAAATGACGAGTAGCTATCAACGTTGTTTCCTAGTTGTTGCCAATACCTAATTTTACAGAAGTAAAACTCATGAGAAACAGCCGGGGATCGAATATTATGTCAAAATTAAATAACGGTACCACACTGTACATGCATACAACATTAATATTATTTTTACTTGTATTGTTTTGTAATATACTAGTATGTTTGGAAGCAACCATTTATAATGCCTTTTTTTTTTTTTAGTTTTTTTTTTTTTTTGTATCAGAGAGTAAGAAATACCTCTGCTTAATTTCATCTGTATTTCTTGGTCTATATGTCGAAACAAACACTGTCAGAGAGTATACAGAGAGAATATCATCTCTATGTTTGGAAAAACATAAATAAAAAGAGTTCAACTAAAATTAAATAACGGTAAAGAAATGAATTAATCGCTTCATTTCGTTTACTCCTTGCTGATATAGTGCACTAAACTGCCATGCTCTATATAGGAATTAGTGAATGAGTGAACAAGTCAGCGATTTTGGACACAGCAACAGAGCCAACAACGAAGTTTTGTTTCCTGTGCTGGAGTCAACCCCAACTCTACAAGGCTAATCAGAGTTGAGGAATCTACTCTTTTGGAGTAGACTCCCTATCACTAGTGAACACAGAGAGACACTTCATACCGAATTGAGTTCTCTTTTGCATCTTATGCATGCATGACACACCAAGCCGATGTCAGAGAACTAGCGGTGATGAAAGCAGACTGTGTTGTCGCCTCACATTGGCTATGTCTGGGCCAAAAAGCTGCACCTGAACACACCGCAAAGACTACAAGTGACTGCCAACTAGCATGTGCATTTTGTGCCTGTGTGTAAGGAAATAACGGTCTATATCAGCTGTTTTCATCATTCACACAGGGAAACCGTTTAGATATACAGTCCCAAAACATAGCAGGCTTGGTGTTTTATGGCCCTTAGCACAGTTGGGTGGTTTAAAAACACTTGAATGAATAAGATTATGGTCATATACTTTATCTCTAGCCAAAGGATGCCAGGAAAAAACAGATGCAGCGTTAATTACGTTAAATATTTTTAAAATTGCTAAATTAACATGTTAATTTTGACAGCCCTAATTAGCAATTTGCTGTTAGTATTTGTCCCTTAGCTGAACATATAAGAGATCTGTCACCAACTCTTCAGTTGGGTTGTGAATGTTAAAAGCATGGATCCACACTTTCAAAAATACACCTTAAAATAAATACCATTTCAGGGTCCTTTGACATACTGTTTCATTACAATTTGGGACACACTTATCCTAATCCAGAAAACTCTATAAGACAAATACAGTAGTATGCAAATTGAGATTAGCATTAATAGAACTAGCATAAAGGGCCATGGAATTTATGATGATTTATAATCTTCTGAATGTAGATCATTCCTATAATCATCAGCACAATAGATACAATCAAAACTCACTAACTTAACACTATATGACCTTTTTATTTTTAGGTCTCATCAATTGTAGTTGTTGTGGCATTCTGTACTAAACTAATTTAGAGCAGTCTAATTAATTGTGTTGTTTGTAGTAACTGTAAAATGCTAATTTCCTTCCTCCTAAATAACAAATACTTTAATTAAGTTTAATTACCACTACAATTACTCTCCATGGCATATATGTATAATTCATGAGCACACACACCTTGTAATTGCAGAAACCTAATTAGAGCCGTTTTGTGTTTTTCAAAGTAGGTCCATCAGATCACTAACAGTATGTTTAGTTTTCTGCTGCGGTCATGTGACCATGATCTTTTTTCGGTGTGTTTGTGAATGTAACCGTGAGTGTTTTTGTATCATTGTTTATGTTATCTGATGGAGGGGACAATAAGAGTGCAGCTGGCAGGAAGCAGTGGAGCTTGCAGAGCGGCCGTTTGGAGATCTCTGGGGTTTGGACGTGTGACTGAAGCAGGACACTGATTCATATAACTCACACTGATATACATGTAACATGTTTAAATCTGGGAGAAATGAGACCTTATGGAATAGAGATGTACAATAGTGCTAGACAATGAGAGGATGCAGCGTAAAAAGGAAAAACTTTTTTATCATTCAAAAAAGTTTGTTTTTAGAGCTGCAAAGTTTTCTAAATCTACATTTTTGTGGTGGGACTAGTTTTGTGGGCAAACATCGAATTATTCATCACAGATATTCGTTTTTATTGTTAACTTATACTAAAACTATCAAAAATAATTTCCAGTCATTGAAATAAAAAATAAATATTAGATGAAAAAATGAAATGAATTGAAATGTTGAAAAATGAAAAATGTTGCATTGGCAAATAACTGAAATAAATTTAAGATGAAGTTGTAAAATTACTAAAACTGAAAAAAAAAAAAATATATATATATATATATATATATATATATATATATATATATACTAATCTAAAAAAATTACAAAAGTTCATAACAAAATTATAAAAAAAATTAAAGGAAAACTGAAAATATACAAATTAAAACCAATTAAAAATATCAATAAATACTGTAATAGTATATAAATAATAGTAAAATAAATGTTGCAAACAACTTTTGTTTAGATGGTTTCTTGTAGTTGTTGTTGTACATCATTAAGCAGACAACATGAGGGAAACAAGTTTTTTCTGTTTATTCAAGATAACAGTCTGTCAAACTACCTGCAGTTCCATGCAAACAATGAAAACACGTTACAGTCCTTTCTTAGTTTCCCTGTAGAGACATTGTGCAAAAGTGACCAGGTTTACAGGCAACATTATGCAACAAATACTATAGATAAGTTGCAATGTACATGGGACATTAGGTTAAGTAATGAAAATGAGTGACTCAAAAGAGAGCAGGTAGGAAGAAGAATGATTAAAAGAAACGAAAGGGATGGATAGAGTGACTAATGAGAAAGACTAGAAGGTCATCAGGGCATAGAGATCCCTTAAGAATGTAAATACACACAGCTGACCGCCTCAGTCCTCATGCTCCTGCTCCCCCGAAAGCTTCATAATCGTTAAACAATATCATAAGTTTCACTGATTACTTTATCATTTTCACTTGAGCGCACTGAGACTATGCAGCTCTCGCTTTTCCCTATTTAGTGCACAAGGAGTCATTCTTGTGGATTAATTGTCTGCTTTCCATGGGCCACATTTATCCAAGCATGTACTTTTGTCCACTCTATTTTTGTTGAACAAGCACACTGTGTTAATGAGGATGTGTGGTTGCAGATGAGGTTGTAGATGAGGTCAGCATTTCCTTTGTGCTGTTTCCTGTGTTTCTGTGGATCTGTGAGGGCTGTGTGATGTAACACAAGTTTATTATCTGCTGTATTTTGAAAATTGTCTTGTTTTTGGCAGATTTGCATGACCTATCATTTTTAATTAGTTGATTCTATAATGAGGTATGCACAGTTAAGGGAAAAAGCTTGCCTTTGTCAGAACATAGGCTTCGTTGTTGAATGCCACAATGTCATGTCTAACTAACTTCTCCATGGAAAGAGGCTTTGATCGGGATCATCACACACATCAAATATCCTGCCCCTTCAACTGCACTTGAACCAAACAGAGAGACCAAATGTGATTAAGGGTTTAGCGATTTCTGCCCGCCCGGAGATTTGGAGCTCTGCTGGGTTCCATCCTCAATGCTGGCATTCCATCCTATTCTGCTCCAGACTCCACAGAGAACCTCTGTGATTCCCAGGGGATTCACACCTCGCCGCTAAATCCTTTCCGGTGGCGGTGGCCCTATTAAGACTTATCATAACGAGATTTCAGCCACCAGCCACCTCGCTGTGGAACTTGATTAGAAACACCTGCACTATTCTCTCACTGTCAAGATCAAAGACTGAGCAAGAGTGAGAGAGCTGCGTGTGCTTTAACCATCAGTTAGTGCAGGACAAAACCGCCTGACATATGTCAAATGTGTAATACATGGACTTTCAGTGCTATGGGCTCTGTGGGAAAAATAAAAAGTGTAAAAATATATTATTAATATATTATAAACTTAAAAATGTAAGCAAAAATTAGAATCTAAAAAACAACTAAAATGACAAAAGCACAGTAGTACTTTTACATTTTTTTAACTACTGTATTAGTATATAAATAATGCTCAAATACACAACAGATAATATAATAAAAAATATTTTAAATTATTTACAGAATTTGACAGTGTCATGCTACTTTCTAAAGATTGGTCTGAAATCATTATATTAATAAAAATTATTTAATTCTATTGACAGCAATTTTTATCTTTGTATTATTTCTCTCCACAATTAATGTTAACCAAATATTTTTCAGATAATATTCTAGACACACTGTTTTATCACAGTACACATTTTGTATAGCTGCCTGTGCATAATATATATTTTAGAAAGGGATTATGTGGTAAATTATATTTGTCATTGAAATGCATAAAATATCAAACAAACAGCAATAGTACACTCTGTAATCAAATTGTTTCACAAAAATATGTTTCAAATGATTAAATATTATATAATAGAGCCTTTGTACATAACATTTAAGGGTATTAAGACCTATTCACTTCTCCTAAAACACAGCAAAACAAAACCAAAGTGAATACTTTTGTGATCTCAGACTGAGGAGGATCAGAGGAGTGAGATCTGGAGGTTGCGTCTCTCCGGCAGGTTTTGAAGTTTGCAGGGTTGTGCGGGGCCAGTCCTAAGGGGATCTTCTCATTATTTTATCTCAGTCTGTGGGAGAATGTTCTGGGTTATGATTGGGTTAGTTTGTCTGTGTGACGTGCAGAATGTACTGAGGCTCTGTGAGTGGTTTGGAGGCCATGTAGCTGATTTTAGGGTAACTTTAAGGTAACAGTTGGAACCTGGTTGGGAATTATGTGGGTTGGGTTTAACAAAGGGTGAGGACTGGCTTTGAGGAGGGGGTGGAATTAGTTGAAGCGAGTTCAGAAAGAGTGAAGTGATCCATGATGATCTCAGCACAATTGGACATTGTCTTTTTGTGGTCTTGGACTTTCTCAAGAATCTGATTTGGGCTAAATTGTTTTCCCCTCACATGTGAATTCAGATTAAATCTGACATTTTCAAATTTGAACATGGAAATGGATCTGGATCTTGATTTTGATTATTATTTTTTTTATTGGCATTGTGCCTTTAGTGTGAAGAGTCAGTTTGCAATGTTATGCGTATTTATCCAAGTGACATATAGTTGTGCAGTTTAACTCTCGGAGTTTAACTGAGCCTGAATGTCTTCACACACTTCATGATGCACCTTGTCCTATATAAACCCTTTTGTAAGTTTTATTAAATGTTGTTATTATTATTATTTTGTCGTAGTTGATGTTTATTTGCATTAAGGACTGTTGTTGTGCACTGCAGCAGAGCCACAGAGCAGTCAGCTGTATTGGCATCGGGAACATACTTCATAAGAAGCTCTGAGGCAGAAATACCTGATAGCCACGGTAGTGGAACCATGTGCGTAAGCACTCGAAGGGAACCGCCCTGGAAACTGTTACTCTCAGCGAGTCACGCTATCCTTCTTTCTCCCCTCTCTCAAACTTTCTGTTTCATCTCCTTCACAGCACTGTATTATCCAAGTATTCTGCTATTAATATCCACATTCTCGGCTGCGACAGAAAGATTCCTTTTTGCCATGTCAATATGCACCTGGATTTATTTAGAGGATACACAGAGGAATAGAGCAGAATCTCCCCTCCCGACCCAACCTCTTGACAATAGGTGGTGTTTGATCATCTAGAGCTATGAATTTCCCTAAAGGTTTACTCCAATGAGGTCCATGTTACTGTATGTAACTGAGAATACATTTTTTACTTTTTAAATTAATTTGAACTATAAGCACATTTTTTTCTTCATAACTTAATGATTAAATGATCAGTTGGAAATTTGGTATGGTAGCACTACATATATTGATGTCTGCCTTGGATTATTTGCTTTTTCTTGTATTGTTCCCATTAATAAATCATGTTGATTAACATATCAAAAATATATGCACACTTGGCTGAATTTACTACATTTATTATTTACAAGTCTAACATATATTATATTATATTATTATACTTTTTTTTTGTTGGGTCAATTACTAAAGGAAAAGCAGCCAACAAGTGTCCAGCAAACAAGTGAACTTCTTCAATAATTTAAAAAGCATCCCAGGCTGCACCTCATGAAGCTGGTTGAGTGAATGTCTAAAATGAGGAATATTTGAAATCTAGTCAAAGGGTGGTGATTTTTGAAGAAGCTCGAATATAAGATACACTAGGGCCGTCCTTAGGGTGGTGCAACTGGTGAAAAAGACGATCGCGAACGGAACGAGGGGACCCCCCAAAGGACAAACGCAAATGGACCGACCAAGGGAGGTCCCGCTTCCTCTAACTTACACTTGGCCCTAAACAATGCTTGGGACAGCCCTAAGATATCCATACTTCAATTGTGTTGCTACACAGTTTTTGACAGTTTGACTTTACTAATGTTCTAAAATGTGAAAACATTTGACTTGTAGTTAATATAAGAGGTTGATAATGCATTGATCATCAGGTATTCACGCAAAAATGAAATCTTCCTCACAAAGCGAAACTTGTCTATGCCCAAGAAGAACATTGTGACGACGGATGGGTCTTTTGGGACAACAGAAACGCTGTCCTTCCGTGCTGAAGTCTGCTACTTAGACTTCATCAGAATTCAAACCTCAGCTAAAATGGCATGTGGGGGGCTGCATGAGGATGAGTGAGCAGAACAGGGAATGTCTTATGAGTCAGAATGCCGTTGACTTTCTCATAGTCTGTCTGTCCCTGTGGTAGAGAGGTCATTGGGATGCCAGTGCAGTCAGGGCGGTCTGATCTCTCCTGGCGACTCAGACTGTGTGTTTCTCCTGCATGTGGGTCTTTGAAGTGCATTGGGAGTGTTTTCTGAAGTGCACTGGGGGTGTGTGGAATTGATTGGACTGGCAGGCTTTTTGCAGATTATTCCACATGGTGAGACTGCTCTTAGGACACAGCAGCAGGCTATATATATACTCAATGCCCATCTGCAAATTAAACCCTGACACACTGATTCACAGACACATAACCAATTACTGCTAATGCTTGCTTATCTCTATTTAATTGGCCACCTCCATTGTGCCCATTTGTTTTCCCATTATGACGATTTAAAAAAAAAAATTATCACGTATTAATTTTTTTAAATACCACACATAAAATGAAGATGGATATCTTATCTTAAGATGCAGATCGCTCTATCTTAAGATGAGCATGAGCGTTATACGTTGTAACCCAATTTATTTTCTATTTGGGGTCAAAAAAAAGACCCCTAAAAAGTGACTTTATTACCACACTAACATACAACCAGATTTAAGTGTGTAGATATAGTAAGTCTGAGAAAATTCATCAAGATGATGCCATTTTGATGAAGGGAATTTTTCTTCTTTTTTTTATTTAAGCAAACATCTTTTTATGGTCACGAATAACCCAAACAGCACACAAGAGTTAAAGTGTACTATATAGATACCCTCAAAGCTAACAGACATGGACTAAACTTTTGTGGTCTTTAACCTCAAATTGCTGTAATAACACAAAGCACTTAATCTGAACAACCTGTAATAAGACCATGATCTAATTCTGTGGCAATATTGTGTAAAAGTTACACAATCTCAGAAAAAATGTATTAAAGCTGTAGAGCTTAATACTTTAGTACCCTTTCAAAAGGTATATGTACCTTAATATCCGTGTGTTAAAGTGTTTAAAAAGAAATTACCAGCATTTTTGATATTTTTCACTAAAATGTCATGCCCCCCAGAATTTTGTTGTATGAATATCTGAACATGCAATATAGCAAAAGCAGGAACAGATTGTATTCTTGCTTCATGCATTCCTTTTTTATCAACACTTCACAAAAAAAAGCAACATTTTGAACAAAAAGCTGAGAAAATTGTTTTTTTTTTTGGTCAAGGACTACATCCAGATCGGGTCCTACTAATATGCATCCTTTATGGGTAAATAAGGTACAAATGTATAATAAGGTAAGGTACAAAAGGTACCGCCCCACTGACAGCTTTTTAATACCTTTTTTCTGAAAGTGCAAGGAGAAATTTCACCACTTTTATTTGTGTGGCGACGTCTAAAAATGTGTGATTCTTTTGAGTTAAAAAACAGAAAACTGTTGTTATAAACTTTATTTTACAGGTTACATGACAATCAGCCCATTGAGGCGATAATATTTTTCCTCATCTTCCTGCTTTTCTCTCTACAGAGTGTGTATCCTGGGCGTGTGTTCGCCATGGCTCTAGTTCAGGCGCTGCCTGTGCCCACTGATCACCCAAAGCCCAGCGCTGACATCCAGCAGTGCTGCTCAGTGTCTCACTCCCCCTCCATAGCTGTGGCAGGCACCATGGGTTCCGTCAGCAGCCTGATCTCCGGACGTACCTACCAGGAGCGCCACTGCCGAGCCGCCAGCGACTTTGGTGCCAAGTATCGCAAACCCACACCCGCTATAAGCTGTTTCCGACAGCAAGAAGGCACACTGCGCAGCGCCAGCTCACAGGAGCAGCTTCTCACCAGCCAGCCTCCTCTACCTGCTAAGAACAAATCCTCAGCCCTCATCTCTGCTGGCAATGGCAACTATGGCTATTTGTGTGACGAGCCAGTGGGCAACTGGAATGATAACCATGTGACCACGTGCAGCCCATCCAGTGATAGTGAAGAGCCTCCTGATAACAGAGGCATGAATGGTAATATTGGTGGACCTCCGCCCAAACTCGTCCCAGTGTCAGGCAGACTGGAAAAGGTGAGTCTGGTGGTGCTTGGGAGGTAAACATTAAAAAATTACAATAAACATTTTTAAATTAGTGACACGGCATCTTTTTATATTTATAATAAATGTAAACTTGTGCCATTAGAGTATTACACTTATAGAAGAAGTCTATGGCTAAGGATTTGCTCCTAAATAAACATATAACACTGTGTTTTAAACATATATGTTACCATATACTGTGACATAATAACTTACTACCGCTTATCAAGTTGTTCATCTGTAAAGGCAGTAACTTTCACGACACATGCAAGGGTACTATAAAGGGACTACTCCCATAGAGAAATAGTCTCAACTCACAGAAATTACATCTGTTCCGCACAACCATCTGCCTAACAAAGGATGACTTGAAAAATAACGAACACAAGTGCTTAAAGGGGTTATATGATGCTTTTTTAATGTTTTACTTTTAGTGTGTAATGTATCTGTTTGTGCATGTATACGATCTGCAAAGGTAAAAAGCTCATAGTTGCCCACAAAGAGATTTATTCTATCTAACAGAGAACACTGTTTAAAATACCTTGACCGAAGTCCAGATATTACTTCCTCAAACGTCTACGTCACAATGTGAAGTATTAGCATAATGCCGATCCAAAGAGAGAAGACGAGGCTTCTGTGAATTGTAGTGCTGTTGCCTTTTCGTGGCGTCAAGTGGCATCATTTTTACAGAGGACAGCTTCCTGAACCTGGGAGAGTACAATGCACATCAGCTATATACAAAAACTACTTACCAATGAGAAACATTCTGCTCAAGTCATGCTTGCAAAGTTGGTTCCAATCTATCGGCTTGATGATCCGCATTTTCAGAATCCGACTCGGGCTCCAACTGAAAAACCGGTAAAACCTTCTACATTATTTACTGTTTACAATTGCTCAAAGCCTTGGAAGCTTAAGCTCGCAATTATGGTAAGGGGCGTTACCTTTATGACATGCTGGGTACCATATAGATGTTCATTGAAAGTACATTAATGTTAATACAACAGTCTTTGAACCATTTCTTTTAAATTACTCCTTCAAAATGCTGGCCATCACATCATTGTTGAGGTCTCATTCATTTGTTTTAGAAGAAATGAAAGAAGGTTTTGCTGATGCTCATTTCACACAGTGGGTAGTACATCTAATTGGCTATTAATTTTTATTGATCGAGGAGAGCCTTTAATCACTGCAATACATCAATATGCCATCACTTACTGTACACATTTAACATCTCATTTACACTCAGTTATGTTGGTGGCTTCACTCTTTAGCTATTGTGCAGATGCCGTTCAAAAGTTTGGGGTCAGTAAGTTCATTCATTCATGGGGTCATTCATTTTAAATAAATTAATAATTATTAAACCAAAGACATATTAAATTGATCCAAAGTGACCAGTGCTTGAAGTGGGGGAAAAAAGGTGCCGGTACTCTCTTGCACTGGCAAATCATAACATTTTTCTACTGTGAAAAACAAAACTTGGAGATATTGCTGGTACAACAACAATTTATTGTTATTTATTAACAACATAAATGTATTTAAACAAGTCGTGTGTGTGCGTGTGTGTGTGTGTGTGTGTGTGTGTGTGTGTGTGGATGTGTGCGTCTTTGTGTGTGCGTGCGCGCGCGTGTGTGTCTATGTGTGTGTCTATGTGTGTGTGTGTGCGTGTGTGTGTGTGTGTGTGTGTGTGTGTGTGTGTGTGTGTGTGTGTGTGTGTGTGAAAACGGAACTCCTCCAAGTCTGCAAGTCCAAAAATACATTTATGGTGAGATACTATACATTTTATTTAATTAAATGCATTTGTGGTAAGATTATTATATTTTCATGTCAATCTGTGTTCATTTTGACCACGAACCATGCGCTGTAACTTTAATTCAGCACGTGCAGCACAGCAGAAATAGACTCGGTGTGGAAACGATCTCTGCACTGCTGTATAGGCTACACACCGCTCCTGGAACGGATCGCGGGAGCGCATCCGCGTGCAGTGTGAACGCTCTAACCTGTTAATACGGGTGCGGAAAAAATATGCACCACATACGCACTGCAAACGGAGTATATGTGAAACGGGCTTGACACTGACGCTTTTTCTGTCAGTGGTAGAGTACCGGCTACATGCGAGAAGTAGCGGTACGCAAGAAAAAGTGCAGGTACGCTTAAGAGTAAAATGTAGAAGTGCCGGTACTGCGTACCGGTGAGTACCGCCCCACTTCGAGCACTGAAAGTGACAGTAAAGGCATTTCTAATGTTACAAAAGAATTCTTTTGAAAAGAATTTATCACAGTTTCCACAAAAATATTAAGCTGCGCAATTGTTTTCAACATTGATAATAATAATGTTTCTTGAGGACCAAATCAGCATATTAGAATCATTTCTGAAAGATCATGTGACACTTAAAATTCAGTATTGCCATCACAGGAATAAAATAAAAATTTAATATATGTATAAGAAACAGAGGTGGGAGTAAGTCACACATGTGCAAGTCACAAGCAAGTCTCAAGTCTTAACCTTCGAGTCTCAAGCAAGTCCAAGTCAATTTTTTATAAAAGCAAGCAAGTCAAGTCAAGTCACTGCCTTATGTCAAGCAAGTCAAGTCAAGTCGTAGCTTGGGTCACAAGTCACTGGCAAGTCATACAAACGTTTGATGATTTCACTGAATTTATATATTAAAATAAGTTAAAACTACAGAAGTTGTGGACTATGGTTTTATTTGCAACATACATTTTTTTAAAATATACATTTCCACATACAGCTGAGTGGTTAATACAATAAAAATCTTAAAAAATTTAAAATAAATACAATTTCAAACTACATAGCCTAAAATGTAAAAGTTACTGAAATTAGGCCAACATTAAAGCATGAAAAAATAAATATGCCTCAAACATTGCAGAAGACTATTAAAAGGTATAACAATTCACAATTCAAGTATAATGGTTCCTATGCCACCAAATGGCTTTCTTCAAACTGGCATCCCCTTTATATAAGTTATATATTTTTAATTATGAAGTTAAAACCGCCAATAGGTGGCGCCAAATCACCATCTTAATTAACGAGTCATAGAAGCATTCATTTAACTTGTGTTCAAAACGGCAGATTCGTTCTGGAACTAAGCAACTAGGTCACTGAATCACTAAAAAACGCATAACTCTTTCTGTGGCTTGTTTGGAACTATTGCCATTGGAGAAATAGAGCAAAAACAGAGAATATTTGGAATATTATGTCTAAAATGTCACATCACAATATTCACTCTTTGTTTACTGAACTGTTTTATAAAATCATCACATTTGCAATCGCGCCAATATTCTGGAAATATTTTTTAATATCATATGTTATAATTATGAAAATGACTAGGGCAATTTTTCCACCATTTGAATTTTGGGTGCATATTAATTCTGCTGGCATTTTTTGCCATCAACCCCCTGATAACATCTAACCCTGCTTTAAGAGAAACATAAACGACAAAACTAACAGTTTTCTTTGTTGTTTTTTGTCATTGGAAAGAACGACATATTTGGCTTTAAAGCATGATTTAAAAAGAAATGTGGCAAATGTTATACAAAACATATGCCATCATTAATTATCATATGAATATTGACAACATTAAGCTACATTTGAAAACGTGTATAAAGAGCCATGCTATTTTGAGCAATATTCTCTCTAGATTTAAAGATAGTCAAATTAACTATAACAAACAGGTTAAACAAGCCATATAGCTTACTTTTAGACGTGGTGAATGAAGTTCGAGGTTGTGATGGTCGTGTCCGATATCCCTTGCCAGTTATTATGCGTACAGCAAATCTTCTTGAATGAATATGGTCAATTTCTAGTGTTTATATCCAAAAAGAAACGATGCTGGGAGATGTTTTTGTATTTAGCGCGCTCACCGCGATGTATGTTTTTTTCTGGGCTCGTGCAGCGTCACGCAATCGCACAGAATCTGATGACTGACGTCAATGGTTCCGTTGCTTTCATTTTGTTCATCAATTGATGTTGCGATAAATTTTTATATAAAAATGTATATCGAGTCATTCTCGAGTCATACAGTTCAAGTCAAGTCAAGTCTCAAGTCATTGGATCTCAAGTCAAAGTCAAGTCAAGTCATTTTCTTAATTTAGTCAAGCAAGTCTCAAGTCCTTAAATTTGCGACTCAAGTCATGTGACTCGAGTCCCCCATCTCTGATAAGAAAACACTGTTTTACATTAACCGTTTACTTTTGATTACAGAGTATGGAGAAGATACTGATCCGTCCCACTGCCTTTAAGCCTGTCGTGCCAAAAAATCGCAACTCTGTGCAGTACCTGTCTCCACGGTCAGGGGGCAGTCTGTCTGAAAGCCAGGGCAGCCTCAACCTCTTACTTCCTGGCAATGGAGCGGGGTTGGGTTGTCAGGAAAAGCGCAACTCTTACAGTGGGGGACGTAACGCACGGAGTAGCCAGTCCGTCACTATGTCCGACTCAGGCCGCAACTCCCTTTCTAGCCTACCCACTTACAGCAGCACAGGGTACAGCCTGGCACAGAGTGAAGTACACACTGGGCACATAGAAACTGCACGCTCCGGTGGTGGCCACGGACACTCTAATTCCGACAGCGGCCGGTCATCATCGAGTAAGAGTACAGGGTCTTTGAGTGGGCGTGGCCAGCCCCTCTCAGACAGCGGATCATGTGGCCGCTCACCGGCTCCAGGAGAAGGTTATGAAGGCGTCATTCGGGATCTTGAGGAGAAGCTGAGGGAAAGAGACCTGGAGCTGCAGCAACTTAGGGACAACCTGGATGAGAATGAGGCAGCCATCTGTCAGGTGACAATAACTGTTTTCTACCAGTTATTAGTGTCAATTGACAGGGAATTGTCAGATACAGTGTATACAACCTAAGTCAAATCATGTGTCTTCTCCATGCAGGTGTATGAGGAGAAACAGAAGCGCTGTGAGCAAGAGTTGGAGGACCTTCGGCAGAGCTGTGCATCGAAGATGAAGCAGGTGCAGCTGAAGGCACAACGGGCGCAACAGGTTCTGCAGTTGCAGGTGTTTCAGCTGCAACAGGAGAAGAAGAAATTACAGGAGGACTTCTCTCAACTGCTACAAGAACGGGAGGCATTGGAGAAGAGATGTGCCTCTTTTGAGAGGGAGCAGACTCAACTAGGCCCTCGTCTAGAAGAGACAAAGTGGGAGGTGAGACCTTTTTAGCCATGTGGATCTAGCAATGAGTAATTACTACATTCAATGAAATTGAATGTTTCTGTCTCACAGGTGTGTCAGAAGTCAGGTGAGATTTCTCTGCTGAAGCAGCAGCTGAAGGACTTACAGGCAGATCTTGGTCAGAAGGCCAGCGAGATTGTTGCTTTAAAGGCCCAGTTGAGAGAGGCTTGTTCTGAGCTTCAAGCTAGCCAGACTCGCTCACAGGAAGCCCATGCCACAGCCCGCACTCGAACACTCGAACTCGAGGTTTGCGAGAATGAGCTACAGCGCCGTAAGAGCGAAGCGGAGCTCCTGCGGGAGAAGATGGGCCGTTTGGAGGAAGAATCCTTCCGTCTTAAAGAGGCTTTGGCGGTGCCCACGTCCCAAGCTCTACCTTCTAAAGGCCAATGCATGAGCTTGCCCCTCCCCCAAAGCCGTGGGGTGATCACTCACGGGATCAGCCCCGCTTTCCGGGACAACAACAGTGAAGAGCAGCTTCTAGCATATGAGAGTGATGAAGCTAAGGTGCAGCGCCAGAGCGTGGACATGCTTCACAGTCTCCGTCAGCAGGTGGACCGTCTGCGGGCAGAGCTGATGTACGAGAGGAGGCGGAGCGAGGACCAGCTGGAGGGCTTTGACGAGGAACGCAGGGTGTGGCAAGAGGAGAAAGACAAGGTGATCCGTTACCAGAAGCAGCTGCAGCAGAACTACATTCAGATGTATCGCAGAAACCGTGACCTGGAGCGTGTGATGAGGGAACTTAGTCTGGAGCTGGAGAACAGGGACATGGAGGAGTTTGACATGCGTAGCAATGAGATCCATTTTGAGGAGATCACTGCCACCGAAATCTAACCCACATCTTACTCTGCCCTCCAAAAATACATCTCCACTGTGCTTGTGTGAGGAGCACCAGTCTTTCTGCCGTGTCATTTGGCATGCTTCTCTACACTATTTCAAAAAGACTTGTGTTCAAGGCAAGTTATTGTTGTGATGTCCCCAGAGGCCAATAAAACAGGGAATGTTTGTATTTAGACATCTTTATTATCACTTCCTGCCTCAGAAACCTGTGAGGGACTACAGATGAATGTAAAATGACTGTGAACTGTTAAATGATGCCATTGATGAAGGGAAGAATGTCCTTAAAAATGGTGCTTTGTTGCTGACAAACCCCTATAGTACAACTTGGGCTGTAATGAAGTTCAATGAATTAAAAAAAAATCACATAGGAAGTTCACAAAAGACGTGTTTTTCTGTTGAAAAACGTAACTGCACATTTGAACAGAATACAGAGCTCTCAATGTTTTTTTCCCCCCAATGTTTTTTTTACTACTTTGAACTACAAGATATTAAAATGAGCAGCAAGATGAGACGTAACGGCCAAAGATGCTTGTAGAGTAGAGAAGAACACTAGAATGCGTCCTTTTTGAACTACCTTGGACAGATTGACAAACCCAATTGCTAAACGGGTTGCTGTGGACTGTAGACCAAGGATTGGCTTATATTCAATCATATGAAGAAAAAAAATCAAACATATATGAAACTGTCTATTCAATACTTTACTCGTCTGATACAATAATGTAACATTTCATTTGGAAATTTTTCTTAGCAAATATTGATGTATGCAGTTATTTGCGATTCATTTGATTGCATAATTAAAATTGATTGGCACTTGGCAGCCTTAATTACAATATTTTTATTAGCTTAACTGAATACCTTACAATCAGAAAAGACTGAAATGGCTATGAGATTGAACAACTGATAGGAAGAAATACAACATGTAGGGTAAGGGTTTCATGGAGTTTATCATATCCTATAATGGAAAGAGCACAATACTCGCCTCGCCCATTGTACCAGCATTAACACTGATGGGAAGAGATTTGGGATACGTTCAGACTGCAGGTAAATGTGGCCCCAAATCCGATTTTTTTGCTCACATGTGACTCTGAACAAACCACATGGAATCTGATCTTTTCAATTCCGATTTGTGCCACTTCCGTATGTGGTCCTAAATCCGATACAGGTCAGATGTTTTACAATACGACCACAGTCTGAACAGTCATATCGGAATTAATGAGACTTTTATGTCACTCTAGATCGACATTCGTCACAATTCTGCGCTCATGGGAGTCACATACTCGGAGTTATCAAGACAGTTGCGAAAGGTAGTCAGTGAAGAACAGTGATGTGTCAGAGCTCATAAGTATTACGTGACAGCTCTATATACAAGCAAAACATCATAAATGTTTAAAATCTCTGCTCTTTTTTTTCTCGCATCCTACGTCTTTGTTTTTAATATTGCCTGCACATAAATCCACTGGCTTCCGCGGCAGATCATACTATTAATAAACGGATAATCACTTACTTTAATGTTCTCCATGTTTACTTTCGTATGACAGCATGCTGCGTGACATCTTTTTATCATTCTTTTGTGCGTGCGGTTCAGTTCAGGACCACGATCTGTTCACTCTGGAATCTGATATTGGACTCATTTAAAACAACAATGTGAACAGCTATCCAAAATCGGATCTGAGCAATAAATCGGAATTGAGCACTAAGACTTGCAGTGTGATTTGCAGTGTGAACGTAGCCTTGAAGGCACTCTATTGAGCATATCATGTTAGGCCACTGAAGCTGCAGTTTTGTTGCATTCATTCTTGGTGTTCTAACTGTGCTGGTGTTAAGTCCTCAGTAGCATTGTGTCATTTCTTAGCCATTTACGGCACTATGCAGCAAGAACTGTCACCTTTCATCTCACAGCCCCGCTGCTTACACTACATTTGATACTAATTACTGATGTAGAAGTGTTATTTTTATAATTAGATTATATATTAGCAGACATAACTAGCAAATATAGAGGCAAATATATGTTTTCCTTTTTTTTCTTTTCTTTTTTTTGAGTATTGCCTTGCACACTGTACAGAGTGAATAGCATGTGTGCATGACACCGTAGCATTTCTGTGGCTCGACAGTCTGGCGTCGAGTCACGTTATGGCTTCACACAGGTCAGTGGGTTGGTTTTTCCAACCAATTCTGCAAAGTAAAGACATAGTTGATGAATGCATAGATAGATATAATAGATTTACATACAATCTGAGAAATACTAATCAAATGTTTGTGGTCATTTTGTTAAAGGGATATATACAATATAAACTTTGTTGTTTTTACAGAACAGATCCTTTAAAACAAAATAGATATGAAAAATTAAATATATATGTGATGTATATTTTTATATATAGCACATCAAGCTATTTTGTGGTAACACCGGTAACTTTGTGGGTTTAATAAATTTGAATTGCATATTTCACACACTGTTGTCCAGAGGGATCATTTGCCATCAGCTCTGATAGTATTTCATACAGTAGTTGGTGCTTTTATATTCTCATGGAGTCTACCGCACATGTATTTGTCATGTCCTTCTCTGTTAATAATATACAGCATTATCACAAGGATTTTTGTGCATGTTGTAGAAAATTGGCAAGAACATTGCCCGACAACAAGGCAATGTTTGGGACACTAACTTTTTATCAGGGAAGACCGATAAAAAAAATTAAATGAGGAACTCTGACTGCAAAATCACATTTTAGCCATCTCAACCAAAGATAATCTGTTACATATTTTCCAGATTCTTTTAAACAGCATATAGTTAATACATTTACACTTTACTCAGTGCTTCCTTTTTTATATAAAATAATGTGATATACTCTTCATGATTCTACAGCAAAACAGACACTTTATTTATGTGATAATCATTTTTGTATTTCTTCATTCAAGGCCAAATTATTCATTTCAGTATTGGTCAGAAATGATTACTGTTTGTGATTAGTATGGTCTTGTATCACTTCTGGTAATTTTTGACAACCTGAGAATCAAAAATATGAATTTGGCAATTTTTCTCACCTTGCTCAGATTATCATCCCTCTTGTTGTCATTATCTCTGTAGCACAAATATGTTATATGTGTAAGAAAACTGGTTTCACCCCTGGACATTGTCCTGTGCATCCCTCCCTGACATGTCAATCATATCCCTGATGAAAACATGTAAATATTCCTCATATTATAATAATATTGACATATTCAATAATTTTGTTTTTACACACGCAAAATATCTATTTTGAAGTTGTAGCCACTGTGAATAGACCAAAGCAAATTAACTTTTAATCTTTTTCCCCTAGTGTATGTGCTTGTGTATGTTTCCTTTGTCAATCTGTAGTATTTTTAGTCATGTATGTATATTTTCATGTTGTATATTTCTTGTAAAAATGTGTTTTTAATTAAAGAAAGTCACCTCATGCTAAGTATGCTGTTTTTTCAAATTTACCTACAGTTTTTACTGACAAGTCAACAATTTATTTTACAAAAAAAGATCATTTTAACCACGGCTTTCTTTAAACATTATTTTAATATATTGGTTATAAAAGATTTCAGAAATGTATTATGAAGCCATAGGCTATAATAACCAGATAATAACACAAGACTAGAACTCACAATTTTTTTATAGCAAGTAGGCCTACATCATAAATCCATCTTCTAAATCGTGTTTCTGCTTTACCCTTAATTAATATGGTAAGGCCATTATAATTTATTTTTTAGAGTAGTCGGGTCGGATTTCGCGGGAAACTCCATGTTTCTGTCATTCTGTGCGTGTTTGCTTCATATCCATAAATAAAGGAAAGCAGGTCATGATGACTATTACGGGCAGTGGAAGGTGTCGTAGCTTAAAGCCACAACAAATAAATTTGAACCGAAAAGAGATTGCAACCAACAAGGAAAGTGACAGTGCTCATAATAAAACACAAATCCACACTGGTTTGGCTTTTCAGAAATGCATTTACTTTGCATAACACCACATATGCGGAGTATTGTCTGGGTGAAACCTTAAAGGGTTTGGTCGCCCAAAAATTACAATTTTGACGCTTCAAGTTCAATAAGAGATCGTAAAACTAATCGAATGGAGCGGTGTAGTCCAACTTTCTGAAAAGACGCGATCGCTTTATGTTGAAAAGATTCCTAAAATAAATCGAGGGCGAGTAATTAATTAAAGAATTTAAGAATGCTACTTTTGGTCTATTTGCCTATAAATAGCCTACTAGCGATGTTATAGTTCAACTGTCTTACTAATGGTCATCATTGCGTTTACAATGTTACTTTAAAACAGTGGTTCTCAACCTTTTTTGAACAAACGCCCCCCTGATCTCTTCATGATCCTCTTAACGCCCCCATATTAAAAAAAAGGTATGAGCGAAATTTTAAAAATGATTTGAGTTTCATTATCTATTTCGTAATACAAAAAATAAAATTACTTTAAAACCGAAACGAAAAAAGGCCCGTTTGTTCACATTCCGAGACCGGATGTGGCCACTTACGTGACAAGAGCGCCAAATTTGTAGGGCTGGGCGGTAGGCCTATAACGACTTTGTACAATATTTCGATATTTTTTTTAAACGATATGGTCTGGAATGAGGCAATACCGTTTATCGATACAGTAGTTTGATAGCCTACGAGAACATCTGAAAAATAGCGGAGGACGCAGTGTGAACTCCTGGAGTGAAAGTAGCCTATGTACTACAATTTGTCCTAAACATGACAAGCTTATATTAAGCGCTTCAAAATAACTGGTAAGATAACGTTATAGTTAACAACTTTAAAGCAGCTTGCCCTGACAGATGCTCGGATAGATAAGTTACTGTAAGTTGCTGACTGACAGATAAATACTTGCGCTGTTTGAGACGTGGTGCTTTCCTCAGTGCAAACTTACATTTCACAGGTAGGGCCTATATTCTCCATCTGTAAATGTTAGAAAGTCAAACAAAAATGTCCATTTCACTGTCAGGAGAGGACGAGCTTCTGCAAGTGAATCTCCGCTAAAATTCAAGCTTCCGTGAACGAGCGCACCAAACAGACGAGCACAATAGAATAGTAGCGAAATAATTCTGACTAAAATATACATATGATATTGCTAACATTTGTTGTTGAAGACAATAAATGTGCCATATGTGGAATTTTAAACCTACAATTATATTTTTATGAAAGTGACCATTTATATTGGGATAATCAAATGTAGCCTAATAATTAGTTTGTGCTCTTGTTTTTATTTTAATTTTTAGTGTAGCCTTTAGTCATTTTAAAAACAAAAGCATTATTTTTGTTTTTATATTGTAATGTTACAATGTTGGAACGTAATGTGATTTTAACCACCTTTTTGCACATAATATATTGCATGGCCTACATTAGGCCTACCTTCCCTATATTTGTTTCCATATCCTTCAATATCAACATCGTTTGGATATCATTGAACAGGATGTCAAATATTTTTTTTTAAATAAATATAGATTTTCTTTATCCAAATAGAAAAACACAGAAAGTACCGAGATATATCGTATATTGCCATTTAACCAAAAACTACCGAGATATGATTTTTTTGGCCATATCGCCCAGCCCTACAAATTTGACAGGGTGCCAGCTATTGCTTTAGCCCAGAATAAAATGTCTTTAGAAACTTACTCAGTTATGATTTTAAGCAGGATCATACATCGGTTATGGCTTTTGCCACCTCCAACTCCAAATGTGCGTCAGGGAGTCCCATCAAACTTAATCCATTTTCATTGAAAAATCTCCTCACGTTTCTTGCGGAACATCCTCTTGCTCCCCTATTAAACACTTGTGATATCTGCGCTAAGATTTCTATGGATGACAGGCCTTGCTTTGCAATGTCTAAAATCATAACTGAGTCAACTGGCCATGTCAAATTTGGCGCGCTTGTCACGTAAGTGGCCACATCAGTTCTTGGAATGTGAACAAACCTTTTTTTACAGTCTATGGAACAAACGGGCCTTTTTTCGTTTCTGTTTTAAAGTAAGTTTATTTTTTGTTACCCGAAATAGAAAATTAAACTCAAATCATTTTTAAAATTTCGCTCATCCCCTTTTGACACTGAAAAAGAGAAACGCTTTGTATTTTAATTTTTGTATTTTAAAACAAAAATCAAATAGCCATTTGTTTTTTGTTTTGTAATACCCGTTTCTGAAAGGAAAATCAAATGACCAAAAGATACACGGACAGTTCGCGCACCCAATTAGGCAATATATAGCCTAGGCTTTAAATTTGAATAGCCGTCATATGATTTCAAATGACGAACAAAGACGACAACAGCTCGGCCACCTGAACTGAAGCTGGCAAAGCAGGCACATTGGGAGCTGGATGTTCGTGAATAAAGCCATATCTAACGTAGCCTACTCAACATACTGTCTGCCCTTTTTTTTTCACCATGTTTGAATGTTTTTTGATATCAAAATTGTTTTAACCTACGTAATTGTGGTTGTGTGCCTTTTTATTGGACACATTAACTTACTCTTAAAACGCGAAGCTTGTGTACATTTTGATTGGAAACATTTATCTATTCTTAAACCGCAAAGCAGAGTTCGGAGGCTGCTGTCAGTCCTCAGCGGCGTTCACTCTGACAGCTGCGGCTGCGGCTGCGGCATTTGTTTTTAGGCGTTGCTATGGAGATCATTTGCCAGTATCTAGCCGGACAAGTCTGAGTGGGCTACTAGCAGTATTTAAATATGAATTCATTAATTTGCACAGACATAATTTTATTTTACATTCAAATGAACATTCATGTATGTGTTGCATAGCTGTCAACCCTCCCGTTTTTTCCGGGTTTCTCACGTATTTTAGCTCTTTTCCCGCTGTCTTCCCGTTTTAGTATTTTCCCGTAAAATATCCCGTATTTTCACGCTCTGATTGTGTGAGACGTACAAGCTCGGGCAGATTCGGCTTGAAGTCGTTCATCCTCGGATGCGGCGCCGCGCGCGCTGTTACAAAAAAAAGCCGTGCACACAGCAAAGCGAAATGGGTTCTTGCCGGTCTTGCGCACCCAACTCGTCATTTTTGCCGCGAGCACCTTCGCGCTCGTGCGGACGCGTCGAGTATAAACCATGGTATAAACGAAGCTTAACCCTACAGCCCAATTTATACTTCTGCGTCGAACTTACGCCGTAGCTACGGCGTAGGCTGTGCGTAGCGCGCGTACCCTTCGGCGTACCCTGACGTGCACCTCTCCAAAAATGTAACAACGCGTCAATTCTACGCGGACGCAAGCACGATGATTGGTCTGCTCAAACCGCTCCCTCGGGTTTCACATGCTCCCTCTGCGTGCATCAACGCGGACAACGACGCAGAAGTATAAATTAAAACCAATGCGTAAACCCTTAACTCCGTGTCAGCGCGCGCTCTGATCATTAAAGGGGCACAGACCTCTCCCGAATCATCTCCAGCAGTAGCAGACTTCGAACTTCCGAAGCACCACTAACTCCGCCTCCGTTTCCATCGTAAGCTGATATTAGTATTTAAACATTCTCTATGATAAAAAATGTTTGTGAAAAATATTTTAATAACACGGTTTTGGCGGTTATAGAGTTCTAATGACGGTGTTCAACTATAGCCTCGGTCTCACGGTTACACACACACACACACACACACACACGCACACACACACACACACACACACTGTCTCTCTCTACCTCTCTCTCTCTCACACACACACACACACACACACACACACACACACACACACACACACACACACACTGTCTCTCTCTACCTCTCTCTCACACACACACACACACACACACACACAACTCTTTAGACTGTTAATGATTAGTGCTTTTAAAAAAAAGTTTGTGGGTAAGAATCGTGTAAAAAAAATCCCTTATTTTGGGGATGGATTCCGGGAAATCTCCCTTATTTTCAATGTTCAATGTTGACAGCTATGATGTGTTGTCAGAGGCTTAAAAGCTGTGATGAATAACAGTGAGTAACGCCCCCCATTTATGCCTGAGCACCCCCCTATCTGCTGCCTCGTTCACACCGCCCCCCAACACTGTCCAAACCGCCCCCGTTGAGAAACGCAACTTTAAAACAATTGTTTTCAACAAGTCAAACAACAGCGGCATATAGCCTAAGTTATAAATCATTAGACATTTTTCATATGCGTCTTTCATTATTTCAACTCACTTAATCACCGAAACAATGTTCCTCCATGTGGTTTTTGCTGTTCACACTGTCATGACAAAAACAGATCTGAGTCATATGAGCAAAAAAAAAATCTGATTTGGGCCACATTTACCTGCAGTTTGAATGTAGAGCTTTGGTAATTTGTGCATTATCATTGGAGGTCAGAATCAGAGTAAAAAGAGCTTACACGATGGAAACAGGCAATATTTAACTTTTTTATTTATATTCACACAATGCCTTTTGTAATAAAACGAATTGCAAAAAATGCAGACCAGATGCTTTTTATATGCTTAATTACAGAGTAAAACGTTCAGTATATAACACTGATCCTACAATCATCACAACGTTTATATTTCAATTGCACAGTCCCTGTGCAGCATTAAGGCACAAATATAAAAAATGCAAGTGTACACATTAATTGCCAAAAATAGACATGAACTTGCACAGGATGTAAAGTGGGGTCTTCATTTGTAATAATCCCCCAGACATTCACTAAACCAAACCAGCAATTTAAAAGAAAAAAAGAAGACCTAATCTCAATCCATGCTGCCATGGTGTGTAATCTCTTTCAGGCATGACTGTAGAGACTGTAGCCCAGATGGATAGTGATATGATTTATGATTATCAGCATGTCATGTCAGTGTACTCAGGTTTAAACTGCAACCAAAAATAGAAACCCACAATATCTCATGTTTATACAGGGTTTCGGATCCTTTAAATGTGAAAGTGTTATGAATGATTTATTACAATTCCTGAAAACAGAATAGATCCGAATTAGAAAATGGACAGGAAATAGGGATAGGGATAGGAAGGGAAAAGTCAGCATTGTGAATGGCCAATAGCACTCTGTGGAAGCCCATTTTTGAATTCTTTTTCAGGGGTCTGTATCAACCCCCACTGCACATGATGGCATGATTTCTCTTCCAAACCAACCATGCACCCTCTGTTAATACCCAGCAGCATCAAGGTCCCAATATACTTGTAGCAAAATCAAAGAACAGACTGGTGTGAGGCCGAAAATTAAGTTTGTTTGGATTTTGTTTGAAACAGCTTGCCAAAGTGAACTTTCCGTAAAAATTAGCTTTGGCTGGTAAATGCCTTCGAACTACCATTGGTCCGTGGTGATTATGTAATAGGTAGGTGTGGCTCTGTGGCTCCGCCTTCTTTGACATGGAAGTCGTCTCTGGTCCAATATCTTCTGTTCAGTGACAGTCCGTCGAGTAAAAACATGAAAACACTGAAGAGTGACTTTATAGTAGAAATTGAAGTTGTAATTCTAACTGAAAGTAACATTTTCTGTGTTTAATACTGTAAAGCTGCTTGCTTTAAAGCAATCTTTTGTATAAAGTGCTATAAATAAATGTGACTTGACTGGAGTGCTGAATTGCAGAGCTGAATCAAACATATTAAGAGGGAAGCGTGCAGCTTATTCATCAAACATCTTAGCATATTCATCTAAAAGCTGTTCCCAGCAGCGTAGGGATGTTCACAAACAGTACACGGCTACAAAGGTATTTCAAAATTCTTTTTCCCACTGAGTGAAGAATGAAAAGAATTTTGCCATGAGTATATCAGGGCCTTTAGAGCAAACGCATTTGGTATCAGGCTGCTTTCAGTCCGTCTCTTGGGTTCTTGGGAACTTTGACGATGAACTCCATGGGGTCTTTGGCCTTGTTACTGAAAGCCCTCCGAATGGCGTCCACCGCGTGCTGATGTGTGACACCTTTGAGGGACTCTCCATCTACTGACATCAGCTCGAATCCAGCCTACACACACACAGAGAGAAAGAGAGAGAGATTTCTAGACAAGTTCAGATTATTAATGCAGATGTCTGTTTTTCTGACACATCCCTGAGTATTCCTGGCAGAGTGCAGACAGAACGTGGGCCGAATGGCAGGAAAAAGCAGATGCTGCAGGCACAGGATGCCTCTCATTTCCTTTGTTCTCCTTCGTTAATACCTGTGAATGATCTCATCTGGTCTGCTTCAGACAATGGTGTGTGTGTGTGTGTGTGTGTGTGTGTGTGTGTGTGTGTATGTCAAAGCCCTGCCAGTGAATGACATCAGCTTATTATACTTCAGAAATGGATGTTTTTCTCTCTAATTGTAACCACTGGCAGACCTGAAGCACAGATGTTTGGGTCTCAAAGGGTCAAAAACACACGACATATCCATCAGCTCTTTTCTAAACTCATTCTCTTATCTTTGACACTGCTAACAGTATAAACAAAGTTACAAATTAGGGGGAACAGTCAACTTAGAGTGAGCAGGAGCAAATTATATACACCATTCTCTAGGTGTGCATAACCCAAAAGTTAAACACTCTCACAGATGCAGGAGTGTGTCTTTGGAATTATGTCTTTCCTGCCAGGAAAAAAAGTACAAGTGCAGCTGAGCTCACAAACGCAAGTTTAGTTCAAAGTAGGCACATTTCCTCAGTCACGATCTCTTACCAGGATGCACCTGTTTACTGAACTCTTTCTACACCCATCCTTAGAGGTTAGGGTCTGTTTTCATACTCTCCATCAGTCAGATCAAACACTATTGTCCCCTTATAGAGAAATTGTATTTCTCTGTGCATTCTCGCAAAAATAAAAATGGAAAACATTTCTTATTTGGGTCAAACTGATAAAGCTTTCAGTTAAGAGTGTACCCAATGTTTAAATATATTTCACAGATTTTCTAATTAAAAATTCCATTTGGAATGTCCCATAAGGACAGAACATTGTAGAGTTCTTGTTGAAATAAACGTTGTTCTTAAAGGGATGGTTCATCAAAAAATTTAAATTCTCACCCTCATGTTGCTCTAAATCTGTATGACTTTCTTTCTTCTGTGAAACAAAGAAGAGTGAAAGAAGGTCGAAAGAAAATGTTGGTGACCACTTATTTCCAATGTATGGACAAAAAAATATCTTAAAATTAATTTCCTTGTGATTCACAGAAGAAAGTCATACAGGTTTAGAATGACATGAAGGTGAGAATATCATTTTTATTTTAATTTTCATTCAGAATTCTAATCAAAAATCATTGCATTTGGTCTTGCTTTGTTCTAGTATGTAATGCCCATTAATATATCATGTTATAAAAGGATGGTAAAATGGGTTGATAGCATCAATTCACACTAAGAAGTTACTTACACAAGTATTCTTACAACATAGCACACAATTGTACACAAAGATCATTCCAGTTATGGTAAGTGAACCCAAAAGTAGAACAGAAGAACAGAACTACTTGAGAGGCATTATGAAGAGTATATCAAAACATTACACTTGTTTTTGCCCCTTTAGCCGTTAAGGGGCCTAAGATTTGTTTAAGCTGACATTCCCCTTCAAATAGCACTTACATTAAGGAGACCGCAGGGACATAATCAGTCTTTTCTTTATGCCATCTGCCTTTTTGACTAAAAACAAATCACCAAAGCATTCTATGGTTATAGAGGACAAGCAGAGTCATTTATCAGTGGATAGCAGTGTACTTCACCGTGTGTGTGAAGAGAAAGATGATGACTCAGGAAGGAGTAGAAATCAATGGGTCTCATTCACTAAGCATGTGTAGGCCTACGCACGAATTTGTGCATGAAATCTGTATGTACAGTATGTACATGCGTGTATGTTCAGCTGGCTAATCAGAGGTCTGTAATGTCTGTATAAAAGGTGTTAATTGAGTTTGAACTTGTTTTGACAATGGCACTCGGCACTGCTTGAGGATCTTGCTGAGCATGTTCTCAGGAGAGAACGCATCTTGAGTGTCATGTTTGCTGAGAGTGACGAAAGAAAAGGGTGAGGAGAATGCCCTTAATATGGACATGGTTTGGGTGTGTTTTATGTAAATTACTTACCTCGGGCATGCTGTCGCTCATTTAGAATACTCCGAATTCATCAACATTAGAACGAGGTTAAGAACAAATTAATGAGAAGTTCACATGTTTTCATGAGAAGTTCAAATGTACATATAAATACAAACAGTGTACGCAATTATTAATGAATGAGAGCCTTTGTGTTTAGCACACCAACAGCTGAACAGAAACTTTTCAAATATTTTCAGATTTTGAATCTTCAAAGCCAAATGCTTTGAATGCTTATAGCTTTTGAAAACTGTAGCTTGGTTAAAATAATAAAACTATCTTTTGACTGTTGATCTTTAGATTTCGCCAAATTGGCCATTTTGAATACTTTTCTAAGCAGTTAGAAATAAGATAAAACAAAGGCCCCTGAGCCACAGGACCAGAATATAATAGTGACTGGGATGGGCTCTTTTTACTTAGGCCAGTAAGCAACCACTGAGAATAACCACATAAACCACGTTGTCAATTCACCTTTTCATGGTTAATCCCGTTCTGCACACACACAGTTCAGTAATTATGTGAGCTACAAGCAAATTAACGCCTGAAAATGCAGGTAGTGACAACCGCATTTCTAATGTGTACGGAAACCGAACTGAACAACTAGGTGTTAATGACGTGCATCAGAGACGTGTCTCTCTTCTGTATGGGCGATGCAAAAAATCACAGGGAAAGCGGTACGAGCCTTGACTCATTCGTGTTGTCAGATCTGTCTAGAAAAACAGCAAACAAGAGCAAGCCCACAATAAACCAAAATGATAAATCCAAATGCTTCATGCTGACAATAAGACCAAAATATCGCAACCCGCACCTGCTCACTTTAATAACTCTTTAAACACAATCACTTTATGAGCCAAGCTTAAACAATACGGACAGTACGGACGACAACGTTGTCAAAAGGATACCTGTTCACACGGATCCACGAAAATGACTAAAAGCTATGTATTATGATGCCAGGCCAGTAGTTGGCGATGTCACTTTGTAAAGAAGCACTACCCGCCTATAGACTGAACACATAATACGCATGTCGTCACCGTTTTCACAAATTGAATGTTTTTGTAGTTTTAGTTTACACGGAGACGATAACTCTATCGTTTTCAAAAACTTACACTTTGAATCCTGTTTTCAGACTCCCAAAACACTGTTGTCATGTAAATAAAACGCATAAAATCTTTTCCGTTTTTAGTTGAAAACTGTGTCATGTAAACGGCCCTTGAAGCAGCCTTAACAAGCATAAACAAAACACGACGCCTCCTAAACTGTGCTAAACTGTAATTATTCTTTGGTCAGAACAGCAGATAACAAACACTCAAGAATCAGTCATGTACCGTACACACATGGAACGATAATTTAGGGGACTTACTAATGAAACTTTAAAGTGTGTACATGACCTTAGTGTTAGCAACCACCAAGCATCACCCTAGCAACAACACAGAACACTATAGCAACCATAGAGTAATGTGATAAAAAAAAAACACTTAGAATGTCTTGGCAACCAACAAGCATTATCCTAGCAACACTCTAAGCTAGCCATGCCTTAGCAAATACTGGGAAAGTTGTCAAGCTACCTCATGGTGGCAAGTTTTGCCTAGGCAAAATGTTGAAATGTAGTAATTAAACTGTCATCTGTATTTATAAGCTGAAGAATGACTGCTAAGATGAAGACAACAGACTATAATCAAGATGAAAAAGTGCTGGACTAATTACACATGAGCTGAATGAGCAGACTCTGTGGAGCCCCAACACATACACAACACCTGACCTCCGTCTGCCATGCGTGTCAACAACGTTTGATAAGAGGAACGTGACTGCAGACGATGTGTGATAGAAACCTGACCTCCATGCCACTGGAGCATACTTGCTGCTCAGATATTTCAGGTATCAGTCAGACAACAGGAACAGGAAGTATGTCAACAGGGCGCTCCACACTTTCCTCTGCAGGCCTGATAATCTGGAGAGCTCAGTGAAGATAGTCGCTCAGAAGAGCCTCTCGCGGCTTCAGGGTGTGACAACAAGTGAATTGAGTGGAATGTGAATTAGCCAGTCTTTGGAATGAATGGGAATACCCACTAGTCTTTCACACCAAGCCCAGATGGAGGCCAGAGATGAGTGGATGTTCTTGGCAACTGAAGGGTTTTGAGCCTGACACCAGATCTCCTGAGTGTGGCAACACAAGCCTCTCTGAGCAGGCCAGGGAAGTGCTGTCACCTGATAGGCTGTGATCTACAAAGATACGTCTTCCTTTGACAAATACGCAAACACACACACACACACATGGGATTCCAGGGTTTTAACCTTGCATCCGAGGTCACAGAGGTGCCATTGGTATTGTGCCCTCACCTGCTTTGACCTTTATCCCTTATTCTGCCTCACTTAGTAAAGATGCAATGCAACCTGGATGTTGTTTAGTAGGGATGTGGGAAAGCCTAATTCTGAATTAGGAAAGGCACGGAAGATGAATAACGCATTGATGGGGTAGTCGGTTACATTACAGTACATCAGATTTCACTTATCACGTGAAGATGGTAATGAGAGATGACTGACAGGCGGATGTTAGAGTTTTTGGTGATCCTAATAGTGTCATTAAGCGAAGCACACAATACAAGACTGAAGATTGTTTAGTCCATGTTGTATTCGAAACCAGCTCATTCAAGTCCGAGTCAAGACCAGTGGAAAGACGAGGGTTGTGTCCAAATCAAGACAAAGTCCATGTGCTCCAGAGTCAAAAGACTATATTTTCATGGTCTTGGTTTTGTAGTGGACTTGGAAACGTGAACTTGACCCTCTTCTGATATTGGGCTTAAGTCAGTCTCAACCCTCTGCTTGTCTCGATCTCAAATAAGCTGGTCTCGACTACAACACTGCTTAGCCTACTGTAGCTGAGGCTATATGAGGAGGGAGTTACCTTCAGAACATCACTGGTAGAGGCTGCTCCTCCTGGAAAGATCTTCTCTATCTTCACCATTGGCTGTACCTTTGACTCAATGCCACCTGAGATGCTTATTCCTGCACAAAAAAAGAGTAAAAAATCATCTAGCTATACAAATGTTAACCAGTGACTTCAGTTCTCTTAAGATTGTGCATGAAATAAACGGTGTATTACCAATCCTTCTACATATTAGATGTTCTTTTATTGTTTATACTGTTTACTTTGATGCATGTAAAAAATAACTGATCTTATTATCGTTCCATAAAGGTATCAGATTCTGATTCCAGTTCAAACTAAACAGATGTATGCCAGCTGAACAACTGTCATTGAGATTAATGGAAATTATAATGATTAGTTTTCTCCAACTCCATAATATACTGTCTTAAAAAGGGAGCGCACTGTATTACTGTTAGCTTACTGTTTGCACTGGGCAATTCACTGCCATCTTCTGGCGAGGAGAGAAGAGGAACTGAGGGAGAATCTCTTCTTTAATAACCTTTACTAATTTATCAGTGATTATAAAAACTTCTTTATTTCCACAAATAATTTTTAATTCTGTCAGGGTACACTAAGGCATTGTGTGTCAAGAATGAATCACATGATTTGCTTTGCAAATCTACTGTATTATTAGGCTTTAGTCATACTATTACTCAAAATTAGAGATCTCAACAAACCACTAACCTTAAGTATTTAATTTATACATAACTCATCCAGCATTGTTTATGTTAAATGTTAAATGACATCTAAAATTGGCTTTCTGGGAAGGGATTACTTTTCTAAGTGATCGAACTTATAATTTATGCCCAGTGAATGATAAAAATGTCATGACTCACAATAAAAGAAGGACTCAAAATATGTCTATAGATCAGAATATAACAGAGACTTGAGTTGGAAACTTGGGCCAGTAGGAAACCACCTAGCAACCACCCAGAACACCATATAAACCACATAGCAACAAGCATAAAGCAAAAAAGCATAACTTGGCATCCGCCAAAACACAACAGCATTGTGGCGGGAACATTTGTTTTCAGACTTTCTCTCAGATCTATTGGTCAATGCCGATAAAGCAATAATTGTTGGAGATTTTAACATACACGTAGATAACACAAATGATGCGTTAGGGGCTGCGTTTACAGATTTATTAAACTCATTTGGGGTCAAGCAAAACGTCAGTGGTCCCACTCATCGTCTAAATCATACACTAGATTTAATTATATCATATGGAACCAATCCAACCGATATAGATATTATAGCGCAAAGTGACGATCTCACTGATCATTGTATGGTAACGTGCATATTACGTACTGCTGAAATTTGCCATGTTGCGCCACGTTATCGACCAGGCAGAACAATCGTTCCAACCACTATAGATAGATTCTCAAATAGCTTACCTGATCTATCTCAGCTGCTCAGTGAACCCCAACAAACAGATGAACTAGAGGAAATGACTAGCAGTTTGAGCACCATTTTCTCTAGTACATTAGATATTGTTGCACCAATTAGATTAAAAAAGGTTAGAGAGAAAACTAAAGCACCATGGTACAATAGTACTACACATGTTATCAAGAGAGAAACTCGTAACTTAGAGCGTAAATGGAAACAAACTAATTTAGAGGTCTTTAGAATCGCGTGGAAAGACAGTATGTCACGTTATAAAAAGGCTCTAAAAGCAGCCAGGGCTGAGCATCTCCGCAAACTAATAGAAAATAACCAAAATAATCCAAGGTTTTTATTTAACACCGTGGCTAGACTAACAAATAAACAGACATCACCAGAGCAAAATATTCCGTTACAGTATAGTTGTAATGATTTTATGAATTACTTCAATGAGAAAATAGAAAGCATCCGAAATACAATTGTAAATGTACAATCCTCTATGGTGTCTTATGATTCAGCCACAATTATCGCCCCTCAAGAACAACTACACCGCTTTACAACTATAGGACAGGAAGAGCTAAATAAACTTATCTTTGCAGCGAAACCAACAACATGTTTATTAGACCCAATACCCACTAAACTACTGAAAGAAGTGTTACCTGTAGTGGAAGAGCCTCTTCTCAATATTATTAACTCGTCTTTATCTTTAGGTCATGTTCCAAAAATATTTAAGCTGGCAGTAATAAAACCTATTATTAAGAAACCGCAATTAGATCAAAATAACTTAGCAAATTACAGACCCATTTCAAATCTTCCATTTATATCTAAAATACTAGAAAAAATTGTGTCCGCTCAATTGTGCTCTTTCTTGCAAGAAAATGATATCTATGAAAAATTTCAGTCAGGATTCAGACCGCATCATAGCACAGAAACTGCGCTAGTTAAAATTACAAATGATTTACTTTTAGCTTCTGACCAAGGCTGTATCTCAATACTAGTTCTACTCGATCTTAGCGCTGCGTTCGACACTATAGATCATAAAATACTCTTAGATCGACTACAAAACTACACTGGTGTTCAGGGACAGGCATTAAGCTGGTTTAGATCGTACTTATCAGACCGTTACCATTTTGTCTGTTTAAATGGTGAAAAATCGAAGATAACGTCAGTAGACTATGGAGTGGCGCAAAGATCGGTGTTAGGCCCTCTGCTATTCTCAATATATATGCTGCCACTGGGTAATATTATAAGAAAACATGGAATTAATTTCCACTGTTATGCTGATGACACTCAATTATATATTTCATCAAGACCAGATGAAAACACTAACTTATCTAAATTGACAGAGTGTCTTAAAGATATAAAATGCTGGATGACGTGTAATTTCCTGCTATTAAATTCAGATAAAACGGAGGTATTACTTATTGGTCCAAAAAACTACCCACAAAACCTCGTACAATACAACTTTAATTTAGAAGGATGTCCAGTTACTTTATCCACTACAGTAAAAGACCTGGGTGTTATACTAGACCGCAACTTGTCTTTCGAAAATCATATTTCATATGTTACAAGAACAGCCTTCTTCCACCTTAGAAATATTGCTAAGCTACGTAACATGCTATCTGTTTCTGATGCAGAAAAGTTAGTTCATGCATTCATGACCTCAAGACTAGATTACTGTAACGCTTTATTAGCTGGTTGTCCTACATCCTCAATAAACAAGCTACAGTTAGTGCAAAATGCAGCTGCTAGAGTTCTTACTAGGTCAAGAAAATATGATCATATAACACCAATTTTATCATCTCTGCACTGGTTACCTATTAAGTTCCGTATCAATTACAAAGTACTATTACTGACCTATAAAGCCCTAAATGGTCTAGCTCCTGTATATTTAATGGACCTTCTATCGCCCTACAATCCATCGCGTTCTTTAAGATCCCTAAATTCGAGGCTTCTGGTCATTCCTAGGATATCCAGATCCACTAAAGGAGGGAGGGCGTTCTCGCATTTCGCTCCTAAACTCTGGAATAGCCTTCCTGATACTGTTCGTTGCTCAGACTCGCTCTCCCAGTTCAAAACTAGATTAAAGACGCATCTCTTCAGCCAAGCATTCACATAATGCTTGCCTCTTATACTACTGTTGAATCAGATCGAATACATTAATATTATGAACAGCAGCTACGCTAATTATTTCCCATCTGCTTTTCTGCTGTTATCTCGGGACGCTAGTCCCGAGGTAAATAGCGTTCTTCAGCTACAGTCTGTATCCAGCCTCTCACGGAGACTTCAGAGTCCCCAACACCTGCGATGAGATGACTAAACGCCTGTGAAGAGACGACTCAACGCCGGCGATATGTTATGCCCTAAATTAATACATGATGATTAACTAACTGTATTTTTTACGTACATTTCTGAAATGCACTTTCTGTAAAGCTGCTTTGAAACAATATGTATTGTGAAAAGCGCTATACAAATAAATTTGAATTGAATTGAATTGAATTTGCATGGACAAACTGCATTAACATTTTCTTACAAATATTAGTTCATTTGAGAAACATTTCCATATAGCAAGAATACAGTGAATCCAAGTAACTCACCCAGGGACTGCTTGGTCTTAGAGATGGAAACCTTGGTTAGTTCATACTCCTGCTCGCATTGGCTTTCTGAGTGTCCATTGACTGGTTCTTTACAGTCCTGATCTGAGCTGGGCGTAAACACCTGGGTCAATGGTGTCCTGCTTCGGTGACGTGCACTCATTACGGTATATTTGACCTCTTTACCATTCTGAGATTTGTCTGTTTTCGTTCTATGTCCATTCCTATAAGGGGATCTTCCTCGCTCTGGGACAGAATCACCCCTGCTGGATAAAGACTCATGGTGTGATGTCTGGGGAAAACTATTGTCTCTTCTCTGGGGGGAGCGTCCATGGCGTTCTGTGCTGTGAGGGGACTCTGATTGTGGCCATCCGGTTCGAGCAGGACTCAAGGAGCGATTACGAAGCGAGTCTGTGATGTAGGTGTCCACCGGTACATCCAAGAGAGGGGTGAAAGCCCGAGGTGGAGGAAGTCGTCCAGTTGGTAAACCTGCCAAACGCAGTCGTTCCATATCTTCAATGAGCTGCCGTTCTCTCTCCAGATCCTGCACTGGCTGAAGATGGAATCCACCCCTGTAATCTATGAGAAGAAACAAGAGGATATTAAAACTATTTCCCATACACTCTTACGCAAGTTACAAATATATAACATGTGATTTTAATGAATAAATGAATTTATTGATTTATTTAATTAAATGTACCATGGTTGTTTGGACGTATTAATATAATTATTTAATATTTTATATCCAGTGCTGGGCAACGATTAATCGCGATTAATTGCATCCAAAATAAAAGTTTGTGTTTACATAATATATGTGTGTGTACTGTGTATAATTATTTTGTATATATAAATACACACACATGCATGTATATATTTAAGAAAAATGTGTTATTTATATATAAAATATTTATATTTATATATAATACAAATTATGTATAAATATATATACAATATATACAGTACATGCAAATATTTCTTAAATATATTTATATATACAAAATAATAATACACAGTACACATTATGTAAACACAAATCACGATTAATCGTTGCCCAGCACTAATTATATCTATATCTAAATGTTTTTTTAAATATTTTTTCTTGAATGTGTCATCTATTTTGCGATATAACAGAATTACATGCAGACATTTTTAAATGTGGCTAAAAATCTCAAAATATTTTTGAGGGCTGACAGATACCAAGGTACATGGTTTTGCCATCTGATATCATCATTATACCATGGTAGCACCACAGACACAGGCAAAATTATAGATATATACATACAATCGAGAACATTCACACACAAGATCCTCCTCCCACAAACATTATACAAATGGTTCAGCAGCATTCAAATTCATTTACATCTCCTTAAATCAGTGCAGATGTTACAAAACCTCGCACACACACTTTCCCTTTCATCCAGAAATGTGAGTGACAATCACACACTCATATCCATTGAGTAAGCAGTGGTGTGGCGTTGCATACACGCACATCTCGCTCAGATTTCAGGGGCCTCTAGCACAGAGAGTTTTGAATTACTCCTCTGTGGACGGTACAAAGAGGCTGCATTAAGCTTCAGACCTGCGTGGGTGGACGCTTGAAGGTTAAACAATGCAAGGCGCCTTTCCTGCATTTCAGAAACGACTTCCATTCAAAAGTCAGAGGCACATGCAGTCCGACACTGTGCACAATCACAGCCGGTACTGTGCGCTCCTTGGTTAGAGGTCAGGAGGTCATGCAGTGTCAGCAGCAGCAGAGGAAACAGGCATGCTATTTGGCAATAAGACACAGATTATCTTCTTTTGGCAAAAAAAGTGATGGTAGGGTACAGTAACAAGGGCTGAGAGGGATTGTGTATGTTTTTGGGTGCGGATTAAATATCAGCAACAGGAAATTTGTAGTATGTGAATGATTTTGAGGATATGAAATGGCTAGTGCAGAGGAGAGTTTGTGTCTTCTGGTTATGTAATTTCCTATGGGGATCAATCTAAGGACATGACTCAGCACTGGAAACAGTGAAAACAAGCGAGAGAAGAAAGAATTTGACCTTCTAGTTCACACCAGCAGGGATGTTACCTGGGATGGGCGTTATTAGATGGCGACGAGGTGTTCCACCATGACGAGGAGATCTCAGGACAGGAGACCTCACTGAAAAAACAAGACTTATATATGATATATATTATATGATATAATATTATACAGTAAAAACTTTAAATGCTTGACATATATACAGTTGTACTCTAAAATATGGAAAACATCAATAATAGAGAATAAGCAAGTATCTAAACTTTGACTGCAAGTGTATAAGTACTAAAATGTGGCAGCTAAAATGTAAAAAGCTAAAGTTTCAAGTAAAAGGTTTTCTTACCAGAACGGCTTTTTAGTATGTCATAGGCTTCAAGCTCAAATGGCAAAACCATACTGTCAAAACGGCCCTGATCTGTGGGAGGGATGATCATTCTGCATAAAAGAAAGTTAGATGTTAGATGCAAACACTGCTCACAAGGCAAGTGACAGCATGTATGGTGTAAACACATGCGGCATGAGTTATGTGAGTGAAGTATTACATAGGCTGACAATGTAACACTCCTCACCTGATCTCTCTCAGCAGCAGAAGCTTCTCAGGCTTGTCCAAGATGGCCAGCAGGGGGCGCACCAGATCCTCAACCACACGCTCAACTAGAAACTAAAGAACAGGTAGAGGAGATGCCCTAGTTACATTGTGAACATTTGGAGTCAAGCGATTTAGATCATGTGTACTAATCACAAGCACTGGGATCAGTCTCACCAAATTTGTCTAAAGCATGAAGCATTCTTGCAATTTAGGGTCACACGCTATCAATAAAGTACTACACAGCTGTTTTAAACCTTAGCTAATGTCAGGATGACTCCTGAATTGATATCTGTGTTGTAGTGACCAAGTGTGGCACTGTTAATAGAGCTTGGATGATCTAGAATCATAAACTAGTATCATAAATGGCAAGGCAAATTCACATATAAGCATGACCTGCTGCCACATTGATTTGAAACATTTGGAATATGGATAAAGTATCTGTATAAAGTCATAAATGAGACATTTTCCAACTCAGCAGACTTTTAGCTGACTCACCCTTTTACAGTGTCTCATGACTGCAGCCACCTCATCCTCATTGAGAAGCTTGCGAGCCATGTCCTCCAACATGGCCATGGTCTCCAGGCTGAGGAAGGCGCTGTGCTCCCTCATCCCAGCACGAGTCTCTCTGGGAGAACTCAACAGGTTAATTATAGGTCGACCTCGCTCTTTACCTGAGGACACAAGTGCTAGAGTCAGTCTACAAGCTCTAAACGCAAGTAAAGGTTTTATTTGCATAAATATAACAGTAGTTAAAATAGCCATTTTATGTAACCAACTGCAAATATGAACACTATATTGTAGTGTTACAAGGTTACAACATTACAAAAAGACCACTATCCTTTGTTACTATGTGCTTTGAATTGGCAAATCTGACTGGCTGACAAGCTGTGAATAGCTTGGAGTTTTCAATGCGTTCCTAAGTCTGTCTCTGTGTGTTGCTGCAGTAGTCAGACTCTGTATAGAAGACAGCAATGCAATCCATCATTAGCTGAGCAAAACCACAGGGATCGGACTCAAGGCCACTCCAAGAAAATGAATGCAGATCCATGTAAAGTAACGCAGCTCTCTGATTTAGCCTCTTTAAAAACTTATTATACTGCTTTCAGACTTTTCAAATGCAAATATCCATCTCTGCCCTTGGTCTCAGTTATTCCTCAGCTATGGTATCCACAGAACGTGGACTCATATGTGGACTCACCTGGTTCGTTATCTAAATATTTCAGGGATTTGGATCTTCCTCTGTGTCCGTCCCCTGTGCCGGTGTCCTTCCTGTCTCTAGAAGACGACCTTTCCCTCCTGCGTCCACTCTTAAAGAGCAGGCTGACAAAGGTTTTGGAGCGCTGCAGGGTGCTTCCCTCCTTGTCTACCTTGTCCTTCTGATGTTTCCTTTTCTTCTGCTTGTCCTCTGATTAACATTCAAACAGAAACATGTAAAAAAAGACCTCCAGGCAAAGGAGTTAAATTAGAAATTTTAACTATTTTGAATAAATAAACATTATATGGAAAGCACCAAAGTGATAAAATACATGTATTATAGGTAGCAAAGTTCAGTCCTGAGCGATGGTGACCCAGAAGCTGGAGTTTCTGTTTCATTGCTACTGTGCATTGCATAACTGCATAATTTAAGGCCATTCCTTATTGCTATCATCTGACTTGTTTCAATTGTATAGTATTTACACATCAAGGTAGTAATAAATATTTTTTATTTATTTGCAACTACACGTCAACTAACTCTCATTGGAGTATTAATAGGCTGTTATGTTAGGGTAAGGATTAGTTAGTTAAATTTAGTTGAAGCAAAGTAACTTATAGTCAGTAGAATGTCTGTTGGCGGTCCATGAAAATAAAGTGTTAGCAGATATTAAGCAGACAATCTACTAATACTGTAATGACTGTGAGTTTTCATGTAGTTGAAAAGTTGTTATAGTTAGTAGCATGTCTAAAGTGGATGTTGAAATAAAGTGTTACCTTTTTTAAATTCATTACATTTTTAAATTAAAATTTTATCCAGATACATTAATGAAAATTATGGGAAATTTAAAGAGCCCAACACATCACATGTGGGGGAAAAAAACAAGATATAAGAATTTGTTCAGTTGGCCGGAAGTGATATTAGTATTTTTCTCACACACCTATCGTTTCACTTTGAAAGACATCAACCGGGGTTGTATGGATTACCATCTTATTTACTTTGTGTGGTTTTTGAAGTGTCAACTTTGGAGGTCCAGATAATGCATGCAAGCTATTATATGGATTCAAAGATGGATTATTTTGTGTTCATCTGAGATCTGAAATGGCATGAGGGGGAGTAAATGATTTTTGGGTGGAGTATCCCTTTCATAAGTTGTAGGAACAAATTTTTAATTTATGGCCAAGTTATATTTTTTCTCGCATGTTACCGGGTTATACCGGGTTCCGTAGAAATGTGCCATGCAAATCATACAAAAAAGTTAATGGTGCTAAATAGGCTTTAGTTCTTATTTTCTTATTGAAATACGACCTGGTTTCGGTGAGATTCTCCCAAAGAGCCTGTTATGTGAATTTGTGATTGAATGTATTTGTTAAAGGCCACAAACCCTCCAGTCATTTATCTCAGTGTGAGGTATTAAGCCTGGCAAATAAAACAGGATGATATACACTTTGCTGTGTGGATTTTGAGCTTACATTTCTCATGGCATCCGATTCTTCAGTCTGAACCGTTAATCTTTCACGGGGAGATCCCATGCAGTAATGCTGATGTATTATGCATTCCACCAAGTTCATTTAAATTCAAAGATACAATGGCAGCACACAGCTATATATTTGACAAACAGACGCAGCAGCGTGGCTCTAAAGGTCAATTGCTGGTTTTCGACAATGCATTTTCTATTCTGAGCAGAGCTTCCACAGCATGGTGTGTGTATCAAATAACCCAAGATCCTCATCACTGATCTGGTTGTGACCTTGGGCCCGGGCTCTACAACTAAGATATGAGTTACATCAGTGACACAAACAGAGGACGGCCTTGTGTAGCTCACCTCATTTTGATTCACAGCCGCTTTTTTTATCTCTTCAAAACAGCCTTACTATACCTGACACAGTGATGTGACTCTGGGATCTGCGGATGGGTTTCCGAGGCTTGCTGAGAGCCATCAGGACTGCTGTTTTAGGGGATTCCAGAGTCTCTTTGTCCCCAGCAGAGAAGGTCCTTGTCCGAGAGTGGCTGGTCCCACTCCGGATCACGGTGTCTTTCAACAGGACAGTTTCGCCAACTGTTCGGCTGGTTTCTGTGGTTATGACCCTACTAGACCTTGATGTGGTGTCAAGCTCCTGTGGGTCAGTCTGCATGGCAGTCTCTATCCGTTCAGAGCTGGGCCTGCGTGAGTGGTCCTCAGTGGAGATACAGACATCCACCATCTCTGAGCCGAATACAGGAGGGAACATGACCTGCGAGAGGCCACTGAGAGAGCTGACCGGCGTCCCGGAAGAGAGAGAGGAAGTGGAGGAGTAGGAGTCTGAACCCTGGGAGAAAGAGGGCTGCCCTCCATTAGACACTAAGAGGGAAAAAGAGAGACTTTCATGTAATATTTTTAGAGACTGGAAATCTGTTGTCCACTTCATTACACTTGAGAACTTAGATGTACATTATAGTACAACACCAGTCATGCCCATTCAGCACACTCAGATTTTGAATGCAACAGCTTCCATATATCTTCAATGCAAACACAATTATTTGAATTTTAGATAATTAAGTTACACAGTAATTGATGGGGAAAAAAGGGCCTGTATAAAAAGCTGTGAAAATCTTTAATTTATTTCTTTTCTTTTCTTTTTCTTTTATTTATCTCACTCTAAACCAAAAAAAATGGTAACATATATATGAACTGTACATATTCAATTATTTAACATAATTTAATCCACCTAAATACATTGATTTATAACAACAAAACAAATTTTATGTGTTAAATCAGGTAGAAAGAGTTCTTTAAGGTAACAATTGCAACCACTTTTTACAGTGTGCAGGGCACCAAATGAGTGGTACCCCTTATAAAAAATACATTAAAAAAAGATTGATACATAAATAAAAGCATAACAAAATAAGCAACAGACATGAAGTCTAAAAGCCTCATAAATATTAAAGAAAGTCCTAATGCACGTTTGCATATGAATGAATATTATATCAATGTCACTAGTGTTAAATATGGAGCAGAATTACATGAGCTTCTGTCCTGCAACCTAAATACCCCTGAATCACCCTGATGCTTCAAACAAGCACAATCCCAGATCACTTATCCAAATGTGAACATTACGGTCTAATCCGTGGCTATTTTCATACACCACCCTTATTAAATGGAAAACGGAGAATCAGAGGGCAATGAAAAATCTGGCTTGGCATGTGGCCGCTTGGTGTTTAGCTTTAATCTGGAGATGGACCATCCCAGTGCACACCATCAATTTAATTATGAAAATCGTGTTTCTAACATAAGATAAAAGTGCAAATGAGTGGTTCACACAAAGCATGTAACCTATCCTTTAATACACGTAACATACAGTAATTAGATATTAAATAGTCAGGTTTAGAGGGTAAAGTTGACATACATTTATTAAGCCAACTGTACTCCGCCACCATCTCCTTGTATGCAGGATATCGGCCAGCCTCCTAGGACAGGATATTACACAAGACATAATCACAGTCAGAAAAGGATATACAGCCTTAATTACATGCATACAAGTTCAAATGTCCTGTGTTGGATATAATTCATTGTGCAAATTACATGCAAAGTATAAATAGCCTAAAAAATTACTTAAAACAGCATTTTCCACTAGTTCCACTAGGAGGATATGACCTCATTTTTGATGCCCAAGATGTACACTGACCTCACTATGGGCTCTCATGAAGTCACAGTAAGTTTGTTCCTCTATAAACATAAACAAGCTTGAACACCATTAAGATGATGGTAGGTGGCAGTCTCATCTGCCTTGTAGGAAAATATGTCACTGTGAGGACAGATATCATACAGGAGCTGGATTCAAAGAGACTGCAGCACAGTTTAAAACACATCCCTTTCTCCTTTTGTGTTGATCCTTGTCAGACATTTTCACACATTGTCACTTAATTTACCACCAAAAGAGCTCACACTTACCACCACGAAGTGGCATTAATACCTAACAAAGCAGGCATTTAGCAGCCCTATATTCTTATAGCGCCACTGCAGGTTCAATAGAGCCTTGCCATGGGGGCAATGAGAAAAGGCCATAAAACGAGGCTTTTTGCTGATTATAACTTGATCCCTAAGGCCTGGTGAATAATGCACACCCGCTGGCTGTTTTTCACAGGTGGAACCTGAGCTCTGCCTGAGTAAAGCGAGCAACCAGGAATGTGACGGCTAAATGCCAGCTGTCTGCTTTGCTATGCTTTCTCACTCCCAGACGCAATAAGAAGCTGTGTTGTTTAACATGCTGTGGAGGCAATTAATATGCCAAAGCACTTTGGAAATCATTTGTCTTGATGAACTAAGATGTTTTCCACAGACAGAGCATCAGAAGATGCAGAAGATGCTGCATCACTGAAATATGACATTACATTATTTCTTCATTTCTATTTTGAAATATTTTGTAATTCTATCTATCTATCTATCTATCTACCTATCTATACAGCAAAAGTCTGGGGTCAGTAAGATTTTTAAATGCATTCAAAATTGGTCCCTTTTGCTCACTGGATTAATTTGATGGAAACTAAATACAGTAATAATGTGAAATGTTATTAAAATTTAAATAATGGTTTTCTATTTGAACATATTTTAAAATGTCATTTATTCATGTGATGACCAAGGTGAAGTTTCAGCAGTCTTCAGTGTCACATGATCCTTCAGAAATAATTTTAATATGCTGATTTGCTGCTCAAGTAACATGTATTATTATTATTGTTAATGTTGGAAACAGTTGTGCTGCTTAATATGTTGTAGAATGTTCAGGATTCTTTGATGAATAGAAAGTTCAAATGAAGAACAGCATTTATTTGAAATAATGATATTTTTTAACAATGTAAAAGTCTTTACTGTCACTCTTAATCAATTCAATGCATTCTCAATTAAAGTATTAATAAAAATAAAAATACTGCCCAATCTTTTGAACGGTACACACAGTGACATATATATAGACATGTAGACATATATATATCTAGAAAGATTCTCACCTTGATGGTCAGCATCACGTGAGTGTGACTCTTTAGCACTTCTACTGCATTGCTGTGTGTGATGTCCTCAAAACTCACTCCATTGGCTGCCAGAATCTGATCGCCCATTTTAATTCCATTTTGCTCCGCCAGGCCACCAGGGTCCAGCCTTATCACAAAATCAAACAAATCATCACATGAATAATGTTAAACAATTAGCCATAACATCTAGGCAACCATTGTCTGCCTAGAAGTTTTTAGACATGAAAATGTATGCCCCAAATGCCCTGTTCATTATGTCTTACTTTGAGACATAGATGCCCAGACCAAACTCTTTGCCACCACGGATGTTGAAGCCCAGGCAGTAGTCATCTGAGGTTGTGTAAAGGTGCACTATTCTGCGCAGGGCTCCATCTGAACTGGCCTCTGAAGGTGTACGACCACTTTCTTCCACTACCATCCTTCGGTGGATCAGATCTACCCTGCATACATATATATTTAATAAACAAATAAGTTACTCAATAATCTCAGTCATACAACAAAATAACAAACATTCAAAGGTTTGGGGTCAGTGAGATTTACTTTTTTCTTTCTTTCTTTTTTTTTAAAGAAATTATTTTATTATTTTATTCACCAGGGATTTCTTTGAGTTTTTTTTTTAATGTGGCACAGAGCCACAGTGTTCACTCTTTGAGGAAATCAACCTACACATGGTTTACTTATAGTCGTCTCTGGATATTAAGTTTAGAAGAAAAAAAAATACACTAGCACACACACATAAACATTCAGGTGGACACATATACTTCTGTAATAAACTTGCTTGCTCAACTATTAGTTAATGAAATGGCTGAGAAGACCACTGAGGTAACTCTACCACCGCTGTATGCTGAAATAGAAGCTCAAGGAAAAGATAACAAGCAAAGGCCAAGAGTCACAGGGTTTCCACCCCGTTAGTCAAGGCAGAGGGGCGCCAGCCCATCACTACACTCTCCTTATCTTCTCTGTTCAGTCATTCTTATTAAACCCCATAATTCAGCACATCTGCAACAAATAAATAAGGTACCAGTATTTCAAACAGGCCACCAAAAGAACCTCTAAATATTCAAGGACAAAACACACTCTTCTGTAATGAGTTAGTCAATGGGTCAAAGTCAAAGTGTAGCCTACTTGAAAACCTCCAGGAGGCTTGTGGAAGACAGGTCAAGCTGCCATACAAACATATACTTTTCTTGCTGACTACTAAAGGTCACGTTGGTACATTTTATTAGTTATTTTTATAGCTATGAAAATAGTAAGAATTACTTTTTTTTCTCAGTAAGCTTCAAAGGGGGCCACAGGATGACTTAAAATGACTGAATAATATCAATTATATATAAATATGACCTATATGTTATTATTGAAGGAAATACAGAATCAGAATCTTTAATATTCTAGAATCACATGGCTAATTAATTTTAATTTAAGAATCGTGACTAATTAATATAAAGGTACACTATGTAACTTTTTTTGTTAAAAATTAACTAAATTTAAATATTGAGTCAATAAATCGCCAATACTTCTTTCAAAACATATTTTTGTCTTACCCTGATTCACTATGGTAAGCCTATTATAAGTGCTTATATTTTAGACTGGGTGGGTTGGCGCTGGCTACTTTAACGCGTGTATGGTGTGGGAGTGACATAGGTTAGTTGTCACAATGAGCGAGAAAGGTTGACATGGAGGACATTAAATCTCAAACCTCCGGTAATCACCCATTTAAAAAAAAACAAGTAGAACAGGAGAGTCTGCTGGCAAAAAGAGAAACTGATAAAGCTCGTAATAAAACGAGAATCAACATTGGCTTGGCTTTTCAGAGATAGAGAACTGAGGGATTTGAGCTGTTATAAAAGCAACGCGGAGATGGTGTTTTCCTGGAACAGGTGAGTTAGGTATTTTATTGAACAGATAAATTGAAATATGTATCTAGTATGTATTAGGCTATCTATTGTGATACGTCATATTTATCTGCACAGTCACGTAGAGCCACGTAGTGCAGTTTTGATTTTTACTGTTAATAAAAAGTTGTTTTTAAAAAAAAAGCAACATTAATGGAATTATAGCAATGTGACAAGCAGGACGAGATTGCTGATGAACGGCACCTGCGTGACGCGTCGGCCTCGTATCTTTCACGGAGGAGCTTTGGAAGCATAAAAAGAGGAGCGACGACATTGAAGGACGAGAGGGGACCAGGCCTGGACTATTTATGTTATATTTTGTTTATATGTGGCGGCAGTCGTCCGTGAGGGGCTACCGCCTTCACTTTTGTTTTGTATTTATTTATTTTGGATTATTAAAGTGTGTGAATGTTTGCAGGTTCCCGCCTCCTTCTTCCCATAACAACAAACCGTGTTACAAACAATAATATCAGAGAGAATATCTTTGTCTTTGAATAAATGTGTTATACAGTGGGAGGCCTTGAGAACCACTGGTGCAGAAGTAACATTACAGCCTGATAGAATGCTCAGCCTGATAGAATGCGCATAGCCTGATATAAAAACATACAAAATAGCAAATCAAGTTCAAATGATGACATCATATTTTTAACCACTTACCATGTAGTCTTCTCTTTTGAATAGCGGATACCAGGCACCTTCCCCACGCGTCTTACCACCATGCGCAAACGATTGTTTCCCGTCAGGACTTTTACAGCACTGCTCATGGTGATGCTCTCCAGACTTATGCCATTCACCTCGACCAGCTTATCCCCAACACACAAGCCTGCTAACTCTGAAGTGAGGAATGAGGACACAAAATAAAGGATATGAAACTCATCGATTGCTTATACATATATAATTTGTTGTAAGATGTTAGAAAATTTTTGGATGGAAATCTCAGTCTTGTGTCATCATGCATTATTCTGCTGTCAGGTGTACCTGCAGTGCTGTCATCCTCCACCTTGCTAACAAAGATTCCAAGGCCGTGTTCAGAGCCTCCCCGCACACTGAAGCCCAGCCTGCCATCCTCACTTTTGTCCACAGTAATTGTGTGAATGTCTTCACAGTCATCCCCACCTACAGTGCATGACATCAAACACAAATAGAAGGAACCTCTGAGAACAAATTCTTAATTTAAAGCACAAATTCTTTCAATGCAAATTCTTAATTCAAAGCACAAGTTTTTACTCCTTAGCAAAAAGGTTTTTATAATATAATATAAAGTCTAGAACTACAATAACCACCCGATTTCTCTCAACATGGGGACAGAAGAGATGTCAGTCAATAAATGGGAAAAGTAACTCAGATATTTTGTTGTAAATTTTAAAGTAATGTGTCACTTTGCTAGAAAAGTAATCTGATTACATACTTAATAGTGTTACTTGTTAATGAGAAAGTTGGCAATTTCATATGAATTTGTATGATTTGATTTTTAAAAAAACATGATTTTTAGATCAAAACTAAGCCTTCATGGCGAACAAAATCATATGAATGACATCATATGAAATAATACGAATTTGTCACCAATTCGACAAAACTTAGATATGTGAATTGCCAGTGTGTTGGTTAGCTGCATCTATATCATATGAAGGTGCAAATATTTGTTGGAGACTCACCATCGACAGGCGAATTGATGATGATGACCCTGCCCATAGGGGAGGAAGATCTCACTCCTCTCTGGCGCTGCTGCTTCTTGTGCAGGTACCGCGGTAGAGTAGAGGTGCCCGAGGGCCCTGGCTGGGCACTGGGATGAGCCCCATTCGTCATGTCTTTGCGTGCCGTGTCAGACGAATGAGCCATGGCAAAGTGCCGACCTCCCCTCTGACCCTCATCCAGGGTCTGAGCTCCTAAAAGGAACACGGGTGGAGCGGGAAAACTAGAGGTCCGGTGGGTCAATGCCAGTCAGAAGAATTACAGTCCACAGGATTAGTTCCACAAAAGGAAACTCTGCTGCAATCATGCAGGAAGAAACTGTGATGGATCCAGCATTGTTCACTTTAGATTACAAGCCATATTGTGATGAGTGATTTGATCCGAAGGACTCCAACATAATTATAATCATTTCATAAAGCAGCTGATAAACAAATTCTATTATCCAAGCAGTGGCAACGCAAAGTGTATCCGTATGTGCATTGTTCGGAAGAGAGCTTCACAAAAAGAGAGGATGTATAATGGTGGCTCAGGTCTTTTTGTTGAGTTGAAAGTCTGCTGGTTAGACTGGGGCATCGGGCTGGAGTCCCTCCTCACGGCCAGTGGAGCTTTGCTTGGCAGGAGTCAGTCATCTGGTCCTCACAGGCCTCAGTGTCTCACCTTTACCTGCCAGTGATCCAAGACGACAGAGAAAGATCTGTGAGAACCCAGCCGCGCAATGAGTAATTTCCCATGGGAGGTAAAGTGATATCAGCAATTATTGCATTCTGGAAAGCTAAGGGTTGCACTGTTTCCACAGCAAGAGATACTGAGCTAATGTGGGACACTAATATGTTAGGACCTGTTTTTTGTTTTGTTTTTGTTTTTAGCCCAAGAATGCATAAAGGGTGTTGCATCCGCAATTTTTGGTAATTGCCTTGGTTATATATATTAATATTATATACAGTATATATACACTTAATGGATTCATCATGAAAATTCAATTAAATTTGGCTTATGATTATTATTATTATTATATTATTATTTAATTTTTTCTTCATATTTTGTTTTGGAAAATAAAAGACACTTCTATGTTACTGAATGTGTTTACATCACATATGTTTCAATCATACATTATTCCAGTCAAAAGTTTAGACACACACACACCTGACTGAATTAATGTTTTGTATCATGATTAAAAAAGAACTTGCAATTGAAAGTTTTTTTTTTTAACTGTGCCTGTACTAAACAGTGAATGAAAAGCAGCCAACAAGCATTATGAGTACTTTGATAATCATCCCAAGTAACACCTCATAAAGTTGATTGAAAGAATGTCCGGAGTGTGAAAAAAAATTTCTTATTATCAAGACAATGGTTGATTGAGTTTAAAAATTCTAAATATTTTTTAGGATTATAAAATGTGTAAAAACACTAATAATTAAAGAGTCAGTAGTCCAGGTGACCAGTATGAAACATCTTCCCTCAGAACAGAAGAAAGCAGTGTAGAATCACCCCAAAATGACAGTGCAGACTTTTTGAGTGAGATCTGCTGCTTCTCTCTGGGGGAACGAAAAGTGTATAATCAAATTCCTAAATTAATCCATCACCCTTGAAGTAACGATAAAAACAGAATTGATTCATTTTCCTTAAAAAAATCCACTGTATCCAAAACGCGTCATCTTGACCCCCCTAAGCGTTTGTGTTAGTTTTTGTGTCATGCATTCTATGTTTAAGATAAGAACCTGATGTTGTCATGTTGTTACTCATAACAGGAGTTTGGTGACACACTGACTGTGTCATCATCAGCACCTCGGACAGCGACAACCAACAGGTTGCGTAAAGCGTGAACAATATAAGACAACATTCACAAAGATAAAGTGTTGACTTGCTCTTCGAGAGTAAATAGCCTAGTTTAAATTATTCTGGATGAGAATATCTCACAAATGTACAAAGATCATTCTGTGAAATCCTTAAGCAACAGATGCGGTCAACAGGTTAGCAGGAAATTATTTGCATTACCAGTAAGATTCATTCTGAATAAAACTCGTTTACTTTATTTACTTAGTCTGTTGTTAATGTGATGCCTTAATGCAACAAAAACAAAGTTCGATGAAGTAAAACGCCGTTACCTGTCTCCATGTTGTGCCGCATGACCTCACCTGAGACAAAGACAATATTAGCCTCCTTTAAGCCCGCCTCTCAGGGCAGGTGATTGGATTATGGCGCAGCTCAGAAGGACACTGCACAAACTCATTTGGACCAGTGGTTGACAATCGTCACTCATAGCATTAGAGTATTATATGAACAGTGGTCTTGTGAAACAAGATCCAATTAAGTATCACGTTGTTCTGCAGTTTAGCGCGCGTTGTCATCAGTCATAAACTGAACCACATTTCAACTAGTTGTATGCTTATATTCTTTTTGTGATTAAATTATCTATCTTGATTACATGTTTGCAATTATGAGTGTTTGATCTACTGCCAGAGAACTGTCTTTTGATCAAATTGTGAATGTGGATTTTTCTTAAGGATAAACTGTAATTGATCCCTTCATAGCATCAAGGATATTGGAGCATCTTTCATGACACTATACTGCCATTTAGTGGTCATTTAACAATATTGCTTTAAAGGGATAGTTCACCCAAAAATGAAGATTCTGCCATTAATTACTCACCCACGTTCCAAACACGTAAGACTTCCTTCACCTTCGGAACACAAGTGAAGATCTTTTTGATGAAATCTGAGAGCTTTCTGTCCCTCCATTGACAGCGACACAACTACCACGTTGACGATTCAAAAAGTTCATAAAGAGAATGTAAAACTAATTCATATTAATTGAGTGGTTTAGTCCAAATTTTCTGAAGAGAGATGATCATTTTATGTGATGAACAGATTGAATTTAGGCTTTTATTCACATATAAACATTCATCAACTCACACATCAGTTGAGGTAAAGGGGAGTTCAAGCATGTTCGCTTTATGTGCAAGAACCAATGAGGTTCATTCTCGTGTGTTACGCAGCAGTTTGAGCTTCCGCAAGAACCAATGAGGTTTGTTCTTGCACGTCAAGCTCCTTCGGTTGACCTTCTGTTTATGTTTGCTGATCAATGTTTATATGTGAATAAAAGCCTATATTAAATCTGTTCATCATATAAAGTGATCGAGTCTTTTCAGAAAATTTGTAAACCACTAAATTCATATGGATTAGTTTTACGATCTCTTTATGAACTTTTTGAAGCGTCAAAGTGTAAGTTGTGTAGCTGTCAACGAAGTCAACAAAGGAACAAAAAGCTTTTAGATTTCATCATAAAGATCTTCATTTGTGTTCCGAAGATGAACGAAAGTCTAACGGTTTGGAACGATGGTGAGTAAATAATGACAGAATTGTATTTTTTGGGTGAACTGTCCCTTTAATTCTTAGCTCTGAATTTTGTTTGTAACTGGGTATGAAGGTATAAAGCATGAACACCTACAGATTTTATTGCAGAGCAAACTGAATTCGAATAAATGTGAGAATTTATTTTGTAAAGTATGTAAATGTATGTAAAGTCAAGATTTCTGTTATTTTCTGCATCTTTTCACCAAATATACCCGCAGCTATTTAATCAAAATGCAAACAAGGACAACATTAGGATAAATTATGATATATTACGAGTGGTTAAAGGAATAAAGCTGTCTTTTCAGTGGGTAAATCTGGCAGAAGTTTGCAAAACGGCTAAAGTAACACTTTTTTCACAAAGCTAAAAATCCCCATTTGTGCAGGTTAGCGCTCCCAATGAATGGCCAATCTCAGGAAATCACGAAGCAGATAACCAATCATAAAGCCTATCCACGCCCCGGTTTAGAACCATCTGCCAATCATAACGCTGTTCTCATCCACGCCCAGTATCTCGAGCCAACTGCAGATCTCTCTGCTCCAAACACCGCCTTTTCACACAAAAAACGCATGTTCATCATTTCAACCTTCTCGCGCAGATTTCCAAGGCTAGTCAAGCAGACCGGAAGTGCGGGCAGTAACGTTATACTGTCATCACGCAGAGGAAAGCAGTCAGCGCTGAGGTCATCTGCTTCAAGGTGTACCTGAACGTTACCTGTGGTCTTTTAGCAAGGTCTGTGACGCATATTTTACTGAATGACCCTTTGAACAAAAATGCACGTTTGTCTTTTTCAAACGTGATTGTTGTGTTTCATATAAGTGTGAGATTATGTTTTAGCTAGCTAACGTTATCTTAGCTGGTTGAAGGGGATGTGGGTGCTTATAATTACACCGCTTATTTTTTAAACGCAAAAAGCACATACTGAACAGCGGAGCAATTCACATCTTCAATCAAAATAAATGATCACATGTCATAGGAAATGTCTTTATTTTACATTCCATTGTTCGTTTAGCTACATCCCACCCGCATAGCAGCTAGCATTAGCTACAAAAGCTGAAATTATGCTGTTTATGTCGCTCGCTTTTCCATGGTAGATGAACGGTAAATCTTTCTTTAGTTGTTAAGCAGTTTAGTTATGTATTCCTCACATAAACATCTTTGTAAGTTCAACAGCCCGGCTAGTCCTTGCTCTTTTGACATGTACTGCTAATCTCGCATGTTAATTTGTCTGATATTATTGTTTATGGGCATGTAAATGATTGCTAATCTCGCATGTTAATTTGTCAGACATTATTGTTTATGGGCGTGCATGACGGTAAGCGTGTTAAGCATCGATCAAATTGTTTATTAGTAAACAGGGTTTAATTTATTCATATTTTTTTCAGTCATAACTTTTCTTAGTTTTACTTTCACCTTTGACTTGCTTTCATTTTTCATACTAACTTTAATGTGAAAATGACCATGTTCACACAAATCAGGCTTGACAGCTTCTAAACCATATTTTGTTTCTCAGTTAATTGAGTGAGTTTCTCAGTAGATTATCTGTGATCTTCACAGAAGGTGAGTAGGATGTCTGGAGATTTGCCACTGAATATCAACATTAAAGAACCACGATGGGACCAGGGCACATTTATGGGCCGGGCTCAGCACTTCTTCATGGTGACGGACCCCAGAAACGTGCTGCTGTCCAGTGAGGTTTTGGAGGATGCCAGAGTTACTGTGGAGGACTACAGGTCTGTAATCCCAAAGGGCTTCCAAATCCCAAACCCAAATTGTTTCTAGTCTATGAACTTTTGGGGTGAGTGCTGTGGGTTGATTCTTTTATTGCTGACTGAGGTTTTGATTCCCCCCCCCCCTGTGGGTTAAAGGTTTGACGTATTGCATAAATTGCATCTAACCCTAATCCTTGAATTGTAATATTTTACTCATTTTATATTCTACCAATGATAAAACTGCTAGATAATGATGATCGCAGGGGAATTGCATTAAATTGATCAAAAGTGTCAGTAAAGACATTTATGAAATGTAACAAGATTTCTAGGCTATTTCAAGTAGCATAAATGCTGTTTTTATAGTAGAATCCTGAAATATAGTATCACTGTTTCCACAAAAATATGAAGCAGCACAACTCTTTTCAACATTGATAATAATAAGAAATGTTTCTTAAGCAGCAAATCAGCATATTAGAATGTTTTATGAAGGATCATGTGGCACTGAAGACTGGAGTGATGCTGAAAATTCAGCTTTGTCATCACAGGAATAAATGAAATTTTAAAATATATTTATTTTAAATTCTAATAATGTTTGACAATATATTGTTTTTTTTTTTCTGTATTTTTGACCAAATAAATGCAGCCTTGGTGAGCATAAGAGATTTCTTTCAAAAATATTTTAAAAAATTACTGACCACAAACTTTTATGTGAGGTTTCTTTTTTTTTTATTCTTTTTTTTTTTTTTACTAGCTCTGATGCCCTGTGAAGTCTTATAATTGGCTGTTTTCAAACACTCCCCCCTCTCCCATTGGTCAGACAAACAGATCCCAGTCCCACCCCAAATGCCATTGGCGAGTGTTGCTGGTTGAAATGCTCAAACAAAAATAGCAATGTTTTGAAAACGCCACAGAGCTTTTCGTAGGAATCAGCCTATGAATGGCTTACTGGTATAAGTCTCTGCATATTAAGCAGGAATTTAAAATCCCCCAAATAACACACTTTACCTTAAATATTGTTTCAGCTCTCTATGTTGTTATCAGTTTAACATAGGATCAATCTGTTACATTATTGTTTTGATGCGTTACTGTACATGTCTTGAATAAAATATCTTTCTGCTGTGCCCTTTCACAGGTTTGGAGTCGTGAAGCCTGGGCTAACAGAAGATCAACTATGGAGGGCCAAATACATCTACGACTCTGCTTTCCACCCAGACACAGGAGAGAAAATGCTGCTAGTTGGACGCATGTCTGCACAAGTACCCATGAACATGACCATTACGGGTTGCATGCTCACCTTTTACAGGTAAGAAGAGCACTGTAACTCTTGATCATTCATCGTTCTGAACACCATATGGACAGGAAGTGTATTTAGACCTGAAAATGTTATACATTTGAGCTGTAAAAGAAAAGGGAGTAAATCTTTCCATGGCTGGGATAAACATCCCCGCTCAGTTCAGGGAATATTTCCTAAATGAGTCATCATGGAAAAGACAGCAGTACTACTGAACGGCTAAGTTTGGTGGTTTGATTCACGGTTAGAAGGTTGACTGTGTTTTATGGTAGTATTTTGTGCTCTTAAAACGTTGAGAGTAAAAGAAACTTTTAATAAGATGCAGTTCTTTTTTCCAGTTTTGAAGACACATAATTACTTGGATCAGTGAGTCATCTGCAAATGTGTCATTTTGAGTAAGATCAACATGTGACTCAAATTACAGGCTTGTGTGGGAGATTCTTACGACTGCAGCATTGTCCAAGAAGTCTCATAATAAATGTCTTTTATTTATTTAAAAAAAAAATACACGTTACATTTTTCATTTCGAGTTTCTCTCTATGTTTTCAGGACAACCCCAGCAGTGGTGTTTTGGCAGTGGGTTAACCAGTCCTTCAACGCCGTTGTCAACTACACTAACCGCAGTGGAGACGCACCACTCACCATGAAGTATGAAGGCTAAGATCACTACTAGAAACAGTCTAGCTGCAGGTTTCTATAGAAGGCCTCATGGCAACCCACCTTTTGATGGTGTGATGATGTGTTTCGCCCACACCCTATTGGTATATTGCACCATTAAAGCCGGGCGTACACGCTACGATTTTTGATGTCGTAAAAGTTTATTTTTTATTTTATTTTTTTTCGTAGAAATCGTTGATGCTCTTATGGTCGCGGCTTGCATTGTGTGAGAAATTACAAGCCAAATTGAGTAAGTTACAAAGCACCTCCCGATAATTTTTAAACATGTTCGAAAAATTCTGGGAGTCGACCCAATTTTGACCAGTGGACATAGGGTGTCTCCTATTGCCAAAGCAACCATGTCACATAGGCTAGATCTATGAATATTTTTTATTATAGTCCATGTGGCTGCAACCACAGCTTGCACATACACTGACACACACACACACACACACACACAAATATACACTCTCTAGTTGTCTTTGTTAAAAGGAATGGTTGTGCTGTTCTCTGCTTTTTATCAAATCATTTGCACACTCGTCTTTTTATTTTCTTTCTTTTTTCTATCCGAAGCCATAGCAGCAATTTTGAAAGCTCCAGTCTCTGTGTTTAGCGCGAAAGCTCATGCGATTGCTGCCAGCTCACCGTGCAGTACAGTCATGCTGTGTACCAGCTGCTTTTACATGATTATCAGGCTAACTGACTCGCAACGTGTGCAATTGCTCACGACCTCCCGAGTGTCCGAGCTCGCAGTGTACGCCCACCTTCAGTGTCCTGAAAGCTGTTGCATGAGCCATATGACTCAAATGGTGGAGTCTATTCCACCTCTGCTCCATGGGAAGCTCATGAAGTGCAGATGTCAGTGTTTCATGATCACTTTACATGCTGAATACTTGCAGAATTAAATGCTAATTTATTTATGTTTCCATTCTGATCATGTTTATTAGCAGTTTATCATCTAACAATATAAATGCCTGTAGCATTCTTTTACCAAGCATCAGTTGTTGGATTTAGGAGTTACGTAACGAGGCTTATATTGTTTTAATATTGTTTGTACACATGCTTTAGGGATGAAATCACTACTCAACAACATTGCTCTTTCTGAACTATAGTCTTGGTAAAGGAGAATTTCTGTAATGTCAGTGTGGCAATTATGAGCTTCATGAGAAATATTTATGTAGTGATCTGCTCAGTAACGCATAACAATACATAATACTTAATGCAAATGATTTTCGCCTCTGCAGTCAGCTTGGTGCAGCCTACGTCAGTGCGACCACTGGAGCTGTAATAACAGCCCTTGGCCTGAAGTCTCTAACCAAGGTCTGTCCTTTCCTTAAACTGTCTCAATATTTATAGTTTATTACAGAGTGACTTTTTAGAAGATATTGGTTTACTACTCAATTTTTTTTATATATTCCATTTATATGTTTTTGAAAAAAGTCTATTACTGTATACTTACAAGACTGCATATATTTGATCTACATTACCGTAAAAAATTACAGTTAAATATTATTAGAATTTAAAATGACTTTTCTATTTTAAAATGTAATTTTTTCCTGTAATGGCACATGAAAGTCTTTTTTTCTGAATTCTTTGAATAGAAAATTCAAAAGAGCAGTATTTATTTGAAATAGAAATCTTTTCTAACATTATAAATGTATTTACTGTCACTTTATCAATTTAATGTGTCCTTGCTGAATAATAGTATACCTTTCTTTATATTTTTACTATATATATTAATGAATCTTACTGACCCCAAACTTTTGAATGATATGTGTATATATATATATATATATATTCTCCCCCCCCCCCCCCCCCCCTATTTAGACACATAAACAAACCTGTCATACAGCAGAAAAGTGAAAGGGACTGCTTTCTAGGCTTAATTGTTAATCTTGTGTGACAGTACCTTTTGAATGACTTTTAAATGCTGGTTTATATTTTGTGGACAATTTTTGGCAGTAGTCACTCAATGTCTTATCTCTCTCCAGCACTTGCCTGCTATTATGGGGCGTTTTGTTCCATTTGCTGCAGTGGCAGCGGCAAACTGTATCAACATACCCTTCATGAGACAAAGGTGAGTGAAAAAAAGACTGAGATGGCTGAAAGACATTACAAAAGAGAAAGTCAGGAATATCACTGGAAAAAGAAGGATAGAGTTTTAGGACCTGTAGTAATATTAGAACAGCTTTCCAGAGCTGGAGACACCAGAGCAGGAAGGCCTGAAAACAAACGCCAAGGTTGTGTTGTTTCTGCTCCATGTGAGTAACATTGGTTTTGCTATGTTTCACAGAATCAAGATATGCTGTTGTTGTAATGTTAGCTATAGTAACAGGACAGTTTTGAGTGCTATTGTTTGTCTGGAGCTGGAGCGCTGCTGGCGACTAACAACCAACTCTTACTTGCATATACTCTTGTGTACTGTATGTAAAATTTTTGTAGTTCCCTGTCGTCCGTCATTTTAGCTTTATTTTTCACAAAGCATTTTTTTTTTTTGCTTTGCTCCAGCTATGATACAGAAATACTGATACATTTTAGGGGCAGAGCAAAGAAGGGTGTGTTTGTTTGTTTGTTTCTCAGAAATTGCTTACTGCACCTTTAATTGGCTTTAAAATGTTGAATTGACCATTGAATGACTTCTCTCTTTTCTTAATACTTCTACAGAGAGCTGAAGTGTGGTATCCCTGTTACTGATGCTGAGGGTAAACGTCTCGGAGAATCAACTAAAGCTGCTCAGCAAGCCATCGTGCAGGTGGTGGTGTCTCGTATTGGCATGGCAGTGCCAGCCATGGGTAAGCTTTTGTAAAAAAAAATAATGTTAATAATGGAGTTTCTCTATATTTCTGGTGTTTTTTATTTTATTTTATTGATTGATTGATTGATTTTAATAACCTCTTATTCACAGCCCAAAAAAAAAGTGGTAAAATATGAAATTAAGAGTGTTCCCCTTGTATTTTATTTTTTTGGATTGGTTTTCTCAAACAGCTATTCCTCCAGTTATTATGAATGCCCTAGAGAAGAAAGCTTTCATGAAGGTATAAAAAAAAAAAGTCATTTCAAGCATTTCTTTGAATCTGTAAGCAAAATGGATGTTTTTAAAGTGCATCGCAAAATTTCTGTCCATTTCTCAGCGTTTCCCGGTTCTCAATGCCCCTGTACAAGTTGGACTTGTTGGATTCTGGTAAGGTGTTTTTTTTTTTGGTCAGTGTTTATTTGCTATACACAGCAATACTGGTTTAAAACAATGAATGAATGATTTATTTTAAATATCCATCCCCACAGCCTGGTGTTTGCCACTCCGTTGTGCTGCGCCCTGTTCCCACAGAAAAGGTGAGTGCTACTTATATAATCTATTTTCCCCTAGTTTGTTCGATGTGCTGAATTGGGATGTCTTTCTGTCTCTGTGAAGTTCTATGAAGGTGAGCAGCCTGGAGCCGGAGCTTCAAGAGAGTTTACGACAAAGCAATCCTCACACCACCACTGTTTATTTCAACAAGGGTCTGTAGAGCAGTCTAGGTTGCAGCCCATTCTGATGTCTTCCATTGCACTGGAGGTTAGTGGGCACAACCTGAAAGGTAGAATTTTTTTGCTGTTCTGAGTTATATATTTTTGTCAGTTTTACCCATGCTATTGCACAATCCTTAATGACTATATGTACAGTGAAGGGCAGAACTTGCTGCTGGATTTAGTTAAGCTTGAATGTTAACTGCTGCATTTATGTATAAACCCCATCACACACATGTTGACTTATTTACCAATACATTCATCACTTTGATTTATTCTAGATTACCATATGTGTATTGTAAGATTTTTAGTTTCATTTATGTTCTTTAGTTAGTGTTCTAAGTTTTCCAGGTTTGTGGCTCAAATGTTTCTCTCACATGCACGTTCTTACTGAAGACAGTTCCAGAAATTGGGTTTTCAACTTTATTCTGCCAGGAGTATTTCCACCTTACATGCTCCATTATGTGCCCATTAAGTGCACTTATGCAGCAAATGCTGTATGCTTTACTCTCTGTACTGCAAAAGAAGCCCTAAGATGTGCTAACACTCCTTCATCAGCACATCAAAATGCTAATTATTAGGTGACTATCTCTGATGTACATCTTTACTTCCTGCAGGCCATACTTCATTATTTCTGTTTAAGCCTTACAGGCCTGTGTGGTTTCAAGTCATAGCAAAGGTCTCTGAGATATTTGGTTGTGTGGATTGTAGTTTGTGTGTTATTGAAGAATTGTAAAGAGGTCAAAATAATATCTATTGTTATTTGCATTTGTGTGATTGTAAAAATAATTCACCCTAATGGGACAGAATGTGTCTGGGCTTAAAGACAGAAGCACTACATCTCTCAGACCGCAAGAGCAATTTATACGAACAGAGTTCACTCATGCTCGATAGATGAAATGTGCTCATTCAGAGTATGAAGAAAATATGCTCATTCAGAGTATGAAGAAAGAGTTGCTTCATATATGCCCTGCTTTGATCATCTATCATCTCAGACATTAACAGTTATGGGAACAACAATCAGATTTATTTATTGTTGTCATGGGGGAATCTATGAGATGTTGTATCAAATAATAAATAAATAAATAAATATATATATATATATATATATATATATATATATATATATATATATATATAGATATATGTATGTGTATATATATATATATATGTATATGTGTGTGTGTGATGTCAGTCATAGTGTCTGTAGTGTATGATATAACCTAACCTTTTGTAAGTTAACGGCCTACTGTAATCTGAGCGAATAAGATCAAACTTGTTTTCCCTGACATATTGTTGTAATGTTACAGTGTGTAGTTTTTGTTGCTTGGTTCCTATTGTTTTTGTGGATTAAGTTAACAAACTTTTACAGTGTTTCTTTGCCCTCAGACTCTCAGAACTCTCATTGATGTGATGTTATTCTCATCATGTCCTCTGAGAGGTGACAGAGATCTGTTTGTTTTTGATTTGAGCACTACATGTAGGCAAATATTGTTTAGCCTAATATCTTGACACATTATATGTTACATAACTATGCGGTTGAAAAAAAAGTAGTGCTGTGGAAAACAGTCAGGAATGAATGCACAATGTCCCTGTTACTATGATTGATAGAGAGAGCTGTCGGATATGTAATGCAAGTAAGACTATTTGATTGTGATTTATACAAAAATGTCTAAATTTCCTTTTGGAATGTCCTGTTACACCAAATCTCACAGAAAAGTTTAACCACATGCTGTCAAGATTTATTCTTCCTATAATAATGCAATGTACCAGCACAAGTTCAGTCTGTCGTGTAATGCACCAACGTCACGTAATATAACGATTTACATTGATGCTCAACATAATAGACAAAGAGTTCCCAACTTAAACAAGGGTGTTACTGTCTTTCTCAACAGACATTATGCTGTCATATCCTCTTTAATCACAAAACTTTTTGTAACATTTTACTATAAGTACACCAGGTTACTTAGTAAGTTTTATGATTGTAAATTGCACTAGACCACTGACTATGTTTATTGGAGATCTTGTGAAAAAGTGTTTTGTGTACAAATGTAATAATTTAGTGAACCTAATTAATAGAAAACCATTATGTTATAATTGTGCACACAAAAGATTGTTAATGAACATACAATGGTCATTGTGTTATTTTCTATTGACAGTTATAACATTATAGTTGTCCATCAATCTGTGGATCATAATTCAATTAAAAATAAAGATTGTCACACAAATACATTTGGCATGTTACAAAAATGAGACCTTACCAAAGAAAACAATTCTGTTACTGCACATATTCTTGATGCTTAGAGCACATATGTATTGATAGGTCTCCCACAGCATGGAAAGTGCAGACAAATGCAAGCACAATAAATGGTGTGGTGTCATGCATATAAATGTCACTCCAGGAAGACCCACTTTAGCACAATTATTATAGTTATTATTGGTGCTCGTTGTGTTTTATTTTTCCAGCATTTTATATTGTTTTGTTAATCCTAGTGTGTATTTTATCTGGAACAATGTAATAAAGGTATTAAACTGTCTGAGACTATATTTTGTCAGCGCTTGCTATAGAGGTGCTCATACTTAGAATAAACGAAATATTTGGCTTATAACAGTTGATCAGTTAATCAGACGTTTTTCTAACCGGATGGCTTACCCAGATGAAACCCATGTGTAAACAATAAGCTCAATTCTTTATGAGAGCAGTTTCAAAGTCCCTACTTTTAAAATGCAAGCATCAAAGTAGGTGATCATGAATTAGAGCTGAATGTCTCAGTAGATGGTTAAGAGTAGTACACAAGTTGTGTTGTGGAGAAATACAATGTAAAGGAGTGCAGTTGCAGTTTCTCATGAGGATAAATGGTTTGTACATACACTCCCATTGAAAGATTTGGGTAAGTACAGTTGTTTTAAAATGTTTTTGAAAAATGTTTTCTGTGCTCACCAAGGCATTTATTTGATCGAAAATACAGAAAAAAAATGAGAATTCAAACATCAATACTCAAAAGCATGTAAAATACAGACAAACTGAATATTTGGAGGTGACATGTTTATTGTTCATTGTGTCCACCCGCAGCTGAACCTCTGGCTGCTCACTGACCAAAAACCAGAGGGTATCTAGGCATGTGTTGGCATCAAATCTGCTCTTTCAACATGGAGTTTGGAGTCAGACTATCATTAAAACACATACCTCCAAAAACCACGTGGCACGTGGCAGCAGGCAACCAAAAGGAACACCGTAAGGTGAAAAACAACAATACAACGGTTCATGACAAACTTTCTAAAGTGCAAATAAAATATTACTTAACACAACATTACTCTCATTTGTAAGTACTAATGCACCAGAATTAAAATGAGGCCACATGCAACTCTGTGACGTTATCACTTATCAGTAAGTACTAACAATTTAACATAACCTGAGCTTTTCTCCATTCACAGCATTAGTAGAATTAAGTGAGATGAGGTGGATTGTGACAAGAGAGAACTCTATTTTGATCAAACTTTAGACAACATTTACTTTTCTACCACTATTTTCTTAGCAGCTTCCAAAACAGACTCTAAGCTGACTTTATCTCCAAACTCCTTTTCTCTGTGCTCTAGGAGAACCCCCTGAAAGTGGAAAAAACAGGATGTATGAGGACAGTCAAGTTGCTAAATCTCTGATTTGGTTTGTAATGATTTAAAGAAATATCTATGTACATTACCTGTTCACCAGATCCTATGACAAACACCCCTCCCAGGATGAAACCTTCTCCATTCATGTTGCCCTGGTAACCCGACTTCCAGGCCCTTATAAAATTTTGCCAAACTCCCAAGCGAATTAAACCAAGGCCACCCATCTTCCTCTGTTGTGGCCCATAAAATGCTTGCTGTGCACAAACAAGACACCCAGGCAAAACAATGTATGAATGAATAAAGAATTACTGGTAGTTTTGTGCATTATTCAGTAAAGCTTTTCATGCAAGCACATTTGAGCTTCCATTTACCATCTCTATATATGTGCGTTGATCAATGTTTATATATGATTAAAAGTTCATATGTTTTGGGTGAACTATCCCTTTAATGTTTACTAACCTTTTCATCCAATAAAATTTCCCCTGCGAACTGAGGCCTGAAGCCCTGAATCTCCGTACCTACATTCTCCTTCACAACAGCATACAGAGGGACCCCGAGCTTATCCAGCTGGGGCTTCAGAGAGGACAGCTCAGAGGCCTCCTGCAGATACACAATCACATCTTCATGTATTGAATGTATGGACTCAGTGTTTCCCATTCATTTCCCACCATAGTTTAATAATGAACTGAAAATATTTGTACACTTCTCATAATAACATAAAAAGGTGTCTTGATGTTGTATTTTGCACCATTGCTTTGGCAACCCTGCTGAAGAATCCATTATTGCTGGTTACCGGCATAAGGTATGTTTGCAGGCTGGTAACCTAGGGATGCTGGATACTGGTTTGCTGGGGCCTCATTTATACAACTTGCATACGCACAAATTTTTATGCTAAAATCCATGCCAAAGTTCAGATTTATAAAAACAGTCTTTTGATACATTAACTTCATAGACATCCTTCTCTGATATATCCATTCTGCTCTCTGTTTGCTCTGTTATCTGTGTTTCTGTCACAAGCACTGTACTGTAAACGCAGCATTTTAATGAGTATGAGCACATGAGCGCAGTATCGGGCCCAATACTGGTATCGGTGCATCCCTAGTAGGGATTAACCGTTAACCGAAAGTACAAATTTTGACCGATTAATACTACCTGTTAAACTGTTTAAAAGTTAAAAGGTTTTTTTATTTTTAAGGTTTTTTTTAGGGCTGGGCAAGTTAACGCGTTATTATCGCGTTAACGCATTTATTAATTAATGCCGACAATTTTTTTATCGCACGTTAACGCAGTTTTTTTTTTTATTATTATTTTGAAAGTCCGTTGCTCACTTGCTCTGAATACACAGGCCTACAGTCAAACCATGATCACAGGAGGGGTGGGATGTTGGTCAGCCAGCAAATAACCCACCCAAACAAGCAGTGGGGAGAGGCAGGTTCTCTCTGGTGAACAGTTAAAGGGTTGCGCTCCGCGAGTGAATGACAGCCGCTCTATGGATATTACCAATAAAACCTATAGATAATAACTATTTAGATTCTGGAAACTCACTAACAGCGAGCCGAGGATCAGTCTCTCTTCTAATGATTTGTGCTGCGCGTCCTTTATAAAAAGTTATAGACAATTCAACTTCGGCAACGAGCGGGCGCGGGCGCGTGCTTGAGGCGAGCATGACCGCAACAGTTTCACAGGAACGCACCCGCTTGTCGCTGCACCTTGTGCTCGACCACTTCACCTCACTCTTGGCTGATTTATACTAATGCGTCGGACTTACGGCGAAGACTTTACGCTATAGACTACGCGTTGGTTTTCATTTATATCTCTGCGTCGTTGTCCGCGTTGACGCGCAATTACACATGCAGAGGGAGCATGTGAAACCCGGGGAGCGGTTGTAGCAATCACAGCCCTTGCGGTACACGTAGAATTGACGTTACATTTTTGGAGAGGTGCACGTCAGGGTACGCCGAAGTGTAAGCGCGCTACACAGCAACAGCGTAAGTATAAAGTATAAATTGTTTTTTTTACTCTGTTTAATGTAATCTTACGTGGGAAACCATGGCATGACCAAACCTAAGCTACTATAAGTAACGTTGGTCGACTTATATAGTAGTGATCATGACCTCTGACTACTACATAGACTGTTTCTGCTGCTCCCTGATAAAAGATACCTATTGATACCTGTTCAGAAAAAAAACAAGAAAACTGGACTCGTTTTAACAAACTAGATAAAAGGTAATGCCCTGGCAGTGGCAAATAGCTTTGTTTAAATATTTGATTTGATTACATTAATGTTTAAGTTGAGATTTGAGATTACTGTGTAAAGGGAATACTGCTGGTATAAAAGCACCTTATTTGTTTAAAGTTATTGCACTTTTGTGTATATAGCAGTACATTTAAATCAAAAGTGCGCAATACACTACTTTAGAAGTCATTATTCAATTTTGCGCATAACAATGCGATTAATCGCAAGAAAACCATGCGATTAATCGCGATTAAAAATTTTAATCGTTGCCCAGCACTAGTTTTTTTTTTTTTTTTTTTTTGCTGCATGGTTAAATAAATACTATAAAAAATACTATATAGCCTATATTTGTTAACTCGTGCGTTAAAATACAGCAGTAGTACAAGTACAATGCAATATCACTGGCGAAGCAAACATCCACAAGCAAAAGCTGTATAAAATCCGCTTCCCAAAGCTGGCAACTCTAGCGAGACGTTATCTCTGTATTCCCGGGATATCTGTGCCATCGGAGAGGGTGTTTTCTGCCGCGGCTCTAACTGCGCTCCAGACTAACCCCACATCATGTAGACATGTTACTTTTTTAAAAAAAAATAAAAACTAGACAAGGTGTGGATTGAGGTAGGCCAGCTATTTTTATTTGACGAAAAAACTTAGTCTGACGGAAAATAAACTGCCGGTTTAACAAATTGCTGGTTTTTCAAAGCTTCAAACGGATTCAGTGTTTTCTTAATTTGTGAATTATTTAAGTTAAAAAAATATATTTAGTGTAGGCCTATTTTATGTTTTTCTCTGTTGTCACTGTCAGAAATGCTGCAGGTGAGTGAAAATGTGATGTGAATCCAGGTTCTTTTGTTCTCTATGCTGCTGTTTGCACATTAATATAAACCTGTGAATTTTTTTTGGGTATTTTTAACGGGTCACAGACATGCCAATTCAATATTATAATCTTATCAGTTAACGGTTAATACTCGGATAATGAGCGGCGGTTGTCGGTCGGGAAAATTAACCGTAATGAGCATCCCTAATCCCTAGGTATAAGACTAATGTGTTTTCAGCAATTAATAGGAGTGTAGTACTCATAGCTCCTTAAACTCAGATTTCCACCCAAAATTAGTGTAAAACATGCAAAAGTAGCTCAGATTTTGAGGGCCTTTGACTAAACTTTATTATGAGGAACATGATCACTTTACCTCTCTGCACAAAAATCATCCAGGTCGCCGGACAGCCATGATCACTGCACCAGATCTCTCCCAGAGAATTTTCGCTTTTAACGTCCTCTCATCTGAACGGATACAGATGGAAAAACATCACAATAAATATAGTGACTGCTTTTGTTATTTATGACAACAATTGGCCAAAATGTAATTTTACTTCCACTGGATTTCAGTTCATTTCTTACCACTGTCAATGGTTTTGAGGTCAGCATTCCCAAGATACTCTACAGTAGCAGGTGCCGGTTTAGTCAGCAGGAAGTCGGTGTTTGCAAGTATTAAGCCGGCAATGGCGGCCCCCACAGCTCCAAGACCTAGTGACCACATGCCCATGGCAAGAGTCTCCCCCTCCAGGATGGATGATGACACTGTAGGGAAAATATATACAGTATGGTAGGTTACAAAAATTAGCTGAATCCCAATTCAGAGGCTGCATCTTTCGAAGGATGCGCACTTCAAAGGCCACGTCGGACAGAGCGTTGTTAAATGGGACAGTCTAGCCTACAGAGGATTGTTCTTGTCACCTAGCAACTGGGACAGCTGCCGTTATTGAGTGGCATTAACGTTTGTACCGGGCATCACAAACTGTCTAAATATGTTCACCATGGTCCATTCCTGTATATAATAAAGAGTATAAACTATATATGATCGCATCTTAGTAAGATGTCAACATTTGAACCGATTTAAAGGTTTTGGGTTTTTTTTACTTTTACATTTGTATTATTAGAGTAAGCTGAAACCCAACAGTTACATTTAAAAGTGTAATTCGGCAATATCTCTCAAATATCTCTCCTGTTGTCATTGGCACACAATGAATTCTGGGGTAGGCAAGGCCGTGAAGGATCCATCTTTTGTATCCTTCATTGCATGGGAAATGAAGGATGCATTTGGAGGACACATTTGAAGGAGTCTTCAAATCAGGACAGCCTTCGTCGCGCCTCTGTGACACAATCAGCCTTTGAATGCGGCCTTCGAAGGACGCAGCCTCTGAATTGGGACGCAGCTACTGTTTCAATAACAAAAAGTAATTTGTTGAAGCTATATTATTATATATGAGCATGAGCACCCCAATTGAAAAGCTTTCATTGCACACATTGAGTTCTCACATTTTTGTATTAAAGGCAAGCATGTAATTGCTATAATACACCAATATACAAAGACATGCGGGGGCAGGAGCAGTACCTTTTGTCTTACTAAAGGAAGACTGGCTGTTCTGGCTTTCCCTTGAGAAGTGCCGGTTTGTCGAAATAGCACGAATGCATATAGTGTTGACAGAAGTGGGAAACACTAATGTCTTGAATGGTGGTAGGCATGTAGAGATGGTCAGTGGGAGATACTTTGGAGGGAGGTTATGCGTTACAACTATCTTATTGATGGCTAGATGCCGGGGAGATTGGGACACAGAAACTCTGTACTTGACATTGCAATTTACACTAAGAGAAATTCTTCCTCTCGGCGACAAATAGGTCAAACACATGGGCCGTAGTCGCATGAGGGCCATTGCAACATCCAGGGTGAGTTTAGTCAATTGGGTAAAAGTGAAGTTCAGTGGAAAGTTCTGGAGAGGAAAGGAAAACAATGCTTTACCTCTCAGTGTAGTTTAAAAAAATATATATATTTAAAATAAGCCTCAAAACAAAAATGAGGGACTCTATGGGTGTGCACACATGTGAAATGGAAGTACACTTCGTTATACTTTTCAATTGAGTTCATAATACAGAAGAAAAGAATATAGGCTACTTTAAAACAATATACTTCAAGTGTAAACTGAATGTAATGTTTTTTTGACACTCAACTGCATGTTAATTGCAATTAAATGAAAATGTATTATAGGCTATTAAATGCACTTAGTCAACAACACATTAAAATAAGTGTAGGCCTACTTTGAAACACAATAAAAGATTATTAAAACAATTATTTAAAATGTACTTTAAATTTAAAAGTTTAATTTGACATTATTACAAAGCACAAGTATTTAGTGTGTTAAGAAACAGAAACATTAAATTGTACTCCAAGTACACCTACAGTTTACTTTTTATTTTATTAAAATATTATCTGCAAGTAGGCCTACAGATTTTTTTTTTTTTTTCTTCTGCTGAACACAAAAGAAGATTTTGAAGAATAATGGGTAACTAAACAGTTGATGGGCCCCGTTGACTTCCATAATTTGAAGGGGGGGGGGAATCATACTATGGGCCCATCAACTGTTTGGTTACCTATATTCTTTACAATATCTTCTTTTGTGTTGAGCAGAAGAAATAAATTCATACAGGTTTGGAACAACTTGAGGGTGAGTAGGTGATGACGTGATGATTGTTTTATTATTGGGTGAACTTTCCCTTTAAGGATTTTAGGTAACGTTAGTTACGTTATACATTTTGCGCTGATTTCTGTCATGTACAGAACAGGTAACTTACACACACAAAAAGCGAACAAATCAGCGCTACCGAGTTATAAAAACATATATCCTGTCTACATTTGGCGTGGACGTGTAGAGGATTAGAAATAACTGCTATTTAATGTAATACGTTATAACTTATTCATTGTTAGCTATTAACTATTAGCTATTAGCTTAGTATTACCTAACGTTACTCGGTTTAAAAATCGAATAAGATGTGTAACTTAACTGTTACAAATGCTTAAGGATATTAACGTATGGATAACTATTAAAGAAATGCTGTAACCTAAGCAATGCCGAGCCCGCATAGAGATTATTTTATATTTTGCACTGCTTGCACAGGAGGTTAAAGTCCATCAAGCTAACACTTGCTGGTTAGCATGTTTGCCTAGACAGGGAGTTGTTAGAATGCATACAAGCACTTACCATTTAAGAATATTAACTATCATTAATATCTCCATTAAAGCTCTGCTTTCAAGGGTTGATAAAACAACAAAAAATATTAATACTTACAGTTTGCAGTTCTTTTCTGTCAGTTGGCTGTCAAACTACGCGGCCGTTCTGTTGGAGGACTAGCCGAACCTAATCTCTTAAAGAGACAGGCAGCAATACATCTGTACTGCGTCTGCGCAGAAGTTGTACCCATCTTTTGTAAAAAGGCACAAGCTATAAAAAGGAATAAATATAGTTTTTATTTGGAGTGATTTTCACATACCTCATTGTCATCATATGACACAGATTGACACAGTGCCTTGTTAGCATCAAGCCTGGTTTTCTCAAAAAGTTTAATCACAAGCACTCAAACACAAATTCAGCCACAGAGACATAGAATGACTGCAGAGAGGCTTTATACGTAAAGTATTCTAAAATGGACAACAAAATGTATAGTTTCTATTAAAAGGCTTATTAGCACTGGGTAAATATACGTCCTGGTTATGAATTTGCAGGGCAATACAAAGAATGTGTTGTATTTCCTAAAACGTCTGTATTTGTGTTTTTATAGCAAAAATACCTATTTATAGCTATTATTTTATTATAATTACATTACATTTTTATTCAGAATTGTCTGCAAAATAATATTTTCACCTGTTCTGAATATCAGTTTTAATAAAAACTTATGGCTGAAACCCAAAAGTTTTCAAACAAATCAAATTATTAGCATAGTCTGATATTAATATATATTTTTACTTCTTCAAACCATATTCTTTGAAATAAAATGCAATAAATGTTATTTCTAGTTTCTATGTATAATACCTGAGACACATCTGACTGTCTGCAGGTAGGACAAACATGTCCATCAGACTCCAGCAAACACATTCTGATACCTGAGACCAAAAGATTGTGTTAGCTTTTGTTCCTGCTTGCAGGAAGATGGCCCTGAACGTGGTTTTCATCATCCCAAAAGCACCACAATAACAAGTGTTCTGATGTAAGCTCAACGGCTAGAGAATACCCACAATGCACTGTGAGGGTCATGCCTGCAGCTGAATCATCCATCCATCTATTAAATATAATCTATCTGATTATTAAATTGTTTAATTAAAGTTTATACATGTTAGTTTCCATGACAGAGTTCAGGATAAATCTTTTCATTACTACTAGAGCTGCAAGTTTGCTAAGTTTCAAATGATTATTAAACAGCAAGTACAAACTCAGTGTACGAATTCACTGACTCGTTTTCATTCTCTCCTTCAAGTGGACTATATTAGTGGAGTATATGGGAATAGTGAATGAGTGTATAGGGGACGATTTTGAACACAGCCTTTGTTTGGTCTGAGTGTTTTGAGTTTTGGCAATGAATACAATACTGTTGCGAATAGATCATTTTCTCACCTTTATTGTAACCGATTGTGACAGTAAGGTTATCCTTTTGACAAATAAAGCGAATGTCACACGGACACAGACCTTTGGGGAATTTTTTTTTTTTTTTTTTTTTTTTGCCCTTCGTGAGTTCCTGAGCTCTTTTCCATAACAGTATAGTCAGTCCTGAGTGTGTTTGCTTACAAGTTAACTTGATTATGTAAGACGATACAGTTAGGTTAACGGATCTGGGCCAGCTCTGTTTTGGTGGTAATGGTTATTTTTAGGGGAGAGGGGCAGAGGCCAGTTGCTTCTGGCTGCTGTAGGCTGGAATGTGCTGAGATGAAAGTTGTCCCAACATCCCACCCTCTCCTGCAGCTGCTGCATTCCAGCCGACTACCCAGGCAATGTGGGAAACCTCCTTCGTTTGATAGTGGCAACCGTAGCTGCAGTAAGTCTAGTTGATTATTGCAGTAATGATGATGAAAAATATGACAATTAAGTAGTTACACAGTCTCTGTGGTTTATTGTATCTTTAAATAAAATAACTGGTGTACTTCAGATTTAGTTTGAAGGTTCTAAACTGGCAATGAAATCACAGTGAGTGTCAGGGTGGAGACTGCATGAGTTTATTAATCTATTGTGCTCATAATGAAAGGTCATAATTAGAAGGTACAGGCTCATATCCATCTGGAGCTAAGGTTTCATACCCAGCAGCACCAGCTGTAAAGTTCACCTAGGTCCACCTCACTGGAGCACTCTCAAGATTGTCTGTCTTACCCATTAGTGTGAGCGTGTCTGTTACGGCCCAATCAGAAGTAAGCATCCGTACCCCACCTACAAAACGTTTTAGTCTTAATAAGCCATTGGCTGATGCACTTCACTCCTCCATGCTTATCAAAAGAGTTTACCTTAAAAAAGGGGGGGGGGGGGGGCAGGGCAGGTAACTAGTTGTGTTTATCACTGGACACCAACCAGCAGCAGCCACGTACATTTATACAGAGAGAACTGCTACAAAATATAAACAGATGCTTGTCACCTTGACTAACATCAACCTTTCAACCTTTGTATTTCTGCCACAATTACATCACAATCTTGATACAAAAACTGACCTGCCTTACGTAAAGAAGTAAAACAAATCAACATACCATATTAAAAGTGTTTTATATATTTTATTTCTAAGCACTTAAGATTAACATAATTTGGTCACACTTTATACTAGGTGTCTTTAACTACAATGTACTTACATGAGGTTTAAGCAACAATAAACACCTTCACTTGGAGGAAATGAAAAAGATGCACTTCACCCACACCAACTGGAAACATATTCTAGATAAAGGGATAAAACTAAATTCACCGCAAAAGGTTTCTCCTCCAAACTCTTCCTAGAATCAGAAAAACATTTGTAAGCAAAGACACAGAGAATTCACTTTGAACAAGCCAGAAACCGACTAGCCTGTAAAGGTGCAGCAGTCAACAAAGCTTTGCATAACAGAGGCCTGTATGAGTGAGTGATACAAAAGAAGCCAAATCTGAAGTTTGCCAAAAAGCCCATTAGCATTGCTGGTCAGATAACCACAAAATAGAGCTTTAAAGTAAAAAATCTTCTAAGTCAAAATCCAACAATGCCCAAATGTCTTAATTACAATATGGCTTTACATGTAGAAGGACTATGTGTCTTGTTGAATGGATGGAAATACCAGAATTAAACCAGGTTCATTAAAATATGAAAAATGTAAACCTTTCATTTCAGAATTACCTGAATTCATTTATATTAAACATTCTTTAAAAAAAGGTTCTGTATTGGCATCTAGTTCCATGAAGAACCTTTAACATCCATAGAAACTTTACATTCCACAAAAGGTTCTTTAGATTTTTAAATAGTTATTCACGTTAATAAAAATAGTTATTTTAAGAACTGTTCACTGAAAGGTTATTTGGGGTACCAAAAATGGTTCTTCTATGGCATCGCTGTGAAAAATCCCTTCTGAAACCTTTTTTTTTAAGATGACAACAGGAACAGATCTTTAAATCAGCAGAACGGTGAGGTCTATATTTTTCTCCATGTGATTTAAAAAAACAGCTAGCTGTGGATTTTTGGACATGAAATAATATGTCATAGGTGTATTTAGCAGTGGAACATACATACTATGCATGATCGGGCTGGTTACTATCAGCCATGAACTTTTAAAATAGCTCATTGCCCCGCTTGCATCCGTTCAATTTCTGTATCTGATCCTGTTTGGTCAAGTTTGTTTTCAGACACGATCGGGCTAATGCTGAACCGCTACCACTCATCTACTCGCAGCTGAAGGATCATAGTCCAAAAAGTGTGGTCTCACGTGCTCACCTGTTTGTCCATGTGTATTTTACATGACACGAGGAATCAATGCTACTGTTCAGAAAAGGTTTAAGTAAAAATAAGGTTGTTTTTTTGCAATTAATAATTTTGTAATAAAGATTCAAAATAATTTTCTTTAATTGTTCAATTTCATTAGTAAAAAAAATTGTCAATGGATGTAATGATCTGATTTTTATCTCTATGCCACGTCACAGGTTGAGAGCTCAACAAGGAATTGACTTTTGTCTCACCATCTCACTTCATTGACTTATTTGTTCACTCGAAAATTCTCCCCTAAAAATTCATCCGCCATGTGAAACACCAAATTTCTCCACTTTTATATTATGTTTATGTTAAACAAATCTATTCAAAGATATTCAGCATCTACGCAATCCACTATCATATTTTAGCCAGTTCAGTAAAGTTATATAGGTCATTCCTGTAGGTTCCTATAGATTGTGTTTGTCTTTTCTGCTCAAACACAAATGTTGTAGGTTTAACCCCAGGTGGGGGTCCCTAAAGAACTGAAAAGTAACTAAGATCACAATCCTGCTCTGTCACTAGTGTCTTTGACAGAAAGGCAAACGATTATTACTTTAGGGGAGGGCCCTGCAATTACTGTACTAAAAGTTTTGTAAGCATAAATGACAATAAACTATTAACTAGTAAACTTGCCTTTATCACCCCTTGTGTATTAGAGCTCCTCAAGTATTTTGAGAGTGAAACATTAATCACAACCCAGATCAAAGAACGAAACAGCTAAACAAAATATAGAGAAATAATATTCACATTTATTTTGCAATGTTTTGATCCAGTGGATCTGCCTAATTTGATATTTTGACCCTTGATTACATCCTTGACCCATATTACTGCAGCATGAGGTACCTTGAAGGAGGTCTTTTTATTTGAGAATGTCGAAACTGACAGAAGAAAAATAATTATAAAAAGGGGGCATATCATGATACATATTAATCCAAACCTAGAAGATAACAAAGACGTTACACATTATAAGCTGTCTGAGCAGACAGTTCAAAATTTAACAAAAATCGCCACAACATGTCTTGGAATTGTTATATGTTAAACTACAATATTTTTAAAAGAGTTTTGCAATGCATTTATTACATAACAACAACAAAAAACACCCTTTATGAGAAGAGTGCTGTATCATCCAATCACATCTGCAGTAGACTTCACACCTCTTCAGATCTGATATCTGTAAGCACTCTAGCCCTGATTCGGATTAGAAGAAATATATGACCAGGGTTTCTAACACAAAGGTGTCTACTGTGTCAATTGACACCAGCAGTCGAGTCCTCCCACCCCACAAAAAAACCTTCCTATGACAGAGCTGAGAACACAAGGGGTTAACGGAGAGTTTCTGAAAGTTTGAATCTCCTCCCCCCAAATAACACCCCATGGAATGGTCTGCCCCACTCGTTCACATGACACGTGTGTGTATGTTTGTAAGTGAGTGAGTGAGTAAAGCTTGGTGTGTGTGTTTTCTTTCTGCCATATATAGGGGCAAACTTGCTTCGAGGCGAGGTTGTGTGTTATATAGTCTGTGATCTATCAGCAAACTTCTCTTTCTTTCTATCTTTTATACCCTCGGGACTATAAGGAGCTCTGCATACTTGGCCTGCTTCTGCCACAATTGGAGGAAAATTATTGAGCCTTTGATAGATTATTTTGTCCTGTTGATTTTGAAGATCTGTTCAGTTGCTGGCAAACATGGAAAACCTGAATGACGTTTATGATGACGGATCCTTCATGTTCACCTCAGAGTCTGTGGGAGAAGGGCATCCAGGTGATTTTTTTAAATCTTTCCCTGAACTTTTAAATGAAACTCTCAGAAATGTGCTTTTAAACTTATTATATAGTAAAACTATTTTTTTTTTACTATATAACTGTTGCACTGCACTGTTTATTTATTCGGTACCTGTGTACTTGCATGAAGAAAAAAAAAGACATGCACCTATAGACTAATTCACCTGGCTCGACAAGTCATTGGAGCATAATAGAAGTGGTAAGCTGGTTAATCAACAGTTCAGTAGGGTTCATTTACACTTTTAGTAACAATACTTGCACAGTACCATGTGCTCAGCAGGTATTTCATTGAGTAAAAGTGTAGTAGACAAAAATAGTCAATTAGGGGTCATGACTTTTACAGGGGGTGTTAAATTGCAGCATATCACTAGGAGGCGTTTCTCAGTTACATATTTACTGTGCAATTTATTTATTAATGAACTTGATGCAATGAATGATTTGATTTTGACATGGCTGTCTAGTGAGCGCACCTGTATACCAACAGATTTTGCTGTAATTTTTTTCTCATGTGGGAACTTGCCAGACCTTACATTTCTTATCAACCATATTGAGGTTCTCTCACGTCATGATACAAGGCCAAAGTGACCGTGCTATAGACCGTTTCAAGAGTGAAACTTTAAGTCATGTCAGATGTCAAGTGTGCTTTCCCAATATTACAAAGCCGCTTTACAGAAAACTCTTAATGACTTTTAATGACTCTAAATACATAATCTCATCTAGTCTGGTTCCTCCTAGACAGATTTTGCAACACTGCAAACTAACCTGTCTGGTTCACTTAAGTTTTGAGTCTTGCTAAACATCTCCCATCAGCACATATTTCAACAGATCGATCAATAGCGCGCATGTGCAAGACAGAAAATTGATTCCATAATGTTCCAGACCTCATAGATTTGACTTGTTTGTCTCGTATTATCACTTGAGATGTTGTTTTTGACAGCGTAGTTTCTGATGTAACTCACCTCAGCGGTTGCCTCAGCTAGCAGCACAAATATAGACTGAGTGAATGATTCTGAAAGGAGAGGACCACTGGTATTGTCCTCCAGCTGCTCAGCTGTGGTTTTACTTTGCTGGGATTCCTGTGTCCTATAAAGAGTCTTGCTATAGGAAAGACATCAAAACTCTTAACCTGACATTTTCTGGTGTTATAACACTAAACACACACTTGAACCATTATATAACTTTTTGTAATAGTGTGATTTTTTTTTTTTTTTAATAGATAAAATCTGTGACCAAATCAGTGACGCAGTTCTTGACGCACACTTGAAGCAGGACCCGGATGCTAAAGTGGCCTGTGGTGAGTGAACTTTTGTAATCCCAAACAAAATAAACATGTAAAGACTTTCTGTATAAACACGACTGTCAAAATATTATTTGAAAGTTCATAGTCCAACAGTTGGTCACTTATCTCGACTCTTGTTCGGTTATAGAGTGACCATTTCTTACACTTTCTATTCCTAAAGTTTAACGGCATTTAAATGGATAACATCCCCATGTCCAAATTCAAGCTAGCAATAAATTATACAGTGGTGATTTCCCTTTGTCATGGGTTGTTTGACTAATTAAGATTGTTTTAATCATCAGAGACCGTTTGTAAGACTGGTATGGTACTTCTCTGTGGGGAAATCACATCTCGTGCCAACGTGGACTACCAGAAAATTGTGCGTGACACCATTAAACACATTGGTTACGACAACTCCGAAAAAGGTCAGGATCAATATTTTGATAATTATTGGTACCTTAGATCTTTACTAACTCATCCACCAAATATTATTTTCCCACGCTTTGCTCTTCCCTCGTTTCAGGTTTTGACTATAAAACCTGCAATGTTCTGGTGGCTCTCGAGCAGCAATCTCCAGACATAGCGCAAGGCGTCCATGTTGACAGACATGAGGAAGATATTGGGGCTGGAGACCAGGTCCGAACACAACGGAAGTGTAAAAATCTGTTTGAGCACATCATTTGTGATAAACATCTTCATGTTGCATTTCCGTTGTGTTTTAGGGGCTCATGTTTGGCTATGCCACTGATGAGACGGAGGAGTGCATGCCGCTTACCATTGTCCTCGCTCACAAACTCAACTCCAAAATGGCCGAGCTGCGGCGGGACGGGACCATCCCATGGCTCCGCCCAGACTCAAAAACTCAGGTCAGCAATACAAGAGTGAAATGTTTTAAAGGAAAACCATTTATTTTTTGCACACTTACAACTGCAAGTTGATGTAATTATGAGTGTTCATAGCTACATTGTGCAGGTTCAGACTTCAGAGCCCCTGACTGACATTGACCATGCTATCTTATCAGGCGAGTTATCATTGAACCAGTACATTGGCCAATAGGTGTGACGACTGTTGAGCAAGATAGTGACCATGAGGCGGCCTCTTTTAACGCTTATAAGAAAATGACCCCCTGCATGACATCAGGGCCCCCGATCCTTACTTTTCCCAGTGGGGTAGAGGACACGGCTGTGCACCCGTCAATCTCAGGAGCATGCCAGCAACTGGAAGCTGAAACCTCTGGTCTATTTTAGAGTTCTGGCATTTTCAGACCATACAGCAGGAAATGACCAAAGTTTGTCACATTCCCTATGTTGTACATGTCAATTGAAACTATAACTTCAGATGACTTTGTCTATATGTTTTCCACAACTCCAGGTCACAGTGCATTACAAGCAGGAGAATGGCGCAGTGATTCCTTTGCGTGTCCACACAGTGGTCATCTCCGTCCAACATGACGACTACATTTCACTGGAGGAGCAGAAGCGTATTCTGAAGGAGAAGGTCATCAAAGCTGTGGTGCCAGCAAAATATCTCGACGACCAGACCGTCTACCATCTGCAGCCGAGTGGGCGCTTTGTCATCGGAGGGCCTCAGGTGACTATGGTTTAATATGTTGTTTGTATAATGCACATTAACTCTTTCCAAGCCATTGACGGAATTTTCCGGCTTTCCGTGTTTTCACTGTTATACGTTAGAGGGCGCTATTAGGCATCTTCTGTAAGAGTACAGAATCTCCACATCAAAGACATGTGAAGAAGAAGCAGAAACAAGCAATAGCATATGTGAGCGGATGCATATGTAAAATAATGCAATCATTTAACATTAAACAGCATATGGATCAAAGCTACCTAATGTTACTGAATTAAATGTCAGCCCAGAACAAGGTATAGGACTGAGCAATCTTTGGGGGTGTTGATGGACTCGATTGATCTACTCCATCTGTTTTGATCATTGTTCTAAATCTGACCGAGACAATGACATGAGGATCAGATATTAATTGGCAGAGTTTTCATTTTTGGTGAACTATTGTTTAAACCAAATCATAATCTTTGCTTTTCAGGGAGATGCTGGTGTTACTGGTAGGAAGATTATTGTGGACACATATGGTGGATGGGGGGCTCATGGTGGTGGGGCCTTCTCTGGAAAGGACTACACCAAGGTGGACCGCTCTGCTGCCTATGCCGCACGCTGGGTGGCTAAGTCTCTGGTGAAGGCCAAACTGTGCAGAAGAGTGTTGGTTCAGGTGAGATGAAAGTGTAGACATCTTCCATAACATCTCACAAGTAAAAAAAAAAAAACCTGAAAAACGCATGAGGTTGTGCCTAGACAAAAAAGTTGAACTCACCACAATATTGACCAATTTGATCTGATCTGGATTAAAACTGGAATGGATAAGCTGGTGTCTGGAGCAGGGTGATGAATAATTAATTTGTTAATCTGTAGGTGTCTTATGCCATTGGAGTCGCCCACCCTCTTTCAATCTCCCTCTTCACCTACGGCTCATCGGAAAAACCAGAGAAGGAGTTGCTACACATTGTCAACAAGAACTTTGACCTCCGACCAGGTGTCATTGTTAGGTAAACAATTAATAAGATAATATGTTCTTATTATTATTCCACTTCAGGCAAAGAAACCAACATTCAGTTTAAAAAAAACAAATGGTTAAGTTCAGTACTTTGTATGCGTGGGTTAAAATTGAGGCAAATGATTAACATTATTTAGTTTAGGATTTACTAAAATAAGAGGGAATAAAGGGTTATTCTCAGATATTATATTTGTCCATGAGCAATAAATGCCATGTAATATTAAATCTATTAAATATCTAAAACATCATCTACTTTTAGTAGATGAGAAAGTGCAAAACAAAACCAAATTTTAAAAATGTATAATAATTTAAACATATCAACATTTAACAAAAACAACATGTGGAAACTGTTCTTGTGAAACCTTAAGCTCTTACAATAACACTATAATTGATATACTGTTGAAATACAATATTGTGAATTATTTACACTTTAGTCATTTATTGTGTTTTAATGTGTTGTTATGGAAAGAGCGTTAAAAAAACGTAATTACTTAATTACAATACTGTTCTATCTTCTTAGTGATATATAAAATATAAAGCCGCTTTATATATTATATATCAGAGTACCGCTACCATCAATGTAGCCAGGTACTACTTTATATTAAGTTTCTCTTGAAGGGATAGTTCACACAAAAATGTAAATTGTCATTTACTCACCCTCCTCTTGTTGTAAATCTGTAAGAATTTCTCTCTTCTGCCGAACACAAAAGAAGATATTTTGAAGAATGTCGTTAACCAAACAGGTGATGGGCCCCTCCATACTATGGAAGTCAATGGGGCCAGTTTGGTTACCCATATACTTCAAAATATCTTCTTTGTGCTCAGCAGAAGAAAGAAATTCATACAGGTTTGGAACAACTTTAGGGTGAGTAAATGACAGAATTTTCATTTTTGGGTGAACTATCCCTTTAACTCAAATTATTCAATTGTGCAGTTGTAGTATAATATTTAATAAGTACTGTTGCACCAAAATTAGGGACAGTTTTGGTTCAAGTAGGATTGAGGTGTTGGCTGTTTGGTGAAAAGCTAAATAACTTAATTTCCACTAACAGGGACCTGAACCTGAAGAGGCCGATCTACCAGAGCACAGCCTGCTATGGTCACTTTGGCCGATCGGAGTTCCCCTGGGAGATGGCCAAGAATCTCAAGGTTTAAAGAGAGAGGCGTTGAAGCCCTACCTTCAGTCATTCAGTCGCTTTTTCCTTCTGTGCTCCTCTCCCTTCTGATTTTGGTTCTCCTCTGGCATACGCTATATTTCAGATTAGAAAAATATACTGTAAATGTTGTGAAAATCCAGTCTTTTATTTAGAAGTCTGTCGAGAAAAGATCCCTCACAACATCAACACTCATGACAATCAATCATTCCTTAAAGCTGAATTGTGTCATTTTTTTTGTTTGTGTTAAAAGTCTATTTCCTATCCGAGGTTGGCATATAGAGACTTTAAGTGATCAGTAAACCTGAAAAATGTAAATACAGTGACTCATCTGTAGTGCTACCAAAACACATTACTCTTTCAGCAACACTCTCAGAAAAAAATTGTGAAAAACAGCTTTTCACAGGGGCAGTCCCCTTAAAAGGACGTCTTTGTACCTTTTTTTTACCCCTAAAGGGTGCATACTAGCACCTTAAAGTAGCAATATGTATCTTAAGGTACTACTGTGAACTTTTTAGGGGTTGATGAGGTACCCAAGTTGTGAAATTAAAGGTGCTGCATGTAATTTTTTGGACTGCACTAAAGCAAAAAATTACAATAATATGTTTGCAGATATTTAGGAAACATGCTAAGTTTAAATGCTTAAAAACAGTGCTATGTTATTCTACTTTGAAATTGCGTTCCATTTTGGAATGCCTGTTTTTGTTTTGGTCTGTGTGATCCCACCCACTGCCAGTTTACCCAATAGTATTTCTACACACCGCCTACGTCGTAGCTACACCGTGAGTTTGACGCAGAAGTATAAATTGGGGTTAAGGCTCAAAGCTTTCCATTGTCAATTACGCTGTTGCGTGTCCTCAATCTGGCAACCTGCATGAGTGTGAAGTCTGAGAAGGAAGGGGCAGGGAAACAACTCTCCAATATTTTGAATTTGAATTTTGGACTACAGTACCCATTTCAACCACTAGTTGTCAATATTACATACTGCACTTTTAACTTAAAAATAAAACATCTGCGAATGAAGCACCGTTTCCATCCCACGTGTTCGCGAGAACAAAATAATCACTTCCTGGGAAAAATGGAAGTTGCTGCAATCGGGGGGGAAACCACTGTGGCTCTTTTTTGTACATCATAAATTAGAGGTCGTTTAGATAACACTGTTTTCAGCTAAAAATGGAAAACTTTTTGTGCTTTGGCCATTCATTTACATGACTACAGCGTTTCGGGGCTTGTGTGGTGCAAAACTTTTGAAAACGGGATTCAAAGTGCAAGTTTTTGTTATCGTCTCTGTGTAATCTACAAAAACGCAAATTTGTGAAAACGGTGATGTCATGCGCATTGTGTTTAGGCTATATTTTTCATACACATTTCAGCTTTCATAATTTTTCAGTTTTTACTTCATTGTTATTTCCTTTTCTCTGTCTTGAGCCAAATTAACTATTTCATAGTTTTTTTTATCGTGGCTGTAACCTGCTAGAGTTTCAGTAGCATGTTGTGAGGAGACATGAAACTGTGGACCATTACAAGCTTTAGACTTTTTATATGTTCTACGATCCGAGAATCATATTCCTCTCATCATATACTTGGTCTTAAAAGGGTCTAATTTGTGTGCCTTTTTCTTGCATCATAAGATCATTTGCTTTTTATGCTTCATTTTTGACTGCATCATCTCATTATTGTCGGATAATGGCAGGGGTATATTAATATGGTCTTACATTGATTGTCACCACTGGAGAGCGTGTGTATGTACTTCTGTTATGAGCAAAGCCAGATTATGTTGCACACTTGAGATGTGTGTGGAAGCCACTGTGTAATCTCATTTGTTCAACAGAGGCATTAATCCTTAAAAACACTGTAAACCATCTTATTATTACAGTTTTCTTTCAGATTTTTAGCGTTTGAATTTAAGATCTGACATGTACATAATTGTGAATAATTAAAGTGTGGAAAATTCTTCATATTTGTCCAGTGTCAGTATGGATGTCTTTAAACACAATGAATGACTCATTTATTTTTGGATATGCCAACCAATATTTTCATTGTGTTGCACATTGAAGTTTCAAATGCACAAAGAATATGTTTACTAGCCTATATTCACAGTTTAGCAATAGGTCACCAAAATTTGAAGCACAACACCTGACAAGTCAAACAAGACTAACCAACATCAATGTTTGAGCAAACTCAAAGGCCACGGTGACTACTAACAGGAATTGTGTGACATTGTCTACATAACTTAAGCAAAGTTCATTGCTCATTCACAGAGAGACAAAATGAGAGTAATGTTTGATTCTGCTTTATTTCCATACATTTTATGGCAAATTTACAGCACAATCAAATGCATTCTACCAAAAAACATTTCTTCAATGAGTGAGCCAGTCCTTGGTTGAAACAAAGGCACATAAGGGTTTTCTTTTTCTTTTGCAGCATGCCACTAAATGCTGATATGTGAATGTTTGTTGAATGTCTTGTTGAATGTAGACAGCAGGTTTGCAGAATTACGCTTTGAGCAAACAGGTTAGATAACACATAGAAGAACACGAGTCTATGCAAAAGGTAACACAGAAAAGTAACACTTTGAACCTTTTTAATGGAACAGTCTAAAATGACAATTCGTTAATTTCTATTCTCCCTCATGGTGACCTCTTTTTTCCCGTGAAACATAACATGAGAATCTTTGCTTTTTTTTCTTTTTTTTTTTGCTTGTTACTTTAACTGAATTTTTGATGTCTGTTAAGGTCCAAAAAGCACAAAAATGTGTTCTGTAGTACGACTTGTGTGCCATATTCCAAGTCTTCTGAAGCCTTATGATACAAAAAGAACCAACTGAATCATTATTCACAGAAAATCTTCCCTTATTCTGCATCACGTAAATCTCATTTGATGGCACTGATGGAATGATGCATCATCATGGCATTTTGAATGCTGATGCAAATGAGATTTCAGAGCAGATTAACAGTGACATAACTTCAAATTAACCTGTTCTTTACACATAACATTTGTATGGCTTCAAAAGACTTGAAATACACCACATGAGTCTCATGAGCTACTTGGTTGTCACTACTTTGAATTGTCATGTGTGGAATAGAGCTGCATAAAGATTTTTCGAATTTATTCTTTTGACTTCCACAGGGAAAAAATAACAGCATGAACATAGTGAATTTTTATCTTAGGATGAACTATTCTTTTAAGGTACATCAGATAATGGTTTAAACAACAAATTAAACCAAATGATGGGGTTAACCAAGTCCCCGTTTCAAGATAATGGAATGGCTACAGGAAGGGAATGATCTAAACAAGTAACTGAAACGGTAAAACTTTTTCTCATATCTGGTTGATCAATGCAGTCTTGAAAACAGAAGGAAAATATGTGACGAGACAGATCTGAGCGTATTGACAAATCTGACAAATTCCTGAGCGTAAAGAAATAGTAAACTGAAATGACATGAAAGTTTTCTGGACGGCACTAGTAACATCAGATATTTGATAAGCATAAACATGGCCCTTATCCTGACAAATGAAATGACAAAACTCCCTTGATAATGATTAAGGAACCATATGATTTTTTTTTCATGCTGGTAGTATGAAAACATTTGACCAATGTAAACCAAGCTTCATCTGTTTTTTTTTTTCTCTCAAAACAAACAAAAACAATTATGATCTTGCAGTCCTGCTGCATGTCATTTTGTCTGCAAACAGCTCACATGGAACTACTGTCCATCTGTGAACACATAAACTACTCATTCTTCACCTTAAAGGGCATCTGAGAAAACTCAGTCTTTCATTACTAGACGTTTCCTTGTAACAAACCTGGTCAATTCCACAGTGACAGAGAAAGGGAACCTTATGAACACACAGACCTCAAGACAAACAAGTGCTGTTCTCAATTACATTTGGTCACAATGTACAGCAATACTCTTTGCTTCTAACATGACTTCTAGAACTTAATTTGATAAGCTTATGCGCCTGTTCTGCGAGAGGTTTTTGCTGATCTCGTTCAGCTTAGCTGTTTATAGCTGTCTGCATAAACTTTAGCTGCATATGAAAAAAATACATGCCCCATATATACAAGGCAGTTTTCAGATGCTATGTTTGGCTTTTGACATACAGGTCTAATAAATATCTGTATTTGGTTTTCAGTATTAAGGCACGCTGGTAATGACAATCTCCTGAACAAGACGTTTCAGACAGCATGTGGTTATTAAGGCAAAAGATATGCAACAGCAAAGATACAGCAACAATAAAATATATGATTTAACCATCTCTGCCTTTGAAAACAACTAAAGGCACAGAAAACATCAGCATTTTTGGATTCTTTGTCTTGCAATGTCTGGAATTGGCACAATGACTTTTGTTTTGAGGCACCATGTTAAAATGCCTGCAAAAGGCTTGGGTTTAGTTTACTACAGCACTGATGTAGCGTTCCTCTGGTTTCACCAATGGATGCTGACATTTTAGCCAACTAGCAGTCTGTAGTTCCACAGATACTTAAAAATCCCAAAGAGATCTAACGGAATCTCCAACACATCCAGGCAATGAGCTTTGTTTTTCCCAGCATGGAAGCTGATGGATTCAAAAGGTCCCCAGAGAATGAAGAAGTCTCTCAAAAATGTGCAAAATTTGAGCTGGATTCTTTGGCAAAGGTAAGCCGATTGTACGAGAGCCAGGTCCAGTTTGTTTTCCTTTCCCTCTGCTGTTGTAGTGTTTTTTTATTTCTAGCATTGAGAGAGAGAGAGGGACACGGAAGCTACAGTATAGAAAGGTTCTCAGGCTGGTGCTGACTGGTTCCACCAAGAGACTCCATTTTGTGGTCTCGGCTTGCAGACTGTAGCGATTGCCCTCGGGCCAGCACCATCATCGTGTCACTAGATATCCCGGCAAATTCAAAAGCGAATGTCCCATAGAAGAGCATAATGATGACACAGAAGACCCACTCGAAAATGGCTGATGCATGTTGCAGGACAAAACTTTCCTGGACAAAAAACACCCCGCCTGAGGAAAGTTTCATCAAGGAATCATAGTGAACACTGTGAACTCATGCTCAGGCCTGTCTGCATTACAGGAAGAACATGCATGAACTCATGACTGAGAAAGAAAAGTAGAGCAAAACATAAAAGCTGAACACTATGGGATATTCAAACATTCTGGGAATATGTGAGATCTGAGAATATTGTGACAATAATCCTGACCAATGAAAAAAATAACAGATACAGATTAAAGCTGTTAAAATTAAAGCATCTCAAGTATGGGGAAATTGTTATTTCTTACTTTATTATTATTTAATTACTTTAAATTGCAGATTTGCAATATTTGCATTTTTGGTGCATTTTTACAAAGTTAAAAACGAAACTGACCGATTTTTTTTGTCCAAAACTTCTATAGATATTTCAATATTATCTTTATTATAAATTTGTGTAGTGGAAATGGTAACACTTTACAATAAGGTTTCATTAGTTAACATTAGTAAACTACATGAGTTAACATGAACTAATAATGAACAATACTTCTACAGCATTTATTAATCTTAGCTTATGTTAATCTCAAAGTAAGCTCAATTAATTAAGGTCTTTATACACCACTGAAAACATAGTTATGTATATGATATTGCATTTCTTTTAACAGATCCTCCTAAATATTACACAATGCACCTTTAATGCATTAACTAATTTTAACAAATGAGTAGTGTTACCATGAAAATCTAATATTGTGACACCCCTAATCTTAATTGATTTACAGCCCTAATACAAATATATAATATAAAAACAATATGGATGAGTGATACTGTAAAGGATACTAAGCACCAGGGCTACAAAGGCCAGCAGGGTCATAAAGAGGCGCAAATGACCCATATTATATTCTCCCTGAGTCTTTGCCAGGCGGTAGGTCAGCGCAGACTGCAGACACACAAACAGCATACTGGTGGGGAAGGCCACTCCTGCTCCAACATAGTGAAGAACCTTAGCGTTATCCACCTGTGATGAAACACAACAACAGGAAACAACAGTGAGCACTGATTCACCAATCAAAACTACAGATATCACATCCTGGAGAAGTAGTTTAGTGTGTGTGTGGGTGGGAGGGAGGAGATCCATGGTACCCATTAAGGGAAAAAAGTTCTTCATTTTTTCTTTTTTCTTTATTTGAAATGGAAAAACCACATACAAACTTTTTGGAGTGTATTTTCCAATCTAAAAATAGCCACATCTCTAGGAAATTTCTCTTCATTTTCCTTTTTCCCAGCTGTGGAAAGATCATATTTAGAGAGCCCTAACTGTTCAGTACAAATCAGTTTAGGAAGGACTAATTAAAACCACACAAAATTGCACATTGCACAACACAAACTCATTGAAAACACATGTCGACATATTTTAAAACATAACCTGTAATCAGTGTTACTCGGTTTTCACATACATAAATAAGTACATTAAACACATTTTTGTACTTGAAACAATGAAGGCTGGATTACAAATATCAAAGGAAATATTTCATAACAGTAATAAGTAAGTGGATCTGGTCAGTTACAAAATCACATTCACAAAAAGGTCATGTAACATATTTTGGGAAATTCTGTTTATGTAGTATTTCCACTTTTATAGCTGCAAGTTTGCTGTGCTCACCACATATGACTGTGTGGTGTGTTTATGGTCTGAGTGCTCAATGTCACATCACATACAACTCCTGAGCCAGATTCTCACCACCAGCAGAGGGCAGCAGTGCACCCACAACAATCAAACACATTAACTCTACTATGAATGCCACACACTCCAAGGTCTGTAATACCTGGAGAATATCAGTCCATAATATCACACTATTATAATACTACAATATTAGTTATGTATAATGTTTTTTTAAAGAAGTCTCTTATGCTCACTAAGGCTGCATTTATTTGGTCAAAAATACCATGAAAACATTAATATTGAGAAATATCATTATAATTGAAAATAGCTGTTTTAATATATTTTAAAATGTAATTTATTCCTGTGATGGCAAAACTGAATTTTCAGCATCATTACTCCAGTCTTCTATTATCAGAGCTGAAAACAGTTGTGCTGCTTAATACTTTTGTGTAAACCGTAACAGCATTTGCTTGAAATAGAAACCTTTTCATACACAAACATCAATCATAAATGTCTTTACGTCAACAATTGTCTTTACAATTTAATGCATCTTAGCTGAAACAAAACAAAACTGGACGACACACTGAATTAAACATGCAATGTGGTGAGTAGTATATTTCACAACAATGAACATATATATATATATATATATATATATATATATATATATATATATATATATATATGCATGTATGTATGCATGTATGCAGACAGATAGATAGATAGACAGAGAGAGAGAGAGAGAGAGAGAGAGAGACAACAGACAGACAGATATACAGACTGATAGACGGATAGATTCACAGACATGGATGGATAGAAAATATCACTGTCCCTAGATCTATCCCTTTCGAGAACTTCATGTTGTTTATTCTTTTATTTCTTTTTTGACTCACAAACAAAAGAAAAGTATCAAGTGTTGCAGGAGGAACTTTGGAAACCCTAAATCAACTCCAGGCTTTGTCAGTGAACTACTGATTATCTCAGCAAATGATATCCTGTATGTTTCCCTAAGGTGAAGACTTCCCCTTCACTCCTGTCCAAATACTGTTCTGCAATTCCCTGTGCTTTAGTCGCACTGTCATTAGGACAAGGTTCTCAGCTCTGTAATGTGCAAGGTTTGTTATAGGCATCTCAGTCTTCAAAAGCTTACCAGTCATGTGGGAAAAAAGCACAGTGGATGAGAGTGTGATCATGTGACCCGTCTATGGAAATACACTTGATGTATTATTCTGCACCGACAAAATTCTGGCCACTCATTTCACCTTCAAGTATACACCTGAGTTTACAAAGAAGTTAATAACTTCAATAGTCCAAATAAAAAATCCAGGCAAACACATGGGGCCTCCTTTATAAAACACATGTATGATCGGGTTTGATCTTAAATACCATGGATTTTATCCTATGTCAAAAGAGAGGAACAAATCAGGATTTACTGATTTGAAACTGACTGATGAAACTGACGTAAAAATGTTCTTATGCGTACAACAACTGAAGAGCATGCATGCAAACTTTTTGGTGCTCATATACCAGTAATTCAATTAATTCAACATTGTTTATGAAAATGTATACATACATACAATACATATATTTTTAATAGTTAGTCATTTATATTAATAATTTCCAAAAAAAAATAAAAAAATGTCAGTGGTTACTTGCACTAAGTGCAAATAGCGATAGATACTACTTACACTAAGTGCAAATAGCAATAGTACAAATAGCCACAAAAAAAAAAAAAAATCAAATATGTGATTAATCGCATACATATCATGGAATTCAGCATACATCAATTATCTTGTTTAACACTTTTTTTGTTAAAAAGTTATTATCTATTGACAACCCAAAAATAGATACTGAATAATAAAAGTATATGCCTACACAAACACATTGAAACCGGCCATGCCTACCACACATACATTTTCAGAGAGCACGTTTGGATTTACTTGCCCATTGATGCTGAGTTCCATACATCTGAACCATAACGAGATACACTCACCTAAAGGATTATTAGGAACACCTGTTCAATTGCTCATTAATGCAATTATCTAATCAATCAATCACATGGCAGTTGCTTCAATGCATTTAGGGGTGTGGTCCTGGTCAAGACAATCTCCTGAACTCCAAACTGAATGTCAGAATGGGAAAGAAAGGTGATTTAAGCTATTTTGAGCGTGGCATGGTTGTTGGTGCCAGACGGGCCGGTCTGAGTATTTCACAATCTGCTCAGTTACTGGGATTTTCACGCACAACCATTTCTAGGGTTTACAAAGAATGGTGTGAAAAGGGAAAAACATCCAGTATGCGGCAGTCCTGTGGGCGAAAATGCCTTGTTGATGCTAGAGGTCAGAGGAGAATGGGCCGACTGATTCAAGCTGATAGAAGAGCAACTTTGACTGAAATAACCACTCGTTACAACCGAGGTATGCAGCAAAGCATTTGTGAAGCCACAACACGCACAACCTTGAGGCGGATGGGCTACAACAGCAGAAGACCCCACCGGGTACCACTCATCTCCACTACAAAAAGGAAAAAGAGGCTACAATTTGCAAGAGCTCACCAAAATTGGACAGTTGAAGACTGGAAAAATGTTGCCTGGTCTGATAAGTCTCGATTTCTGTTGAGACATTCAGATGGTAGAGTCAGAATTTGGCGTAAACAGAATGAGAACATGGATCCATCATGCCTTGTTACCACTGTGCAGGCTGGTGGTTGTGGTGTAATGGTGTGGGAGATGTTTTCTTGGCACACTTTAGGCCCCTTAGTGCCAATTGGGCATCGTTTAAATGCCACGGCCTACCTCAGCATTGTTTCTGACCATGTCCATCCCTTTATGGCCACCATGTACCCATCCTCTGATGGCTACTTCCAGCTGGATAATGCACCATGTCACAAAGCTCGAATCATTTCAAATTGGTTTCTTGAGCATGACAATGAGTTCACTGTACTAAAATGGCCCCCACAGTCACCAGATCTCAACCCAATAGAGCATCTTTGGGATGTGGTGGAACGGGAGCTTCGTGCCCTGGATGTGCATCCCACAAATCTCCATCAACTGCAAGATGCTATCCTATCAATATGGGCCAACATTTCTAAAGAATGCTTTCAGCACCTTGTTGAATCAATGCCACGTAGAATTAAGGCAGTTCTGAAGACGAAAGGGGGTCAAACACAGTATTAGTATGGTGTTCCTAATAATCCTTTAGGTGAGTGTATTTGTGGGTGTTCTGTGGGTTGGATGTAATGCACTTGTACACATTGTACTTGGATTTAAGGTGAACTGCGATTTATAAAGAGAGAGTCATTTTATAATTCGTTCAACATAGGAATTTATTCTGAAATTGAGGTACGTTCACATTTAGGATCATTATACACATGTCTCTCAACTAACCACAGTAGCTAAATTATAAGAGCTGGTTGTTTTCTAAACTAAAGCCTTGGGCTATCAAATTAGCAAGAGAGAGGAGCTTCTCTCACATTTACTTGCTTTAACATGTGGTTGAATGCCTGCCATACAGAAAAGATCTGTTTCTCTGTCTCTCCATTTATGCAGACGGTGCTTAAAGAACAATAAAAACCTGTTTAAGAGTTTGATAGCATATAATAAACAGTGCTGTCAAAAGTAAATCTTAATCGAATTACACAATATCCGACTAATTAATCATATTCAAGTCAGGTCTTGCTGTTTTTCAGCATCTCAAAGTACGGTTGTCATGTTTTTATAGAAGGTATAATACAATACAACTGTTTACAAAGATTACATTTTTTGGGATTTACTAGAATAGGTCTTAACGCTTGAAGGTTAAAAAAAACATTACTTTTCACATATTTTATTTTGTTGCAGCACCTCTCTTCCCAGTCTGTCAGTAATGCTCGGTTTATTTTCTGTCTCAATGAAGCCCCTCCTTCCGAAAAGCGCAATGTGCTCTGATTGGTCAGCTGGACTGTGTGTTGTGATTGGTCAATCGCTTCAAACTGTTTCAGTTTCAGTTTCACACTTATAACGCAAGTCAACCAGGTCTTGCCCCTTTGTAACTTTGCAGACCTTTTTAATGCTCAAACAGCAACATTACACTAAAGAAAGTTGAAAATGTGAAAAATCATAATCAGTCCTCTTTAAGATGCTGCAAGAAGTTAAAGTAGTTCAACTGCTTTGTCTAGCTGTTATTCAATAGAAACGTGTCATTTGTGAAAAGCTCCACTCATTCTGTGTTCTCGGTATGGTTTGGTTAGGAATGTTGCCTGTAGTAGCAGTAATAATAGACTTCACATAAGCATAGACGCGATACTTTAAACTTGATTTGCTCTGACAATGCCAAAAAAAGAAGTTCGAGTCGGGGGCATGATTAAATGAATAAATGCATCACTTTTTTTTTAATGAATTTTTTTATAAATCACACTAAATTACTGTGGTAATTTGAGAGGTCTAATAATAAGCAATGGAATCTGAAATGGGTATTTTATTCATCATGCATATTTTTTCCTTCAGGGGCCACTTTCTCTTCTCTGGGAATGCAGAAGAAAAGATCTTTACAGGCTGGTAGAAGGAATCTACAGTTTGCTTTGGCAGTCTGTAGCGGTCAGACCATCAGGACCAAGAGCAAGTAAGAAACGCTATCCACAGATCACACACAACGACACACACTTAAACAGTCTAACAGAGGAAGAGCACCATGCTTCATTTATCCAGGATGATTCATCCAGTCAAATTTGGAGCAAGAAAGTTTGGCTGTAGCTAAATGTTTACAGAGGACCAGCAAGAACACATAAGCATTCACTCTCCCATATAAAACATGCACACATGCTTACAGGAACTCTTGCTTAAGCATTATTCAGATGAGCGTGGGATTATAAAAAGATGGGTATGTGGTCTGAAATAAACAACACCTGGACACGTTATAAATATATTCCATGTGTAAAGGATATGACAAAGTCACAATGTTTTTACATATTGGAGTCAAACGGATTATTGAAAAATTTGTAAAAATTTGATTTTGGTTCTATTGTTTGTAGTTTTGATGAAGGCCAATCTAAATGCAACTGTAAGAAAGGGGCGGGTTTAAACAGACTAAAAATTGGTGAAGTCTGGCATATGCCCACACATGCCAACCCTCCCGATTTTTCCGGGAGACTCCCGAATTTCAAAGCCCCTCCCGAAAATCTCCCGGACCGACCTTTCTCCCGATTTCCACCCGGACAACAATATTGCTACACCATCCGTCACTGGGCGCCGTTTCAGACCGAACAATAATAAAAGTTACACCTCGAAGTCAAGCGCGGCAATCAGAACAGAAAAAGAAGCAGAAGAAGAAGGGGAAAAGGAAGAAAGAAGAGACCATGGTGAATAAAAAGAGAAAATATGCCAGCAAATTCCTAACTGAATGGAAAAAAGAATTCACGTTCACCCAGGACAGCTCGAAGGGGAAGGGATATGCTACCTGCAAATTTTGGCCGAACGGATTTAATTACACACATAAGGTCAGAAAAGCACAAGGCTGCGGCAATGCAGCACCGGTCACAGCCCAGTATTTTGGGCCATCTTTCCAAAGGTAGACCCGATGGTGTTATTTATGCCGAGACAAAGATGCCTATGCTGTTAGCTACAAGCAACATCCCGTTCACATTTGTGGATTACATATTTCTTTGCGTTTGTGATATATATGACAAAAAAAATCCATCATAAACTAGTCACGATGTTCTCAAGAAAAACTGAGATGCGCTGGTGTAGCTGGTCCACCATAATTCCCGATTCCAATGCTGGGGAACCGCCATTCAAAACATACTATACGCTGTTGCATGAAGCCAGTTTCAGTTCTTACTCTGGTAACTTAGAGATTCATAACAGCAAACTCTGTTTTGTCCGGCTCAATATGGTGGATTGGTTTTTAGCTGTGTTCATCGCCAAAACTGGAGCAAAACTGTGAGCAAAGTGACATATATATGATGCAATAAAGCCACTCCACCTGTATATCTTGCTCTTAAATCTACAGTGAAAATATTTTACAGACAACATTTTGCTGCTAATTATTTTTTATATTTATATTATATGAATTATAATTCTGTATAATTCATATATATTAAGTTAATTATTATATGAATTGACTATATTCATTTAAATGTAAAGTTTAATATTAATAAATATATACATATAAATAAAATCTTTAATATGTAAATCTTTTAAACTGGTTACATTGATATTTTCTTTCAGCGACCTTCTCAAACTTTTGCTCCAGCAGCAGTGTTTATTACTGCCTTGTAATTTCAGTTAAATTAATTACATTTTTCATAACTATCTCTTAATATTCAATAGAGAAGTGAATTGCACCGGCTCTCTTACAAGAAGTGAAACTGGCGCTCTCATGTTCCATGTTTCCTGCATGTGTCACACTTTAAATCACAAACTCAGGATCAAACCCTGAGTTGACAGAGAATGTTTACCGTGCGTTGTGAGCCCGCTGAACCAGGTTGGAATTGTATGGTTTTGTCAACTCTAAAACTACTCTGAAACTAGGAGTTTGTTCAACCAGCTTCATGCAACAGGCCTCAGCAATGCTGGATTTTTCAGGAGGGTAGGCTGCCAAAAGTACCACCAACTATTACTTTACCCAGAAAGTTGACAACTGTACCAGGCAGCGCAACAAGACATTTAGTTTTAATTGCATAATTCAACAAAAGTCTAAATAAATTGGGGGAAGTGATGTGAATAAATAATATACAGCAAATCACAGATCTTCCTGTTCAAACGGAACTTAATTTCTCAGAAGACCCCTAAAAACTGTAGCTAATTTGCCATGTCATCTTTTACCATGCTTATGTGAGAAAAACATTCAATTTGGACAAGATTAAAATGAAAAAGTACATCTGTGAAAAACTTTAAGGAATATAGACTCATCTAAATAGGGCTTGAACTTAAGAAATACAAGGCAGCTAAGAAGCGCATCTCTTTTAGCAAGCTCAGACAGGTTTGCAGGAACAGAGTGGCCACACACCTCTACCCATCCAAACAGGACACACTCCAAAAAGCTTTGTTCTTTGCAATCTAGTTCTGTGGAAACACACCTTATCATTCCGAAACCAAACTTAAATTCCAAGACCATCAGGACTTTCAAGTTCTATCAAATCTGGACAACTGAAAGAGCACAGCAACAGTTACATAACGTGACTTCCCTTTTTTCTGATGGTAATAATGAGAGTCTGCTGGCACTCTTGTCACCCTACACCGCAGCGGTGGAAAGCGCCAGAAGGGCAGGCAGGCCTGCTGATGAGGCGCAGATGTGGCGTTCAGGCCACGTGCTCATTCCCGCCTCTCCTGCCTGTCAGATCATGGTAGCTCTGGACTCCGTACACACAGCACATGGTGCACCGTGACTCACTCAACCACATTTCCAGTAACCTTCCTTCCATTTCATAGAAAACAGGAAGGATGGAGCAATCCCTTTTTCTTTCTAAACGAAAGTGCCTATTTTGGTATTGAATGTTGGTTATGGGAATGGAACTAGTACATCTAGATTTTTAAATGTCATAATAAAACAGTTAAAAAATTCAATCATCTGCACTTGAAGCCAGTTTTAAAAAACAGTACTGCTTATTTTTGTACATTTTCTTGACCTTAATGTGCGTGATTCATTGGTGCACATTATTCTAAGAAAGCGTATGTCAAAATGTGATAACCTCTAAAACAACTGTCCTTTATGGTCAAAGATTCCAAGTCCTCTTATCTTTCGACTTCTTCCCTCCAACCATATGGTTCTATTCATACTTTGCAGTCACGTGACTACCATGGATACCTGGCGGGCAACAAACGCTGAAAAAACGGCAAATTTCCAATACTAGCCTACAATCAATTATATAGTGAGGCTATTTTGTTTCCATAGCACATTAACAGAACGTTTAATGACACTAATAACACTAAAAACAATACAATTACTAAATATTAATAATATCACTAAAATGACGAAACGATCCCGAGCGAGCTCTATATCTTTTTTAGTGATATTCGCTATACCGTTATATCCATCGTCGTCTCTGAGAGAACGCGGCGTTAATGCAGCGACAGATGCTGAAAGCTCAGCCCGTTTCTACTTTCACTTTCAGGGAATGAGCGCGTTTACATGCACATTCTTAACCCGATTATGCTGAATAATAGTGCATCCAATCGTACAACTATCTGGCATGTCGTTTACACCTCAAAACACCAACTTTTGTACATTAAAACTGGCGACGTCCTGGCAAGATCCTTGATTAGTTTACTGGGTTTCCTTGCTAGAGAACGACGTTCTTGCCCGCCAGCCAGCACTTGTGATGTTAATTGCAAAGTATGAATTGGAACACCTCACAATTCAATCAATTTCCGATGGATAAAATCCCAAAGTCCCATACTACACATTTGTCTTGTTAAATATTTTACTTCCTTAATTTGAAATACTTGGAAGTATTTCAAATTAAGGAAGTAAAATCATTTGCAAATACCACTTCACGACTTTTAGGAGCCCATGAAGTTGCTTTACGAGTGCAGTGTTCTTTCCTGTGTTGACATATTTCCTACTGAAACTAGAAGCAGGGTTTGTCCCTTAAAAAACTAAAAGACTTTAGTTACATCACAGCCATAAGCCATGATTTGCAAGAAAGATGCTAGTGTAGTGCAGGAGTTAAAGTATACTTTTTTAAACAAGGATGCATTAAATTGATCAAAAGTGACAGTAAACACATTTGTAATGTTAGAAAAGATTTCTATTCCAAATAAATGCTGTTCTTTTAAAGTTTATCAAAGAACTATGGAGAAAAATGTATCAGGGTTTCCAAACAAATATTAAGCAGCACGTTAGTTTTCAACATTAATAATAATAAGAAATGTTTCATAAGCACCAAATCAGCATATCAGAATGATTTTCGAAGGATCGTGTGACACTGAAGACTGGAGTGATGATGCTGAAAATTCAGCTTTTTTATCTGCTTAATTTAGTCAACATTAAGTAGCACACTAGCATACAGATGGCATTAAAGTCTAAAAGTCACAAACCTCTCATTTTGATTTCATGGGGTCTTTAACATTTTCTCAACAATCCAGTTAAAAACAAGTCACTACTGCAACAGCTTCTTCCTCTGAAGTCAAGGGAGTTTTATTTGGCAAACAGCATCACTGTAACATTTGAGCTCATCTTAATGAAGGCCCGACTGCAGCACAATGTGGCGGTGGGCAGGAACGTTCCGTACACATGTTCCTTACAAAAACATAGGAGAAGGGAGGGACTTCAGGAGCAGACTGCCTTTTTTGTTTTTTTTACCAACTCCAGACTACAGATGGAGAAAAACATCAGAGCAGAGTGGGGAGGAGCCTGGCCTAGTAGACTGCAGACCTCACATGTGCGACCCAAACATGGATCTCTCTGCTCAGTGCTCACTACACAATGCAGCTCCACACAGCACGGGTGGTCCTCGTATCATTATAATGGCTTAAAGCTATCTTCCCTGCTGAAAAGACTAGGTTGGACCAGCATGAATTTCCATGAAGGTGGGTTCAGGCTGGAGATGCTTCTCAGATATCATGGTCTTTCTGATAGACCCAAAAATAAAAATTAAAGGGATCTTTCACCCTAAAATAAAAAATTTAAGTTATCATTTACTTACCCTGGTGTTGTTCTAATGCCGCATGAATGATCCCATGTGACACGTGTCGTATATTCCAAGTGTTCTGGGGGTTTGGACGGGTTTGGTAAAAAACAAACCGAAATGTAATGTATTATTTAGTCAAATTCTTGACCACGGCTGCACAATGTGCACGTTTGTGAGACTCTTTTAGCGTCGCAGTTCACTCCATCTTGCCCAGTAAAAAAGCACAAGTTGTGAGAAATCAAAATTAACAAAAATGCAACATGAAACTATTCATTTAAGTCATCAGTTACACAAACCCATAATAATTTCTTTCATCTTTGAAACACAAATGAAGATATTTTTAATCAAACCTGAGAGATGTCCCTCTACTCTATTTATTGTCCACACAACCAAATCTTTGATGCATCAAAAAGTTCATAAAAGGATGTAAAAGTAATCCATATAAATTGAGCTGTTAGGCATGTTTGAGCTTCCATTTATCGTATTTGATGTGCTCTACTGTATGTATGTGCGTTGATCAATGTTTATATGTAAATAAATGTCCAAATTAAATCATATCCACCTTATTTTTAAAGTACAAGTGGGTGCAGCTTACGGTGTCATTCGCTTACACGGGAAAAAAGTCTTATGGGGTAAGATTGACATGAGGGTGAGTAAATGATTCCACAATTTTTATTTTTGGGTAATCAAACTAACCCTAAGTCAGTCCTCAGGATGTAACAAACAAAAATGTTTCCATGGCCCGCTAGCTGACTAAGCTTGAAGAAATGCAAGGGAGTAGCTTTGCTTGATTTTCAAAACATTTCAAATATGCAAGGGGAGCAGAACCAAAATAACTAAGTGAATAACAAAATTGCTGATAAGATGAGTTAAGTTCATAATGCTGCAATGACGAAGGTCCATGCCTCTTTTATCACACCTGTTGCCTATGAAAGTTTATAAGGCGTTACTACAGACTGCTTCAGTGAGGGATGGACAAACAAGTCTGAACCTGTGCCGTCTCCTGCACACACACTGCGTCTGATGGAGTACATAGTTAAGATTTGGGTGCTTATATTATCAGTAGAAAGGTTTGCCTCCCCCTCTTTCTCTATGGCAACCAGCCCATAAAAACCTGTGATGCCCCCATTGGCCGACCTCCCCCCCACATCGCTAGCAGTCTGGGCACTCAGCCAAACGTCCAAACATATCAACCTGCAAAGACCCTGTCACCAAGGGCTCACACCAATTCATGAATAAAGGTAAAGGATGTTGGTTTCACAGGGCTCGAAGGAGCTTGTGGCTCCACATGAGAGGGTTTATGGAGTCTGCCTTTCATCTAAACACTGTGGAGGTGGATCCGAGGTAGAACGGGAGTAAAGTATCACTCATGCATGGATGAAACAGGTATTCGCAAAAAAACACTTATCCAAACAGTCTAATATATACATTTGCAAGCTAAGATACACTCGCAAACACAAACATAAGCAAGCACCCAGGTTTGGACACACTGGACTGAATTTATGTTTCTTATGACCTTAAAATATGTCCTCTTCTGCCGTCACATGTTTAAACCAACCCTGAAGAAAACTGGGAGCAGTTTGTTACAGGCGAGTAAGATAGTATGGTTTATGTAATCTGTACCTGGAAGTTGCCGACCATGATGAGTCCTGCAGCACAGATCCATCCAGTGGAGAGACTTGCTGTATTTAACACACAGTTCTGGTGCTTCTCTATCACATGGGCATAGCGTAGGAACACAATCACCATCACTGAGAGTTGGAAGAGACAGAGAGAAAAAATCTTATTTTATAAAGCCATTAAATATTGCATTACAAACAATTGACAAGCAGAATATGATTTAAAAAAAAAAATTACATAAACTCAAATGTTTTTATTTCTTAATGGCAAAAGCTTTGCAGGCTTTAACAATGTAGTCTTAAAATAAAATCCAACCATCTGGACAACTTGCAACAGTTACTAAGATGGTCCCTGTTGAATGTTAAAGCAACATATAGCAGTTGTTTTTCTAACGGTTAAGATTTCTGAAGTATGTGAGTTCATATTTATGTTCACATTTGGCAGACACCAAAGTTCATGTTATACACTCAATAAGTGCCAAATGAGAGTAAAAACGGCCTTGGTGAGTAAAAGGTAACTTTATCAGGTACTTCAGCATTTTATATAGTGTAAATGTAGGAAAGATAGCCAGCCCCTCACTGATATAAGTGATGCATGCAATGTAAAACGATCTAAAACAAAACATCTGTTGTGACTTGCCCTCATCTTCAAATGTTCATTCACTGAAAATCTTCCACTGAGGTCTGATATCTATGAGGTAAATCTATTTTTTCTCCAGAACTCTAAGTAGTGACACGTCAAATACTAATTTCATAAGCCACCAAAATTAAAACAACATAATGATGCATCCTCACATATTTATGACACAGTATGCACTTTCACAGAGAGACTAGTTGGCTCATTTCAAGTGACACATAAAAACAGCTAAGTAGTCAAATTATCATAATGACAAAAATACAGCAAAATAATGACAAAAAATCCATTAATCTATTCTTTAAACTGATTGTCCTCTTATAAGATCATTTTGCTCACAAAGGCTGCATTTAATTGATCAAAAATACAGTAAAATATTGTGAAATAATTGTGAGTAATATTGTGAAATATTATTATAAATTAAAATAATGGTTTTATATTTAAATATATATTTTAAAATGGAATTTATTCCTGTGAAGCAAAGCTGAATTTTGAGCAGCCATTACTCCACATGATCCTTCAGAAATAATTCTAATATTATGCTGATTTGGTGCTTAAGAAACATTTCTTATTATTTTTCAATGGTGAAAACAGTTCCGCTGCTTAATGTTTGTCAAAACTGTGATACAGTGTTTCTTTGATGAACAGGACGTTTAAAAGAACAGCAGTTTTTTTAAATAGCAATCTTTTGTAACATTATAAACTGTCACTTATTGTATTATCAGCTGAATGTGTCCTTGCTCAATAAAAGTATTAACTTCTCTAACAAAAAAATTGTACTTGCCTCCAAACTTTTTAAGGGTAGCTCATACCTACATATTTTAAAAGAATTCAAAATTCAGCATTAGTTGTTATTTGAAGTTTTGAAAGGAGTTAATTTGCTCTTTTTATGTTGTTTTATCAGATGTTTGTATAAATAGGTCTTGATGACATACAGTACATTACCTTACTATGTTAGTGTGACTTAAATGAGATAGAAGCAGAATAGTCTCTTTACTCATCTCCAAACTAGTCAGACTCACTTTGACAAAACAACCAGTTCAGTATTGTTTTTTGGTCAAGAAAATCCATTGTTTTTTCTGGAAAGTCTAAAGAGGCAGGCAACATGGAAAGATGAGAAGTGAGCGAATAAAAGAGGGGCTTCATGGTGAGATCTCTAATGTAAATCAAGCTGCTGCAATCTGCTCAACTGTTTTACTGCTGGGTTAATGCTTAATGAAAATTGACTGGGGCAGATGTGGCCTGTTAGAGTGGCAAAGTGTTGGGGGGGAGAGGACACACAATAAACCACCCCTCCTTTCTCAGCCCAATCCACCTACAAGAATGTTCCTGGATGTACTTCTGAGTCAACATTACGGCTATCGTGACACATTTACCTAAAGAAACGCTGCAGGAAGGACCAGAATGAATTTTCAAGGTGGTTAGTGCTGGTCTTGCTTTCGGACCACTGTAGCCATGTTGCTGACCAGTAGCCGATGATGAAGGTCAACCAGCATGGTATGGTGGAGGTGGTTGATCAAGAAAGTCTTGCTGGTTAAGCTAGATCAAGAGCCCACTAAGAACCAGCATCCAAAACACAACATGCTGGTATTTTCAGCAAGAAACAAATTTTACATATAAGAGGCTTTATGTAACTTTTGTAGTAGCAACTAATTTAAGATGTTCGATACAGCATGTTGTAGAAGTTACGAGGATGGAAAAACAAACGACATGTCTGCAGATGAAAGAAATTAACTCGGTTTAATCAAAACCAGCTGAAACAGCACAACAGCAACAGAAAATGTGGACCATAATAGTTGTTGACTGCACTGTTAGCTGCAGTCTTCCTTCCCAAGCATCTACTGTTGCCATTTCCCTCATGAATGGGCCCTCAGTTGATACGGGCACAGGAAACAATGGGACTTCAGCATATGCAGCAATCTGCACATAGCTAAAAATACCTGCTTACTGCTGACTTTAACTTCTAGTGCTCTGGACAAACCCAGATTCCCTAAACGCAGGGTGTAACGAAAGCCCACAAATGGTCAGAAAAAGGTCTTTCCAACTGCCTATCTGTGTATGTTTGTGTGTAGGTGTGTTTGTAAGCACGGTTTCTTGGCTCTTGGCCTCAGAATGCAGAAAACAAGCTGGGGACTCAGAAACACATGGTGCCCATTGGACATGTGCAATTATTATTTCTGCTGTGTAACTACCACCACACTTAACAGACAAACAAAGCTATGTTATGTTCAACCCCAATCAAACTCACTCTACATTAATGGCAATGTTTAGCCTAAGAATGTGCAAGAAAAAAAAAAGATATTTTTTTTACATTAGTATTTCTTTTCATTTACATAAGTTTTTCAACTATTTTTTAGGGGGGGGTTTCAGTTAACAACAACGATTGTTAATAGTTTTAATTTACAATAACAATGCTGATTTAAAAGAGACTCGTTTGATGCACAGTGAAATGTGAAAAGTACAGGTCCTTCTAAAAAAATTAGCATATTGTGATAAAGTTAATTATTTTCCGTGATAAAGTTAATTATTTTCCATAATGTAATGATAAAAATTAAACTTTCATATATTTTAGATTCATTGCACACCAACTGAAATATTTCAGGTCTTTTATTGTTTTAATACTGATGATTTTGGCATATAGCTCATGAAAACCCAAAATTCCTATCTCAAAAAATTAGCATATCATGAAAAGGTTCTCTAAACGAGCTATTAACCTAATCATCTGAATCAACTAATTAACTCTAAACACCTGCAAAAGATTCCTGAAGCTTTTAAAGACTCCCAGCCTGTTTCATTACTCAAAACCGCAATCATGGGTAAGACTGCCGACCTGACTGCTGTCCAGAAGGCCATCATTGACACCCTCAAGCAAGAGGGTAAGACACAGAAAGACATTTCTGAACAAATAGGCTGTTCCCAGAGTGCTGTATCAAGGCACCTCAGTGGGAAGTCTGTGGGAAGGAAAAAGTGTGGCAAAAAACGCTGCACAACGAGAAGAGGTGACCGGACCCTGAGGAAGATTGTGGAGAAGGACCGATTCCAGATCTTGGGGGACCTGCGGAAGCAGTGGACTGAGTCTGGAGTAGAAACATCCAGAGCCACCGTGAACAGGCGTGTGCAGGAAATGGGCTACAGGTGCCGCATTCCCCAGGTCAAGCCACTTTTGAACCAGAAACAGCGGCAGAAGCGCCTGACCTGGGCTACAGAGAAGCAGCACTGGACTGTCGCTCAGTGGTCCAAAGTACTTTTTTCGGATGAAAGCAAATTTTGCATGTCATTCGGAAATCAAGGTGCCAGAGTCTGGAGGAAGACTGGGGAGAAAAAAATGCCAAAATGCCTGAAGTCCAGTGTCAAGTACCCACAGTCAGTGATGGTCTGGGGTGCCATGTCAGCTGCTGGTGTTGGTCCACTGTGTTTTATCAAGGGCAGGGTCAATGCAGCTAGCTATCAGGAGATTTTGGAGCACTTCATGCTTCCATCTGCTGAAAAGCTTTATGGAGATGAAGATTTAATTTTTCAGCACGACCTGGCACCTGCTCACAGTGCCAAAACCACTGGTAAATGGTTTACTGACCATGGTATTACTGTGCTCAATTGGCCTGCCAACTCTCCTGACCTGAACCCCATAGAGAATCTGTGGGATATTGTGAAGAGAAAGTTAAGAGACACAAGACCCAACACTCTGGATGAGCTTAAGGTCGCTATCGAAGCATCCTGGGCCTCCATAACACCTCAGCAGTGCCACAGGCTGATTGCCTCCATCATGCCACGCCGCAATTTCTTTCTGTGTCTTACCCTCTTGCTTGAGGATGTCAATGATGGCCTTCTGGACAGCAGTCAGGTCGGCAGTCTTACCCATGATTGCGGTTGAGTAATGAAACAGGCTGGGAGTTTTTAAAAGCCTCAGGAATCTTTTGCAGGTGTTTAGAGTTAATTAGTTGATTCAGATGATTAGGTTAATAGCTCGTTTAGAGAACCTTTTCATGATATGCTAATTTTTTGAGATAGGAATTTTGGGTTTTCATGAGCTGTATGCCAAAATCATCAGTATTAAAACAATAAAAGACCTGAAATATTTCAGTTGGTGTGCAATGAATCTAAAATATATGAAAGTTTAATTTTTATCATTACATTATGGAAAAAAATTAACTTTATCACAATATGCTAATTTTTTTAGAAGGACCTGTACTGTAGCTTGTAAGGAATATTGTATGAGGACTCTAAATCAGCGCTCATACAGTATCTCAGTCACACAATCTCACCTAATTTCTGTGTATTCACATACAGAGAAGTTTCCAGTTTGTAAGGGGTGAAATGTGGCGGAAATACCGCAGCCCAAACACATTAGCAAATAACGCCGGGTGTTATTTATGGATCACGGGTTTTCACTTTGGTGTAGCATTCTCTCAAGAGAACAAAAAACAGGAGATAAAAGTAAACAACTGCCCTGTCACAAGGTCCTCGGGAGCCTAAACTAGCTTCGGTCAGTTCCTGCTGTGAACTCTCTCCACCCTGTTTCTGTTAGAGTGCTGCACTGCTGAGAGATGTTTCCTCTACTGCTATGCTGACTTCAAAAAGAGTTCAGATTCGGGAACACAGAGTATAATATAAGCCACGAGAAAACAATGCAGCCCTGGGGAACTGATTGTCACCCTTGATCGAACAGTCGGCATGCAATTTTTTGGCAGGTGTGCATTGCGTTTTATAAACGTTTTAGAGTAAACAACTGCATTAAGATCCTATTGTCCTGGACAATTGATGTAATAAATCACGTAGCATACGAGGAGGTTTTGTTTGATAGTCGTGTTATGTAAGACGCACTTTCAAAAAAGAATTCAAAACGCAACTTTCTTGTATTGTTGGACGAACAACGAAAATGTCCTTGTGCAAACAGGCAGAGACCGAGTCTCACAGCAGGAGAACACTCTCACTTATAGTTACACAGGGCGGAGGATTGAACCCAACAATACAGCCCTTCAGCTCTCAGCATGGACACCGCCACCAGCCCCACACGCTCATGTCAGAGGTCACGCTCAACCAACGATTCTCTCTTTTCACAGACCTGCTGTATAGTTTGCACTCGGCTGTAACCAACAGTATCTGCAAGGAGTACAGCAGTGTTTGCACAGAATACAGATGAATTTATGTTCGGGGAGCACCACGAGCAAGACTTCTGGATATGACTCAGCAGTTCTTTTAAAAAACAAGATGTTTTGTAATTCGATACAGCTCAAATATCAAAATGTTAGCTATTAACATTTGTATTTTAGGGGGATTTCTGTTCTTGTTTATCTACTTTGAAATAGCCCTCTGGTCATTGTTTTTGCTGTGATGTGATTCAAATTCAATTCAGATAATTTCTGAAGATGATTCATCCTCAGCAACTCACTTGGTGTCTGATGAAAATGTTTGGTAATGTGCAGTGACTGCATTGACCGTTCAGTTTTATAAATGCTTGAACACACATATCCACCCACCCAGCTTTTTTGAGTTGTGAAATATCAAAATGACACTCATTGCTTTTCCAGGCAAGTTTAGAGAATGAGCAGTGTATCGTCAGCTTTTAGACGATAATGTCTTCCCCTAAAAATCTGACATCAGTGAACATAAACACATCCATATAGTTAAAGATAGTTGGCCTTGTATAGTACGTCAACCAGTGGCAGTGATATTCCACATACGCAAACGCTAAACCTGTGGTTTTCCTGAGCTGATTCCAGCCCAGACAGTGAATCATTGTGCTACAGATGGGAATCATTTACTGGGGAGGGAACTACAGATTGATTTGAAATTCCAAAATCAAAATGAAGTTCATGAATGTTGTAATAAATGAGAGGAAAAAAGGAAGTTGATACTGAAAAGGTGAAGTGAGCAATTAGCAAATTTTAACTTTCTCCGATCCTAGCTTAAAATGCAGAGAAAACTATACAGTAAGTAACCTATCTGCAGGTTGATATTTCTGCTCTCTATGTTTGAGCATCCCAACCAGCCCGACACAGACAGTTTTAGGGTGGCGCTTTCTGTTTGCAGATTGTGAGAGTGTTTAAAACTTGATTACATTTTTCACAGCCATTATTTGAAATTAAATGCAAACACAAATTAAAATTAAAAGACTGTACATTAATGTTTAAATGTTTGGGGTCAGTAAGTTTTTTTTTAAAGAAATTAATACTTTATATAGCAACAATGCTCAAATTGACAGTAAAGACATTTGCAATGTTACAAAAGATTTCTATTTCAAACAAATGCTGTTCTTTAACTTTCTATTGATCAAAGATTCCTGATAAAATGCACAACGGGTTCCAAAAAAATATTAAGCAGCACAACTGTTTTCACTGTTTTAAAAATTTGAATTTAAAATATATTTCACAATAAACTTTTGAACAGTAGTGAAAGTGGCAGATGCACATTGTAAACTCACCCATAAAGGATCCAGTGCTGCAGATGAGACTGAAGAAGCAGCTCTCTGGAGGAAGTGTGCCACATTTACTGCAGATCAGATCAGAACATCAGAACAGAGGTTAGATGCCCAGGGTTCTCACCACATGAATAAACACACATACATACATGCTCATTCCAAAGCAAAGGGTCCTGAGGGATAAACTCCCATTGGCAGTTGACTAAAATAGGACACTCTGGCTCTTGGGAGCACACTGGCAGCTGTGGATTATTGGGAAAAAGAGGGATGGAGCTAGAAAAGGGCTTGAGGACCCTCGGCTATTCTCCCACAGCTGTCACACTGTATGGGAAATGACAAAAGATAAGCAAAGATAGGGCCTCCACTGATGAAAGACTGTGCAAGCGCCTAACCATGAAAGGAAATCTTCCTCCTTAATGCATAGGTAATCTTTACTGAAGACCAGTTCAGCTTTATATAACATGTCACCACGGTATGAAGCTTTCAAAAGAAAATGCAGCTGTAAATATACAGTATGGAGTAAACAAACTTCAATTTAAAGTCAAGCTAAAAGTTCTGAGAACGGCTGGCTACCAACTTTCCAACATCTCATTGGATTCACTGTCTTAAAGGGATACTTCAAATGTAAATTCTGTCATTATGTAATCACCCTTATGTCTTTCTAAACCTGTATGAATTTCTTTCTTCTGTAGGTAGATTTCGTTGGTCATTATGGAAATGATCCGGCTGCGTCTGTGATCTTTAATTTGCACGTCGTCATTAGATCACACGCAGAACTTTCCACTCCCATCGACACTTTTATGGGATTACGCTCTCACGCTAATTTTCCCTGTTTAGTAAATATGGCCCTTAATTTCTACAAATTCCCTGAAGCAAACTCAGCTACCCTAAACCAATTTTCAGAATCAGAATCAGAATCAGAAAGAGCTTTATTGCCGAGTGTGCTTGCACACACAAGGAATTTGTTTTGGTACTGAGGCTTCCAGTGGACATATACAAATACAAATACAACAAGAAACATAATACTACAAATTATAAGAATAAAAAATAAAAATAAAAATATAAATATATGAGAATAAAAGTATCACAGTTGGGTTTAGCCAGAATAGACATTTTCAGATTTTCAGATTTTCTGCCAAAAGAGCCTCGACTGGATTACATATAGCAATGCTTTCTATAAATACATCACTGAGGTGTTAAGCTCTATAATGAAAGCTAAAAAAGGAGAATGCTGTTCCAAGGTTTTGTGAGTGTGTGTGTGGATTTGACCTTTCACCCACTTCAGATACCTTTAGGCTAAGAACCGCAGACTATGCTGGGTAGCAGTCAAAATAAACCCACACGCAAACACACACAAAAACACTCACACTGCTGGTAGTGGAAATGCATATCATGGACACACCCAAAGACATTTCGCATATAACTCAAGTTCTCATACTCCATAAAGCACACAGCTATTAAGGCAACAGAGACAGACGGTCTATTGAACAGCTCGGGTCAAAGATCCCACAAGCTATTCCAGAATCCACAATCTATGCATTGTCAGACTTCCCTTTGATGAGAAAATGCCTAGAAAAATCAAATAAATGACGCTAAACCATCTCAATGTTCTTGACATTTCTGTCAGTATGGTTTTGTTTTTTCCTCAGTAATTTGGGAAATTCCTTTGTGTGGTGGACAAGTGGCAGTTCCTGAAGAGTTTTTCTCTCAGCAAGAAAAATATCTCTTAAAGGGATAGTTCACACAAAAATTAAAATTCTCTCACCATTTACTCACCCTCAAGTTGTTCCAAACCTGTGTGAATTTCTTTCTTCTGCTGAACAGAAGAAAGAAGCTGAAGAAGATATTTTGAAGAATGTCAGGAACCAAACAGTCCATAGTATGGAAAAAATAGGTGCCCCACAAATGTTTGGTTAAAAAAATTCTTCAAAATATCTTTCTTTGTGTTCAGCAGAAGAAAGAAATGTATACAGGTTTGGAACAACTTGAGGGTAAGTAAATAATGACAGAATTTTCATTTTTGGGTGAAATATCCCTTTAACTGAAACTGCTTGTTAAAGGTACAGAGTATGTCACACATAACAATGTTTCTAGATTCCTGTTTCTCCCTGGCCCCATCTCAGTCTTTAGATGGAAGAAAAGAGAAATGACACACCAGAGAAAAACAAGAGATGTGTGCAGAGAGAAGGAAGGGGTTGTTGAATGAAGAATGTGCTGACACAGACCACTGCGTCAGGTAGGGAGGGAGGCTGAGAAGGGGCACTTTCCAGGAATAAGGTGCACTTTGGAGTTCATTTTGGAGATTTTTTAAATGAAACACAGATTTAATATTTTTGGTAGTGAGAATTATTAGGGTGCTTTCACACTTGGATCAATTGGTCCGAACCTGAGTTTGACTGCTCCCCCTACCCCACTGGATTGGGTTACCACCACTGTATTATTTGGGTCCGGGCAGCAGTGCGTTTGCATCATCAACGATGCAAGAGAAGGCAGCAAAATGTTTAGTGTTGCTCACCTCACTTATATTTTTATTTGTTAACCTTTGGTTTTGTTTTCTATCTGCCATGAATGTACTATATATGTTTTGAAGAACACGGGAGTCCACTTGTGTTGAAGACGAGCAGAAAATATACATTCTCACCACTTGCAGTGCGTCCATCACGCTTGTCAGGAAAGTGAGTGAGAACACACACAAGCACAGTTTTATCAAATCATACATCATTAATAGAGGTTCACTTCCGCGTTTTAGTATGATTGTGTTCATATCAGCAGTGAACCATAACGGAGTTCACATTAACTGTACCTCAGACCCCCCTTTTTAGGCTGACTCGGGTATAAGAGTTCAGAAAACAGGGTTCACATCCAAATTAACCAAACTGTGGTGCGTACCAATAGTGCTAGTGTGAAAGCACCCTTATTTATGGCTATTATAGTTAACTAACTAAAACTAAACCTAAAACCATAAAAAAAAACATTTTCATTAATGTTAACTGAAATAAAATATTATAATAACTTGTTTTAAAGTGCCCCTATTACGTTTTTTCGCAGTGTGTAATATAGCTGTTTATGCATGTAAAAGGTCTGCAAAGTTTTCAAACAAAGCTAAAGTTTTAAAGATCAAGAATCAATTCTGAACTGCCGAAATGAGTCGTCAGCAATTTGTTACAAACCTACGTAGGTTTGTAACAAATTTGCATAATGCCAGCCTATGATTTTCATTGGCTGCCTGTGAACAACATCAACTTTGCCCCACCCTAAAACACTGTAGTTGTAGCTGAGACCTGGAAGAGTTTGGTTCATGTTGTCAACATGTCGAGAAGATGCTGGTTTCTGCGCTGCGAATCCACTTTGTATGCGCTTCCAAAGGATGAGGACTCGAATTGGTACGGTTTATACAAGTGCTGATGAAGCTCCGGACCTGAAATTTAGATATGATAATAGGCGTTTCGTTCCCGACATGCGCTGTAAGTGTTAGACCAATCACAACAGACTGGGCCATCTGACCAATCAGAGCAGAGGGGTTAAGAGAGACTGAATCTTCAAACAGTTTTTAGACTCTTTGAGAAATGAGGTGATGTGCAATGTATATTATGAGAAAATTAAAGTTTTTTTTACCTATGATGCATGTAAACTTATTGTAGGAGGCCTCCAAAACAAAATGAGGAACCTTTAAAATGGCATAATAGGAGAACTTTAATTTTCTCAATGTTCCACAAACTGTAGTGTTTCCTCCATTTGTAAAGCTCAAGCAATTCTGTTATTGCATGAAAAAATATTAAACATAAAAAATACAATACAACTACAAAAGATATGAGGTCACTAAATCTTAATTAAGGCTAAATCTACATCCCTGTTACCCATTGTCAGTGTTTTTCTTACTGTTACATCATACAGACCTTATTAGAGGAACGTTGTCCAGAGTACAGCATAGGGTTTGTCCCCTCTGCATTGGCAGATCCACCTCACATGACTGGTTATACATCCTGCAAGCAAACAAATACACAGACCCCCACGTATAAATACAAAAACATTTACATTATGAAGTTACAGTATAACTGAGTGGGAATCTACTTTAAGATCTTGCTCACTTGCTATAAATAATAGTCAATCATCCCAGACAGACCTGAGTATTACAAAAGCTGCATCTGTCTGTGAATTTGGACAAGTTACACAACGCTGCATTCCTACCGTACACTGGATGATATGATCAGAGTTACAACTCACTTCCAGTATAAACGCCATAACTTCAATTCATACTACACCGTGCAGAACTCAAGGCAAACATAATGTGGCTACACTTCATTACTAAAACAAACACATCCTTCGCTACAGGACTAATGCTCCTCCCACCAGGAGGAAAAAACTGAAAGACCACTATTGTTTCCAGAGTGTAAAAATTACCCAGAAATGCAAAGCACCTAAAAAAGGTAAAAACAGCCTTTTGGCTGAACTTCATTAAACAGACCAAATTTGATCTTGTTAGCTCAGCTTTAGCTCCACTATCATCAAAATAAATGTTTTATTTGGCCTGCACATGACACCTAAACATAAAGTACACATTTTTCACTGATATTATGAGACAGTGGGTTTTATTCATTAATTAATTTTATTCACAATTCATATTAATGAGTAATCCTCTCCGACTGCTTCTGCTCATGGACCCAGACACCATTTTTACCATTTTAAATAATTAAGGTACAGTGTAAGACCAACAGCAGCGCTAAAATATAAGTTACCTAGACACTGCTATGCTCAGTATGCTAATGTTTGACTAAAAGCACAAGTTAACCTGCAATTCGTCATTGGCTGACACGTCCTTGAGCCATATTAAGTTAATAAGAAAGGATTTGGACACTCGCTCAACATCTCATATCAAATACATTACTCATTAGTGCAGATGATGCAGAAGAAGTGTATTAGACACAGTGCCAGGAGGTCTCTCTCTCTCTGATGTGTGCATTTTAAAAAGGTTTTAGTTTAGTATCGGTAAATGGTTTATATCCTTAGAGCTCAAATGATCTCTTTTCTTTCAAAAGATGAAAATATGCATATTTCAGTAACCAATATATTAATAAACATATAAAAATAAAAATACTTGTGTAAATGCTTAATAATAATTTTTCATTTCTATGTTTTATTTATTCAGTGTTATTGTACAGTTTAAAATATTTAATATATTTAAATCATTAAATTTAAACAATTTAAAAATACCATAGCATAATGTAATCTTACAATTAAAAAAACAAATAAATGACTTTTGAAAAGTGGACACAATGATATTTAGTTTAAAAAGAAGACTTCTTACCAGTTGTCCACAGGACAGACATGTTGATTATACAAGGCCATGGCATACCTGGAAAAATAGAAATGATGGTACATTAGTAACAATGTAATCAGCACAAACCAGATTTTAAAGGGAGGATTTAAACTTGCATTTAATTTTTACTTGCCTCGACTTGTTTAAAATAGATTGTGAAAAGTGAATTTTTGATTCTGTACACCAGTAACACTAATAAGGTCTCATTTGTTAACATTAGTTAAAGGGATAGTTCACCCAAAAATGTAAATTCTGTCATCATTTACTCACCCTCAAGTTGTTCCAAACCGGAATGAATTTCTTTCTTCTGCTGAACACAAAAGAAGATATTTTGAAGAATGTCGGGAACCAAACAGGCCCAGGGTTTCATTGCTTTCCATAGTATGTAAAACATTCTATCAACTTTTTGGTTACTGACATTCTTCAAAATATCTTCTTTTATGTTCAGCAGAAGAAAGAAATTCATACAGTATTGGAACATCTTGAGGGTGGGTAAAGGATGACAGAATTTTTATTTTTTGATGAACTATCCCTTTAATGCATTAACTAATATGAATTAACCATGAGCAATATATTTTTACAGCACTTGCTAACTAATGTTAACAAATGAAACCTTTTTTGAAAAGTGTTACTGGTGTAGCTCATGAAAACACCATCCAAATAAAATGGACACAAACAATTCATAATAAAAACTGTGTTCTAAAAGAATCTGTCTTTGAATGCACCAATGATCATGTCAAAATAAAAGCGGTTTCAAAGCTGACCACAAGAGCAATGTAAACCACTGATGTCTGAAATTAAGCAAAGAGATGCAGTATGACTCATGAGCCCAGAGCTTTAAGGGCTGAAACATATAAAAGTTACTTTATAATTATAGGTTACGCATATGGACATAAAGAAAGGATTATCAAAAATATGCTGTGGTCTCCTTCACTACCGCAACAGCCTGTATTCACAGATAAAATCAGAAGTGCATGTCCTTTTGACGTGACTTTCTGTTAGCAAAGAAACAAAAACTGGAGAGCTCTGGAAATTTAGTCAACTCAACCTGTGCATCTTCAGCTTACCCTGGCGTTATGTGTCATTCTTTGCTCACACTTATGCAACAAGGCCAGCACACTCATGGTCCCGTCACACTGACCCTCATAAGATGTCAATGAACACAGGACCATCAGATAACAGTTAAAGTAAACGTTTGCCTACTGACTTTTACAGAATCTGATGAAAGAGAATTTCCAAGCACGCAAAATTTGCTTACTATGGAAACTTGTTTCCACCACGGAATAAAAAAAAAAAGTGTATTTTTTTTTTGTGTATAGTGTATTTTATTTATTTCACAATTAGGACTGTTTTTTCTCAGAAGTTTATATCTTGCAATTGCAAGTTTATATCTCACATTCTGCAAAATATTTTTAATTGTGAGTTATTCTGACTTTTATAACTAGCAACTCTGACTATATTTCTCGCAATTGTGATATAAACTCGCAATTCTGACTTTATTTCTCGCAATTGTGAGATACAAACTTGATATAAAGCAGTAAAGGCAAGTTTTAAAGTTCGAATAGCAAGATATAAACTTGCAATTCTGAGGAAAAGTCAGAATTGTGAGATAAAAAAAAAAAATCGCAATTACCTTTTTATTATTTTATTCCATGGCGGAAACAAGCTTCCATAATTACAAATGGACAATGAGACAAGAAAAGAATGTTAAGCGCTCTGTGGAAGGGAAACACACTCGGCACCTGCCGAAGGATACGCCTTTCTCTCATGCAGACCTCACTGTTGACATACACACACAAACACATTTACATTTGTCCAACGTAACTGCATCTGACAGCACGCAGGGTCAGATCTGGGCTAAGCAGCAATTAGGTTTGTTTTCATCTCTAGTAAATAGTGTGTGTGTGTGTGTGTGTGTGTGTGTGTGTGTGTGTGTGTGTGTGTGTACAGCGAGACAGATCACCTGAGCCTTGCACTACACTTAGCACAACGCTGAGAGAAATTACATTTGGTAAACAAGCATTCTGCCATCTGCCCTGGCTGGTGTTGTGAATAATCACGCAGACTGTTACCAGTTCACTTTCAACATCCCAGAGAGGCGCACAGTCTGGCTACAGAGTAACACAGCCCCCGCTCTGATACTGGAGCCAATCTGTTCACCATAAGATTTGGATTCGCTCTCTGAAGTAACTCATGACAGGAGTCAATCGCAAATTTTTTGGCTGAACACTTGTTACTTCTTCATTTTTTATTTTGAGGAGGGCACCACAAACTTCAAAGCTTTTAAAGGGATAGTTCAACCAAAAAAGAACATTCTGTCATCATTTACTCATCTTCATGTGGTTCCAAACCCGTACTACTTTCTTTCTTCTGTGGAACATAAAAGAAGATATTCTGAAGAATGTTGGTAACTAAACAGTTTTGGTGACCACTGACTTCAATTGTATGGGCTAAAAAGATGTAAGAAAGTATGTCTTTCTTTGGAGTAAATGATGACAGAATTTTCTTCATTTTAATTGATTTAAATGATGACAGAATTTCCCTTTAAATAAAGACTTGGCTTAGCTCATGAATATTTGCCATCAAAATTACATTTTAAAATATATTAAAACAGAAAGAGTTATTATAAATTGTAATAATATTTCACAATCTTGTTAGTGCTTTTTAGACCTCTTTCAAAAACATAAAAAAATCGTACAGACCCAAAAAAAATTTGAACGGTATTGTACATAATAATTAAATTTTAATTGTCTTAATAAGATACAGCACTCTGAATAAAGGCGGTTTAAGGAAGAAGTGAGGATGAATGCTTCATAATCTTGTTTTAATTAACCTTCTTAAATTGCTTACATTTTTACAAACAACCTCCTAAACAGCTGGCAGACTCTACCAGTGTCCATACCCCCTCCATTCCACATCATATACTCCAGTCATTCACAAAGACACCTTTTGCTGTGCACACAGCAGGTGTGAGAAATCAATCCCCAGGAGCTTTAAGTCCAATCAAACCAGAGACCAGACCTGATCTGAATGGATAATTAGACTACATCTCCAACCAGAGAGGCACAATGCTTGTATTGTACCACCGAGGACACAGATGTATAGCACTGACAGTTTCAGCTGTTAAAGGCAACAAGCTTTAAAATATAAAGCCTTTGTTATGAATACATATGCTCAGTGTTGTTTGCATAAACAGTACGTTCAACATTGCAGGGAACAGCACATCACTGCGGGACTATGCAAGCATGCGTGACGTTACCATAAACAATAGCCTCAAAGTATAGAAATAACGTTCAAATGGAAACACTGGTTTGGAAACTTGCTCTTGCCTAAATGGAAACTTTTTTTTTTACAATGCAGCCTGAATAATTTAAACAACCATTCCACTGGGGTGTAACTGCGGGCTACATACTCCTCAAAAACTGCCTCCAATGAAGTGTTTAACTAACTTGCATTATGAATTAATTCGATGAGAGAAGAACATGCCAGTCAGTTTCAGTCATGCTTTGAACAGTTGATGTTGTTGTTTTTAGTAACGGTAACAGTTCTTATACAAGTCATAATTAGAGGTTCCATATTCAGCTATGAAAACATGCCTTTTCTTGCATAGATACGAGGCACGTTTAGTCCATGTTGTATTGGGAACTTCTCCCAGACCTTCACTACAGGAGTCATGGAAAGAATAAACCAAACATTCTCTCTCTGGCATAATAGATGAAAAATCGCTGATGCTGCTCTAAGTTGCTCTCCTCTGTTTTACTCGCTCCTCTTCTCGCCGAGGCTTATGTAACCACCTCTGTCTCTTCAAACTCAAGGCTCTACAGGAGAGGAAGGGGATCTTGAACTCCCTGTAGAAACAGGGCGTATGCAAGTTCTCCACAGGAAGGAAGTAGGTACAAAAGGCAATGAGATGTCAGCACAGCGCTGCACCTTCAAGCAAATAAAACTGTATAAAAGGTATTCCACAGCCCCTCGAGTCTTCCAACAACTTCCATCACACATGAAGCCAAAAACCTTTTTTCTTAAATATTACCTTGAACTACAAGTCTTATCAACCGCATGCCGGTTCATGCAAAGCTCTCTTCCTGAAGATCCATTTCTGTACCAACACAAAGTTACTAATAATGACCTCAAAGTCTTCAACATTTTTCAGGCAAGTTCAGACGAATCAGTTATGGGCACGCTTGTAGTATAGTCCACTCCCCAAAGAGCAGGTTCATGAATACTGAGAGTGGCTGCATTTCAGATGTCTTAGGTCGTAATTTTATCTTTGCACAAATAATAAACCTTTCCATAATAAATTGTTTCAGAAGCAGCTTTGAGGTGCCCCAAAAAAATAAACCTAACAGACATAACAGACTTTTCTCCTCAGCTAACAAAAATATGTTCTAAAAACTTTTTGCTAACATTATAATGCTAATTGCTAATGTTCTCAAGGTTCAGCTTTTTAGATGCTTTAAAAAAGTTTTTTCTTGTTTAAGCGAACGTTAAGGGAACATTCCATTTTATAATTTTGCAAAAATTATGGGAATGTTACTTTTTAATGTTCTCTGAACCTTTTGAAAGTATTAACACAAAAAAAAACATTAGATGAATGTCCAACTAAAACATTTAGGAAAAAACATTATATTAACGATGTATAAATAATGTTTTTGTGCTAACGTTTTGAGAACATTATTAAAGACCAGATCGAACGCATGATCTATTAATGCTAGTGGAAGAAAGTTTGTTCATAACTTCAAGAAAACCTTGCCAGAATGTTAGCCAAAATTTTAAGAACGTTAGCTGGGTCTTGGTAGGGAGAGAAGTCAACCATTTCAATGCAGGCCAAACCTAAAACTGTGATTCTCTTGCATAAAGTGCACTGGCTTCAACATACTATTAAAACAATCTGTGACATATACAATTACAACTATATCAATTATTCTTATAGACCATAAAGTTGGAATTTACCAAACAGACATATTATGCCTATTTCCATCTAAGAACATTGTTGAATTGGTGTGCATCCAGTTAAAAATCAAACTAGTCTGAAAGTGATGTAATCTTAAATCAGAGCATACATGACATCTGCACAGGTTTTATCCATACCTATTCAAAGCAGGATCGTTTCATTTGATATGAAATAAAATGGACTTACACGACCCATATTCCAGTGATGGTCAGAGCTGGGAGGCTGACAGGTAAGATCATCCACAGAGACATCTCCAGCAACACGATCCTCGACTGCTCCCCTCAAAATCATCCACTTCTTTCGCCTTCGCCAGCCCGTCTCCCTCGGCTCATCAATGCGCATTTATACTTGTTGCATGACCCCAAACCGGCTTATCTCAAATATCATATCTGTGATAAAAACAAAGCAAAAATCTTTACAATGACAACAACTCTGATAAACAGACTAGACTGTTACCTGTCATTTTTACATGATTTTGTATTGCACAATGCATACCTGTTTGCAAAGCTGTGGATTTTGCATTACTATGAGCACATCGTTTTTGTTGTTTTACTTTTATACTTTACATGTATTGTATTTTTCTATTTGTTTAAGCATTTTTAACTCTCAGTGTATATCTGTGATTGATTCTGTCTATGCTTTTTCTGGACCTGTAGAAACAACAGAACATTTCATTGCCCGCAAATTCTGCTCCATGACTAACTGGTGTGCATTTGTATTAGACTATATTGAACACTGTAAAAGTCGCTTTAAAAGCATGTGGAAGAATATCCTTTTGTTAACCAGGCAAAATGGCCGATTGAAGTTGGAGTTTAACGTAAGTGTAATAGCCGTGTGTGTAGTGTAGAGAGTGGACACTGTATCTCACCTTCCCCCCTGTGATAGGGGACAGCAGACGTGTCTCCCACCTTTTGTTAAACCCTCAGACAGAGCGCAGAACAGTCGTTCAGGAACGGTAACATCAATCACCAATAACAGCTACAGGTTTCTCATTACTCCTCAAGCGTCCAAATGACCGCGGCTGTGTAATCTTCCTTTGCTCTCTGTGTTTCTCTGTGCTCTTCCAGCAGAATTGTGGTGCCTCACTCCTTTCGGAATATAAGCGCTGTCTCTCTCTCGTGTCCCGCCGTGTGGACTCACTGAACGCGTCCAGCTGTTCCCGGAGCTCCGCCTCCCTCACTCCCGCACTGATGCATCATGATGCACTGAATAAAATGTGTATAATTTTGACGTAAAAACAACGTACAACAAGCCCTACAGAAAAAAACAAACAAACTAAGAGTTGAGTTGGTTTACTGTACCTCACATTGAAACAAAAAAAAATTAGTAAGCATAGGCCAACACTGTAAAAAAAAATAAAAAAAATGCAGAGCCTATGATCAATGACAACATATGTTGTTACATTGCTTTAACTCGTCAAAATAAGTTAAGCAATTTTCAACTTTTTTATAAGTTATACGAGATTCAAAAGTCAGTTTGATGTAAATTAAGATGACTTAAACATCCAAGTTTATTGTATTTCGAAATTTAAGGCAGCAACTTTTTTTTTACAGTGTAGTACATTCAACATGTGTTTGTACAGTGAAGTGTTACAATTATGTTTTTGTAGGCCTAAGTAAAAAAAAAATGGAATTCGCCTACCTTGTGTGAAAATGTCACCAGAATATTTGATCTAAATAAGATTTTATTTTGTATATTTTTGTATCGTATCTCTATGTACACGTTAAATGTTGTTTAGGTAATATTTACTTAATTAGTTTATTATGTGTTACCCAGATGGTCTTTTGTGTTAACACTTTTAATTCTTAATTATTTTAATCATGGTTCATAAAAAGTCTAATTTAATAACATTTAAATCAACATGTTGTTTATGTCGTTACATATTAAGGTAGGCCTACGTGTATTTTAGTTTTTGATTAAGTAGCCAGATTCATTAATGATATGTAGGCCTATAGTTAGTGTTGTATTTGTTTGATGGAGAAGCCATCAATGTGAGATAGCTCGAAGTGATCATTTGACGTAATCCCAACGTACTTGCTGAAAATTATCTAAAAAAGTTACTGATCATTGTTTTTGCAGTTCTTATCATCTGTGATATGGTAATACACAACCCAGACTCTTTCTGCCATCTTCAAATTTTAACCCAAATTCATGTTAATGTTAACTAAAATTCAACTTGTTACACTGATATTATTATTAGCAATAAACATACAAAAAAGTATTTTCATTAGTGGTCACAGACTTTGACCAGCGTCTTAAATAAGATGCTACAACCAACTATTTTAATGATTATTTGCTTGTCATCAGAAATTGCCAGAAGTCAGAATCTCTTATTTTCCTTTCAAACTTATTTAGCACCAGCAATGTTTCTGTTTGAAAACTATGTGGGCCTGAATGGCTGATGTCTTGAAAAGCTGGTGTCCGATGAGTGCATCAAAGTTGAGATACCTTTACATTACAAAACATTAAATGTAAGTAAATACAAAATAATAAAAATATACAAATAATCTTGCTGTATGAACATATTATGATTATCGTAATAATAGTTTAACAAAATGTGCTACTTGTATAAAGAGGTTGTACATGCTGATATGTTCTGCCAGACAAAATGTACTTCCCATGATTTAAAACAATTATATTATAGTTTTAGTACATTCTGATATGAGTTCCCTTCTGATAAGATGTGCTACTGTTGTTGTAATGTTCAACGCATTGCTCATCTTGTTTAAGAAGCCATTTTTATCCGACAAGCATCACAGCTGGCACTATTATCCTGTTGACAAGGTTGGTCAGATTTTCAGAATAGCTGTTACCAAACGTATTCTGTCTATTTGTCAGACATATTGAGATCAGAGAGCATATAGCATAACATATAGTATAGAGTTTTCTCAATGCACAATTTGTACTGGAGCTATACATTTAACAAAATAGCCTATAAAAACAAAACTCATCAAATCTTGGGCTGTATTTCACAAGTAATTAAATACAGTTCCTTTTTCTATTATTTCCCACAACAGCCAATCTGAAGACAACACCCTTTCATAGTGTGCAACTGCTGAAACAGTATCTCAGTCCACTGCTGCATAATAGCAATCCTTATCAATGTTCACGTTTCTGCGGGTTTCTTCACCATCAACATGTTCTTTGTTCTTTTGATATTCTGACATAACCGGCTGATGATATTGTGCGTATGGTGAAAATAATATTCATGGATAAGAACATGTGGTCAGAAGAATGAGTGATGTATGAGTCATAAAAACAGACTTGTGAATTTAGATATTGATTGTGAAAAGTTTGTCTCGTTCTGAGCATATAAATATTTCTTAAGCCTCACAATAATGTAGACTGATGTAGTCACATCGGTCATTGTAATCAATTTTAAAATGTGCAAATTCAAGAAAAAACAACACAAAACACATGAGTTGACTAGCTCAGTATTACTGTGAAAATGAGTATAACAAATCATAACTTTAAACAAGTTTGGAATGGCTCCATCTAGTGGAGAGATATACCATATGTTTCCCACATCTGGACGTTTAACTAAAAACAGAAGGCCAATGCAAACAGTTACACTAAACACATTTTAATTTGATTAAAATTGTTTTATGTTGTAATGGAATCATAAAACAAGTAACACATCATAGTGAAGGATTCACAGGTGATACTTGTCATCTTTCAGATAATCCTTATATCTACTATGCACACAAAATATACCCAGTCTCTGTGTTTTTGATGGAGAATGGAGTGGCAGTCTAGAGCGGTGGCCAAACCCAGCCCTGGAGGGCCATTGTTCTGTAGAGTTTAGCTCAACTTGCCTGAATTGCCTGGATGGTTCCAGAATGCAAGACCCTGGTTAACTGGTTCAGGTGTGTTTAATTGGGGATGGAGCTGAACTCTGCAGGACAGTGGCTCTCCAGGAGCAGGATTGGACACGCCTGGCCTTGAGTATTTGGAACCAAGACATTATAAATAAATCAATAAGCTAATTTATGTTTTATATAAAAAAAATATATATTTATATTTTATATTTATATTTATATTTATATATTTTGCTATTTTCTAAGTTGGCCCACTGCTGATAGTCATAACTGATATAGCGACTGATACATGTCAGAATGAGGTCAGTGATTCATATTTTATTCCGATGCAGATGCCCAAAGAGGGAAGCAAAGTGGCTCACTTCCTGTTCTCACTGAACTGACTAAAATGATAAATAAGATAAGATAATGTGACAACCACATGCTGATCAACATTCAGCAAACAAATGTATCTCTATATTTACAGTCGCACTGTAGTTCCATATCCCCAGACTCCAAGGCCAGGGTAGAGGGGTTCAGTAAATTTAGTTTGAACCTTATACAGAAGCTTCATTTTGTCAGACACACTATAAAATGCCACTGTTCCAGCCTCAAAGTCTACATACACCCCTATCCTGGAGGAACTGGGGACAGATATAGTGGTGCTTTTGTTGTTGTGTACAAAGGAGTACTTGGATTCAGAGCAGTACAAACTCCAAGACTTGTCATTCCCTCCAAAGCTGCCAGCGATGTCATTTCCTTTCCTCTGAATTCCTCTGTAAGTCACAGCAATGTCAATTTCTGTGCCAGTCCAGTCCACTTCCCAGTAGTAGCGACCGCCGGCCAGACCTTCCTTACACAGCACCTGCTGCCAGTATTCGAAGCGATCGGGATGCTCTGGGTACGACTTTGGCTCGTTCCTCATCCGCACCGCTGTGTTTTTGTCTGACAGGTGCAGGTTCGGGTGGGCCGTTGAAGGATCTGCTGAGGGCTGACAGAAATCTAGATCGAGAAGGGGTGTTGTTAAATTAACCACCATAAACAAATGTGTTTCTATATAAAACTACTTTCTCACTGTTGATTATATTGATTAAAAACTTACATTCTAAGAATTCCTCCCTTTTTGCTGGGTCCACAGTGTGGAGAATTTTAACCTCCTTTACTGCAGATGAAAAACATATATGTATATAAAAAAAATATATATATATATAAATATATATATACATATTACATTAAATTGAATGCATTGATTTCTGAAGGATCATGTGACAGTAATGATGTAAGTATGCTGTAAATAATGATGCTGAAGATTCAGCTTTGCCATCACAGGAATAAATTACATTTTAAAATATATATTCAAACAGACAAAAATTTAATTGTAATAATATTTTACAATATTGCTGTTTTTACTGTATTTTTTATCAGAAAATTGCAGCCTTATGAGCATAAAAGACTTCTTACAAAAACATTTTAAAAAATCTTACCGACTTTTGAATTGTAGTGTATATACATGTATATACCTGTGTATGTATGTAATATATATATATATATATATATATATATATATATATATATATATATATATATATATATATATATATATATATATATATATAAATATACACACACACACACACACATACACATTATGTGCATATATTTGTAATATATGGGTTTTAAGCACCTGCTGATGAGATTTTGATCATTTCTTCCTTGCTTATGTCTTCTAATTGCACTTTCAGGTCAGAGATGGCTTTCTTTGCATTGTCAAATGTGTGGTGAGGGGCTAATGTCACCTTGGACAAGTCTTCATATCCAGAAGGAGCAGAAAGAGACTGCCAGCTCTATAGGGGGGGGAAAAGCAGAAATGTTATTTTATCATACTGTAGGGAACAGTTTAACAAAAAAAGCAAATGCCCTTATGGCCAACAGCACTCTTTCAACAATACCTGTAAGAAGTGGATATGATCATCGGATTGGGACAGCTGCTCCAGGTCATTATGTTTCTTTCTTAGTAATGTAATCTCCTCCTCCAGCCTGGCCAGGTGTCCCTCTGCACGTGTCAGCAGAAGGGTTTCCCTGACTCGGATCATCTCCTTCACTTCTCCATGCCTCCTCTCTAGTGCCCGCAGCAGTTCAGTGAAAATACGCTCGTTTTCATCCAACACACTCTGAGATGAGTGCTGGAATTAGAAAAACACCATAGATGAGGTAGGGACTGCACATCCACAGATTTCATTTACCAGTCAAATAGAGATGGAACAAGTGCAGAGCACCTTTTTAAAATTTGATGTCCTCTTAAAGAAAATAGCATTTTGAGCTCATTTAATTGTAACATTTTATAATAATGTTCAATTTATTAACATAATTAATGCATTAAATATCACAAACTAACAATTTTTAAAAGTATTCATTATAGATTTAATTTATAAAACACTAATCATCAATAATTGATGTATATTTAATTAATGTTAATTTATTAAACTAAGATGTTAAATATTTAGGATATGTAGAAATTAACATTAAACTACATTAGATTTTTTTTTTGTTAGCCTATCTCTCACCGCAGATGAAAAACATATATGTTTAAATGTGTTTTAAATATATATAGCCTATACATTAGGGTGATATCAGGTAAAATGGGCCATCATGTAAAATGGGCCATTTAAGGTTTGGGGGTTCCAGCTCCTCTGGAATTTAGAGCCAATGACTGCAAATGATTTCAAACTGTTGTCATAACTGTGCTTGACAAGTAACAGGTGATTTGATTAGTTTATGGTTGATATGGTGGGCGGGGGAATCATTCAAATTAAGACTACACCAGAAAGCTGCATGGTAAGTAGCCTGGCATACCAAATCTAACTTAATATTATAAGGATGATAAATCTATAAAAAAACAAACATGCACATAAAAAAATATGCATAATATCTGTCTTGATGGCATCAATCAGAAATAATGTTGCTAGTTTGGTATATGAACATATTTTTTGAAAAAGTGTTATTTTTCTTGGTGGCCCAATTTACCTTAACCCACTAAGGTAAAATGGGCACATGGTTTCAGCTAAAATGGGCCATCATCTGTGTGTGTGTGTCTGTCTGTGTGTGTGTGTGTGTGTGTCTGCCTGTGTTTATATTACATTGCGGGGACCAAATGTCCCCTCAAGGATAGTAAAACCTTAGATCACCTACATTGTGTGGACCAGCCAGCAGTCCCCACGAGGGAAATGGTTTAATTAATATACTTCTGTCAGGTCCATTTAAGTCAAGAACACACAAGACAATAGAAATGATTAGGAAATTGTATTGAATAAATTGCAATTCAGTTGATAATTGAAATTTGGCGGTATGGCTCTGTTCAGGGAGTCCTCTGACCTTTCATGAGCACCATGAAATAGCAGAGAGTCAGAGGACAGCAGCAGCATTAGGGAACGCTCACAGTTTAGCACTGGGAGAGCAGAACTATTCCCCCATATGAACAGAGCAGCAACGATGACAGAATAGCAAATGCCACGTTATACACGACCAGGAGGAGCTGGGGAGGTGGTGGGTTGCAGAGAGCAAGCAGCAAGCAGTTAGGAGCGAACTGAATCTGTTTAAATAGGGCGTCCTGATTTGAGCGTATAGTCATTAGCAGCGAGGGGAGATGAACAGCTGATGCGCTGATGCAGATCCGCTGAGCAGATCTCTGATGAGACCGTGTTGGCCAATAGCGTTAGCAGCATCTTTACTACTTGGCCTGCCAAAACTGACGCTGACGCTCAATTAAACTTTGAATTTTAAAAATGTAAAAATGCATAAAGTTTTCTGTGATGGGCAGGTTTAGGGGTAGGGTTAGTGTAAGGGGACAGAATATACAGTTTGTACAGTATAAAAACCATTATGCCTATGGAGAGTCCCCACAAAGATAGCGAACCAGACGTGTGTGTGTGTGTGTGTGTGTGTGTGTGTGTGTGTGTGTGTGTGTGTGTGTGCGCGCGCGCATACACACACATGTACACACACACACACACACACACACACTCACACACACCACTGACATCAGTTTACTGATACTGTTCCAAAATGGACTTTTTTAATTGCATATTTGAATATGTGGGTTTGCAACCAAAATGTTTTTTTTAATGGCCCATATGAATATGTTTGTTTAATGCAGTTTAAATGTCATGTGGCTGTATAAGCAATTGTGTTTTAAAATTAAAATTGAGGATAAATTAGCCTACTATTTCCCTTTGCAGTTTGACTGGCCCATTTTACCTGAACAACTGGCCCATTTTACCTGAAACTGCTCATGCAAAAAAAGTTGGCACAGCTGATGTTTCAAGAAATGTAGGGCCTAAATAATTATATTTTATTACATAATTTCAACACAAAATGATCAAAAACAGTCATTATTAATCATAAAAACACATGGAAAAGGCATATATGGTATTGTATTATTGTCCCAAACGATTTACCAAAAAGTGGCCCAATTTAGCTGATATCACCCTACTAATTAAATGGGGTCAGTACATTAAATAATAATAATGCTTTTATTCAGTAAGGGCCAGTAAGGGACACAGTAAGGGATTCAGTAGGCCTAAGGGACACAGAATGCGTTTTTGTGGAATGAGGAAAAACAGCATAGTCTCCATCCATCTAGCATGTTCACAAAGAAAAAAAATGGCGTAGTGGAATGGAAAAATGCGTTCTGTGTGAACGGCCTCAAAGTATGCATTAAATTGATCAAAAGTGTCAGTAAAGACATTAGTAATGTTACAAAATATTTCTATTTCAAATAAATGATGTTCTTCCAAACTTACTATTCATCAAACAATCCTAAAAATATGTATCAGGTTTTGACAAATATATGAATTAGCACAACTGTTTTGATAATAATAACAAATGTTTCTTGAGCATTAAATCATCATACTATAATGATTTCTGAAGGAGCATGTGACTCTGAAGACTGGAGTAATGACAACCTGAAAATTTTTTATTAGCCTATACTTATTCATTTTAATTTTACATTTCTATGAAAATTATTAATTATTATGTTTTCATCAGCTCTCAATGGCATAATAGATATAAACAGAGGATTCTACGCAATTATTTTCTAAAATTCTTACTTTTATGGATGCCACTGCCTGCCTGAGATCTTGCCATTTCTTCGTCCTTTCCTCAATCTTCTGCTGTGAAGTCATCAGTTTCGCTCCAAGCTGTTTCTGTTGAAAATTTAAAAAAAAAAAAAGAAAAAGAAAAAAAAAAAGCTAATTCGTGAGACACTGGACTGTTAAAGGGATAGTTCACTCAAAAATTTATCACCCTTAAGTTGTTCTAAATTAATATCTTCTTTTGAGTTCAGAATTCACACAGGTTTGGAACAACTTGATGGTGAGTAGGACATGATGACAAAATTGTCGTTTTTGTGCTATCCCTTTAATCTTCCAACCAAGTGAAAGCACTAAATATTGACTTGTTTATCAATGATCATCATGATTAAGTTTAAAAGCATATAGCCTACTGCGGTTCTTCGTGGAATGAGAGTAATTTTTAATCAATGTTTTCTCTGTTGATAAGCTCACCTGCTTTTCTATCCTTTCAGCTGCTGCTGAAACAATATCATGTTTTTTGTGTTCCTCCATGATACACAAAACGCAAACACATGCTTGATCAGAACGACAGAAAACCTCCAAAAGTTTATCATGTTCAGCGCAGATCTTCTCACGCAGTTGCCCTGTTGCTGCCACCAGTTTGTGCTTCATGAGAGCTGGATACTCATAATGAGCCTGGAGATGCGTCTCACAAAATGAGGTTAAGCACGTCAGACATGACTTCACTGCCTTGTTCTTCTTTGCCAGACAGAAATCACAAAGCACTTCTCTGGAGCTGTCCCGGCTGCTGGAACTGCTGTATCTTCCATTGCGTCTGGGTTTCTCCAGAGTGCTGTATCGGCTTTGGTTTGCTGTACTGCTCCGAGACATGTTAAAACTCTCTCTGCATAATCCAAAGACAAGCTTGTGGGTAAAAAGTAGTTTCAATGAAACTGTACTGACACATTCATTATATAGAGGAATGTGAACCGTGTGTGATAAACCAGTTTAGCAGGTTAGATGCTGACTTGTGACAACTGATGTCAGAACAAAGAGAAAAGCAAAAATGTGAAAGTTGTAACAAACATTGTAAAACATCTTTATACAAAGGCCCTTTTGTTGACAGAAAACCATGAGTGAAGTGTCTGTAAGTTTCCTCCAGTGGTTAAGTAAGGAAAAATTGACGATGTTTGTAGAAGAGAGAGCTGGAGAAAGAGAGCGTGCTTTCCAATAGATTAATAAACATGATTTTGAGGGGGAAAAATTGATATAGCTTGTCATTTGTACCATATTGCTTGTTATATATTTGCTTGGTATCTTTGTGGGTTTTGGTTCTTTTGCTGTTGTAAGCTAGCCTGACGTCGTCATACTCAGATTCTAGACAGAATGTGAGTCTGATAGGCTACTGGGCTGTGATTATGGGGCGTAGGCCATAATCACTTTATTCCAATACGCCCCAATATTATTCAACCGAACCAGGAAAGAAAATGCCTCTGCACTCAATTGGATTGACAAATGCCTTGATCGCGGTTCTCTGTTCCTCTTTTAAAATGAAAGCGCTGTCTACATCTTATATAACAGACGCGATGGGTGAATCTACATCTAAATTATCCAGCGGCAGCCATTCTTTGTTGTATACGAATTCAACCCGAGCGCTCTTTGGTGACGTGATGATTACGTTACTGTTGATCATCTGTCCATCATCTTATAAATCCCGCCCTGACAATTTGATTGGTCCGAACAGCTTTGGTTCGTGCATACTTGCTTCACAACGGATCAAGTCCAGACCGAACTTCCCATCCTCAAATGTTGTGGGCGGGGCTAAGTTCGGGGGCATCCAGGCTATTTGTAAACTGTAGGACCTATGAAATAACTAAAATAATGATTTAGCGAAGTGATATGGAACTGTAATGGATAGTAAAATAAAAGCTGCATTTCCTTATGTAAACTTAATAATATTCTATTAATAAAATTGTCCGCTTCAAATCATGCACACATGCAACAGCTTAAAGTCATTTTGACACAGACCAGAGGTTCTGTAATTTAATTTATTTCCACATCTACATCAAAGGTCAAAGAAAATTAAATTTATACAGAATTCAAGAATCCAGTTTCAAAACGTGTAACACTTTCCTGTGAGAATCATAGTAGTTAAATTGCTGACAAGTAGCCCACATCATCGTCAATATAATGGACATGACATTTGAAATGCCAAAAATTTTCAAAAGTTAATATTCTTTCATTAAAATTTTGTATGTGAACTTTGAAAAACAACAAACGACAGTCAGAAGGTTGAAAATTCAGCTAGAGTCATCATGCACTAAACTAGGAACTTTTCTGTTGCTGTTTATATAGTTTTACAATTACTTTACAAATGTACACATCAGTGTTTCCAGTAACACATTCATGAGATGTGGGGCTTAAATTTGACCACAAAGCACAATAGTGTTTGATAAAGATCTGTTTACTGTATTGTGCATGCAACTTTCACTTCTCCCTTTTGTTTCAAGTGCATTGCCAAGAGGATCTAAAAAGCCTTTGTGCTGTTTTCACAGCAAACAATAGCATTACAGCCCTGTGAAAAATGATTGACTTTGAAATAAAATGTGGTCTTCTTTAGATTCTTAGTTTAAATAAAAAAGCATCAGTTTATTTGATCAAATTCAATACATTCACATGTAGCCTACTGTATACATGCTCAGATTATTATAACAGCTCTCCTGAGCCGTATCCAGAATCTCATGTTACTCCCCTGCTCCACTTCAGGTACGTGTTCTTTTTCAGATGCTTATGAAGACCAAACACTTTCTTAGTTTTCGTCTCTTCCACATCTTCTAGAATGTTCCATCATAAACGGGGACTGAGCTAATTCAAACTCAAAGCGACACCAGGCGCTATATTAAGTGTTGAGACACAACCACAATGACTTTACGACTGCCCATCCTTCATCAATAATGTTGGAGGCGATAAACTTCCCTGCTTGAAAGTCCCACATGTGAAGGCAAAGGTGAATAGGTGGAACAACATTCTCCAGATTCTCCATCAGCTCATTCATGAACAGCTGTCAATGTCAAAGTCCATTGCTCTAAAATCTGAGTTTAATGAAAAAGATTTACAGAAAATATTTTCTGGTTGCTTCAAAATGTTCTGATTTTGGATATTCCACAAAATATATTCTGTTTGGGAGCAGGAACAATTGATGGGGTTGGAGGACAAATCAAACTCTGAAAGGTTTGTGGGCAACTTTTGGAGAACATTAAGTTGGATGCTAATGCTGTTTTTATCAACATAAAATTGTTAATTGTTTCAGGTCTGGGTGGATAAGAAAATCTATAGTCATTAAACTGTTTCCTCGCATATTCAAAAGTCTTTTGAGATTTTTAAAAGAGCTTGGGTGTAACTCTGACAGTATGACAAGGTGCTCTAGAACTGTGAGATTATTAAATAAATATCTTGTTACATCACCCTGAAAATTACTTCTGCCATCTTGAGAACATTAAGACTGCATGCTCAGCCCATGAAAGCAATATATGTTACCAAAAGTGATACTTGAATTAGAAACATCTAGATACCTCAAATACTTCAAGTTAGAAAGTGAAAGGTATTCCATACCTACTACTCTTGTATTATGGAAATCTAGAATCTCAAGGGAATCAAGTCTATCACATGCTCCTACATCAAGATCAATTTCTGCATTTAGACTCAAATTTAAATGCCTGATTTGAGGGGTGCCAGATAAAAGTGTTGTGCAGCATCGTTTTAATGTAATTTGGTTAGCACTTAGATCCATATATTGAAGCTTAGGCATGTCTGGAGGAGGGGCGGGACAACGAACACATTACATGTAGGGCTACAACGAATTTATTTCAGCAAGAAGTTAATATTGCTGGTCTCGGGAGTATGTCAGATGATTACAGTCCCAGACTACCAGAATATTAATATGAAAAATTATGCTTGGAGGAACATTTCGTTCACCTTTGGTCTACCAGGTAAGCAGCATAGCAACCAAAGCCATATCAAACGTGGCCAGCTAGATGTTTTCAGAAGAGCTCCTGGCATTTTCAGCTGTGTACAAACCTGTTTGATGGACACACGGCCTAAAGCAAGCCAACTCAGCCAGGAGTCTTGGGGTAATGTTGTTGCCTAGTCACTAAAAAACCAACCAATTGTTCATTCACGGCTGCATTTAGTCATTTATTTATTAGTTGCAGCTGCTTGTGTGTCTTCCGACTGCATTTAGACGTTTTTGACCTGCAAATGTACTCACATTTATTATTACCATGTCATGACTGTTTAAAACGTTTTAAGTTGACTCCAACATCATCCATGAAAAATTACTTATAGGCTATGTTCTGGGCCTCAGAGGCCCGCAGGTATGCTATGACAAATAAATTCTATAGCATATGATTTTTCTTTTTTTTACATGCTAAGACTTTCTGATTGGTTGAATCTGAAACCGCAGTAGTCTACACTGCTACTCAAACACTTGTTTCATAATAGAACAGCAGTTAAAGATTCAATATTTCAAAATTACTAGTGTATTTTCTTTAGGTCAGAGAAACAGATTAAAATAATTTTAATGAAAATTTTATTGTGACTGAGGAGCCTGACTTCCGTTTTAAAGCATTTTACTGACCGAATTCTGAATCAACGAAAAAAATAAAGATTTATGGGAAATTTGAAAATCACCTAACATGCTCAGCACTGAAGGTTGATTTTACTGTTCACCGACCAGAATTTCATTCAGCTAAAGAGTGGTAAGATATAGGCTAAGATATACAGTAGCTAAACATTTAACAACTGTTTTACGATAGAAAAGTTAAACGACCGACAGTATCAGAGTAATACAAACTAATCATTTGAAGCTGTAAGGACAAAAGACCAACATCCACAAGAACTAACCGTTATAGTTCATGTAAAGAATTCAAGCATTCAGGTCCAAAATATGTAATAGGGTCCACAGTAAGAATCAATTTAGTTACATTGTAGAAAGTATAATTTTCCTGTAGCGTTTCAAAACATTAAAACTGAAATCCAGAGTTTGAACTGAGTGAGGAATACTGGGTAGTATGAGGTTTCTTCCCATGCATTAGTGCAGATTTTCAGTAATGTAAGGTTAAAATAAATAATAACAGCAATAATAATAAAAAAATAAAAAAACAGATTCACATTTAGAAACCTTACCTCAGTGCATGATTCTCCAGCACCTATGTAAAAAAATAATAATGAAAGTACTTATAGTGAAGAAACTCTTCTTGAGATTGTCTCCACCTGTCGTACAAAAAAAATAAATAAAAATAATTCTGAACCAGTCTTGTTTGAGTTCATCTCATATATGACAAACAAATGCAATAGGTTTAACATTGGGGAATTTGGGGCAAAAATACAACATCAAAAGTAGTAGGTGCTTATTCTGGTAAAAAAAAAAAAAAAAAAAAAAAGTAATTTCCAGAATATCCCAAATGAATTAACAAAAATAAACAGTTTAAAAAGAATTGGGGGAAAAAAAAAACATGTTTTGTAAAGAAAATTACCTTTGAGATACATATATAAACCATAAATTATTAAAACTGACATACTGACGACTATATTGTTTGATCTCCAGTAACAATTCCAAACTATCAACATAGGAAACATGTGACTGACTGCTCAGTTAAAAAACGAATGGCCCTAATCTGAAATTCAGATTCACAATAGCTGTAGAGTACAGTGTTGATGGTGTGGATTAGTAATACTCTAAAGGTACACTACGTAACTTTTGGCACTCTAGCAGTTAATTAACAAAACTGCATGCATCTTGAGATCGAAAACTGTAGCCAGAGCTGCTTCTCTGTTTATGCATATGACGAGTCACACAGGTACTAGGCTACTCCGCAGAGGTTGTTCTCATCCGGCCCGGTCTAAAATAAGCAGATTATAAACACTTATTATAGGCATACCATGGATTCACAATATACTCGTTCATTATATACATTTTGGAAAGAAAGAAAAAGTTACATAGTGTATCTTTGAAAATTAAGAAAATACCTACATGTGTAATCTTGTAATTAATCACTGAACAATGATGAATACAATCAACCAGCAGATTGCCCTGGACACAAATCTAAGAAGGTCAAATATAGAATTACTAGCAACTTCAGTCAGAAACTTAACTCTGCTTCAGCAATAACCTCACCAAAAATGAGTCTTAATCTGATCTTATCTTCACACCAAAAAATAAATAACAAAAATAAGTAATTGAAGATGTTGAGATTTTGGCTATTTCATTCCCCTTTATTAATTGATTTTATTTTATCCCCTCTAAATATTAAATAATCAATATTGTATCATCCTCAATGACATGATAAATCTCCTTTTAACAATGTTAAATTCACTAAAGACACTACATACAGTAGACCTTGATGGATGCAAGAAGGTGCTATAAAAAAAAAAACTGTATGAACCTGTTGATAGTCAACAACCTTTATTTATCCATATATGTGAGCCACTCAAAGATGGGGGGAATAGACAGATGGGACAAGAATAGACCATTATAGAGGGCAATCAACATATGGATCAATGGTATTGTAACTTTCTTTAACCTCCAATCTATAAGAGGCTTGTTGACAGTAAATTAAAAGACATAAGTAACAGCGTAAACACTCATGTACAGTGAAGCAAAAAATAATAATTCAAATGAAAACATTGATTAGCATGTAAAGAAACAAAAAGGGAGCGGGAGCCAAAACCTTATTTTTTTTTCTATTATAGCTCAGCATACATTTCTACACGGCATGCAGTAAGGCACCTAACTAACACAATGAATAAACCTATGCTACGTGATGAAGCCGATTTGTTATCCAATGCAAAAGAATGAAAATAGTTCTGATACAATGTTCACTCCCATAAAAACAGTATTCCTTTCATTTCCCTTTCAATTACCCCAACCTTATTAAAAAAATACATCCATTTGTAAAAGATTTTCTCCATACACAGAACTGTAAATAGAAAGCACAAACCAATGGATTAAGGTGAGAAAATGAATCAAACTATAAAAAAAGCAAGCTATATTTTGTATTTGCATAAAGTATACACAATCTATTATTATTATTATTATTAATAAATGTTGATATTCTATACACTGCTGACTGAATTTAACAATGGCTGAGGAAATCTTAAATGCACAGTCAGCCACTGGTAGCAGGGAGAAGCAATAAAGATATTTAGGGGAACACAAAATCAGCTATATAATTCAGTTGTCCATTGAAAACTGGCACCATGAAAAGTTAACCAAATTTCACAACAGAAAAATGTATATATTACCTGATTTTATTGGGTTGACCCTTTATGAACAAGATCTATTTTTCTTGGCGATGTAGAAGATTCGATTTCTTGCCCCTCACCTTTGTGCATGAGCGAACTTCAGGGAGTTATGCTGTTTTAGGTTACAGACTCCGTTGGTTTGCATCGTAAGGGGTTTGATTATTAATACAGCCTTTATATTTTACAGGACAGCTTGTTCAAAACTAGCAACATCCCCTGAAAGCACCATCCCACTTCACTGACAAGAGATGGATAAGACTAACTGGATCATACATCAAAAAATGCTCCATTTTCAGAAAATTACAGCACTACTTACCTATACATATCTATATAAAAGAAAATCAACATATATTTACACATGATATCAGTTTCTCAACCCATTAATGATGCAGAGATGGTTAAAAGATACAGACTAGGGGAGTGAATCGTTGCATCTAGACTATTTGCTTAATTGTCTGCCACTCAACCGACTTGACCTAATACTCAATTTCAAGATTGTGCCAGGCTTCGATAAACTTCCAAAACCAGCTTAAAGCACAAGTCAGTGATGATGGAATCGCAATATGTTTTGTCTATGGTTTTAATCAAACACCAAGTTCCAGAATTACATATGTATCTAGTCATGTGCACATTACACAGGGGATTTCAGTGTCAATCATACCAAATTCTAATTTATTCCTCTTTAAAAAGTCAAAGGACTTGATTTTAGAACAAGTTCCCTTAGAGCAGGTCCACACCGACTTTCTGGATTTTCTTGAATCTTTAGCCAAACCCTTTAACATTACAAGCTGGCCTGAATTATTGGATGAATGGTAGCACACCACTTGTGGTGGAAAGGGAAACAAGCTTATTGATCAATGTGAATTCTGTGATGCCTAGACAGAGAGGACGAATGATTGAAACCCTTTCCACACTGAGCGCACCTATATGGTTTCTCACTCTGAAGGATTCTCTGTTTCAAGATGGTAGTGTGGGGGAATCCCTTTCCTGTGGCAATAGCACTGTAAGTCGACTTATCCTCCAAATGAACCCGCTGGTGCCTTGCGAGAGATGAGGGATGATTGAACCTCTTCCCACATTGAGCACATGTGTAGGACTTTCCATCAGAATGAGTTCTCTGATGCCTGGATAGTGATGATGAGTGATTGAAGCTCTTCTCACAATGGTTGCAGCTGTATGGCTTTTCACCTGTATGCATTCCCCTCTTCATCGAAGTATCGAAGGGGAAATCCTTATCACCCTGGGCATACATTTTGGCTTCCAAGTGGACCTTGTGGTGCCGTGACAATGAAGAGGAATGGTTGAAACCCTTGTCGCACTGAGAACACCGGTAGGGCTTTCCACCCTGATGGACCAGCTGATGCTTCTTGAGGTGACGTTTCCTGACAAAGCTCTTTCGACACTGGGTGCACTTGTAGGGCTTCTCTCCTGAGTGGATTCTCTGATGCTCTCTCAACGTGGCCGCGGCGGCAAAACACTTTCCACACTGGGTGCATCTGTGCGGCTTTTCACCAGCATGAGTCTTCTGGTGCTGTTTAAGATTGGAAGCCGTCGTAAAGCCTTTCCCGCACTGAAGACATGTAAATGGCTTGTCATGGGCATGCAGCTCTTGATGTTTTTTGAGATGGCGTCTGCGCACAAAGCTTTTTCGGCATTGGGTGCATTTGTAGGGTTTGTCATCTGAATGCATTTTCATGTGCTCCCGGAGAGTGATGGCGGCAGCGAAGCTTTTACCACACTCCGAACATCTGTGCGGCTTTTCAGGAGAGTGCATCATCTGGTGCGGTTTCAAGTTGAATGCATCAATGACTCCTTTACCAACCATCTCAAGACCAGTGGTGTAACTTTTCTCTTTCATGTGAATCCTCATGTGACTTCTTAGGCTGGCTTCAATAGCAAAGCTCTCACCACAGTGGACGCAAATGTAGGGGTGAGTGGCTTTGTGGATTTCAAAGTGTTCGTGCAGATCAGACATACAGTCAAAAATCTCACCACACTCACTGCATTGCAGGCCATGGGCTTCGTGGATGATAACGCCATTCTCTGACTCCACCGTAAGCTCCCCTCCATGGTCAGACTCCACCTTTACAATATGTTCTCCACCACCCATCTCGGTCTTTAACAGCACCTCACCAAGCAAATGCTCATTGCCTTTTATTTCTGCACTGCTGAAATACTGATGATGATCGTGGTGTATTTCAGATTTAATATAGTCATGGTCCGTCTCTGTTACCACATCCACGCAGGTCACTGCCCCTAAATCACCATGAATGGCCTCCAGGTCAAGTCTTTTGTCCTCTTGAGTCATAATCTCAGTCTCCGCTCCATAATGCAAGTCACCAACTTGAGTATGGGCTATGACACACTCAGATCCCAATGTATCGAGACCTGGTGTGTCACAGTCAGTCTCTGACTCGGCCATCAGGACGCACTCCAGCCTGACGACTTCCGTCTTCCCGGTTAAGTAAAACTTAGCGTTGCTCTACGAGCACCGCTTTCTTGCAAAGAAACTTGAAGGGTTGCCTGCCGCAGGCTCAGTCAGTTCTTGAGTCAGGAGCAGTCCTGCCTGCTGGAAGAAGAAACACCTTTAAACTCTGATAATGATCTGCATAATCATAAAGAAACATTTCTGAGGAAAACATTTAGGCTAACTTTCAGCTTGATCTTACTATTTGAGAAACATTAAAAGTGAAAATAAGGTATGCAAAACATACAGAGACTAAAGTAGTGATCTTGCTAATTATCTTAAAAGTAATTAATCAAGAAACTAATTTATGCTACTTAATGTGACAAAGATACAAAGAGCTTCAACTGAACGGGGAATAGGCCAGATAAAACGTCTAGCCGTAAACTTGAAAGAAAGAAAAAAAAAAATCAAGAGACAACAGAATAAAATGACACATAAACAAATCCAAAAATCAACAACATTCTAATGTAGAAAGAGTGTTGCATAGATGAACAGAACTAAAAACAGAGCTATATACATCATAGTTTGCACAAAAAAACTCTTAAAAAAAGGTAAACATTGAGCCTTATCTAGAAACAGCCATAAAGCTAGTTAGCAGAAATATCAGTAGCTACAAATTGGCTAAAGTTAGCCTATGGGTAGTTTATATTAGGCTAAGTTGACAGGCTAAGTATTCATGAATCTACAGTTCAGAAATTAAATTTTCTCAAATGAGCCGCACTGAATCACAGCGAACTCCTTTAAACATGCCTCATATATAAAACATACTAAACCCAATGTTTACAATTTCCACATACTGCTGGTTTGTCACTGTTGGCTAGGTTAGCTGGCTAAATAGCTGCTAGGTAGCTTCCTTGAGCATGCATTATCAGCTAACTAGCACTATAGCTGTATCATAAAATGATACAGGGTCGAAAAGCTGACAGACTGCCTTAAATTGCTGGATTTAACTAGTAATTGTTTAGTCATACATACACTTTTAGCGCCGTACAGTCACGTAGAGACTTACGCTACAGCTACTAGAAAATACCAAGAGTTTAACGGTGGGCATCTTGTCCGCCGGAGGTTGGAACAGCTAACTAGCTGTAAAATGGCCGCCGCGACTAGCTTCCGCCCCTCACGCAGATACAATACGCAACGCGAGGAAACGTAAATAAACCAGGTCATAATAATAGGTTAGTTTGATTGCTCGCTGCAAAAGCTGTGCTGTCATAGTTCTAAAAACACAAGATTATCATGACATAAGGCAAACTGCTCGAGTTAATGGCTAATCACAGATGTACGCTGTTCGCGAAAGCCCGGGAAGGCGCCCCCCTTCTTACATAACGCGTTTTTGTTTTGTGGCGTCGAATTAAAAACAAAATAAGTATGTGCTCAACGTCTTTTGTGGCTATGTGTCATTCTTGAAATCATCCGAATTAATTGACACGAGCATCGCGTTGCTATAAGCGGTGCTTATCATGCTATAGTCCTAGCCCATTTTTAGCGGTGTGAAACAAACATGGCCTGTCGTCCTGCTAAGCTGCCTCGCTAGCGGAACACTAGCTGCCTCCGCCGCCATTGCTACAGGACACCTCCGAACTTCGTGACGTCCACAATTAATCGGTAAAGCTGACCGAGCGCCACTTCTCGCAGTATGCTGAAAAAATCTGGTCAAGCAGCATGCTACAACGTATGGTGTAACGTTAATTAAATAACAAAATTGTATCAAATATAGCACGCTAGTTAGCCAGCTAAGTTAACTTGCAACGGTATGCAAAACCCTGACGCACATAAACGGTCATGTATAAATGTAATAAAAAAAATAAAAAAAAACACGCCCGACCTCTTTGCCCGTTAATGGCCTTTTTGCGAGATGCGCTGCTGGTAGCCGCGGCGTAGTCAACGGCCTGAAGATCTTCGTTTTGTTGCGTCTGTACTGCCTGGTTGCGGTTTGCACTCTGTCACTCTTTCTTTCTCTCTCTCTCTCCCTCCCTCCGTAAGTACGTAGCGGGATGGCGCCGCGGATCATCTGGCGCCAAGTACTGTTGGAGCGCATGAGCAAGAAACAAGCGCTCGACCACCCCCTATAGTCATGGCGGAAGGCTCTTTCGCCTTCAGTCCCAAACAAATTTTACAAAAGAAAAATAGGTCAACACTTTACAATAAGGTTCAGTTTGTGGATGCATTAGTATCATGGACTAACAATGAACACTTCTGCCAAATGTATGTTCAATAAACAGAATGTTTAAATGTGAATAAAAGCCTAAATTCAATGTGTTCAATCTGTCAGAAAATTTGGACTAACTCGCTCAATTCATATGTTTATAGTTTTACGATCTCATTATGAACTTTTTGAAGCGTCAAAGCTGTAGTTCAGTAGCTGTCAACAGAAAGCTCTCAGTTTTCATTATAAATATCTTCATTTGTGTTCTGAGGATGAACACAAAACTATTGTGGGTTTGGAACGACATGAGGGTAATTAATGACAGAATGTTCATTTTTGGGTGAACTAACTTAAAATGTCATTTTTAAAATGTCATGGGTAGCTCATCTGACAGAAAAAGAAAGAAAACTGTCCGGTTGTAAAACCACTTTTAAAACATGAGATTAAAACATGGGTAGCACATCTTGTCATGTGGGAAACACCTATAAGGATGCCTTGCCACCAGGGCTAGCATATCTTGTGAGGCAGGAATAAACACTAATCCTAACATTAGGATGAGAGGATATAACGTGTCCAAACTGTGTTCCCACTGTGATCAGAGACCACTAGGGTGCGCCCTTTCCCTTAAAAAAAGATTAAAAAACGAGGACCACTTACTTGTTGACAATTTCTGATGGAAAAGGGTTGCACTGCACATTGTACTGATATTTTATTAAAAAGAAAAACACCACAGCTTGCTTTAAAACTAGCTTATTTGTTATTCTTTTTCAACATTTTAAAGAATTTAAAACTCTTGAGTGCAAAGAATACAAGACAAACTGGCTAAATAATACAGATTCAATGTCACTGACCTCATAAATAACAGTGGTTTGTAGCCTACAGTATGCCTGTGCTGTCTTTTATGAACACATGCAGGAAGGCTTTAGCCTTTGTTCTCTGCCAGTGAGGCTGAATGAAACACGACACAGTCAGCCATCATTCAATACCTGTCATTCAGAAACCCCATCTGTTCAGCTCCTGCCTGAACCTGTAAAGCCCCTCACCTCAGCCTCCTGGTTAAAGGTGCTGGAATCAAACTGTGGCTAGAAATTAATCTGAAATAATCGGGTACACAGCCCAATACTTTGTGTCTGTATAATACATCTAACAACACTAAGCTATGGCTACCTCTGCTTGCATTTGTCAGTATGAATGTTGGATAAGCTGCAGGTCAATCATGAATTTTTCATGACCGTCAATGGCATTGTAAAGGTAAGCTTTGTTGTAGCAGCAAGTCAACTGACAAGACCACAAGTGACATTTTGATGAATTCAAAGTATGCATCGCCATTCAACTGTATTGGAGGTCAAGCTGTTCATTTGTAGAGTACAGATGAAAACTTTCAAGCTAATGTGAGGAACTTGGAGATTTATAGATGTAAATGTAAGCTTCAGAATTGCAATATTGAAAGATTAAAATGTATTCTTAACAAACATTGCTTGATTTAGAAATTACATTAAATATTTGGGGAATGATATCTTCATGTCATTACATGAACATATGGCTTTGGTACACATACGCTTATATGTATTGTTGACAGATTTATTCATATATTTTCACAAGGCTATCTATGTCTGTTCCCCTAAAAAAAATGTAATTTAGTTTTAATCCCTTTGACTGTTGTTTATTTCAGGCCAGAAGTGCATCTAACAAGATGCCATTTTTCAACACTTTATTTCCGTGAAATACCCATTTGTACATCGATAACAGAGGACTGACTTGAGCAGATAATTCCTTAACATGTTCAGGCTTTCTCTCTAAACAACAAAAGACCAATGTACAAAACTATGTTAACAAAAAAAAATCAGTCAAAATGTAAAACTGTACTGAATTAAATATATAAAAAGCACATCCTACATTCCTAATTTTTGTGTGTTTGGGGAGGGGGGTATTTACATTTGTAGGGCTATATACATTTTTTTTACATGATATAACTATACCCAGATACTGAGCGACATTTTAATCTGTTTAAACATTCATGACAGGTGTAAGCTTGAGCAGTGAACTCTGAGGGTGAATGCCATTGGAGTGGAGCTTTTCAAGGTTCTGCAGGAAGCCACGGTGCTTCAATCCATTAAGAATTGCTGAGTTACTGGAGGTTACACTCATATGTGTCCTGCAAATAATCAGTGAAAAGGAAAATATTTATTCTGGAATAAAAACATCTGTAAAACTTTCTGATATCTACCTCCAAATGTAAGAAAATGGAAAGTGTTTAAATACAGGCAAGCATGAACCCTTAAAGGGAAAGTTCACGCAAAAATGAAAATTCTGTCATCATTTACTCACCCTCAAGTTGTTCCAAACCTGTATGAGAATCTTTCTTCGGTTGAACACAAAAGAAGATATTTTGAAGAATGTTGGTAACCAGACAGATGACGGTAGCCATTGACTTCCATAGTATTTTTTCCTACTATGGAAGTCAATGGCTACCGTCAATTGTTTGGTTACCCATATTCTTCAAAATATCTTCTTTTGTGTTCATCAGAAGAAAGAAATTCATACAGGTTTGGAACAACTTGAGGGTGAGTAAATGATGACAGAATTTTCAGTTTTGGGTGAACCAACGATCCCTTTAATGACCTTAGACTAACCTTGGAGAGTCAATCCCACTATCTGCTGTGTAACTCTGACTCTCTGCAGTTTCTCCTGCACAGGGCCCTGTAGGGTCATTCGGGTTTGCACTGATGTTCACAGTATCCTTAGATGTCTCTCTTGTGTTCTGATGGCAGTCCTTCAATTCTGGGTGATGGATCCAGTTGTTAGATTTGCCTACATCAGCTTCATCTGCAGATTTATGTATGGTCTCAGAATCAGACTCCACTTCGCTTGTCTGACAGTAGTCAAAAATGCTGCTTTCCAGGGCTTCAGTATGTTCATCATCTGCCAAACTGGATTCATGTAGTCTTTTTCTCAAACACTGGACCTCTTGTCTGGGGCTAGTACCTTTCTGAAGGATCTGGTGATCAGAGGACTGCCACCTGTATTCATGTGGCCTGTGTGTGGTTCTGGTGGGCTTGTGATGAGCATGCTCCTCAATAAAATGGCCATCCCAGCCACCATCTGCACAGACGGACTCATGGTAACGAGCTATATTGGTTTGTGATAGCTCACAGTCATTTATGCATTCCTCATTTAGGCAGACGGAGCTACAACCATCCTCACCCTCCACTGCCTTCTGATAGATGCGATGTTCATCATCTGTATACACCTCACTCTCAGCCTGGCTTGTGTTTCTCTCCAAGGTTTGACCATCTGGCAGCTGATGGCTAGTTATGTTGCCAACTTGCTGGTGTGAGGACAGCAGATTGGGACGGTGATGAGACTCTTCTTTACTGTAAAGTAGATGTAGGGAAAGTCTACGTTGAATTGTAGGTTTAGGCCACGAGAGGGGTACTTCTGTTGTATCACAATGTGAAGGATTATCTACAATGTTATATTGGTCAGGAACATTTCTCAAGTGTCCATCCTGAGGTTTAATTTCTTTTAATCTGTCGTTTATAAACTCTCTGCTTCGGACTTTATTCTCTCTTAGCTTAATTTTGTCCTCTATCCTCAATGTGCTGCTCTCAGGGTAGGCTGAGCTGTAATCTCCACAAAGCTCTTGCATTGGTTGAACATCCAGAGTGGAGTCCACAGTCTGTGCTCTTTCATGAACCTGTTCACAAGGTGCATCCTTCAGTGTGTGAGATCTCTCTACGCTGTCAGCTATTCCTTTGGCTCGATGGGGATCCCAGGATTTTGACCTGTGACCTGGTCTTTCCCGCCGTCCGGTGGTTGGAATCTTGGCTTCTCTCCTCCTTTGTTCTTTATGGTTGATGTTTGTTTCCACATCTTTTCCTGGCAATCCCAAAAATGGGTTGTCTATCCGTTTCTTGTAGACACATTTTGGATTCAGAATGGTACTCTCTACATTATTGTCAGGTTCATCTAAAGCTAATTCTGCTCTGAGGTGAGGCATAATCTGATTATCTGCCTCTAAATCTTCAACACATTGGAAATTCTTATTCTTTGCCCTTTGTTTCTCTTTAGATGAAGGTCCTCTTCTCTTGCTACGAGTAGCTCTAGGAGCCAATTTCTTCCCCATGGCCTTTGAGGTATGGTGCCTCTGCTTAGCTAGAAGAGCTTCGGTGGAAATGCCCTTGTCCACAGCTTTCTCTGTACCTCTCTCAGCTTTCTCCTCAAGCTTCTTCATAAGAACTGTGTGCTTTACTAAATTGTCCACAGTAAGCTCTGGGTTGATCCGTTTGATGATGGCATGTTCTAGATCCCTGGGGAGGTTGTTTAAGTCATCCTCATCCCTTACAGGCCATTCCTCCGGAGGGAATTGCCCAGAGAATGTGGCATACTCTTTCTTTAGTTTGTTGTCCTTCTTCCCTGTATTTCGTCGGAAGAGGTTAAGCCCAAATTTGCGTCCAGCTTTCTCCTTGTCCTTGCGACTTGTGTTGGTGGATTTGCTAATCTCACTGGCCTGGTAGTCTGCTGCAGTAGATGTGGACTGATGCTGAACGGAGGGTTTGTGTTCTTTGGGCCACTTGAGGCTTTTCCCAGTGCACTCACTGATGCTGATGGATTGATGTTCTGGGACAGATGGAGGTACAATGGACGGAGGGGTGAAGCAGCTGCAGGACTTACAGTGGGCCATGACAGGCACCTCATTAGAGGTGTCCATGCAGCTCTCGTTGCTCACCAGGTACGTGATGGGAGGTGGTGACGGCAGGTCACTGTCGCCAGCACTCCACCAATTCCTCTCTTTCACCATGTTGTTGGTGATGAAGTATGTTTGAGGGGTGACTACAAAGTAGCCCTCACCAGTGTGATAGATCTTCCTCTCCTTAATAAGCGTTCCCAAAGCATTGTACAGGATGTCTTGAGTGGGAATGGTCATTCCTGAAACAAACATTTGTTGGTGTAAATATAGCCATTTCATAATGAAAATGGATTAAAATAAAAATGTAAAAAGGTAGTGTACAGGTAAGTGGATATTGTGTTACCTGGGTGTGCTTTCATCATGTGATTGATCAATGCTTCCTGGTTTACAATCACATGGTTGGAATTCATGTCGGATATGACAGAGCACAATATTTCAGACAGTGGAATAAATTGAGACTGGGAGATTGGTGACATCTGCACAGGGGAGAGATCACCTATAGAAAAAAAAAATATATAAAACATGGTTAGTTTGAGTCAGTATCATTTAAAAATATATTTCGTTTTGTATTTATATTACAAAATATTCTTTAATGGATATAAAATAAAGAGACTCTGATAGAAACTGTTAATTTAAGGCACCAGTCAGTCTGAAGTCCGCTTATGAAGACAATAAAAATTGTCCCTTAAAGCCATGCAAGTGATGGAAAACAACAAACCCTAATATCCAAGGAGGACTAAAGTTCAATCAGGAGCATGATTGAATGATTTTCATTTAACAGCCTAAAGGGGATGTCTAATCCTATTTCATGCATTCTGACTTATTTACACTGTTAAAGAGTTGGATTCTCATGCTAAACTTGGCCAAAGTTTCAAAAAACGAGTTGGACGTATGACAAACGCACTCCTTCAAGGTTCGTATAAGTTTCGGAAAGTTTTTTCCGAGTATGGCCCTGTGTGACATCATAAAGGGCAGAATTCCTGAATATGGGCACTTCTTCTGGAAGAGCACACATCAACCAGAGCAAGAGCACACCCATCAACATGCTTTGTTCGGGTTACGGAAGTCGTCGGCAGCGCTGCACAGCGTCTTTTATAAATCTGATAAAACTAAAGACTCTTCGGAGATATGAAGGATGCAATACTACTCTATACGTACTCAACTTCAGACTTGGATCGTTTACTTGTCCTAAACATAGGTTGCTTGTCCCACAATATTTCCACAAGTGGGAGTATTAATGTCAAGCCAAGTCACATTTATTTACAGCACTTTTTACAATACAGATTGTTTCAAAGCCGCTTTACAGAGATAAGCAGATAACAGGAAAATAATGCAAAAGTTTGTTTCCAGAAGAAAACAGCATCACAGTCCAGCTTAAGTAAGTTCAGTGATGTTTCATTTTTGTTTTAAAAAAAAAGTTATTAATTTATTTCATTTAATAATGAGTAAACCTGGAGTAAACTGTGATGTCATCGTCCAGCTCAGTTCAGTTCTTGTATAATAGTGTCAATGTAGGCAGATCAATATTATTGTTGAATATTAAATTAAATGTTAAATTTAATGTCCCCAACTAAGCAAGCCAAGCCAATGGCAACAAAGGTGGAAAAAGGCGACAGGTAGTAATAATGAAGTAATAATGCATTTTCCACATCCATTGCATTTCGAAACAGTTCTGTTTGAACTACAAAAGCAAGTGGTTTCCTCAATTATCTGTGATCACTGAGAAAGCCAAAGTCTTGATTATTAATAACTAGGGATGGCTAGATTAATTTTTGAACACTTGCCAGCACTGACTTTCCATTCTGTTGTTGATTGACCCAGAATAATAAGACCAGGTAAGATTCACTCTAAAACTCACCAAACTCACCAAACTCACACAAACCTGGAAATATTATTGGTTAGATTAAGATACATACAACAGCATATTTTGTAATAATATACTGTATAATGTGGTAAGAATGTAAAGGTGAGAATACTCAATACATTGTATATTTAAAATATAAAATATATTTTTTTACTATATTACTAGGTTTTATATTAGCAAAAGTAAATGAAAGTAATGTTTTACTAAGAGCAAGTCTTATTCCTGACCTGCGGTTTTAGCTTCATTCATCTGCTAGTTCTCAATGAATGTCTGACTCTCTGTCTGCTTAGCAACTAATCCATTCTTATTTGTTATAAGAGCACTCAGAGTCAGCAGATTGCTCGAAACATGCCTTTGCTCATCGCTTTCCACTTTTGACAGTTTTCCATGAGAAAAACATCCCGTCTAAGGTCTTAAACAGGAAACATCTCATTCTAAGGTCTCTGACCACATGTAGTCTGAAAGGTGTTATGAGAGGAAAACCTGACACATGCACTTGATAAATCCATCCTTGACTTTCTTTATTTTCAGGAAGGTGGTGTAAATGTGGGACCAGCACATCCTTAGGTTGTCCTTGGAATGCATATAATTGTTTATGCTTTAACTGCAGAAACTGTCTATTTAACAATAAAATAAAACTTTTTATGTGAAAGTGTGCTTATTTTCAGAGAGAAAGTGGGAAATGTGGGAAACAATTGAGAGTTCTAGCTCCAATTGAGCTAACATGAATGTGTTTTTTACTAAGGACACATGTACCATTAATTCCTCTCTCCAGGGAAATATGCTGGGCTCATTGTCTCATGAAGCTGCTCTGACAACTTTTTTTGTCACAGGAATACCTCACCAGATACCATGGCAGCCGTCAACACTGCAAATAGAGGCAAGGAAGAAGTAGAAAGGGAGTGGGTCAAGTCTCTTAAATTACAAATGAATATAAAAAAACAACCATTTGACTTTTAAGCATAAAATAAGTTGAGTAAACAATATTTGAAAATCACATGTGAATGTCTTGCGCATGTCCTGGCTTCTCAAATACCCATTTTGTCTTTACACAAGTAATAGCAGGCAACTTTCATTATACTGAAATGACAAACAAGGTCACTTGACCACTTTATCACTTGACTACACAATAATAAACCCTAATAGTAAATAAATACAATCAGAAATCAGAAATAAAATTTGGAAAACAAAACAATTACATTTTTAAAAATATATATATTTTATATTATGTTTTTATTTTACAGTCATGTGATTTAAAACCTGAAGACAATCGTACAAGACCCGCAAAATACTTAAATATCTATGTAATAATATTAAATTGTTATTTAATATGTTATTTAATATTGTTAATCTATATATAATATCATATCACCACACACATAAATGGTTTTGATTATCAGCTTCAAATGTTAATAGTCAAATCTGTCAAATTTTTCAGGATTGCGTTCATAAAGGATCTTTTAATGGCTATTTTAAGAGAACCGCAGAAGTTTCAAGTTTTGTTCGTTATGTTGTGTACAGACAGATGTCAGTGACAATTTGTACATAGAAATGCTTAGAGTGAGGCTCCGGCATTCTACAGTACTGCAACATAATACAATACAATTAAAAAAAACGAATGAATGAACAAACTAATTAAGCAACTATTTACAGTAAAGTATATAAATATATACAAAATGAAAAATATATGTATGTATGTTTGTTTTGTATTTTAAATAATAGTATGTGTAGTATGTGTCCAGTACCAAAAGTTTTTTTTATATATATATTTTTATTTCAGTTTCAATAACAATAATAACTGATTTTTAGATATAAAAATATGAAAGGAATAAATGTGTGGCTTTTCAACCAAGGCTTTGTCAAGGTGCAGATAGGTTAACCAAAACAGCTTAATTATTGTTCGGGTTTCTGTTAAAAAAAACAACCTGGTCAGCTGTGGGCATCAAACTTCACAGACGGAATCCACCGAGGTAATTAACCTGCAAGTGCTCTGTTGATTCAAGCACACAAATATACACCACATATAAGGTGCTCTTCAGTGATGAATGAGCTTGTACTAATAAATACAATATTTGAATGTGGTACGGTTCATTCCTTATCATAGCTGTAACCATTACACACTCTGGACCACCTTGAGTGGCTGGAACAACAAAAACACACAGTGGACTGTGATCCTTCGAAAGAAGGTGGGAAAGAGAAAGTGAATTAAAGGTAACTTGATAATGCCAGACATGTTGTTTAACCCCCTATAGAAAACGTTCTGCCTCTGAGGAATTCTGTGCTTCATGGGTGGCTGAAATCACATGCTTTTCTAGGTGTCACACATTGGCCTGTCGCGATTATTGATTAATCGTCTGATCATGGTTGTTCGATCTAATTGCAATTATTTGAGAAAACTGCAATAATTGTGCAGTTTAAATTTCAATCATATTTTCTCATCCAAATTAGGGAAATGCAAGCGCTTAAAGAAATGCCATCAAATGCTCGATATTGGGTTTCTTTTTCCGATGTGGTAGGGAGAAGCAAAGGAGTATTATTAGGGGTCGACCGATTATCGGCGCCAATATTGAGCATTTTTATGGTTATCGGTATCGGCCATTTTCAAAACCGATTTGCCGATAAAATAATTTAATTTTGAAATGCGCTATATTTGGCTCTGACGCAGCCACCTCTGTCGGAACTCACCACTCTGTAGACTAGACCAATGCAATGTCCCGCACATCTGATTTGTTGGGAGTCAGGAGTCCGGCCAATCAATGCAGAAAGCTGAAGGCACTGAAAGTTTAGCACTCACACCGACAGCACTCGCTGACTGGAACTGCTGCACTGATCACGCATCAGTTGTCTTGTCTCTCAAAGTTAAGGCAGCAGCAGACTTTGCTGAAGTAGCAATAAATTACTACACTGAAGTTGCAAAACACCTCAATATAATAGGGTCCTGTGATGTCCGCGATGCAGAAAACACAGACGGAATCGCAGAATCCAGTCATAAAAACGGAATTTACTGCATAAAGCGGAATGTCACGGAATTTGTCAACTTCTTGATGAATTAATAAAAAGCAGGTCAGTACAAATCAAATCGAATTTCAAACCGCAAAAAGACTATTTAAATATGAATCCTGCGTGTCTCAAATGAATAGTGCAGACGCGTGATTTCATTTACACACACACACTGGAGCACGCGTGACGCTTGCGCTGTTTTCAGCCTCAGCCGCATCATTATATGAGGACATGATTGCATAAACATCATCTCCAGAGCCGCTTAGTCACTTCATGAGCTTTTTAAAGCTTCAACTGAGAAAAGTTATCATCATATCATAAACACACAGAAACTCAAAGAACTCCACGGCAACCCGTCAAAATAAAGTTCGTTTTTTCATAGGGCCCTAAACAAGTAATTTTTGTTAAACTGTAAATAAATTGAATAAGTGATTTTTGATTACTAAAATTTAATTTAACCATTAAAATAGAGTCTTTAAGTTTTACAGAATGCTGCTGGGTGCTCCCTGCACATTTTTTTAGTTATTATTATTAATAATAATAATAATAATAATAATGTTTTTATTAACAGTTCTCAGATTTAAAGATATGTTTAAAATAATTTAAAGAAAGCATTTGTCAAAACTCTGTTATTCTTAATTTTGACATTAACCAGACAGGTGTAAAAATGATCGATTTATATATATATCGGTTTTAAAATATTGGTTATCGGTCTACTTGATCTGTAATAATCGGTATCGGCATCGGCCCTGAAAATCACATATCGGTCGACCCCTAAGTATTATGTTATATTATATAAATTCTAAATCATAAAAAGTAAATCATATGTGTATATTTTATAGTTTTTAATTGTATTATTATTATATTTATATACAATTTCAAGTGAAAAAATAACATTAGGCTTATACTATAAGTGACGAGAACAAAACGGAATTAAATCACTAATCACAATTATTTGTGTGACAACTAATCATCACAAAATTCGTGATTGTGACAGGCACACAAAAAAAAAAAAAAAGTGTACAATACAATTATGCATTTTACTAAGCCATCTCAACACGAAAGAAAGTCCTGCATTTAAAGCCAGGAACACACAAAACCGATGACCGGCCGTCGGGACAACGTCGGGCCGTTTTTGAGTGTCGCACCGTTGGCTCTAGTCGGACGCCGTCAGGGTTTTTTTGGCCAATTCAGTATGTAAAATCGGCATAGGGCCGTCAGTGAGAGAGAGAACTCTGATTGGCTGTTCAGCGTGAATGAGTCAGTGCACGAAAATAATAGCAACACCGCAAGCAAAGTCAAAACTTCCTTTCTTCTTCATTCCTAAACACAATTTTCCCTTAAAATTTCCAAAAAACATTTCCTCCTTCTGCTAAATGCAAAAGAAGATATTTTGGAGAACAGTTGATGGACACCAATGACTTCCATAGTATTAAAAAAAAAGTAATACGCAAGTCAAATAGGGTTCATCAACTGTTTGGTTACCGACATTTTTCAAAATATCTTCTTTTGTGTTCAGCAGAAGAAATAAATTCATACAGGCTTGGAACAACTTGAGGGTGAGTAAATGATGACAGAATTTCATTTTTAGGTGAACTATCCCTTTAAAAGACCAAGCCCCAACCTCTTAGATTCTTATAAAATTCTCTACAACAACACAAAACATGATGCCCTCTATCATAAAATCACTTCAGTACTTCAACTCTTTAAAGCCGAAACATTACGCATGCATGATTACATTTTCATGCAGAGATCAAAGACATGCAAAAACAAGGTCTAAAAAACATAGATCTATACGCCTGTCACATAAACCTTCTATGGAGATGGTTCAGTTCCCCTTGACTTCTTCTGCTGGAACTGAAACATTGATTGTAATTCTTCATGACTTCAGACCACAGTAGTCACTGGCCCTAATGCTGTGACACACTAAATTAACACGAAAAAGTAAGAAAGTTTTTGGGCTAGCTTCAATCCTTCAGTTCACTGTTCACAGTATTTGTGTTCTCATGCATGCACACATTCATTTCAGTCTTTGTTTTCTCAGCTTTGCATGTTGTTGGTGGACAAATTAAAATGCTTTTGTGCTGTCATTAGTGGCTGAATAGGGTTCCTGGTCACAACTTCTGTTATGAAGGCTTTACAACGTTTTTCCTGCCATGACACAAGTAAAAAGCCCAATAAATCCAAAGAGGCCCTAAACATTTATCCCTTTTAACCACTAACAAACATTCTGTGAGAGGCATGTTAACTATCAAGCATGTGTCTGGTGTAGTTTTGAAATGAAACACCTGCGTTAAATGTTAACCATGTCAAATGTTACAAGGGAAAAATTAAGCTCTTCTACTGATCCTCCCACAGAGAGGATCTGGTTCGTTAGACTGATTAAAAGGGCCATTTTACAATGTTGACATGCTTCATGATACTCTGTGGACTTGTGTATTGATTAACAGAGGAAACTGTTTCACGCTGATAACACTGCAGATGAAATATCTCCACGTTTATTGTTGTCATTTTGAACCAATAGTATGCGACTTGTTACTTTATCATCATGCCGTTACAGTGATTGACAGACAAACTTGAAATACATCAAAAACGAGTGACTAAACCAATATTTTGACTTTGCAAAGAGTCACAAAAAGCCCCAACAGCTCGCTTTCCTCTATCAAGAGAGTAATATTTTGTAGCATATTGTATCAGGTCTCACGAAAGGAGGTCACAATCAATTGGCAACATATCTCAGGTTTCAAGGCAAAACTATAGGGACCCTTTTGAAGCTCATGCAAATAGGCCATGTTACCTGCCACAGGAAAAGTAAATGTTCTTAGGCCTTTGGTCTATAGAGCAGGAGTAACAAATACCATAGGCTATATCATGAAAAGTGATGTGTTTGGAATAACAATGTCTACATTACCATTCAAAAGTTTGGGGTCAGTGTTTTTTTTTAAAGAAATTAAATACTTTTATTCAGCAATGATTCATTAAATTGATCAAAAGTGACAGTAAAGATATGTATAATGCTCTATTTCATATAGGCCTAAATTATGTTCTTAAATTCAAATAAATTCTATTCTTCAGAGAATCCTGGGGAAAAAAAAAACATTAAACAGCACAAGTTTTCAACATAATAATAAGAAATGTTTCTTGATCAGCAAATCAGCATATTAGAATGATTTCTGATTTTAAATTGTAATAATATCTCACAATATTACTGTTTTAGTGTATTCTTGATGAAATAAATGCTTAGGCAAGCATTAAAGATTTATTTTTCAAAAACATTTAAAAAATGTACCGATCTCATACTTTTGAACGGTAGTGTATCTATTATATAAATAAAGTATATCAAGTAAAATTAAAAGTTAAAACTACTGCCAAAAATCATCCTGATAGTCTGTCAAACCTAGCAAATAGCCTAACCTTTTCCTCATCCCTCAAGGAATGTCCAGGATATGGATTCATGGTTTGCTTGAAGAGATGTAAATGTGTTTCGTATTTTTACCACTAAGTTAAAGGAGCCACAGTTTACAACATTCTTACACAACTAATCAAGTTCCATGCTGGTAATTTCTGGAATTCCATGCTGGAATCTCAGCAGATGAGAATCATTTCCTCTGACCAAGGCTGAGCTACATCAGATTTTAGGTTTGTTAACCTTCACATAGTGAAGCTTAATCTAAGCTGCAGACAACTTTCATGCCAAAAGCTTTGTTACAATATCTTGATTTCAGTAAAGTAGGAGCACTGGAATAGGTTAGTCAGGTCAGGTCTACTCAACAGAACACCATTTACATCATTTTTGGAAGGAGAGGAATGGAAATATGAGGGAAGTACTGTCCCCTAATTGCAAACACATTAGCTGCAATGCTTAACAGTAGGAGAGCAGGATAATCTTTTCATTTGTTTGTAATGGCCTAGATCTCCACCTGGCTGTGTGAAGTGAACTAGGCCTACTTAAATATGTCATCCAGCTTAGATTTCATCAAGGATTGACTTAATGGAGAAAGGATGGTACAGAGGTCAGATTCTGAAATTATATATATATATATATATATATATATATATATATATAGAGAGAGAGAGAGAGAGAGAGAGAGAGAGAGAGAGAGAGAGAGAGAGAGAGAGAGAGATGCCTTCAAATCAGGACGGATAAGGGAAATCTATTTCAGCTATTCAAGGAGACATGATGAAATATCTCCGGATCACTCATGCACACAAAAAAAACCCCACAGACAAGCACATATGCCAACACACACACACACACTAACATGTGTTCAAAGAAAACAGAGAGTTCCCAATCTGAAAATGAAAAGTCTTAAATGTTGTGTTTGGACAGCATTTATATGGACCTTTTTTTAGCATTTATTTGGACAGCATTTTTTTTTCTCCATTCTGTCACCTGATGGAGTTTCGGTTCCTTGCCACTGTCGGCTTTTTCGCCTTTATCACCATTGGCTTTTGGCTTGCTTGGTTGGGGACATTTAATTTTATATTTAACAATATTATTATAACATTATTTTCCTGTTATCTCTGTAAAGCTGCTTTGAAACAATCGGTATTGTAAAAAGCGCTATAAATAAAGGTGACCTGACTTGACAGCATGAATTTTCAGATGTGGATATAATTGAAGTCATATAAATTAGTGTCAGCAGACAGAGGGACAGAGAAGAGCTCTGTGAAGGAAAAGGAAAAGAGTGTTCTGTCAGGGTTGTTTTGTTTTACTAGAACACATGATTTCAACGGGTGAAAAATGGAGAAGTATGGAAGAAATACACATGGCTGCTGGATCGGCAGGGTGTTTGGTTATCTTGGAAAACATTCCATTGGTTGCTTTCTTAGAAACCAGATCCAGCTCCACCTTTATCTCCCAAAACTGGGCATGTATATGAATCTTTTTTATTCTGACCACATGGATTAGATAATTTACTTAAACAAGAAAAAAAAAAGCTTTTCCATAAATAAACATTGACATGTTTATACTGGAATGAATCTCTGCCTATGATGAAACTTTAATTAAATATAGTCCATAATGACAAGAGTTTTCTACGGATCTATAAATCCCGGGTTTAAAACAGTAAATAAATATGAACCCACATGTTTATTCTGGAATCTCTGCTTCTGATGATACCACATGCAGTTTAATTTTAAATGTCTAAAATTATAAGAGTTTTATGTGTAACTATAAAACATGTGGATTATTGTAGGCTATTTACTTAAAAACATTTAGATAAATCAATAGCAACTTACATGTTTGTCCTCTCCTCTTGTGATACTGCATACCATTTTAATTTAATCTCAAAAGTAATTTTATTTTCAAAATTATAATAGCTTACTGTGTAACTAGTAGCAACCCACATTCATTATTCGATTTACTCAAAAACATTTAAATAAATATTTTCACACATCCTGGAGTCTTTGCTTGTGGTGATACTGAATGCCACTTTTGATATCATTCCTTTAATTTAAGAGTCTTACAATAGTTTCTTTCTGCCTTGTATAGGTTTTTCCTCAAGTGAAAGAAAGATATGCTTTCATGGGAATAAGAAAGCTTTTGTTGTTTTACAAACACATGTTGGCTGAACTGTGCCTCCTCTGTTTACGGTGCACACCTGGAAGTGTTGTGGTCACCAATGACATCTTTGAGGAAAGCACTGGGGAGCGATGACCTCTGGTGTCCGTTAACCAAGAGGGCAACTTTCAATGCATGAGAACTACAGGGTGTTGACCTCTGGATAAAAGAGTCCAGCACGACGCCATGTCACGGCTAATGAGCTGAGATCTGAGAGATGTGGTCTGCATTGCATAAACCTCCAACAAATCAGTTTGCTTTGGTAGAGGCACTCCAGAGAACATGTAGGCTATAGAACATGTATCACAGTTAGGTTTGAAGATATAAATGTGTACCATCAAACAAGTTATTGAACATATAAGTGATTAACTGTGCTCAACCCTACTGAACACCTCATTAGAACTTAGCATGTTATACCCCGCTGAGTAATGACGGCATGATCCAAAGCTCCTCAATAATGCAGAGACTTTAGACTTCTTCAGCCATTGTAAGCACCTCAGATTTCAACAGACAGGCGGAAAAGGGTGAGGCATTCTTGAATTTCTTGTTTCTCCAAATGATTGTCATCACCCTTAATCTTAATAGTTCAATGCACATTATTTCTATGCCTCCAATTTTATACAGCTTTACTTATAAATGATGCATAGAGAATTCTCTGTAGTTCAAGGCCACAGGCCGAAGACAGAAGCGTCAGAGCACATCCAGTGAAGTCCAGTTTCTGCACTGCATTACTAACTGAAACCTGCCAATTAACTTGCTTAATGCTTCTTCATCACCTAAAGGACACCAAAAAAGACAATTGTATCAATATTTTCTCACCCATTTGCCGTTCCCAAATGTTATTATTTCTATGGAACATAGATAGCCATCTTTATGTCCACTTGTCGTCATATAACATCAGTTCATTAACGAGGGGCTGATAAATAAAATAAAATAAAAACTATCAAGAAAGTAGTCCATATGACTTGTTCACTATATTCCAAGCCATTTAAAGTCATAGCTTTATGTGACAAAACAAATTAACCATATTTGCGTCTAACCCATGTTAGCGTCCAGAATTCAAAAAGTGTGTTATGTTATTTGGCTAAAACTATGACAACATGGCATTTTTGGATCTGGATTGTGCTCCACTTAAATAATAAGAGCATGATGTAGGCCTAGGTTTGGAACGACATGAAGTTGAGACAAACGATTTTTCATTCTTCTAACTAATAAGTCACGAAAATAGTGGTCTAAAATCAATATCAATTAGGATTCAGGGAACATACAAAAGACAGCAGGCTCAAAAAGTGAGCTGAAAAGGTCAATGAGTATTACGAGCAAGAGGCCAAAAAAAGCAGTGCAGGCCCCAGTGAACAATCCGTCTTTTCACTTAATGTATACTGATAATCAGGAGGACAGAGAGTGAGGCAGGCTCATTCATCATCCCATCTGCTGAAGGGTAATCACAGCCACTAACCCTTTCCTGCTGACCAAACACAGGCCTAGAAAAATACTCAAAGAATTCAAAGTACTGAATGTGTGTGATATTTAAGGCCCAATTTACTTAATGTGAAATTGAAGAACAAACTGGTGTGATGTCATTTCAAACAAAATTAGGCCAAAACAAAGTTCATTTGGAGTTTGTTTCTGAGACCAAAATGGCTTGCCAAAGTGGGCTTTCTTGGATAGTTCGCTCCGGCTGGTATAAACACCTTTGAACTACCGTAGGTCCGTGGTGATTACGTAAAAGTGTGCTCTGAGGCTATTTTTTCTGTTTTTTTCTGTTTAATGCCATAAAGCTATGAATTAATGTGACGTGAATTGACAGGAGTGCCGAATTCCAGAGCTAAATTGAACATATCCACAACGCTATGATCAGATGCTTTCTTAACTGCAGGTTTCTCACCGCTGTCTTTGTTATGTGCTTATTTTGTTATTGCGTGAAAAGCGTGCAACACATATTAACGTATTCATCTAAACACTGTTCCCAGCATAGTAGGAGGCATCTGGATGTTCACTAACAGTATATCGCAACAAAGGGTTTTCTAACTTAGCTGTCAGAGTATATCAAGTGATGTTTTGTTTAAAAAAGTTCTTGGAGATGTTATTTGCCAAATATCTTTCAATTTTAATTTACAGTTATATCATTTCAATATTTTCATCAAACCGTACCTAAATCTTATCTACAAACTGACATTTCATTGTCAGCAACACAATGTCCTGGCGCTGTCTCCAGACAACAATAAAAAAACTCCATGCCGTCCTGAGAATGAAACAAGGGACATCGGCTCCAGTGGTCAAGCTATAAACCCGGCTGGTGGACAACCACTGGAAAGGACATAACTCAGCACTATGGGCTCTAGTGAATGGGCAATAAATTACAAAGACACTGGTGCTGGGCTTATTTCACCACAATGGACAACCTGACCTGAGGTCTCAACAATTTGTATGCGTATGAGAGTGTGCTTCCAATTTCCTAGAGAAAATTAAACAAGTAAAAATAGCTGTGGGTTTTAGCTCCCTCTATTCCCAGTTACATTACTGTGTGGTCCTAGCTCAAAAATGCCCCGGTTACACACTATACTACTCAGTGTGTTAACATGCACCTTCATTGCTTGTGACAGCAGGAGCAAATGGAGGTTCTTACAATCTGCATCATGTTTGTAGTGGGCAAACCAGATGCCTCCCAGAAGCAGTGACACCTGAGGCAACACAAATCCACACTGTTACAAAAGTCTGCCACCTCAACATGTGACCATCGAAAACAATTTCATCCCCTAAATCACAATAAGAATTGTTTGTATATAATAATTTTGTACCCACACCAAATCAGGATGACCCTTTTTCTAGGAAGTTAACTAAAACGGAGCAGTGGAAATTGAGTCAGAGAAGACTCACAGCTCCCCAGAAATCATATTTCCTGTCATCTGGAAATAATGCACTTATGTTGCACGCACAGTTATGCCTTAAGCAGGTTGAGGTCTCGTGGGGAATTGTTGATCAGGTTAGGTTAAGAGGCTACCTTCTACAGCAAACGGAAATTATGTGGTTTTCTGTTATAGCTGGGAAAAACAATCTGGGGACCTTTAGAGAGGCGTTGAAGGAAGAGGCATTCATGATGGTATGTTGTGGTATGTTGGTCTCCTATAGAGCATGAGGATCCCTAGAAATCTGCTTGGAAATGTCCACAATCACAAACGAAGGTTATATTTTGATTTTCTAATGTAATCTGTCAATGTCAGTAAGGATCTTTGAGACGATAAAAAGGAGAAATCATTTAAAAATCTAGTTTAAAACACACATGCCAAGTTCTTAGAAATTTATGATGTAAATGTTTTTTTTGCATTTTCTACAAAGCCATTGGCTGTAAAAATGTCAAAAAGTGTAACCATCAAAGTATACTTTCTGTGCATTTGAATGCATTTGACTGAACACAACTTAATCACTACCTTCAAAAAAAGTTTTCAAACATGTGGTTCAAGATTAAACATGTTTTGATTCATGCATAAGTGTAAGGGTTACTCCATTTGACACAAAATATGTAATGTTCTTAGGAAAAAACGTCCAACATCTCCATTTAATAAAAATAATTTTTAATTATTATATTTTAAAACATAGCTTCACTATTTATTTTTTATAAATAATAATAAAATATTATGCCAAACTGGGCTACTTATTACAATATTTTTTATGAATTTGCGAATTTCAGCCTTTTAAGAAAACTTTATTTGTTTCAGAAATTTACACCACAAAAATAAATCTAAATGCCATTTAATTTAAAAATCAAAACATGTTCATCACAGAAGATGCGCATTAAAGTAATTTTGTGTATGACATAACTTAATAGATCTGGACACAAGAATGAGTCATTGACCATAGGCTATAACTTTCAGGACAGCATTATTGGCCAAAACAAAAAAAGTGTTAAGAATGCATGTCTGCTTAACCAACATGGCTAAAGGTGTTCTTTTCAAATTTCACCATGTCACTCATAAACAAAGAGCTAAAGAAACAAATGTTAAACCTAAGCCTTCCTCAGATTTCGCTCTCGTGGGACTCATTAACTTCTGTAAATGCCATCATCGTTCTGATCAAGTTAAGTTACATCTGCACAGTGAACAATGTAGACAAAGCTTTGGGACGATCATAAGGATTATTCATGAATGAGTGAGTTACCCAGCGATTCCACATCATATAACACCCCTGCTAATATCCAAATGTTGATCACCTACCTACAGCTTGGATAGTGTATCCTTTGGGCGACCTCAGCGCCCTGCGCATCCACGCTTCCCTCAACACCTCCAGGTTATTGGCGTTGCCCTGGACAAGCAGCACGTAGTTCTCCAGCCATCCCTGGAAGGAAACTTCCGCCACCGCTTTCACGAGTCTTTTATTCCAGAAGCTTCGCGAATTTTGCGACTTAAAATCCGCAAACACGTCCTGTCCGTTCGTGCTGCTCGCGCTGTATTTGATGTCCTCGTCCCGGCTGAGAACAACAGCGAGCGACGCGGCTGACAGTTGGACCAAGCGGTGCTGTACAGACATTTCTGCCTTCGCACGAATCTCAATCTACATGTAGTTCTGAGAATGAGACATCTTCATTCGGTTTAAGCCAACAACTGTAGACCCAAAGTTTGAATGTGTCAGGACGCCTCCTCTCCCTATGTCTCGCGACTCCGCATGTGTGTGTACTTCGGTGTCCACGGGCTCCCACGGCAACCGACGCAGGGGAGGCGCGCGGCGGCGCACCAATGAAAACGCTCCTTTAATTATACGGGCGTGGTCGCGCCTGTGCTTCCTCTGATAATAATCTACAGGTAGTAAACAGAGCAAGGGAAATGGGTGGTTAGTGAGGTTTTTATTCAGAGATTGTACTTTTTTGTCATTAAACCTCAATAGCAAGTAAGTGTGATGATCAAAACAATCTTTATCACTTTTTCTATATTCTTTGAGCACTAAGACAATTTTGCTTCAGTTCTGCAGCAAACAAACAAAATAGGCCTATACGTCAAGCCATCGCTTTATTCTATGCTTTCTTCTACCTTACATGGTGCAGTGGAGCTAACTTCATTCCAGCAAATATTTCAAGTCTATTACTATAAGCGCAAACCTTACATTTTTGGTTACACAAAAGTTTTGAAACCTTTTCCACGATTATTGGCAAAAAAGTAGGCTATATGGAGTAAGTGGTCACAATGGAACCATTAAAGGCCCACTAAAGTGCCTTGAAACGCACAGCATTCCACTGAAACAGGAAGACAGGGTGGGGCATATCGAACAGCTCCTCCCCTTTTTTTAAATAGCCAATAGCGTTTAGTTTATATCACAGCTTGGCCTGAGCTGTTGAACTCGGTAAAGCTGCATATAATCTCTAACCTTTTCCCCTCCTATTCTCGTCCATATCCCTTTAAAATACAATATTCTGTGCAGAAGTCAAATCCAAGTCCGATATGTTTTGTGGTCTGCGCAACTCGCACATGATCTGCTCTGTGCTATCGTGTCTCTGGAGCGGAGCAGACTGTGTGCGCGCTGCGGCGGTTCGCGTGACACTAACATAAAACATACTTAATTCGCCTCAATGGAAAGCATATTACAGGTCTGAATCGTTCCATATCCCTTATATAGTGGACTATGTGCCATTCACCATGTAGAAAATAGTAATTGTGTAAACAAGTGACCGATTTTAGCCAAAGCTTCAGCATCAATTTATAGTGTAGGGGGCAGGACGCTTCAGATTCTAAAGCATTTGATTGGACAATCTGATGAGAAGCTGAAGTGCAGAGTGATGTTATCAAAATCTTTGATACATATTGGCGGAAGTGAGAGAATGCAAATTTTAATCTTCTAAATGCAAATTTTGTCATCGTTTTGGAGCACACATTTAAATAACAGTAAGGCTATCATATTCAAAAGTTTGATTTCATGGGGACTTCAAAAAAGTACTGTGTAAAAAACAAACATAAAAAACTGAAACAATTCATGAAGTATAATATATAGAATATCAACCCATTATCCAAAAAATATTGTAATTTATAAATCAATAATACATTTATTATGACATTTAAAATGTGACAACTTTCCCCAGTAAACATTGTACAATTTGTTACCAAGCTTTATCAAACATATTTTGATATTTGGGATTTTAGTTTGGAGAACAGATTTCATAAAAAAAAAAAAAATATGAGGGTTTTGAACTAGTTGTTTGAAACCTCTGCCAGAGAAAACACACTTTTGTGTAACTGGAATAGTTATATGAGATATATATATAGCTCTTTCTCGTGTGACAACTATCCCCAGTCTCCACTATATCACACTATCATCAGTAATGTGGTGAGAGTACAATTATTTTGAAACTTATACACATTCAAAAAAATTAATATTCAAAAAAATTATTTTGCATCCGAAATCCTGTGCAGTTAAAGCTTTGGCTCATGCAGGGTAGACAAGAGTAGGTAGATGACTGAAGTCAAACCTAAAGGTCTGGCATATGACAGACAGATCAAAAGATGGCTGAAATGTATGTATGACCATATGGCGAAGGTCTGGCAGTGGAACAGGATATTGTGTTTCCTCAGTGTATGTAAAGAATACATTCCCTCTTCCCACCATAAATCATGTTAAAGGTAGACGTGCATGACAGCACACTCTTTGGAAGATTGCCACAACGCATTTAAGACCCCTTCCAGTCCCCATGTTCAATGAATAAGACCTTGTGTCTTTACATCTGTGTTTTAAAATGAGTCAAATCATCTGTTCTGACCACAACCACATCAGGACTGGTCATGTTCTTTGTATATATCCAGTTTCTCCAAGGTCAATTTGATTCAAAGCTTAAATGCTAAGGCAAAGAGTTCAACAGAATTTAACCAACATGCTCTTTTTGGAGATAATGTGAAAGCATAGCTTTAATCATGCATTAGCGCTTATTTTTGATAATATTGTGTATATTTAATATATACTCCAATTACCCAAGAATATCCAGTTTTCAAATCCTTTATTTTTAAGAGTGTATTATAAAAATCTTTAGTGTAATCTAGAGCAAAGTTAGAACATTTACAAATTGAAAAAATAAAGTTCTTAGAGACATATTTTGTTTTTTCTTTTTCAGACTGAAACACGACTCCTTCATTACTCTTTCATTATGAGTGCACATGTACCCTCCTGCAGTAAACTGGATCAAAGACATGTTTCACTGCTTCCTGTTAAAACTTTATGGTGTGAGCTGATGTAAAGGCAGTTAAGAATGCCATTAGACATTAGAGAAAAATCAATGTGGTGAGTGCTGCATCAAAATTAGGTTTTGACTGAATACATTTTAAGTTCAGAATTCTTTATTTTGTTGTTATGGGAAGGAAGACAGCAGTCTATGATTTAGACCATTTCAAAGTATATGGTTGTAGGTTAATTATTTAAAAAATAAAATATGACAGTGGCAGTCAATGTTTATGTAACATGTAAAACATTTAAAAATGGTGGTATATCTAGGGGAAAAAATAAATCAATATGCTAATTCTATTGTGATTTTATCACAACATTTAGGTCAAGATAAATACAGCTCAACAACACAGACAGTAGTCCAGCGCTATACTCAAAATTCCTCACAACTGTGCGGAGCTGTTATTCAAACATGTGTCTGAACATGGGGATGTTCACAGTAGAGTGAGAGTTTAAACTCAAGCGCCAGACTTGAGTAATTGTAGGGTGTACAGCGAGACGGGAACACACACACACACACGCTCCACTGCAGGTGCACTTGATGATGTCTGTTATTACGGCTTTACACAGTATATTGAAGGTTTGAAGTGATAGAAAAGACACGTTTTGTGCCATAAGTTTGAAAATGTCTTGGATATGATCATATCATGTAACTCTGTGCGATGTCATCTGTCACCTCATAACTATCAGGTCATTGTTGACCTCCATTTGCTTTAATTAAGTTTTTTTTATCACTGCCACAAGGAACAATCAATCTTCCAAATGCCTTGTTAAAATAAACATCAAACACATGCTAGAGGTTCCTTAGGCGAATGCCGGCATGTTAAAGAACTCCCGCTGATTCCAGTGACCCTGCAACAGGGTGACTATATCCATGCAGGAACTGCCTCCCTCGGACATCCTGTTTTGTGTTCGTGCTTTTCACATCAATGAGGGAGATGTCCGGGTCAGTGCAGTGTATAGGATTACACTAAAAAGGGCAGACGTCTTATTCAAACATCATGAGAAAGCTCCAGACACATTTTTATGTGGTTAGACAATATATATACATATGCTTTTCTCAAAACTTTACTTCATTTTAAGCTGCTAAATTGCTAAATCATCCACTACTGGTTAGAATCAGAAATAATTATTTTTTCATTGAATGAATTTAATACTTTTATTTAGTGTGGATGTGTTAAATAGATCAAAGGTGACAGTAAAAACAGTTATAATCTTATATTTCTATTTCAAATAAATGCTGTTCTTTTAAACTTTCTATTAATCAAAGAGCTCAGTTTCCACAAAAGTATTGCGCAGCAATATTTTTCAACATTGATAATACTAAATGTTGAGCATCAAATCAAATCAGCATATTAAAATGATTTCTAAAGGATCATGTGACACTGAAGACTGGAGTAATGATGATGAAAATTCAGTACTGTATTTTTTGACTAAACAACTGCAACCTTAAGTGAACATAAGAGACATACATATTTTTTTAAAATCTAACTTTTGAACAGTATAGTGTAGGCCTATATCTAGTGGTGATGATTCATTATTGTTCATGTTGGGGTTTATGTTGTACAAGTTGGCTTCATTTAGACTGTTTAGACTGAGAAATGGTCAATGGCGCTCAGAATCAGTCTAGTGACTATAGCAGCAAAGGAATTGTGTTTTCCTGTGTTTGTTTCCATTGTTACTTGGTGTATAGACTGAAACATGCATGCCGGAAGAGTTACTGTAAATAACACAGGGTGGTTGGTTCCCCACAGTGTGTTTATACAATCCATTTAGATATATCACCGTACCATATTAATGCATCAGACCATAATGATAAATATAAAACATACTTAAAATAATAAAACTAAGGACTATTTACTAATGCAGTTACCTGCATAAAGCCATGATTAAAGCCATATAGAGAGCAGGGGTGTGGTGTTCCCACTGGGAGATGCCAAAGAGCCAGTCCAACACAACCGCACAGGTTTCTCACACTGTAACCCAGTATTCCCTTGCCTTTGAGCCAGGAAAAAGGATCATTTCCTCAACAACTGCTCCACTTTGCTTGTCCCTGGGGTTGTCCAGCTGACTAAGAACTGCATATAAGTGCCTCTCAAACACTGCAGAGCCTAGCATTTGATAATAATGGCACTGGCACAGATGCCCATCAATGGTCTCTATCATGTATCACAGACTTAAAGCATCATAAGTGGGTGGTTTTCTTGTTTTTGACTGTAATGTGAAGGAATGACGAGAAGCAGACTCTATAGCCTACTGGTGTAGCGGTATTCAAAGGTGTGACAATAGTGATGCGTTCCTGCCATGTCAGAAATATAAAAAAAGATCTCATATTGTGACTATCTGTCTACAACTCTGCATAATAGCCTTTTGGAATGCACTGATGATGTGTGATGTCTGCGTGAGCAGGGTGTGCGGAGGTATGGAAATACATGTTGACAGGCAGGTAGAACATCCTATTATTGCAATCGGACCGAATGCAATGATTGGACGTACATTTTTTGGTCCTGAGACTTCCACAGAAGATATATGTACATGTTTAGAAGAGAAGACCACTTCTATTATTGATTGCTATCAGGATGTGAAGATAGTTTCAACCAGAATAACAAAATGTGTTCATAAAAAATTGCATACCCTACATTTAAGGCAAGTTTAGTCAAGTTTGCATTACTTGTATTTACATATTTCTCACATTAGGTTTTATTATAATGCAGAAGTTAAAAAACTTTGGGGTAAAAAAGAAGAATTTTTTTAATGTTTTTAAAGTCTCTTATGCTGCATTTATTTGACCATATACACAAATATTTTTGTGGAAACCGTGATGCGCTTTTTTCAGGATTCTTTGATAAATAGAAAGTTTAAAAGAACAGCATTTATTTAAAAAAAAAAAATCTTTAGTGTGACTTTTGACTATATAATTTGATGCATCCTTGCTGAGTAAAAGTAAACAAATTTTGCTGACCCCACTGTATTGTACATGTCAGCAAACACTACTCATATACTATCCTCTTTCGGAATTTCTGAGGCCACAAAGTCAATTCTATTTCCAAGAAGTCAAGCAAATAACAACAAAAACAGAGAAGCACGACATGTTATGAAAAGCTATCACGAAGTCTCCAGAGGCCGCATTCCATTGTCATGATAATTACACCTTTGCACAAGTGACTTGTTGAAGGCAGTGAGACTCACAGCAGGAGCAATGAAAAGAGTGATATAGTGTGAGGAGGAGGAGGAGCAGCGGAGCGGCTTGGACAAAGTGTGGGGTCTTCTGAAACAAAGCTATGTGCGAAAACAGGGGGAGGGGATGGCGAATGTCAGCGCAGACACACACAACTCAGACAGAGATGAGGGGATAATGGGTCTGACCCCAGACAAAGGGGAAACATTAGCCTCTATATGCCACCCAGGAACGACAGACAACAGGAGCCTTCCAGAAACAAAAGGAGTAATGTTGAAACATTGAACGATCAACACCTTTGGTGATAGTTTAAATACTGCAGGACAACATTTGCTGTAAGAAAGTATAGCTGGTTTGTCCTGAAATAAGGAAAATGAGAAGGCCTGGCAATTTAGAGTTGATTGTTGGATGAGGGGAGAGTTGTAACATAATCTCCCCTCTAATGCTGCTATAACAGATGCAACCAAACTCTCCACCCAGAAAAGAAAAGAAAAAACACAGCAGCTTGAATTCAAATCAGCCGATTGTGAGAGTGTTGGCCAGCCCTCTGAAGCAAAGAGAAGCTGATTGTCCCATGGCTCTCTAGTGAATGAGTGTTACCCAGACTGCAGGGGGAAGGTGGGGGCACAAAGACCCTCTGTCTTACCTGCAGCGACTCTGATTTCACAACACCACCCGCTCCTGCTGCTGCAGCTGGCCTGCCGAGTGACATAGGCCGGGACATAAACAGTGTCTTTTCAATGTTGCCGTGCAAAGCGGAGATCATAAGGAAGATGGGAGCTAAACATCTGTAACTGGTGCATGTGTTCTAATGCAGTGGTCTCAAACTCGGTTCCTAGAGGCGCACAGCCCTGCAGAGTTTAGCTCCAACTCACCTGCACTGTTAGACTTTTCTGTAATTTCTACAGTTATTTACTTTAAATCACCCAGTATCATACTGCTATTTCTCTTTACAGTAAATAACTGTGATTCCCATTGCATCATGGGAATTTTCTGTGACGTCAAACACCACATACAGAGACTTACTGTATTTTTTAATTTGCAGTATACTACTGTATTTAACATAACAGTCTCTCTGACTGGCACCATTCCATCGTGCTTTTTATTTGCTAATTTTTGCCTTACACCTCGTGTCTACGTTATAACAGACCATTACTGCAAAATGCAAACCTGTTTGTCCCTTGTCAGAAATAGCGCGAGTGCTTGGACTCAGACTCGGAGAACCGTACGTCAGAAATATAACAGCGCATCACTATACACTGTCTGGGATTTCTCATGTCGTGCCGGAGCAGTGTAGCCCAATACAGGTCCTTCTCAAAAAATTAGCATATTGTGATAAAGTTCATTATTTTCCATAATGTAATGATAAAAATTAAACTTTCATATATTTTAGATTCATTGCACACCAACTGAAATATTTCAGGTCTTTTATTGTTTTAATACTGATGATTTTGGCATACAGCTCATGAAAACCCAAAATTCCTATCTAAAAAAAATTAGCATATCATGAAAAGGGTCTCTAAACGAGCTATTAACCTAATCATCTGAATCAACTAATTAACTCTAAACACCTGCAAAAGATTCCTGAGGCTTTTAAAAACTCCCAGCCTGTTTCATTACTCAAAACCGCAATCATGGGTAAGACTGCCGACCTGACTGCTGTCCAGAAGGCCATCATTGACACCCTCAAGCAAGAGGGTAAGACACAGAAAGAAATTGCGGCGTGGCATGTAGGCAATCAGCCTGTGGCACTGCTGAGGTGTTATGGAGGCCCAGGATGCTTCGATAGCGGCCTTAAGCTCATCCAAGTGTTGGGTCTTGTGTCTCTTAACTTTCTCTTCACAATATCCCACAGATTCTCTATGGGGTTCAGGTCAGGAGAGTTGGCAGGCCAATTGAGCACAGTAATACCATGGTCGGTAAACCATTTACCAGTGGTTTTGGCACTGTGAGCAGGTGCCAGGGCGTGCTGAAAAATGAAATCTTCATCTCCATAAAGCTTTCCAGCAGATGGAAGCATGAAGTGCTCCAAAATCTCCTGATAGCTAGCTGCATTGACCCTGCCCTTGATAAAACACAGTGGACCAACACCAGCAGCTGACATGGCACCCCAGACCATCACTGACTGTGGGTACTCCAGTGCTGCTTCTCTGTAGCCCAGGTCAGGCGCTTCTGCCGCTGTTTCTGGTTCAAAAGTGGCTTGACCTGGGGAATGCAGCACCTGTAGCCCATTTCCTGCACACGCCTGTGCACGGTGGCTCTGGATGTTTCTACTCCAGACTCAGTCCACTGCTTCCGCAGGTCCCCCAAGGTCTGGAATCGGTCCTTCTCCACAATCTTCCTCAGGGTCCGGTCACCTCTTCTCGTTGTGCAGCGTTTTTTGCCACACTTTTTCCTTCCCACAGACTTCCCACTGAGGTGCCTTGATACAGCACTCTGGGAACAGCCTATTTGTTCAGAAATGTCTTTCTGTGTCTTACCCTCTTGCTTGAGGGTGTCAATGATGGCCTTCTGGACAGCAGTCAGGTCGGCAGTCTTACCCATGATTGCGGTTTTGAGTAATGAAACAGGCTGGGAGTTTTTAAAAGCCTCAGGAATCTTTTGCAGGTGTTTAGAGTTAATTAGTTGATTCAGATGATTAGGTTAATAGCTCGTTTAGAGAACCTTTTCATGATATGCTAATTTTTTGAGATAGGAATTTTGGGTTTTCATGAGCTGGATGCCAAAATCATCAGTATTAAAACAATAAAAGACCTGAAATAATTCAGTTGGTGTGCAATGAATCTAAAATATATGAAATTTTAATTTTTATCATTACATTATGGAAAATAATTAACTTTATCACAATATGCTAATTTTTTGAGAAGGACCTGTATAACTGGGTTCTACCTGTCTTTTGTTGGACCGCGCCGTTCGTGTCTGGCCCGGGGAAGAGACGGAATTCACTTCACCGAGAGAGAGACCAGAAAGCAAGGTAAAAAACATTCTGTGTGTGTTGACAGGTTTGTGCACCCTAGTTTAACATTATAGACCTACTCGTCAACAGTTCGTAACGAACTTTTCCACGGTAAACTGCGCTAACGTTTCATTTTACAGACTTTGTTAGATTATTGAATTGAATTGTTAGATTATTGAATTGTTATTGAAATAAACTAATGTGAAATTCTGTCTTGGTTGTAGCCAGAGTTGGCCTACTGTTGAGAAAATAACCTTGTATGTTGGCTAACAAGTTTTATGGCCAGGGGACACCTTTCTAGTTTTAGCATTGCAAACTATAACATATTATATATATACATTTTTTTTTTTAATGGAATTTGATATTTACTGCAATTTTGTATGTGTTTAAAAAGGCAACTGCAACAAAGCGCCAATTCGCGCCAGTGACGTCTAGCAAGATTCCTGAGGTAAGCCTAAACTGTAATTGAAATCTCCATATTGTTTTTATATATTTTGACATAAATTTGCTATAATGATTAGCATTATGTGATAAGTGCTTTGGAACCACTTGTGTAGCATATAATATCTTAAAAAATTGGCTAACTTTATATCAAATAGGCTAAGTGACCTTTGCATCATGTCTAACATTATGTTTATTACACAGAAAATTAACCAATCAGAAGATGGACCATTTTCTACGTTCAGTCTCACCAGATTAAATGTATCCAGGTAAGCATTGCAGTAAAACTCTCACTAATTCATTCATACCAAATCTAGCATTTTAACAACTCAAGATTATATATATATTTACATTATTTTGATATTTTATTAGGCAGAAGACTCGACCATTGCAGTCCCACCTGACCAGGAAGGTCTTAGTATCAGCGCACAGGTGGGTTAACTACTGGAAGGAGAACGATCATCACTCAGTGATTTCTTGCATGTGTCTTACTGTGTATTTGTCTCAAACAGGAACCCCTTCACTGCAGACAAGCTGAAATGGGCTAAAACATCGATTTCAGTCTTTCTCTCTATGGATCTCAGCATTTTTGGACACAGTTTAGGATATGTAAGTATTAAAATTTAATCGGGCATAATTTAATTTAGTTAATCTGAAATGTTTGAAAATGCAATTGACAAAAAGATATTTACAAATAGGCTATATATTCTTAAGTTTTAGTAAATAATAATAAAAATGTATAAAAAAACTAATATGGAATTTTCTCCCCTCTCCCTCTTTCTCTCTCTCTCTCTCTCTCTCTCTCTCTCTCTCTCTCTCTCTCTCTCTCTCTCTCTCTTATAGTGTTGGAACCGGGATCTCCTCTGAAGGACTGAGTACATTTGTGTTTGTGGACACGCATACAGACCAGGGAACATTCTTATGTTGTCAGTCAAGTTCTGAACAGGAACCAATCTTTGGAGAGGTTCATTTATTCACAAAGGTGGACAAAAACATTGTGTTGGCTTTTTAAAGAATATTTTGATGATGTCTTTTACTCCTATGCTGTGGAAAAGATGGAGTAGACAGTCAGACATTGATAATAATAAGAAATCTTTCTTGAGCATCAAAGAGACTTCTTTCAAAAACATTAGCACACTTAAATACTTCTTTTGGCCACCAGTGTACATGAATCCATCAAATCTTTGGAAATAATTATTTTGAAGGTGGGGTTATGTGTCATGTATTGTGAAAAGAACTGTTTTGCCCTGTGTTGGACATTTCCTTTTTGGCTGCTTATAGTATTTATATTCTGCAGTTTTATGAATGTAATGGGTGCTATTTCATTATAATAAGTGTATAAGCTAAACAACCAATGCCTCTACAATCATTTTGTCAAATCCTAACGTTTTGTTTAGGATTTTATATACTTTTTTTTAACAATGTGTGCAGTGATGGACAGCACATAATGTGTTAATTTAACATGTTTACACATCTTTGTTCTAACCTTTCTGACATATTTACTTTGTTAAAATTAACACAAAACCCTAAACTCACCCATTAATGTGTAAAAATGTAACACATAATTTCCAGCATTGGCAGACTGTTTATTTTGTGATGTATATGAAATGTTTTAAATAAAAAAAAAGGTGTTTTTGTAATAATTTTGTCTAATTGATTTGAATGCCAGTAGTACTTATGTAGGATAAAAATGAATTCTATATCAAAATTATGAAATCTAATTTATATTTAGTACAAATAAAAATAATTACAGTAGTGTACTGATTAGCTTGATTTTTACAGTAATGCACTGTATTACACAATTACAGTACCATGTAGTTACTGTAAAACTGAAATACGGTATGGTACTGTAAATCTTTAAGTTACTGTAAAAAACCCTTGAAAAGTCTAACAGTGTGGGGCCTCATTTATAACCATTGCATACGCACAAAACAAGCCCTGAAAGAGGCGTACGCCACTTCCGACGTACAAGTTGTGATTTATAAAAACAAACTTGATGGGAAAATGTGCGCACCTGCACGCAAACTCTGACCTATGCGTACGAACATTCTGTAGATGGAGCAGTTTGGCGACACCGATGGTGAGCTGAAGGACTGACGGCAGATGAAGGAAAACCACTTTAAATCTTCATTCTGAGTCCTAATCATAAATACAGTGCATGTTCACAATAACAGTTTTTAAACTATGCTTTTATAGGCTACATCTGATATACACATTTAGATTAAATATGCCATTCTCATTAATGGAGTTAAGCACTTAAATTACATGAAATCATTACCGTGAAGTTACAACATTTTTTATATTATAATAAATAGAAATATTTGTAGTGGATGCGATGCTTTTGAACACTTTTCCTGTGGCATGCTGTTTTTTAATGTTTTAACTACAGCAAGGATTGCTTAGCGCATGATAATAGCAGAACTCACGGTCTAAGGAAATATTTTCGCGCAAATAATGCACAATTAGGCCTATCTGTTTCCATTAAAAATGTAAAGAAATAAAAAATACAATTTGGCCAGTGGAAAAGATTGAGAAAAACTTTCTCTTAAATGTATTTTATTCTATTTGATTTATTATTCAAAAACAAGGCAAGGATAGGCTACTAAATGATTTTTAGCAATGTAATGTGACAGCACATCCATATTTCATGTTTTCCAGATGTCTTGTAGCCTATCGTTTAACATGTTATCACGTGCATTAATATGCATAGGCCTATGCAAATGATATGCAGATGAGGATATGCACAGTAAAACTAGTCTTTGTAAGCTCCATATTTGGTTATTTCGGGGTGGAGATGCAGATGCGCATAATCTTCCGCTGACTGGGATTTATAAGGGAATTTTGCGCAGGTTCTGGCGTATACGCATGATTTTAGAAGTCTGAATTTTTTTTTTTTTTTGCGCACGTAGGCCTACACTTTTAGTAACGATCTTACGCACAGTTTTATAAATGAGTTTCTAGTGATCCTGAAGAACTTGATGAAATCAGGTGTGTTTAATTAGTTTTGGTTTTGGAGCTAAGTTCTGTAGGGCTGTGGCCCTCCAGGAATTTAGGCCTAATCCACAATAATACGTTTCAATTTGAAAACGCATCTTTATTCTCCGTTTTGGCCTTCCAGCATTTTTACATTTGGCTCTATAGCCTTCCTGATAATGTTCGGGGCTCAGACTCACTCTCTAAGTTTAAATCAAGATCTCTTCAGCCTATAGCATTCTGCATCACCTACCCTTATAGGCCTACAGTTGTATCAGATCAAATGCGATTATCCTTGATTAATGTTATGAACAGCAGTTACGCTAATTATTTTCTATTTGCTTTTCTGTTTTATCTTGGGATGCCCATCCTGAGTTAATTAGAGTATGTCAGCTCCAGTTTGGATCCAACCTCTTACGAAGACTTTTCAGATGCCCAACGCCTAAGAGACGGTGCCAACCCCCGCAAAGTCTTCAGATGACGCAAACTCTGAATCAATATGCACCAATGCTATATTTTCTAAATGTCATAATCATTTTTTAACAAACAAGTATTCATTACTTCAATGAGCTCATTGTATCTGCATTAAATTACTACATTGTTTAAATTAATATTTTTTTAGCTAACTGTTTTTTTGTATAGACAGTTACCTGATAACATGACGCTCTAAATTGTAATATGGACTCATGCACTTTCTGTAAAGCTGCTTTGAAATTTTGTGTATTGTGAAAAACGCTATAGGTTACAAATAAACGTGAATTGAATTCCATCCACACTGAGACTCTGACTGTTTTTGTCCTGCAAAAGCTGAGCTTATTTGCCAACTGAATACATTTGAAAACACCATTTTCGCGTTGTAGTGTGGACTGTGAAAACTGAGGTATTTGAAAACCATGAGGCATATTGAACCAATACATATGTATGTTTATAGCCTACCACTATTGAGCCTGTTATGTGCTATTCACTTTCACAATTGCTAAACATAACGTGTCATGCGACGTTATTGAGATCAGGTTTGTAGTTAAATTGTTGGACACTACGTAGAAAATGTACGTAGCTGCAGACGTTTACACCGCCAAAAGCAGTGGGGATGTGAGACTCATGGACAACTGGATCATGGAGCAATGGAAGTTTCCTGGTCTGATGAATCACCCTTTCTTTTATCAGGTGGATGACCGGGTGCATGAGCATCGTTTTCCTGGGGAAGAGAGTGGGAATGGGAAGAAAGCAGGCTGATGGAGGCAGTGTTATGCTCTGGGCATGTTTTGACACGTACCACCTACCCAAAGATTGTTGCAGACCAGGTGCACCCCTTCATGGCAATGGTGTTCCCGTGACCTCTTTCAGCAGGAGACTGCACCCTGCAAAAATTGTTCAGGAATGGTTTGAGGAACATGACAATAAGTTTAAGCCAAGGTGTTGCCATGGCCTCCAAATTCCCAGTGGAATATGGAATCAGTCCTATTAAGCATCTATGGGACGTGCTGGACCAACACATCTGATTCAAGGAGGCCCCACCTCATAACTTCCAGGATCTGCTGTTAATGTCTTGGTGCCAGAGGTCTTGTGGAGTCCCTCAGAGCATCAGAGCTTTTTTGGCAGCACAGAGGATCTACATAATATTAGGCATGTGGTTTTAAAGTTTTGGCTCATCAGTGTGTGTTGTGATTTGCTGATTCTTTTTATTTCTATAGTGCTTTTTGTCCATATTATAATTATATTTATATTAATATTTTACAATAATGTTTATGCATAATACATTATTTTATAATATTATTATTATATTTAATATAATTTGTTTGAATGTAATTTTTTGTTCAGCATAAATTACCTGCTAACAGCAAACCTTATCCCCTTTTAATTCGTTGTTGTGATTTAGCCTCTCTGCTGCCCTCAACAGCTCTGGAGCACCTATGACAATTATGTGATTTCACTGCAGGTTGATACAAGCAATTCACACTTTTCAGAAACAAACATCCTGCAGTCAACAAACTAAAACAATCAAAACCATTTTCATATCACAATTAAGTATATTTGTAGATTTCCCTCATAAAAAGACCATGCACGATTCCTCCAGTCCAGATCAAACAAATTTTGCCATCTACTGGGATAAAATGGCAAAACCCATGTAAATCCAAAACAAACGGAGAAACCCAAAATTCAACTGAGTAAATGTTAAAATGAAGCACTTTATTTATTTTCATTTACTGGGACAACCATAAAGTACATCCAGAATAGAAAAATCTTATGCACTTGGTTGCTTTGGGCTCATTTCCACTCAGCAGACACCACCCACTGTAATCATTCTGCTCTTTAGTGGGCCAACAACATGAAAATCATAAAAAACTAAAGAATTCACTGCCTTCCAAACAATCCCAGATAACACACTACTGTAAAAACACACAGTATCCAACTCACACAATTCTGACACATTACAATCACTCTGATATAAAGTACCCAGGACTCGGAATGGACAGGACCTCAGTCAGTGCATCTTTAACAGGGTAACTGCCATGGTTTTGTTTGCAACAACAAAGAACATGGCCCCATTCACACAAAACTACCCTGGTAGAATTACACAGAGATCATAGAACGAAGCATCAAGATCAAAAAAATAAAATAAAAAAATAAGTCTGAAAGAATATTATTCATGAATTAAACTGATATGCATGCGCTAATTTAGATGCATGCGCAGATGAGACCAAAACAAACAAAATATATATTTAACAAAACATATCACTGTTTGTCATGGGAACAATGAAAAGGAATCAAAAAGCAGCTCCTTGTGGATCCTAATAAAATCCTAATTGCAGTTTGATTTAAACATAAATAACACTTTTATTGCTAAATAAACTCTGCTAATAATTCACGTACTGGCACAAGTTATGCATTATTTCAACAAGGAAATATGCTGATAAAGCAAAACATGTTAAAATTACTAGCAACTGTTGAAAAAGGCCAAAAAGCTTAAGTAGAACAAGTAACCAAAAACTTTTACATAATTCAAACACATTATTTAAACATAAGCTTGTGAAATGTAATCATTTGATTCTGAACAAATTAACTTGTCAAAGAAGTATTTTTAAATACAGAATTATGAGGAAAAGGAGAGTTCACCTCCACTGTCATTAAAACTTTGTACACAGAGAAAAAAAAAGAAAAAAAATTAAATTAACTTCAGTATTGTGTTAGTTTTAAGCTTATTTACATATTCGAAGGGAGATCATATGTGGATGAGCTGGAGAGGAAAGTTCACTAATCTGAGCCATTAGCTTGAGTTTTTTGGTCGCAGTCTTCTGAAAGGTCACCCTGCATAAAAAAAACACACACAAAAAAAAAACACTTATACATTATTTAAAAATACAGAACAGTTTCAAAAATCCTTCTCCATTTACTATATTTCCCACGGTAAATAAAGGTTCATACGTTTGATAAAACCCCCTGTATCTCCTTCATGATGGTGTCTAGGCTGGACACTGTGCTGTGGAGCTGCTGTTCAAAGCTGCCTTTCTGCTGGTCTGATGATCTCAGGTTGTTCTGTGTCTCTCTGAGATTGTTCTTCACTTCGTCCAGCTCCCTCTGAAGGCTGCGGTTAGCCGCTTCAAGCTCTGACGTGTGTTTTGAATCCTCCTCTACAAAACAAAAAGTTTCGATTAACACATTTAATGGTATCGAGGTTACAAAAATGTATTGTTTATCAGTTTATGGAATTAAATTATAGCTGATTAATTTCCACCAAATGTTGTTTTTGTAAAGAAAAAAAAATTGTCACAGTCGTATCCCCAACAACAATACTTTTCAAATAACACTGTGTTGTCAGTTTACATTGAGGATATATATATATATATATATATGGTCAGATACTTATACAGACAACATCATATTATTAACATTTTACCAAAATCAAGAGTTTTTTGTCCAATGAATTTCAGACATGCGTGTCTGGTATGGAAATATGTTCAAGACACACCTGGCCAACGAGTGATGTGGATGTTGTCACGTGACTGCATTTTAGTTCGTTTCATCAACTCATTAACTGATTCGGACCAGAGCAATCAGTTTGGTGTGAAAAGGAACCAAAACGCCTGAAAAATTCTACAAAGTATAATTTTTCCGCCCTTGGTCCGGACCAAGTGAACCGAACTACAGATGTGAAAGCACCCTTACATTACTTATTTTTAAAAAAGTAACAGATATTACTTTACTAGTCACTTGAAAAAAGCAATTAATTCAAGATTGAGGAGGAGTGGAGTAATGAAATTTTACCGACAGTTTGAGGGTCCAATGGAGTTACAAGGTTTAGTCACAAATTCTCTTAATACTTTCATTGGTTAAATATTTGCAAAACCCACAGACAGACCTAAAGGGTGACCAATGTAATGATTTATGAAAAAAATTAAAACGGCATAATATGGATACAAGATTTGCACCCGACTGCATCGAAAAAGTAATTTTAGTGGGGAAAAAGTAAACAAAACCTAAATAATAATAATAAAAAAATTAAAATGGCGAAATATGGATACAAGGTTTGCACCCGACTGCATCGAAAAAGTAATTTTAGTGGGGAAAAAAGTAAACAAAACCTAAATAATAATATAAAAAAAAATTAAAATGGCGAAATATGGATACAAGGTTTGTGCCAGACTGCATCGAAAAAGTAATTTTAGTGGGGAAAAAAGTAAAGAAAACTAAATAATAATAAAAAGAAAATCTAAACAAAACTGCTAAAAAAAACAACAAAAAAACCCATTATTGGGCAGAAGAGAAAAGTCCTTATTGTTGAGCTCTGCTGATGAATTGTAAAAGCACAATTTGAGTTTTGATATTGACAAAGGCTCAGCGACTTTTTCAGACTTTTTCAAACACACAATGAAAATGAGACAAGTGAGATTGTTACCCATTTTAGTGTCCTGCTGCATGAGCTTCAGCTCAATTTCCTCTCGGGTTTTCTCACTCTTCTCCAGCTTCTGCATCATGCTTCCCACGTCCACCATGGCCCCCTTGTAGTCGATCAGGCTACCTGAACCACCACTCTCCTGCGATTCCCGCTTGATCTTCTGACTGGGCAGCAAGATTTGGTTACCTGTGGGTGCACACAGAGGGTTTCAGTCTACAGTAGCCTCATGGATATGTGCTGTAGTGTTACAAATAAGCTTGTCTGTTCCAGCCATCATCCTCTTTGCACACCTAAAAGGTTGTCTATTTGAGCATCGGAGGTCAACGTGGGGCTAGGCTCATCCTTAGGCCTGTCCGTCAGCTTGCGATAATGGCAGGACTCTTTAACCAATGGTTTGTTTAACAATTTCTTCACCTGAAAAAGAATACAAACAAGATGCGTAGTATCAGATTAGTCTGGTGATAAATATTCTATATATCTTGCAAATACGAAATTGAAGGTAACACACTGTGTCCTGATCAGGCAGGATGCAACTAAAGGATCAAGCGACAAACATCATTGCTTACATTATATCTTATTCTCTTATTTTTTACTTATATAATAGTTAAACTGAATAAACACGGAAATAATAATACTAATAATATAACACTTTACAATAAGGTTTAATTTGTTAAAATTATTTAAAATGAACTAACATGTACAATACTTCCAAAGAATTTACTAATCTCAGCTAAACTCAACTTTCACCAATAGATTTTTAAGACAAAAATTTGTATTTAACATTAAAATTTTCAGGTTCATGTTAGTCCACACACAGTGCATTAAAGTAAAATTAACAAATACTAATAAATGCAGTAAAAATGTGTTGGTCACTGTTAGTTCCAAGTTAATGCATTAACTAATGTTAACAAACGAGACCTTATTGTAAATTGTTACCAACATTTACATATAACACTTATTTTTATTATTAATAACAATATTAAAAACAATAATAATAAATAATATATTTGTTATATTACATATTAGCAATAATAAAGTAATATAAATGTTACATTGAACAAACAAAATAACAATAAGTGTTATTAATAAGATTAGAATTAATTAACAATATTAAAAAGAATAATTAGTTAATATTACTATTGTTCAAATAATATATTCATGCTTTAATTATTATTAACTACACATAAATGTTACACTGAATAAACAATAATAAAAATAATAATAATAATAATAATAATAAAAATAATAATTGTAGCAAAAATAATGTAGTGGTAGTACATTACATAGTAATTATCCAATATAAATTGAATTTAAAAAATCTAAAAGACGACTGCTGTTAATACAAACAATTTAGATAAGATACGCACGGAATCTGAAAAAATTCTGTGTTTTTCCAATGAAAACATTCAAATCCACTCAATATTTCTTTTCATTTTCCCCAGGGAAATGAATGAGCAAGTTCTGCAGATTTTAAGAAATATATAAGCATTATAATGAGTTAATAGCTGGAACTTTACAAACTTTCCAAAGTTCCTCCTCAAACCTAAATGTGAAATACTGCACAGAAGCGGTACCTGAGCTCTGGAGAGATGCAAGCCCAGTGTGTACATGATCTCCTCCAAGTCCTTCTCCTGCAGGTAGCCGCAGTGACTCTGGTCGAAGTACACAAAGGCCATCAGCAGATCCTTGTTAAACGTCACCATCTGCTTTTTCTTCTCATCCTACAGACAGAATGATATATAAAAGCATACCACTCCTCTCACTATTAGACATAGTTTGTGCTGTAAAAGGAGATCTGTTGTTAACTCACTTTATCTTTAGACGATCTCTCTTTGGATTTTCGGTCATCCCGACGATCGTCTCTTCTGTCCCTGCCATTGGAGTCTTCGTCATCTTTATCTGAGGAGCACAAAGGATTAGTTTAGCATATGAATATTTTCATGTCACTTTGATTTTGCTTAATGTTAAAACAGATCCATGCAATTCACGATCAAAAGTGAGTTTGAGGATCCAGGTGCATTTGCTTATGAGACAGTGTGACCTTTACCATCGTCATCATAGTCATCTGCTTCTTCTGCCTCCAAGGGGTCATATTCATCAGCGTTGTTGTTGCTGCTGCCATCTTCGTTATCATCATCATCTTTGGATTCTTCTCTCTTAATACCTCTCTCTTTCTCCTCATCCTTTACCAGGGAGACACAAATTGAAGGGCTTAATGTTGTATTCACATAAAAAAATGCTTGAAAATGCAATTCATTTGAACAAATCACAACGCCAAAGCATTTAAGGGACATCTGAATGAATCCCAGAATCAATCCAAACAGGGTCTCCACACAGACAAATCTGTGTGAATTTTTTTTCATGTCTTTTCCAGTTGTTCATGATGCCCAAAAAATTTATGTAAAACAATCTAGGTGATGAAAGAACTTTTGGAGCCAAGTGTAACTGCCTCAATGCTGAGCAATCACTCAATCACTGATCAATATCCACTACAGACTTTTTATTACTTTTTAAGATCTTAATAAATTTACACGACTCTTCCAGGAAACAGCTTTAAAAAAAATTCATGGTCATTGGAACCCACCTTCCTCTTCTCATCCTCCTCTCTCATTCTCTTTGTGAACGGCTCTCCATTTTCTTCATCCTTCTCCTTCTTTACATCCCTCCGTTCTGCCTCCTTTTTAGCTTTCTCTTTTTTATCTTTCCTCTCATCCTTGCTAGGAAGAGAAGCAAATGCTTTGTAGATCCTATAGCCGAAGTCTCGTTGAAGCATCTCGTTGAACAATTCAGCAAACAAAGAAACCTGAAACAGATGCCAATTATTTATTTTTAGTATCATTGACATTCTATTAGAATTTTTTTATATTTTGAATTATATTTTATTTTTATATTTTTACTGGTTTAGTTAATATTTTAATCATTTTGCTGGTTAGTTTTTTTTTAGTTTTTTTTTATGTTTCAGTTTTAGTTTTTTAGTACATCAAGTTAAACTAAATGGCAATGAGAAAATCTGCCTTGGGAACTGTTTATTTTATTTCAAGTTAAAAAAAAATTGTTTTAGTGTAGTTTTAATTGTGGATGAATATTTTCTGAAGGTTACGTGCCTCCTTTCACTGATTTACAAAAGTATAGCTGAAAGTATTATAAAAGTATACAAAAGTATTATTGTAATTATATGAGGTGAAGTCAAGCGAAATGTCCTAAAACCTGTTTGTAGTTTATAGGTAATAATTCTTTTAAACCATTAATATGCAGAAACTACACAGTGATTCTCACCTCAAAGGAGTGCTCTTTGTTATCCTCCAGTCTGTAGTCCAGCAGCACACTTAAGGACATGATGCTGCAGTCAAATTTGCCATTCTTGGCAGCCCAGTTGGGGTGGACGATAATGGTGGGCTCATCTGGCAGAACATAACGTCTCTCCCTGCGCTGACGTTCCTGCTCCTCCTGTCGCTTTCGCTCCTCTTCCTGAAAAGATTTTTTTTTCTATGTTTACATGCGATTGATTTAGACAGGCTCTCAATAAGAGCAGGACCCTTTGGTCTTCTCTCACCTCTCGGTCATCCTCCAGTCTGCAGGACTCATCCTCCTCCACGCAAGGAGGTTCAGGTTTCTCCGGCTCCTTGGACTCCTCCACCTGCTCCTCCACCTTCAGCTGTTTAGTGAGGCGAGCGATCAGCTGTGACTTCAGCCCTTTAGAGCTCAGTGTACGGCTCTCCAACTCCTTACGCAAGTCATTGACCTATGTGCAATTAAGTTTCATCATCAAATATCAAATTTCTTTGTTTATATTAAATAAACAACCATTCAACGTTGAGGTTGCGAAGATTTTTTTTAATGTTTCCTTTGTACTCACCAAGGCTGCATTTATTTGACCAAAAATATAGTCAAAACAGTAATATTTAGAAATTGTATTACAATTTTAAATAAGTGTTTTAAATATTCATTTAAATTTGAAAGATAATTTAAAATTTCATTTATTCCTTTGATGGCAAAAATGACTTTTCAGCATAATTTCAGCATCTTCAATCTCATATGATCTTTCAAGAAATCATTCTAATATGCTGATTTGCTGCTCAAGAAAATTCTTACTATTACCAATGCTGTCTTATTATCCAATTTTTTGTGGAAACCATGATACGTTTTTTTTTTTAGGATCCTTTGATAAATAGAAAGTTCAAAAGAAATAGAAATCTTTTGCAACATTATAAATGACTTCACTGTCACTTTTGATTAATTGAATGCATCCTTGTTTGCGAATAAAGTATGAATTTATAAAATGTTCAGACCTCAATCTTTTAAAAAGGTACTGTATATTGTTTGCAGGGGTGTATTTTTGTCCAATAAAATGCTCAACCATAAAATGTCCACAACAATTTCTTTTGAAAGACTATGACTAAACGAAAAACTATTGGTTATTTTAAAAAAAGGACAAGCCTTTCTGCCTAAATTCAGAAAGAATGTATTATAGTGTCTGTCTATAAAGGACATAAAGTGAAATGAAATGGAATATAGAGAATATAGATGTACATGATGACAAGACGATAAAAAGTTTGGTCTGTAGCAGATAAGCTGCTTGTGGAAAATCTCACCTTCATGGATTTCGGATCAAGCTTCGTCCAGTGAGTTGGCGTAGTGACTTCTTTTGAATCATCTTCGTCCTTATCCTCCTCCTCCTACGCAAGTTGTGTGAAAGAGAGAGGGAGAGAAAAGACAACAGTGTGTTAACACACCACTCTTGGACGAAGGAGATTTCTGAAACAAAAGTTGATCCGTGCAAGAAGCAAGGTCACAACTGTCTCTCATTGTCTCCTCCTACTGAGCTCTTGATTGGGTAAAAAAAAATTTCCACTGCTAGGAAGCTCTATAGCTTTCAGAAACAGATCCATATCCCACTCATCAGCCAATCAATGCCAGTTCTGTGGAATACAAAAAGATAATCAACGACAGTGGGTTTGAGAGATGGACATGGGACAGATGCACTCAGAGAAGGTCTCCAAACCCTATGTCTACGTTAATTGCTGTTCTTTTGGCCCATATTTACTCTTTTTTTAGCTTGTTTTCTTAAACACCTAGCCAGAACTGTCCTCGGGTAAACAATCTCCCTGGAAAAATCACATCCACAAAGGGTCTAGACACAGTCCAATCAGAGAAAAGTGTAAATAAAATTAAAAGAGAGACAGACAAGAGACAGAACTCAGAGAGTTCGGCAGATATCGAATTTCGAACAGGAAACAAAACAATCTAAAAAACACACAAACATCATAAACACAACTGGCTCTCCAGATTCCAGCATTCATTTCTCAATTGTTCTCATTGATCAATGTATCAAATTTCAGATCAGATTTGTTGTAAGTTTGTTGGAAATTTAGAGTCATGTCAATCAGGACATCAATCGTGTAATTGGCAGAGCTGGAAGCTGTTTTACCAGTTGATGCAGGTGTCAAAGTAGAATCTAAGCTCTTCCGCTGTGTGTGAGACTGCGTGACAGAGGGAGAGCAGGAGGAAATGGGGTGGAGGGTCAGGGATGAGACAGGGATGAGAGGAAGGGATGGTAAAAGTGGGATCTGTATGATGCCTGTGATACTTGTCTGTTTCTTTCTGTGTTTTCTGAGTGTTTTGTTTGTCTATTCCTGTGCCTGTGAGAAGCGGAAATGAGAAGAGAGGGATTAGCGTTCAGTGCCTGTTCTCCATCAGCCTCCTTCCGTTCAGCCAAGAGTTTCTCTGCCAGCTGCTCCTTGAGTCCACGGGACAGCCCTTCCCACTCTGAGCGGGTAGGAAGACAATGCCAAACATCCGGGAGAAATAAAACCACTGTCTCCACATGTGCGGGGACTGTCCGCCCTTTGTGAGTCTCCTCAGGGCGGTGATAGCGTATCTCTGCAAAACGATACCTGTCGCAAAGGAAGAAGCGCGTTGGAAAGAAACATTCTGTGAGACATCACCCATTTTCCCCCAACACACACACACACAGAAAGCTGCGATCCCCTCGACCCCCCGAATGAGACGCATATGAAAATACAGTCTGCGGAACTCCACAGGGGGTTTCTCAAGATGAACGGCAGCCACGCATCTGGGAGGTCGACAGACAATATCGACAGCTAAACAAAAACTACAATGACCCCTCCTCCCTTGCGGCAGGCCCCTCCCATCGGCACCCGTGAATCTGAACCGGTTGCTCGTGAAAGATAGCTTATGAACCCCCGGGGGTGTGAGAGAAGGACAGATTCAGACACAGTGAAAGCAAGTTAAATATGTAAGATATTTAACACAAGGCAAAGGTCAGAGAGAACAGAAAGTAACGATGGCGGCGACGACTCCTCTGGCTCTGCTCTCGGAGCAAAAGAATCAATGCATTCACCACATATATAGATATAGAGGCAGGACTGCCACACACATTAGCATAAACATTGCAAAACAAAATTTGAGAAATCAAAAAAAAAAAAAAAATTATGTACACAAAAGCATCAAACATGTAAGGAGATACACTGCTGTATCAAAACCATGCAGCGTGTCACAGACTTTTGGATGTTGTCTGCTGGGCCTTATTTTAATATTAAAGATGCACACATGGAGATGCGTCGGCACAAATTGAGAAAGGAGCTGTACTTACCACTGGGTACATAAACTCAGATCAATGCCTGTCAGAGCCTTACAACAACGAATGGCTGTCTTTATAAGGACAGAGGCATCGTTTTCCGGGTCGGCCCCGTCCAAAGAGGGAGACCAATGACCCCCGATGGCCATGGCCTCGTCCTTGCCCCGCATCCCCACCAGGAACTGAAAACAGAGGAGTTCAAATGGGTTACGCAAAACTGGGAAGATGCTAAGGGCTCTGAAGGCGGCGCTTGTGGCGGACACAGGGAGAGACAACATCAGATGCGGTTATTCCACACAGCAAAGCTTTCAGCAATGGAATAGGACAGAGACATCACAGTCAGCTCCCCAACACTATTTGAAACACCCAACATCAAACACAGGAATGGACAAACATCTTTCAGTGTCCAGGGGAACAAGAAAACTAGTTTCAGTGCACATGAAATTTAATAGATTGCAATAGCAAGATTCTGAAAGTAAAAATCCCATTTAACATTTGATATTTAGCAAACATTTCAGACAGAGCTAACATGAGCTCAGAGGTCAGTAAATGATGGTATACACACTAACGTTTGAAAATCTGGGGTAAGTAAGATTTTTTTTTTTTTTCAGCAAGGTTGCCAGTAAAGACATTTATGTTACAGAAGATTTCTATTTCAAATAAATGCTGCTCTTTTGAACCCTAAACAAAATTATCATGGTTTCCAAAATATTACGGCACAACTGTTTTCAACATTGATAAGAAATGTTTCTTGAACAGCAAATTAGAATGATCTTACGTGACACTGAAGACTGGACTAACAGCTGCTGTCTGCTGAAAATTTAATTTTGCCATCACAGGAATACATAATATTTAAAAATATATTAAAACAGAAAGATCAAATAAATGCAGCCTTGGTGAGCATATGAGACTTTCTTCAAAAACATTTTAAAAATCTTACCGACTCGAAACTTTTGAAGAGTAGTGTATGCAGTCTGTGGCCCTTTATTGTTACTGATACTGAAAAACTTTCTTCAAGAATGTATAAATACTAAATAATACATACCATTGTTTTTATCTATAATTTATTTATACTTATTCTTTCTTATTAAATAATTTATTATATATTTATAATTATTAGCATTAAAATGTAACTTTAAAATAGTTAAATGGGTAAAAGGAGTGATAAAAGGGGTGTTAAAATTGGTAAAAGGAGCTTTTACAGTGGTATTAAAATAGTTATTGGTTATTCAAAATGTTAGTACTACGACAACACATATGACGTGCATCATTATGGACAGAATAAACTGGATGTGTTGAACAATTTCACATTTCTTTTTTTTTTTTCAGTGCCTGTGAATACAGGAAGCTTTAGTGCAAGTAAAGAAATGTAAAGAGATCTTAAACACATATGAACCAGCAGACCTATCAGCAGTCTTAGTTTCCCTTCTCTTTTGTGCAGCACTTTAATATCCTTTATTTGCAAAGAAATATGCTATATGGAAATTATTACACTATGCATTTCATCATTATCAATCTGTTCCAAATGATAGGAAATGTAGATGTTGCTCATTAACTGGTAAAAAGAGTAGTATCTTCTGGCACTCTTGGTCACTGTTCTTCATCAACACCACTCAAAATGTAAACTAAATAAACTGTCCAGTTAACATTCATAACCTATTATGATCAATAGATATTTGATTATCGGTTTTTGCAAGAGGCAGATGATGATTTCTGGTACAGATACTACAGACATAAAAGACAAAGTGATTCAACTACATAATTTGCAGTATTAGAAAAGCTACAGTCCCCGACACTGTAATGATGTCCATCCCTGTGAAATACTACAGTATAAGTGCAAAATAATGTACAATATACAGCACATAATTAAGCGATTACATAATGCAAGCTGATTACACAAACCTAGTTTGTTTGTTGCAGTTAGTTATGTAATACCTTGATGAGCCGGGCAGGGTGCTGGAAGGTGTCTCTCAGCTCAGCTGGATCTTCTGCCAGAGCACAGGACTTATGATACAGCTCATCTAGACTAGGGTTGGCCAACAGCATCACCTATAACATCAATATTAATCATGACTGTCAAAAACCACTGAATCAAACCTGGAAAAATGTATTAAATAAATTATTATTATTATTATTAAATAAAAGATACCTTACCTTTGCGCTGTAGGTGTGATTGGCATCAGGTGGGTCCAGCACGGCCGTGTTCTTCACAAGAGATTCCACCTCTTTATGCATGATGTGAAAGTTACAGTAGTTTCCAAAGTTGAAAGGTCGTGTTAAGGGGAAGGCATCCACCCAGGTAAACACAGCATCAAAAAAGTCACTGGGGATGTAGAGGCTCTGATACCTCCGCCGTAGCTCCATCACATCACAGTTGAAACTGCAGAGAACAGAAACAGGCAGTCATATACCAAATATACACTTACATACTTTAACATTCATCTGAACAAATTGTCTAAACCTTCTGTAAAAAAAAAAAAAAGTCACAATAAAGTAGTTAACTTCTAAAAGAATGTCTCAAGACCTTCCCTATTTTGTTTCATTCTGTTGTGCTCTGAATGAAAGTTTAGTGTCCATGCAAGACACATTCAATTTTATTTATACTTTTTTATTTTTGCTGCTGTTCTAAAAATCTTTCTTTTCGCCATTACCACAAACAAGCTACGTAGCTGCTTGAATCTGAAAGCAGGAGCTCTGGGTTACTATAAACATAAGTGGTGTGCCTTTGATTGCTGTTGAACGGCACTGAACATGCACTTTGGCCGAAACAACTTGAAATATATCATTATTGTAAAATTTTCATTAACTTCGGTAGGCTGTACAACGAAGGAATTGTAATTGGTTGCTTTTACTGAAAAGCAGATTTTTTTATTGATCATTTGTTGGTAAGACCTAGCGAACCACATGATTTTTGTCAAACAGCCAGGATTGGCTCATGAGTCATAGATTCCCGACCACTGCCTTATCTGTTGGATTATTGTCTTTGTACTACATAAACTAAATTGATGTCTGAGCTGAACTCGAGTGAACAAAACAAAACAAAAAACAAAAAACTAAACTGTACCTAATTTGCAACTCAAGATATCGGTCAAGATACTTCCTCTAAAACAATTAACTTACCCATCAAGAGAGAATTTGGAGAACTGCACAGTATATCTTGGGACGACTCTCCGTGGCCGTCTTGGAGAACGTTCTCTGCGAGGAGACCGGTCTCTCGAACGTTTCCTTGTGGGTGAACGTTCTCTTGATCTTCTTCGCTCTCTATCTCTTTCCCGACTACACAAACAGAGAGAAAATAAAAGAATGAGCATGTAGAGCAAAAAAAATTCACAATACCCAATATTTTTTTGGGTTGCACCTCAGAAAAAGCTATTCTAATCTCAGTAGGGATTAAACAGCGAGGAAATTTTCACACCAGTAAATTGACAACACCGCTATTACAGATAATACCGGGCAAGGTGGGGGGTGGTGTTATTGAATTTGTGATTACGTGTTCTCTGTATAGGGAGCAGTGGTATTTACTGCACATTTTACAAGATTAGATATTTGTCAATGACGCTCAGGATCTGTTCTGCACCAAATCCTCTGCCATCGTCTTACCAATCATCTCTCCTCATGAAATTTGCATGATAAGTGAAATTCCAGAAATGCACTGTATGGAGCAGAGCTGAAGCTTTCAGTTTATAATTACAGCGTCCATTGTCTAACTGAACTCAATGGTTTTTATTTCTATAAAAAAGATAAACGACAGGGGTGGCCAGCCTAACTCTCAGTTGTATGTTTGAGTTCTGACCTGCGGTCGTCCTTCCTCAGGATGAGTTCTGGTCGGTCATTGCGGCTGGGGAAGCGGGGTGAGGGGTCCACGCGCCTCATTTGTTGTGGCTGAGGCATCATCCGCACCGGGGGCTGCAGCAAACCCCCTGAGAACACAGAGTCTACATGCAGCAAAAACAGAGAAATAGGAGATCAGATTTGATTCTGTAAAAGCGTGACTCGGCAAAAGGTCGAGGGGGTTGATGTACCTTTAGGTGGTGGCTGGGGAAGCAGTGGCTGTGGTGGGTTCTGCAGCAGTGGGGCCAGAGAGGCAGCTGAGAGCTGGGCCTGCAGAAGAGATGGAGGAGGTCCCTGGGCCTGGACGCTGAACGTGGTGGGCGGGGGTAGAGACTGCATCATGGCGGGACCTGGTTTCATCATGTTCGGCGGCTGGCTCTGAGAAGAAGAGACGGAGGAAAAGAGATGGGTTTGCTAGTATGTAGAAACATCAAGATTATAGTGCAGACAAATCCCAATATCATTTTAATGAACTAATGCTTGACTAGAGCTGGGCGATACAGTTAAATCTATATCTCTATTTTCCGACCTTAATGATATTTTGACCTAAAAAATCATGTATTTAGCCTGAAATGTCTCAATGTATAATTTAAGGTAGTAAATTTCAACCAAACTAACATTGTTTTTGTGGAAATGAATCACATTTACTAATTTATTTAGATTAAATAAATCGACTAGCTCTAGTTCAGACAACAAATCAACATCTATAAAAACAAACATATTACTGTATATTACTTCATCAAAAAACATTAAAATGTTTATGAAAGCTTTAAACTCAGGGCTATAAAACAATTTATTAAATAAATAACATTAATCCGTCTCCAAAACAAAGTTTAGATAACCTGTTTTAAAGGATGAGAAGAAAAGGAGCCTAAATGAGTAAGAAGCACTAAACCCAGTAAAAAGAAAATAAATGGTTAGAAATAGCTGGAGACAGGAAGTAGAAGCACTGCTGTTACCATTTAACACTTTTGGCCCCTGTTGAAAGAAAAAAAACGTTTCTTTCAATAGAAGATGCAAGGCAAGCATTCTGAGCATTTCAAAAGAGTCTAAAAAATTATTGTTAGTTACATAAAACAAAACAAACAGGAATCTGCATTTGCTTTAATATCATGCACCAGCTCAGTGTGACGTTTGTGTCCAGGTGTAGAGATAATCAAAAGTACAGGTAATTCATGATCATGTTTAAAAATAAATAAATAAAAATAGCAGTAGTAACAATACCAGACTTTCTTTGTTCTTTATTTTATAAACAGTGTTTGTTTGATAAATATTTGCATTCCATTATTTTAATTAAATTTATTAACATTTAAATATATTTTGTTTTATAATTAGATTAATTAGGGTAAGTAGTGTTGATCATTATAAAAGGCAAAATTTCACTGTCTGGTGGTTGTACAACTGATATTTTGGTATGAAACTCAGTATGAAATTTAAAGGGGGGGGGGGGGGGGTATGAAAAAAAAAACGATTTAATAATTAGTTTGGGTAATTGAAAAATTTACACTAAAAACAGCATCTACTACAGCATCCCCCCATGAATACAAAACTGTTTAAGAGAATTTTTTTTTTTATTACAAATCCAACAGTTTGACAACAGCTGTGACAAAGCTGTAATACAGGGAAGGGTGAAAAAGCAGCAATAGGGACTCATCTTGGGCGGAAGAAAAGAAACCCAAGGACATGTGACTAAAGCCTGTTTGTGAAACAGGAGAGTGAAGGAGCGGATCAAGCAGAAGATAGAGGAGAGGAGGAGGACAGAATGGGGATTTGGGGCACAGGGGTCAAGTGGCGTGGGTTACATTTTGTCTTGAATCCACCGCAGAATGCATGTCAGAGTAGCGTGGCATTCCTGCATCAGAGTAAAAGCTGGACAGCTGTGGGGAAACCTGAGGTAAGGGCTGAGGCAGCTGGTGCTACATGGAGATTGAGAACACAGGAATCAACAGCAGCATCATGACATCATGACTGTGGACGCAGAACCATATCAGATTGTATCTGCCAGGGATCCATTCGGACCACGTGGGTTTGCTTACCGTTTGGTTGTGCAGCTGAGGTAAAGTTTGAATGCGCTGGGCATTCCATTTGAAAGGCATGTTGGGATTGTAGACCGCTTCCACCAGAACACGATCACCGACTTGGGGTGTTTTTCCCTTAACAGCACTACAAAAACACACACAGAAATTACACACCTGACCTTTAGGCTGCGTTTACACTGGCACAAAAGATCCGATTTTTTACTGACATCTGACACAGATCGAAATTTGTTGGACATGTGTAAACGCAAAAATCCACAAGAGATCCATTTTTTGTTTTGTTTTAAATCAGAAACATATCCAATATCTGGACTACGTCTAATATCCGACACGTTTGGCCAGAAAGATAGATTTTTAATGTCATATAATGAAGCAGACATGCCTGTATGCGCTCGCACAGCTTTTTTTATTGAGGTGGAAACTTTATATATATAAAAACATCCAAGAGCATATCTTCTCATCCTCTGCCATGTGAATTTTATAAACAGTTTCGCAACTGAAAGCAACATTACATTTCTCAGCAACGAAGTGATAACTTCGCTGTTTTTGTATAAACTCACAGCTTCACCATTGCATTGAGACCCTACAGACACAGGTAATTCTCTCTCTGGTTAATTCGAATTCATTCAAATAAATCTTACCACACTAATTTATTTTAATCCAGAATTCTAGATCTAACGAACCGTAGATTAAAAAATAAAAAACGAAAATTTTCCAGTTTATATCCATTCAGTCAAATGTGTGCTACAAACATAACAGCAAGTAATCATGGTACCACCTGTCGTGAATTGTAAATAAATTATATTGGCTATATAAAGCACGGACATTCAAAACCCAAGGGTCACACATGTCGCATAGTAAACGTCTAAGCGTAGCAAACACCAACAGACTCATTTTGGGCGGGCATTAATGTAAAAACAGATATCGGATAACAGTCATGTCTAAAGTGAATGTAAACAGGCAAGACAAAAAAACTGAATATGGTCAAAAGATCAGATCTGTGCATTAAGACTTGCAGTGTAAACACAGCCTTTAAAGGGGTGGTTGATTGCGATTTCACTTTTTTCATTTTAAATAGTGTGTAATGTTGCTGTTGGTGCATGAACAGTATCTGCAAAGTTGCAGCGCTTAAAGTTCAATGTAAGCAGAGATATCGTCTTTTAAAAATCAGGAAGTGTAAATGCCTACAAAAACGACTCGATTGGGACTACAGCTGGGTTTTAGACGTCACTAACCCATACATTTGCATCAACCCTCCCTCCGGAATACGCAAAAAAGGGCATGGCCATATTTCTGCGGCTTTGCCGAAGTGGAAGAGTTACAGGGGAGAGCTAGCCATGCCGTCGAAAGGGTGTTATTTTCATCCAGCTGTCAGGTCTTCTGTGTTCGGGCTTCCTACGGACGCTGTAGTTCGTCAACAATGGCTACAATTTATGTTTGATAATGTTTCTGACAATTACAATCGTAATTTAGCTCTTTGTGCGGCACATTTCACTGAAGACAGCTTTCATAATCTCCACCAATTCAATGCCGGATTACACAAGAAACTGTTGCTAAAACCTGAAGCTGTTCCAACGTTAAAACCAGATGCAGCAATTGTTGGGCCACAACCTGTAAGTAAGACTTAATAATTTTAAATGTATTTGTATAATTTTAGACGTAATGGTTTCTTTTTATCAAGGACGTAAACAAATGCCAGCGCTGGCTTTATAGCCACTTAGTTATGCTATTTCGTGTTTCTATGGCAAACGCGTACAAACATTTTGGACCTGAATTTGTAATCATATAGATTTTGTAAATGTATTTGCCATGTATAGATACTTTATGACGTAATTTTTCGATTTGATCATGAACGTGATCAATGTCAACAGTGTTTGTTTATAGTAGCCAGTTATATCGATGCTATTTTGTGTGTAAGACAAAGGTTTATAAAGTTGTTGGCATTTTAACACAGTTGTCACATGTACACCTAAAGAAAACGATACACAGAGTAAACTTAGTTTTGTTAATAGCTAAACGGTTGTTCATTATATCGATAAAACAATAACTTTAAAAAACTGTATTACTCATGTAATCATTTGTGTTAAATGTTTAATCAAGATAAAAACGTATCTCAAAAAGCTAACAAGCAGCAGTAGCATTTTCAAGTATAACAGGGTATCAAACTTCTTATGTAGCCTAATAATAGAAGAATAGAATAATAATAATTCAAAAACGTACCATTCAGAAACGTTTTGTAAGTGGCATGTGTTTGGGGAGGTTCTGTTTGACTCTCTTCATCGCCGCTTTCTGGGTCTGATTCGGGCTCAAACTGATACGGCAGTATCGACACCATTATTTACATTAACCGGAGCACATGAAACTCACGCCCGTAAAGGAAATGGGCGTGACGGTTCCGAACAACGTGCGCTACGCAGTTTAGCCAATTACAACACACCGGCCCAAACTAACCAATCTGAGCCAACTGCCTGTTTCTGAGGGAGTGGTTTCATAGAATCAGGAAGTCAACCGGTCGTTCACATGACAGAGGAGAAAGAGGCTTACAATAAAGGTGAAATTTATGAAAAATAAGACTTTTAAAAAAAGAAAAACCACGAATACATGTTACATTGCACCCCATAAACACAATCATGCAAAGAAAAAAAGCAGTAAACCACCCCTTTAAAAGACTGATTCACAACACAAACCTGCACATTTACTATAAAGCACCTGAGCTGAAAGAAGACATCCTCATCGACAAAGCCGAAAGTGTCATGTAGCTTGCTGACGACCCCGGTGAAAACACGCTGTTTTTGGGGTTGGGTCTGCTGCTGGTGGCTGGAGCGGGGGGTCGGGTAGGACACGGTTATCTGTGCCGCCTGCTGTTGGTTGGACAGGCTCAGGCTGGTGGGCAAGGCAACAGGGGGCTGCAAAATACACACAGCACCACTGTTAGAACATAAACTCGTCATATCTGGCAATATTAGGGGATCTCTTGCTTCGTTTTACACATTTAAAAATGGAGAGATGGGCTTTTCCAGAAAAATTCAAATGTGATGCAAACGCAGAAGTTGGAAACGAGGTGTACCTGTGATAGCAGGGCTTGTTGGGGCTGTGGAAGCTGTCAGAGATAAAGAAAAATCAAAAGAATACATTACACATTAAGCATAAACCACAAATTAAGTGGAATGAATACATCAATGAGTACATTTTGAATTGAATACATTTTCTACATGTTAACTATAAATTTAAGCTCCAAAAACTATTCCATTCAAAAGTATGGAGTCAGTATAGATTTTTTGGTAGTACTTTATTTTACAGTACGTTCACTTACGTGTACTTGCCTAAGAAAGTACTGGGTGATATAAGGTAACAACATGGGTTAAGTTTAACTATACTAATACTAATTACTAGGGCTGACTTCTAATAGTCGAGGATTCGAAGGCGAAGTTAGTGGTGCTTCGGAGGCTGAGTGCTGGAGATGATTCGGGAGAGGTCTGTGCACCTTTACCGATCAGAGCGCGCGCTGACACGGAGTAAAGCCATGTTTATACTAGACGCGTCCGCACGAGCGAGAAGGTGCGCGCGGCAAAAAATTACGCGTTGGGTGCGCAAGACCGGCAAGACCCCATTTCGCTTGGCTGTGTGCACAGCTTTTTTGGTAACAGCGCGCGCGACGCCGCATCCGAGGATGAACGACTTAAAGCCGAATCTGCCCGAGCATCTAGGCTATGTCTCAACGCACCGGCAAGCAGTTTGCGCGTCTAAATTGCAAAGTTCATTGCAAAGTTTTTTTGTTAAGGTTTTGTTTACTGTGTGTGATTTATTTAAAACAAAGCACGTTTTGGCACATTGTTGTTTTTGAAGCCAAATTGTTCCTATTTTATGTGAACTTGTGAACATATATGTGAACATATATTTTAGATTCATTGCACACCAACTGAAATATTTCAGGTCTTTTATTGTTTTAATACTGATGATTTTGGCATACAGCTCATGAAAACCCAAAATTCCTGTCTCAAAAAATTAGCATATCATGAAAAGGTTCTCTAAACGAGCTATTAACCTAATCATCTGAATCAACTAATTAACTCTAAACACCTGCAAAAGATTCCTGAGGCTTTTAAAAACTCCCAGCCTGTTTCATTACTCAAAACCGCAATCATGGGTAAGACTGCCGACCTGACTGCTGTCCAGAAGGCCATCATTGACACCCTCAAGCAAGAGGGTAAGACACAGAAAGAAATTGCGGCGTGGCATGTAGGCAATCAGCCTGTGGCACTGCTGAGGTGTTATGGAGGCCCAGGATGCTTCGATAGCGGCCTTAAGCTCATCCAGAGTGTTGGGTCTTGCGTCTCTCAACTTTCTCTTCACAATATCCCACAGATTCTCTATGGGGTTCAGGTCAGGAGAGTTGGCAGGCCAATTGAGCACAGTAATACCATGGTCAGTAAACCATTTACCAGTGGTTTTGGCACTGTGAGCAATTGCCAGGTCGTGCTGAAAAATGAAATCTTCATCTCCATAAAGCTTTTCAGCAGATGGAAGCATGAAGTGCTCCAAAATCTCCTGATAGCTAGCTGCATTGACCCTGCCCTTGATAAAACACAGTGGACCAACACCAGCAGCTGACATGGCACCCCAGACCATCACTGACTGTGGTTACTCCAGTGCTGCTTCTCTGTAGCCCAGGTCAGGCGCTTCTGCCGTTGTTTCTGGTTCAAAAGTGGCTTGACCTGGGGAATGCGGCACCTGTAGCCCATTTCCTGCACACGCCTGTTCACGGTGGCTCTGGATGTTTCTACTCCAGACTCAGTCCACAGCTTCCGCAGGTCCCCCAAGGTCTGGAATCGGTCCTTCTCCACAATCTTCCTCAGGGTCCGGTCACCTCTTCTCGTTGTGCAGCGTTTTTTGCCACACTTTTTCCTTCCCACAGACTTCCCACTGAGGTGCCTTGATACAGCACTCTGGGAACAGCCTATTTGTTCAGAAATTTCTTTCTGTGTCTTACCCTCTTGCTTGAGGATGTCAATGATGGCCTTCTGGACAGCAGTCAGGTCGGCAGTCTTACCCATGATTGCGGTTTTGAGTAATGAAACAGGCTGGGAGTTTTTAAAAGCCTCAGGAATCTTTTGCAGGTGTTTAGAGTTAATTAGTTGATTCAGATGATTAGGTTAATAGCTCGTTTAGAGAACCTTTTCATGATATGCTAATTTTTTGAGACAGGAATTTTGGGTTTTCATGAGCTGTATGCCAAAATCATCAGTATTAAAACAATAAAAGACCTGAAATATTTCAGTTGGTGTGCAATGAATCTAAAATATATGAAAGTTTAATTTTTATCATTACATTATGGAAAATAATTAACTTTATCACAATATGCTAATTTTTTGAGAAGGACCTGTATGTGTGATATGTTTTGTTCATCTGGCTTTAAATGAATAAAAGGTATTTGTTACACACAATGTTTTTAGCTCTTTTGTTTGAAATGGAAAAAATCTAGCTGCTATCGAAAAAAAAAAAAGGTTCGACTACGGCAAAATCTAACGAATCAGATTCGACTATGAAAATCCTTAGTCGAAAATAGCCCTACTAATTACTATAATAAGTAAGTACATAGTATGTACACAAGGAATAGGACTGTGAAATAAAGTGCTACCGCTAACATTTTTAATGTTTCTGTAAGACGTCCACCAATGCTGCATTTATTTGATCAAGAATATATTAAAAACTCTAATATTGTGAAATACTATTACAATTTAATAACTGGTTTCTATATATTTCAAAATGAAATTTATTCTTGTGAAAGTAAAGCTGAATTTTCAGCATTATTACTCCAGTCGTCAGTATCACATGATCCTTCAGAAATCATTCTAATATACTGATTTGCTGCTCAAGAAACATTTTTTTTTTATATTATCAATGTTGAAAACAGTTGTGCTGCATAATGTATATATGTGCTGGAAATACTTTTTTCAGGATTCTTTGATGAATAGAAAATTAAAAAGAATAGCATTTATTTGAAATGGACATCATCATTTAATAGTAAAATGTAAAATTTTACTGACCCCATCAGCTTTTTTAAAACCACAATTAAATGAAGGCAGAACAGATCAGAAAAATATGATCTGAAAAGTACATGGTATTTGGATTCACAATCAGAACCGACTACATCTACCAAGAGTGAGACAGGAAGTGAGTCCTGAAAACTAAATAATGCAGACAGCACTCTTTCGATTAAATGCTCTGCTGACTGCAGTCCTTTTAGTTCTTCTGTCATGGTGTATACAAATAATGCACCTGACAGGAGCTTTTATCCAAAGAGACTAACAGTGCATTCAAGCAAATGGAATTTACCAGTACATAAATTCACTGGGAATCAAATCAATGAACTTCTAATATCACAACGAACGATACTGACAATCTTCATGATAAAACTAGGGCATCAACTAGCTTTAGAAAATCTAAAAGGGGATGTGAAAGAGGAGGTGTGGATGAGAGTGAGCTAGGGATGCAACGATATGAACATTTTGGCCGATTCCGATAACCGATAATTCTTTATATTTTGAAAGCTGATAATTGATATATTGGTCGATAATTCAAAATCAAAATATTAAGATAATTTTTGAGAGCCTGATTACAAAAACAAAAGTCTCACCATTAAAATCCATGTCCCAAGCACACAATTATAATGTTCTCATTATAATTTTATGTAGCCTAAGTCATTCCAATCACGTTTCAAGCAATTCAAAACCATCATGTTGAACAGTGCGCATCTGAAGTGTCTCAACTTTTTGTTTTTTTTTTACCTTTATTTTTACAGGCAAGTCTTCAAGAACAAGTTCTTATTTACAATGGCGGCCTGACGACTGAAGGAAATAATCCATTATTTATCGGCTTTAATATATCGGCCAAATTTTCCATCAGCGCATGTACCTGATGTGGGACGTTGTAAAGGGTTTGAGGTGGAGGTTGTGGCGGGGGGCCTTGAGGTGGCTGCTGTTGCTGCTGCTGTTGTTGCTGCTGCTGTTGTTGTTGTTGCTGCTGCTGCTGCTGATACTGCTGCAGGGCTGAATTGATCTGCGACTAAAATAAAACACACCAGTGACTCAAGACTGCTCACTGCAGGCTGGGGGAAGGGCTCAAAGGCTCCAACACTGAGCATGCTAGAAATGCAGATGAGTACAAATCAGAATGAAGGAGGAAGCACTTTATACACTGGAATGAATGGAAATAAGATCAGGTTAGGTTTAGGTGCCACTGTGCGGTATTATGTGCACAGAATATACTGTATACTGTAATTAGTAATTACAACTATTTTTGGAAAATAAAAGTTGTCAGTATTGTTGCTTTAAACAGTATTATGCAACACTGTAGTCACATTTAGTAAATAACAGGTACTATACTAGCTATTATTCCACAGTGAATGCTTTAAACAGTAGTTGCCACATTTTGCGTATAATTATGTCTTAATTCTTGGCAATACAATCAAAAAGTATTCAAAACGTTGTGTTCAAAGCTGCTGTAATTGCTTCCAGTTCATTCATCACATACTAGGAAAACAATAGGTACTATACTAGCTATTACTCCACAGTTAATGCTTTAAACTACTCTTTTGTTAAATTTTGGTGAAATTATATGTTATATCTTGGCAAACCAATTAAAGAAAATTAGTAAAAAATGACATTAAAAGCCACTGTAACTGCTTCCAATTCATTCATCAAATACTACAATTTCTGGAAAATAATAATACTATCTATTATTACACAGTGAATGCTTTAAACAGTAGTATGCTACTTTAAACTGTTGTCACATTTTGTGTAAATTTGTGTTTAAATTTTAGCCATACAATCAAAAAATTATTCAAAACATTACGTTAATAGCAGCTGTAATTGCTTCCAATTCATTTATCACATACTACCATTTTTGGAAAATAATAGGTACTATACTAGCAATTATTCCACAATAAATGCTTCAAACAATAGTATGCTACACTTTTTACATTTAGCAAAAAATTGTCTTAATTCTCAAAAAATGTGTCAAAACCTGTTAAAAGTCGGTGTAATTGCTTCCAGTTCATTCATCACACTGGAAATGAAAGATCAAGCATGTTCCATTGTGGGATACACTATCACGCAGTGTGCTGCACATTCTGCTGATTGTTATCTTGTGTAAATCCGGGATAATTTGCATACTGTTCACACAGTATACATACTACATATCGCAGAAATAGTAAGTCTAGAATGTTAGTATGCTATTCCAAACATAGCCAAAGGCTTTATTGTGTAATTTCTCCAGTGGTGGATCTCACCTGCTGTAATGCAGCGGCAGCGGCTGCGGCGGCCTGTTGCTGGAGTGCTGCGGTCTGCTGCGACAGCTGATAGTTGGCAGCTGACTGTGAGTTGAGGGAGGCTGCAGCTAAAGCAGACTGCTGAGTGTACATCGGAGACGCTCCCAAGAGGGACGGCTGCTGTACTCCTAAAGCTATGGGAGAAACATGTGAGATTGTAAGGACATTGTAACTGCTATCGACAACATTCAAACAAGCACAAGCAAACTTTGACCTGTCAATGTAAACCAAACGAAAACATCTTGAGCTTTGACCTTCACAATTAGAGAGCTAGAGCAACAAAAGCTAGAGAGAAAACTCTCTTTATTCATGCATGCTTAGACTAACAATTAATACATTTTTATTGAATGTAAATTAGTGCCAATAATGTAAATCAAAATACGTGTTTATGTAAGTATTTATGATGACTTACAATGTAAACTGTTCAGGTCCAGGGACTGTCCTGAGTGGCCTGGTTGTGATACCGCTGTTGCGGCAAACTGGGCCGCCCATGGAGGGTTCTTCTGCCCCCCAAACTGGGCCATGGAGACCTGCTCACGTTTTCTGCTGGACCAGATGGCGGATTATTTCCTGTGGGGGGACGTTATTCAAACTTAATAAAATTGCAAGCTCAAAACATTACAAGCATAAAACTGGATGGACAGGAACTAAGATACAGTAGTTTTTTCAGGGGCTGCCTGCCAAAAAAACACTTCTAAGATTACCACAAGACATACAAAATCAATGGTTGTTGATCTTTGTAACTTCAACCGCTCCCATTGCCCAAGACAAGAATCGAAGGGCCCACATTTTTAGACTATGATATTTTATATTGTACTACAGATGCAAAGATGCTTGTTTTTAACCTTTCAGAAACTGGGGATTTTAAAAAAAAAAAGTTAATATGTTTAGTTTATTATTAAGAAGAGAAATCAAAATTATATGTAACAAAAGTAGCTGCAAAGAAGATCTGTATAATTTACTGACAACTATGTTTGAAAGATTGTTAATTGAATTTAAATAACTTCAAGTTATCTTGAAAGCCAGAGACTCGAAAGGCACTCACATGCTGTATAGTTAGGGAGTTTACTAGATTTTGAAACACAACTAATGCCATCTGTCAGCTCCAGAACACCAACGGACTGTTTACAACCTCTTCCTGCTTTAAACCCCTGTCTAAGTCCAGATCACTTTTAGCCAATCTTTTATCAGCACTAGCTTAGCACACCAACGTATTCTTAATGCAAGCTAAGCAGCTAACGGAGAAACACAACAACACTGACCAAACAATTTAAAACCCCGTATTATCACCGTCAACCACCATGAAGTGTATTAACTCAAACTAAGCAGCGGTCTCGGTGGTAGTGTGTAAGTCACAACTGTGCTGACTGCAGTGTTTTGTTTTTCAGCAGTGATATCTGATTCGGGCCCTCGCATGAGCACACTGACTGTCTAGTTTTCTGTCCGTGCACTTTCTAGTCTCATTTACACCTCAGAAGTGTATAGAATCTACGCAGCATAAGACAGTGCATGACAAAGCATTAATAATATAACAAAACTTCAGTCGATATATACGCATGCAAGCTAGCTGTTATTGTTGCTGCTTACCCGTCGTCCTCTCTTATTCACCGGTTGAGACGACTGGATGAAGCGCATGCGCAGATCGTTTGAAGCACATCAGCGCATTACTGATCCAGGGTCGGTTGACAATAGACAAGAAAGAACTGACAGTGGCGCACACTGACGTGAAATCAAATAATAGGTCTATATAACACACACAAATAAAAAATAACACACACACATAATACATAACAATAATACTAACGCGTCAGTTATATAGCTAGCATATCAGAATCATTATTACTTCAAATCATGTTTTCTCCACCCGCTTAATCTAGTTATCCGCGTTTTAGACATGTTGGACCTGTAGACTATTTTTTGTTTTTAGAAATTCCACTTTTTTTCATTACGCTTTGTTGCAAAATGAAATGAAAAGATTTACTTTGTATTTTCAAACCACATAGAAGTAGTAAACAAGCAAGTCTGTTTAAATGTCCCCTACCCCGAAAGGTTCATTTTTAGCTTTTAAGTTTCCATTATAATAATCACTTAAATTCCAAGTGACTTTGAGGCTTGAACACTCCGTAAAGTTTTGTCGTTGAACATCAAATAATTTGTAATAATTTGAATTATTAATCAAATAATAATTTAAAACTGAAAATACTTTGTAAATAATTTTTTACAAAATTCCACCATCTACAGGAGTAAGAACCTGCTTTCTGCCATCGAATAAAACAATTTAAAAGATAATTGCGACTTTTTTCTCAGAATTGCGGTATATAAACTCGCAATTGCGAGAGAAAAAAATGAGGCCTACCTTTTTTATTCAGCGGCGGAAACAAGCTTACATTTCATACAGCTATATAACAAGATGATTTAACGCAGCAACGGCTTCTAAGGACTGTCTCTGGACATTTTTATATTAATAATTCATTACATTTTCTAGGCACTCAAAGCGCTTTACATAGGGAGGGGGGGGATCTCCTCAACCACCACCAATGTGCATCATCTGCATCGACTGCAGCCATATTGCGCCAGAACGCCCACCACACACGAGCTTACTGGTGGAGAGGAGACACAGTTATGAAGCCAAGGAGTATATAAGGATGATTAGGAGGCCATGATGGACAAAGGCCACTCGGGAAATTTGGCCAGGATGCCGGGGTTACACCCCTACTCTTTTGATTTTTGGGTCAGGACCTCGATTTAACTTCTCATCCGAAGAACAGTGCTCTTTGACAGTACAGTGTCCCCGTCACTATACTGGGGCGTTAGGATCCACACAGACCACAGGGTGAGCACCCCCTACTGGCCCCACTAACACCTCTTCCAGCAGCAACCTTACACCTAGGAGGTCTCCCATCCAGGTACTACCCAGGCTCAACCCTGCTTTGCTTCAGTGGGCAACCAGTCTTGGGCTACAGGGTGATATGGCTGCTGCCATGGTATTAGGTATCTAATACCAAAATGGTATCAGATATTCAAATCTCTCATTCTGGATAAATTACTGAAACACAGTTGTTCACAAATGGGTTGACCTTTTTATGCTAAAACGCAGAATAAAAATGGAGGCTTAAATAGAACAAAATGCAGAAAATTACAAACAAGCTCAATAATTTGTTTCAAACCCAAAGGAGAAAAGTTTGAAATGGTATGACAAACATCTACACCAAGACAATCGCTAATTTATACACCACTTTATTTCATTATAGGTCCTCCCGAACTGCTGGATGGCAGTAGATGAATACAAACTTCCACAACTGATCTCATTCTAAAAGACTCTTAGAGCTGTGGTAGATCTAGAATTACAGTTGGTCAATTGAGGTTTAAAATGTATCAGGATCACAGCATTGAATTCATACCAAAAGAACTCCCACTTATTTAATGCACTCAGCAGACATCTAGGTGAAATTACAACATGCAATAAAGATTTGAAATTAAAAAGCATTACAACCGTCTTCAGTTTAACCTTTTCTCTCAGACAAGTAACAAACTTGTTTAACATCATGAACCTTGCAACTCTAAGATCTTAAAGAGCAAAAGTCAGAACACATAACGGTAATCTGGAAAGTGCAGAGCTGTTTGTTGCAACCACAATATTGCACTATTATAGTGGAAACAGAACAACTTATGACTTTAGGCTTGGTTAAACATTACAGTATATTTAGTATATTCTAGTTTCTGAACCTTAAATATGCAGCATCCTTATGGAGTGTCTGAATCCCACTATGATTATAACACATTGATACCAATTGAAATATGTTGACAGCAAAGCCGGGTCTCATGCTATGAGTCTTGCAGTTTCTTCTCCAGTTCTGTAAACACCTTTGTGTTGATCTCATCCACTTCATCCTCCACCTTATTAAATACAAAGACATAGTCATGTGAATAGTGAAAGTCATGACCACTGTAGGTAAAATATACAAATAATGTTCACATGAATAACTTTCCCAGTCTGTCACTGACGATCAGAAAGTTTCTAACCTTACGAAAAGTGAAATGTGCTCTGATTGGTTGACCGTTTCGAGCGTGTTTTGGAAATGTCACGCCCCCTTTTTTCCCTAGCATGTCTTAAGCCCCGTTCACACCGCCAGCGACTTTGTCGCTGTATGTCGCTAGTCTCTGTACTGCGAGTCGCTTGTGGGCGTTCTTAGTGCTGTCGCTCTAATGTTATTGGTAGACAGCACGTCTGGCCATATCTATACAAAATACCATCACAAGTTATATATACAACTATATCATTTTAATTTGACTAGGAATTAGGATCAAAAGAATTAAAAGTAACAGTATGCTGTTGGGAGAGTGTTTTTATATTACCACACAGTGTTCAGTGGATTAAATAATTTACTAGATTAACGATCAATCAATCAACAAATTAAACTCACTCATACTGTCATAAATCACTAAAAATTCATTCGAATTTGACAAATAATCAATTTTCTTGTCCCTAATAGTCAACATAATGCAGGGGAAACTGTAAAATGAATTGCAGCAGTGCTAAACTTGCATAATACAATTAGAAATTATTAAAAATAATAATTAAAAATGATAAATGTATGAATTAAACTTACTTGAGACTGTCGACAGTTTCTTTTCCTTGCATCATTTTATTATATCAATCATGTGGTTACAGTAAAATCAGTAAAATACCCTCGAACTCTTCTGTCTTGCCTGCACTCGAGACGGTGACATGAGCTCCACTGAAAGTCTTCTTTCCTATTGGTTTTCGCTCGCAAAAATCGCTTTTCATTTGCATAAAGTTGAAATTTCTGAACTTTTGTAGCATCTCGCCCACGCCTACATTCGATCGCCAATGGTCACACGAGCGATCGTGTCGCCGGAAGTCACCAGTGCTCCATTGAAATGAATGGGATCGTGTCGCTTTGTCGCATTTAAATGAGGTATATTGAAGAAAATATTGCCTGGAAGAAAACTCAAGACTACAATCGAGGCGTTTCAGGGAGTTCAGAAACAGTGCGCACTGAAATAGGAAAAAACTCCCTTTGGAGTGGAGTACTTTGTAGCTGTGGGCTTTGTAACTTTGCTGACCTTTTTCATGCTCAAACAGCAACATTACACACTAAAGTTGAAACAAAGTTGAAAAAAAAAAAACATATTAGGCCACCTTTAATGAATTTATATTTCTTACCTGTTCTACCAGGTCTACCTCGGGTATATAAAACTGCAGCATGTTCTGGATGCCATTTTTTAGGGTAACTGTGGAGCTGGGACAGCCAGTACAGGAGCCAACCAGCTTCAACTTCACAGTGCCATCCTCAAAGCCTTTGAATATGACATCTCCACCATCCTCCTGAACCGTGGGTCTTAAGGAAAGCAGACACAGCATTGAGCTCTGGTGGACATCTAAAAACTTTCATTACATAACTAGCTAATAATTTGAAAGGCCTGTCCACATAAACAGCCATTTTTATTGTGTCATTCTAAAAGCTTTTCACTCAAGTGGCTAATATTTATATTTTTAAAATCAAAAATTGATAATTAATTAATCATTCAAGCTGCAGTCCATAACTATTGGCGCTCTAGCGGTTAATAAACAGAACTGCATGCGTCTTGCGGAAGAACATTGTAGCCGGAGCTGCTTCTCTCTGTTTATGCCTGTGACGAGTTACGCAGGTACTGGGCTAAAATAGTCCGAATATAAACACTTATAAGTGTACCGTAGTGATTTAGGATAAGACAAAAACACGGTTTGGAAAATGGATTCATGATGTACATGACGTTATATCAATTTTGTACATTTTGAACTTAAAAAAAATATATGGACTGCAGCTTTAATAATCAAATTAAGTACCAACATAAAATAATATAGATTAAATATGTTTTCAGTATTTTTTGGGAATGGATAAAATCACTCACATATAATCACTCATGTGTAATTACAGCTGTAATTAATGTATGTAATTACATTTGTAATTACACTGTTGACCCTTCCTTTACACCCTTAAACCTACCCATACCACCACACCAGCCCCTAACCTTACCCGTATCAAACATCAATAGCAGCACAAGTGTTTTACAATATAACATCAACACAATAAGTACTTTGTACTTATTTTTTAATGTAAGTACATAGTACTTAAAGCCACTTAATATAAAGTGGGACCAAAATACCATTCAAAAGTTTGTTTGTTAAAGTCTCGTAAACTCACTAAGGTTGCATTTATTTGATAAAAACTACAGTCAAAAAAGTAATGTTGTGAAATGTTATTACAATTTAAGACAACTCTTTTCTAATTTAATATATTTTAAAATGTGATATTAAAGTCATCACAGCATTCAGCATAATTACTCCAGTCTTCACTGTCACATGATCCTTATAATATGCTGATGTACAGCTCAAGAGACATTTCGTATCATTATAACTGTTGGAAAACAGTCGTGCTGCATAATATTTTTGTGGAGACCATAAATTTTTTTCAGGATTCTTTGATTAATTAAAGTTTAAAAGAACAGAATTTATTTGAAATAGAAATCTTTTGTAACATTATAAATGTCTTTACTGTCACTTTTGATCAGTTTTTAATTCTTAAAGCATCATTCCTGAATAAAAAGTAAACATTTATTTAAAAAAAAATCAAACTCACCCCAAACTTTTGAAAGTGTATATGGAATCGAAACAATCGAAATTAAATGAAACAATGATACCTGATCCTTGTATCTAACAGCTCTTTGATCATTGAGACAATTTCATCATCATCCTCTGTAACACCTGAAGAATAAAGACACATTAAAATGAACAGACCAGTTCAAATACAGTACATAATGCACCATAATTTATTTAGTCAATCTGTGCAATGTTTGGCTCACTGCTCTCAGCATGTGTTGCTCCCATTGTGATGGACTTTCCACTCTCAAAGAACTTACTGATGACCTCAGTCGCATGTCGTTTAATGTCTGTCCATTCAACATCATCATCTGTCTTTAATAAGTAACAATTTACTCATGAATTTAAATGCAGTACTTCAGAACACACACTAACAATCAAACAGAATGTCTAATCGTTGAACGCTACCTTAGTCAGTGTGATAAAATCTGGGCCATAAAAGACACTTTTTATGCCTTCAATTTGGAAAAGATCCCTGTTGGATGATTACAACAAATGTATTTAATACACAGCAAGGTTATGCACGCCTTTTGACGGATGCAAGAGCAACGGATTACCTCAAACTGAATCAATGCAGAAGAATTAATGATACATTCAAATCACTATTTGCAAAAGGACACTATGATTTGAAAGTAGACTATAAAGTTGAAACCGTGTTTACCTGGCTAATGGGGAACTCTCTGCTGAGTTTGATGTTGGGAAATCATGAGTCCCTGTCCCCAACACAGGCTTACCGGGAAGAAACTTTAGACTTCTGGGGTTTGGTGTGTCTTGAGTTGAAATTGAAATCTTTCGTACTAAAAAAAAAAAAAAAAAAACTCTTAAAAAAAAAAAAAAAAAACCTCTTAAAAAAAAAAAAAAAACTCTTAAAAAAAAAAAAACTCTTAAGTCCTCAGAAGCACTAAGTTACAGGGCTGTACAATATAAAATTCAGCAGCATTACAACCTTTAAATCATCAACAGTGATCTGAAATGGAACAAAGAGGATATCAGGTAAAAGTAAAATGCTTCACCTGAGAATGCTTTGCAGTCATACTGTTGAGACCGTATTCTGTGGGAAGCCCAAACTGAATAGCACTGATTTCGGTCATTTACAGGCAATCTAAAAGAGAATATAAGTGATTACATTCCCCACAAACACTATATACGCTATACATGCCGAAATACTACCATAATAAATAAAATAATAGTAAATAAATAAAACATATAATACATTGAGGATCAACTGAATACATAGAATTCCATTCAAACAATATAAATTATTTAAATTTATTTTTATGACAGTGGAAGTCAATACCAAGGTAATCGTTTGACTGTTAGTACTTTGGTGGAAATTACGATTACCATTGTAACCTAGAACTATCTTCATTCGACAATATATTATGTAACAATACACATCTTGGTTTTTAAATACTGTGAAAGATGCAGGATGCCATTTCCAACCTAAAACGATGTGTCCGTATGAGTCGCAATAGACTCCATCTTAAAGACGCCGCCATTTCGATTGTTTTGAAATGCAGGACCCCGAGGCAGACAATAACGCTCCTGTTCAAAAATACGACTTTGTGTATGTTTAATGCATGTTGTGTGTGATTTTAAATATTTAAAGTGCTTATAAAAATGGTTGCGCAAAGAGTATGAAATCAGAGTGAATGGCGCCAAAACAACTGAACTGCCTTGCACCCGGCATGCCAGGCACAAGTGGTCTAATACTCGCTTAATTTCTTAAAAGGATAGTTGACCATTGTTGGCATGATATCCGATCAAATTATAGTCGGCATGAACCAGAAGTTGTGATAGTCTTCTCTTCCCTATCCGAGTGAAACAGTTTCTTGAATGAGAAAAAAAATGTAGGGCGGGATTTTGTCCAAGGGGGTAATCCATCAGCCGGAAACCAAAGGCGAAACTCTGATGCTTTTTTGGTAACAGCCACTAGGTGGCGCTTCGGTAGCGCGGCCGCCATTTTGGGGTGAAAATTCCAACTGGATCACTGGACAACAGCACAGATAACAGTTGCTTTATTGAGTATTTACATTTTATGCAACTTTTCACATTTACTACTATTATTAGTTACCAACTCCACTAGGCCTGAAATATATTTTGTACGTTTTACCCATACAAAAATGTAATATATGGCCATATATGAAGGCCTACTTATATTTTAAATAGCATGACATATATCTATACATATATTTGACTTATCAGAGTCAAATACAATATATGCCTGCAACATATATGAACATTTGTGTCCAAACATGTGAAGAAAATATTTGAGTTCATCCATATGATACCATATATCTGCATATATTACGGTATAGTATTGGTTCCTCACATATATGGACAACATTAAGTATAAATATGTGACACATATTTGTTTCCCACATATTTAATAAATGTATGTAAACATACATGCATGTGATAATGATGCATTGAAATAAGTACATGCACATATATACGTCTTAGGCTACATATATTTAACATTTATGTGCATATATGGGAAAATATATGGCACTTGCATGAAAACGGCCATTTTTGCTATATTGTTTCATATATGTCTATGTGTTTTATATATATGAATTTTGCATATATTCTCATATAGGCAGCAGACATACATGGGCACTGACATTATATATGTAATTTACTTATATTGACATATATTACATTTCTGTTTTGGGTAATCCCCTGGATCATGCTACAAACATGATGATCTTATAGAACAGGACAGTGGCTGTGCTTTGTTTACATAGTGGTAATTAATATAAGGTAGTAGCTACTGCAAAAAAAAAAAAAGTTGACTGTAAAGCTATTCTATTGCTGTTATATAGGCTATGTGCACAACCGTAGTTTCGAACTTCCGCTTTTGTCAGAAGTCGGCATATCAGTTTCCGGTCTACGACTGGTCATCCGCATCCACTAATAAACACACAAGATGAGTGCTGCTTTTGTACGAAAAAAAGAGACATCTAAGTTTCTAAGAACTGTTGGTGGATCTAACGTCCGTTTCACACCCGTTTGCAGTGTGTTGCGGTGCAGGAGCGTGCTGTTAGTGCGTTCACATATTATGATGCGTTTGCACAGTGAATAACTGATCCGCGGCTGTACAACAAACACATACTATATATTTTTATTTAAAGTCCAGAAGTTATGCTGCAACTTATTTTTAAAAACAAAAAGTTGTTTCAGCATTGCGATTCTTTGTATGCACATTTAAACACAATTTAAACAATGTAAGTTAGGGCTATTACTCCATGCATTACTTATAAGTTGCTCAAGCAAGTGGTCAAATATTTGCTAAATTAAAATCGCAAATAATTTTAATTAAAACTTGAAATTGACAAAAGCAGCCGACTTGCCTTTTCTTTTGCATTTTAATTTTAAAACAATAGATCTTGCATGTCACAAATAACTTATTTTTCCACCTCCACGATTGAGACGAGTGTTGTTCATTCTGTCGCCTGGTTGAAGTAAATTGTAGTTTTCCTTGATTAAATGTGCATTTATGGTGAGATTACTACATTTTATTTAACTAAACGCATTTATGGTGAAATTACTACGTTTTCAGGTCAATCTTTATCATTTTGACCACCAGCGTTTGCAGCACAGCAGAAATAGATTCGGCGTGGAAACGATCGCTGTGCTGCTGTTATATGTACCTCACCAGTGAAAAGTGAAAGCCCTAACCTGTTGACATGGTGCGTTGGGAGACTGCTGTGTGGCACTTTGCTCGCTAACAGAGCTTCTACTGCTTCCTGATAAACACAAACCTTCGTGCGCAGTGGCTGCACAAAATAGACATTTTGATCGACGCGCAAAAAAATAAAAATATATAGTATGTGTTTGTTGTACAGCCGCGGATCAGTTATTCACTGTGCAAACGCATCATAATATGTGAACGCACTAACAGCACGCTCCTGCACCGCAACACACTGCAAACGGGTGTGAAACGGACGTTAGATCCACCAACAGTTCTTAGAAACTTAGATGTCTCTTTTTTTCGTACAACAGCAGCACTCATCTTGTGTGTTTATTAGTGGATGCGGATGACCAGTCGTAGACCGGAAACTGATATGCCGACTTCTGACAAAAGCGGAAGTTCGAAACTACGGTTGTGCACATAGCCTATATAAATATTGTCCAACATTCCTAATTATCTGATATAGCATGTCCTTTACTTTTATATGTTGGTATCAATTCAGTGTTTGTAATGCTAATACTAAAGGTTTTGTGGGAAAAAAGTAGAAAACTTGTCTAAGTCTGTGAAATAAACTGTTAAAAGGGATTTGATGATCACTAGCCTAGTGATTGTATTCTGTTGTCATAATCCAGTTTGGATTTGATCTTTAATGTAACGTTACTTTAAAAAATAAATTACAAAGCAGCTGATATTGCCATAGCGACAGCAAAAAGCAAGTGGATAGTGATGGGAAGTCCGGCTCTTTTCAAAGAATCGGCTTTTAGAGCGGCTCGTTCGCGAACGACACATCAACACTAGTGGACTGACGAGTCGCTTTCACCCCAAAATGGCGGAAGCGTAGCGCTGCTGCTGGGCGCTGGTGTTACAATCGAACGTTCTATTGAGTTTCGGCTCTTGTTCTTCTATACTCTTTGCGGAAACTGAAGCCTCGCGGGAGCCGCCATTGTAGCAGAACTTCACCTGCTGTTAGCATTCCATTGACTCCCATTCATTTTGGCGTCACTTTGACAGCGACTAACTTTACATCTGAGGCGTCCAAAGACTTCATTTGTCCATTATTTATTTCTAAGGAAACACGACAATGTATAAAAGGCTCCATTACTTTGTATCTTACGTTATGGCCCCGTAGAAGCCGTTTTTGTTAAAATTAGGCTAACGATTGCGTCATAACCACGCGACTTTATGTCGCACAATAGAGACATTACCGTATAGACAGGAGGAGAAGCTCGCAGGCAATCGGGGGGACGTCCCGTCAAGGGAGAAGCCCATAGATAATGAGTCCATAAAAGCAACGGGACAAAATATTTCAACAACGTTTTTGGGGAATTGGAAATAATTCGGTATGTGGCAAGTGAATACATATGAAGTGATTAACGTTGGCAATTTTCACGCACAGCTACTAGAAGATTTACGTCTGTCAGACAGGTTGCTCACGTCATCAAGCTTAGTTTGAGTCGGTTTGAGTCTGCGCGTCAGGAACGGAAGTGGTCAAAAATCGCTAAAAATGGGCTTCAACTGTCTCAACTGAGTTCCAATGAGATGGCTCTGTCCACTTCTTATACTGTCTATGGTTGAAATCAATGGGGTCGCTGTGCTTTTATGGATGCTATGGATTTTGTCCATCAGGAATTGATATGGTTGTGATGTGTGACAGGTTGTCACGCCACCTCGTGCCAGTAAATACGTCATCAGTAAAGATTTGTCAATAGGCTTGTTTGAGATGCGCCTTGCCTCGCCTGAAATGTAGTCGAGAGTAGGCGGCTGCAGTGAGAGGAGGAGTGAAAAAAGCGCAGGCAGGCCGGACAGTTCTCGCTTCTCGCAGTGGATCTGACTCCTGCGAGATCAATGATGGATATCGCGGGATTCACGGGATTCACGCTCGTGCACAGTGTTGCTAATAAACTGGATGTAATTTAAGTTCTGTTGCATTTATATTAAAATAAATATAATGTACAAGACACCAAGTACAAGTACTTATTATTTAATTCCATTTCAAATAAGTGTTTATCAATAATTTTTTCTTTAATAGCCTACATAAATAGGCTATGTGTTTTTTTTTGTTGTTTTGTTTTTTATAATAAAATGACTGTGTTGGCATAACATAAACATAAAGTTTGGGAATATTCACACATAACATATACACATAAAACATGATATCCGAGTTTTAAAATCAAACATTTTAAAAGAGAACAATACATCACGGTTGTTTAAACCAATCAACATTAAGCTGTGTCGTCAGCAAGTCGTTTCCCATCATGCTTTTGATCAGCGCAGTCGGTGGAGAGCAACTGCGCGCGACTGCAGAATCCGGCACGTGCGCCTTGCGCTCGCGAGAGCTTTTTGACACACGTCAGCATGACATCAGAGCAAGGCGGACCGCACTCGGACACATTTCTAACCGGCATGCATTACGCGTTGATCACCGGTGATCGGTTCTGCGCAGATTTTGCTCATCTCAAACAAGCCTAATGTAAGAGGGAGGGGAAGTTATTTTAAAATAAAAAGGGCACATGAGGGTCCTTGTCTTAAAAGAATTCCATAAAAAATAAGAACTGTCAATAGCCATTTCTAATTTCCATAGCACCTAACATTAAAGTTTTTAATATTTTTTATATTGAAATAATATCACATTTAATCTCCAAATTAGTGTAGAAACAACATGAAGACAGTAGCCTATAGCCTATATTTTAAATATTTGTTTAATGGCATCTTACGAATGATCATCAAGAAAGATGGCATCACCGATACCAATATTGCAACCAATGTCTCTATGAATTTATTGGCATTCAGCATTACAGTATAATTCAAAGCTATACATTTGAACATTTTTAGGCTTTAAAAATAACAATTTTTATTTGAAGTAAACTTAAAACAATCTTCACATAAACATATTATAATAAATGTAATTTACCTGTGCCCTTCAATATATCAGGGCTCAATTTTTTTTCTACTAGCCCAGTCAGACCAGTTTAGATTTTTTACTTGCCCTGTCACAATGCACAAAAAGTTATTGTTTTCGTTGTTTTTGACCCATGTAACCTTGTAAACAATGCATTACGATTTTTTATGTAGGTCTAACAGATAAGATAGGCCTATTTGCAGAAATTTAATAAAGTTATCAAACACTTCACAATCTTCACTGCATAAATGATAAATTACATATTTAATCTTTATTAAAGCTACAAAAGTTATTCAGTCAAGAGCATTGAGTGATTTTCTATGTTTCTTTTGTGCTTTGATTATCTTTTATGTTTTATTCTTTTGTTTTTCGATCATCTTTGATTCTTTTGTGCTTTGACATCACAGCAGCGGGTTTATTTATTAGGCTGCTGTCACATTAAGACCTGCCGCACATGATGCGGATATGCATGCATCACATTTTCTCACAACTGCATTCATTTAAGACTTCATTTAACTCTTTTAAACCTGTGCTTGCAGGATACTCAACAAAACTGGCATTTTGGGCGTGCACCTGAGACGCGTCTTTCTTTAGGCAAGGGTGTGGTTAACTGGTGGTTGCTTACGTCACGAACCACCGCAACATCCAATAGGAAAATTCAACTGCAGTAGCCACCGTTCAACCTGAAGAGGGCAGCACTCAGACGTTTTTACACCATATATTGTAGAATTAAAACACTTTAAACCCAAATGTCAAAAAAATTACTTGAATCAATGAACAGCAATAATAAAGCCCCAGTCTTACAGATCATTAACTAAAAAAAGTTGGTTTAGGGTTTAGTTACCCTTTAAATTTAGACAGCATAAATTTAGACAGCACTAATATAAATATGTAATTAATTCATGGAGCATATTAACCATTTGTATTAGGCTGCTACATTTCAATCCTTTCTAAATACCGAATCTGTTCTAAATGGAACAAAAACGGCTGAAGACGCATCTTTTTCAGCAACACCTGATCTATTAATACTAACACATTATCTTCTAAATCTATTCAACAGTATATTTATTATCTTTAAAAAAAAAAAAAGTACATGTACTGCGTTAGATTAAACTGGGAAGGGTCATAGCACTTGCATATTGTTGTCCTATTGTTAGTTTCACTGCTTCTATTGTTCTCATTTGTAAGTCGCTTTGGATAAAAGTGTCTGCTAAATGAATAAATGTAGCCTACATGTAAATGTAAATGTTATTTTGAAGTATGTGTGTCAGACATGTTCACAAGTCCCTAAAAGCCAAGTCCAAGTCAAGTCTCAAGTCTTTTGGGTTCAAGACAAGTCTTAAGTCTTTGTTCTACTTTTTAGCAATTGTTCTTACAGCTATTACAGTTTTGAAATATCAAAACTGATTTCTACTTAAAAAATGTCAAATAAAGTACAAAACCATACATATACTATATATATATATATATATATATATATATATATATATATATATATATATATATATATATATTTACAATTAAGAATATATATATTACTTTAAAAATATATAACATTAATATACAATTTGGAATGTAGGAACGGTCACCACGAGAACAATATTGAGCTATTTGAGTTGCCGTAGTGTGTTGTAGTTCTCAAGCAGTGATGGGTAATGTAGTCTTCCATTGAACGCCGGCGGTAACAAAACCCGTGTGAATAAACCTTTTACAGTCTATGCTGGTATAAACAAGCGTTAAAGTAAACAACAAAAAGAACAACATTCCCGTTTGTGTGAAGGCAATTTTATAACGCATCCCGACTCATCAAACCTATCTGTGTAAATGAGTCGGACAGGGCTATAAAATCCATTTAGTCCATATGTAAATTAACTTGCTTGGATTAGCCCAATTGATTGCTTTTCAATTTAAGTGACACGAAGATTATCTCAAGGTAAGACTTTGCTATAGGCCTACTGTGTTACAGCCCTCAGATGCGTTAGGCGCAAAATAATAATGCTGGCTTGGTGTGTTTGCTGCAGCAAATAATGCTAGGGAATTAATTAATTAAGAATAGTCAAATAAAATGTTGTTTCATGCTAACATGTGGGGTAGTAACATTACATCTGAAAATGCCATACCAAAATGACCTTTTTTCACGACTCGAGTCTCTGAAGTCAAGTCTCGAGTCATTTTTTTTGTTGCGGCTTTACTGGAGTCCAAGTCGCAGACTCGAGTTTCCGTCTCTGTGTTTTTAGAGGCTACTCTTGTATGCTCTTTCCCCAGATCTACAAAAGGGCAAATCAAGACACCGATGAGGCTTTTATAGCAGCAATATTTATCTGAAGTACAGGAATATTTATATCAGTCAAAACAAGGCAGTATGTATGTTGCACAGACCGATTGCATTCTAAGAGAGTAAATTTGCCTAATTCTAAAAAAATTAGAGGGAGCATTGTCGTGACTTGGTGGTATCTACAGTAGATGTTTTGATTCGATTAAAGTTGGAACTTGGTCTGAAAAGTTTGTGAACCACTGCTCTAAACTAACATGCTCTCAGGACAACTATGAGTAAGAGCATAAGTAAACACTGCAAGACTGAGTTGACTCAACCCAAGTTGTCTTATGGCTGTTATATTTTCTTGTCTTAAAGCAGGTGATTACCATTAAGGAGTGGCTGAATGTGGTGGCATGTCTCAAAGCTTTTTTTGTATGTAAGAATGTAGCTCGTCTGGTAGAAGAGATAGTAGACTGGTAAGGGCTGAAGAAAAAGTGAAAGATGTTAAAGGACGCGTTTAGCTTTTCAAGACCTTCGTGGAAGTATTACTTCTGAGACTATCAGCACTTTACTTTCATCTTGAAGCAACTTTCTCCAAGAAATATGGCTGTTTGGGTTATTTTACCCATTGTTCTGTGTGCTGTCTCATTCATCGGGTGCTGGACAGTGTGAGTTGACCAAATTATTTGTTGTTCCTCTCAATTTAAATGACCTATTACAAATACATGCTGCTTCTCAAGGTCAGCTAAAACTCTGTTTCAAAAAGTTTGTTACAGGTTAAGATTCTTTTATTAGAGACCATTAAATGTTTTTGCTTTGACTGACAGACTACTTTCAATCGTAATGTATGATGTTTCAATCATAATTTATTAATATCTAGGCTACATTATGACATTGGTGCTGACATGTAAAAGATGGTTGCATAACCAGCTTAACAACAAAACACCAACAAGAGGCAAGTAATTTCAGTGCTGATATCATAAGTATCATTGCACATTATATTTTAAACTCGGTAACTGAACATGAGTCAGGATCAGAAAAACTCAAAGACACGTAATGGCTGGTCTTTCTACTCTTTGGGAATAATCAGGGGAGTCTGATCTGAGACATTTTCACATGCATTGTTAGATGCTCATCATTTTTCGTGTAACTGAGTCATGCTCTATCAACAGGTTCTGGGTTACTTATTAAACAACCCTTATGCATCTTTACCAGTGTTGGGTGTAATTCATTTCTTAGTAATCTGATTACTGTAATTTAATTTATTTTCCCTTGAAAAAGTAAATTAAGGGATTACTTATTTTTCTGTTATTTAATTACTGTTACTTTTGATGTGTCCTGTATAGACTAGAACAATTCTATAAAACAATAGTGGATTTAACATCAAAATTGAATGTTGAATGTATCCTCCCTTTAAATACTTTGGTCAGCTCAAGAATAATTTATGCAATGTTATACTATTTACTTGAAATAATCAATAGAGCAGTTTCATGTCTGTCCTTGTATTGTTCAATGGTGGAGGTTGATATGGGATTTAGAAAGTAATTCGTAAGTGTTACAAACCTTTTAAGTCTATGGAGAATAAGGCATGCAACATCAAAATACTGAACATGTACTGGGAAACATCTGACACAAACCCGTCTAATTTAAGTATAGTGATAATTTATTACAGTGAGATACAAGATGTAAAGAATACCTCAAGATAATTATTTACATAAATGTACAACTTGTATACAAAACATAACCAAGGTAAAGGTCCACAAAAGAAAAAGGTAAAGAGAAAAGAACTAGACAGTGCCAAATCAAAGAAAGAAGCAAAACCAATCTTACTAGATATAAACAAAACAATTTATAACCTGACTAAGTTAACATTCATCAAAAACAAAAAGAATCTTCAGCGTCAAAAACGCCATAAACTACTCTTACTGCAAAACGAAAAATACAAAGAATGACACGTCGCTAAACTAGTGTTCTATACACAATTGACTATAAGTAATCCAATACTTTTTTAGAGAGACAGTAATCGAATTACACCGTCGAATATGTAATTAGTAGCTAATTAATTACTTTTTTAGAGTAACTCATCCAACACTGATCTTTACAAGCACAATATTAAATACTGAACAGAATGAATACAGTGACAACAAAATATGCCACTCCAATAGCAAAATATTTTAACTATTTTGGTTCTGATTTTAGGATTAGTATTTTTTTTCTCCTAACTTAAAATGACATTTGTTTTAAAGGGTTTTCTTGTCTTTTTCTACAGATATGGACTTGCATTACGTTTTAACCATGTCTGCTCACTTACTAACTGGTAAAGTAATGAATTCAACCTGCATTATTTAAAGTTTTCTTCATTTAGGCTTCATGAAAACATTGTTGGGTGTCTTAACAGGGAATACAGAAACTCATGTCAAACAAACAAAACGGGGAATTGCTGCACCCTGGATAATGTCCCCACCATAAGGTTTGTATAACACATTGACCTTTGAAACACCTGCTATTTTCCACTTCATAATACAAAAGAATGACAGGCATTTTTTGCTTATTTTGCAGCGGTAGTGGAGCGAGTTTTCCGGAAAACTCCCTATTCACAGCAACAATCAATGCTGGTTCATTTTTGTGTGGGTGTATTTGACTTTCAGATAATAGGCCTATTTCACATCTGTGTATGGGGGTACACCACATCATTCCCATAATTTAATTTGTGTACCAGTTTATATATGAAATGTTTTAATAAATTGTAAAATATCATATTATTAATTCCATAATTGAGTAGATAAATATTAAGTAGGCATGTCCAAACATTTGACTGGCACTGTAACAAAGTGCACAGAATGTCCATAAGACTCTCTTTATCACTTACAGTGAATTGAATTGTGATTTGAAAACACTGCAGAGAAAATCTGTGTAATCTATCCTCTCTTTGTCCCCACAGTTCTGATTTTCTGCATTTTCCATCATGCACACATCCTGGACCGGAACAATGTTCATTCTCTTCTCAGTAAGATTGCTATGATTTTAGGCTGTGTGGTGTCTATGGGTGCTTTCATGGCTGGAAACTGCAATGTAAGTACAGATGAATACCCTTCACTAATTTCACTTCTTGCTCATGCATAGCTAATAAACGATTCAGTGCGGATGGGATGAATCAATTCTCTGGTGACAAGAGCCTTAACAAGAGAGTCTAACAACACTCCTAACAAACACACAACAATCAAGCTCCTTAACCATGTATTTTACAAGATAATATGTAGCATGAAAGCATTCATGATTCAAGTTAATCATAGGTGGAGTCACAAAGCAAACTCTTCTCAGGCTTGGTAGACTGTTTTCTGTAGGCGTACTCTGTGTAAATATAATAAACATGCATGATGTTATGCACGTTACACATGAAATAACTAGTTTCCACTTCATATTAATAAGGGTACAAAGGGGCTAAAGACAAACTATTAAGAAAAATGCCATAGTATGATTGTAGAAAAAATATATGTTTGTATTGAACATTGATGGAACAACAGATGTTGTGTGAAAATAAATCATAAAAGTTGTTTTTGTTTAAAAATCTTATAAATGTATGAGGTGGCAAGGTGGGGCAAAATTTACAAATACTTTTGCTAAATACTTGTTCAAAACAATCACTTAAGCAAAGTTTGTACTATTTTCAATTTATTTTGATAAATAAAAGAATTAATTTTTTGTTAAAAAAATATAGTCATTAAGATGTTAATATATATTATTTTTTTTATACAGAAACAAAATTATTTTAATAAAGATTCTGAAAGCATGGAAGCATCCCATAATAATTTAATATGGATTCACAGTAGTAACAATAAATCATATTTTATTATATGACATGATTAATATCATATTTTTAAATATGATGGTTTCATTATAAATATGGTGATAATCTCTAAGGTGGACACCCAACTTAATATATGATATTTACCATCTGAATCTAACCATGTCATGTCAACAAATGGAAACGTCAGCCAGCTGTTTATTATCATGTTAATTATTATACCGTTTAGTCCAACAGCAGGGGCGCCTTTTACCCAAATACCATACTTACAGATTCTTCCATTATAGAAAAACAGTTGCTTTAATTAGCTTGAACAAAACTGAAGAGCATTAAGACGGCCTTTGTTTCCAAATATATTCAATAATTTTTAGCGATTCTCATTTGCTATTTAAATCTACATTTAAAAAAATATCATATTGGATCAAATTAGCGCAAAATAAACTTTGCGCTGCTGCCCACGATCGCGTCAAGGATTAGCCAAATTTCAATGTGCATCTTGAAAAGCTGATGTTTTGGAAAGTGCTACGACAAGTTTTTCTTCAAATCTTCAACTACTATGTATTAACTTAAATGCATCATTTGATACAGTGCACTTAATGTGTGTACATACATGTTTTACATTGTACTCAGTGGCGTAGCGTCTGGGTATGCAGGTTACACACGTGCATATGGCCCCGGGCAGATTGGGGGCCCGCAGCAAGGGAACAGAGGGAATTACAGCTGTAATTATTTACATCTATAATTACACTGTTGACGCTTGCCTCACACCTTAACCTACCCTCAATCCTACACTCTTAGAAAAAATGGCTCAGTTTGGTTCAATATACAACCCTGTAAGTGTTCTTGACTCAATTGACTTTTGCCAAAAAGTTGGCAATTGCATAATACTTTGATGTTTAACAGGTTATGATTTTTTTCCTACTGATAAAGTATGTTTACATGCTGTTTAATTTATACAATTTTATTACAATTCAAAATTAATTAAAAACAATATTAATTCTAACTAAATCCATAAAATAATCCCATGACAGGAACCTCTAAAAGGTTCTATATATGAAGCTCCTGACAGAACCCTTTAAGCTTCTATATAGCCAAAGTCCTTTTAGGCAAGTCATGCCACTCGGCCGCCATCTTTGCAACGCCTCCGGGCAGCTATTTCGGACTAACAAGACCAGGCTCCTATCTAAATGACTGGGCAGAGAGTCAGAACTGCACTTTCACAGGTCACCGGGACATAAAAACTGCATGTATAGAAACAGCAGTAAAATATGATAAAAATCGCTGAAAAAGTTTGATGACTTTGCCCCAAAATACGGTTTAAAACGCCTTTTTCCCCCACATGTTATACTTTACTACGCATGCGCAAAGGTTCTCTCCCTCTCTGACGTGCGCGCGCTGCACGGTTTGAAGCACAGTATGTGTGAGCTCTCGCTCGCTCTAGATTCTGGGAGATTTGAACTAATTTGCGGGCATCAGGGAGCCGCTATAAATATGCGGTAGACACTTGGGATGTCTGATATTTACACAACGCACACATACACTGCATATCAAATCTGCCGCCTTTTCAAACAGTAACGTCTTTTCCACTGTCGCAAACCTCAACTGTGCGCATGCGTCAGTGGAACCAGACGATAGGCTTAAATGTTTCCCGGCTTGACTGTTAAAGGCAGACGATTGGCTTTCCAGTGGGAGGGGCGGGACATGTGCATACAACCGCCATCTTTGGCGTTACGGGTTTTCCCTATATAGTTGTATTGAGGATTGAGTAAGTGGCATGTCTCTATATAAATAGTCTCTGATATAGCCTAGAACCTATTTTTCTAAGAGTGATCCCCAAACATATATCATCTCAATGGGAGCAAGTGTTTTGCAATACAACAAAATAAGTACATTACCTATCAATAATTTTGAAGTACACCTAGGTGTACTTGGGTGTTAAAGACACCTAAAGTGAGACTGAACTTTAATCTTCACTTTTTAAAAAAACATTTCAATAAATTTCATTTTAATTACATCACCATCTCCAACTTGTGATTCCATAGTCATGTTTGTCTAAAGCAGAATGAACTTACACATTATCTCCTATAGTGAAACAAGCAAATAGATGTTTCCTGTGTTTTTCTTGCAGCCAACCGAGCTGATGTTGCTCCATTACCTGGGTGCTGCCCTGAGCTTTATATCTGTGTGTCTGTACATGACCATCTTGACCTCCCTCACTAGTAAATGTGTGATGACGGGGTGTGAACGGGTTCTCTACCCACTACGCAGCATCTCTACAACTATCCAGATTTCTGCCACCATCCTCTGTATCCTTGTATGCTCAAAATGTTTTGATGGTAATGCATTGTAATACTATTTTTATAAATGATTGTTCAGTATTTCTATGCTTACAAAAAGGTAAGCAGGTATGAAGTGCAAGTGAAAATGAAGAGCAGATCTCAGTTATGTTACTGCAGTTGTGCGCACGCATTGTGGTGGCAGAAAAACTGTAATTTTCTGCTCCGCCCACAAAACACGTCACCGCTGTTTGCAAATACACAAATTGTCTTGGCTATTTGGACACTGAAGAAAAGCTTTAAATGTATGAATGTCATTGCATTATGTAACAAAATACCAAATCAAAGGATGTGCGTTTTATAGAAATAACCAAAAAAACATTTAATAAAAATAGGTTTAATGGGATTCACATTATAAATCAATAGACATAGGCCTACAGTTCAAAATGAAGATAAAAATGTATTTGAATACTTTCTGGTTGTCAAGCATCGTAAATGTGATGAACTACATCTGTCAGCTGACTTCATACATCCACCAAAAAGTGTGACACCTGCTGTTTCAAAAAGTGCATTATGCAATGCAAAAGTTTGTAACAAGAGTGTCTATTTACACCAAGTGCAAATAGCTCGCCTTGTTAGTAGAAGCTATTTACACTAACTCCGCCCACCAATGTCTGGTTGGGCTAGACAAAAGGACAAAAAAACGGCTATAATTTGTCAGATACATTTGACGCGAGTTCAAACCAGAGTTTGAATCCGCCTTTTTCCGAACTCGTTCTGCTCCCTTTTTCCCATCGCATATCAGATTGGAAAGGCATTTATTTTCAATAAATGTGAAGAAAATATGTGAAAAGTGGAATTAAAGTGCCTAACGGTTATTTAATAATAAAGTGTTTATCGGGTGGGGTTAGGGTAAGTGTAGGGAGGACTTTATTGTCCTATTAAGGCGGCGTTTATTTAATAAATATAATCATTTACACTCAATATGTTATTGCATACTGTTTTATAATGTACTAAAATACTGAGTTGCAAATAGTATCTAACTACTGTTTACACTATGTAAAAATAGCAGTATTTCATTTGCAACAAGTGTAAATAGAATCTATCGATATTTTCACTTAGTGCAAATAGCCGCTGCCTTTTTTAAAAAATGCTTTTGAAAGAAGTCTTGGATAAAATCTTATATACTTCACAATAAGGTTCATTGCATTACTGCATTAACTACCAATGAGCAATAAATCTGTTTTTATTTATTTACAGTATTTATTCATCTTTCTTAACGTTAGTTAAACTATTCATTGTTAGTTTGTCAGCTCAGGTCCATTAAATAATATTAACCTTTTTGAAAAGTGTTACCAAAGTATGTTATGATCACCAAGGCTGCATTTATTTGATTAAAAATACAGTAAAAACAGTAATATTATTACAATTAAAAATAACCGTTTTCTAATTTAATATATTTTAAAATGTAATTTATTCCTGTGATCAAAGCTGAATTTTCAGCATCATTACTCCAGTCTTCATTGTCACATGATCCTTCAGAAATCATTCTAATATGAGGATTTGATATTCCAGAAACCTTTCTTATTCAGGATTCTCTGATGAAAAAACCTTCTGGGGCAACCATAGATGTTTAAAGTTTTATCAAATATTACCATTATTAAATAGTTCTTTAGTATTGAAATGTTTTGAAACAGTTTTTTCTCCATGACTTCTCTTATCAGACGGCATCTTCTTCATCCAGGAGGGTTACTTCTACAAGCACATCTCTGCTGTGTTTGAATGGTTGCTGTCTGTCAATCTGCAGCTCTATGAACTCAGCTACTCCGCAGAGTTCTACTTTTTCTCCTCGTCGATGCTTTCAGTGCTTTTAGCAAAGAAAGAAGAAGAGAAATGTCTCATTTTGTCTTAATGTCGAAAAAATCCTTCAGAAGATAGTTTTCTTCATTTTTCTGTCATGGATTCATAATAGATGGCATGTTGTAACCTCATTCAAACAGTAGGTCTGCTCAGGAGACATTTGAAGACCTTTTTTGAAATGGCAATAGAATTTATGAGGTTGCAAGCACTGGATTTACTTTGGAGCAGGATCCTCTTAATTTTCTAAGAGTGGAGGAACAGGCACTTTGAACATCAGTTCTTTCCAAAGCACTTTTACTTTCAAAATACTATAGCATTTAACTGAGAAAAAAAACCTTACAAATGCAATATTTGATCTCATATCTAGATTTCCTGTGAGCAAGAGTAACTTGGTTGGTGCATTCAGCTTAAATGGTTGTTCAGTGTTTACCTCACACTTTTAATCTAATCACTCAGTCCCAGGAAATGTGGAATCAGCTGCTGGCAGGAAATGTGTATTTGTCAGAACTGAAAATGTCATAAGGTATATATAGAAAAAGATAAGAATAACCCATTAATAGTCACAGTTTTATCTCAAATTAAGTTATTTTCCATTATCCTTTATTATTGTGTCAGAATTTCAAAGACTCTAGATATAAGGTGAATTCAAGTAAACAGAGAACAATATAGATGGATAAGTGGTTCAATTTATCTGAAATTACCCAAAATATTTATTTGAAAAGGTCTAATTTTATAGACAAGATCATTGTCAAGTTTGATTCCTGATATTTTTTTAACACAAAGAATTTAAATTAAAAAAACTTTATTTCCTCTGACAAAACAAGCAATAAAGGGCTCATTGCCTCTGTATGATAGTTTGTTGATATTTCTAGATGTATGTAGTATTCAAAGCTAGTTTTCCGTGTTGATGCAGCTATGACAAGCCTAAAAACATACTTTACCGGTTAATGGCACATTCACACCAAGAATGATAACTATAACGATAAAGATATAGTTCCCAAAATCGTTCTAAATACAAAGGAATAGCAGAGTCCAAACGGCACAGAAACAATATTGTTGGAATCAGTTCCAGAACAACTTTTTCCAGCTGATGAATGATAAAGTCATTGACTGCTAATCAGAATCCATTCTGCTTTAAGGCAGACTGTGTTCGACATTGGCTGCATGTAACCGATCGGCGAGGCGAGAGTAGCCGCGTGCGGGTAGGAGCTGAAAACGGAGACGTGAAGTTGCACTTTATTCTTTCCGTAGTGACCGCTCACGTGAGGTTTGCTTATTTTATCACAGCTGAGGTGAAATAAATGCAATATTTGTCAACCACACAGACGTTTCAGATATGTTTCCATTCAATACTTTATGTATTGCTTAATACAGCGTCTGTTTGTACAAGAATAATATTCCAGAATAAAAAATATACAATACTATTTAAATACCAATGTAGTGGGGTCTACAGTTTTATTTTGATAAGCATGACACAATTAATATCGCGACTACATGTAAAGAGATTTTACTGTTGTAAAAATGCTGATTTGTGAGCATTCGTGGAACTGAAGGTGTTCGAATAAACACGAAACCACAAGTGATCGTTGTCATGCGGTGGATTCGGCCAATCGTGGAACAGCTGTGTCGTCATCAGAGCTTGTGCAGTCGCTCTGGAGAAGCTGCGCAGAATGAACCAGCCGGCAGCTCTCGAATCACTCTCGCGACACTTTGAGGCCATACATAAGTCATGTGGCATCGGCGCAGTCTCAAGTCGGACAAAATTTTCTCACCGGCATGTACTGCTTCAACCGCCGATCGGTCTGCGCTGTGCTGCATGGAGTCGAACAAGCCTAAAAACTGCAGCATGCGATTATGTGCTGCGTTCATGGCCTGTCGTGTGGTTATGGTTCTTGGTGTGAACGAGCCTTGAGTTTGAATGCAACGACTTACATGAATCAATTTAATTAAAAATAAAGGTTCTTTACTGGCATTGATGGTTTCATAAAGAACCTTTAACAACCATGGAAACTTTACATTGCACAAATGGTTCTTTATAGTGGAAAAATGTTGTTTAGCTTAATAATAATGTTCTTTACACTAAGAAAGTTCTCTACTAAGAAAATGCACTAAGAAAACTGCTCACTGAAAGGTTAATTGGGGAACTTCCTTTTGAAACCTTTATTTTTAAGGGTGTATGCTGAAATCCAGTCTTTTTTTTGAAAAGGGGAGATGTTTAATGATGTGTAGCTTAAATAATCTAGAGATGTTACTCCTGTTGCCAAATGTCACATTGAATGTTTGACTGGAATGCAAATGGTTTCACAACATAATGGCAAGGGTATTAAACACAATGGTATAAAAAGTCATGTGTGGTGTACAACAATGCAATGGAAGCACAAGTCATTCAACACCTGTTCTCTGTATTCTGACACACCCCATTGTGTTTAACTAAGAAAAACATTCTTGCATGTAGTAATTCACGAGGTGAAGATTATATCGCTGTTTTTCTATTCAAATTTTATTTGACAGGTCAGGTTTAGGGGTAATCATCTAAAAACTAGTCCCCCGTTGCCATTTTCATTATTAAACAATGTAGTCTGTATATATGTATCAACCAGGAAGACTTTAAATTGTTTTGAGAACCAAATAATCTGACATGCATTAATTTATAGTCTACTTTGTAGCAACTATACAATATTAACTACGGCATCATTTAGAATGGCAAAGAAACTTCCAGAACAGGGAGGAGAGTTACTCCTGATACTACAGCTTGTTCACATTTTTGAACTCCACATTCAGTAATGCTGAAGGAGTGACTTTGTTTGGAGAGGTTATGTACACATACTGATACACATATTAAGAAAGACACTGATGCAGTTTAGGACTTTGGACCTTTGCTAAAGAACACAGCAGCTGTGAACAGAGTTTTGCAGAAATAAGCCCTAAAACCTGGAAATGAGTTTAACAATGAACAAGCATATTTGCACTTCCGGTTCCATCGTGCCAAAGTCAATGGGTTTTTGTTTAAATACCTAAAATAAGGGCTGTGGTTAACAAGCTCAAGATATATTCATATTTTATTTAACAAATAAAGTACAATACCCACTTGCAAGATTTTACTTGTTTTGGATAAGGTGGTTGCTAACAAAAGGCTAAATGGGACAACAGAGATACTTACTAATTCACTTTCAATGCGTTTATACTCGTGTTCTTGTAAACTATTCTAACTCAAACTTTCCAGCTTGTGGAATTTAAACAAAGATTGAAAGTTTTCAGAAGATTCGATGTGGTGCTGTTGAAGTAGTGACCGGGTGTAGTAAAACCTACCGTTAGCTTTTTACTATACTTCTGAGTTCTATATTTACTAAACTATATTTAGGCTTCAAAAATAATATAAATGGTGTTAATTTTTGAAGATTATCTTGAGGAGCAAAACACGTAAGAATCATGAACTTATGTTGAGCTTATTTTCTGCAACGATCCAAAAATAATTATCACCAAGGAAACCAGCTTGAAGCTACTTTCTTGTTTGGTCTACAAAAATACATCTCTGCGTGAAAAACAGTACGCAAAAACAGTAGTATGTCTGAATACATAGTATTTGAAAAACATAAATGAAAAGTCCCCGGATGACCTACTATTCCATGAGGCAACGGGAGAGGATTTATGAATGGCAAAGTAACACAACTGATGTTGGTAGATCACGTGATAGTAACAACATTCAAACTATATGGAATGTACTTTTTAACCGATCAGGAAGTAAATTCAAATTAAATTGTAGTTCCTACTCGTACAGTATGTGATAACGGATGCAGCGTATTCATTTATCATGAGTGGTGCCTCGTCAAGTGCCCGTTCAAAAGATTAGTTTGTGCTAATGACATTAATTACACAACACAACTGTTTAACTATAAGGAAATGAGCAAACCTTTTGTATTTAGGTGTTAACTTTTTTTGTGACCTCTGATAAAAGTCAAGAGAATGAATAAATGGAAAAGGATTCAATTGTTAATGCAAAGCACATAACCTTTACTTTGAAAGAAGGTAATATACATCCTGGAATTACAGATAATAAAGATACATTATGAGCAAAATAAATTCACAATGGATATCCTCTCTTCTTTCACGGATCCAAAGAGTGGGGCAAACTAGAAAATGTCTACAGTATCAATGAGGGAAAAGGTGGAAGCAAAATTAAAAAGCATGTATGTCCAGTCATTCACTGAATACACTGTAAAAAAAGAGAAAAAAGGAAAAACAGCAAGCAGTAGTCCACATTGCTAGGAACCTCAAAAACAACTGAAAGAAAAGAAAGGAGCTTGATTTTCATGGTGTTCCTCTCAATACATAGTTCAACTGCAACGCATATATCATAAATAGATGGAGGGGAGAAACAAGCAAGATGCCACAATTCCAGCATAGCTGAAACAATAAATGACCACTCCTCCAAATTCAAAACTTGGAGCATGACCAAAAGTAATCCTTTACAAACCTTTAAGATAGTCAGTCTGCAGGCGCCTCTGCAATCACTTCTCATGCCAAACACCTCTAACCAAAGCATGTTAAAACAGTTTGGGCCCTTAAAACGTCCGTGTGGATTAAGTTTTGGGTTTATTTGTTCATTCATGACGTGACGCGTGAGAACGAAAGGTTAAAGCAAAGAATGGTATGTCTCTTATCTAAGCCTTAGAACCTCTTCAGCTAGGTAAGTCTCGATTAGTCCTTTAAACTCTCTCAAATCACTAAAAATGATATCAGTAACATCTAGCTTAACTGCTATAGTTTTTCTCAGGTCTAAACAAGCAGATGTCCCCTGATCCACACGATAACGATGCTGATCATTTCAGGCTGGAGAGCACTACATTTACATATTTGATTTTCTTTTCTTAAAAAGGAGGGGCACTACAGTAGTTGACTCAAACTCAAAAGTATTAATGTGATGCAAATTTGAAATTTTATAAACCTACAATGAGTTGAAATTAGTTTTCTTCAAACTGAGTACATGTTCTTTGTTGTAGAGCCACTTTTGCTAGAGGTGTCGTCATGTGACTGATATCCGATGAGGGTTTTGCTTGGGATACTCAAACGCTCTTTGTATTGTTGCCTAAAGGGGAAGAACAACAGATATCACAATGAATAAATGAGTCACAGAGAAATCTGTTAAATATAGGCATATTTACATCAAACATCAGCTATACAATTTCCACATTTCGGTAGAATTAACATGAACTTCCAGTCAAATATTTAGGGTTATTTATTTTATTCAGCAAGGACGCATTTCATTGATCGAACATGACAGTAAAGACATTTCTAATGTTACAACATAAAATTCTATTCTAAACTTCTATTTCTATTCTATTATCTTGTATCCTGAAAAAAAAAATATTAAGCAACACACCTGTTTTCAACATTGAAGAAATGTCTCTTGAAATGCAAAAAATCTGCATATTTAGAATGATTTCTGAAGGATCATGTGACACTGAAGACTGGAGTAATGATGCTGAAAATTCAGCTTCGCCATCACAATAAAAAAAAAAACATTTGAACAAATATTAAAATAAAAAAGTTTTTAAATTCTAATATTTCACAATAGTACTGTATTTTTACTAAATGTATTTAGGCTACTGTTTTTCATTAACAAAAACCATAGAAATAATAATTATTTTTTACCATGGTAGTGAGCTATTAAGGGTATTCTTTTTATTTTATCTGTGGTTATCATGATCTACAAATGTATGATGTAGGGCTGGAACCGAATATTCGTTCGGTGGGTTGGTATTCAATTTGAAAATGTGACATTCGAATATTCGTTTGTTTGTTTTTTGCACACCTGGCTGGCATCCCCCTCGAAACGGTTCTCATTCGCGCTTGAATATGTTTTACACTATTCTCTGGCTAGAGCGCAGAACAGTGGAGTTTGTATGGACAGAAGTGCCTGAGCTTGTATTTTGGGTTAAGCTGCGTTGCTTTAACATTGTGGAAAATAGAATAATAGAAACAAAATGTATTAAAATGTATGTAGTATTAAAATGTATAAATGTATGTATTAGTGTGTTTTATATCACTAGTGCAGTGTCCATTCTCGGAGCATATAAGCTCTGCTCGCATGAGGCGCGCCGCTTCTTTATTTAAATCTACCCTAGTAATTTGTTAGTGAGAAAAATATTAGACTACCTTATTAAAAATATTGCTTAAGTTAACAGACCTGTGTGTGTGTTTTATATCACTAGTGCAGTGTCCGTTCTCGGAGCATATAAGCTCTGCTCGCGTGAGGCGCGCCGCTTCCCGCTCGCGCTGTTCTGTAGTTTGTTAAAAGTTTATTAATTCTGAACGTGTCGCGTCTCGCCTGTCTATCTATATTGCACCAAATACACTGCACTCCCTTGTGAAGTCGTTTGGATGAACGGTTCTCGAAATAATCATGCGCTGATGATGATCATGAGCATTTTACATGCGCTTCAAGAGACACACACGCACATTTGCACACACACCCAAGGTCTCTCGCCGTCTCCCTCTCTGTCGTGCGCGCGCTACATGTTTGGAGCTCGCGAGCTCTAGATTCCAGGAGATTTTAACTAATTTGCGGGCATCAGGGAGCCGCTATCAATATGCGTGAGAATTGGGATGTCTGAAACAGAGATTCCGAAGCTTCGAATATTCGATGTTCATTCCTACCGAAGCTTCGAAGCTCAAAAAATGGTATTCGGACCAGCCCTAGTATGATGGTATCGAAGAGCAATGGTTAATTTGAATTAGGGTTGGGCCGATGGACGATATCATCGTCCATCGTGATGGCTGAGAGACATCACGATGTTTAGCCGACATCGCGATCCCCCCCCACGTTTCCATGGTGACGCTTCATGCTTGGTACGAGATTCACCACAGCCAAAATAGGGCTGTATGAAAGATGAAGCGCTTTTATTTAAAAATATTAACAAACTTGCTTACCATGTCATCAACTATCTTCTATTCCGATTCTCAAATATGTGTAAGTGAGTTTGTTTTGTTGTTTAAAAAAACCTTTATAAATGATCTTGATCTGTAACGTGAGATGAGCTCCGTCATGTTTGTTTGTGCGCAGTTCAGAGATTCCTGTCTGTTGGATTTATTACAGCGCGTGAATTCATCAGTTTCTCCCGAAATACATGAAAGTGGCCGGTGAACTGGGAGAAAAATAGAGTTGACTTTATAGTTATTTACACTGTGTGTCTGATATGAATAAAAACCGTCGGCAAATATATTTGAATGGTTTGTTATTGCTGCTTCCATAGACACCATTGTGTATTTTACAAACTATAAATGTATTGTTTTGCTATAAATTATATGTATTTAAATGTCTGAAACCTAAAATAAACATTATGTGGTTAAAAACACTGAACAGTTGTGATATAGCCTATGACAAGCACTGAGCGCGTCCGTCTTTGGCTCAGCGCCAGCCATAGCGCAAGAGCACAGTTTGAATCTGGCAGTTGTCACGTCACTGTACATTCGCTCCTTAGTGGTCAGCTGCTGCAGATTTTGCTGAAATCGAAATTGCTGATGAGATATAGAGGAAAATATCTAGTGGAAAATTAGAATGTTACCCCCCCTCCCCCCTCGCTCCCAATATCATCGTCCATCGCGATGTTTCACTGTAGACATCGTCTGATACCAAATTGGTAGACATCGCCCAACCCTAATTTGAATAAGAGTCTTAACTTTGTCAGAATATTTATAATTCTCCCTAAATAAAAAAAAATTAGGTTGTTAATTACTGTTTTTGTTAATGAAGATAAATATACAACCGCATCCGAACTCAAGCTACTGCTACTGTCAAAGGTTCATTTCCAAGAGACAAAACATGTAATTAATAATTATTAATTAGCAACGCACCCTATCGTCATGATAGCATCCCTGTTTTGGCAGTTGCCCGTCCAGATGGCTATTTTATCCCCCTTTGGCCTGACATTGACCACAGCTCCACACACGTCTTCGCTGGCCTCATCAAAGGACTCTCCGATTAAACATAACAGCTGCAAAACACATGCACAGTACGACGTTATGCAAAGCACAGTGTGCCATCCACAAAATGAAAAAAGAAAAACACATACTGTCTCCATCCAGTAGCGGTCAAGGTCATTGTGTCGTTGCTGTTTGCTGAGGGTCATTAACCACCTTCCTCCGAGTTTATTCCTGTCATCCTCCCACATGGGTTTAATACCATCCTGAGACATACACAATATGGACATCAGTGTCTTCTCATTTTTGCCAAGCGCTATTCATCCCTATATCAGCATGCAGATAATTAAATCTGCAGTCACATGGTCAGAGCGATACCCACAGAAACTCAGAAATGCACCTGCTTTGCAATGAAATGTTTAGTTAATAATCAGCCACACATTTCAGTTCGGCCATATACACACTTCCTCATCTTACCTTAAATAAGCAGTAGTCACAGCCAAAACCAAGCTTACTGGGCTGCTGTATGTGATTGTATAATCTGAGGAGAGAACAAGTCAAATCCATCATGATTTGCCACTCACATTTTCTTTAAGAAAAAAAGGGCAGTAATGTCACAATACACGATAAAGGAAAAACACTTACGCCCAGAAATCTTCCACTGTGTCAAACTTGGAGATGAGACGCAGATTTTCTGTCCAACTTTTGCTCTTGTCATTTTTGAAATACCAGAGAGCCCATCTGCAGGGAGGCAAATAAGGACAGTGAGCATGAGAGTCTCGTTGTGTCACTCATATAATATTCATGTAGAAGCTCTCAAAGAGCTGCTTCAGCCGAGAGACGACTAACTGTCCTGTTAACCAATGGAAAACCATGGCTACTAGGCAAAAATGAATTAAATTCAATTATTACAGATTATAGTATCATTATTAAATATAAATTGATCGTGTTACTCTGAACAGATGGCCAGATGTCCTTCTGCTGCTGAAGCTCAAGAAGATCTTTAGATCATCTCAAATCATGCTGGAGAACACGATCATCAGATATCACACAAACAGCTAGAGTGTTGCTTTCATTAAAGCCAATTCTTAGACATTCAATTCATGTTACTTTTTCAATTAATTTTTTCAATCAAATTTTTCTACTAATAACTACTGATAATATTTAATTCTAGGGCTGCAACTAACGATTATTTTGATAATCGATTAATCGGACGATTATTTTTCCGATTAATCGGATAAAGTTTTTTTTTTTTTTTTTTTAGATTTTTTGTTTATTATAATTAAATAAAACCTTAAATCAGGGTATTCATGTGTAAAAGTGTACTTTAAAAAGTGCAAAAGCCACACATTGAGTTTTACTAATATAATCTTTATTTTTGACATTTTAAACCTTAATATATTGATAATTTAAATATAGAAAGACTGAAAACAAACGTGTGATTGTAGTAGAGCCGCAGTAGATCGCGTTTGAAAAACAATTAAAACTTAATAGTAGACAAATGCTATAAAAAGAGAACGGAATGGAGGTACACAGCAAGCTAACAGGCTTGATTAAAAAGACAGGAAAAATTATGCATTAGTGCACAAGCATTCGCTGAAAACCACTGACTACAGTGACTAAAAAAAAAAATCTTTTACTGCTGCAGTTATTAACTGCCTTTATATTTAGTGCTTCACTTTGTAAACACCGTTTTAATTTAACCTATTTCTGCGGTAGCGCTATTTTAATCCATCACTTATGTTGCGAGCGAACTGATTGCGCAACCTGATGCTCGAGACAAAATAGATCTAGTGTGACTGTTCCGAAGTTAGTAAACAAAGCTGTTTACACAGTAGCATTGTTTTCTCAGATCAGATAGCTATCGGATCGTGAAAAGACCAGGTGTAAAAGCCCTTCTAAACGCGCTCAAACCACTTCAGGAGACCTGAGACTCATTCCATACGAAACTGGAAAAGTGTAAATGCATCTAGCCTAGTTGTTGAAACCACATATGTACATTTTACTCCTCCCAAAAATGCTAAAAAAAAATAAACATGTGAGAGTGTGTTATAGGCAATGTAATGTTATAGCCGGATATGACGACGCTACTGCAACACGCATTACCGCAGATGAGCGATCTATTCATCAAGCCAACGAGCAAACTATCGCAAATCAAAGTGAAAGTAAGTCGCAGACGCTTAACGCACGATCATCATCATTAAAAGTAAAGAAACGAAATGATCTTACCAGTGCTGTTGCCACTCTCTCTTATTGCGGTGTTTGATTTTGATTTTAACTGCTAATCAATAAAATGCAGCTCATATCTGTTGCTTTCGGTGACGTGAACTCCATTAAATCTGCATATAGCGCGGGAATTGAAGATCGAAAACACATTTATGTGACCAGGTGTAAATGGAATCGTTTTGATAAATCAGAGCTATCCGATCTGAGAAAACGCATGAAGTGGCCAGGTGTAAACAGCCCCGGCTTGGGGTGCACACTTTTTTTCTGCCGTCGATTGATCTGTAGGTACTCACTGCCATTTCGCGATCGACTGTGTTGTCATGAAAGTGACGTCATCAGTAAACGCTCCCCGTGACGTAAGCAGACCAACTAATCGATAATGACATTCGTTGACAACGATTTTCATAATCGATTATTATCGATTTTATCGATTAGTTGTTGCAGCCCTATTTAATTCGTAATGGAAAAAAAGGATTTACATTTTTTTTTAATGATTTGATGTGTTTGTGAAAACATTTTCACAGTGGACTCAAGACTTTGGAACCCCATTGTATACACTACCGTTCAAAGGTTTAGGACATTATATTTTTTTAAATACATGAATAAATTTATTCAGCAGGGACACATTAAATTGATCAAAAGTGACATAACATTTTTTATAATGTTACAAAGGATTTCTATTTCAAATAAATTAGGTTCTTGTGATCCTTCTATTTATCAAATAATCCTGAAAACATTAATCATGCTTTCCACAAAAATACTAAGCAGCACAACTGTTTTCAACATTGATAATGTTGAAAACATTATCAATAAATATCAATAAAGTGATGTTTCTTGAGCACCAAATCAATATATTAGAATGACTTCTGAACGATCATGTGACACTGAAGACTGGAGAAATTGTTGCTTTCACAAGAATAAATTACATTTTATAAGATTAAAATAGAAATACTTTAAATCATAATATTTCACAATTTTACTGCAGTCATGGTGAGCATAAACATTTTAAAAAATAGTTTGAGAACGAAAGTGAATTTTCACCTTTGACAAAGTTTCATTCTAACCAGCTGCATAAAAGCAAAAGGACAGAGGAAATAATGCAGCTCCACTAAACACAAAGAGTTATACTAACAGTCATAATAAAGGCTGCTATCATTCTAGAAAGCAGCTGTAAGAGCTGAGTATGAGACAGATGCACCCTGTCACTGATGCTACAGAGTTATATGTTGCAGCCCTGACCTGTGGTGAACTTTAAACTATCTATAACAGACTAGAAAAAAAAAATGAAAAAAAAAAAAAAGAGCAGAAAGAAAATTCTAAAAATGACTGTCATTAAACAAAACCTAAACATTACATCTTGCAATTGCAACACAAACTGAAATGTGAATGTCGTACTTGAGTGAGATCTAAACATCCCAGGAATAAGCCACGGGCAGTGAAAGGGCTGGACTGAGACAGCTCAACATGTAAGCTCAGCACTTCCTGAGCATGCTGGCGGACTGCCACCTCATCGCTCATGACTTTTGAGCTCAGTGTGACACCAAACACTACTGCCACAAAAAAATTTGACAATGTCATGCAAGACTAGTTTTAAAAATGTCACATTTTCTAAAGATGTCAATGTTAGGCAAGTAGTACTTTATTTTCTCTGTTTTCGATAGAAGTCTCTTATGCTCAAAACAGTAATATCGTGAAATAGTTACAATTTAAAATAACTGTTTTCTGTTGTATTATATTTTAAATGTAATTAATTATTGTGAAGACAAAGCTGAGTTTTCAGCATCACTCAGGTCTTCAGTCACATGATCCTTCAGAAATCATTCTAATATACTGAATTTGGTGCTCACTGCTCAAGAAACATTTCTATTTATTATCAATGTTTAAAAAACAGTTGTGCTGCTTAATATTGGTGTGGAAGCTCTGATCATTTTTTTCTTTTCAGTATTCTTTGAAACATAGAAAGTTCAAAAGAACATTTATAATATTACAAAAGATTTATATTTTAAATAAATGTCTTTACTGCCACTTTTCATAAATTTAGCACATAAAAATTTATGGTCACACTTTAGATTAGAGTCTAATTCTCACTATAAACTTTTGCCTCAAACTCCTAACTACTGCTTATTAATAGTTAGTAAGGTAGTTTAGGTATTGGGTGGTGGATTAAGGGATATAGAATATGGTCGTGCAGATTAAGGCATTAATATGTGCTTTATAAGTACTAATAAACAGCCAATATCCTAGTGATGTGCATGCTAATAAGCATCTATAATAGTGAGAAGTGGACCCTACACTAAAGTGTTACCAAATATAAATTTCTTTGCAAAAAATATATATATTTTACTGCCCCCAAAAAATTAAAAGGTAGTTTATGGCTAGTTTTATATTATCAACATTGGCTAAAAATTGCACACTAATTTCAGAGATTTTGAATAAATATTGTCTTAAAAGTATTCAGTTAATTTTAGCAATTATGTGCTTGATTCACTTTAATCCCTATTGCACTAGGACTAACTTGTGTTATCTGCTTGGTGTGGCATATGCTACACAGGTGATGTATATAGAACTTCAGATATAAATACTCAAAGAAATGTATGACATTTACCTGTTTTGCAAAGGGTGTTTGATGTACTGTTCAGGACTTGTCACAGGACTTGTCACAGGAGCCGTAGGACTTTCAGCACGGACTTCTTCATTTTCAGTTCCTCGCTACATAAATGCAAAATTGACATAATGAAAATGGGTTAATGAATTTCCCTGACATTTATTCAGTCACAGGAATTTTTATTCTACAAGAAGTGATTTCTATCTAATTAAATGTTTTAGCTTAGAGAAATTTCCATGACTATTCCCATTTTAAAATTCCTAGATATCCCCAGGTTTTTCCATGACCTGAAACTGACCTACAGCACATTCTGTGCACCTGTCAGCCTGTCTTCACTGCTAAAGAGGCTCCTGGACAATCTGAGATATTTCTTTGGGTAAATAGCAAAATAGATGTTTCAATTGAAATCTATAGGCTCAATACTTCGAAACCCCAAGATAAGTTACCTGGGGCCGGTTACATATACCGCTAAGACTAGTCTTTACAAGTTAGTCATCAAAAATGTATCTTTTAACTTTTTAAGTCACTTACATAAAAACGTAGATTGGCCTAATTTGATACCAAAAAATAAGATTAACTGCCCCTTGAATAACTGCTAGTGGGTCATGATAGATCTTAAAACATTGTCTTAATATAATGCCTAAGTTATGTTTGTGCAACTGGCCCCTGTGATCAAACTTAACAGATATTCGGGCTTATTACCAAGACAACTAACGTTAGCTAGATTACAGCATCTACTTAATGTAACTGTAGTGCAGATCACACACTATTGAGTCAGTAAGTGTAGTTTCCAGTTCAATTTGGAGTCATACACCCTCTACTGTCCGCTAAGATATAAGCTTCTCTAAACACATGCTGACTTATTTCAGCGATCAATGACTTTGGTGCGATTTACGTAATCAGACTACACGTAAATTCTTCAGTGCACATTGAAACGTCACATTTAGTTGATATAATAATTATAAAACGTATTAAGCAGCCACGACTGAACACGCTAGCCGAACACAGTTAGCCATGAACACACGTGTCCAGAATGTCTGGAAATATCATCTCTTCACGTGGAGACGAGAGAAAACCCGACACCATCCGCCCTCAAAGCGTTATGGTATCATTACGCCGCTCTGAAATGTCCCGGCAACGGGTGTGAGGACTGGTGAATTGTCGTTGCCCGGACCCTCCCTGTCTCTAAAGTCACCAGCAGCATTGCCGCCCCGAAACCAAACTGAACCCCAAAACGACACCTCCAGCTTTTAACACTACTGCGCACTTTTTAAACATGTCCCGCAGACAACACAATAGACGCCGGTTTACCATTGTTGGTCACGGAGAAGCCCTAAATGAAAAAAGCCCGCTCCCTCTTACCGGCTCCGAAGTCGCCATCTTGCCTGTAAAAATTCTTCTGACCGTTGGACGCTGCTGCGTCACGCACGCGCTCGAGAATCTACGGAAACTGGTAGGGCTCACGCGCGCTGAACGCACTGCATGCGGGAGACTGAAACGCTATTTTTGTTTGTATTTTTAAATCTATTTAATTTTTTACATGTTTTTTTGTTATACATACAAACAAAATAATAAAAAAGAAATCATAAAATATTAAAGTTTAGTGTGAAAATGATTTACATATATACACATTTTATTAAGACATCTGTTTAAGGTTACATTGAAACATGTTGATAACAGACAAGTAAATATTAGGCCTACTTCAAAAGTAAAATATTAACATATTAAATTACATATTCTAAAAAGAAAGAAAAAGAAAGAAAGAAAGAAAGAAAGAAAGAAAGAAAGAAAGAAAGAAAGAAAGAAAGAAAGATCATGCACCACTGAAATAATTCAAAGTTGTAAAAACATACCCTCCCAAAAAGTAGGCCATTATGAAGGTAATATGATGCCATTAAGAATCACATGCGCAGGGTAAGATTTGTGAAAGGGTACATAAGTTTGCAAGTGTAAATTAAATTAGCATGCGCAAGAGAAGATTTGTAAAAGTGTAAATCACCTTTCAAGTGTAAGAAAAAAATATTTGCAGCATTTTACTGTTATTCGTAAGTGTAATTCATGTATTGTGAAGCTGCAGCTTCATGCTAACGCAAAATAAATAGGATCTGTATTCCTCTGACTACCATTTTTCTGCACTTACACTTTTGGCACGTTTTTTTGCCCACAAATACGGCCAAAAGCACTGCAAGCCTGTGAACAGCAATTTGCAAGCGAAAACAACAGAGTCAGGAACTGCAAAACAGATTGATCGCACAAAACCAACCTTTTCATAAAAAATAAACTGTTGCAAATGTCTGAATGACTTGTGTGCATGGGGCAAAAAAGTTCCAGAAATAACCTGATTTGTAGCTACAGTTGCTCTTTCTTTTAGCTGCGCTTACAGTTTTGGAATTTTACAGCGCTTCCAATTCTCTCACTCACTGAGTTTTGCAAGTGCTAAGAGGAGGGCGGGTCCACCTTCATCATGTAGCCAATCAGATGAGCTTCTCGCTGACTCTCGTTTTACTCTTATCTGATTGGTTCAATAAACACGCCAGTCGCCAGAACACATCTTTATCTTCATTTGGCTCAGAAACTGAAATGGGACTTCTAATGCACACATACATGTTAAATAAATAAATAAATAAATAAATAATGATTGCTTAATAAGCTGTGCACCATTAGACTGACTACATGAGTTCATACTGAATTTCGAGCTGGTGTGTTAAGAAAGAAAATTTCTGTGTATTCAATACATGTATCCTGCTCATCATCCTCCTCCTCCTCAGCAGACCATATCAGTTTGTAATGTTGATGCTGCTGAATATTTTGGGAACTTTTTTGCCCCATGCCCACAAGAAGTCATTCAGACATTTGTAATAGGTTATTTTTTTACACAAAGGTTGGTTTTACGTAATCAATCTGTTTTACAGTTCCTGACTCTGTTTTCACTTGCAAATTGCGGTTCCCAAGCTTGCAGTGCTTTTGGTCGCATTTGTGCGCAAAAAAACCTGCCAAAAGTGTAAGTGCAGAAAAATGGTAGTCAGAGGAATACAGATCCTATTTATTTTGCGTTAGCATGAAGCTGCAGCTTCACAATACATGAATTACACTTACGAATAATAGTAAAATGCTGCAAAAAAATTCTTACACTTGAAAGGCGATTTACACCTTTACAAATCTTCTCTTGCGCATGCGAATTTACGCTTGCAAACTTATGTACACTTTCACAAATCTTACGATTCTTTAAGGCCCCAGATAGCATGGTGACATTGATATAATGTTGATTTCTGATCCAAACCATCATTTTGGTTGACATTGACATTTCAATGTTTAAAGTGCGTTGGATCAGCATTGAAATTTTGATGAAAGCTAACAGCACACATGGGTGGAGACAGTGACATTGAACTAACAGTGATTTGTAGTTGATGAGCAAGATCATTCAGGCATATATCTGCAGAACACTAGTGGGTGTTTCTCGATCAGTGGGGCGTTTTCAAACCACAATGGGCATTTTCAACCGCTTTACCCGATTTGCTCTAATCCACTGGGGGCTTGGTTTAGGGGTGGGCCTTCATGATTTTAGCAAGTCTGTTGAAAAATGGTTGAAAAACATTTATTGTAGTTTGAAATTGGCCACTGATTGGTAAACGCCCATTTTGGTTTTGCATGTGCACTTTTCAGTAGTCTAATGCTTCCTCATTAGAGAGAAAACATAGGTGTATCCTTTACAGACCTCTTGTTTGTTGAAGCACCTGACATACTTACATGACTTCTCTAGCATAGTTTCAAACAATGGTGCATCTACCTTATTTCTCTGTTCCTTTGTTTTGTGTGCTTATTTGCGTTGTTGCTCACTGTAATTAGATACATTAAAAAGTTATTAAACTGTTTGAATAAAGCATCTATATTTCTACATTCTTAAAAGATGCATCTTGCTTTAGTAAAGTTTATTAGGAATTTCCTGAATAAAGTTCTAACCTCATTTAACAGATTTCTTGAAGTGCAGGGGACATGAACATGAGCAAGAATGTTACACTGCAAACATAGCCCATGTCTTGCATCCGTCAGTGCTTGCATGCAGAGCTCCTTTAGTAGGAGTGAAGGCAGATAAATGAAAAATGAGAAGCACCCTCCTGATAATGCTGACATTGATTATACACTGAGTTGTTGTCGACAGCATAATCACCTGACCTGGGACTTGATGATATCCTGAGCCTTATCACTGCTCAATCAGGTAACCATCCATATTCCTAAATCTGTATTCAATTTGAGAAATGTAACTGATTTCCATTCAGTTTAGCTTGTTTCCACTGAAACACAATAACTAAAAACATCTTGTGTTTATTAAGAAAGTGACTGACTTGGCTATTTTGTGATATTTAAAGACATTAAGGTCTACATAAGGTGAATCTGCAGCTTTAAAGGGATGGTTCAGCCTGAAATGAAAATTATGTCATCATTTATTTACCCTCAAGTTGTTCCAAACCTGTATGAATGTCTTTCTTCTGCTGCACACAAAAGATAGAGTGAAGGATGTTGGTAAACAGACGTGATGGTTGATGGTAGCCATTGACTTCCATGGTATTTTTGTCCTACTATGGAAATCAATGGTCACCGTCAGCTTTCTGGTTACCAACATTCTTTAAAATATCTTAATTTGTGTTCAACAGAAGAAAGAAACTCATACAGGGTTGGAACAACTTGAGGGTGAGTAAATGATTACAGAATTTTCATTACAGGCTGAAATATCCCTTTAAAGAAATTTTCATTGAAAAAACCTAAGCTCTTTTATTCTACAAGATAAACTTGTTACTTGAATGCCAAGTAGTTTCACAGAAAATGAACTGAGATGTAGTTAATGGCTACAGCTCAGAGGTGTTTGTTCCTCGTCATGAAGAGTTTAGCTCCAGCACCTGCCTGGAAGTTTTCATTGATCCTAATGACCTTGATTAGCTGCCTCAGGTGTGTTTAATTAGGGCTGGAGATAAAATCGGACACCCCTGCCATAGTACTTTCTTTTGATATTGAAGCATTAATAGATTTTAGAATAAACTAAAATAAATTAAATAAACAGAATTTAACGATACTATAATCGTAGTTAGAATATTTTGTGTTCAGCAACTTAAAAAAAAAAAAGTGGATCGTATTGTGTTTAGTATATTAACATTCTTGAATGTGACTGTATGTATGACAACTGAATTGACTCGTTCTTGAGTAACATCATGCTTTCTTTTTCAGATTTCAGAGAACCCAAAGGAAAAGAGGCAGTAGTCTGATGCAAGACAGATTTTTAAAAACCTGAACCGTTGGACCACCTGTAATTATGACATCAGACTTCTGAAGCCAATTTTATTTTTAAAGGTTGAAATGATTTTGTCCTATTTCTCCCCCTTTCTTTTTTAACAAATAATCTTTTAATATATTTGTTGTCATTGATTGATTGAATAAAATAAATTGACTCAACTGCTGGAAAGGTGTAATTTATATTTTAAAAGGTTTTCGCCAAATTTTGAAATGGTCAGGAATTTGTTGACACACCATTGAAGTGTAGTTGAAGTGTTGTTTCAACATTAACTTGGTACATCGGATGGCAAAATTGTTTGACATTCCTTTTCAGTTGTATTTTCTGTGTTTCAACTAAATGTATTTAAAATCAACATCACATTGTAACATTGATCAAACCATATTACCAAAGATTATTTTTGTTCATTTCAGTGTTAATTCAACAGCAGTGATTTAGATTCAACATCATAGTGTAACGTTGATTCAACAATATTACCATTGATTATTTTTGTTAATTTCAAAGCTGATTCAACAGCAGTGATGTAGATTCAACATAATACAGGTATAACGTTGATTCAACAAAATTACCATTGATTATTTTTGTTAATTTCAATATTTATTCAGCATCAGTGATGTAGAATCAATCATAGTGTAATATTGATTCAATAGCATTACCATTGATTTTTTGTTCAACATAGTTTCTACATTAACTGAGGGTGAAAAAGTGATGTTGAAACAACATCACTTTGTAATGTTGAATCAATACTATTACCGTTGATTTTTGGTTGAAATCTAAACATTATTTCAATATTAACTGAGGGTGCAAGAGTGATGTTGATAAAATATCAATTTGTAATGTTGAATCAATACTATTACCGTTGATTTTTGGTTGAATTCTCAAAATTATTTCAATATTAACTGAGGGTGCAAGAGTGATGCTAAAGCAACATCACTTTCTAACGTCATTTCAATGTAATCAGCGTTGACGCATCAACACTGACTCAACATTGTTTCAATGGTTACATGCTATCTGGGGCATCATATTACCTTCATACTATAGCCTAATTCAAGTTCAAACATAAGTTAAAGTATTTTCCAAAGCTATAGCCTATGTGGCAAGTAGCTATATATTAGTGTACTACTACTTGTGTGTGTGGTTGGGACTAAATTGGCCCACTTTCTGTTATAAAAGTTTACATCTTGTTTTAGTGTTTCTTTAGTATTGCAACATGTGAACTTCAGGTAATACTGTTAGTTTATATACTTCTAGCTGAATTTTCAGTTGATGAAACTATACACTCCTTTTTTTCCAGTGCATACTCAGTGTAAAAATAAAATAGTAAACTATGTATGATTTTAAGTTCACTTACAAGTTCAAGAAAACTATTAGTTCACTGAGAGTAAAACATGTATTGCACGTTAACAATGCCTATATAAGTTTACTTGTAGTATAGTTGCTATACTAACGACACATTAAACTAAAAGCTAAGAAAAATTGTTAAACTAGTTTTGTACTCAAGGTTTACTGTTACACTTAAAGTATACTTTTATTATCTAAAAAGTAGGTCAGCTTATACCCCAATAAGTACTGAAATACACATACAAGTACAACTAGTGCATTGATATGAGTATAGTAAATAAAGTATGATTGGAAAATATACATTTAACTTTGCTTAAGTTTACTTAATAAATTGAACTTTGTAAATGAAGCAATTTCACCTCAAAACTTCCTTGTTACTATAAACCTAAACATAAGTTTATAAGATATGTAAACATATGCTGGAGTGCTACATCAAAGAAGCCAAATATGTATGACAAAAGTATTTAATATGGCTACTCTATCAAAAAACTATATACTTCCTAATTGTAGCCTATATTTTGATCAAAAGTTTAAGTATAGGCCACAAATACATAATCTGAATTGTTATATAATATAACAATATTATATACTAGAATGCAACTTATACCATATTTTCCTGTGGTAGAAATAGCGGGATTGTTTTTTGAATTCAGCATTTCACTTTTGTATACGCATATACTTGTCAGTATAAGCCAAGCATACTTAAGTATAATTTTGTTAAGTATATCACTGATTAGTACATAAAAAATTAGACTGAACGTATACTCTTTTAGTTTAAAAGAAGTAGGTCTATATAGCCCAATTGAAAGCTACTTTTTGTAAGGGTATTCATCCAATATTCACAAAATTGGGTGAGTATTGGAAGTTTGATTTTTGAGTTTGTACACATGTGCATTTGGGTCATCTAAGAATGCACACCAAAGTTAATCAAATTCTGCCCATAGAGGGCACTAAAACTGTTTGTTGATGTTATTCTTGGTGGAGCGTCATGCTTGTGACATATACTGCAAGAGCAGTGCAAGTACAACTGAATATGTGAAACAATTAGGTCAAACAATTTTCCTGTCAGGAGAAAGTAACTTTTAAGTAAAGTAACTGTATCATCACTCTTCATAATAAAATATTAGGGAATTTTTATTTGTCAGATTAGAGCCAAAGACAAAAAATGTCTTTGGCTCTAATCTGACAAATAAAAATGACCTAATATTTTAAATATATTTTTGAAAATATCATGATCATCCATGTTGACTGAAATTCATATTTTCAAAAATCTATTAAAATATATCATATTCAAGATAGTTTATCTTTGGTACAAGTGAAAATACACAATATGAAAAAAATGTACGTTAGAAAAGTAAAACAAATGCTCATGCTGGATGAACTATTGCTAATTTCTCTTTATTTCTCATACACTGGAAAAAAAAGTTGCTGCCTTAAATTTTTAAGTACAATCAACAATCACGTTTAAGTAATTTCAACTTAAATTACATTAAACTGACTTAAAATATGTTGAATCTTGTATAACTTATAAAAAAAGTTGAAAATTGCTAAACTTATTTTGATGAGTTAAAGCAATGTAAAAACATATGTTGTCATAACATATATATATATATATATTATAGTGTACTTTGTTACTATGTTTTGTAGGATAGATTTCAATGTGTTTGGGTTGTGCAAAACTGCTTTTTTAAAAATATATTTTTTATAGACTTATGCATTAATTATAAGGATTTAAAAATAATTTTAAAATGTGCAAACGGAAAAGCCTCACTCTCACATGTACTGTACAACTACTGTGCATTTTATTTTCTAAAAGAAAAATCTCAAAAGCTGGTGTTTTCTTTCCTTGACAAACCATTTCAAGTCACATGAACAAGTCTTCAAGTCATAATTTGTTCTTGTTTGTTTTGAAGGTATAAGAGGTTTAAAATGTCCACATTGTACAACAGTCCATATGAAGGCTTACATTCATACTTGAAGTTGAAGTGTGTAATTTTTTCAATGCTAAAATAAGTTTAATGTGCAACAAATAAGTAAATAAGCAAATGGTAGGCTGAAATTACACACTTCAGCAACTTACACAGAAGAGAATTGTCAAACTGATAATATACATTAACAGGTTTTAAATTTAAGGGGAACCACTTTTCCATTTCACAAAATATAAACACATTTTTTTGAGAATTTAATTGGAAGACAATGCGAGAGTCCTAGAAGCTTATGTCCAAAGATACACACAAAGACCTGAGAAAATAGAAAAAATACAACAAAGAAGAACAAAAACATGCAAAAGACGTCTAATGTGTATATATTAACTCGAAAAGGAATGTAACAAAATGAATTGACTAAAGTTTTACTATAGACTGTTGCTATGAGGGCCATGTTCAATCATCTGAACATAAGAAAGGTCCTATGAGTCAAACCTAAAAAATGTCAGATAAATCTCACGTGAAAAAAGCAGGTTTTGAACAGCAACATGAAAACCAACCCATCATTGATGTAAATCAAAAGCTTGGAAAACAAAAGCTTATAAATATGCATAAAATCAGTGAGCTTTGAATCGAATTGCATTGGTAATTCCCTTAGGCTATTTGATGTTCATAGTACTGACATTTCAAAGTCAGGGGACTGTGAGGTCATAGTATTATTTGTGCCACAAAGTCAAGAAGAAAAACACTCAGTAACATAGCATGATCTAATGATGTTCAAGCAGAATAAAACATTCAGCATCCCCAAAATGAAAGATCCAACTAGTGCAGCACCTACATGTGATTTGTCAATGCCAGGGGACTCTGGTACTATGAATAAGCACCACTGAATGAGCACTAAAAGCCTTTCCCTGAGCTACAAACCCAGGCTTTTTTTCTTACACATGATGGTTTTACACAAAAACAACAGTTTAATTGTTCAGCAAAAATATATTTAATTGAAGAGACAGTAGCGTGAAGGTACAAATGCCACTCTGTGACTTCAAGTTCCCCAAAACATTGGGTTATTGTTGAGTTTTTCTATCTTTGTTGCAGCTAGAGTACTAGTTAAAACAGGTTTTCAGAGATAATGTGTAAAATTTCTCACAACCTATAGGAAAAGATGTTGTTTCAAGTGCTGAAGTGAGAACAGCATTTTGGGTGTACAATGGTTTTGAACACTGACATACACTCTTTAGCACCTTGAAAAAGAAATTAAAATGCATTTTTTTTAGCCGTATGTTCACTTTAAAACTTGTGAAAGAGTAATGTAAACCTTTTGATTAAGCCAGTATCTTGACTAGGCCTCTGGATACATATGCAATTACGAAGTCATTCCTTTTAAAGTTGATCTTCTCATTCAAAGCACCTAAATAAAACTGAACAAATTTGTATGTGTACAAAAATGCACAGACACTGATCCACCCCACCCTCCGCACCAAAAAAGTGATTGATTTAAAAATAAAAATGCACCATGTAGCAATAAAAATATATGACATGACATCTCAGGAGGTGTAATGGGATCACTTTAAAAGCACCAGTGAAAACATACAGTAAATTTGTTTGAATATGATTTAACACGCTTGAATTGTATAAAATGATTAAGTTGTTTTCAAGTCATGTTTCAACCTCTTTGGGAGTTACAAAAAAAGAAAAGAAAAGACGACAAAAAATTGGGACCAAATAATATAAACTTTCACACAAGTGCCAGAAATGAACCAGTTTGGACACGTTGCCAAAATGCAGCATAAAACCTTCCATGATTATTGCTTAAATATGCAAAGTTTTATAATCATGACTGAGTCGACACCAAACGCATGCTGACTGTAGATACTAGAATGATGGATAAACCAAATGCGCATATTGGAAACTTCAAATGTCAAGTTGGTCTGAAGATACCAAGTGCTTTTTTAAAGGATGCCACATACTATGTCTCACAACGCCGAAACAATGTACCTTCAAAACCAACACGAACACCCCTAAAAAACTATAGGAAAGTTCCTGTAATAACCCATGTGGGTTTCACATTGGTCATTTAACCTTACTGTTACAATGGCACCATAAAATAGCAACTAGCAAGTGTCGGCCAAAAGAGCACCCAAGGCTGAGACATGAAAATAGAATTCACATTTCACAATGTCAATTCGGAGTGTTTACTACACATGTCATTTAAAGGATGACAAACTCCTATTGCAGTAAACAGGCTTGGACCAGAAATTAAGTTACAAAATAGTTTTTGAAAATGATCAGAATAAATAATCACATTTACTATGCACTAATTTCATCTATATGTATAAAACCAGTTTTATAACATCTGTTCTGAGCACCATCTCTTTACAATAAAAAAAACAACACAGACATACACACCAAAACTCACAGTTAAAAACCCACAAACGGTCGTCGTAAAAGCTGAGATGAAGAGCACAAATTAAAAAAAGGGCATACGTAAAAATGGGCGTGAAAAGATGAGAACTAGCTGAGGTAAGGCATTAGCTAGACAAGCGGAGAATGTCACGTCCAGCGGTTGTAAGGCCCAGTGACGTGCGTGAGGGAGTAGGGTGATGACATGACAACGCCGTCACGAGTAACTGTTAGCGATTGACGGGTAGGGACCTGAAACTTGTGTCTCTCTTCCGCGCAAGTCTCGTTTTCGCTCTCCGTATCCGAATCCATCGCCTTTGACCTATCGTCGAGTCCCAGGCGCTCCGCCTCCTCTTTCTCCCTTGCCTTCTCTGCCATTTTAGCCTCCCACTGTTGCAGGCCATGGCCCGGGGCGTTCAGGCTCTTGTGCTGGTAGAAGACCAGGGAGATGCGGGTGGGATGAGTGCGGTCGGGACGCAGGATGGGAGTGGTAGCGTGCAGCTCCCGTCGAGCGCATTCGATCAGGATGGAGCCGTGGGAAGGAGCCACCGCGACCCCGCCGATATTCCTGTCGAGGAAATTGTGTTCGCTGTCCGACCACACCTTCTCTGCTTTAACCACCTCTGGGGTCAGGGGTTGTTCCGAAACCGGCGTGCAGGGCAAGCGGCTGTGGAGACCCTCAGCCATCGGCGGGGAGAGCGGGGTGGGAGCTGCCCCGCCCTGGTAGCACCGCATTTCCTCCGCCTCAGATTTGAACGAGGGTGAGCAGTTCGGAGTCATTCTTCCAGGGTCGTTCAGATACGGGTTTCTGCACGGTTCGGTCATCTGCCTGATGGCCTCGTGTCCGTGTCTAAGAGGAGGAGGACCATTGCTGTGGCCCGTTCTTCCAGAGGGATCATGCTGAGGGAACTTTGGGTGTGTGGACATGCCGTGGGTGTACGGGACTGTAGAGTGGAAGTCTGGGAATTGGCTTGGTGATCCAGACAATCGCATGGTGGAACATAAATTACGAGTATCCTTTTCTGAGCATGGTGAATGTTCAACAGAGGTGTGTTTGAATGCTGTGGACAGAAAAAAAGAAGAATGAGAATTTAATATAGAAACAAGAAGTAATAATAAGAGCTCCTCTACTTTAGAATCCTAAAACCACCAAAAGTTTTATCGAATAAATTAGCAGATTACCAGCCTCTTCTTTATGATCAACTCTCAGGAGAAATTAATACTATTTTACAAAAAAAATTTATTTATCAAAAGAAGCAAGTATTTAATTAACAATATGGATTCTGCAGTTAAATTAATCTCTATGTATATCCATATAAATCTCATGAAAATTTTCAATGTATGCACACTTCAGAATCTCAGTGGTCATCCGGCTAGTTTTAGCTGCTTTTAGGAATAAAAAGAAAACCAATTCATTTTTAGTTATATTCGTTTTGAAATGTAATAAATATTACATTTACTAGTGTTGTTAAATAATCAATTTAATGATTAAATACAAATAAATTTTACTAAAGAAGTATTAGTGTTTTTAAAGATTAACTTTAAGTGAGTGTTAGACAGTGTTATTTTAGTATCACTGAGATACTTTTATAGTTAAAAAAAACAAAGAAAGATCCTCCAAGGCACTCGAATTGTGTTGACAAAAGTTAAAAAGCCTTTATTTACTCATGGCTTTAAGCATTTAAAATTGGTGACAGGTACATTTAACAACTTTTGTCAACACAATTCGAGTGCCTTGGAGTATCTTTGTTTTTTTTTTTAGCTGAATTATCCCACACAACCAAAGAGCACCGAGATTTTACACCCTGTGCAGCACTTCTATTGCATTCCTTGCTTTGACTACTTTTATAGTTGTTCATTAATATTTTGAATTTGTTTTTATTTTTATATTTTCCATTTTCATTTTAGTTAAAGTTTTAGTAATGTTTTTGTTGGTTTTATCTATATATCATTTTTTATTCATTTTCATTCAAGTTTTAGTTATTTTAGTACATGAAGGTAAACTAAATGAAAATGAGAAATGCTGCCCCGGCAACTAGCTAAAATAAAATAAGTTTTCTTGTATTTTCATGTAATGTTTATTTTATTTCAAGTAACAAATGTATTTTATGGTTTTAGTGAACTATAATAACCCTGGTGTTAAATGATAGCAAACTAAAACTAAAAAATCTACATGTAAAAACAGGATAAAATGAGAATGCACAATCAGTATGTACCAACTGATACATAAAAAAACCCCCGCTAATATTGTCCAATAACAGATATGATACTGATCATTGCTAAAACAATACTACACAACTAACTGATTTTTCAAGGAACAGACTGACTCTTGTGCATTGGTTCCCCACCCTGGCCCTGGAGCACCCCATCACTGAACATTTATGATGTCTCTCTTATTTGACACTCCCATTTAACTTCTTAGAGCCATTACTAATGTGGTTGATTAGGGAGACATCTAAAATATGCAGTGCTAGAAGGCATAGGTGGAGGCTGAACCAATTCCAGGGTAAAGCTAAGAAGTTGCCCTTCCCCTTTATAAATTTCCTTGTAATAGTTTCAATTTATGTGCTGTTATACAACCTACACAGCCCAGCATAAATGCTCCTGATAAATTACTTGTTATTAAAGCATCTACAAACCACTGTTAATTTTAACATAAAAGCTAGCATACTGTACGCGGGATTTGGCATGGCAAAAAAACGTGCAAAAAGCATTCCCTTTATAATCACTAAAAAGCTGTCATCTTCACAGCGACCTCACAAAGTTCTGTTATAATAATACATGAGGCTGTCTGCACAATGAATCTCTTATTTACATAATGTCTACACTTTGATTGTGATTATGAGAGGATTTGCTAGCGTGAAGAACTCAGAATCCACTCACTACTCAAAAGGCTGGAGTTTTGATCAGTGCTAACTTAAACACCTCTGGTCATTGCGTTCAAAAAAAAAAAAAAAATCAACAGATATGTTTGTGATTGGCTGCATTGCTCAACGCCGCAAAAACATGTTGTAAATAGATTACAGAAATCTGATCCTAGTCCATCAGTTATTGGCAGCTTTTTTCCTCTAAAAGCAATCAGAAGCAGGAGCAGGAAGTGGTTTGAGTGAGAAAATTCCACACTAGTATCAAGTCCATGGCCAGGAAAAGGCAAAGCACAGACGCGGAGAAGCACCCATAGAAACAGATCCTGGAGCCTCCCCAGCACTGCACATTTTTAAAATGTTTCCTTTATTGGACACACCCAGCTCATGTCATGGAATACTCAACAAATTAGCTGATGATTTAATTCAGCTGGGTTCATTTAAGGACCCAAAACATGCAGTGCTGGACAGGCTCCAAGAATGGATTAAAACCTCCTGTATACATTAAGAACATGGTATGGCTCCAAAGAAAGAAGACTGAACTGGAAATACCTTTAAGAGGCTCATTCTTAACTTTCACAGGGGTGACCTGCTTACTATCCAGGCCGCTCAGTTTCTCAGCATGGGCTCTTTTAGCCTCCAGCCTCCTCTTGCGCGCTGACTTGACGGGCTCAGCCAACAGCCGCACTTCTCTTGGGAAAGCAGAGAGGACCTGCAGTGCCCCAGTCTTTATCTTGGCCCACTGGCCCTCAACATGGCCAAACTCATCCGTGTCAGAGATCTTATAGAGCGGCAGGACATGCAGCTGCTCGTCCTCTGGAATGTTCCTAACTGCACGGTTATCCTCCTTGGTTAAAGTGCATACCTGCAGTTCACAGGAAGCAAATGCATATGAGAGTTTTTACCAAACATTTATATCTGAATGGTGTCTTTAAAGAAAATGGAAAAAGAAAGTATTAAATTGACATTGTGACAGTAGAGGTGAGCCTCACCACAGTGCTTCCATTGGTCATGTTATGTGTGTCTCTGTGGGCATGAGCACAGAAGTCCACACAAGCAGTCACACCAGAGAATGGTCGACCTTCCCTCCTGCCCAGCCGACAGTTGTTCTCCTGCTGATCCTGCTCCACCTGATGGATTACAGATAATTCCCGTTCTTTTCTTACAAATGTACACAGAGCTCAGTTTGCTTTTTCTAGGATGCTATCCATCTTATTTTAAACATAAGAGCAGGTGCGGCCATTTGTAACTTGAATGTGTGAGGTTTCTGGTTTCCAGTTATTTTTCGCTGTACAAAAAACAGTGCAGTTTTGCTGTACTGCGTAACCGTCCGTTACAATGCTTTATATTGCAAACTTGTGATCATTTTCATATTATTTTAATTTATTATCATAATCGTAAACACACTGATTTGTGGCACAAATAGTTTTACAGCACTTGGTTATTCTTCTAGTTGTTTACTGATAGCGGCTAATGAATCCGAAGTCTCACACATTCACGTAAAATAGCTTACTTAAGCATTTCAAAATAAGGTGTCTCAAAATCACAACATTATCAAATGTCACATAATCAACTTACATGATTAACATGTTTTGCTGTTGAGCCTTGCTTAAGAGCAGCTTTGTTGTGACAGAGTTCATACCTGGTTGTGAAAGGCCTGAGGAGCAAGTCTCTTGTAGACAGGTGCCAAATCTGATGCCAGATTGTGCAGGTTTTTCTCCAACTTCTCCTCCTAACCACAAAATCAAACAATGTTTTAAAGGCTGATTTAAATTACCATAAAGCTGAATAATACGCTACTGTTTAAAATGTCTCTTATGTTTACCAAGGCTGCATTTATTTGATCTGAAAATAAAACCGCAATATTGTGAAATATTACAATTTAAAATCAATGTTTACTATTTTAACATATCTTAAAATGTAATTTATTCCTGTGATGCCAATGCTGAATTTTCAGCATCATACTAGTCTTCAGTGTCACATGATCCTTCTGTCAGGGTTATTTGGTCATGTTTATTCTTAGTTTTCATCACATGGACTCTATTTGTATTTTTCACCTTCCTGCCTCAGTTAGTTTGTCGTCATGGATGTTAATTTGATTCTTTACTCAGTTCAGGTGTGTGTCATTGTGTACAGGTGTTTGTGTCATTATCCTCTCTCTATTTTAGTTCAGTTGGTGTTTATTGTCTGGTTTTATTTATGTTGGCGTCAGATATACGTGTGCATGTCAGTTGTGTTGCTACCACTGTTGGACTTTGCCCTGTGTATTATTAAAGATTGTTACTCTTCATTTTCTTCGTCGATTGTTTGTCTCACCACACAACCCGGTTACAGAAGACCTGACCCAAAGTGTAAGTAAGCAGATTATAGCTTGTGTTTATTTGATCGTCTTCAGTCTGTTTTGTTGCGGTTTTGTGTGTTTTTTCTCATGGAATTCCCTGCCGTCAAGCTGCTCTGCCTTGATCAGGGAGATCGCTCCCCCGAGGAACATCTGGAAGAATTCCTGGATCTGGAACCTCAGACAACTTTCCTGGATGACTGCCTCTGCATGTTTTTTATGTGTGGGACTTAACAACGCCACTCAAGCGCAGTTGTCCGTCACCAGCCCCACTCCAGACCCAGTGCCCAGCCAGAACCCTACGGTCGGAATTAAGCAGTTTGAGTCCACCGCAGACTTCGAGCCTTCTTTGTGTGCCCAACATTACTGCGGAGCCTGAGATGCGTGAGTCTGACCTGGTGCGTGTGCTGGCTGTGTCATCCATTGCCAAGGGAGCTTTTGGGAATCGAAAGGGCAAGGAGTTGAGCCCTGCCACAGAGCGTAACACTTTCAGCCCTTCTATCCAATGATTCATCGTCGTCAGTCCCACCCAGCCTCCCTTCACCTCTTACCACAATTTTTAGCTACGCCCTCAGCCATTCCTGCTACCCACTCGTACGCCCTGTGTATCATTAAAGTTTGTTCTCCTCTTCGTCGATCGTTTCTCACCACATACCCTCAGAGCTGCCAACTTTTGAGTTTAGCTTGGCGTGAGACTTCTCCAACGGCGGGGGGCTGCACACGCAAGGTCTCTCGCTCGCTTACCTCTCGGCCGTGTGCGCGTGGTTTGGAGCACAATATCTGTCTCGCATGCACGCTCGCTCTAGATTACAGGATATTTTAACTAATTTGCGGTATAACTAGCTCGATCACGAGTGGCTCAACAGGTAGATGCATAGATAAACTCATCTTTCAGGCATTTGACCGACCGGGTTGACACTTCAGCGTGAGAAATCGGGGGTCTGGCGTGAGAGCGTGAGATTTGGGTCAATTGCGTGAGTCTCACGCTGAATGCGTGAGAGTTGGCAGCCCTGTACCCTGGTTACACCTTCAGAAACATTGATTTGCTGCTCAAGAAACATTTCTTATATATCAATGTTAAACAGTTTTGCTGATTAATAACTGTGTAGAAATGAAATATTTTTATATTTTGAAATACTTTTTTTGAAAAATAGAAAGTTCAAAATAAGAGAATTTATTGAAATAGAAACTTTTTTTTTTATACAATACAAAGGTCTTGCACTTTTGATCACTTTAATGCATCCTTGGTGAATACAAGTATTAATTACTTAGAAAAAAAAATTGTTCTAAGTGTTTTAGAGGTTAATTCACTAAGAATGGATTTTACTTTGCAGCAAATGCTCGGTGCATCACGAACACTGTTATTGTTTGTTCGATTTTCAATCTTGCAGGATGTTTCTAAAACCTTGGTTGCAAAGGAACAGAACGTCACTTCACCACTGCAAATCAAGCACCTGTTTAATATTCAATGGCACAGCACTATTTTAATGCACATTTTGCATCTGGTTAATTTATTTTGAGTTTCTTTACGAAAAACCACAAAAAAGTCATGCAACTGTTCTATGGATTTGCCCCTTGATTTAAGTGTGAGTCTGAGTGATTTACTATTAACTTAAGCTTTTTTACTAAGTGCCACTAGATTGCAACTGCTTCAGGTAAACCAGGCATGATCACACATCTCATTTAAAGTTACTATGGCTTGTTGGCAGGATTTTGAAAACAAGCATAATTATCCAGAACGCAGGATTTTGAAAACAAGCATAATTATCCAGAACAAAGCCTTTCAAAGTGTTGAAAATCAATGAACTGAGAATATATATCTCCAATGAGCCTATCTAATGCTCACCTCCTCAGGATAGTCCCCCTGCAGTCTGAACTTCCGGGGTGTTTTGCTGCGTGCAAACTTGCAGCCATTGAAGTACATACTCCAGGAGCAACCAAACGAGAAAGAGGCCCCGCAGGTCTCTGGGTCCAGACCCTGACACGCACAGGTACGACTAACAGGAGAGATGTAGAACATGAGGTGCATTATAGAACTTGCTGGTGATGCTATTATTGAACAGAAAATGACATTATTTCAAGATATTAAAATTATTACAAAGTCTTGATTTTGTTTTTGGGGTCTACTAGAACAGGTTTTCATGCTTGAATGTTCAAAAAAACACTATTTTTCATATTTTACATTTTTGAAACCCATCTCTTCCCAGTCTGTCAGTAATACAATGTTTAGTTTCTGTCTATGAAGCCCCTCCTTCCAAAAAGTGCAATGTGCTCTGATTGGTCAACTGGACCAGCGTGTTGTGATTGGTCAACCACTTTGAGGGTGTTTTGGAAATGTCACGCCCCTTACCATAATCACTACTAACTCGAACAGGCCTCAACCGTTTTTTTTTTGTGTATGCCGTAGGTGGGAATTATTTAAATGTGGGATACTGTGACGTGTACGTTCCCAGAAGAAAACTCAAAACTAAAATCTAGGCGGTTCAGAAACAGTGCTTAGTGATACAGAAAATAACTTCTTATTGGGTGGACTTTGTGCTTTGTAACTTGCATTCTCAAACAGCATGAAAAACTCACAATAAAGAATGTTGAAAATGTAAAAAAGCTAAATTCTTTAGCTTTTATGACATACAACTATACTAGCCAGTTCTTTTTAGCAGGGAATGTGCAGTTACAAAATGATGATGTAAAGGAGTTGGTGTAAAGGCCTTTAAGAAAAGTACTCATGCTCCACAAACACTTCATTAAGAGCCACCTCCAAATGTTCTTTTGTATTTGTGTGAGGGAGTGTGTACGTAAATCATTCCCACACACTATGTCCGTATGTTACTTGTGACTCACTCCTCATTGAGGGCACAGCGGCGGCTAGTGGGCGAGCCATATTTGCAGAGAGTCTGTGTGAGCTCCTGGTACAGGCTGTCAGCCACACTGCGTGGGATCCCCTCCCAGGCCAGGATGAGAATGACTACCACTGCATTCTGACAGCAGTGACCAGCACGCTGCCGCACAAGACACAACAACTTCTCTTCTTCACTTCCTCTGCGTATGATCTGCAGAATTTAACACATGTGCAGACAGTATATGAAGGAACAGACATTTTAACAAGCTCTACTTCGTATTTCATATAGGTCACTCACCCACTTAGCGATTGGGCAACCCTGTGAGCTCCTCCCCTCTTTACCAGTATACACCACAACCTCCATGCGGACTGCATTGCCTTTCTCGCCATATCTGTGATGAGGACAGTGCATTGAGTTCTGTGTATGTTAAGCACTATAACACAGGGGTTTTCAAACTTTTTATTGCAAAGGACCCCCAAATATGATGAAATGCAAAAAAGAAGATCAATCAGAATTCAGTATGCAGATAGTAAGATGGGTTATATTATTTATAATATTTAGGGTTAGGGGTCTGAAACAAACTCTAACAAGAAAGTTTGAGAAATATCAATATAGTGAAATACTTTTGGAAATGCACGGGTGATGGGAAATAGTATTGCCACAACATCAGACAGTTTATAGCAGTTTAGTAGTAACCTCTCAACCTCTTTGGTGAGAAAGAATCACTCTACGGGCCCCTTGAACCCAGTTATGGGCTTCCTGTTTCAACTTCTAGAGAGCATGAAAGTGTGTTTCCACTAAAACGCATATGTGGTTGCAGTCTATAGCTACATGTATACTTATCTGTCAATGTCAAACACATTACACAACAGGTTTACACAGTCAGTATGATTTGGTTGCCCTGTGCTAGAGTTATAGTTTTTAATGATGCAAACACATTAGCTACATTTACATGCAACGTAATAATCAGTAATTAACTTTACTAATAGATAACTTTGTAAAAGAAAACTGTTTTATAAAACGTAACTTATCTGTAAAAACTACACTAATACTTAAACAATAATAATTAAGATTAAATAATAATAATTATTATTACTTTTCAAATATTAAAAAAATATTTTCAAATAAATTATGCAATAAATGTTTGCCAAAATTGCAAAATAGACTAAGTAGAAAAAAAATCATAAGAAAGATGGGAAATTTGACACAGCCAAGATAAAAAGTAAACGTTAAAATTATACATTTAAAATAAAATGAATAAATGTTTGTAAAAATAAAATAATGTATTTAAATGAATGAATTTTTCTTTTTCTTTTTTGAGTTGGAGCCAGTGAAAACATTATTGCATGTAAACATAGCAGTTGAGATCCACTTTACCTGTTCTCCATCATTTCTCTCACTGCTGCTACATCCGGGCCAGATCCAAGGTGAGTGTAGAACGGACCCTCCTCTTTCTCAATTATATGTTCTGTAGAGGAAAATTGTGGTCGTAGATTAATTGAAAGAGCTTCTAGCAAACAAAAATTTCAAGTTATGATATACACAGTCACAGACTTACCCACACAGTCACAGGAGGGCAGCTCTGTGGATTGTTTAGAGGGGGTGTTGAGGAGATTCTTGGTTGGTGTGTCCAAAAACCTCATTGGAGACTCCAAAAAGTTGTTGAGCGTGTGCTTGGTGGGAGTCTGTTCTCCAGCGTACGCCTCGTCACCATTCTCCAAATGTACACTGGGTGTGGACAACACCGTAACACCTCCAGACTTCTCCACTTTGTAAAATCCATTTTGATTCATGTGCAAGTGCTGATGATCTATTAAGTCGTTTGCTTTATGGTACATGCTCCCTGGGCTTTGCGGCAAGTCTTGACAGGGTTCACTGGCCATGGTTTGCTGAGGTTGTTGTTTAGCACCATGATTTAGCACATCGTAGTTTTTCGATACCTGAGAAATCATTTGTTGTTCACATTCATGCCTCGGCCACTGGCTAGCACCAAGATGGTCATTTGTGTGACTGTGAAAGAGTCCGTTTGGTGGCAGTAAAGAATGACTTTGAACTCCATGCTCGTATTTAAAGTTAAAGCCATTCTGCTTACCAGAACCTACAAGGTCCAAATGCTTGTAGTATAAGAGTTGCCTGTTCTCGTGATGAGCCTCCGCAATGTATTTTTTCAGGTCAATCTGAGCTTGTGGAAGAAACGGACTCCTCTTGTGCTGTAACCTCATCTTTTGTTGCGAAATGGCTTTCTGAATCGCAGCCTTAAGTGGGGTTTTCCCGTTGGGCGTCCTCTTGGCCAGTGGAATCCTACAATGATTGCCCTCAATCTCTGCAGCTTTCTTCTTCGACATCCTGGGTTTTGCTGGTGTCATTTTAGGTTTCTTTTGCTTTTTCAAGTGCTGCCCCAAATAATTATGATTGTATTTCATTGTCTGAGTAGGCATACCTTTCGGGGGACTGTTTTCTGAGACTTGCATCTGCCTCGATTCAATCATGAACGCAAGCTGTACCAATTGAGCCGCAACTTCCTCCTCGTCCCTCTTTCTCGAGATGGGAGTCGGTTCTCCATGCTTATACTTCTTAAAAGTGCCTTCTAACCTGTCAGCTTTACAAAGTGCTTGGCCGTTTCTTCGGTTTTCCGCGGTATATGATAGCTTTTCACATTCTGAGCTGGCCACCAGAAGATCCTTCAAGGAAAGTTTTCTGGGGGTAGAGGCACAGCGCTGACTTTGAATTTGGGTGAAGTTGTCCGGCAAGTTCCGAGGGCTGCGGATAACAGAAGTCTGGTGCAATGATGAACTGATTACCGAGACCTTGTTAGAGAAAACATCTGAAACTGGTTTAGCCCCTCGAAGAGGTACGTGGTTGCTTGAAGCGGAGTATGTAGATGTTTCTCGCTGAGCGCCCTGACTCAGGTTTTCTGTTTCAAAGGGCACTGTTTGTGGGGTAGCTGCCAGTTGGGTCAAGGCCTCAATAGCTATAGCCTGATCAACGCTAATATTCCTATGCTGGACCAGAGACTGGACACTGGGTAAAGATAGTGCAATGTTATCATTCTGAGGAGGTTCTTCAAGACTTAGTCCTTGATTTAACTGACACTGATATGGTTCTTCTTTCGGCTCAGTTTTTAAACACATGTCTGAGGCCTGAGGTCCGAAAAGCCTCTTCTCCAGACTTTTCCTATCTGTACTGGAGAAGCAGACCACAGCTGCTAGTGTAGATAAAGCATCCTCGTAGCACTCGCTAGATTCTAAGTGCTTTGAGTGCTGGTCATCAATCTCAACCCATTGCTCCTCCAGTTTGATCTTCTTCAGAGGAACAGTCTGTTCTTGAACTGCCTCTGGTTCGTGACTTTTGTTATACGCATATCTATGGAATATGGCATGTTGCTCGGTGGGATCCACATGTCTCTCAGTGTTTGGTTTCATGTGTTCAGCACCATTATGAGAGGTTTGAGAGATGGTGTGAGGGAGAAGTACATCAGTGGTCCTGGGATCCTTTCCAGGAGGTTCTGGTAACAAGCCATGCCCGAGAGGTGTGGGAACATCAGGTGGAACATTGTGTGTTAAGGATATGTAATGCGCCTCTTCCTCTGGTGCCGGAGAGGTCTCTTCCATCTGCTCTGAGCTTGTGCCATTTACTGAGTTTGTCTCTGACTCAACCTGCAGTGGAAAAAAATAGAGATGCTTCAGCATGTTTTGGCTGTGGTGTGAAGCAATACATACAGCAATTGGTCATTGCAACTTATGACAGCTGGTGCCACAGTTGATCATCGCTCAGAACTTGGGGTGATTAAGCAATACATAAAAAAATTTCAAAAACAAAAATTATTCATTATATTACAATAAAAGAAACGCAAAATGTCCACTGAAACACTGAAAGTTCACAAAAGTCATTACTGTCTTAAACTTAATACATTCTTGAGGTAATCGAAAGCCAAATTTACTCACTGGTCTATAGTTTACATTAGCAAATAAACATTCTATTACTGATCAACACTGTCCCATCATTGCTAATATACATTTCTCCAGTATTCACTAGGGGTGTCGAAATTAATCGTTTCTACGGTGCACCGCGATGCAGACGAGGACGATTCGGTATCGGTTCAGTAATAGACCATAACCGGTTATAATGTACTGACGCTTTTCTGACGTCATTTATCGCGCATGTGCTTTGTTGCGGTAGCCGGTAGCATACACTGGCAGAGGGAGGCGAGACGCAAGTGCGAATTAAACATTCTTTCTTACATACATTTACATACATACATTACATGCGCATGCAAGTTACATGCGCTTCTTGAGGCACACACACGCAAGGTCTCGCTCTCTCCCTCTCTGCTGTGCGTGCGCTACACGGTTTGAACATACATTCAGGTAGCCTTTCGGGAGAGTGGATACATTTCCCGGGACAGGTTATTAAAAGATAAATCGGGACAAACCGAGACAGATGGCAACCCTTCCGCACCCGATGGTCAAATTACAATTGTGTTGTTACGCGTGATTATAAATGGATGATCGTCTTCAACAGCGGACTCGGTGACAGTTGATGCGCGCGTCTCCAGGGTAACTTTATACACTGATGAATGAGCGCTGCTTTTAAATGAACATTTCTTTAAAACAAAATTGATTTGACAGAATTTCATTTTCTTAATGGCATAAACAGGCTTTAGTCCCATGAAACTTAAACTGGAATGTCTCTGTTTTTGTCACTGCGACTTCCCGAACAGGCGAACACACGCGCGCACGCACACATCACTTTTGAAGTAAAATTGAAAATTGAGGATGCGGTGCATCGCGATATCGAATTGAACCGAATCGATGACATGATAATCGTAATCGAACCGAACCGTGAGACCAGTGTAGGTTCACACCTCTAGTATTCACACTATGCTGATCAATTAATTCACCATAATAACAACATTTGCTGAGGAATTTATATATGGATCAGGGGGCATTTATTATAATTTAAGTTACAGAATGTAATTTTTAAATAAAAAATAACAAATTTTATTAACGAAAGAGTGCAAAAAAAAAAATGTTTTCCAAACCACGGCTTTACTTTACCCAAATATGCTGGTAAAACTATAATAATGATTTATATTTTAGACCTGATACGTCATATTCGTACACACAGAAAAGTAGCATAAAAGCCAAAGAAACCCCAAATGTACATAATTTTTTTAATCTCTGCCAGTATGCCTTATGTGAATGTGTTGGTTGACAGCGGTTTGTGTTCATAAGGGTGTTTTGGTTCATCACGACATCAAATGTAAAAACCAAACCTATGGAATGCATGTAAATTTACACATTGGACACATGTTTTTAATCTAAGCAAGTTAAGCAACTTATGTTGCATTCAAGATATACATTTTACCAGTTCATGCATTCCATTTGAATCTAACCCATGATCTTCATCTAGCTATTGACAGCACTAATTTAAATATACCACAATGTGAACATTATTGGAAGCACTAATTATAGCCTCATAATTGTTTTTCTATACCAGAAAGTAAAAAAGAGGCAATGAAAAGAAAAAAAAAAAACACGTGAGAGTCTTCACAGCACGCCTGCCTTACTGTAACGCAAGTACTTCTCATAAAACAATTTTACTACCCGCATAAAGCAGTGTGCATAAGATGATTAAATACTTGCAGGAGTCAGTCAGTCACTTTGTGTGGAGCTGTGGTTTTCATGTTTTTTTGTATTTAGGGAAGTTAAATTGGTCTCTCATTGTAGTGTGTAAATAATTTCAGCAGCAACAACAATGTAGTATTCAGGAAAACTCCTTCATATATCATCAACACTTATGCCAGGAGAGGGCTGATGCAATAGAGGGGTCGAAACAACAGTGAGGCAATAACTTGGCAGCCGCTGCAACTGTTATTACCAGGGGGAATAGGAAGAGAATGGTAATCGGCTACTCTGATGTTCCCATCTAGTACTGAAACAAAAGCGGTCAGCATCAGATGCTGAGTAAACTACTTTCAATAACAAAGTAGTTTGGATAGGAGGCCTATGTGAATGTTTAGATCTTTTGCTTCCTGCAATGCACAAGCCCAAATTTTTGTTTTTATCAGCAACCTGCTCATGCCTGCTGTTCATCTGAGGTTTAATTCAGTAGAACATGAGCAACACTTTAAAAGCACAATGGAAATGAAACTCTACAGACATGAAGGCTGCAAATTAGATGTCGTTTGTTTGTGCAAATTCTGGGTTAACTTGCAAAGTAAACGACAGGAAAGACAGCACTGATAGACCCGAGCTCTTGAGTTTTCAGTCTTTTCCAGGAAAAGCTTGCAGTTAAAACCAGACTTTTGTAGATGGATAATACAGCAGACATGGCTCATCCATCCAATCAGAATTTAAAATGGAACTAATTTAAGGTTACCTGACAAGTTTTTTACAGTGTACTGTAAACGTGTATTAAATTGTTTATTAAATTAAGTTTTATTAATAAATTTAGCAATTAAGCTAAGTCAAATTTTGGTAAATTTGATATCAGCTACTAATAAGGGTGCAGAACTCTCAACACATTTAATCTTTAAATTCATTTAAATCAACAGAAAATTAAGCAGAAAATGTGAGAAAACAACAGATTGCGTCTAGGCTGGATTATAATTACAGTATCATGGTAACAGTGTACAAAACCTTTATGTTTATAAATAAAGCAAGAAAGTATATCAAGAAAGCAAACCAATCTCTTCAGATGGCTGCATACTTCTTTTAAATTCATATAGGTCGAAAACAGCTGTACATTACAATGTCCTGAAACACAGTGCAAAATGTGCTTTTCATTAAAAACATCATTAGACATTTAGAGGGACGGTTTGCTCATTCTCAGCACGTCAAATGCTAGTCTCTCACAGCAGTGCCTCTGCGGCTTTGTTCTTGATTTGTTGTGTCTGAAGCCTTGAAAACTCAAAAAAGTCACACTTGACTTTGTCCCCTTTTCATTATAGTAACAGCTCCCCCAGACACACACACACACACCCCTAGCAACAGCACACGTACTGCCAAAATCCTAAGTAGCCTCCCTTAGGAAGCGTTACCAGGGAAAGTTAGAGCAGAAGGGGAGTTTCCAACCTGAACAGAACGAGAGGAGAGACCTGACACCCCGAGCATCTCTCCCAAAAGCTTCCACACCACACGCTCATTCAAAAACACAAAACGAGAGAATAGCACGGAGCGTAGAAATATCACACGCAACAAAATAACATCTTTTATCACGTCTTTATCATTAAGCAGGTACCCAGAAAAGTTAACCATCATCCCGAAAGCCCGAACGTGCATCTTTATGCCAAGTTGCTCAGTTACGAACCCCCTCTGAACACATCAAAGGGCAGTAGGTTTGCTCAAACCGCTTTGAGCGCAGTCTTTCACAGCACCGAGCTCTCGCTGTTACGAGATTTCTAAAAACGTACGCTTCCTTCCTGGAGCACGTGTGTAGTTTCTCTGAAGTTATGAGGTTTCTTCATTCATACGCTGCTGCTTTCCTGTTTCAGAACTTCACTACGGAGAAAAAAAAAAACTCACGGCGCAGGTGAACGCACACTCATGGCTGTGCCTTAAGCCAAGATAAACTCTTAAGACACTGATTTCAGATGCTGCATCAAAAGAACTGGATGGCACAAAATGTCCTGTGCCAAAAAACTTAAGGAAAGGAAAACAAAACATAGAGGTCTATTACCTAAGAAACCTTGTTTTTTTGCCATGTTTGGAAATATCCTTGCACCCTGCCTGAAATAAGAACCAAAGCATTAGCTGAACCACATTACTGATGCAGCAATAACAACAAGAGCATAAACACACACACATACGAGCGCACAAAGCGCCCAGCGCACACACTCTCCTCGGAGCATCTGTTTGAGACAACAGCCATTAAAAGCCAGTCTGGGGTTATACCTTCTCATTCCTCAGAGGCAGACCCTCAATTTTAGGCAGCATAATCCTAAAAGGTAGCCATCTTGCCTCCCTCAGCTTCAGAAGAATAAGTGGCCGTAGTGGCAGATGCAGCGTGAGCAGCACAGGTTTGCATGATCAGTGCAGAGGACAGAAACCCAACGCATGCCTCTCGCAGACGCAGACAGCAGCCCGTCAGCCAATCGCGTAGGGACTCTAGCGGCTTGTAAATGTATCAGCCATGCCTAGACCCTCCTAAACAAAGGATCCCCTATGTGGTTTCTTACTCTACAAGTAAGCACGAGGGAGGGCGTTAAGCTGTGGTTCGGACACTCACGACACCGGACTGGAGTTCAAAGCCAGTGGTGGAGGGAGGAAAAGGGGTCTTTGCAAGCAAACGCACTATTGTTAGAAGCACACAAAAGTTCCCAAAGAACATTACAGGAGGCATTTTGATCTTATTATATTGCTGGTGCATTATGTGAAATAACTAAATATAATTGATTTCTAAATATTATATCATTTTGAAATGGATTAATAAATAATACATAATCTAATTAAAATAGTTAGAATTACATTTTTATATTTATTTGAATTGTATGTTTTCTTTCTAACAATCTTATATGTAGAAAGACATCATAAATACAATAATTATATTTAATATATTATTTATTATAATAAGTATAGGAAAAAGGGTCTTTGCAAGCAAACTCACTATTTTTAAAAGTACATTAGAAGGCATTTTGATTTATATTTTGATTTGATTTTTGATATATAATACATACAGTATATATAATACATCATTATTAATATAAAATAATAATTTAAATAATAATAGTAAATATAATGATAAATAATAATAAAAAAAATAGTTCTGTATATTCTGTATATGTACTGTATATTTTTTATATTCATTTATTTATAATTAGTCTAAAGTTATTCCAATGACAAACATCATATTTATGTCTTAAATAAAATAAAATAAAAATCAATAAAAATCATACATAACCTTTAACATTTATGGGGCATTTAACTCTATTCCAGCAATTAAAATAAATCTAAAATAAAACAAATTCTAGAAAAAACATGAATAAAACAGCTTAGTCCCTCCATGATGCAATGCAACATGGATAACATGTTAAAAATAACGCAAGGAACAAAGCTAAAGCACATATGACTAAGCGTGGTGCCACACAGCTGATTTTGTAAATGACGTCACGGCTACGCTCGTCACGCTCTCCTTTTTCTGTGAGGATGTCAGACGCTTTAGGGCAAGCAGTCACGCTCTCTCTCTCCATGGAGATGCTTTAAGAGTGGATGTGACAGCGCAGCCGCACACCCTCCACCGCTGCACTGCAGCTGTCACACCATGTACTGTTTCAGCCCAGTCTGCAGGCACACACAAACATATGGCTGAGGAGGTCAGATGAGGACAAGGGAACGAAAGAGCTACTTTTAGCATGAGCGCAGCTATTGAATACAAACACCAGGGAGCTGGCTAATACAAATGCAACTGTATTATTTTATATATCTTATATATATGAACTATTTATGCATGTGTGTACATACATTAGGTTTTATAATTACTAATTACTATATATGTGTGTGTGTGCGCCTGAATTAAGCATTGTAAACAGTGCATTGTTTTACTGAGAAAGACAGTATCAGGTGTCTGTCTTGTTGAGTCAATATAAATGACTGTTTGTAGTAACTGAAGGTGGAAAGACAGGTTATATTTTGAATTAATGGCAGTTGAATGTTAAACTGGTCTGTCTGGATTACTCCGTTTCTATGAATGTGACCCATTTCTTTTTTACAATTAATAGCAACAAATCTACGTTGATCAGTACACTTTTTCATGGTTTTTACATGAGCAAAAACATTTGTTTTTAATCAGTACATTTTCTAAAGAATCGTTAAGAGTGAATCTAGTCCATGTGTGTCTAAACTAAGACATTTCAACTAATCCACTCTAGATGAAACTTTTACTTCAAAGCGTAACCTGGATAATAGACTGACCGTCTCTCTGTGAGCATGTGTCTAAAGCAGCCATCCATAATAAGTCTGCCTGCTGTGACCTGTGATAGCTGAGTATTGTTGCAGCGCTTTGTCTAATAACAAGTGAGGTGGCTGATGGAAATCGGAGTCGTGCAGTGAGTCAGCTGCCTTGAGACAGTTTTCTTCACGCTTGCATCAACGGACAACGGAGTTGTGGTATTCGCATTGACAATGGACATAAAGGCTGAATCTGGTTAATATTCTGATGACTGCTGAAAGCTAGATAATATTACAAGTGACAGTGCATTTTACATGTTAAATCAGTAGTCTTCTTGTGACTAATACAAATATTAATCCTAGCATGTTTCATCATGTCCACCCGTTGACAAATCTTTTGCCTTACAAAAAATCTAAGTTTGTTGTATTTTCTTAAAGGGATAGTTCACCCAAAAATGTAAATTTCATTTACTTGCTTTCCTGTCATTCCAAACCTGTACAGTGATCACAGCTGTCTCTATCCACTTTTATTGGATGGAAAAGAGCAATTTAGACATTCTGCTAAATTTCTCCCTTTATGTTTCACAGATGAAAGAAAGTCATACAGGTTTGGAACGACATGAGGGTAAGTAAATTATGACAGAACTTACATTTTTGGCTTAACAACACTTCCCGGAACTCCCCCCTTTTTGGTCTTCCCTCACGTGTACCTGATTGCCAAATGCAGAAACTTGTCCATGACGAGCTTTTAAAAGCTGCCCAGCCCTCATTAGTCACAAGCAGTCCATCTATAAAGTGCTGGCATACAACCCCTGCCCTGAAAAATGTAAATTTAAAGAAAAAAATATTTCTGAAATAAAACGATTTGTTTCTGAATTAAAACATTTTAAAATACTGACTGGTCATGATTCAACTACCGATTTGGTAATTACATCTGTTTTAAGGTCATGTAAAAATTTGAAATCATAATCAAATAAAACTTCTTTGGAAAATCTCTATTAAAAAAAAAAAAAACATATATGCCATGATGGTAATGACAGCAGCACTGAGAACAACAACAACACACACATATATCTATCTATGCATATATATGTATACACATACATACTAATATATATATATATATATATATATACATACATACTAATATATATATATATATATATATATATATATATATATATATATATATATATAAAATTAAATTTAATAGTAGGTCTGGGTAAGGGACATGCCCAGTAAACAGAATAAAAATTTTAAAATAAACATTTCCTCTTAAATTAAAATGACTTGTATTTGTTCAGCATTTTTATTTAAAAGCATTTTTTTTTGTTTCATTCAAGCTCATAATAGGGAGCAGAAAGTTTCCCCTAATCAAAGAATCACCAATATATGGTGATTATAATGGTGGAAATATTAAATATTTCAGGAAAACATGAATCCATGCTTGGATATATCCCTAAAGTCATACACATTTAATTAACCCTAGACAACCGGAAAAGTCAGGCTGTGCACGAGGCGAGAATCCTAATCCCCTCTAAAAGGCACCAAGAAGCAATAAAACAATGTATTTATTGAGAGAATACAATCCGTCATTCAATGATCCCTGGAGCAGGCAAATATGCACTGTTTATTATGCAGTGTGAAAAAGCCTTTGAAAGTGTTCTCTTAATAAATTCACATAATGGACAAGAAAAAGCTCAATTCTGGCCACCAAATTAGTAAACTTGCTGCTAATGCTGCCCGCATACATCCTATATACAATCAGTTTTAGAATGTAATGCAAAGTGTACTGCATTTCTGCATACAAGACAACAGAAAATATGTAAAACATCTCAGTAGCAGTTTGCCCTATCTCATTCAGAGCGGATAGTTTTGTTCCCCAAGATTTCCTCAGTCAGGAGGGAAGTGTGTCTAAACACAGGAAGACTAACTGGTGGTTTGCTCTGCACTCAGATAACAAGGGAAAAAACAGAGGGAGAGCCGACAAAGTCCAGCAAGGACAACTTAACAGATGGACTTGGCTCCTCTAAATACAAATACAACACCAGGATAGTTGCCTGATCACCATCATTGTGCTTGTGTCATGACTTTATTTTTAAGGCGAGACACTACAGGTGAATAGGGTAAATTTTTTAACTATCAGATATCACCATGAAACTTTCCCAGTTAATTACCTACATTAAGATGAGAAAAAAATGTATTACAGCTTTTCTGTAATTTAATGTTTACATATGCAAATTAGGCACTATCTAATTAAATATGCACTAATTTGCATATATTTAAAAAAACTAAATCTGAGTATTTGACAAAGCCAGGTTCAAAATTATTTTTTCATTGTGTTCACATATTAGATGGGAAAAAAATTACAGAGGGATTTATGGATATCTACTTTTGTTATCCTGTAAATCAGAATATACTGTCAATAGCCTTAAAAAATGATTTTCGCCATGTTTTTTGGAATAAAATGTTATATAAATCAGGCTAGGAATAATTTATTTACAAATCCCCCTGTAAATATCTTCATAATATAACTAGGTACAAGACTGGAAAGTTTGGTGTATATAGGTGCTACTGAACTGGAGGTTTCGGACTTGGAGTATGAGAGAAAAGTCATTTTGAGAAAACGGGCTTTAAAGATTTATATTGTAAAATGAGACTGCGCATTTAGAGTTAAATCCCCCCTTTCACTTTAACGATTGGTTGCTGATAAAAAGGAAATGACCATATTTGGATCTGACAGCATTGTACAGGAGAGAGAGAGCTTTCTAACGGTGTGTGTGATGACAGGGTGCCGGCAGCGCTCGCGGAGCACAGGGATGATTTATAACGACAACTTGTGATGAATTTAGGTGAAATCTACAGATTCAAACGGACAAAGTGTAGTAAAATAAAGACCTAAATGTGTATTTCGGGCTTTTTTTCACCACAAGTCTGAAAGAAGACATGTTATTGAAGACAAATATCCCAAAATCTCAAAATTGACCAGTGAAAAAAACCCCAATGTTTTTGCCTGCCGTGTCTCCCCTTAAGCTATAATGATTCATATGACAAACTAAAACCTGTCCAGGCTCTTAGGGAAGGATTAGCCTGAGTGAATAGTCTAAGAACACCTGTGACTCCTCAAAAGAAACTGCATGATTCAATCCATTCGCTCGCTCAGAGGGCTGACATTGAAATTTAAATCACTATTCAACTGTAAAGTTGTGAGGACTGTGGAGAAATTTTCCAGTACTACAATACTCCTCCATGGCAACTAATATGGTAGTGTACAACGGTTTAAGACTTCCCATTTTCAGTATTGACAGACATTAATCTTAGGTTTGCTTGGATGTGATGAGATATTTTGAGATGAGACATGCTGATTGCTTTATAGTTTGAACTTGAACAAAAAAAACAACAAAAAAACATCAAATGTGTGCTGCCACAGAGAATTCTGGGATATATATGTCCCATTAGATCTATTACAGTTTTCCTTTATTACAGTAAGGGAAAGGTTAACCAATTTACAGGTTTTTAACATATCATTTTTACAGACTTTTACCATTAAATTACACACTTACAATACCATTACTTGACCACTTGTCTACTTGCATGACGTATTTCCTGTATGTGGCCCAAGTGTTCAAGTAGCCACGAAGACTGCAAGTGTGTGTAGAACGTTTGATTACCCGATGGGACACACTTATAGCAAAAATGCAAGAGTTTACAGAGCTTTATTTTGATTTTCAATACTTTGCATTTTAAAATAAACTTATAAATGTCTGGTCAGTAGTCCCTATGTAACAGAAGACACAATTTAAAATTGTGGTGCTTCAAATTAAGTGATAAAAACACATAGCCTACTCATCTTTGCACCAATAAAATGACACTTTAACAATTTGTTTTACTACCAAATTGCATGTAATTACTAAGTAATTTAACTTACAGTGGAATATTTTCCTCGCGATTTCGGGGCACGCGATTTTCCAAATCTAATGCATGATGGGATACGATAAGCCTCGAATACCGCTCCGATGCGGTATTCAAGATAGTGTGGGTTTAGTGTGCATTCTATGCTTTGGCATTTTTTAGACATGGGACAGTCTTGTGCACTTACTTCCTATCATGTGCACGCGCCCTCAAGTGGCCAAGACCGCAAGTGCGGGTATTTGGAAAGGCCCATCATCTAAACAGCGCGTGCGTTACTGACAGACTGGGAAAAAAGGTGCTGCAACAACATAAAATATGTGATTTTTTTTATTTTTTTTATTGAAGGATGAAAACCTTCACTATACCTTAAAAACAAAATTAAGACTTTGAAAAAGGGTATTATATCTATGATAAAATAAGAAATATTTTATTACAATAGTGATTTTATAAAATATAAGTTATAATATATTTAAAATCAAAACAGATTTATAATAATTTGAGCAGCCACTTGCTGGTTTATTCAAGCACCAAATGAAACCTATCTGATAAAAATACAAATACACACATCTTCATTTATTGAACATTCTTCATGTTAATTAAATGCACTTTTAGAAAGAAAATCTGTGCAATCAGATGTCTGTGGCCCAAATAAAATAATAAGTGAAAAAAGCCTTTCACTGTGTCATGATGCATCACCATGAACACAAAGGTGGCTGATAGTGTCATATGATGTTCTGGGCTTTGATTTCTGTTGTTTGAGTGTCTGATGGCAGCATTACAAAGTGTTGTAGAAGGGCAGAGATCATACCACACATATGCAGAGGCATTCACTCATACTGATATTTCATGATTCGTTTGTTCACTTTCTTACACTACAGCCCCCCTAAACTTCTGCCTAGCCCCCCTAAAAATGTGTGATTAATTTAGGCTACACAAATTCGTGTTCGCTTCAGTCTTGTTATAATCAAATTCAGCGCATTCTTCATCTTCAATCCGCAGCGGGCCAGCGGCACAGAGCACGTCAGAAACAGAGGACAGGGTGTGTGTGTGTGTGTTCATCTGAGCCTTATTGGTCTGTCACTGCTCGTCAATGTCAGAATATTTGAGATGACCAATCAAATCAAAGTAGGCAGGCTTTATGTTCACAGACGCTGAGCGCGAATTTTAAAAGTGCGACTCGACGCGTACGGTCAAGTGCGAGATAAGATGTAAGTAGCTAAACTTAACATTTCATATTTGACTTTTTTTTAGGTCATAAATGTTAAACGAATGACAAAAAATAATCAGGCAAACTAATATAGGTTTGTCTAATTTCGCCATTTTGAACTGAAAATAGGCCTATGTAACGTGACTTATGTAATTTAGCCTAATAATTAGTTTACTGTCATTGTTAGGGGACAAGAAACATTAACAAAGCCGTTTTCATCATGTTAGGCACAAGATTAATAATGAATGTGTACATATTGAGAATATAATACAAATTGTAGCCTTTAGTAAATTAAAAAAGCTCAGCTTTAGGAGGGGAAGAGAAAGGGATGAAGAGACTGAGAAAAAATAAAGAGTGATGGAGATGATGAGAGAGCAGGTATTGTTAAATAATCTACTGCCCACTGACATGGTTTTAAAGCTATTTTCTATCCTTTTTTTTGGTCTTAAAATGTCTTGGAAATGCACATCAGCGAAATGCAAAATCATACCCTCATTGGGGGCTTAGCCCCCCTAAAATGAAAATCCTAGTGACACCCCTGCTCCTGCCAATGATCCTATACGGGTACATCATTACAGATCATGCCTACAGGGTCCAGGAAAATCTTTCAAACTTTTCACTGGAGATTTAAATACATGAACATAACATTAACATCATCCAAACTTATTCTCAATAGTTTTTATAAAAACAGCTCTAAAATAGTCATGCTTCAAAACACACATCTGTGACCGCAGTTGAATTGTATACCAAGTACACAGCCATTAAAAAAGCCATAATATTATTAATTAAATGACACATTATTAATATGAATTTGCTATAATGCAATTACACTTTAAACATTGAAGACTTCAAAACAGTTTTTATTTATTTGAAGATTTAATGAATGGGTGGGAGGAGACCAATTTACTTGCTGAATTTAATAATACAGAAATAATTAGCAAGAATTATAAAAACTACAGACGTGAGACATTTTCTGTTTTCAAACTTGGTATACTGAGGACAATTAAGTTCTTGATTTCAAAAAGGTCACCTAAACAGAGCTAAATCAAACACTGAAACAGAAAAAATGAGAGCCAAATGGATTAAGTATAGTTATGTTGGTTATTTTAGCAGGGCTGAACTGGTGTATCAATGACCCACCACTTAGTTTGTCTTGTTGTGTATCAAAAGATCCTGTAACAATGTTTTCTTTGAACTGGTGAAACCCAAGTTTGCTTTGGGCATTCCAAGTTTGAGTCCCAACTCATGGTCCTTTGCCGTCTCTCTTCCCATTGCTTCTTGTCTCCTCTATACTATACTATCAAAGGCAAAATGCCCAAAAAAATTACAAATACAAACCAGACAGACCAACACGCCAAATCCAAACATACCAGAGGGGCTTGTCAATAAAAATTCACTTTGACATGCAGCTGCATCTGGAGTGTGAAAGGGGGAAATAGCCAACCCAAGATTGAATCATTTATTGTATGCATGGACCAGAACGGCAGCAAGTATGACACTTTGAATTGCATCCTCCAAAAATGAGAAAGCCAAAGAGCTGTGAGGTAAGGGAGCGCAGTAGGGATCTCACCTATAGGGCACCAAAATGGTCAGAAATGGCATTGAGATTAATGTCCTGAGGCATGAGTGAGTTTTGGTGATTTTCTTCTGATGTAGTTTATTGACAGATTAAGTGCCCCATTGCGATAAAACATAAAACTAATAAAAAGATAGAAGCATTTTTGATAATCAATGAGTCAGTCTATTTGACATATTTGGTTTTGTTTTTTCTTTATGATAAACACAAAGGCCCAGATTTACTAACAGCTTGCACCAGCGCAAACCCTCTTTTGGCATTAAAAAACATTCGTCAGGATTTACTGAAGACATGCAGTGAAAAATTATCACTGAAAAGGTGTGGATAGGGTTATTTTTGCAGCTGACCTTATTGTATATGCATTCGAAGGAGTTTCACTTTCAGACGCAAAATTTATGGGAGGAAAGTATTTAAATGAATCACGCAAGGTGATTTACTAAGGTTTGCGCTAGTCAATTTACTGGTATTTGCACCATTATTTAACACCCAAATTTGCGCTGCGTTTGGTAGATTTCGTTGGTCATTATGGAAATGATCTGGCTGCGTCTGTGATCTTTCATTTGCACGTCGTCAATAGATCAAGCGCAGAACTTTCCACTCCAAACAGCACTTTTATGGAATTGCCCTCTCATGCTAATTTGCCCTGTTTAGTAAATCTGGCCCAAAGTGTCAAAGCCAGGAGTTTTGTTGCTCAAGCTGTTGAGATTATGACTATCTGTGACACAGTTAAAAATACATCCAGTACTTATATCTCAACATTTAAGAGGCTGTTAAAACATAAAACATGTGTGGACCTCTGATAGTGTTTTAATTGACCATGTCTTTAATAGATATTACTGTGATTGTCAACATTTGATCTTAAATACTCCAAATTTCCAGAGTAATCTTTCCAGATATATCATGAACCAGATGCTCAGAAACATCAGAGGCCAACTGGGCCAGAGGTGTAAAGTCCAGGTTCAGAAAGTAAAAGACCTTCCTTGATCTGCTGTGTTGATTTTGTGTGAGAGATCTGGCAAGTTCAACTGTGCAAATGGTCATATGGGATGTCACCACTGAGCTCCATCATGTAGATCAGTTTGAATTGACTTTGCTCCACACACAGACAAGATTTTTGTGGTACATTACTTTAGTGCTGCATTTAACCATTACTTAATGAGGAAATGGAAGTTATAAAACTTAGGTTCCCTTTATTCTCAAAGAAATGCATGTGAGGAAGGAAACATTCAAGGAAACATTCTGCCTGAATATGAAAAAGGTTTAGTCACATGCAACCGCTGGCTTAGAATGACGCTAGTGGCTGAACGTTTACAGTGCAGGGCTCAATGCTAAGGATTTTTTCTACTGGCCCAACTGGGCCAGTGGTTCAAATTTTTACCTGCCCAGCTAAAATTTTCACTGGGCACTGATACCAGCACTGACCATCAAAAAAACCCATATCGGAATACTTTTGTCCACATTATGCCCAATATATTCTAAATTTCAGAGTCACTTCACAAACCTAAAACAATGTCATTAGTAGGAAGTCATTGACTCTCATCTGTTCTTATCAGAGAACGAAAATGTATGAGATTCGGAGATTGTATTTAAGTGATACATGCATTGCATGCTTGACATCAGATGGATACTCACAGGTATGCTTCTACAAAATGTCCTTTACCAGTGTTAAGGAATACTGACCTGTGTTCTGCAGGGGAAGCAATAAAAAAAACAACGAAGTTTTTTTCCGATCAACGGTTCAGTGCACACAACTGCCATAGACAGCTGGGGTCATGGATATTAATTACCCTACGTGTTGTTCACCCTAACGGATTTGCTATAAGGTGGATGAGTGCTATCATTTATCGCTTGCAGCTCACAGCCAGAGCAACCAGTTGGCAGACTCTACTGATAGTTTTAAAAGTTATCATTTCAAAACATTTATTTTCCGTTCACAATGCAGCCAAAAATATAAACCTCTTAAAATAGAATGATTAGGTCTCAAAAAATGAGGAAGACAAATTTGGTAAATTCTAAAAGTGACATGGCATGTTATGATGTGGGTTGTGGGTCAGTTATAATAATTGTTATACCCTTGCTTCTCAATGTCTGGAGGATACGACAAGCCAACAAAAATACAGGGAGAATTTATAGTTGCATGGATGTCAAAGTAATTTATTCTCCACATAGCCAATTAAATCTGGACATTATAGCACACAGAATTAGTAAAGAACATCCGGTGTGCAATGCACATCATCTGTGAACAAAACTAGCAATATAAAACATTTGTTGTAGGCCACAGCTTTAAAACAAATGGAGAACTTGAGGTTACCATCTTGATAAGCATACTCAATTCAAATAAACACTTCCTGGAGAAGAGAAAGTCACCATGGTTTTCTAAGAAACTAGGTAGAGTTTACCCATTCAGAGTAATACTGTTTGCCTGTAACACAAAGCAGAACCCAGGGGAGGATGGGCTGCTGTATCTACCTTTGGGACTGGAGGCACAAATCCTCCAGCTACAGAAAACCCTGTGATTAAAGGCTACGCCTACATTAATAATCCGGATACATTTGAAAACAGCGTTTTCGTTTCAAAACGCTCTCCGTCCACACTAGCGTTTTCCAAAACTTTCTCATCCAAACTGAAACGTTGAAAAACGCTAAATTCAACTTACTCTGCATGCGTAAACCTTCAGAAAAGCTCACTGAGATGATTCAGACAGAACAAGACATGATAAAGTTATCATGCAATTCTTCTGGGAGGATCAATTTATTGAGCAAAATATCCCACTGATGTGTCAAGGTTGCACTCACAACACCATTATATGTATGGTCTAAAACACAACTGCTCTCATGTTTTGCCGCAGGACAGCAATTGCGAGTACATTTTCTGTCATCTTTGCAGGACTGTGATTTGAAGAGTGTGCAAAGTAACATATTTTAGCATCTGTGTAAGTGAATAGCACATAACGGGCACAATACAAGTATAAACATGAATCGTTTTCAAATACCTCCGTTTTCACAGTTCAGACTACAACGCGAAAATGGCATTTCAAATTTATCCACTTTGGAGAGCGTTTTCAAAAAGATTTGTTTTCATTAATAAAAACGTTGTCTCAGTTTCAAAACAGAGAGGAAAATACATTAGTGTGGAAAAGGCCTAGGAACCTTCTTCCGATCAGCGTTTAGTAATACCTGAACTCGTGATGTGGTCAAAACACTTCTTGAAAGCAAATCAGGACATGTGTGACAAAAACTGAAGCCACTGTATTCTAAAGCGTTACCTCAACATCCTGCCTGGCTTCAGTGTGCTGTCAGAACTGATTAAAACCAGACCTAACTGAACCAACAGCCCTCTTACCCTTTGTTTTCCCCTGATTTCCCTATTCCTCGTCTATGCCAAGCCAAGCAGCCCCCTTTGCCATTCACAAAGACACGGCAGTAGCTCAATCTCTCAGGCGTGCCAAAAAACAAGCAGCAATCATAGGTGAAACATTTTGAACCGATAGCTCATGGGGTGTCTTGTAGTTGGAAGTGTCACAGCTGGCTGACAGATGTGCACACCCAGCAGTTTTTAGCAGTTTTTGTTTTAAGTATGAATATGTCTTATAATTAGGAATGGAACAAACATGATCACAAAGGCCTGCAGATGTTAAAAAAATCAGACATTAAGTTTCTGAGATTTAATCTGAATCACAAACCCTGCATAGCTCAACCCTCAGCAAAAGCTACAGTATGAAAAGTAAACAAAACACACATCACTTATAATTGTTATGACTATTCTACAGTGATGAAGGAGACATGTTGCGGCACAGGCTGTGAGATGTGGTATGTGATCGCTTCTAGCCCAGAGGTCATTTTGTTCAATAACACTAATTTAAGAAAGACACAGCAAAAACACAGAGGATCACATAAAAGTGACACCTGATGTCTCATACTGGATCGCATATTACCCAGCATGTTGATTTCTTCAAGTAATTATTGCAATAGATAAACTTCTTGTTTACAAGTCAGAGCACATGTAAGTCTTACCCATACCCACTATCAGGATAATCTGATCCAGTTTGGCAGCACCAGTGTTTCATGTTTGTTAACTTTTGACTTGATAGTAGGTGTGGAGACAGGCTGATCCTGTTCATCTTGTCTGGAAAGCCTCTTTTACACCCAAACAGACCGGATTCAAACTGTCCAAGAGGTAAAGTAATAATATAATACAAAACAAACCTTAAAATTAACTGTTTTTAAATATCGTTTGGGAGTCCAAAAACATGACTGATATAAAAAAAAAGAAATCTTATATTTGATATTATATTAAATAAGCATTTTAGCTGAATCCTTATGGTATGCTACAAGCTTGGGATCGGAATGGGTTAGGGTTAGAAAAAGATAAAGATATTTTAATGTTTTTGAAAAAATTCTCTTGTTTTTGCTCACCAAGGATACATTTATTTAATCAAAAATATAGTAAAACCGTAATATTGTGAAATATTGTTAAAATAACTGTTTTCCTCTTGACTATATTTGAAAATGTAATTTATTTCTGTGATGGCAAAGCTGAATTTTCAGCATCATTACTCCAGTTTTTTCAGTCACATGATCCTTCAGAAATCATTTGAATATGATGATTTGGTGCTCAAGAAAGTTCAAAAGAACTTTTTATTTGTACTATTATAAATGCCTTTACTGTCCCTTTTGATCAATATAATGCATCCTTGCTGAATTAAAGTATTATTCAGAAAAATGTATCAAAAAATAAATGTAAAAAAATCACTGACCCCACTAATTTTGAACGGTAATGTATATGTAACTAGAATACTCATTGTTTATCTTACATCAAACAGAGGGTGAATTATATCACTGAAGTGAATATTTCGTAAGCGTCAACATTTCCTCTTGCACTTATTACCACTTTACCCATCATGTGACACCCATGGGCAGATGGATACACAGACAACAACTGCTTATGTAGTTAATTACATAATTACAGATGGCCTTTCCCATCAACTCTTTAAAGATAAAGACACAATCCCAAGCGAAATAGATATTCAGCCCACAAACCACCCGCTTGCATTCAGACACCAATGACAAGCTAACTAAAGTCTGACTACATAACTATGGCAGATGTGACCCAGGCTGAACGCTGGCCTAAATTTTAGGGAAATGACTGATATGTTTACAGACCTCAATCTGGTGTAATCCCATCATCATCCCTGTCCCTGACAGACGACTACTAACAGACAGACATTAGAGAACAGACCCAAACACTCACAAAGACAGCACGATTATATAATTGTGTGAGAGTGAAAACAACTGTGTGACTTTTTAACAAGTTCAAACATTTCAGATGGAACAAAACTAGCAACTATATGCACAAATGCCAAAATGTTGTGATTAGTTACAACGTTATTTCGCATTTGGCAGACACTGTTATCAAAATTGACTTATACTGCATTCAAGCCATACATTTTATCATTTTATGCATTCCCTGAACCGAACCCATGAACTTAGCGTTGTTACCTCTATGGTCTAACTTGCAGGAACGCTGACTAAAATTACAAAAACATGGGAAGTTATATATTTTCACATTTCCTTATTGTCAAATTTGACAAAGGATCTAAAAATACAACTTTATAAAGTTCAATAATTAGGAAGGGTGTCACGATTTCGATTTTAAATCGAAATCGATCGAAATTAATTCACAATCTTGAACTTCGAATTAAAAAATGGAATCGTCAAAGCTGCCACGCCCCCATGTCACGTCCGGTCGGCGTGCCAAGCGGAAAAAAACACGCGTGTTGAAGAGCTGCGAGTCTATGGTCAACCTCCTCTAACTTAGCTACAGCCACTCAAAAGATAGCATGGCAACTGCAGATGCAGGAGACCCATCGACAGAACTTGAACCCCCTCCTCTTTCATTGAAGTCGCAGGTGTGGACGTTTTTTGGATTTCCAGTGAGTTATGTTGACAACGTTCGCGCATCAAAAAAGCCACAGTTTGCAGACATCCCAAGTCTCGCGGAAGTTCCGGGAGTCTCCCGCATATTGATAGCGGTTCCCTGATGCACGCAAATTAGTTAAAATCTCCCGGAATCTAGAGTGAGCGAGCAAGAGCGCGCATGCGATACAGAAAAAACTGTGCTCCAAACCGTATAGCGCGCGCACGGCAGACAGGGAGAGAGCGAGAGACCTTGCGTGTGTGCCTCATGAAGCGCATGTAAGACAGAGAGCATCCTGATTGGCCGGTTTCGGCTTTAAAAAAAGTAAATGTAAAAATCGAGAATCGAATCGAACCGTGACCTTAGAATCGAAAATTTAATCGAATCGAGGATTTGGAGAATCGTGACACCCCTAATAATTAGCGCTAAATCATAAACAGCAATCCAATTCAACAGCAACCAGAAAGTAAATTTAATTGGGAAAACTTTTATGTTGGCTTGACAAAGCCTTGTCTGAAAGTTTTATAAGCTTCCTAACATGACTTAGCATGTGTCTAGCATTATTTTAAATTTTGTTAACATGTTTGTTGCATGTTTTTGCTAGAATGAAGTAGCATGTTGCAAGCATATCTTACCAAAACAATAACACATGGCTAGTATGTTGCTAATATCTTTTAGCATGTTGCAAGTAAGTTTTATTTAATTTTTTTTAAGTTTATTATTAGCATGATTTGGCATGTTGCTAGCTTTTAGCCAAAGACTAAAAAAGATGGATGATGCACCTTCACTCTTCTCTACATGGGAAAAGTGATGCCGCCAATGCCCCAAGATGGCACTGACATCTTGCACTAATTATATTGTTTGGAGCCCGAGTCTGCGCTAGCCTGGCAAGCCAGACCCACATCAAGATGCTATGTCTGGGAACTCACCATTGGCATGCCTCAATCCGAGGGGCGGGATAAACTGTTGTCTTTCAAATTCCCTCTACACGCAATAGGATAGCGCTACAACCAACCAGAGCAACGAACGGTTGTTTTCCCACCAGTGGAGCTAGTTGATATATTAAACTTTTGCCGTATCCGGTCGGAAAAACTCTGAACACATCTTCATTTTTTAAGAATGACTTAAGTGCCGTTCTTTGTTCTTTTCTCAAAGAAAAGCTTAACTCCAAGTCCTCCAGAGTCGCGGCCAAAGCCGATTCGAAAGGTCGCTACTCGCCAGCAGCAGCGGTCATCTTCTTTGTTATCAAGTAGCAGGGAATTAACGCGGAACCGTCACAACTCTGTCGTGTCGTCATTGTGTTAAGCCCGCCCACCAACTCTATACACAATGTGATTGGCCTGACTAGAGTTTCGTTTTTCCAGCTCGAAAGCCAACGGAGAGTTGCTAGACTACACTGGCTGCAAAATAAATTTTGCTGCCGCTAGGGTGCGTCTAGATTTCTAGGCTAAGTCTGCGCAGTAGTGAGCGTAAAGTGGAGCCGCGGTATCAAGGTCCCGTCTGCCCCCAAAACTCCTGCAGAATCAATCACAAGAACACGTCCCTGAACTTTTTTTAAGTAGCCAGACTGCTCCAATTTTGAGTCTGCTGATTGTGGTACAACTGAAGGCTTGTTAAAATAAGGTAATACAACTATTATCCACATAGTCATATCCTTAAAAAAGCCCATTGGTGCCTCCATGACTACTTCCCTGTTTTAAAGCGTCAAATAATTAACAAAAACCAAACTTATTTAAAAAGTGAACACTTGAACTTACACCAGCATGATAAAAACTGCCTAAAATGACAGAAACCATTTTTGGGGAAAATTATTGGAAGTGTAATTTGATTGTTTAGTTTGGCTCACATCCCATTTGTTTACATGGAGAGGGTGGGGTTTATGACCTATACTGCATCCAGCCACCTGGGGGCGATCAAAATGCTTTGGCTTCACTTTTCAGGACGTGAGCAGCATCCCTGGTTTTAGCACGTTGTTAGCATGAATTAACATGTTGCTAACATGAATTAGCATGTTGCTAACATGTTTTAGCAAATTGCAAACAAGTTAACACATTGCTGGAATGATTTAGCATGCTAGCATGTTTTGTTAACATGAATTAGCATGTTGTTAGAATAGTTATGTTGGCTTTGCCAAGCTAGACTCAAAAAAGACAGGAATTCAGTCTTAATCAGCACAATGACATAAAAACAATTATCATTGCCTAAATCAAAAATGCAAATGACAAACATGTCAAACTACTGAATTATCTGTGGGACATGTCAAACACAACAATAAGGGTAGGACACGCTGTAACATGGAGACTTAGCATATGTAGAGTGGCATTCATTCTCTCACACACAAATATGCACACACATAGACACTTAGGCCACGTGCAATGTTCACAGTGAATCATGTGATGGGTTTTGCCTAAAACAGTGCTCATCTATTTCTTTCATATTTTCTCGAGTCACTGCAGTCAGAAGACCGTGAGAAAAGTCCCCATGAAATAAAAAATGTAAGTTTTTTGGCTTTTAGTATGAATATGTTAGCGTTAATGACAAATTTTGCATTTAGAAGATATAAAGAAAAACTTAGTTTCTCACTTCCACCAATATGGATCAACGATTTTGATGTCATGTTTGCGGTCATGTCTAATATAGTTTTTAACTGCCCCATCCTCCAATAACAGCCTTTTGCAAACACTCAAGCAATATTTAATTCTGAGCCCTGAAAATGCAAGGGAGTCATTCTGTAAAGAATGTGCCTGTCAATCTTTTTCTTAACCAAACCACGTTTGAATAGAACCATATTTAGCACTCCAAACAAGACTGACACCTGTAATCCTGCTGCTATGTGAAAGTAGTGACAGGATCACCAGACCTTCCCCACTGAAATTTCTTGGAGTGATTTAAATAATCAGGAACCTTCAAAAGGCGTTCTCCTTGTTACTACCTCTGTGACTGGGTGGAAGCCCCACAGAGATTATTGATGTGTAAACTGATGTATTCATCTGTGTGATATCACAAAATGTTCAAAATTAATTCTAAATAAATGTTTCTTTTTTTACTTGGACTAATATCACGGAAAAGCTGTTTTTAAATGATATGACCATTTTAATTGATTGACATTTGAAAGTAACTAAGTAAATGTTGTACAGTGCATCCTTTGCCTTGACTTGAATTAAAAAATGTTAGGGCAGGGGTCTCCGGTCATGCTCCAGGAGGGCCAGTTCTGTAGATCCAACCTGAATTAAATACACCTGAATCAGTTAATCAAGGGCTGAATCCGAAATCGCTCCCTATACCCTCAAAAAGGGCATTATTTGAAGGGACAGGCATTTGTAGTGGTGTCCGAAACCATAGTGGACGTTATTGAGTGCAGTCTATCTATCCCAAATTGCACCACAATAACGAGTGTACAGCCGATGTATACTCAACGGCTGTTTGAATTCGCTCACTCGTTTTCATTCACTCCTTCAAGTGAACTGTATTAGTGGACTAACGTAGGGAATAGTAATTGAGAGTTAGAGATAGGGGGCGATTTCGGATTACTTGGCAAACTAGAAATTTCCAGGCAGGTGTGTTGAGGCAAGTTAGAGCTAAACTCTGCAGGACAGTGGCCCTCCAGGACCGAGTTTGGACACCCCATGGCAAGAGAGACACATCAAAAAGTTGAAGAGTCAGGTGCCTTACCTCTCTTGTACAGATCATGAGGGGCTTTTTCCTCAGCTCAATACACTTCCTGAGCTTACAGATCTGATGCCCCGTTTTTCTGTTCAGGCAACTCCTGCATTCCCCACAGTTCATCTTGCGCAGACAAGGCACGCAAACGCAGCAGCGACTTCTCTTCTTCCTCTCCCTCCTCTCTTGAACTCGAAGTAAACGCAGCTGAATATCCTCAACTTGGAGAGGAGGGTTTCCTGACGCCCTGTGCTCAAGAACCGACTCTGACTCGCTGTCAAACGAGGACTGGGTGCTTTCTGTGCTACTGGAGAGCGATGCCGTCGCCTGAGGCCTATGGCCCATTTCACAAAGAGTGCTGTTGTAAATGGTTGTGCTCAGCGAGAGGAGAGAAAGCGCTCCCTCTTTCTTCATCGACATTTCAGCATCGTCAATTTCATCTTTGGTGTCTGTATCTGCAGTGCTTTGAAACTCACTTTTTTCCTTCTGGAGAGCATTTGCAATGTTTTCAAGTGCTGGTGATTCATTGGAGGATTGATACACTTGGGAGGCCACAGTCTCACCTGCTTCCGTAGAGTTTTCTGGAGTGGTTTCAAAAGAACTATCAGGAAAGTCCATGTGTGGAACAATGTGTTGAACCTCCTCAACCTGACCTAAAACATGCTTATCTGACTGTGAAGGGGAGGGAGTCGTTGGGCCTGAGGTATTATTGTTGTAGGCAAAGTCCACGTTGTTGACGGGGTCGTGCCTCAGAGGGTCATGCTGCTCAACTAACACTGTGTTTGGCTGCTCGTTAGAAGCAAGACAGCTTTCGTTTAGTACAGTTTCTGTGTTTGCTTTTACCTTCTCTTCCTGGTCAGTGTCGTGAACAACAGTCTCTATGTGCTCCTCCGCAGTTTCCTCTGAGCTTATATTAATGCTCTGTCCCTCTCCAATGGGAATAACAGCACCCTTTTGTTGTCCATCACCAGTAGGATCATGAACTTCTGACCTTTTAGCATCGGTATCCTGTTCCCTGATCTCCTGATCTCCCTTTCTTCTAGAAACCACCCTCCTGTAGGACTCAACTTCCTGTAGGATGCTCGAGACACTATTCCTTGGTGTCTTTCCTTTTCCATTAAGTTTTGACAACAAGCCATTTTGTTTCAAAGAACCACAAGTGTGCCTGGGTCCTTTAACGCTATGAACGTTCTTGACTGTCCTCTTGCTGGGCTTGCTGTCAACAGTCCTCTGGGCCCCCTTTAGAGCTTGTTTTTTGTCTCTGGCCTTCTTGATCTCACCACTGGCTCTGAGCGAGTTGACCGTTTGCCTCCTAGTCGTGGAAGCTTTCACCCTCCGAACATTTCGCTTTTTGGATGCACAAGATGACTTCTTGGATGCTTTGGGAATATGAGGCATAGCTGAAGTAAGTGAGGGTGAGGGAGGAGGAGTTCAGGATAGCCGGCATGGAAAAAGAGTATGAAGAGGACTCTGGACAACAGTATTTTTCAAATCTTTCAGGTAATGTTCCCAGCTTCAAGTAAGATCACACTGACATTTTTCCACTGTTGGCATATGGATGTATGGCTACCTGTGGAAAGGACAATTCATTATTGAAATATGTAGCATGTAGCCTCTGATTACATAAAATCATGCATGAAAATCTTGCAATATTGAAATCCAAATTGGGGAATTGTGGCTTTTAGTGCGTATTATTTATGGGCTTTGAAGCCATCTATATGCGGGTGAGCTCCTCCATACACATTTCAAATGTACAGTCTTTCTCTTCTGGAAAACTGAAAAAAAAATATTGATGGGTGTGTTGCAATCAGCTCCCTAGTTCAGTAATCAGGGCAGTGATGATCAGAAAACATTTATCTTTAACAAAGTTGTTCCCTTAACAGACATTGCATCACATTTTTGAAGTGTGAAATATAAATTCCACAAGCCAACTCACATCATGACGCACAGCATAAGTTTTTAAAAAGCCAAATCATTATTTAACTATATTTCGGCATAAACGTTTGACAGCAGTAAACATAATCTAGCTAACATGTATAATATTTTACGGCTGAAATGTGGGGACATTTTACAACGAGAGTATGTTAGCATGTCGCTGGAAATAGAGTCATCAGTCTCAATATGTAGTGAGCCAGGATCCTTACCAGTGCCCAAACTGATTCGCCACCTAGAGAGCTGATTGAGATGCACCTGATGACACATTCTGCACTACGCAGATTTTTGTCCAATCAAATGTTCTCTAGAATGATAGCACCTGCACAGACTACAAGTAAGAAATTATGAATTATGGCTGTGATGTAAAATAAAGAAAGACCTCTGCCTATTTAAAAAAGGATGATTCCATCAATATGTTTCAAATAAATACACACAGTACAGAACAATGTGCTGGTCAAGCCATTACAATTGGGTCATTAACTAACTTCAAGCTAATCAATCGTAACATGAAAAATAAAGTAAATAGGTCATCTACAGATATCTTGATGCTTGAAGTATGATATATTTTGATGACTGTGTGCAGGTGCAAAGTATATTCTATATTACTCTGTGCTATATTAGGGAATATCCTCACTAGAGTCCAAAAACAAAATTCAGGGTGTAAATAAAGTAGGCTATATATGAATACATTTCAGTATGGGAAAAAATGCAAAATAGAGGATACTATGAAATATTACGTTGGTACACTAAAGGAGATATGCAGCCTTTAAGTACAAATGTATTTAGCTCACAAAAACTTTAGCGAATTAATTGCTAATAAGACAAATTCTGATGCTTAGCGAAACGTCCCATAGTATTACATGGTTATTAAACAGTACCATAGTGTTACAACAGCTTTTGGACATTGGCATGTTTCTTTTGACATGTTCCATTATAGTACCTTAAATATCATGGTAATCGTTTAGTACCATAAAATGGTAATCATTAAATACCACGGTACTTTTTGTTAGGAATAATCTAATTTACATGTTCATTGTTTTCAACTGTTTGTTTTCAAGTGTCAACTCGGAATCTCCCTCAAGGGAATCAAGTTTCACTACCTGCCATGAGTTAAATGTAGGCATAAATTAGGCAAGTGTGAGGTGTTTATATCCACAAAGTGGATCTAAAGACACAAGTTTACACACTGGCTGTGTTTAAAACCTAGTGAATTCCCTTACCTACACAGCATTTCTGTGCGTCAGTCACAGACGAGTCACGCGCCTACGAGTCCCAAAAATGCTGTCTAAGTAGGGAACTAACTAGGTTTTGAGACAGCCGTTGTGGCTGACTAATCGCTTAACGTTCTCACACGCTTATGTCTAACAACAGCTTGTTTCGCTTTCTATAAACTGCCCTACAAACTTTAAACGTGACACGAATCAAATAATAAAACAAGAGGGCTTTAATTCGTGGGCGGCTGCATTGTTATTAACACTTTGAAGGGAGTTGAAATACTTTACATACCGGAGAGACAGATGCACTGTCTGAAGGGCTAATAATATTCCCCGCCTGTACGACACGACCGATCCTTCAGCATTTCTCTTCGATGGATCTTCCCTAGGCACGTGTGAATCACGTCTTCACAATATAACTGTGAACTGTGACACTGACATGCTGCCACAGATACTGAAGCACCTGACTAAAGGCAAATCCTTCTTATGCCAATCCATTCACGGCAGCCCTCTGCCAGACTCGACCTGCACTCTCCAGTCAACTTCAGGATATTTAATGGACGTCGGCATGAGGTGGCGGGAAAACCCGGACTGGATTTCTGTTCTCAGAATAGACAATCTGTGCAGAGATCAGATATATACATATACATACAGTATATATGTATCTATAATAAAAAATAAAAAAATCTACTGCTAACTCTCTGCGCTTTAAGCTAACTGCTAAATGCGTGTACCACGTTTCGAGATGACGTCAGTTTCACATCGTCACTTCTTGACTCAACAATCAAACATTTGTCTGTGAATGAGCTACATTTATCTGTACTTACCTTTACAGTCTATGGTACTTACAATGAGGCCCTAAATTATCATAATTTTATTATTATTGTTCTTGTTGTTAATTTTAATTTACTATAATTACACAATTTCCATATACAGAAAACAAGTCAATAAATGATCATCGTCATGATTATTAATATTTTTTATAATATTATTATAAAGGCACAACAGTCCGGTGCATTTATATACAGACAACTCCAATAATATTTATGTACATCCATATATAGAAATAGCTAAATCCAATAATAATGGTAGTAGTCGTTAGTTTATTTTTTTTATAAGTAATTTATTTTATAAGTAAGTTTATTATATTATTCTATTACGCAATGTGCATATACAGACAATAATTACTACAATAATTAATAATTAAAAAAGTGAATTCATTTTTATTTAACAATGAAAAACGCACATTACGCAGTATTGCCAAAAATCATATATAGAGACAATATTGTATCATAATAAATCTGCTAAATAAATGTAATGTAGTATCATTTGCAATATAAACACAAAATAAATAGTATATATGCGGTGCTGTCAGGGTGCTGTGCGTTGACACACAATTACGTGTTATTTCTGCGACAGGAAATGAATCAGTGAAGGACATGAAATGGACGAAACTGCAGACAAACACGTGAAAAAGAAAATGTATCACTGTGCCTTGGTTTATGTTTTATGTAAGTACATAGTCTATATTCGTAGAAAAGACGCATGGATCTAATTTAGAGCGAATAGTTTTGTTGTCGTAGACGTAGAGTGTTCACGCTGTGTTTGTAACAGGAAGAGCTGTCAGCTTCAGTTTCACACAGGTCCATGTACAGTTGTGCAACCGATGACCTTGATTTTAGGCCGGATTTGTTTTTTCTGTGTACAAGTATCCAGGTCAGAGCTGCTGAAGACGTTTCTATTTGTGAATGGTGCAAAAGTTCGTTGTAAATTGCATGGGGAGTGAAATCTGTGTAATATTATGGCTGGCTCATGGAATAAGCAACAGTAACCAAGGTAACAATATGCAAACATCGTTATTGTTTATTTTAATATATTTCGAGTTTCTGCACGTTACGCAATATTGTAAAATTTAGCCAAAGTTATGAAAACAAGCAGGCCAGACAATGAGGCACTACAAGAAAGTAGCAAAAAGTACCATGCAATCACCATCGGGTTTTGTACATTTACCATGGTATTTTTCTTGACGTACCATGGCCTGGTTTCACAGATAGGGCTTGTATTAAGACAGCATTAGGCTTTAGTTCAATTGGGACATTTAAGTAGCTTAATAAATTTATCTTAGATCAAAACATTACTGGTGTGAATCTTGAGACAAAACAATAGCAGTGACATATATTTTTTCTAGATAGGTCAGTGCAAGTTGCTTTCAGTTAAAACGGCTCAAACGTGCATTTTAGTCTGCCATTAGGCTTAAGCCTTGTCTGTGAAAAGTTAGGAACCAAAATAAATTGTTTGTATTGATTATTGAAGGATTTGTCTTTATATACGTATTTATACAATAGCCAATATCAATACATTTTCATATGAAAATGCTTGAACTGTTCTTAAGTCAAAATAAAATTCATTGTATGGTTTGCTTCTTAGCCCAACCTGTAACTCGTTCACTTATCCTGATGGCGCCTGTACATGATTTGGTTTGTCTTTCTAGTTTAGATTTAGAGAACTGAATCTGTTAACATTTCCCCAAACCAGGTACTCATAAAGTAATACATTTACAACCTTGTCCAACTGTTTATGACTAAAATGACTTTCCTGTGTGCATAGTCCAGCCTGTGGCACAGATCAGCTGAGACATAATAATATCAATGCTCATGTTTGTTTACCTCATTCCAGAGTGTGCTGAAGACATGAATATACTGCAGTCCTGATAGCAGCCATCATGACGACAGAGGCTGTGATCCCAGCTCCTGTGCAGAAAGACTACCACTACTGGTTGCGCTCTTTCACAGCTGGAGGTGATGTTTCAGTCACAAAATATTGATGTACTAAAGAATGTACAATCAGCTGCTCTTGCATATCTTGAGCTACGGGAGGATGCATAATAGAATTGGAGTTAAATTACTTGTATAGACTTGTATAGTGTTTTTCCGCCCATATTATTTTATTTTAAATAAATTGTGTAATTGTGTTTGCATTCATTTCTCAAGTCTTTTAAACCCCTTTAACATAACAAATTTTCTTGAAGTACCCCCTTATATTTTAAGTTAATATTTAAAAAAAATATCAAACCATTAGCATATGGTTCTCTGATGTTGGTTAATAGTCACATGACATGCAGGTATACAAATTAAATATTTACTACTTTTTTTTTAGGAAGTGTTTTATGATTGTTTGGTCCCAGGGACTTTATATTTAGGGTCTTTAATTATATATTAACATTTAAATAGATTATTGACTTATTTTAAAAATACCTGCTTGTAATTTCAGCTGTAATTAGTTTCTGTAATTTGCACTGTTGACCCTTCCCCATCCTTAAACCCAACCAGACCACCAAACTTGCCCCTAACCTTACGCGCATCCCACCTCAATAGCAGCAAAAGTGTTTTGCAATACAACATGAACAGAATAAGTACATTGTGCCTAACTATATTTTCAATGTAATTACATGAATACATAAAGACACCTAATTTAAGGAGCAGTTACAACGCCGTTTTCATCCAAAAACTGAAAACTTTTTGGCCGTTCATTTACACAACAATAGCTTTTTGAGGACCTGAAAATGCAAACTTTTGAAAATGTGGTTCAAAGTGCAAGTCTTTAAAAAAAAAGTTACTGTTATTGTCTCCGTGTAAACTACAAAAAAGCGAATTTGTAAAAACGGTGACATCATGCGCGTATTATGTGTTCAGTCTATAGGTGTGTAGTGTTTCTTTACAAAGTGACATAGCCAACTACTGGCCTGGCAGCAGAATACAGCATTTTTAATCGGTTTCACATATCCAAGTGAATGGGGATCATTTTGATAACATTGTTGTCTGTATGCAAAAAACAAAAAAACTTTTCAGTTTTTACTAGTACATCATTGTCGTGTAAACGTACCCTCAATTGTGACCGATTGTTTTATTTTTAAGTTATTATTTATGGATTAAACTTTAACTGATATTTTTGTGTTCACAAAGGTGTTGCAGGGTGCTGTGCCAAGTCTACCATAGCGCCTCTCGATAGAGTGAAAATTTTACTACAAGCTCAAAATCCGCATTACAAACACCTTGGTAAGTTAAACCCAAAATGTTTTTGATGAATAGATATTATTACAGTAGTTGGAACTTAGAATACAATTAACCAAATAGTTGAACATGTGATGTTTTTTGCAGGAGTGTTTGCCACACTTAAGGCTGTGCCAAAAAAAGAGGGTTTTCTTGGACTATACAAAGGAAATGGAGCTATGATGATCAGGATTTTCCCGTATGGAGCCATTCAGTTTATGGCTTTTGATCACTACAAAAAGGTTTCTTTTGTCTCATAGTCATCATTTAGTAATGCCAACCAGTCTTGGGGAATAACAAAGTAAACATAGCGACATTTACTAACTTAACAATATTTTTAGTAGCGTGACCGTTGTTCAGTTGTTCAAAATATTGTAGCTTTTCCAGTACTTATTTTTGCGAGTTTTGTCACATTGTATAACACAAGTAGTGTAAAAATAGTAAATAATCAAACACAATCTCCTAAACTGTCTTCTCAAGTGAAGCACTAGTCTGCTTTATTTAAGGGATTTGGTTCATTCTGATGATTCATTTAAATGAACCGTTTAAAGAAAAGGATTCACAGATTTGTTTTAGAAGTTGAGGTAGTTTGTGTGGGATGTTTTGTTTTGGTATCAAAATCACTGGGGGGTTTTATTGGTTGTATCCATTGTAAATGTATCTATACATTTGTTTCAACTTTTTTATTAGTTGTTTTCACTGTAAACGCATCTATACAAATGGTTTGCATGGATCAATGACATCATCTGATGGTTATATAGTTTAAATTGAAACCTTAAAAAACTTCAGTGTAGTTAACTACTTTTTGTCAGTAGTTATTTTTATTTCTTTATTTTTTTTTATTTTTTTTTACTTCATATTGTAAGTAGCTTGTAGCTTGGAAAACTGCAGTTTTAAATGAGCTTACATTGATGTTAACAGAAGGATGATTTGTACTAAAGCCGAATGCACGCTCGGTTTAGATTAAGTAATGGTTGTAAAAAGCTGTTTCGGATGTACTTTCAGTTCCTTAACACACAACTTGGAATATCTGGGCACATTCATCGGCTTATGGCGGGATCTATGGCAGGTTTGTGATTCTTTTCCATGACTCTTTCTCAAGGTCCTTGTTACTCCATGATGAGTGTTCGGTCTTTATCTCCATTGTATTCCTTCTGCAGGGATGACCGCAGTTATTTGCACCTATCCACTCGATGTTATCCGAGCACGCTTAGCATTTCAAGTGACAGGAGAGCATCGCTACACTGGCATACGAAACGCCTTTCAGACTATTTACCTTAAGGTATGAAGGGTGTAAAGGGGTTTAATTGAGAACCCATCTGTGCTTCCCTTTTTTGTGACAGTGTTTTATCTTTAAAGGAAGGAGGAATCTCTGGATTCTACTGGGGCCTGACCCCCACAATCATTGGCATGGCTCCATATGCAGGTTGTTGTCTTGATAAATTTACGTGGAATATACAGTACAATAGGCAAAACTGAGCCAACTTCCTCATGTCATGGTTTTCTCTATATTCCAGGCTTTTCGTTTTTTACTTTCGGTACATTGAAGACTCTGGGACTGACTCACTTTCCAGAGCTCTTAGGCAAGCCGACTCTTGACAACCCTGATGTTCTTGTGCTGAAGACTCACGTCAATCTGCTGTGTGGTGGAGTCGCCGGAGCAATTGCGCAAACTATATCGTATGTTTATTCTTTTAAATCCCGATTGTTAGTTATTGTTTGTAGTTGTCGTTTTTTTTTTTTTTTTTTTTACAGCTGTTCTTTAGTTTTAAGATAAAAACCAAAACAAAATTGTGCAACATGTATACATTTGTGTTACTGTACATACATTCTACATTTTGTGTAGAACATTCTGTCTTAATATTTATGCGCAGATATCCACTAGATGTTGCCCGTAGGAGAATGCAGTTGGGTACATCACTGCCTGATTTTGATAAATGTCGGTGAGTATTTTAAGCTTTTGTTGCCTTAATGACTTACAGTGAGGTATTAATTTATTAATTGAGATGCATCAATAGTAAAATTTGGCTGATAATTATTTTTTATATAATTTGATATCTGTGATAAAAATTCTGTACTACTATACAAAAGTCTATAATTAAAATCCTAAAAGTGAATTTAGGCATCACAACATTGTCAAGTATAGTATGAAAAATGTGTGTGTGTGTGTGTGTGTGTGTATGTATATATAAATAAAAGGCCACACTAAAATGTGCAGTTTTACTGTATTGGGGGGTCCGGGGGTGTTGTATATGCCGATCCAGAGCATCCCAAACATGCTCAATGGGTGACATGGGTGAGTATGCTGGCCATGCAAAAACTGGGATGTTTTCAGTTTCCAGGAATTGTGTACAGATCCTTGCAACATGGGGCCGTGCATTATCATGCTGCAACATGAGGTGATGGTCGTGGATGAATGGCACAACAATGGGCCTCAGGATCTCGTCACGGTATCTCTATGCATTCAAAATGGCATCAATAAAATGCACCCGTGTTCGTTGTCCATAACATACGCCTGTCCATACCATAACCCCACTGCCACCATGGGCCACTCGATCCACAAAGTTGACATCAGCAAACCGCTCACCCACATGACGCCATACACGCTGTCTGCCATCTGCCCTGTACAGTGAAAACCGGGATTCATCCGTGAAGAGAACACCTCTCCAAAGTGCCAGACACCATCGAATGTGAGCATTTGCACACTCAAGTTGGTTACGATGACGAACTGCAGTCAGGTCGAGACCCCGATGAGGACGACAAGCATGCAGATGAGCTTCCCTGAGACGGTTTCTGACAGTTTCTGCAGAAATTCTTTGGTTATGCAAACCGATTGGTGCAGCAGCTGTCCGGGTGGCTGGTCTCAGATGATCTTGGAGGTGAAAATGCTGGATGTGGAGGTCCTGGGCTGGTGTGGTTACACGTGGTCTGCGGTTGTGAGGCCGGTTGGATATACTGTCAAATTCTCTGAAACGCCTTTGGAGACAGCTTATGGTAGAGAAATGAACATTCAATTCACGGGCAACAGCTCTGGTGGACATTCCTGCAGTCAGCATGCCAATTGCACGCTTCCTCAAAACTTGTGACATCTGTGGCATTGTGCTGTGTGATAAAACTGCACATTTTAGAGTGGCCTTTTATTGTGGCTAGCCTAAGGCACACCTGTGCAATAATCATGCTGTCTAATCAGCATCTTGATATGCCACACCTGTGAGGTGGATGGATTATCTCGACAAAGGAGAAGTGCTCACTAACACAGATTTAGACAGATTTGTGAACAATATTTAAGAGAAATAGGCCTTTTGTGTACATTGAAAAAGTCTTTAGATCTTTGAGTTCAGCTCATGAAAAATCAGGGCAAAAACAAAAATGTTGCGTTTATAATTTTGTTCAGTGTATATTATTTGTTTTTTGTGTGTTGCTGATATATCATGTTTTACTGTGTAGCAATTAGATCTCCACAGCTTGGACTCATTTCTCACGAGCTTATATCTGTCATCACTAATATGTTTTTGCTTAATTCTTTTGAGCAGCAGCCTCACACAAACTCTGAAGTATGTGTACACCCAGTATGGCGTTAAGAGAGGACTGTATCGTGGCCTGTCCCTCAACTACATCCGCTGTATACCGTCACAAGCCGTTGCCTTCACCACTTATGAGTTCATGAAGCAAGTTTTTCACCTAAACTAGAAAAAACAGTGACGAAGCCCTAAAGGAACAAGATGAAACGACCCCTGGCAACATCACAGCACCCCTGCCTGCCACTCCAGTCAGCAGTCATGTGAACTCCAGTTCTTACAAAACACCCACACAAATGGCAAACCTGTGGCTTCACACACCCCAGCAGCAGTCACTATGGATACAGAGACAAAAGCTTGCTTTTCCATTATGTGTGGATCAGGAAGATGCCCCCTAACAACCGACACTGGAAATACCATAGACTTGCGGCTGAAACTTGCCTGTATGAAGCCATCCCATCTCATATTGAACAATATGACTTAGCTTATCAATCATGTACATTAAGCAAAACACAAAATCACAGTAGATTTGACCTATTTGGACAGTTTCAATAGGTATATCACAGTGCTTTTAACTATGACTGATGATGACATCATTTTTTAATGTCAGAAACCTAAATATGGAAGTTGATTTTTCTTCGCTAAATTTGATTTATATGTAGCTTTTTATTTCAGTCACCTCAAGTCTTATTGGCTGATATTTGTCTCTTTTAGTGATCAATATGACTTACCTCTACAATTCAGTAATATAGCGAATGGGAGACAGTGTATGTTATGTCTATGCAGTATTCGGTCATGTTCGCATGCCGTCGTTAATGTGGCTCAAACTATATCTGATCGATGCCTTACATTGCAGTTAAATTCACAATCTCCCTTTTGGAAGAGAGCAATCAAGTGAGAATGTGTGTGGTGATATATCACAGCTGAAATGTATATGAATCTGTTAAATTATTGTTCTGATTTGGGTCCCTTAAATAAAATAATGACTTTGCCTTTCTATATGCACAGGAGTTTTATCAAATAATTATTTCTTGCCACGGTTATGAATCTCTATTTACTACTATTATAAAGTAAAATATTATATCCACTATATACTATTATTATCCACTAAAATTAATTATTTTTTAAAAAATGTAAAATGTTTTTATATGTATGTGTGTGTGTGTGTGTATATATAGAAACACACACATACATCCATTATATAAAATGCCTTGTTTTGTTTTTACTTCTTTTTTTTTTTTTTACGGGAAATGACCCTCAAACTTGCACCATTTTCCTTCCTGTTGTAGTGTTTGTTGCCATGTGGTGGCAGTGTTTCAGTAATTCGAGTCCTAAAGCCTCTTTGAAATTGTGCTTATGGGTTCATGTGCATTGTTCTGCTGCATGTGTTTCCAAAGAAAAAGGGGAACTCTTATGAATATATGGGCGTATGAGTACATTCAGCCGAGACTGATGCTATCGTTTTATGACGGATCGAATACATGTATGAGTAGCGAAGGTCATGATTCAATTGTCACATTCAGGTTTATCTACACCAAGTGTCGTAAGCTGAATCACTAGAATATAAGGTCTGTTCTTTTCTGATTCTTGAGAACTGAGTAGAAAATTCATCTTGCTGCTTTGGATATATCACCTTTATTTATTTGCATCATTACAATGTATTATATGTGTATAATGAATGGATACTATGTTAGATTGAAATGGTATGCATTGAACAATTTAATTTTTAAAGAAATAAATACATTTTAATTTAAAACTATTTTCTTTTACGTGAAAATAAAAGTCTTGTAGTCTTGTTTTAGAAGAGTTTCATCCCTTTCCAAACTTGACATTGAGTAAGATTTCCGTTTCGTTCCCTAATTTATGCCTGGAAATGCATTTACTGGTATACCTCCCACTTAGCATTTGATTTGCATTTCCTCGTTTATTTGTAAGGTACTGTTGTTTGATACCTTGTCTTATTTGACTGGAAAATATGCTATAAACAAAACACTGCTTATAGCAGATATGTCCTATCAATGTTACCGTCCAAGTAAAAAAAAGAAAAGAGAAGAAAAGTAGAGCCCACTGGCCCACTAGAAATAGAGACCCCCCCCCCCCCCCCCACACACTTTACAATTATTCACTTTACACTACCATTTAAAAGTTTGGGGCCAGTAAGATTTTTTTTTTATATAAATACTTTATTAAAGAATCCTGAAAAAAATCAATGTTTAAACAAAAATAAAAGGCTGTTTTCAAAAGTGATAATAATAAATGATTATTGAGTAGCAAATCTGCTTATTAGAATGATTTCTGAATGATCATGTGATGAAGACTGCAGTAATGATGCTGACAGGAATAATACATTTAAAAATATATTAAAGTAGAATGCAGGTATTTTAAATTGATATAATATTTTACAATATTTCTGTTTTTACTGTATTCTCTGATTAAATAAATGTATTTTTTTAGCACAAGAGACTTCTTTTAACAACATTAAAAACATCCTACCAACCCCAAACGTTTGAACGGTAGGTTAATGTTAATAGGCTATATATTGTATGAAAAATATCTTAAACATAACTTAAAACATTTTTATTGGTAGATTATTTTAATAAATAAAAAAGAAAGAAAGAAAATAATTTTGCAAAACTCCACATTTAGATTTTTTTATCAGCAGTGTCAGCTGGTAAACCACAGGACAAAAAAAGAGTCAAATTTAAAGATAAGCGTGAAGTAACTCCTAATTCTTTAAGATAAACGAGAACTAAAATATCTGATAAGCATGCCATGCAGGACATCTTAAAAACTGGTTCCTGTATTATGGAACATAGAAAGTGGTTTGCCGTAGGCTAATATGTCGAGATGATTTAGAATACTTAATAAAGTGCATAATGCTGTTCACTCATACTTCTTGATGCAAGTAACTTGGTTGAAGCCTACCGCAAATCTAACCATGATCACATCTATATATTTCCGTGTGTGATACTACGTGCGAAGTCGGTGGCTGGCTTGTGAGAGTCAGTTAAAGAGAGAATGGGAGAGAGAGGGGGGAGAGAAGAGGAAATGCAGTCTGTGTGGACTCTTGAAAAGTACATTCGAGTTCACTTGCAGAGCTCATCTACAGCTTGACAATGCCCAACTACACAGTGACTATCGCCACTGGCACTCAGTGGTTTGCTGGAACAGATGACTACATTTACCTGACCCTGGTGGGATCTGAGGGATGCAGTGAGAGAACTCTTCTGGATAAACCCCTCTATAATGACTTTGAGAGAGGAGCGGTAAGAAACTAATGGTCTTCTTTACCTGCTATATGAATATGCGGTAACACTTTATTTTACAATATCTTGTAATAATTATACTTTTAAGTATAGCAACATACTTACTATAGGGTTAGGGTTTGATTTAGAATTCAAACCCTAATCCTATTAAGTAGGCTACATGTTGCTAATTACTTAGATTAGGGTTTGGTTGGGGTTAGTTGCATGTAATTATGCATAATTTATGTATTACTATGGTAACTACATGTAACATATTTAACAATGACACTGTAAAATAAAGTGTTACCAAATAAAGTGTAGCCCTACATTCAACGATTATGTATGACTATATATTAGACCTTTGAGATCCTTTTAAAGAGTTTATTCCATTGTATCTGAATTATATTTAATGTATTGTGCAATTAAAAAATTGCGTGGCATAAATGAATTGGCTTTCTCTTTGTGAATTAAATATGCAAACCTTTATAGGCTTTTTTTAATGCTGGTATTCTTTCACGGCTGTAAATTAATTTGACTCAAAGCACATATAGAGCACAAGTATGCTAATTAATAAGTGCTTGGAAAAAAAATAGGTGGATCAAAATGGAAATTGCTATTTTAAAAATGGCGGATCAAATTTTAGGCATGTTTTGTCCCATATTTAATGATCTAAAACAATCAAAATCTTTTCATAACATCTTTATTGTCACAGTTGAAGTACACTATTGCATGTGTCATTTAAAGACTATTGAAACTATGCATGTCTTTTTTGGGCAACTGTTTTTAAATAACATCTTACATATGGTGTAATTAAAGGTGGACTCATATGACATCAATGTAGGAGAGGACCTGGGTGAAATTGAGCTTTTGAAAATCGAAAAGAAGAAATACTGGGTGCATGATGACTGGTACTGCAAATACGTCACGGTGAAGACACCCTATGGAGATTACGTTGAGTTTCCCTGCTTTCGCTGGTTAGTTGATGACAAGGAGGTGGTCCTCAGAGATGGCAAGGGTAGGTTCTAATTTTTTCCTGTAATAGAGCGCTAAACTTTACCATAATATAACATTTCATTGTTTGCTGTGTTTCAGCTCGATTGCCACAGCATGACAAGACCGGATTGGCGAAACAACACAGGCACAAAGAACTAGAACAGAGACAGAAGACATACAGGTTTGATGCAACTTTTAGAAAGAGGTTAACCACTATAGTTCTGGTCGCCAGGAAAAATGCTTTCTTCACAAATGCACATGTGTTGAAGTCTACGATTTCAACAGACCATTCATTTTCCTCTTCTCACAGCGCTTGCCTTATATTCATAGGCTTTATACAGTCACACAACTTTCACGCACTGCATTTTGTTTCAGAGTTTGAGGGGAAATCAAAACGTCAAACATATAAAAGATCTGCAAGGTTTCAAAGCTCAAAATCCCGCCCACGAAATATGCAAAAAAGGGGGACGACGACGAGGCATGTCAAAGAGACGCTGTTTTGTCCACCCCGTTTCTAAAACAATTTTTTTGACCTTCCTAAGGCTGACGAACTTAGAGTGGTTTAAATTTATTTTAAACACTGTTCCAAATGCTTATCTGTGTGCTGCACATTTTATGGAGAACAGCTTGTTTGCTAGCTTCTGTAAGCTCTCACTTTTGTAAGACGGTTCACCGCACCTTAGGAAAATCAACCATGGTTTAGTGATCGATTACTGTTTGTATTATCTTTAGTTTTTATTTATTATCGTATCTATAATGTATAAGAAAATTACAAAAAAACATACCACTCTGAAACGTCCTGTGAAATCCGTGCTTGCAAAGTCTATGCATGAAATTCGTTCTGCACAGTCCTCTTGTTCGTTTCCATTGTCAGGGTCTGAATCGGGCTCGAATTGTTTTGAAATTGACGCCATCATTAATATTTACACTAGAGAAGAACTTGCAGAGAGGCCAGCTAACCAATCACAGCACATTTCGTATTTCGGAAGGAATGGCTTCATCGAAATCAGTGTGAGCCAGACTGCGGGGAGTGAGGTGCTGTAGGCCAATAATTCAAAATATGTGAAAAATAATGCGTTTTATGAACAATCAAGCATAAAAACATATTCTAGTACATCTCAAAAATAAAATCAAGACTTCGTAAAAGGGCATAATAGGACCCCTTTAAATAACAGTCTGTTTCGCTCTTGCGAAAAAATAGAAAATAGAAAGTAACCCAGAGTTAAGTGTGAAAAGCCTACAAGAGAACACTAATTATAAGAACAGAAATCTGCATTTGTTTAGTAACTCGCAGGACTAAATCTGGGATGTCTGCCAATGACACCATCACTACCACATATCGGACCACACTGCCCAGGAAATCCAGTTTTTATTAGTGGAACCTTTTATTTATTTCATAATATTGACAATAAATGATTTGGTGCTGATGTAAAATAATTTTACACTTTAAAACATGATGTTGTTCTTCATGTTGAAGATGGAAGGAGTGGCATCCTGGCTTCCCTATGAGTATAGATGCCAAAGCCCATAGTGAGCTTCCACGAGACATTCAGTTTGACAGCGAGAAAGGAGTGGACTTTGTGCTCAACTACAGCAAAGCGTAAGATTCATTTAGTTTTCTGGTCTGTTCAGTCAGATCACTGTTATTTACATAAAGGGAACGTCTATTTGTATTTATGCACATTTGCATGTTGCAACTCTGTTTGTGTTTTGCATGTATCTCTAACAGGTCTGAATACACATATGCATTGTTTTTGTGGTATTATACATTTGCACAGGCCTTGCCGAACTGTTAGCTTGTAGCTACTCATATAAGAGTATGACTGTTAAAAGGGGGAAATGGCGGATTCAGTAGATTGTGTTGTTGATATAAATAGTTTTGAGAAGTGTCTTAGTCAAACCATGTAAGTGCTTATCACCCATATCTGCAGACACACTGACAGTCAGATTACAAAAAACAAAAAATGTTTCACTCATTAGGTGCAGGAGTTGAGCTCTCTGGTTCAGTATGCGGGTGTGAGAAACTGCCTTGGTAAAGCTTGTGAAAACGAAGTCCACTTAATTTTAATGAATGTGCGTTTGTTGTGAACATCACATCTTTAAAGTGTAATTAAAAAAAACTAGACTTTCAGATAAAATAATATCAATGAAATAAAAGTCTACTTGAGAGTATTTAGAGAAAGTACACTTTTATGACTACGTTTCTTAGAGATGTATTATGGTTTCTTAGGGATAGCTCACCCAAAAATGAAGATTCTGCCATCATTTACTCACCCTGAAGTTGTTCCAAACCTGTATGAATTTCTTTCTTCTGCTGAACACAAAGGAAGCTATTATGGGTAACCAAACCGTTGATGGACCCCATTGACTTCCATAGTATACAAAAAAAAAAAAAATATATATATATACTATGGAAGTCATTGGGGCCCATCTACTGTTTGATTACCAACATTCTTCAAAATATCTTCTTTTGTGTTTAGCAGAAGAAAGAAATTCATACAGGTTTGGAACATCTTGAGGGTGAGTAAATGATGACAGAATTTACATTTGAGTTTACAAAAAAGTTTACATTTGAAATCATTATTAATCATAATCTTTTGTTGCACTGTAAAGAAGTACATTTATTGTGTAAAGTAACATAAAGCTCATGTAAAGTACTTGATTACAATATCAACTATAGTTTGATATTTAATATTACATATTATAATTGTTAATATATTTTAAAATTACTAAATTGCAGTTTCACCATTAGAGATTTGTAATTACAAATATATTGAAATACATGAACTGACATTAAAGTATAATTTTTGTTTAACATAAATACTTAGTACATTCAGAACTATATTTCAAAGACAATAGAAGTATGAAATTACATATAAAGATGGGTCAAAAACTAATTAAACTTGCAAATAACATGCAATGAAGTGAACTCTTTTAAAAGTATGCTACAGTGGTATGGAGCTAGAATTGTGTCTTTATTACAATGCGAGAAAATAAATGATCTGAGAGAAAAAAAAATTTTGAGAGAAAAAGTTATCACACTGATAGCAAAAAAGCATTTCATGAGAGAAAAAAGAATATTTGAGAGAAAAAGTTTTCATACCAATAGCAAAAAATAATAATATTTGAGAGTTTTGAGAGAAAGTATTTTCTCATAGAACATAAAAAATATAAATTATAAATTTTTAAAATTATTTCTGAGAAAAAAATCTTTCTCAAAATACTTTGAAAAAAAATCTCAAATATATATTTTTTGCTATCAGTGTGAAAACATTTTCTCTAAAAAAAAAAGTGTTTCTCTCAAAACGCTTTTCTTTGCTCTCGATGCAATTTCTTGCTCTCGTGTCAGAATTTTGCTTTCGCTGTGAAAATTGTGTCATGGGCGGGGCCATGTTCCTATTGGCCAGTCGGGTGAGCATCGTTTTGTCTTGGGAGTCGAACTGAATCATTACACCATTGTTCGGTTAACCTAGATAGATGCCGCCTCTGCCTTAGTTGAGCACGGACACTCCAATGTTTGGGTAAGATGATGACACACACAACTCGATGGGTAGCTGGCTGAGCAAGTTCAGCATCACTGAAGATTAAACATTAAAACTCATGCAAGTTTACCTAGCATGATGGCTAATTAGCGATTAGCAAGCTAATAATATAATACACATTCATTCATGAATATGAGTGCTATTTTTCAATGTTTAATCTTCAGTGATGCTGAACTTGCTCAGCCAGCTAACATCGAGTTGTGTGTGGTGTGTCATCATCTTACCCAAACATTGGAGTGTCCGTGCTCAACGATGCTCACCTGACTGGCCAATAGGAACGTGGCCCCATGGCGGGGCGCCCATGACACAATTTTCACAGCGAAAGCAAAATCCTGACACGAGAGCAAGAAATTGCATCGAGAGCAAAGAAAAGCGTTTTGAGAGAAACACTTTTTTTTAGAGAAAATGTTTTCACACTGATAGCAAAAATATATATATTTGAGATTTTTTTCAGAGTATTTTGAGAGAGATTTTTTTTCTCAGAAATAATTTTAAAAATTTCAAATTTAAATTTTTTTATGTTCTATGAGAAAATACTTTCTCTCAAAACTTTTTTTAGTCTCAAATATTATTTTTTGCTATTGGTATGAAAACTTTTTCTCTCAAATATTCTTTTTTCTCTCATGAAATGCTTTTTTGCTATCAGTGTGATAACTTTTTCTCTCTTTTTTTTTTCTCTCAGATCATTTATTTTCTCGCATGTAATAAAGACACAATTCTAGCTCCATAAAAGTGTACTTCTTTTTCACAAGGGTAGACTATCAAAAATCCTGTGTCAAAATTCTAAATGGCATAAAATTGGCCTAAAATTAATTTACTCAACTAGCTCAATATTTCTCACAATAATATCACCAAATACTGTATCTTTCTTTATATATTATTGCAATATAATATATCATTGCCCGTATGTAATGCGTATTTATATTTGGCTGTGTTCTATTCCTTAGGATCGAGAATCTTTACGTAAACCAGTTCATGCACATGTTCCAGTCCTCATGGGGAGATTTTGCAGATTTTGAACGTATATTCATGAGAATTAAGAACACAATATCAGGTTTGGACAGTCAGTTATGAACATTTAATGATCTGCACATGACACACAATTATCCAGCTCACAAACACTTTCATCTCTTATCATGCATGAATCACCTATTGGGAATTTGCAGCACTGCTTTTTGTTTACTCATTAATAACAGTTAAATACCTAGAGTACAATATTTAGTTTTTATGTTAGGTTTAATACTCTTTATAATTTAGAATAATATACCAAATAGTTCTGATTGACAATTTTAAAGCACACAGCTGCTTCAAAATTTCATTTTTGATACATGAATGTGTATAATTTATGTAAGGTAAAAGTATCTTCAGGTATATATTAACCACAAACACTATTTTATTTGCTTGCTTGTGTCTCTTGCACAGAGTATGTGATGCAGCATTGGAAAGAAGATTTCATGTTTGGATACCAGTTCTTGAATGGCTGTAACCCAGTGGTCATCAGGAAATGCACAGAAATTCCCGACAAGTTTCCAGTCACACAAAAGATTTTGGAGAGCAGTCTGGAGAGAGGTCTCACGCTGGAAGAAGAGCTCAAGGTATGCAACACACATGAGCCATGCACAGGTTGTGTCAGTTCAACATGCAACAACCAACGTGATAGTGCATGGTTTTAGTACAACTTCATGTCTTGCTTTTCAGGAAGGAAACATCTTTATTGCTGACTATGAGTTATTAGATGGTGTTACTGCCAACGCTACGGACCCATGCACCCTTCAATACTTGGCTGCACCCATCTGTCTGCTGTATAAGAACATTCAGAACAAAATCATGCCAATTGCCATCCAGGTATCTACACTTAAAAACAAGCACATATGCTGGGAAACATACCAGATAGTTTTCACAGCACAGTGCGTGATAAGATAAGATTTCAGCTTCTGCATTTCTTTTCACACACTCTCTTGCTACCGTTTGAAAGTAGACAAACTGTTCAATTAGTAGATGCTTTTGTCAAAAGTGATTTAAAACAGGAGGAATACAAACAATTTAACATAAAGGAGACAAATGTTTTATTGAAAAACAGCTATAAAAAACTCTCTCCATTTCACTTTTTCTCTCAAAGAATGAAAACTTTAGTGATGAAAAACACATTGAACACTAGGCTTAAGCCTAGTCCTAGACTTAAATGCATGTTTTAGCTATTTTAACTCAAAGCAACTTGCACTGACATATGTCAGAGCCGAAGTTTTGTCTCAAGATGCACACCACCCTATGTGATACTCTCTTCATTGATAAAATGGCTTTTATTAGTAGGTATACATTGCTTTTTGCAAAAATACATAGCAATAAATGTTGATAGAAGATGGAATAAGAAGTGGCTTAAATACGTGTTTGTGGTGGGCCTCAGGAGGAAACGGGCGGGTTTTCAAACCACATTTTTGAGACTGTCTTCAGCAGTTTTAAGGATAAAATACCCAACAATGGTCTTAACTTATGAATTTGCTGATGGTTTATCTTAAAGCATATTAAAAACACATAGACATATAAACAACATTTAAAACTAGATTTTCACCACAGGAGTTTTATAAAATGATTATTTCCTATGATGGCAAAGCTGAAAATCTGAATTTTCAGCATTATTATCAGTTTTTAGTGTCACATGATTCTTCAGCAATGATTGTAATGTGCTGATTTGGTGCTTAAGAAACATTTGTAATTATTATCAATGTTGAAAACAGTTTTGCTGCTTAACATTTTGTGGTGGCAACCGTGTAAGTTTTTTTAAAAGAATTACACAAAGTTTGTGGGTGGGGGGGGGGGGGGGGGGGGGTGAGAATATGGTAATTGTAACTGTCGAGCACCAAAACACATTCAAATATACCACATGGTGTATGCCAGGGTTCCTCAAATCCAGCTCTAGAGGGCCGCTATCCTGCAGAGTTTTAGCTCCAACTCTAATCACTCTAAGAAACCTGAACAGGCTATTCAAGGTAATTACAGCTAGGTGAGTTTGAGCAGGGCTTGAGCTAAACTCTGCAGGGCAGTGGCCCTTTAGGGCTGGATTTGAGTAACCCTGGTGTATGCGCTACATATACAAGTTTTCTGAATTTTCATAGCTTTGTGCAAGGTAAATAGGGAAGGAAGTCATGCAAGTCCGTTATTGTTTTTATTTGTCATATATTGAGTGAATGGAATATGAGAAATAGTGAAGTCCCACACGCACATCCTTGCACAATTTGAAAACCATGGCTTATGCGATTGTCTATAAAATGACTTTTGAAAATGACCTCTTGTTCATTTGGATAGCTGGGTCAGACACCAGGAGAGGATAATCCCATCTTCCTTCCAACTGATGATGAGTATGACTGGTTGCTGGCCAAGATCTGGGTGAGATCTTCAGACTTCCACATACACCAGACAGTCACACATCTTCTCAGGACACATTTGATATCTGAGGTCTTTGGCATAGCCATGTTCAGACAACTGCCGGCAGTTCATCCTGTTTTTAAGGTAATTCCTTGTTCTCACTATGGAATTTATTCTATAACATTAGTTTGAATGTATATGCATGGTTGAGGATACATTCTAAAGGCATCTTCTGCTCTTCCAGTTGCTGTTGCCTCACATCCGTTTTACAATTGCCATTAACACCAAGGCTCGTGAGCAGCTAATCTGTGAGTGTGGACTTTTTGACAAGGTTAGTTTCTCTCTTTCTCCACAGTTCACTTCCTCCATAAGCAAACTCTGTCTAGAATGTTCTCTATATGGGCTAGATTTACTAACAGCTTGCGCAGCGCAAACCCTCTTTTGGTGTTAAAAAAAGACACGCAGAGAAGAATTTGCGCTGAAAGCTGTGGACACAGTTATTTTTGTGGCTGACCTCATTGCATATGCATTTGTAAGAGTTTCCCTTTCAGGCGCAAAATTTATGGCAAGAGAGTGTTTAATTGAATCAGGCAAGGTGGTTTACTAAGGTTTGCGCTAGTCAATTTACTGGTTTTTGCACCATTATTTAATGCCTTAAACCAGACGCTAATTTGCGCTGCTCTTCACGTCATCAGTAGATCACACACAGAACTTTCCACTCCCATCTGCGTTTTTGTGGGAGTGCGTTTTGCACTCTCACGCCAATTTGCCCTGTTTAGTGAATCTGGCCCAATAATTTTTTTTAAACAAATTGGTTTAATAAATGTTTCAATGACAAACTTATAAAGAAAGTTACTTTTTTCATTCCTGAATTAATCAGTATTTTTAAGCGATTATCGGCTAAAAGATTCAAGACTCATTCATAAAGACGGGCTGCATCCGAATATGCCTATTTCCCAACGCAGCATGCAAAAAACAGTATGTGAAAAGAGTAATATATCCAAAGTCACAGTAGTGAAAAAGTTCCGGATGACATACTACTTCCGGCTAGATTCTGAAGGGCGCATCCAATGGACACTTTACTGTCCCATGAGGCCACGGGAGAGATTTGAAAATAGTAGTGAAGCGATACAAATTATGCTGGTAGGTCATATAACAATGACAACATGACGAATGTAATATAGTATGTGATTTCGGAGAAAGCCAGTGTTGTTGAACGAATTGAACGAACTCACTCATAAAGACAATCATTTGTTTTGTTCCTGAGAGAATCAGTCTGTTTGAACAAATCAGCTGAGTAAATGATTCATTGATTCACTCATAAAGACAGTCATTTCTCGCTACCTACTGGTATAATGATGTAACATCCAGAAAGGGTGACTGAAAAAAAATAAGTACCTACTCAAGAGATTATTCCTATTTTGAATAATTAATTACTTCACGACCGCTTAAAAAGTATGTTCTATATAGTATGAATGTTATCCGGACTTACTACATCCGCCATGCTGTCAATATCATGTGAACTACCTACATAGGTTACAACGTTTCACTGCCATTCATAAATCCTCTCGCGGAAGAAGTAGGTCATCCGGGTACTTTTTGCCTACACGTTTATGAGTTCTGTGAATTCGGACATACTACTTTGGTCACATACTGTTTTTCGCCTACTATAAAGTAGGGAAGTATGTGATTTCGGATGTAACCTTAAGGTGATGATACACAGGGCAACTTTTTGAGCAATGTTGCTGGGCAATCTTGCCGAGCGATTGTTGCTTAGCCACTTTCTCATTGAAAATGGGCAATACATTTCTATCTGGATAATTTAGATCAGTCGTGGGCCCTGTGTCTCATCTGGTTGCCCGTTGACGGCAACATTGCCCAGCAACATTGCTCAAAATGTTGCCCTGTGTATCATCACCTTTACAGTCTGAATACGCGTAAACACATACTCTTAAAAATAAAGGTTCTAAATGAGGGTTTTCGCAGTGATGCCATAGAAGAACCCTTCTGTTTTCCAAAGAATATTTCAGTGATCAGTTCTTAAAAAAAACATATTTTTTCTTAATGTGATGAACATTTTTATAAATCTTTAGAACTTTTTCTGTACTCTATCTCTGTGTGTGTATCACAGGCTAATGGGACAGGTGGAGGTGGCCACGTAGAACTGGTCCAGAGGTCCATGAAAACCTTCACATACAAGTCCTTGTGTTTCCCAGAGGCCATAAAAATACGAGGCATGGACAACCAGGAGGAACTGCCCTACTACTTCTACAGAGATGATGGCTGCGATGTCTGGGAGGCTGTGACAAGGTATGTTACATAGCTGATAAAAAGAAGAATAAAAATTCAGTTGTAAAAAGTCTCAATAAAAACTTTTTTTTTGTTTAGTAATTTGATATTGATTTGCTCTCTTTCTAGTTTTGTGACAGATGTAGTAAACATCTACTACGACAAAGATGAGACAGTTCAGGGTGATGAAGAGATCCAGGCATTTGTGAAAGATGTTTGCAGCTTTGGAATGCAAGATTTTGACAAATGTGGTAAATATATTCTTAAAACAAATTTAAAAATTGCATGATGCAAAGGGAGTACACTTGATTATACCTTTATAAAGAGTACTTAATATTATAGAAAGAATATACTTACTGTAAGTGGGAACTGAATGTTGTCAGACAAGTGTACACTCTTTAAGTACTGTACACTTAAGTGGCCTTTATTTCATTTAGATTATATTTTCTGCTCATACAGTTTTTAAAAAATATTTGACTTCAAATAAATTTGAAGCCCACAAGTACACATTCAATACATTTAACACTTTCCCAAGGGTGAGTATGTTCTTTATATACTGTATAATAATAAGACAGTCTGATGTTAAAGGGTTAGTTCACTCAAAAATGAAAATTCTGTCATTAATTACTCACCCTCATGTTGTTCCAAACCAGTAAGACTTTCGTTCATCTTAGAAAAACAAATGAAGATCCTTTAGATGAAACCTCCATTGACAGCTACGCAACTACCACTTTGACACTTCAAAAAGTTCATAAAGAGATCGTAAAACTAATCTATATGAATTGAGCGGTTTAGTCCAAATTTTCTGAAAATGAACTTAAGTATTGCGGGTTTGGAGTGACATGAGGATGAGTAAATGATGACAAAATTTTCATTTTTGGTAAACTATCCCTTTAAGTTAATAATTTAAAAACTTTCTTAAGAGTATATCGGTGACAGAATATGTGTATGACATCAGTCACTTTCAAGTTCCTCTTTCAGTTCACTAGTCAGCAGTTGAACTGAACCACAAATCTTTTAGTTAACAAAATATTTAACTTATAACTACTTATAGGGCTACTGGCTTTCAATTTCCGACCTGAGTGTATTCTTATGTAAATGTGTCTGACCTCTATTTGAACCCTATATTGATGACAAGTTTTCATTGTTTGCAGAGTTTCCCAAGAGTTTACAAACCAAAGAGCAGCTAGTGGAGTATCTAACTATCGTCATATTCACTGCTTCTGCACAACATGCCGCAGTAAACTTCGGCCAGGTGACATTACACACTATGATGTTTCTGCCATATTTTGTTGTAAAGTGAAATGATCAGCAAACCTAATATCCATGTTCTGACTCTTTACTCCAGTTTGACTGGTGTTCATGGATTCCAAATTCCCCCCCAACCATGCGAAAACCTCCTCCTACAAAGAAGGGCGAGGTGGATATGAAGTACATAGTGGAGAGCCTGCCTGATCGAGGACGCTCCTGCTGGCATCTGGGCGCTGTGTGGGCCCTCAGTCAGTTTCAAGAAAATGAAGTATGAAATAAGTGCATATCTACATGAATACACACAAGCTCAGATGTGCTATGTAAACAAAGACAGATTCTGAAATGTATGATTTTTGCAGCTGTTTCTAGGTATGTATCCAGATGAACACTTCATCGAGAAACCTGTGAAAGAGGCGATGGTGAAATTCCGCAAGAAACTTGGAGAAGTGACCAAAGTCGTCAAGAGCCGAAATGAGGGAAAGAAGCTGCCTTACTACTATCTGTCTCCAGAAAGAATCCCAAACAGTGTGGCTGTGTGATTCACCAGTCACACTAAACCATGCAGACGTGCCATGCTAGTAGTAAAAAGTTTTTTATCAGAGTGTTTTATGGGATATAAAAATAAAAAAAGAAACATTTATATATATATATATATATATATATATATATATATATATATATATATATATATATATATCAAGGTCGCTATGTGTACTGTAAGCGAAGTTTCGTAATAATAAGAAAATATGCAATAACAAATTTGCAAAACATTTTATCTTTATGTCAGCCATTTCCTATGTTTTTTTTTTTACTGTTTATTTTACCCATATGCATATTTCATCACAGGGAGATTTTTTTTTAGTTTAAAACAGCTTGTTTGTTTGAAAATTATGTGTAACAGATTAAGGTAACACTTTATTTTAGTGTCATTGTTTTAGTGTCATATGTTACATGTACTTACTATAGTAATAACTATAAATTATGCATAATTACATGCAATTAACCCTAAACCAAACAAAACCCTAATCCTAACCCTATAGTAAGTACGTTACTTAAAATTACTCAGTACTTAAATGTACAATTACAGTGTAACAAGGACACATTAAAATAAAGGGTAACCCATATTGTATCTTTTTTTATTTTAAGATTGATTGTTTACTTTCAAAGTCATAAATGTCTACTAGTTAATACTCAATTTGATAAAAGATGATACAGTGAGACATATAAGCTTTGATGAGTCTGGATAAATTGTCTTCTGTGAATAAATGGGCAGTTTATTTTACAATATAGTTTTGTCATGTTGTCACTGGTTATGTATTAAAGCCAAATTATATCAGGTCACTAGGATTAATTTCCTTTTTTAGTTTTTCTTAAAGTTATTTACTTCAGTTTGGTTACTGAGAAGAGAAAAAAATCCCACTTTGATTTATATTTTCTTAATTGTTCCATTAGCATTTGCACATTTTACCTCCGGAGCAGTCTACAAACCATTTCAGTATTTAGCAATTGCAGGAGGTTATTGCAGAATTTATTGGTTCCGTATTTTGCATATTAAAGATAGAATTCAGCACCAGGTTTGTATTCATACTTGTAAATAAATAGTCTAAGTAGGCTTATCATGTCCAGTAGCATCATATCTCCGTATTGTAACAAAGGACCCTTTCAGGACCCAATTTATTTCAATTCAATTCACATTTATTTGTATAGCGCTCTTCATAATACATAGTTTCAAATCAGCTTTACAGAAAATGCATGTGTCTACATTACAATTTACAGTGATCTGTTATCAGAGGTGACTATGTCCAAGTACATTCAGTACAAGTACAAAGTACCAAGTACAAATCACTTTCAGCTATCAATGTATTAATTTAAGGCAGAAACAATGAGCTCATTGTTACTATTCAAGTTGTGAACATAATGATTAGAATAGTTGGAAATTTAGCATTGGTGCATGTTGATTCAAAAGTGTGTGTCATCTTGCAGTCATCTCTTCAGGAGTGATCCAAGAGTGGTCAGGACAGGGGGTGACCAAAAAGGGGAAGTTCTTAGAGCACTGATGGGAACAAGTATTGGACAACATCTGTGCAACCCTGTAGTTTTTATACTCAAAGATAATCCACAGGATTGGATGTTCCCAACTAAAAAATCATTGACATTTTGAAGTTGTGTTTTCCAACATAAATAGTCAGCTAACAATCACCTCCAGCAGGGTTTGCATTCACAATTAAGATTTTATTGATTCAGAATCAGCCTTTTCTCTAGAAAATGTTGACATTTTATGGTTTACAAGACTTATCCACACAGTATATTTTATGCTTCTATTTTTACCATAAGATTACATTCACCCAATCATGATAAACCGTTAAAAACGGCATGTTTTCCTGCTTTCAGGAAGTGCTGCATTGAGATCAGTTTAAGTCCGCTTCGTTTAAATGAGCGAAACAGTCTATGGTGAATTCACGCGCATCAGAAGCTGTTCTCAGATCAGAGGGACTCTAGCGTGTGTGCCGCGCGCCTCTGTCAGGTGACTAGAATCAGCTGATTCTTTGCATACGGAACATGGCCGACCTCTCAAAACACTGAACTGATGATGGGACGAATGACAGCGTTAAGCTGCCCTTGACTTCTCTCACTGCTGGATTTGTGAGATTTTGAGGTGAAGGAAAACACTACAGAAGATATTTTACCACAGTACATATATAAGGTAAATCAGTACGTCAAATGTAATCAGCAGAGATTCAGACAGTTGCTAGCACAGCCGCTAGCCTTGCATGACAGCAGCAGGTAGAGCAATCAATCACATATAAATGCATAAAGCAGCAAAATAACAGATAATTAAGGATCAAACGTGCATTCAGGTGTATGTACTTATATTTCTAACCGTTTAAGATTTGAGGAAGGACGAGATTATCGCTTCTGTATGCTGATTTTTCATTGACACAGTTATAACGTTTTGACTTCTGAAAGATTCCTCAGAATTGTAATGTGAGAGATAAGTATGTTTTTACTTTACACTGTAACGTTATATCACTTGTTAGATAAATATAAAAATGTTTAGCTTTAAATAAATAATAAATAATTAATTTCACCAATTGTGAAAAATAAGTCCACTTTAGCATAATTAAAAAAAGTACTTATTATGGAAATAATATACTTGAAAAGAATACTTACTTAGGTCACTTAATTGCATGCAATTTACAAATAAATAAAAATGTGTTTTATTTTAAATTTACTTTGAGGGACCTTAGAGTGCTTTTTGGCCTGCTGAAGTAACGATTAAGTAGCTACATCTTTATTTGTAGTTTCATTGTTATTTCTATTGTATATGAAATATGGTTAAAGTGTACTGCCGAATTTAATGACAAGCATTTATGGTAAACTAATTAATCTTTAATTTAACTTTTACTAAAACTTTTTGTCATGTATTTTAAATATATTTACAATTACACGTTTGAAATGTAGTACATTTTAAATTTATGTAATGTCAAGTAACACTAAAATTAATTATAATAAAGTATTTTACACAAGCTTTAATGTTAGTTAACACAAATAAGTGTATGTTAGTCATCAAAAAGAATTGTACTTCTTTAAAGCACAACAAAACCATTATTAAAATGAAAAAAAAAATACTTTAAAATAAAACGTTTAATTTGACATTATTACAAAAAGTGGTAAGACACGGTCATGAAAGTGTACTCTCTTTAAACACACTTGAGAGTTTCATTAATATATTATCTGCAAGTATGTATTTCTTTTAATGATATTCTTTTAAGATTTATAGTCCAACATCATTATGTGCACTTCTTATTCACAAGGGACAGTGATGAGTCCAATATAAGTCATAATGTCCATTGCATCAGCGATATATTCAAGTAAAACTTGTGATCTTCTACAGATTAAACCAGCATGTCTAATTTTATGGAGAATGGCCCCAGTAATCATAATGGGGAGGCTGAGCAGGTGTGGGAGAGACCCTGGACAGTGGAAGAGATGCAGAAATCCAGCACAAACTGGTCACTGGCTGCAGATTCAGGGGTATGGAGTGGAATGCATTCATTTTTCATATTCATATTGTTTGTGCTTGCTGCCACGTTGTACAGATGGTTTAGAGTGAATGTTTGTTTGTATCTCTGCAGTTATTTCTTTTTCTGCAAGACTTCTCTCAAAGGATGCTGTCCAAGACACATGAGATTGAGAAGCAGTTGGACGGTCTTATCCGGGACACTAAAGCCACAGACAGCCGCCTACATACAGTGTTTAATGACTTCCTCATGCTGTCCAACACACAGTTCATTGAAAATGTATGTACATTTTTTCATGATTTTAGCTAAATGAGAATTCACTTTGTATGTGGATGGAAAGCAAAGTAGTTGAAGTTCCACAAACTGAAATTTCACACTTGTCCTGAGAGAATATGTGGGAGAGTTTGTCAGCTTATGACATTTATACATTTCTAACGTTCCTCCCTTGAGACTCAAAATGGCCCAACTGTGAATTCTTTATTCAGCATTTTTCTTAACTCATGTCAGTGAGATTGTGAAATTTTATAAAAAAACAATAAGAGTTTAAGCACACACAAACCCTGTTTTTTTAATCTTTTTTTTTTTTTTTTACTCAGAGGGTTTATGATGAAGAGGTGGAAGACACTGGACCAAAGCCAGAAGCCATGGAGAGACAGCCTGAACAGGTACTGTTTGGGGACGTTTCTCTGGTTATTTCTGCTGTGGACCATTGCTATGATTTCATATTATGTATTATTTTGAAAACTTCTCTGACAATGGTTTCAAGTATTCCTACCATTTCATACACATGTAAAGGAGAAGACAAGGGAACAGAAGGAAGCAGAACTTATTCCCAAAGTCCAAGAGGCCGTCAACTATGGCCTGAAAGTCCTGGAATCTGCTTTTGAACAGCTCGACATTAAAGCAGGAAACTCGGACTCTGAGGATGAGGAGGCTCTGGAAAAAGTTGAGCCCATTTTGGAAGCAAAGGTAAAGTGTTTCCTTAGAGCCATTGAGCACTTACTTGATTAATATTACACATGTAATTAGTGGTGTTTGGATTAGTGATGTTAATGCGCTAAAAAATCCCAAAGACTCACTTTGAAAGAGCAACTTCAGTCTTCACCAGTCTTATAGTTGGCATGAAACGGAAGTTGTCTTTTCTTCCCAATTGTGACGTATAGCTGTGTGAAACGGCTTCTCAAACAAGTAAAAATGTAGTGCAGGACTTGAATTTGTCTATCTGGAATTGATTGGATGGTTGTGGTTTGCTATTGTTCTGTGATGTCATGTGAGTGAGTGACTTGTTGTTCCCGCCCATGCGCAAATAAACACGTCATCAGAGAAGTGGAGATGTCTCTGCAAGAGGGAGGGGAAGTTCATTTTATTAAAGATTCCAAGGGTACATGAATAAAAAATAATAGTGATGTGCACTGATAAATAATATATAATAAATAATGCAGTATTCCATACAAAAAATGTAATGGTCACTTTTGATTTCATGGTGATTTTAAGGTTTTGAGCCTAAATGTATTTTATTGGTAGGACCTGTATGTGGACAGGCCTTTGCCATACTTGATTGGGTCCCAAGCCTTTATGGATCAGGAGGATGTTGGCCTGGGAGATCTATCCAGTGATGGTGACATTTCCCATTCATAATCTTTAGTAGTTTATTGTTGTTGTTGTTGTACGTTGCTTTTAACTTCTTTTGTTTGCTGTGTTTTTTAGAAATGTCTGTCTGTAGTGACAGAGACAGCGTCATTGAGAGTGATATTGAAGAAAGTGATGAGGTGAGAGAGGATAATATATATAGTTCACATATATTTACATGAATTGCAACATTGGCATTTAATTAACATTGGCCGAGATACATTTTCTTAACATATTTTATTTATTGAAAAAATATTCTATTTTCAAAAACATTAGAACGAAATATTTTGACAACATTACATAAATAAATTAATACATATATATTTATATGTAATCCTCGATTTGGATTCTATTCCAAAAGCACTCGGATGAATATTCTGACCAGGATGAGGAAGTCCATGGCAACTTCAAGAAAGTAAGGCTTGAAAAATTATTTTCTACTATTCTGATGGTTTATTTACAGGTAAGGGATTTACACTATATTAGGATGTGATGCATTAGGTAAAGGATATATGTGAAATATATTTATGCAGATGCTTTTACAGCAGTAGTAATTATGTTTTATAGATATGGAATGCCACATGTAAAACAACACGAGTTATAAAACAAAAACAACCTATTGTCACTATTGTAAGATTTACTTTAGCTTTTAAAAAGGGGTTAATCATCCCATTATGCTCTAATAAAAAAAAAAAAAAAGATTTCATTTAAATGTGAAAGGTAAATATAAATTAACACCGACCAGGACATTTCTAAATAGCATATTCTCTAAAAGTTTTCTACAACTCAAGATTTAGATTTAAAAATTATATTTGTTTTTTTAATTAAATATTTATGCTTATTATTAATGCTTATATCTTTAAATTGTCCCATTTATTAAAATAGAAATGTAGCTATAAAAAATTTTACATTGGATAACAGCACTATTTTTAAAGCCTTATTTAGGTAAATGAGACAAAATTGGGCTTTTTTTTCATAAAAAGCTTTATTTTACATCCAGCCCACCATCTATAGAATGCTGTAATTCTGTAATTCATCCCATAGAAACCATCCGTTGCTAGTTATGATGATGCTGATGAAGAGAATGAAGATGAAGATTCTGACATATTTGGAGGGTCTGATAAGGAGGAAGATGAACTCAGAAAGGTTAGCTTTGCATTTTTTGAGCACCTCAGACATGCCAAGCAAATTAGTAAAAATGTGCAAACTTAACTAGAACTTCAATTTCCTGTCTTTCAGGACACTGGTCTACCATCCTTTGCTGATGAACTAGCAGCCAGAATCAAGGGAGAGACTCCACATAAGCCAGAAGCAGATCGCACATGTATGGTCACATAGAACATATAGATTTGACTGTGTTATTATTTACCACATTTCCATCTTTCCATTCAGTTTATTTTCTTTCTCAAGTTTATTTGTGTGCATGTACTTGTCTGTTCTCAAGCATTATCATCAGGCCCATCTATCACCCAGAAGAAGAGTAAAACAAAGAAAGAGCCAAAACCTCAGGGTATGAGTGACTTCATAACATGTTTATCAGATCATTCTGCTGTATTTTGCACTCTGTAGACCACCGTTTAAAAGTCTGGGGTCGGTAGCATATTTCCCATGCTTACCAAAGCTGATTTATTTGATTAAAAATACGGTAATGTTACAGTAATGCAGTAATTTAAAATAGTTTTGAAATGCTATTTTTTCTTGTCATGGCAAAAATGTCATGCATCCTTAATGATCTTATTGACCCCAAACTTTTTTTTTTTTTACGATAGTGTACAATCTGTACACTTATGAATCATCAAATTATATTTGTATTGTTTTATTCAAAACAACCACACACAAAGTTTCTGGCATAATATACCAAAGTTTCTTTGAAAAATGGTCGAATTCTGTAGGATATATCTAGTAAAATAATGCCATATATTTTATGCATATGTAATTACAGTGGAGGATGATCAGGATGAGATGTTCAAACCACCAAAAATGGAAGATGAGGAATATTCTCCATTCGGTGGGAAGGGTGGTCTCTTTAGTGGAGGCAAAGGCCTGTTTGATGATGACGATGAGGTTGGTTAGATCAATATTAATGTAGTCAACATACAAAATCATACAAATGCAACTAGAAGACATGGTTGCAATCTTTGAAAGTAATTTCAAATGCTTTGTTCCATAGGGAGATCTGTTTTCTGATGCACCCAAAAACCAGCCGGTGGAAAAGGAAAAGACCATGACCCAGGCAACAGGTGAGACTTACTAATTGTCACTCTTTTGGACTCTTATGCTGTCTTTTATTTAAAGTCAAATGTTGGATAGTCCTACTTGATCTCTCAGACTTATGACCATATAGTATTTTTCTTTGTTTGTCTGATGACATTTAAAGAAACAGAATAGCAGTGCTTGCATTACGTTTTGAAGTTGGCATAAAATGAAAATTCATTCTCTTTTCTAAATGCATGTTATTGAGATCAATTCATCCATGCATGTTTTATTTCTTTAAAAAAAACTATTTTGACCTTGTAATTTTTAATTTAAATATCATAATTAGATATTTCTGTGAAGTGCCAGACCTTTCTGGTGACGCATACCAGACCCCTTTTTTTAATTTTATATATAATGATCTGTTGTTCCTGCCAACTGATTTCCTGCTTTCACTCCGCAATCTAAAAAAAAAAAAAAATGAATAATTAAAATGTTAATTTCTATTTAGTAATGTATTTTGTAAATAGTCATTTAACAAGCTTTGTGTAAGGATCTTGTTTTTCTATAATGACTGGCTGACTATGTGTTATCTTTTTCTCACGACCTGTCTTGTGTACCTTCTGAAACCCACTGTGTTGACAACTCATTTACCTAATAGTAATCTTATCTTTTTCATTTGCTTTTACAGAGCCCTTTAAAACTAAGAAAATCCCCACTGGTGCTGTCTCTATCTTTCCTGGTAAGCATTAACTGCATTCAATTTGCATACTCGCACATTGTTTTGCATAAAAGTTTGCTGTAGCTACTAATGAGTACGATATTTTCATGCCCCTCTCACCCACGGAAAACAAACTGTTTGGCTCACCAAATGATTCAGAGTCTATAGAGAGCAAACACAGTCAGAGTCCAGTGAAGCCCAAAGTGCAGGCAGCTCCAAAACGTGCCTCAGTTGGGGGTGGGCTCTTTGATGATGATGATAATGGTGGTGATGACGATGATGATGACTTCTTCAGTGGAAAGACACATAACAAATCCACCCCTGGTAAACCTCTCACATTTGCCCTGCAGTATGAAAATGACAGTTTTTGGGGGGAATTTTAAATGCGTATCTTTGTGATTAGGACTAGAGAAGAAAATGCCAAAGAAAACAGTAGACCTGTTTGGGGAAGCTGATGAGGAGAATGATGATGAAGACAGAGCTATATACACTGAGAAAGCCAGTGCAGTTCCTCCCCTGCAGGAAAAAAGAGTCGAGGGGGAGGAGGAGACCCGTCCTCCAGAGAAAAAGGTCTGCTGGTCAATCATCATCATTTTATTATGGTTTTTGTTACTGCTTCTGTACTGATTGTGCTTGCTTGCAGCGTCCTGCTGGAGCCATTTCAATGTTCGGGCCCGGCACTAAAAATATACTGGAGGGTCTGAAGAAACGCCGGCCTTCCACCAGTGAAGAGTCCACCAAATCTGAAGAGGTAGAAAATTCTTTCTCTCTTAGGGTGTGTTCACACTTGTAGTTTGGTTCTTTTTGGTCCGGACCAAAAAAGAAATGGATACATTGAGTCCTGGTTCGCTTTGCATTCACACCGTCATTTTTAACTCCAGACCTAAAGATATATATATATAAAAACTAGGGGTGTAACGATACATGTATTCGTATTGAACCGTTCGGTACGAGGCTTTCGGTTCGGTAATCGGTACACATGACAAACCGAACGATTCGTTGGACCATTTTTCCTGCCGACCAAAATCCGCGCTGGCTCGACCACCACAACGTTTGCGCAACATCAAATGGCAAACGTAATGAAAGCGGAACGAAACTGCGCTACTCATTATTTTGTGCTTCACGGTCCGTTTATCAGTTTGGACCAATGTCAGTGCAGCGCGAGCCGATCTTGATCAAGCGACACTGTTACTACAGCGCAAAGAAATTCAGTAAACAAAGCATTTGAATTCGCCACTGAAGTAATAACATCGCTGCGAGATCTAGTGAGAAGCATTAAAATTTATCCGTTATTAACGGATCAAACAGCGCTGACGTGGAAACCAGGAGAAACATTGTTCCTTGAATGAACTAGTTATAGGTTTTAAGTCCACAGATCAGCAACATTCACCATGGATTTAATGTAGTAACACTAACATGTAACCATGGAAGTTTGGCAGAAATAGTAACATCACATCTTTTTCCAGCACCATATTTAAATGTTATTTTTAATGTGATGACCAAAACATTATTTGTTCATCCTTCAAAGATCACCCCCATTTATAAAACTAAAAGTTTCAAGATGTAGGAAAACTCACACATATTTAAAAATAATTTTTCTTTTAATAAATAGGACATTTCTCTGGCATTTCTTTCTTTTTGCTGTATCGAAAACGTACCGAACCGTGACACCACTGTATCGTATCGAACCGAACCGTGAATTTTGTGAACCGTTACACCCCTAATAAAACCGTATATTTTGCCTCGTAACTTACTGAACATCCAAAACAATGTGCTTATTGGATTTGTGTACATGAACTCACAAAGAGCTTAGAAAATGTGCAAAGCAGTCAAAACAGTGGCAGGAAGTTGCACTGTTGCACACAAACCAAGATCTGCTGCAAGGAGGCAGCTTTTCCAAACCTGTCACTTGTGAACACTCCCTTACTCTCTAGTTGTATTAGTGTCTGCTGTGTTAAAGTTTTTTATTTTTTTACATTGAACAAATATTGTTTTTTTTTTTTCAGAGTGGACCTTCACCTGAAGCAGTCAAATCTTCACCTATTCTGGGAGCATCGGAGAAAGCACTTAGCAAGAGTCTGTTCTCAGACGAAGACGACTCACAAGTACATCACTTTTCTATAGTCATCATACAGAGTCATACTAGAGTCATACATATTGTGGGAAGAAGGAGGCGGCAACAGGCGAATGTTCAACACACAATTTAATAATAAAATAAACAAATACAAAACGAAAGTAAAAGACAGCAGCCCCTCACGGACGACTGATGTCACATATAATAAAACAAACACAAGTCCAGGCCTGTCCTCTCTCGCTCTTCGCTGTCGTCGCTCCTCCTTTACGCTTCCGCTCCTCCGTGAGAGACACGGGACCGGTGCGTCGCACAGGTGTCGCTCATCGCTCACACCACCGGCCTCAAGCCGTTTTCTCACAGCCCTCGTCCTGCTCGCCACAGTCTATTCGCAGTTTTCTGATGTATTACAATTAGTGCTGGGTCATATTTAATAGTACTTTTTTTTTGCAATGATTTAGCTGGTGATATAAAATTAAGCAACAATGTGAATATTGCAGCAATTTTGTATTACTTTATTGCTATATTATAGGATATTAGTAAATCTAAAGGCCCCGATATAGTTCGAAATCAAAGAACGAACTGGTGTGACATCATTTCGATTTTTTTTTAAAGTTCTTTCTTTCTTTGAAATTTTCCCCTCCTTCGGATGAGACGTTAATCCGAGGTCCTGACTCTCTGTGGTCATTAAAAACCCAAGGATATCTTTCGAAAAAAGAGTAGGGGTATAACCCCGGCATCCTGGCCAAATTTACCCAGTGGCCTCTGTCCATCATGGCCTTCTAATCATCCCTATATACTGATTGGCTTCATCACTGTCTCCTCTCCACCAGTAAGCTGTGTGATGGGCATTCTGGCGCAATATGGCTGCCGTCGCATCATCCAGGTGGATGCTGCTCATTGGTGGTGGTTGAGGAGATTCCCCACTTCCATGTAAAGCGCTTTGAGTACCCAGAAAGCGATATATAAATGTAACAAATTATTAATTATTATTATTATTATTATTATTATTATTATTAAGTTTGTTTCTGGAATTTAAGGGCCAGTTTATACCTGTCCCCATGTGTTTTCTGTGATCGGATAGCCATCTGATCGTGAAAAAAACAGGTTTAAATGCCCTCCGAAACGCTTTCAAGGCGGATTTAAATCTAACCGCTCAAACCACTCAACCACTGAAACTGAACAAGTGTAAATGCAACTGTTTGTTGAAGCGAGTTATGAACATTTTATTCCCAAAATAGTAAAACAAATTAAAAATGAACATGCATCTTATAGATTTCTGGCTCCATATGACAGCGCTACTGCAATATGTTTCACCGCAGATGAGTAGATGAGTATCTCTTCAGCAAGCCAAAACTGCCACAAATTAAAACTGAAAGTTCACCATCGCATCCTGAAGCTCAACACACAATCATATTCATTAAAAAAGTAATGAGACTAAATTGTCTTTCTCTCTGCCATCTTTGATTTAGGTTTTTTTATGTTGATTTTTGTTGATGTGAACTGATGTTAATTTAGCATATTACACAGGAATTGAAGATCGGATTTATATTTGTTTTGCGGAGAAACATTTATGTGGCTAATTGTAAATGGAACAATTTGAACAAATCTGATAGCTTTCCGATCAGTAAAACGCATGAAGTGACCAGGTGTGTAAAAGGCCCTAAAACAGCTTGCCAAAGGTGTCTGGCTGGTAAACACCTATATAAGCACATATTTACATATTATTAATCTAAATGCTTTTCCCAAAAGCAAAAAAAAGATCCATTGTCTATTTTCAATTAGTGATGTATGAAGCACTGCTCACACAGAAGTCACTTTTAAAGCAAGTAGCTTTCTGTTGGTCCAGCGTGGTCGCATGTCCAACTTGTACCCTATGCGAAATCTGTAGGAAAATGTTTCGCTCTCGTGTAAAATTGAATTGATTGAATGATTGGATTTCCGCCGAACAACGGTAAATGTGATAAGTTCAAATCAGTGTTGATTTAAGTGAATCAATGTGTTTAATAAAAATTATTAATAAAATTGATGACGGATGTTTTAGGGTACTAATGTGAAATAAACATCGAGATTTATACCTTTTAAAAATATTTGTTTTTGTTTTATCACCCAACCTTGATTATAAACTGACTCCAGATACTTGTCACTGATGTATTTGCTGTTCTGTTTTTTTTTTAAAAGATATTCCCAAGTGAGACTACAAGTAAATCAAAGCCTACCACTCAGAACAAGCCCAGTAAAGCTCCGCTCTCATTATTTGATGATGAAGAAGAGGAGGTGATGTTAAGCAAGTTTAGTTTAAAGTGATGGATTGTGGGGAAATCTGTATATGTTTTACTGGTTTTTAACAAGTCTGTTTTGATCTTTTAGGACCTTTTTTCATCGACACCAAAGTCCAAGTCAGTTCAGGTCAAAAAAACATCTCTACCAACCAAGAAACCTCTATCAAGTTCACTCTTCAGCGATGATGAGGTATTTGTGAGTTTTAACATCAGTAAAACAATTACAAAACAGTCAGTACAATTGTAAAATACAGTAAATGTTGAAAACTCCATCAGAAAAAAAATTATACAAAGTTGTCATTTTTATTTGTTCATTCTGTTTTATCTTGTCAGTTTTTCTTATGATGCATGTGGATATCACGACATAGCACAATATTTGCTTTATTTTTATTTACATTTGCAAGGCAAAATATTTGCAATATTTGTCTATATCAGGATCATTGGATGAGCTCTAAGCCCAGCAAAGAAAGTCCAGAAGTGAAGCCCAGCGGAATGAAGTCAAGCGTTAGCGCCCCCTCCAGGCTACCCAGTGTCAAAGCACCACAAAAAGATGGCCTATTTGGTGGTGATGATGATGATCTGTTTTCAGCCACTAATGAGTCGAGGTTTGTGGAGCAGTGAACATACTAAAGCAGTAAGAGAAACACTAAATCATTATGCTGTAAAGTTTATTTTTTGTCCTCGCAGTATCAAATCATCTCAGAGAATCTCTCTCCTGTTCGAGGATAAAGATGATGATGAAGACAAAGAACCTCTTTTTGGCTTCAAAACACCTGCAAATAAAACTCCTTCTGAACCGAAGGTAAGTTGGCTTAAGTGTCCAAATACTTTTGGAACTGCCGTTTATGCTTTTTTTTGGAAAGAAGTCTCTTATTCTCACCAAGGTTGCATTTATTCGATCAAAAATCTCATAAAAACAGTAATATTGTGAAATATTTTTACAGTTTAAAATAACTGTTTTATATTTAAATAAATGTTAATGTTTAATATTTAATATTAATATATATGAAAAATGTAATATTATTATCAATATTGAAAACCGTTGTGCTGCTTAAATTGGCTATATCTAGAATTCAGAAACCCCTTGTTTTTAGCGACACTGGTGGCCGTTAAGTGAACTGCAGCCCGCAACTTGTTGCTTGTCCTCGCACTCGTGCACACGTAACATACAAGAGACTAAATGTTATTCAAGGCCCCCGATATACTCATAGTGAGATTCTTTTTCGTCCTTTGCTTACAAGTAAAAAGAAGTTGGAAACCTTTGGAACAATATTCTGTTAACGGACATCCCGACGCTGCTGAGAGCGACATTAGATGAATATGTTAATACGAACTACACGCTTTCCTCTCAATAACAAAAGCAGTTTAGAAGGCAGTTAAGAAAGCATCTGATCATAATGATGTGGATATGTTTGCACCAGCTTTACAATTCACCGGCATCATGTCGACAGATGAGGTAATTATAATCAAACATCATAACAGTGTAATTTTAAAGTATGTTTGAGACTGGCTCTGTGACACTATAGTTTGAATAAATCTCCTTTCTTTGCATGACACATTGACATTACAGTACAGAATGGCTGAAAATTGTATAAGCTTTAATTTTATGTGTCAGTGCCATTGAACGGAAGAGAGTTTTTCGGAAGTTCGTGTAAACCTCACATCCTTTTGATTTTCCCGGCGAAACCGGCCCGAATCCTTCACATTAAAATTAGTTTACAGGCTTTCATAGAAAACCAAGGTCATCGGGGAAGGTCTCGTTTTTTAAGTTTCATTACAAACTTGTTCACAAATTGGCAAATAATAAATGAAAATTCTTACATGTAGCCCCTTTAAAATTTTTGTGGAAACCATGGTGCATTTGTTTGGTCAGGATTTTGAAGAATAGAAGTTTCAAAAGAACCGAATTTATTTGAAATAAAAATCTTTTATAACATTATAAATGTCTGTCACTCAGTTTAATGCATCCTTGCTGAATAAAAGGATTGATTCCCTTTAAAATAAAATATTTTATTTGCCTTGTCATTAGTTAGTTGCTGAGAATTGCTCTGTGTTCCAGACTTCTGGTGTTTCCTCTCTGTTTGAATCTACGGAGGAGGAAATTGTGCCCAATGTAGCTAAAGACAAGATAGCAGAGAAGTCGTCTGTGGAGAAGAAGCCTGTGGAATCTATTCTGTCCTCTGACGACAGCACTGAGATTAAGAAGAAGCCGGTTGGAGCATTTAGCCTTTTTGGTGGGATCGATGTATTAGGAGACAAGCAAGATGCAAGTAAAGTGAGTAAAATGTTTTATTATTTATGTAAATGTATTATATACAATTAACAAAATAAAAATGAATAGCATAAAATAATAAATAATATATTTACACCTATTATGCTCACAAAAAAGGGTCACAGAACTGAAGATTGTCTCTTCCACAGAAACAGACTAAGAATCAAGAGGATATTGCTGATGGTGACGAGCTGCAAAAGGAGGGTCCACCACCCATGGAGAGTAAGAGGACCAAGGCCAAGAAAACAGCACTGAGTCTTTTTGATGATGACGATGATGAATATATGAACACTGATGAAATAGTTCCTGCCCCTAAAACATATAAATCAACAGAAAAGAATGCACTAAAGGTTAGCTGTTTTAGATTCAGCGCTGTGAGTTGTGAATTTGTTGAATTTGAATTTGAATTTGTGAATAATGTTATTTAATTGATTTTGCTTGTGATCTCAGGATCATGGGCCCCACATGAAGAGCACAGGTGTGTTCCAAGATGAGGAACTCCTTTTCAGTCACACGCAACAGAGAGACAACGATCCTGATGTAGATCTCTTTGCCACATCTCCTAAACCAGCTGTAAGCTTTTAGACTTTCCATAGACTTTGCCACTTTATGGTGAGACAGTGGTTTCTTACTGATGGAGGCATTTTCATTTTACAGGCGTCATCTCAGCGCTCTGTGAAACCTGTTGACCCCATAATGTTTGGGGATGAGGATGATGATGACCTCTTCGGTTCAGCAAAGCCTAAAGCTCCACCGGTACTGTTTTTCCCTAACTTGTACATTAAACCCTCTGATGCTCATGGTGTGGCAGTCAAAATTGTTAATATTTTAATTACAATTTTTATGTACTGTATTTTAGTTTGATAATGTTTTTATTTAATAATTTGTGTTTTTAGGGAATTTTATGGTACTAAATTATATTTATGCAGTAGTTCTAATCCATTTATTACCTGTTAACCACTTTGAGCATAGACCTGAAACATAATCTGTCATGAACGCTTGACAGAGCAAAAACTTTTTAAATGAAGATACTTGTCAGATTATTGCTGAACTTAAAAAAGTTATAGAAGTTTAAATTTATTATTGTTATTGAAAAATGCATGAATACTATTTTACATTTTTACATGAAATATATACTGTATGTTCTAAAACATGTTTTACTTTAAAAATGCGAGAAAATCAAAGCCATAAATCTAAACAAGTTGTGTTAAAATTTGAGGTTGATATTACAAAAAATCAGCATTCAGAAAGATTTTTTTTGGGCGCAGTATACCAAACTTTATGAAATTTGTTTCCCATTTATTTCCAATGCGACTATTTTTAACGAGTGTGACAATATTTTTCGGGACCATTTAAGCTTTTCGAATCATGCCTCTTGAATCATGATTCTTTTGTGTGTTTTTTGTTTCGTACCATTCCGATGAAGGAAAGAAAAAAAAACCATAACATTTTTCAGTCATAAATGACAAAAAAGCACGAGAGGGTTAATACATTTTAATTTTTTGTATGTAAATGGTAATACTTCATAAATGCTTCTACAATATAATCCACATACAGAAAGTACCAGAGAAGCCCAGCAAGCCTAAAACGAACGAAACGGACAAATCAACACTGACATCAAGCAAGGTATGCAGAGAAATAAATCTGCTTGAATGTTTTTTAATTTATCTTTATTCAGCAACAGAACATTTATGTGAAAACCATTCAGTTTATATGTAGGGAATAGAAATGTAATACATTATATATATTAAATAAATGTTTTTTATTTTACTTTGATGCATTTATCTTTTTTTATTCATGATTTATATATTATTATATTTAGAATTAATTACGTCTTGAGTTATAGAATACTTTTTTATTTTATTTTATACATTTACCACATATAAAACATATTTTGGAAGACCTCCAGAACCTATAAAAGTGTTTTTGGTTTTTATTGGTTGACATAAATGTAATTGATATTATTTAATTGCACAGGACCCTACAAGCCCTCTAAAATCTAAAAAAACGTCCTCAAGGATTGGAGAACTTCAAGTAACGTTTTTGAAAATAAAATCTCTATACTTTTTTATGCTCCATTTCTCTCATTGTTAAAACAGTGTTTTCTGTATTTCTATATTCTGTGTTTTTTTACTTAACATCATGGCATGATCTTTCTTAGAAGTCTAAGAAAAGCAAACATCTTGCTTTTCATTGGGCTGTTTCACGACTCACCTATGCCATTATCTGTTTAAAATCTATATTTCTGCACACCATATATTTTGCCTGTTAACATTTTCACTTATTCAGGTATACCAGAACATTTGTAGCTTTGCCATAACATTGTTTCGCTCTATGCCGATGCTGTACATCATTACTGCACCAATAGGAAAACTAGATGCTGCACTCGGTCAATGTGCTGTTTACAGTATTTGCAAGGCAGCAGTAAATTGATACTTTCCTTGTTACCAACATTGATGACATCGTCCTAATATTTGCATTGTATTTAATTGTATTTCTTTCTTGCAACAATTTAAAGCCATGTTGACTTATTTACACAGACCTAAAATGTGGATTTTTTAACACTATTCTGTTGCTGCCTTGCAAGCACTTCTATGTGCTTCAGGAAATACAAATCTAGTGTACATCTAAAATAATACAGACCAGACCAGTTCCTCTCTGATCTTGGCATATGAGTAAAGGGCATTTAGTGTATTCATTAGTTTTGTTACAGATTTGAAAAAACATGTCTTGTTTCTTTCAGGCTAGCTTAGCTGTCAACCCTGCCAGCCTTTTGCCAGGCGCGGTGCCACGGATTCCAGGAGCTGTCAGCGTAATCCCTGGCCTGGCACCCGCTTCCCTCCCTGCAGCTGCCAGGCCGCTGCCAGCTACCGATACTATCCCTGATCATCAGACCTCCAGTGAGGGAGGTGTGAGCTTTGACTCGCCTGCTCAGGTCAGCACTCTACAGAATGCTAACAAGGTGGGTAAGACTGCAGTATGTATGTTTTACACTTTGATAGGTGGCATGAAAAATTGGTTGTGTGTGTAGGGTTGCACACTTGGCTCGATACCACAATTTTGCCGTTGGTACGGTACCAGAATGTAATACTAACTAAATTGATACAATAGGGGACAAATAATGATATATCTGTAGTTTCCACAGGCCACATTCTCACTGTTTTTACCAATTTAATGACTAAAAATAATATAAAATTATTATGGTTTTATTGTGATTTGTTTTTAAAAATAAAAATATTAAACTAAATATATTATAATAATAATATTGTACTGTCAACATTTTTTTTTATTTGATTTTGGATCATTTATTTATTAATTAATTTATAATTAAATTATTTTACTGTAAAATTACAATGCTAATATTTATGTTAATTTTTCAAACGGTAACCCATTGAGCTTTGGATTTTGAAGGGTTGCTGGAAAATAGAAATATGCGCTGCCGGTTTCAGAGTGAAGCTCGGTACTGTGTGTTCATTTACACTCATGCAGCTCATGATATTAGGTGTGTAAATTCCACAATTGACTCTGAAACGGATTGCATATGAAATTAATTAAATCGCAGCCTGTGCGATTTGACAATTGCTCTTAGCCATATCGCGATATCGATTTTATTTCAATTTTGTGCAGCCCTAGTTGTGTGCCATTGTGATGAAAACTGCAGTTTTTGGTAGAGTGTCCATTCAGTGGCTTTTTTTCTACTGCAGGGTCGGGCTAAAGGAGCAGTGCGACGGCGGCCGCAAACAAGGGCAGCAAGACATCTTTCAGCACAGCACTCTGAGGAAGCTGTTGGGGAGAGCACCTCTTCACAAGCTAATGAACCAGTTATGGCTGCTTCACTCCCTACCTTTAACCCCGTTTCAGTGCGACCCACAGCGCTCACTTTACCCGTCAGCATCCCTGCTGCAGCCAAGAGCCCAGATGAAGCAGTCAGGCCAAAGAGATTTCTTGATTCTGCAGACGATCTGTTTGAATCGGATGATCTCTTTGCCACAAAGCCTGTTCCCTCCTCTAAACACAAAGAAAAGACCCCTGAGGAGGGCCAAAAGAAAGCCCCTAAGACGGAGGCCGTCATAACCTCAAAGAAAGACCAGGCCTCGTCTATTTTTGACAGCCATGAGGATGATCTTTTTGCCACAGTGAAACCGAAGCCTGTCCAGAAAGCCAAACACATGTCCTTCCTAGATGATGATGATGATATTTTTGGAGCTGGAAAGGGTAAAATTACAGATAGTAAAAACTCCAAAACAGAGGCCAGCACTGCAAAACCAGACATTTTCCAGGTAAATATCACACAGTATTTGTATTATAAATCAATTGTGGTAGTTGGGAGTGGTATGACTGATTTTTGCTTCTCTATTGACCTTAAATGTTTACAGGATGAAGTGAAAGAACCCCTCAAGGGCCAGAAGAAGCCTAAGGAAGTGTCTTTGGATGCAAGTTTGTTTGATGACAATGTTGATATTTTTGCTGACTTGACTGGCGCCACAAAGCCAAAGGAGAAGAAAGCAAAGAAGAAACTGGAGGCAAAATCTATATTCGACGATGACATGGGTTAGTTATCTCTGCAAAACACTCTTCACTGTGATTCTTACCAGAGGCCTCATGTATAAATCTTTGCATAGATTTTATCCTAAAAGTTTTCAGATATGTCAAACCATACATCCCAGCCAGTGTTCGGGGGGCTTGGGTGGGGGTGGGGGTTGTGTTCGTCCGAGGACTGAAGCGGCTTTCAGAAAGAACGCAGAATGCGCGGCGCTGCGCTATGAAACCCATTCATTTCAAGGACTTCCAAATTACATAACAGCTACAAGTGTATGGACTATGCAAACACTATATACAGGATTCATCCTATTATACTTTATCGACACAAATTGATAAGTCAAACAGCAAACAGCCATCCACAAATAGTCTATAAATAGGCTGTCTTTGAGTTCACTTGAACAAGGGTTAAATTACTCATCAGGCTACAGAAGAATACCATAATTCCTCCGTTCAATTAGGCTTAAGACATCGAGAGTCACGCAGACCTATAACAACCCAGCCACAACACATAGTTGGGAATAACATGCCTTACCTTAACACAGAATGGATTTCAAGGACTTTGCGCAGAGATCAATGGCCTCCAACGTTTATATTTATCATATGAATCTTTGAGTTAACGTACTAAACATGATTTGAATTTGCACCGCAGCGCCACCACACCTTAATGCTCATGACAACAATAGCATGTATAGTTATCTTTATTGAAGTGAATTAGGTTTAAATCGCCGCCATGCATGAATGAATGAATGATATTTTTGCTATTTTACGCATAATACTCCACGATGATCACATTACACAAAACTGAAAAAAACTCCCACCCACAAAATTTCACGAATCACGTTTTCAGGGGAGCCCATGTCTTATTAAGGGGAGCCGAGCTCCCCTAGCTCCCCCGTAGTTCGCACCCTGATCCCAGCATCCCAGAACCTGAGAAAAATTATCCAGTCAGGGAGCATTTCTCCCACCCAAAATATTCATATATGGAGCTTACAATGCCTAAGTTTACTATGCATAACCTTATCTGCATATCATTTCCATATACATATTCCCATCCATTTGATAGTACTGTGTTTAACTGTACAAGACTCTAGGAAAATATGAGATTGCATGAGATGATGGACTGTTAATATTCTTTGTTGTCATATTACATTGCAAAAATGTATATAGTATCCTTGCCTTGTTTTAGTATAAAAATATTTAAATATCCATAAAACAAAAGACAAAATTGTCAACTTTTTAGAGAAACTGCAAAAAATGTTCTCATTTATTCCAGTTTGCAAAATATTTTTATTTGTTTTAAACCAAATGTATGCAGTTTTGCCTATAGAGTAATAATATTTTTGGATGTTAATTTTTATTGGAAACCGAACAGATACTTGTGCTGTGTAAATGCAATTGGGCATTTTGCACTAACATTCCAAAAAATTTAATGTGCAAATTTTACCATTTCCCACAAATTCTATCCATGAAATATAATTGTATTTTTCATAATGTTGGGAAGACCACGGAAAGGGTTACTGTCTGTCTGTAATTTTAGTTATTTTACAGGAGTTAAACAGAGTTCTCTATTTATGGGAGTTTAAAATAATTCTGTTTATTTCATTCACATCAGTGGAGTGAGTGGATGGTGTGCACATATTTACGCCAATATTATTTTTATGATATGTGTGTGGAAAATTGTCTACACACAATTTTCCATGCCAGTGTGTATACTGGCGGTCAAAAGTTTGGAATAAATAAGACTTTTTAATGTTTTTGATAGAAGTCTCTTATGTTCACCAAGGCTGCATTTATTTGATGAAAAATAAAGTAAAAATATTAATATTGTGAAATAGTATTACTTCTTTCACAAAATTTTGACCGCCAGTGAATCATGATTTCATACATCAGACCCAATGTCATTTTAATTTTAGGTAAAAATGCTCAACTTTAAATAATACACTCTTAAAAATGCTTACTGGTATCTGCTTCCTGCTCTCATTTCACAGATGATATCTTTTCGACTGGGACTACGAAAGCAACGGTAAAGCCATCCGCCAAGTCTAAGAAGAGCCAGCCCGCCCAGGATCCCGTCTCAACTGTGGAAACGGGCCAGAATATATTCGACGATCCCCTGAATGCGTTTGGGGGAAACTGAGTCTCCTTCATAACAGCTGTTTGTTTAACTCTGTAGCGAAGTTTATGGCCTAAATGAAGGTAGATGTAATCTAACACTGTTGTTAATAATGTAAACTCTATTTGGTAACTTTTACAAAAAAAATATATATATATATATAATATAGGCTACAGGAAAAAAGAAGATTGTAAGTGTTTTTACCTCTAATGCCAACTGTGAAGTCATCTGATTGGTAAATTATGTAGCGGTCATCAAATGGCATTGACATCTGCAACGGTTAATGTGTCTTTTATTAGCACTTTAAACATGAGAATTGTCTGGTGAGGTGTAAAAGACATTCCTCTGATATTGTCAACTGTATGGTTAAATTTTCAAATGTGGTGCCATAACTCCAAGCCTATGCGCCAACATAAGTGCTTTTGTTGTTGATGTTTTTATAACTTGAGCTAAAGTTTTCTTGTGTTGCATGTGAAATGATTTTTGGAAACTAAAGAAAATATATTTTATGAAACGTACTCTTGAGTGTGAATGCTTGAATTCAAACACATTTGTAGAGGACCAAACATTTTTCTTAATTTAAAATCTTTAAAGATTCCAATGTTATACATTGAAAATGGAACCAGATACAGTCACAAAGTGTTGTTTGACGCTGCCAAGGGTGACCGGGGACGGGGTAACATCCGGGAGATGGAAAGGGGAGTCGCAAGCATGGTTCCGCCCACTCTGCGTTACCATTGGACGAATGACTCTCTTTTTCTACAACGGCTAATGTCATTCGTTCTTCTCATTGTCAATCAAGAACATCACAATAGGCTGACTCCTTTTCAGTTTTTTTTGTATTATTTAATGGGGCCTTTGAGCCTCATAACATCGGAACAAAAGCAATTGTTCCTGGCTCGAAAAAAATAAGGAATCGTTTTGGCGTTTAGAAACGGTAAAGGTGGAGGAGGAATTGGTAAGCATCAACGGCATCCGCGAGTAGTTTGCTGGGCTGATTGTGCTGCTTTGCTAAAACCAGCTAGCCACTAAAACAGAATTAAATAACCTTTTATTGTAAATTTCTGTCGGATAACAGTTCAGAGACTGGAGAATCGGTTGCGTTTACCTTTAGTGGTAACTACCTAGCTTTTGGCGTGTGTTGTGGCTGGGACTCTGATCCAGCTGTCCCTCCCTGCAGATCTCTGCTGATGATGCTGCTGTCAAGGTAAGGTGGCAAATAGATGTACGAAGCGATTAAAAGACCGAGCTAGTCCACCGGACCTTTGGATACTTCATTTATTAGTCGACTCATGACGAGAATACTTTGGAAAAACATAATGTGTAGCTTTAAAGTCACTTTTGTGTTGTTTAGACTAATTGTAAATAAACATTCTCATAACAACCATTGTTCAACAGAGGTTAATGGGCATAAAGTGCTTATTCAGTGCTATAGATAGATAGGCATACAAATGTTTGACACACACACACACACGTATATATATATATATAGTACCGGACAAAAGTTTGGAAACTATTTTTTTTTTTTAAGTAGTCTCTTATGTTCATTAAGGCTGCACTTATTTGATCAAAAATATAGAGAAACAGTAATATTGTGAAATATTATTACAATTTAAAATTATGGTTTTCTTTTTAATGTACATTAAGATATAATTTATTTCTGTGATGCAATACTGAATTTTCAGCATCATTACTCCAGTCTTCAGTGTCACATGATCCTTCAGAAATAATTCTAATATGCTGATTTATTATCAATGTTGGAAACAGTTGTTCTTCTTAATATTTTTTTATAACCTGTAAAAAAAAAATTGATGAATTAAAAGTAAAATAAAAAAACAGCATTTATTGAAATTAAAAATATTTTGTAACAATATACAGTACTGTTCAAAAGTTTGGGGTTAGTAATTTTTTTCTTCTTTTTGTTTTTTAAAGAAATTAACACTTTTATTCAGCAAGGATGTGTTTAATTTATAAAAAGTGATAGTAAAGATTTATATTGTTAGAAAAGATTTCTATTTTCAATAAATGCTGTTCTTTTTAACTTTTTATTCATCAATGAATCCTGAAAAAAGTATCACGGGTTCCAAAAAAATATTAAGCAGCACATCTGTTTCCAACATTGATAATAGCTGAATAATAACTGTTGAAAATTCAGCTTTACATCACGGAAATAAATTATATTTTAAAGTATATTAAAATAGAAAACCATTATTTTAAATTATAATAATATTTCACAATATTACTGGGTTTTTTTTCAGAATTTTTGTTCAAATAGATGCAGGCATGATGAGCATAAGAGACATCTTTCAAAAGCATTAAAAACTCCAAACTTTTGACCAGTACTATATGTATGTATATACCAGAACATTCTTAAATGCACCAAGTCACGTTCTTTGTATGCTAATAAAGAGATTGTGATTCTCCACAGCCCGAAGCTCCATGCATGATGTGTTCCTGCTGTGACAGAAGCAGCATCTCAGCCTTCACTCCTCCACCTTGGGCTGGGTTCATTATCGTCTCATCCTGAGCCCTGTCCTTTGCGGTAATGACTGACAAGAGAAACCCACCGTTTTTCAATGATGACAATGTAGGCGTGGTGCACTACAAGCTGCCCTTCAGCGAGACCATGGAGCTGTTCATTGAGACTTTGACAGGGACCTGCTTCCAGCTACGTGTCTCTCCATTTGAACAGGTTGTCTCCGTCAAGGCTAAGATTCAAAGATTGGAGGGTATGTGTCTTCTCTTGATTCATTACACAGCATGATGCTTTGATAGAAAGGTGATATTGCACTTGATTGGGCACCATGATTTAGGTCTCATGACGTTAGCATGTTTTCTATACGTTGTGCTTTAATGTGACATACTATACTGTAAAAACTGCAATTTTCTTACTCCTAAATAATTAGTACCCTATACAGTACATGCTGTTTTATGAGCTCATATTTAAAGGGATAGTTCGCCCAAAAATTAAAATCTGTCATCATTTACTCACCTTCAAGTTGTTCCAAACCTGTTTGAATTTCTTTCTTCTGCTGAACACAAAAGAAGATATTTTGAAGAAGTTCGGTAACCAAACAGTTAATGGGGACTTGACTACCATAATATATATGTCAATGGGGTCCATAAATTTTTTGGTTACCCATAATTTTCAAAATATCTCCTTTAGTGTTCAGGAGAAGAAATAAATTCATACAGGTTTGGAGCAACTTGAGGGTGGGTAAATGATGACAGAATTTTTATTTTTGGGTGAAATATCCCTTTAATGAGGGATTGTGTAAAATATTTCAGCTTTGAAAACATTTTTATTGGTGACGCTACATGACCCTTCATCACATGATCCTTTGGAAATCATTGTAATATACTGATTTGGTGCTCAAGAAAATTTTTATTATTATTATCAATGTTGAAGACAGTTGTGCTGCTTAATATGTCCGGAAAAATGGAAAAAGTAGGATTCTTTCATGAATTGAAAGTGCAAAAGAATAGCATTTGAAACAGAATTTTTTATAACATTATAAATGTCTTTACTGTCACTTTTGATCCATTTAATGCATGCTTGCTGAATAAAAGTATTAATTCAAGTATTAATCTACAAAAAAAAAAAAATCTTATTGACCCCAAACTTTTGAGTGATAGTCTTGATTTGACCTGCAATTAAAATAGCGGGTGGTCATTTCATATTATTGTAGGTTTTATTATTCTAATGACTTCAAAAGTTTTGGTTACATGTTATGCATTACAATATAACCACACATTCCATTCATCTGAAACAATCTTTATCCATTACAATCCTCATCTATGTTAAGCTAAAGGGAAAAATGTATGCATTGTAATAAGAAATGCACCTTTTTTTTCATGTTTCATGTTTGTTCTGATTTAGAGCTTCAGAAGAAATTGAGTCGTTTATTAACAATTGGCACAGTCAGTAATTGCGTTTGTGATCCGCCCATGCAGTTACAGATGAAACATGTCTTAACAGTTTAACACATGAGCAATCAGAAAAGCAGAAGAGAATAAATTGATTCTCTCCCTTCTCTTGCTATCAAAAGCTGCCATTGTTATTACTCAGTAACTAAAGTTGCTGCTCCTCTAATGCATCACGTGGCATGGTTGAAAACAGCTTTGTTAGGATGAGAAATGTTAGTATTCTTTGAATGAAGAGCTCTTATTTGTTTTGGGGGCACAGCTAGTTTGTCTCTCACGACTTGCGCGTGAGCAAACTTTGGGCTTAAAATTTAGGACTGAGAGTGCTTGGTTTATTTCATTTATCACCTGGTTGACTTGGAATTTTTTAATCAATGCGACAGAAAAAAACATTAGTTAAACCCCCAGATGTGATCTTGCCATTCTAGACAACTGTTTTGTATATGCATCAGTGGGTATTTTAACATGCCAGTCTTAAGTAGAGCTGGTTTTCCTCCCCGGATCATTCTGATGTGTTAGACAGCACTAATTTCACCAGGTCGGCTCTCCCCTGCAGGAGTTAGCTTTATTAAAGATGAGTTTATCAGCCCTGTGGATTACAGGTGAGGAATGGCCTAGTTTCAGTTCTGCTATGGACTTCTTTTGTGGCTAATCTTAGATTCACTATGCTTTGCATCTGGAGCAGAAATGACTGCCCCCTTCCAGGGATCAGTTCTATAGGAGCTTGTTTCCATCACATTTTTTTTGTTAAAAAATCTTTATATCTCACAATTCTGACTTTTTTTTTTTTTCTCAGAATTGCAATAAGCCTATATCTTGTAATTTGGACTTTATAAATCGCAATTACGAATTTTATCTTGCAATTCTGACTTTTTTTTCCTCAGAATTGCGATATCTCGTAATTCGGACCTTTTAATTCGTAATTGCGAATTTATATCTTGCAGTTCTGACTTTTTTTTTCTCTCAGAAGTGCAAATTTGTATCTCAATTCAGATTTTATTTCACGCAATTGCTAATTCTTTTCTCACATTTCTAACTTCTGTCTCAGAATGAACAAAATATGTATCTTGCAATTCTGACTATAAATCACAATTGCGAGTTTATATTTCGCAATTCTGAGAAAAAAGGTGACAATTGTGAGAAAATAGTCCCAATTTACCTTTACCGGAAACAAGCGTCAATAAGTCCAGTTTCAAAAAGAAGTAGGCCTATGAGACGGGTGTGTTGAGGAAATCCAGATTTTAATATGAAATGCTTTTTCAAACTTCTGATTAAGTTTAGACACATGGAGGTTGTGTATAGTTTAAAAAGCATGATTAGGCATGTCTCTAAACAGTGGGCAGGCCGCACACACACTAACCACTCTGACTGTCACACTCCTGTCTAGAAAACTACCCCTTCTGGGAATGGATACCAGTTTTGTTTTGCATGGGTGCGTTCTGGTGTCTTATTGCACTTTACACTCGATGGACACATCTATTCACTTAATCGCAGGCCAGTGCAAAAATGTTAAGTGGTAAGCTTATCTTCATGTCCAGGTGCAACATTTGCATTCACGGTTAAAAAAATGAACGGCAATAATGACCTTGAAAAAGCTTGTTATAAAGCAATTTGAGGTCTTTAAGTTGCTTTCTTGTGTTGTTATTTATTTCTTGACCACTGTGATATTTGCTAGATCTGGAGGTGACATGATTGTTGGTTATTTTGTGTACACAGGGGGGCAGATCTGAGTCGTATTTGTTCTTCTGCTGTCTGGTTCAGTATACACAGTTAAATGTTCCTTGGTTAAATTGGTCAGATGTGATGACTCAAACCTCTGGTTAAAGAACAATTGAACTAAATAGTTATATCAACATTTCTATTAGATTCCCCATAATTAACAAACAATTGTTAGCTAAATAACATTAGTCATTCCCCACAATTACATTAATAACCACAATTGGTTAAACGTCCTCGGTTCTGTCTCACTCACTAGCCATAAATAAATGAGAGAGAGAGAGAGAGAGAGAATAATATTCAGCGAGGAACCATTCAATTGATGAAAAGTGACAGGTAAAGACATTTATAATGTTACAAAAGATTTTTATTTCAAATAATAAAAGTTCTTTTTGAATTTTCTGAAGGATCATGTGACACTGAAGACTGGAGTAATGGCTGTTGAAAAATCAGCTTTACCATAGCAGGAATAAATTACTTTTGAATATATATTAAAATGAAAGTTTTTACTGTATTTTTGATCAAATAAATCCAGCCTTGGTGAGTATGAGACTTCTTTCAGAAACATAAAAGAAATCTTACTGACCCCAAACGTTTGAACGTAAGTTTACATTCTGTAAATCTCAAAGGGAAAAAATGACCCTGTAATGAAAGGTCAGTAATCATATACCCTTATGTTCGTCTAAATTTCTCTTTCTAATATCTCTTGAAATGGGGATGGAAGCTGTCAAGCTCTAAAAAGTGCAGTAAATTGGTCCATTTGAGTTTTTTGAACGCAGTCTCATTGAATGGCTGTAACTCTCAAATCTAATTCCAGTACATTTAAATACAAGATGTTTTTGTGGTTTTACTAATCTGTGCATTTGGTTTACAGTTTACAGTTGTGCAGTCACGATATGCAGTCCCCCCCCCCCCATGACACCTTAACAAAAGGCCTCTATATTGAACTAAAAGGACATATTTTAGTTATCCTTGAAATCTCTGCCTGTCTAAAAAAACAAAATAAAAAAACGTTTGTGACTACTCAAGGGTGTGAAAGGTCTGAATGCCACCGGACATTGATTTATATTACAGATAAGATTTCAATGGCCAGATGTTATTTTCTGTGCCTTTTCTGTACTCTTATTTCCCTCAAATGATTGCAGTTCACAAACATTGCATTTGGTCAACCATTAACTGCAATCAGATGTTCCCCTCATGCTCCTGTTCTTTTTTAGTTTGTCTTTTGTTTGTTCTTTTGTTAGATGTGCTGTTAGATGCTGTAATTGCTTGTTGAATGTTTATTATAGTTTGCTTTATAAAAAAGATGTCTATGCATGTCTATCTTACGACCTCTGTTTGGTCACAGGCATCCCGGTCTATCAGCAGCATTTGATCTGGAATGGTATGGAGCTTGAAGATGAGTACTCCTTACATGATTACAGGTGAGTTTTCAAACTGTTTTCCAGCTTTACAAAACAGGATCCAGGATGTTATATTACGAGAAGCTCAACTACTGCATGTTCCACTGAATCTGGCAAGGTGCATTTTGAAAAATGAAATTATAATGATTTAATCACCCTAGGTCGTTCTAAACCCTTTCTTCTTTTGTGGTACACAAACTGAGATGTTTTGTTGAATGTCCTAGCTGTTTTTATCTGTGAAATGAAAGCATATTTTGACCCAGGCAGCACAAAGGTATCATAAAAGTAGTCCATATGACTCATGCTCTATATTCGACATCTTCTGAAGCCAAACGTTTGCTTTGTGTGAGGAACATTTAAGTTGTTATTCGCGGAAAACCTCTCCGCCACGGCTCTCGAATCTTATTTGCTCTTGAACAGCTTGTACGTTCTTCAAAAAACATCTCCTTTTATGTTCCATAAAAGAAATAAAACCATATGAAAGGGTTTGGATAAACATGAAGGTGAGTAAATAATGACAGCATTTGCATTTTGGGTGAGCTATTCCTTTAAATGCAGCCACTTCTCTCAAGAGCAGACTGGCTCAGTCTGGAGGTCACAGATGGTGGATTTGTCAGAAATTCTTCTCAGTTAATGTTCCACATGGAGGCTTTCTGGGAAGATATTGTGTGGCTGGATGGCATTGTGCTTCAAATGTTAAGTGAAGCAAATATTTATAAAGGCAGAACTGTACAGACTGTAGCAGTTTTGTTATGCTACTGCATGCTCTGAGTTTTCCTATGCTTGTGTTTTCAGCATCAGAGAGGGCTGCACTCTCAAGCTGGTGCTCGCCATGAGGGGAGGGCCTGTAAACACCAGACGAGGTGCGTTTCCACCACCGACTGGGATTTTCACTGTTGAAAGTGTGTTAACCCTGTCGTTCTGAAACCCAGGTTTATGTAATCCTGATTCCTGGCTTTCACACTGTTTATAGTAATTTAACCTGGGTTAGTAACTCATCCTGAGTGATTTCACTCTTGTGCATTCGAAAACCCCAGATTTGCATATATTTGAGTTTAATAACATTGAACTCTGTGAAAATATCATAAATCTGCTCTGGTTGTCTTAACTCTATAAAGCTGTATGTATCATATTTGAATCATTGCTTTCTAAGGCTTCTGCATCATTAACATGATCAATACCTTGCCCAGAAAACTATCTACCCCCTGGAGGGTCATATATGATCTTTAGGAAGTAGAAGGACTTTCAACATTGAGTTGCAATGTAACGGAAGTAGCGTCAGATAATTTTTTTCGTATTGTGACGTACATTCGAGAAATGAAAAAATTGTTGAGTGGGACTTGGTTCTGTCCATCAGTTGTTGATTGGATGATGACAGATGATAATCTGAATGCAAACTTTCAGTCGATTTTCAGAAAGCGGTGGGGTTTAAACTGACTATGAGAGAGAGTAGTTTTTCATTAGATTTAAAAAATAAATAAAACGGATGCTTTAATGAATTGTTCACAATAAGATCATTAAGATGCATTTAGAAAATAGATATTTCCAATGGATTTTTTTATTTAATTCCAACATAATATAATTTCCAAAATGTCTGCCTTCCTGTTACAATATTTTTAAATTATATTCCAAGTATATATATGCTATATATAGCACTGCATGTGTGTGTGTGTGTGTGTGTGTGTGTGTGTGTGTGTGTGTGTGTGTGTGATATATATATATATATATATATATATATATATATATATATATATATATATATATATATATATATATATACAGTATACACAGAGGTGTGAAGTCCAGGGGTCAGAAAGTAAAAGTCCTGCAATATGTTTATTCTACCCATGAACTCAGCCAGCTGATTTCACTAATCTCCACTTTCACTAATTTATTTATCCTTTGTTGGCACTGAAACTGTACCACAAAGTAAAAGAAAAAAAAGTTTCCTTTATGAACAAAAAAGTTGCTTCAAAGATGCATTAGCCCAGTGGTTCTCAAACTTTTTCGGTCATTCCCCACTTTGGACAAGGGGGAATTTTCAAGCCCCACCTGCCCCCATCGCCCCAACACAATGGTAATGAAATACGCAACAAGCTTAAAATGTTCCAATTTATTGAAGTAACAAGTAGTATCAGTATAGTAACAAGTTGTATCTAAATACAAACTAACTATCTACATCAAATAACAGCAAGTTAAAAAATAAAGAAAATAAAAGTGCCGCTGTGTAATAACTTGCATGAAATTCAAAAATAGAGAAAATAACAGTGCAGTTGTGTCAAAATTTGTATCAAGTTCAAAAATAGAAAATAAATAAAAGTGCCACTCGTTATAGCATCAGCACTCCCTGGTGGGGGGCTGTGGACTAACATAATATTGTACTTAAAAACGTGAAAAAAAATTATATTACATATATATATATATATATATATATATATATATATATATATATATATATATATATATATATATATATATATATATATATTAAAATAGACATAACATACTGTGTTTGATATGGGATTAAAATGATGGGCAGTGTATAAGATATAAACAAATGATTAATTATTTTAATATTCATCTGTTCCGATCAGAGCATGTGACCGGAGAGAGAGCATTTCTGAATATTCCGCTCAGGGTCGCGCGCTCAACACAGAATGTCCTGCTGGTTCGAAAATATGTGGAATAAAGGCTGTCTCCGACTAAAGTTTTTTTCTAGTCGACTAGTAGTTGTTTATTTAAGCCATTAGTGGACAAATCAACCCTTTATATTTGTTTAATTACTTAAATAGGCTATACAGGATAATGAGCGTTATATAGCCGCACTCAAGCGCACGAGCTCACGCATAAAGCTTGCCACAAAGAACCGGCAAAAGTAATGATTATGAATGTGTAAAAAATAGCAAGGAGACATTTAATTGTTTATTAATAAACTGGTGTTTTCTGTGTCGCTGCAAAGATGAAGTTGACGATGCGGACTCTCCATTAACGAATAAAAATATAAAGGATAAAAAAGGAAAATTTCCTCCCGTTTGGCGCGCCCCACCTGTCACGTCTCTATTCCCCACCAGTGGGGCGCGCCCCACACTTTGAGAACCGCTGCATTAGCCTGATATATAAATTATGGTAAAAAATACATGTGCAACATATATTTAATGTTTTATATATATATATATATATATATATATATATATATATATATATATATATATATATATATATATATATATATATATATGTGTGTGTGTGTCATAATGTGTGTGTATGTATACAGGGTTTCAGACTGCGACGCATATGCGACCGTTATTTGAGAATGTGGGAGTTAAAATTGTATATGGTCGCATTTGTGCGAGTGGACGCTCGCGCAACAGAACGCCGTTGTATCCGCAGCTGCTGCAGTCCGTAACGTAACTTATGTTCAAAATGAACGAGTACATCATGAATCCATTTTCCAAACCGTGTTTTTGACTGATCCTGAATCACTACGGTACGCTTATAATAAGTGTTTATATTCTGACTATTTTATCCCGGGCACGGCTCGGTTGCGGAGTTGCCCAGTACCTGCGTGACTCGCCATAGACATTAACGGAGAGAAGTAGCTCCGGCTATAATGTTTTTCCTTAAGACACGTGCAGTTTGTTTATTGACGAACGTACACGTCACGCGCATCACACAATGATGGTGAAACGCGCCAATTACGAATTCAGGAATTAAGGCATATAAAAATGAAAAGGACTCACGAAACACCGAGCCTCTTCCTACGTCTTTTCAGCGGTTAGATGAGAGTAATCGCTCGACAGAGGAAAAAGAAATTATTATAAAATGCAGAAGGTAAGTGTGAGATTTCTGATTTTTGTTACAACTATAAACTTTGGTAACGAAAATCTGTATCAGCGTATTATAATACTCTAATCTTTTAAAATGTAATGTATACATTTGAATGATTTTTAAAAGATAGAAAGATGATTCTGATAGAAAGATGATAATAGACAGACAGACATATAGATAGATAGATATAATATAATTAAAATGTAAATAGAATTCAAATGTAAAATGCTTAAAATTACAGATTAAAATTACAGGTTAAAATTACTGTCCAAAATCCATGAAAATCCTGAAATTTGGCAATGATAATTGATAAATGATACATGTGTTAGGTATTTATGCTGCAACCCAGAAAGCCTTTGCTAGCCTTGGTCCATTAAAACCACCAGCATGCATTGATTAATCCCATGGCATGTAGCAAAAAAAAAAAGGTGCGACCAAATCATATGTTGGTGCTTGAGAAAGTTGGTAGCACCAGTGCAACCAGTGGAAAAGTTAGTCTGGAGCCCTGATGTATGTATATATATATATATATATATATATATATATATATATATATATATATATATATATATATATTGTTTGATTTGATTTTTCAGTTTCTAATCTTCTATTCTCTATTATGTTTTTCTTTAAAGGGTAACTAAACACTAAAACAACTTTTTTTAGTTAATGATCTGTAAGTATGGAGCTTCATAAATGCTGTTCATTGATTCCAGTAAATTTTTTGACATTTTGGTTTAAAGTGTTTTAATTCTACAATATATGGTTTAAAAACGTCTGAGTGCTGCCCTCTTCAGGTTGAACGGTGGCTACTGCAGTTGAATTTTCCTATTGGATGTTTGCGGTGGTTGGTGACGTAGCGGTTGTTGGTGACGTAGGCAGGTTCCATACAAAGAGATGCGTCTCAGGTGCACGCCCCCCTCCGCTGGGCTCTGCCCACTTTTCCAGCATTTTTCAAGTATTGCCAGTGGGTGGAGCCAGGCTCTGACCAGGGGTTTAGTTACCCTTTAACTATTTTTTTGTATGTCAGGATTTAAAGAGTTAATCTTTAAAAATATACTACAAATATATTACAATCTATTCAACACTCAAGTTAATGTGTTTGCAATCGCTATTCAGCACTGTTTTCCTAAGATGCTAAAATAAAAAGCAACGCAGAAAAGTAACGCAAATCACATGATTATTTAATGAGATAACGACTGAAATAATTTATGATTGGCTTTGTAAAGTCTTGACTAGTGCTACTGCAGTACAGGCCTGCAGCGGTTCCGTGAAAACTGGGTTTGTTGCAACTTTCTAATCCTTCCTATGTGCCACTATGCAATGGTTTTAAGGTCAAAAACAAAAGCTGCTCATTACCATTCCAGGAGGTGTGCAGGCACACAGTTAGTTAACAATCTGATATTGATTAGTATGACCTGCATCCTGTTTCTTCTCGTTACCTGCAGTGACAGTGACAGATGACTCTGCGAGGGATATCGCTGACTGCCTTGATGCAGGGAGAGAGGAGATGTGGGAAAAGTCTCTGTCTAATAAACAGGTCACCTTCCTGGTGTACCGTGAGGGAGATCAGCTCAATTTCTTCCGAGTGGTGGATAGGGGAGATGGAACGCTCACACCTGTGTCTGAATCATTGAGGTCAGTTCAAAAGAAGAGAAGTTACTTGCCAAGAGGATTAGAGGAACACACTGCACCCTGGTTCTCTTTTTTTTAGATGAAAGTAGATGTTTCAGAGCTACAGTTTTCCTGTGTCATACTAATGTGTGTTTACTAATGAATACATGCATCAGCATTTACTGGCAAACTTCACAATCTGTTAGTGTTAAGTCTGCATAATTAGCCTCACCAAATGGACTATTTTTCCCAAATTAATAATTTAAAGCGCCCCTTTTTCAAATATTACCTTTCATGCAATGTGTAATATACCTGTTTGTGAATGTAAAAGGTCTGCAAAGTTGTAAAGATAAAAGTGCGAGAAAGAATCATTTCTGAACTGGCGAAACGAGTGGTCAGTAATTCCAGTCTCACTTTCTGTTACATACCTAAGTAACAATTAACAAATTTGCGTAATGCCAGCCTATGGTCTTCATTGGCTGCCAGTGAACAACATCTACTTTGACCCGCCCTCAAACACTGTCGTTGTAGCCGAGGCCTGGAAGAGTTTGGTTCGTGATGTCGACTATTTTTAGTGCTGAGAATCCACTTTGCATGCACTTCCAAAGGATGAGGACTCACGCTGAAATTGATATGGTAAAACTGGCGCCATCGTTTCTATTCGTATCACTGTGTATGCAAGTGCTGAGGAAGCCTCCGGAGCTGAAATTCAGATGTGATAATAGGAGTTTAGTTTCTGACATGCGCTGTAAGTGGTAGACCAATCATATTAGACTGGGCCATCTGACCAATCAGAGTAGAGTAAGCTCACGGAAAGAAGGGGTTTAGAGAGACCGAGCCAGACTCTTTGAGAAATAAAGTCATGTACAATGTATATAATAAGTAAATGTCTTTGATGCATTTAAACCTATTGTAGAAGGTTATGCTTTAAAATAACATAAAAGGGGGACTTTAATAAAACTGTAGAATTTAATCTTTAGCAAATCTCAAATCTAAGAGTTCCTCCTTGTATGTGCTTGTTTCAGCGGTGCCTCGGTACACAATGTGTACACGGAGGAGGAGGAAGAATCAGAGAGTGCATCCTCAGAACAGCAGACTCTGGAGAACTCTATCACAATGAGCAAGATGAAGCTGCTCAAGGCCAAGATGGAGAATATGAACCTTAACAAAAAGGTAACAAAATAGGCGGACTAGAAGTGCTATTCATCTTTCTTTTTTCCTCCTCCACATATTCTAGCAATATCTTTTTATCCTCAAGTGCATGAACCTTCTTGCAGTCAAACACATCTGATTAGATTTGTCAGTGGAGTAGTATGGAAGTGTGTGCAGTTCTCCAGCTGCCTTGAGGGAGTGTCGCCCATCCCACGCTGTCTGATTAACTGGCGCAGTAATAACCACAAGCTCAGCAGATTGGCATATGAAGTTAATTATTCACACTCAAATATGCATAGTTGTCAGTAGACATGTCTTAGTCGCATATATTTGTTTTTATCTGTCTAGGAAACCTTTGCTGATATTGCTAACACTTGTAGCATAGTTAAGTTTGCATGTTTATGTACTGTATGCATTGCTCCTGTCAACATAATTTTTTTAATGTATTATGAGGTGTAACATGAACCACAGTTTAATTGGTTCAGTTACAAGCAATATCGCAACTTGACACATTAGTTAGGATTCAACTGATGTGATATATTTAATTTTACAACATGACTAAATGTGTGTACAAAAATAAACCAGAGCTATCCAATTTAACAATAATTTATTAATATTTTATAAATAAACTAATATTAATTGTAATCATTTTATTTGATTAATTTATTGTAAATTTTATATTAATATGATGTTAATTAACTTGATTTTGTACAGTTTTGAGTCTTTTGTTTAGCTATTTTTGGACTGATGCCAGACTTTAAATTATATATTTGGTTTACCAAGTTTCAAAAGTGTTTATATTACTGAATTCACAGGATTATCCAGTAATAGTCATTTCCACAGTTATTATAATATGAACTATTTTTAGGGATGCACAATATATTTGTACCATCTTGGTTATCAGTCAATATTCCAGTTTTTATTATTGGTATTGGATATTTAATTGTGCATGCCCATGGCACTACATTGAGATTGCCATTGCTATCATCTAACCTTAAAAAACACTAATAATTTAATAACACTCTCAAATGTTATCTTTAGCAAATCTCAAAAATGAACATGCATTTTCAAACTGTACATTATAATGTTGTGCTGCATACATTCAAATGTACCATTTATAGCAGTTGATTTTCGTTAGTGTTTCATTTGTAATTTATTTAGACAAAAGTATAAATATTATACATTTGATATCTGCTACTGTTTATTGACCATAACTAAAAATGTATTATTGGCTAATCTGTATTGCCCAGAATTTTAATGATGCATTGCAAATTTGTTCATTAAATTGCTTTGAAAAATGACTTTAAATGTGAGATATTTTTACTGTGGCTCACTCCGCTATAAAAGATTTTGGTCATACCGCCCACTCCTGATCAGAAAGTAATGCATATCAGATCTTCTCTGTTTATGTGCCGCCTTTGGCATGATATGTGTGTGATTGTTTTCTTGTGTCTTTGTCAGCCCAAGAAGACTGCTAAATTAAAAGTCAGACCTCCAGTGGGTCCGCGGCCCTGCAGCGGTTCGTTTGGCTCTTCCCGACACCACCGAATGTTTCGTGTCCTTCCTCAGATAGGCCACTTCTCGTCAACTCATCTACCTCCGATCGGAAATCAGCAGCAACCTGCAGTTTCATCCCCTGTTGCTGGCACCTCCCGCCAAGCATTCGCATCTCTCTCAAGTCCCACTTCCTCAGGCCGTGCTCATCCTTCCTCTGCAGCTTCAGGCATATATATGCTTCAGGCTGAGGAACCATGGGATAATCCAGTGCCCAGGAAGATCAGACTCCCTCCCAAAGTGTCCAGACTGGATATGAGAGGGCCTAAAGTCATGCGAGACTGCGTGTACCCACCTGTATCTCTTCTGTCCAGCCCTGGAGTTCAGGATGAGGTGGATCTTCAGAGTGACAGACTAACGGTAACCGAGAACTCTGCTGTAATGGAGCCGTCCAAAGCTGTTCCCTTCAGTCTTCCCGAGCCCCTGAGCCTGGACGTGTCCTCTCAGCGTGAGCAAGGTCTGAACTCTATAACTCTGCCGGAACCCAACACCGCTACTCCTCTTCTTTCCCAAGCCATCAACTCAAACTGGAGGCTGGCATCCCAACCTGACCTACACTTCGCCGGTGACCCCCTCGCTCCTCCTCACATACCGCAGCACTTTGAGTTTATGGGTTCCACCATGCAGCCCAGTCCAACCCATGCTCTCCTCAGAACTAGCAACAGCCCGTCGCTTCAGGTCGGCTCCCCGTCACGGACCACATCTGTATGTGGGCTCAAAGTCGACAAGCGCTCAGATGTGATTTCCAAAAGCGAGGCCCGAGATATTACAAAGATGGCCAATAAAGCAACTAAAGAGCCATTGAGCACGGTGAGCAACGCAGAGCTTCTGGCCTCCTTGGCGAGCAGTGGAGGTCAAGAGGCCTTGGCTGGACCGTATTCTCTGGGCAGGTTATGCGCTACACCCGCCCCCCTACCAACAAACATCCATCTGTTGCAGGAAGACCTGCTGAGAAGGATCTCCCCCCTACAGAGAACAGCTGGCTACACGGTGAGTATGCAACCTTGACTTCTGCTTCTGATTTTACAGACCTCCCCTTTTATACTGCTGATGTTCATTTGATCTCAGTTGGTTGCAAGGAGAAACGATGTTTGCTTTAACTCAATATTACTTGTGAATGCTGTCATGCAAATAAATGCTACTAATAGAGCGTGTGTCCTGTCACGAAAAGACGCTTGCTGCACATTATAAAGCGTGATTCATTCGTTTAGACATTTCAGCTAATGAGAATAATGTTATAACAATCTCACAAGCGCTTTATAATGCAAAATCTTGTCGAAATTGGTATGAGCATTGTGAAATTGTAGTATCTAAATTTGAACACATTTTATATATATCAATATCGTATAAGGTTTTGTCATATCATATTGTCAGGTCATGGTGTTAATATCATGTTTATACTATGTTAAATAATCGTGTTTACAATATTGACCAAAATAAGTGAGCAATTTTACAACTTGATACATTAGTTAACTTATGTGCTATATTTTATTTAACATGACATAAGTGTGTGTACATTAAGAATTCAGAGCTATCCATTTGAATAATTTATTAATATTATATTATTTTAATTAAATAATTTATATTTTATTTGATTAATTTATTGTAAAATTAATTTTAATATTAATTTTCTTTAACTCAAAATGACATGCAAATGCTGTGGTGCAAATTAATACTACTAGTAGAGCATGTATCCGGTCACCAAAGACGCTTGCTGCACATTGTACACAATGCAAGACAGATTACAAGTGTGATTCATTAGTTTTGGCATTTCAACTAATGAGAATAGTGCCGCGCTTTATCACACAAAATCTTGTCGTTGCAGCCGTCAAGCTCATCAAGCAGCCTCTCCAGTTCAATAAAGAGATTAGGTGAGTGGCTTGACTTAAACAGTGTGCTGTTCATGTGAAACGAACCATTCAGAACACCATCTTACGGTGCTGCCCCATGTCACTGAGAAACTTTTTGTTGTTGAGAGTAATGATTTCGTGGCAAGCCTTGGCCATTTGTTACACTTTTTCCACTCTTCACTGCTTAATTTTTACGCTTGTCTTCCTCAGGCTTGTGAAACCCATTTGTAAATCCACAGTCCACTGCTTTATTGTCATGCTGCACATGTCACTTGTTTGGGAAACGTCGGAGTTCATAGCTGCCTTCGTCCTAGTTCAGTACGAGTGTTCAACTTGGATTAAGTTTGTGATTTAGGGGGCCAGTTTTTTTAAAATTCATGATATACCCTACCGTTCATTCAGATTGATTTTACAGGATACATTAAATGGATGAAAAGTGACACTAAAGACATGTATAATGTCACAACTCTTTTCAAGATTGAGAATAAGAAATGCTTCTTGAGCAGCAAATCAGCATATCGGTCGATGAATTCATCTGATCAATATATCAGTCTATCTTTAATGATCATTTCCTGGAGGTCAGGAGGTGTATTTTAAATGAGCCCAGCAATAGACTGTCAGGCTTTTAAATATTCACCATCATAAAGAGCAGAGCATAACAGCTGACTGAAATCATAAAACGGGAAATGAACACAACAACTCAGTCGCATAGATAAATATTCACATGATCACACATTTACAAAAGCATGCATGCGAAATTACACACAAAATAGAAGCACATCTTCACTCAGACGTTTGATGCTTAGAGAGACTTCCTGCGTGATTGTGCACTTAGGAGCCTGGATGATGTTTTTGCAACAGGTGGTGCTGATACATTTGGGAAATGTTCCCTGACATTTTACCGCCAGTGTTTCAGAGCATCTGACTGTTCTGTCGCATCTCAGATTGTCACTGGCTCGAAAATGCAACAGTAATGGCAAATAACAGAATAGATAGACCAGCAAGTACATGACTGGAAATCCAATCTCATGCCCCAGTGCTTGGTACGATTTTGTCACAATGTGTGCCTTTCTGTAGATTCTTATCGTTGTGACTTGTGTAGAAATAAACAGGGAGGTTTTGAAGGCACATGGGTAGTTTTTCCCCTTTGAATCCATATTTTATAGGTGTTGTGATTGTCTCTCTTGGTCAATTCCTGTCATTGTCTGTGTATGTGTAAATGTTGTTTTAGGCACTTCAACACATCACTTGCCCCCGGTGAAGGCACCCACTGGAACAAAGAAAAAGAGTTCAAAGCACTGCTTCCTGTGTGGGAAGAAGACTGGTTTAGCCACCAGCTATGAATGCAGGTACAGTGCATTCTCTCTACGTATCCCTCTGTATGATTTTTTTATTTATTTACAAGAGGGTAGTTAATGTGCATCTGCAATCTTAAACGGAGGTATGCACTTCATTTTGAGCGTTTGCACTTGACATAGCAAGACCGAGCTATTTCTGTTCAGAGGTGACAGTAGTTCTCATAAATGTCATACATCAGTATTGCTGATAACACCATCTGTGACTTCAGTTTCTCTCTGTTGACGTAAAGCTTTGAATGAGGCAAAGTCTTATATGATGCATCTTTGGAAAGGACTAATTAGAAAGCTGTGCTTGTTATTCTCTCCTGCGCCGTATAGAATCCATCCAGCTAAACTGATTAAAAATTAAAAAGGGCTTTCTTTTCAACCTGAATGATTTGTTTGTTCATAGCAGAGCTGTAATCACCATATACACTAAAAGGGACACATCCCCCAATATTTAGTTGTATGTAGCCTGTATGAGTTTATGGTTTATTCCTAAATGATTACATTTTAGAATGGCTTCTTACTTGTCCTGCTGTAAATATACACATACTATATATATATATATATATATAGGCACTTAAATTGTTACAAAAGATTTATGTTGCTTTCTATTTGAATTTTTCAAGTCATCAAAGAATCCTGAGAAAAAAAAATTGTCGCAATTTCCACAGAAATATATCAGCAACTGTTTAACACTGATAATAATAATAAGTATCAAATCAGCATCAGGGCTCGACATTAAGCCTTGTTATGTGCTTGTCCTTCAGAAAATAAGTTACTTTTCCGGAAAGAAAAAATATGTTTTTTTTTTCCTGTGGTGTAAATGTCTTTAGCAATATTCTCATCAGTGTTCTATTAGTTCTTACTTAAATCAGCATATTTGTGATATTTACAATGCTCAGCTTTCATGTAAATTTTTTTTAATTTGACCAATACATTCAATTATAATAATAATAAGACACTACAGGGCTGTTACCAATTCATTTTTTTTAATAATTTGTGTGTATATATATATATATATATATATATATATATATATATATATATATATATATATATATATATATATATTATACTGTATATCGTAATCTAGATTACATATAATCAGTTACTACCAAATTACTACCCAGCACTGAATATATATATATTTAGATTTTATAGCAAAATAATGCTATATATCGTTTTATATATATATATATATATATATATATATATACACTCACCTAAAAGATTCTTAGGAACACCTGTTCAATTAATCATTAATGCAATTGTCTAATCAACCAATCACATGGCAGTTGCTTTAATGCATTTAGGGGTGTGGTCCTGGTCAAGACAATCTCCTGAACTCCAAACTGAATGTCAGAATGGGAAAGAAAGGTGATTTAAGCTATTTTGAGCGTGGCATGGTTGTTGGTGCCAGAAGGACCGGTCTGAGTATTTCACAATCTGCTCAGTTACTGGGATTTTCACGCACAACCATTTCTAGGGTTTACAAAGAATGGTGTGAAAAGGGAAAAACATCCAGTATGCGGCAGTCCTGTGGGCGAAAATGCCTTGTTGATGCTAGAGGTCAGAGGAGAATGGGCCGACTGATTCAAGCTGATAGAAGAGCAACTTTGACTGAAATAACCACTCGTTACAACCGAGGTATGCAGCAAAGCATTTGTGAAGCCACAACACGCACAACCTTGAGGCGGATGGGCTACAACAGCAGAAGACCCCACCGGGTACCACTCATCTCCACTACAAATAGGAAAAAGAGGCTACAATTTGCAAGAGCTCACCAAAATTGGACAGTTGAAGACTGGAAAAATGTTGCCTGGTCTGATGAGTCTCGATTTCTGTTGAGACATTCAGATGGTAGAGTCAGAATTTGGCGTAAACAGGATGAGAACATGGATCCATCATGCCTTGTTACCACTGTGCAGGCTGGTGGTTGTGGTGTAATGGTGTGGGGGATGTTTTCTTGGCACACTTTAGGCCCCTTAGTGCCAATTTAAATGCATCGTTTAAATGCCACGGCCTACCTGAGCATTGTTTCTGACCATGTCCATCTCTTTATGGCCACCATGTACCCATCCTCTGATGGCTACTTCCAGCAGGATAATGCACCATGTCACAAAGCTCGAATCATTTCAAATTGGTTTCTTGAACATGACAATGAGTTCACTGTACTAAAATGGCCCCCACAGTCACCAGATCTCAACCCAATAGAGCATCTTTGGGATGTGGTGGAACGGGAGCTTCGTGCCCTGGATGTGCACCCCACAAATCTCCATCAACTGCAAGATGCTATCCTATCAATATTGGCCAACATTTCTAAAGAATGCTTTCAGCACCTTGTTGAATCAATGCCATGTAGAATTAAGGCAGTTCTGAAGGCGAAAGGGGGGCAAACACCGTATTAGTATGGTTTTCCTAATAATCCTTTAGGTGAGTGTATATATATATATATATATATATAATATCTGTAAAACAATATATAGCATCATTTTGTCAAGATTATTTTTGTTATGCTGGGTTTCTAAGAATTAAGATACATGATCTCTGTGTGGGATGTTTAGAAACAATTCCACTTGGTCCCTCTTTGAGCTTTGTTCTGTATAGTTTTCTAACAGCTTTAGTTCCATTCTGAAAATCAATGAACATCCGGATGGATGTCCGGATGGATCCAAACACCATTTATTCAGCTGATTCTTGCAGTTTTCATAAAGATATGTTTATTTTTGTCTAAGGTGTGGCAACATCTTCTGTTCCATGCACCGCTACTCTGAGACCCACGACTGCACCTACGACTACAAAAGCGCAGGCCGGCGCTTTCTACAGGAGACCAACCCCATCATAAGTGCACCAAAGCTGCCCAAAATATGAAGGCACTGCATGGGTGAGAGAAAAAGAGACGTGATATCCATCAACTATTAAAAGAGTGAAAAACCTTGATCACCAATATGTGCTTATATCACCATGTTTGCTTAAAAATATAGTAGTTAAAAAAAAAAAAAAAAAAATGGGAAGAACAGTGCTCACTCATTAGCCGTTGCCTTGGAAAACACACCTATGTTTGCTATCTGTAAATTACTTCATGCAACAAAAAAAAAATCATACAAAACCCCGCATGTAAATAGTTTTTAAAAAACATTTCTATCGTACGAACAAACTTTAAAAAAAAAGTCAAATACTTTTAAATAAGCAAAATACACAACTACGTATATCTATTTGCATATGTTTTTCTGTGTGTTTTATTTTTTTAAAATAGAACCAACAATTACTTTTCATGACAAGTCTTGCAGAGATGCACTTTAGTAATGAAAATATCTCTTGTGGAGATTAGGTTCTGTATTGGGGTTGGGGTTGGGGGTTGGGGTTGGGGGGGGGGGGGGGGGGGGTTGGACGTGACAGTGTGCTTGAACTATGTGCCGTTTGTTTTTTGTAAGTTTCCTATTAGAACTTTCTTATATTTCTGAGACATTACTCCTCTGTCCAGTAGCACTCTACCAAACATGGAAGTTATCATGGAAAATGCCAAGCACTGTGTACTCGTATTATAAAAAGACTGTTTAACCTTGATTCACTTTGAAGTATATATGAAGTATATATAGGCTCAATCAGCCGTACACACTACGCTATGCAGTTTGACCATGTAGCATTCTAAACCAACTTTATAAGGGCTTGGCATAATAAGATGTGAACAATTGACTGGTTGCCATGATGAACGATTCTTTTTGTATCTTAGTAATTAAAAAGCTGCTCAGAAGGCAGCTGTTGTTATTTGCATTTTTCTGTAATTGTCAGTTGATGAGCCTAATAAAATATCCTTGTGTTTCCTTTGATTTTTTTTCTTCACTGTATTGAGTTCTGTTGTGTTTTTATCTACTGTATCTTTCACGCCTTCTTAACATTGCATTGAGGTGTTTGTGATTCCATGTACTAGAATGAGTATATTACTATTATAGTACTAGAAGTTGTGATCATACTTCTACTAGTATGAACCCATTTAGATGAGTACAGTTTCTTGACTGAGTAGCTAAACCACTTCTGAACTACTTAAAGCTGTCCTATTGTGATTTTTTACATTTTCAACTTTTAGTGTGTAATGTGGCTGTTTGAGCATGAAAAAGATCTGTAAAGTTACAAAGCATAAAGTCCACAACAAAGGGAGTTATTCTCTATATCAGTGCGCACTGTTTCTGAACTCCCTGAAATGCCTCGATCGAGTCTTGAGTTGAAACTCACGGTTATGATAAGGGGCGTGACATTTCCGAAACACTTGAAGCGGTTGACTAATCACAACACACTGGTCCAGCCGACCAATCAGAGCACATTGCGCTTTTCAGAAGGAGGGGCTTCATGAAGACAGGAACTAAACAGAGTGTTACTGACAGACTAGAAGGAGAGGTGCTGAAACAATATAAAATATGTGCAAATAATGTGGGATTTTTTAACATTCAAGTATTAAAACCTCTATGATTAAAACCTATTCTAGGAGAGCCCAAAAAGAAACTTAGAAAAATTGCATAATAGTATTCTCTCTCTTTTTTTTTTAAATAATCTAAAATTTCAGCAATAACTTCAACTTGGAGTCCTAAACTAAAAAAGACTAATTTGTGCAGCAAACAGATGGTGTTAGAATGGTTCATGCAGTTCTTCAGCTGAATTATGTGACACTAAATGAAAGGAAACAGGCGTTGCTCAAAGCAGAACGTGAAAGCTGTGGTATTTGTGCAGGAGCTTTTATTAGTTGCACATTTTTATTTTACAATTGACCCTTCGCTAAGCCCCGCCCTCCCTAGTTACTGTTGCTACGCCTGTCAAGCTTTCGCGCCTGGCACGTCTATTACAGTATGTATGCACCGATGTCAGACATTCCCAATGAGATAATTAGTAACATTTAGCGAACATGACATAATATGCAACCGATTAGCGAATAATTTAATAAAAATTGAAGCTAAAGCCTATAGTCCCAGTGCAAGCAGCAGCCTTCTCATACGCTGACCATTCAAATGGGAAACACACAAATTGAGGAACAGCTATGTTCGTGCACGGCAAGGTAAGTGAAATGTGATCTAATAATTATAAATCAAACAGTTTATCCATAAATTTTGTGGAATAACACGAACACCGGGAGAGCCGCGATCGGATTGGGTTAAAGTTACTCAGTCAGGGGGTAGTTGGCCGTCGATTAACAAAATGTTGAAATATATTTTAAGGTATGTCAGTGAGCCTCCGTCTTGTCCTTAATCGTCTTATTTTACGTTCAAATATATGCATTATGAACAAAGAACCGTCATTATTTCCAACTTCCAAGCAATAGGTGTTTGTTAATCCTGTGGACATTTAGATGTGAATGGGGTCTCCCACACTGCTTGATCCACACCCATCATTTCTCCCCTTGGCTTTTAGATATTCGGGAAGGAAAAAAATTCCACTCCCCCCTCCCCCGTCCAAACTTTTCGGATACCGGGTATCAGATTTGCACAATCCATATGCACAACGCTTCGGCATGTTTCCCTCGCTCGAAAGCTTGCCAGATCTCCCGCGCCTATAGTTACGGTTGCTAAAACACGATTGGTCAGTGGCGGTTTTCGGGCGTGGCTTAGCGAAGGGTCAATTCTGTGCTATTTCAGAAGAACTTTAAGTACAGCATCACACCATAGAAGAATACAGATCTCATTTCCAAATTAATTTCTTGTTCTTCTCTTAGTCCAGTAGCCCTTTAAGGAAACATGCATCTTTTAATACAAGAATATCAAGAGGAACTTGTTTTACAGGTTGAGTTCCACACAAACGTTTTACTGTGTCATTGATTCTAGTGGCCGAATTGTTCAACTTTATTCATGCCTGTACAATTCATAACCACATAACTATTACAAAATAATGAATCAAAGCAGGTTTAGACACTGCTTTGATCACAAAACGTGTAAACCCTTTCAAAGCATGACAGCTTTTAGCCGTTCTCTCCTCTATCATGACACATAGATCATCTGTTGTGTTCTCCGGAAGATGGAAGGAGGAGCAGGGCACAGCACACCCATCCCTCTTTAATCAAGACTATTATAGTCTTTAACTACAGTGATAATGATGAAAAAAGGAGCATCTTTGAATCCTGTTAATAAAAAAAAAACAAAAAAAACAAAAAAACAATGTGAACTCACACCCTACAGTGCACCATTGTAATGAAATCACTGTATAGAGACATGAGCCTCAGACAACGAGAGGAGAAAAACAAATGAATCATCACCTCCTCTAACACACAAAAAAGTTCAATTTCTTATATTTTAATTTAAATATAAGGGTAATTAATGAACCCACATCACCGGATCAGCTGTGTATAATTTATTTGAACACTCGAGACATTAGCGCTGGAGTACATGATAGCACGCGCATGCCCTCTCCGATATTTTTTTCTTTTCTCAGCCCTATTTTTCCACCCCGAACGCGGAAGTCTTTGAACGTGACGCACACTATCAGATGGGGACTATCAGATAAAAACAAAAACATCGCTTTATACAGTCGGGGAAAGACGAGGTAAGTAAATATTTGAGCGAATCATGTAAACCTGCATTAGAGGGTAAACACTGCACCGCTGTCACTGTAACACCACACACGGTTGTCCTTTAATACGCCGAGAAATAATTTGTATCTTTATGGGGGATTTGCATATCAAGTTAGGAAATATAGGCTATCTTAAATATATATTTTACATATATCAATCGCATGACTTGCATTAATAAAGACTTGGTTTATTGTATTAGCTCGAGTCCCTTCGTTACTCCAGTGCTTTAATACAGTGCTGAACGTTCTCTATTGTAATGCGTGTTGTCTCTGCCTTGACAGTATTAATAATGAACAGACCAAGAAAATGCAAAAGTATTTGTTTTAGCGAGCATGTTGCACTTCGTAGAAATGAAACTGTCCTGAAAATGAGGTAAGAAAAATAACCGTGGTGGTCTGCAGCTGTCATCCTCCACATCGCGCCATCAGCGAAACTATAATGTAGCCTACGACTGTTACCAGTAAACAAAAGAGAAGACTGAGATGTAACCTCAGACTCCAGAGAAAACTAGCGCGTTGATTGCATTTGGGCTATTGTATGCATAACTATTATTAATGATTGAAGGACTCATTTTCGAAAATCGGTTCTTTTGAACAGCTCTTTTCAAAGAATCAGTTAAAAAATGATTCTATTTCGTCATCACGCGACCCCTTTAACACTCAGAGTGGTAGGCAGGCACCTATTTTTTGTTTATTACTGGTCGATTTTGATTTCATGTGTTCCAGTTCGGTTCTTTTGCAAACATGATTCAGCTTTTAATTAATTATATAAGTTGCATTTAATAATAATGAAATTTAGCTTAAATCACTCAGGTGAAACAGTTCATTTATGTTTTTACTTAAAATGCTGCATAAACATAAAACTTTCCAGTAGCCTATGTTTCATTACCTACAGTAATTTAGCCAGACATGTTAGAAAGAGACGGTTTTTCGGTTCAATTAGACTGTGGCTGCATTCGAAATCTCATACTTCCCTATACTATATAGCTAGTTGGCGAAAAACAGTATGGCTGCGTCTGATATCAATCACATAGGCCTACTCTCTTGAGTAGGTAGCCTACTTATTTTGAATAGGTAGCTAATTACTTCATGGTTGCTAAAAAAATTTTCTATAGGCCTAGCTATAGTATGAATGTGTGTAGTAGGCTACTAGTATGAATGTAATCCGGACATACTAAATTCGCCATGTTGTCATTGTCATGTGACCTGCAGCGTCAGTTGCATTCATAAATCCTATGCACACTTGAGAATCTCGCCGGAAGAAGTTGGTCCTGGTAGTTTTTGCCTACTTATTTATGAGTACTGTTAATTCGTACATCTTTTGTCATACTGTTTTTCGCATACTATATAGTAGTATGCAATTTCGGATGCAGCCTAAGTGACAAAATAAGTATGTCCGAATTCACAGTACTCATAAATTAGTAGGCAAAAAGTAGCCAGATGACCTACTACTATCAGTGAGATTCTTAAGTGCGCATACGATGGACACTTTAATAGCCCATGAGGCCACGGGAGAGGATTTGTGAATGCAATTGAAGCGTCGCAACTGACGCTGTAGGCCACATGATAATGAAAGCATGGTGTAGTAAGTTCAGGTTACATTCATACTACACACACTCACAGGCTATATAGAACATAGCCTAATACTATTTTAGCGGATGTGAAGTAATTATTTTAAATAAGTACCTACTCAAGAGCAGTGATGGGGTTACTAACGGCATTACTTTTTCCAGTAACGAGTAATCTAATTGATTACTCTTCTCATCTTAATAACGCCGTTACCGTTACTGCCAAAAAATGCGGCGCGTTACTATAACTGATGAAGCTGTTTTTTTTTTCATCAGACCAACTAGATCTCTGAGCGAGAGGCAAATACTTTTTTTTACTGTTCTTCCTTGGATAGTGGGCAGAGCACGAGACAAGCGCATAAATGCTGACGATTGGCTATAAGGTAGAGTAAAATGTCATTGTAAGCCAATCAGAGGTAGAGTTGGGCGGGTGTTCGAAAGCACGCATAGTAGTGATGGGCATTCGGCTCTTTTGACTCAGCTCACTGAAAAGAGCCGGCTCTTTTGGCTCACAAACGGCTCTTTAAATGACTTTGACTATAATATTTCAATTTGTATTACATAATTATTTAATTTCTATAGGCTAAATTTGTAAAAATAGAGTCGGCTCTTCAGATATGCGAGCCAGCTCCCAACGTTCACCTAAAAGAGCCGGCTCTTAGAGTCGGCTCATTCGCGAATCTCGAACGACCCATCAAAAGCTCATTCGCGAACGAGTCGATCCATCATCACTAACGCTCATTCGCGAACGACCCATCATCACTAACGGCTAACGCTCATGAATTGCGAACGACCCATCATAACGCATAGTCGGGCAGGACAGGACACACAAGGAACAACACAAGCCAGTCAGTCAACGAGAGACAGGTATGGCGACGAGCTTAACAAGCTTAATTTAATTTTGCCCAGTTGTGGCCTGTTGAGGGGCAATAAATATCAAAATTTCCAAAACATCTATTGTGTTATTTGCATTGATCCACTATATAAACATAATATCTACATACATGGCGTTTGATTGGAGGCTAGTCTCACTTTGTCCCACAGCAACATTTTTTTTTTTAGATGCGTGTACAATGTTTCATGTTTCTGTTAATAATGTATTGTATTAAGTGTCCATTTCATTATAATATTCAAATTTATCATAAATAATTGAACATGCACATGTATTTTAAGTTCCGTTAAAGAGGGGTAGAGGTGGGGTCACATTTGAGCATTTAAAATTTAATTTTACTTGAAAGTAACGCAATAGTTACTTTCATAAGTAACTAGTTACTTTTAAAATTTGTAACTGAGTTACTAATTTAGTTACTTTTTGGAAGAAGTAACTAGTAACTGTAACTAATTACTTTTTAAAAGTAACTTGCCCAACACTGCTCAAGAGTATGCGATTTCAGACGCAGCCCGTGAGTTTTTCACTGGAGAACCACTCTCGGACTGAATCATTCCGATTCATGAATAAAATGTTCAAACCTTTTTGAGAACCGATTCAATTGATTGATTAAAAAGATTCGACTCCAAAGAACGATTCATTCCAGTCGGATGCCGCTGCTGCTACCCAGTGTGCCCAGTGCGCTTGGATTGCTGCTGTAGGTCTGTTGATGTATCGTCTCAATGCAGTATGGATTACAACGCTACGTGCGTACTGTAAACATTTTGTTTAGCTTTTGCAAGCATTAGTAGGCTATCTTACGCATTAGTAGGTTTGAAGGGTGGATCAGTCAGTGACTGTGGTGTCAGTCAGGGACATTCATGCGCGCCTAGTCTTTCACGTTCGAAGAATGCTTTGAACTGCCAGTTTTGTTGAGATGTTGATAGCCACGGTAAGTGCATCATTTTGTCTCTATGTTTGTATCAACTGTAAAACACTTATAGGAGAGTTCGGGCTAGTTGTCACTCTATTTACTCCAGTGAATATTTCTCTCAGCATGTTTGTTTTTGAAAGTCAATTAATGTATAGACATACCTCAAAGTCTTGACAACAAAGCTGCCCAGTGATACAATTATTGAACATGTTGTTGTGACATGTTGTCACACTATATCCTGCTTATTATAGACTTTTCGCTAAATTAAAACACTAAAATAATTATAGCATGAAACGCAAAACAATTCATGAAACAGCAAACGTAAATAATAAAACATTTAAAGTGCATGTTACAATAAAAAAAAAAATCACAACAACAGATTTATCAAAAAAATTCTTAAACAAGCACTTGTTAAAAATAGTTACTTCTAAATATAGAAATAGGCCTGGTCTAATCTCTTTGATTGAAATAATATTTCTGTATTTGTACCATTATTTTTGTCACAGCTTGCTGAACAGCCTGACTTTTTATACACCTTATCACTTTGAAGGCATCACTGTTCTCTTAACAACAGAATGTCACAATAGATAAAACAATAGATGGCGTTGTACTTTCCAAGTTTCGACCTCTCCAAGTTTGCAATTTATGATCCTGTTTGGTTGTTTTTTGAAGTTGCATGAGGTTTCAAGAACTTCATATGGAGGGGTGTGCTTCAGGATTTGTGGAGTTGCCTCGCTTACAGTGAATTTTGCTGAGAAGGAAACCATTTCACCAATGTTGTTCATCAAGAATTACCTTTGTGGCTCTGCACTGTATCAAGATTTGGCTGTGACTTCCATGTTGTGAAATGTCATGTGTTTATGGTTTTCATGTTATCTGTGTGCCCTGTTTTCTGGTTGCGGTGAGTGTGAAGTCTTTTCATATCCGAAGCTGTAAATGAATATGTTAAGTGATGCTGTACATGCATGGGAAAGTTGTTTATGAACTTGTTTATTCTATATTGTACAATATTAAAGTGCCCCTACAATAGATTTGCATGCATCAAAGGTCAAACACTTTTTTTTAGTACACAAACACTCTCAAAAAACAAATTTTCTCATAATATACATTGCACATCACCTAATTTCTCAAAGACGTTTAAAAACGGTTTGTTCGAAGATTCAGTCTCTCTAAACCCCCCTTTTCACCAGCCTAATCTGCTCTGATTGGTCAGATAGCCCAGTTTGTTCTTATTGGTCCACCACTTACCACTTACCACTTAGGTTATTGGTGTCAGAAACGAAACTCCCATTGCCATATCTGAATGTCCCCTCGTATGCTTCCTCAGCTCTTATACACTGATACTAAAGGAATGATGGCCTCATTTTTTTGTATCAATTCTAGCGTGAGTCCTCATCCTTTTGTAGTGCTTGCAAAGTGTTGATTTTTATGCTAATGTGTATTGCACTGCTGTCTGCAATTTAAACAGAAATAGCCATATGTGTAACACAATTGCTACAGCATAGGCCATTAACACTATGGGATTAAAATAAAGTTGTTGATTAAGTTTTGGACCATTTGCGGTATTATATCTTGGAATGTGTTTCTGACAGAAAAATAGAGGCTGCTGTAGCTAGTTACAGTAGAAAGTAATTAGATTCTTGAAATTGGTTCGACCTCAGAAAGCCATTTAATTACAAAAACACATTTGTCTAAATTACTACTACATTGATAAATTCTAATTGAGTGAATGCTGGTAAAACGGGCCACCTTTGTTTTGACAGTCTGTGTATTCATGTGCATGCCTTTAAGACTATTCACATCCGCCTTTGTGCTCAAATGTGCTTTACGCACTTGACAGAGCTCCAGCATTAGCCAAGACACTTAATGGTTTATTCTAAGACTGTAGGAAAATCCATTATAATATCTAATCTAATACTAATCTAATTTAATACTAATAGATGCCAATAGAATTTTTTTTAGAATTCCACTTATTTGTCCTCTCTAGGGAATTCAGTTTTTCTCAAAGTGATTAGTGGAGTTTTCTACGGGAAACATCAGTATCATATTGCTCATACATACATTTTTAAGTTGGTCAAGAGCCACGTATTCACAATGACTTGTTATGATCTTCAAATGGATGTGCTGTGATGTGGAGTTTTAAAACAGCATCATACACTTGTGATCTCAATAATATAGCCAAGACACGCCACCAGTCATTGGTGCTATTTAGAGATGGGAAAACATTTACCTTGTTTGACTAATCTGGACACATGCTGCCAGGCTTTGCTGTCTCATGACACTTCTCCCTCAGCTTCATGGCCTGTGTTTGGAATAGGATACTAACATACTACCTCTACATTATCTGCAGTATATAATAAATATACTGTGTGCAGTATGCTAATTTTCTGTGTGCATGAAAGTATGTTCAGTACTGCATCCCACAATACAATGCACTTGACAGTTCTCTCAATTTGACAAATTTTTGGTCAAACAGTCTAAAGCTTGTACAAAAAAAATCCAATTAAAATGCAAAATATCTGTATTTCACTTGGTTTGTGATATGAAGTTAAAGGTACCCAAAAGTAGAGGTGGGTTTAACTGGGAGCAACCATGTTTTCTTAGGAACCCCTTTGTACTTTTTATTAATTTATTCATTATTCACTACATCCACTATTGCAAAATCCTAGAAACAGAAGCATGTAAGCCATATTCTTTAAGGAGGCAGAAGGGATTAATCCGAGATGCCTCATTCAGATCAACAGCATGCTGCTGTGGTTGTTAAAAGATGAAAAAATACAGTCAGATGGTCAGTCAGATGCTGTTTCTCTAACATTTATTTTGCCTGAACATAGTTAAATATTAACAAACTCTCTTTCCAACAAGGGCAAAAGAAAAGGATGGATATTACAGAAGTAATTTAGAAGATTGCACTTAATTTATGTATTTATATATATTTACCACATGGAAAATACTTTATTTTAGTATATCAACTAAAAGAATAGTTAATATATATTGAGTATATATTAAGTATATACTAAAAAATGTTCTCATTCATATGTGATTATTTTTTCTCCTTTTATTTAGAACTCCTGGGCAAATGTTTGATTAAGAATGTAGAAATATAAAATATGAATGAAATATAAAACACTTATCAAAAACAAATGCTTACAGGCCCCACATAAAATATTGCTATATAAAATACCTGACTGAGGCGATCAAACATGTTCTGACCCCGCGGGCAGCTGCTGCCACCCAGCCGCCTGCTCAGACGCCTCAGTCCGCTCGCCGCCAAGAGCGCCCTCCTGTGACTTCTGCCCCTGCCGCCCGGCCCTAGCAGCAGCCTTCAACTGGGCCGCGCCGTGGAGGTAGTCGCAGGAAGGCGCCCCATCCCCTACCAGCGCTGCAGCCTGCCGAACGCCAGGCGATGCAGTGCTCCCGTTACGGGCAGATGTCAGTGTGCGCCGCTTATGAGCCTTGCCACTCTCGTCCCCCTCTGTCGCCAGACCCCTGACAGAGTAGGCCCCCGTGGAACGCTGGTACTTCCCTGGCCTCCTCTGACAGGATGCAGCATATGACCTTGCCCCCACACCGGCACGCTCCGCCTCCCATGTCTGGGCTGGTCATTCCGCCTCGCTGCCCCATCGTGGGTACGTCTGTGGTTCTTATGACCCCGCTGGTTCAGTTTTTGGAGCTTTCCAATCTGTCTCGCTGGCTCACGAGAACCATCAGGCTCGGCTATGCGATTCAGTTCGCATGGTCTCCTCCCTGCTCCGGGGAATCAGCTATACCGTGGTGGGTGGCAATGCCCCTGTCATGTGTGCGGAGGTCATTACCCTACTGGCGAAGGGTACGATCGAGACCGTCCCTCCAGCCGAAATGAAGTCTGGCTTCTTCAGTCCCTACTTCATTGTACCCAAGAAGAGCGGTGGGATACGGCCAATCCTGGACCTGCGCGTCTTGTACCGAACCCTTCACAGGCTTCCGTTCAAGATGTTGACAGCTTAACGCATTTTCAAATGTATTCGTTCGTTGGATTGGTTTGCACCGATCGACCTGAAGGACGCGTACTCTCATGTCTCTATTCTTCCTCGACACAGACCGTTTCTTTGGTTTGCTTTCGAGGCGCAGGCATACCAGTACACGGTTCTCCCATTCGGGTTAGCCCTGTCCCCTCACGTCTTCACGAAAGTCGCCGAGGCAGCCCTTGTGCCACTCCGGCAACACAGGGTTCGCATCCTGATCTATCTCGACGACTGGCTGCTCCTAGCTCACTCTCGAGACTAGGTTTGCGACATGGATCTGGTGCTTTGGTACCTTGCCCCCTTGGGCCTTCAGGTCAACTGGAAAAAGAGCAAACTCTCCCCCTTGCAGAGGATATCTTTTCTCGGTATGGTCGACTCGGTCGCCATGTGCGCGCAGCTTACGAGCGAGCGCGTGCAGTCACTGCTGACTTGCCTGAGTCAATTCCATAGCAAGAGAGCGGTTCCACTGAAGTTCTTTCAGAGGCTCCTGGGGCATATGACGTCCGCAGCGGCAGCCCCGCTCGGAGTGCTTCATATGAGACCGCTTCAGCACTGGCTTCGCGATCGAGTCCCGAGATGGGTATGGCAACCAGGCACGCTCCGAGTACCAGTTACATCGGCCCTTCCTGTTATCGGACCTTCACCCCGTGGTCGAAACTCTCCTTTCTATGGGCCCGAGTACCCTTTGAATGAGTTTCCAGGCATGTTGTTGTCTCAACAGATGCCTACACCACGGGCTGGGGTGCCAAGTGCAAGCGACATGCTGCTGCGGGCTCCTGGACAGGACCTCAGCGCCTTTAGCATGTCAATTGCCTCAAGTTGCTTGCAGTACAGTTTGCTCTGCACCGCTTCCGGGCGTTGCTCAAGAGTCAACATGTTCTAGTCTGGACAGACAACACGGCCACAGTAGCGTACATCAACCGACAAGGTGGTCTACGCTCCCGCCGTATGTTGCAACTCGCCTGCCATCTCATCATATGGAGTCAGAAGCATCTGATGTCGCTTCAAGCCATTTATATTCCGGGAGACCTGAATCTTGCAGCCGACGAGCTCTCACAGGTCACTTTGGTTGCGCCTCATTGGCCCACCCGGACCTGTTTCTCCGAACTAGTACTCCTCGCGACAGCACCTCCCTGTCCAATTCCTCTGAGGAAGGACCTCCTTTCTCAGAGACGGGGCACCCTCTGGCACCTTCGTCCCAATCTTTGGAACCTCCACTTGTGGTCCCTGGACGGGACGAGGTAGGTTTGAGTACCGGTGGTACAGTACCGGCTCCGGTGGTGGCTACCATCACTTCCAATTGAGCACTGTCCTCTCGACATGCCTATGCGTTGAAGTGGAACCTCTTCGTCACCTGGTGCTCTTCTCTGCAAGAAGAAAATGCCCGATCAGTGTCGTGCTTTCCTTCCTGTAAGAAGGGTTTCAAGCGAAGGCTGTCTCCCTCCACCCTCAAAGTGTATGTTGCTGCTATCGCCGCACATCATGACGCAGTTGAAGGTAAGTCCTTGGGGAAGCAAGCATGACCTGGTCATCAGGTTCCTGAAGGGAGCCAGGAGATTAAATCCTCCTCGCTCTCCACTCGTACCCTCTTGGGACCTCGCTGTGGTCTTATCTGCCCTGCAGAGAGATCCCTTTGAGCCTTTGCAATCAGCCAAGCTTAAGATCCTGTCTATGAAGACGGTGCTCCTGGTTGCATTAGCCTCCATCAAGAGGGTAGGGGACCTGCAGGCATTTTCGGTTGACGAAGCGTGCCTGGAATTTGGGGCGGCTACCTCTCACGTAATCCTGATACCCCGGCCTAGATACGTGCCCAAGATTCCCACCACTCCCTTTCGAGTCCAGGTGGTGAACCTGCAAGCACTGCCCCTGGAGGAGGCAGACCCAGCCTTGACACTGCTCTGTCCAGTACGCGCCCTCCGTGCTTACGTAGACAGAACGCAGTGTTTCAGGTCCTCAGACCAGCTCTTTGTCTGTTATGGTGGGAAGCTGAAGGGAAAGGCTCTCTCCAAGCAAAGGCTGTCTCACTGGATAGTGGACACCATTGCTTTGGCATACCAGCAGCAAGGTCGACCATGCCCCCTTGGTGTGAAGGCCCACTCCACTCGGAGTGTGGCTTCCTCTTGGGCTCTAGCGCATGGCGCCTTGCTAACAGACATTTGCAGAGCTGCAGGCTGGGCAACACCCAACACCCAACACATTCACGAGATTCTACAATCTCCGAGTGGAGCCAGTGTCCTGTAATGTACTCACCCCCAGTGGTCGGTAATATAAGGTACCAATTTTATGAAATCTGTTTTAACAATATTACATTACCTAAAAAAAAACTTAAATTTTTACATTCATATTTTGAGTCTGTAAAAAAGCACCAATGCTAAAGTTTTCTATGTTTCCTAATCATTTAACAACATGTATTCTTTACTTGTCACGGAACACACACAGGAGGCAGAAAATCCAAGAGCAGTAGTCTTTTTAATTAAAGGGCAATCCAAACTCGTAGTCATCCAGGCAGGGTCAAATCCAATAAGGCAATCCAAAACACAAGACAAAAACAAGAAACGGGCAGATAAAGACTAGAAAGTGTGGTGACATAAACCAACGACTCCGTACACATACTAACACAGACAGGGAATATATACACATATCTAACAAGACTAACACAGAACAGCTGGGAACAATGATTACGGGAAACAGCTGAGTGCAATGAACTGATGAGTGACAGTGACAGACAGAATGCTGGGAATTGAAGTCAAATGTGAAGGACACAGTGAGAACGAGGACCTCTAGTGATAAACAAGGGAACACAACCAGACACTGTGACATAACCCCCCCTCTACGGAGCGGCTACCAGACGCTCCACGACAACACTAAAACACGACACAAGAGTTCAGGAGGGAGGTGGAACGGTGGAGGATCAGGGGAGGGATGGTGGGCCAGGTCCGTGAAGGGAGACAGGAACAAGGGGTGAGGGTTTAATCGGCAGCCATGGTGAAACAGACAGTCCATCGGGCGGCCAGGGCGAAGCAGACAGTCCATCGGGCGGCCAGGGCGAAGCAGACAGTCCATCGGGCGGCCAGGGCGAAGCAGACAGTCCATCGGGCGGCCAGGGCGAAGCAGACAGTCCATCGGGCGGCCAGGGCGAAGCAGACAGTCCATCGGGCGGCCAGGGCGAAGCAGACAGTCCATCGGGCGGCCAGGGCGAAGCAGACAGTCCATCGGGCGGCCAGGGCGAAGCAGACGACCCATCGGGCGGCCAGGGCGGTGAGGACCCCTCGGGCGGCCAGGTCGGTGAGGACCCCTCGGGCGGCCAGGGCGGTGAGGACCCCTTGGGCGGCCAGGGCGGTGAGGACCCCTCGGGCGGCCAGGGCGAAGCAGACGACCCATCGGGCGGCCAGGGCGGTGAGGACCCCTCGGGCGGCCAGGGCGGTGAGGACCCCTCGGGCGGCCAGGGCGGTGAGGACCCCTCGGCCGGCCAGGGCGGTGAGGACCCCTCGGGCGGCCAGGGCGGTGAGGACCCCTCGGGCGGCCAGGGCGGTGAGGACCCCTCGGGCGGCCACGGCACAGGAACAGAAACCGGCTCAGGAACAGACACTGGCTCAGGAACAGACACCGGCTCAGGAACAGACACCGGCTCAGGAACAGACACCGGCTCAGGAACAGACACCAGAACTGTAACAACCACAAGAACAGACACAAACACAGAAACAAACACTGGCTCGGGCACAGACACTGGCTCTGGAACAGACATAGGCTCAGGAACAGGCACTGGTTCTGCCTCCGGCTCTGGAACAGGCATAGGCTCTGGAACAGGCCTTGGCTCTGCCTCCGGCTCTGGAACGGGCAATGGCTTTGCCTCCGGTTCATGAACGGGCACTGGCTCTGCCTCCGGCTCTGGAACAGCAGACACGGGCATGTCCAGGATCCGAGCCAGACGCTCCAGATAGTCCAGATCCAAGAAGGCAGATGGCACTGGCTCTGGCTCTGGAACGGGTACTGGCTCTGCCTCCGGCTCTGGAACAGCCATTGGCTCTGCCTCCGGTTCTGGAACAGGCAATGGCTCTGCCTCCGGCTCTGGAACAGGCAATGGCTCTGCCTCTGGAACGGGCACTGGCTCTGCCTCCGGCTCTGGAACAGCAGACACTGGTTCCGGCTCTGGAACAGGAGACACTAGTTCCGGCTCTGGAGTAGCAGACAGCAGCAGGATCCGAGCCAGACGCTCCAGATAGTCCAGGTCCAGGAAGGCAGATGGAACGTGAACAGTCTCTGACTGGACAGACGGAACGTGAACAGTCTCTGACTGGGCAGACGGGACATGAACAGTCTTTGACTGGGCAGATGGGACGTGAACGGTCTCGGACTGGGCAGACGGGACGTGAACAGTCTCTGACTGGGCAGACGGGACGTGAACAGTCTCTGACTGGGCAGACGGGACGTGAACAGTCTCTGACTGGGCAGACGGGACGTGAACAGTCTCTGACTGGGCAGACGGAACGTGAACAGTCTCTGACTGGGCAGACGTGACGTGAACAGTCTCTGACTGGGCAGACAGAGGTCTCCTCCTCCTCCTCCGTCCCTTCAGACGGATTTCTGCCGCCTTTGAACTGGACAAAACCATAGACGGAGTCCCAGCGCTCGATGAGACCAGTGGTGAAGCCTCAACTGCCCTGATCTCCTCATGCCTTTGTGCGCATCTAGAAAAATATTCCAGTAACGAGATGCCATTCTCTCTCTCTGCGGGAGCAAGCTCGCTACGTGGAATCCACATGGTGACTGGGGACGAGATCTTCCAAAAAAAAACAAAAAAAACTGAAAATTACTGCTGGATTTCTGAGGACGGAGTCGTTCTGTCACGGAACACACACAGGAGGCAGAAAATCCAAGAGCAGTAGTCTTTTTAATTAAAGGGCAATCCAAACTCGTAGTCATCCAGGCAGGGTCAAATCCAATAAGGCAATCCAAAACACAAGACAAAAACAAGAAACGGGCAGATAAAGACTAGAAAGTGTGGTGACATAAACTAACGACTTCGTACACATACTAACACAGACAGGGAATATATACACATATCTAACAAGACTAACACAGAACAGCTGGGAACAATGATTACGGGAAACAGCTGAGTGCAATGAACTGATGAGTGACAGTGACAGACAGAATGCTGGGAATTGAAGTCAAATGTGAAGGACACCGTGAGAACGAGGACCTCTAGTGATAAACAAGGGAACACAACCAGACACTGTGACATTACTTCAATGAGCTCATTGTTTCTGCCTTAACTTAATGCGCATTGCTTAACAATGAAACTGAATGAAAATTAATTGAAATGCATTACACACAGTCACCTCTGATAACAGATCACTCTAAATTGTAATTTAGACACATGTATTTTCTGTAAAGCTGCTTTGAAACGATATGTATTGTGAAAAATGCTATACAAATAATAAATGTGAATTGAATTAAATATAGGCTACTGGGGGGCGGGATATATGCCTCACGCTCGGCACACATAAAGCTTGCCGCAAAGCACTGGCAAAAGTAGCCAAATGATTATGGATGTGTCGGGAAAAATAGCAAGGAGATATTTTAATTGTTTATTAATAAACAAGTGTTTTCTGAGCGTGTTGGCTGCAAAGATGAATATGGCGATGCTAATTCATCATTCCTGCAGTAGTGAACATGCGTGCGCCTATATGGATTACATAAACTATTTATTTCTAATTGTTTCGTTTAAAAGTAGACATATTTTGACCGCTTATAGGCCTATTTCTCATGTCTGTGAGGCAAGTATCCTATACACTGGGTTTCGGTTCATTTGTGACGCGCTCCAGTTCTTGCAGTCGAAGACGGATAAATTTCTGCTCTCAAGTGTATTCTGTGCGCTTTTAAGTGCCTTATCAGATTTATCGCGTTGTCGGTCTTGGCAGCAATTATCTTGTTGAAAATATTGCATCGTGTGCTTCTGGCATTGAGTCTGATACATAAGTAGGTACACTTCTGATCTTTTGTTCTGATCTACCGTGACAACCCTACTAACAACTCATACTAAAAAATACAAAAATAAAAACATTTATAATATTTTCTTAGCTTTGGTGAATAGTGGCTGTTAAAACTGTACCATCACAGGTAAAAATTTAATTGTAAAATTATATAAAAATAGAAAAAATGTAAGGTAACTTAAAGGGATAGTTCACCCAAAATGAAAATGCTGTCATCATTTACATCATTTACCAAATCTGTATAAATGAACACAAAAGAAGATATTTTGAAGAATGTTGGTAACCAAACAGTTGATGAACCCCATTGACTTCCAGAATGGAAAATAAATACTATGGAAGTAAATGGTGTCCAACAATTGTTTTCTTTTAATCAAAATATGTTCTGTTGTGTTCAGCAGAAGAAGGAAATACATACAGGTTTGGATTGAACATCTTGAGGGTGAGTAAATGATGACAGAATTTTCATTATTGGGTGAACTATCCCTTTAATAACTAATAGATATGAACTAAAAGCCACAAAATGATTTGTTGAAAATCTCACCTCATAGGTCCCTTACTTGTGAAGTTTGGACCACAGACAATTGAAAGAGACAACTTTTGAACCAAATGAAAGTCGTATCAGGTTCGTACATATTTAAACATGAAGCAGACGAACATTGCTGCAGTATTTCTTCGTCTGCAAGACATTGTGTGTGAGAGAGATTTTGGAGCCGCACTGCTTCGTTTAAATTCAGACTTGCTGAAATAAATGATCACCTTGTTATTAGGACCTTCATACTGCATTATACATTTTCTTCCACAACACTGCTATCCACCTTTCCATTTTTGATGTAAGAGCAGATGCGAGTTTAATTAGAAACTTAATTTATTTCAATTAGATTATTTTAGCTGTACAAAAACTGCTGTCTGTCTGTTATTCTGCTTGATGTTGCAAACTGGTATTTATTATCACATTATTTTAATTTATTGACATAATTATAAACAAAGAGCTGAATTAGACTTTCCATTACAGTTTATTTGCTTTTTTTGTACTTCAGTTCTGAATTAGAGCATTTGGCAACAGAAAACGAGTTTTAATAGAGATGGAGTGTACAGCTCAGTTTTATTCGTCATATTTCATATAAAAAGAGACACCTAGTTAAGTCAAGTCACCTTTATTTATATATAGCGCTTTATTTAATAAAGTTTGTTTCAAAGCAGCTTTACAGTGATTACAGGCAAATTATGCATTTTGGCTGTTGTTCAGCTGAAGTCAGTTCAGTGTTGATTCAGTTCTGTTGTAAAGATCATCAATTATTAAATTAGTTAATTTAATCTATGAAGCAGTTATGCAAAAAAATGATGTCATTGTCCATGCTCTGGACTTGGATTCTGGTTGGATTCAGATTGTCTTTCCTTGTATTCTTAGGTATTTTCCAAGCAAATCTACCCAGCTTCTCCACAGTGTTTACATTTTTCATGTCAATCTGTCAAGAGGTCATGACAGATTTTTTTTATTATGTTCCTTGAGGTTCACTTATAGTGTTAATAAAGTTTTGTGTACAAAAAAATCCAAATATAGGCTATATGCATGCAGATAAATTATTATTTTTAACTTTCATCCTAACCCTCTTTCTGAAATGATCCATTTTGAAGGAGTGGCTCCTTTAAAGTGTCCCTATTATGCTTTTTTTGGATATTACCTTTCATGTAGTGTGTAATATAGCTGTGAATGTAAAAGGTCTGCAATGTTTAATAGATCGAAGAAAGAACCAATTCTGAACTGCCTGAAATGAATCGTCAGTAATTTCACCCTTATTTCCTGCTTGAACTTACCAGTTCAGTTCTCACACGCTTGATGAGCAGTGGCTTCATGTGCGCGCGTCTCTCAGACAGCGCTGAGAAACAGCGTCTCTCTGACAGCAATGCTTATATAGTGAAATTAGTTGTATTTCACTGATTACTATGCTTCAGTGGTTTAAAATCTTGTTTTTAAACCGTAAAACTTAACGCATGCAAACGAATTTCTACCAGTTAATCGTGTCTAACTATATATTGCCCACTCCTAATACTGTTCCATATATAATTCTTACTAGGTTTCTATCATTATGAATGTCCTTTGAAAAAGAAAAGCTTTGGCTTTTTTGATAACTCCTTTTTGTGTTCCACAGGAAGCAAGTACAAGTGCAAATAACCACTTAGTATTTTAACTTAGGTTTAAAGTAGTAGTAAGTAACCACATTAGGCTACTGCTTGCAGCATATGCTGTGTTTTTATTTTGTTATTGTTCTGCAAATGTCATTTTCCTCTGATTGTGGCAGTAACCTTTAGTTGTATTAAGCGAGGGAGCAGGAAATTCAAGAAAATATATTTTGTTCCAGTGTATGATGAAAAATCAATGATCCTGATTTTTGCACTTTCGTCTCAGTGCTCAGTGCCCTCCCCGCTGTCCCTGCTAGTGTTGGAGACCGAATGACTGTGGACCTGTGAATTGATTTAGCAGTGCCATGTATTGGGCAATTTTCTAGAATCACACATTATTTTATTGCCTTTCTTTTTATAACAAAAAGATGAACATTCTCGTTCTCCTGCAGTTGTGAAAATGAGGCTATTAACCAGAATATTATTTAACATTGTAAAATGTTTTTTAACAGACCTTAGAATAGGCCTACTACTATAATTATTTTAATGAAATACTGTGGGTGCAGATTTGGTGTGGGCCTAGTCTAAGCATAATGCTTAACAGATCAGTGCTTTATAAACATTCAAATATAAATGAAAGTATATAAATCAAAAAAATATATTATGTAAGATGTACATCATTCAAAAGTTTGGTGTCAGAAACTTTATTTTGTTTAAAATAAATTAATACTTTAATTATGCAAGGATACATTATTATAATATGTGAACTATATATCTTCTATAAGGCACACATCAAACACCTCATATTTTGTACGAATGGTGCTATGGTACAAACATGGTTCCCTTTCGTAGTCACTCCGAGTTACGTCGAGTGACGGAGAATGGGGATTTCGCCTAGAAAGCCAATCATCTTCGAGTATTACAAAACGAGCCTATGGCAATGAAAATGCCATGGGTCTGCGGAATTTGCATAGCGTATCTCCGCCCCACCGCGTGGGTATAAAAGGAGGAACGCCGGCAAAGGCAGATCATGTTTTCGCTTCGGAGCCAAGAAACTCTCTTCACTCCACAAGCCAAATCCTGAGTTATCAGTGACTTCTCTTCGAGACGAGCGAGCTCTCCGGTGTTGGTGTGACGGCGGTATCCAGCGAGTGCACATTGCCTGCGGTCTGTGCAGTGATCTGCCAGTTGGTGTGTTTCTCCCTGGTCGCCTCAGCATCGCTGAGCTTTTTTCCTCTCTAAAAGAGCTGCACGTGGCACGTCTTTTTAAAGATGTCTCGCCCGTGTTCTTCTGGGTGCGGTCGATTCCTGTCTGCCTTTGATGGGCACAATCGCTGCTTTGCGTGTCTGGGCTTAGAGCACGCTAAAGCAGCGCTTGTCGATGACTCATGTTCCTTCTGTGGGAACATGACCATCGCAACACTAAGGTCGAGACTCAATGATCTCATTCGAGAGAGAGTCCCCTCATCCACACCCCGATCTACACCCTCCTCGAGAGGTGGTACTTCGGCTGGTGGACAGGGTGACTTGAGGGTGACGGTGTGGAACAAAAATCCGACGACACGTCCTCGGACCACGCCCCCCTCTGTAGTGTTGCAACCCGCGAGCGCCGCGGTGATTTTACCGGGTCCATCCGTTGATGCCCCGCGTATTTCATTCGGCGCTCCAGAGGATGACTCGATGTCGATCGCGGCATCACAAGGTGGGCAAGAGTCATCGGGAAGTGACGATGCGGCTGCGTTGCCTCCTTCTGGAGTTCCAGCGTTGCCCGTATCAGATCCCGAGATGACCGCCATGCTCTCCCGAGCCGCCGCGAGCATCGGGCTCGAGTGGAACCCTCCACCCTGCCCCGAGCGCTCGCGGCTGGACGATTGGTTTTTGGGCGCGGCTGCCGCCTCTCGGCCGCAGCCAACCCCAATACCTTTCTTCCCGGAAGTGCATGAGGAGCTGACGAAATCATGGAAGGCTCCCTTGACCTCCCGTGCACGTTCGTCGGCTTTCTCCGCCTTTCCCCCCCTCGATGGGGCGGTCGCCCGTGGGTACACTGGGGTTCCCCCGGTTGAACGCTCTGTTGCGATGCAATTGTGTCCTCAGAGTGCTTCATATCGTGGTAATCCTAAGCACCCGTCCAAGGCCTGTAGGCTTTCGTCCTCCCTCGTGGCGAAGTCTTACAAGGCTGCAGGACAGGCGGCCGCCGCTCTGCATGCGATGAGCACCTTACAGGTCTACCAGGCCCAGCTGCTCAGAGATATGCACGAGGGCGGGACTGACCCAGGGCTCTTTGATGAGCTGCGTGCCGCCACTGACCTCGCTCTCCGAGCGACGAAAGAGGCCTCACGCTCCCTGGGTCAGGTGATGGCCACTTCGGTGGTCCAGGAGCGTCACCTGTGGCTGAACCTGGCTGATATGCGGGACGCCGAGCGCTCTCGTCTGCTCGACGCCCCCATATCCCAGGCCGGCCTCTTCGGCGGAACGGTCGAGGACTTTGCCCAGCAGTTCTCGACCGCACAGAAGCAGTCTGAGGCTATCAAACATATTCTGCCCCGACGGCCCGCTGCTGCCTCCACCCAGCCGTCGGTTCAGAAGCCTCAGCCTGCTCGCCGCCGAGGGCGCCCTCCTGCCGCTCCCTCCCCTCCCGCACGGCCCCAGCAGCAGCCTTCACCCAGGCCGCGTCGTGGAGGAGGCCGCAGGAAGGCGCCCCAGCCCTCTCCAGCCCCGTGCCCCGCTAAACGCCAGGCTAAGCGGCGCTCCTGAGACGGGCTGCTCAGTGATGGTCCCGGTTCTTCCCCAGGAGGTGGTTGCAGGCCCCCTCCTTCCCCCGGCGGAGGGCCGGGGGAGAATCTTTTGTTTTCCCGCTGCTCACCCACGGGTGGGCAGTACCCTAAAACTGTTAAAGAAAGAACCAACACAACACTCGACGCCTCCGGGCCTCGCCGCTCTCATCCCCCTCTGTCACAGAGTTCTCGGACAGCAGTGTGCGCCGCCTCCGGGCCTCGCCACTCCTGTCCCCCTCTGTTCCAGAGGGCGCAGACGACAGTGCGTGCCGTCTTCGGACCACACCGCTCTCGTCCCCCTCTGTCGCCAGCCCCCTGGCAGAGCAGACCCCCGTGGAACGCTGGTCCTTCCCTGGTCTCCTCTGTCAGGGCGCGGAGCCTGACCACGCCCCCGCACAGGGCCGCTATGCCACCCTCGCCGGGGCCGGTCACTCCGCTTCGCTGCCCCTCCGGGGGGACGTCTGTCGTTCGCATGACCCCGCTGGCTCAGTTTCTGGCAGCTTGGTTAGAGCTCCCCAGCCTGTCCCGCTGGGTCACCCGAACGATCAGGCGATTCAGTTCGCTCGGTCTCCTCCCCGTTTCAGCGGAGTCCGCTTCACTATGGTCGGTGGCAATGCCCCCATCATGCGAGCGGAGGTTGCCACCCTGCTGGCGAAGGGTGCAATCGAGACTGTCCCTCCAGCCGAGATGAGGTCGGGGTTTTACAGCCCGTACTTCATCGTCCCCAAGAAAACCGGTGGGTTACGACCGATCCTGGACCTGCGCGTCCTGAACCGCTCCCTTCACAGGCTGCCGTTCAGGATGCTCACGGCCAAACGCATTTTCGAGTGCGTGCGGCCACAGGATTGGTTTGCAGCGATAGACCTGAAGGACGCCTACTTTCATGTCTCCATCTTACCTCGACACAGACCGTTCCTTCGGTTTGCTTTCGAGGGGCAGGCATATCAGTACGCGGTTCTCCCATTCGGGTTGGCTCTGTCTCCTCGCGTCTTTACGAAGGTCGTCGAGGCAGCCCTTGTTCCCCTACGCGAACACGGGGTTCGCATCCTGAACTATCTCGACGACTGGCTGATTCTAGCCCACTCTCGAGCTCAGGTTTGCGAACACAGAGACCTTGTGCTCCGGCACCTAGCCCGTCTGGGCCTTCGGGTCAACTGGGAGAAGAGCAAACTCAGCCCCGTGCAGAGGATCTCTTTTCTCGGTATGGAGATCGACTCGGTCGCCATGTCCGCGCAGCTTACGAGCGAGCGCGCACACTCACTGCTGACTTGTCTTCGTCAGTTCGAGGGCAAGAGTGCGGTCCCACTGAAATTGTTTCAGAGGCTCCTGGGGCATATGGCATCTGCAGCCGCGGCAACGCCGCTCGGATTGCTTCATATGAGACCGCTTCAGCTGTGGCTTCGCGATCGAGTCCCGAGGTGGGCATGGCATCACGGCACGCTCCGAGTCCCAGTGACTCCGACCTGCCGTCAGTTCTTCACCCCGTGGAGGAACCTCAGTTTTCTACGGGCCGGAGTCCCCCTAGAACGAGTTTCCAGGCATGTTGTTGTCTCCACAGATGCCTCTTCCACGGGCTGGGGCGCCATGTGCAACGGACATGCTGCCGCGGGCTCCTGGACAGGACCCCAGCGCCTTCTGCATGTCATTTGCCTCGAGTTGCTGGCAGTACGCCTTGCCCTGCACCGTTTCCACACGCTGCTCAAGGGTCAACACGTGCTAGTCCGTTCAGACAATACCGCAACAGTAGCGTACATCAACCGTCAAGGTGGTCTACGCTCCCGCCGTATGTCGCAACTCGCTCGCCACCTCCTCTTATGGAGTCAGAAGCACCTGAGGTCCCTTCGTGCTATCTACATTCCGGGCGTTCGGAACCTTGCAGCCGACGAGCTGTCTCGGTTCCGTCCTATCCCCGGCGAATGGCGACTCCATCCCCAGTCGGTCCAGCTGATTTGGGACCAGTTCGGGGACGCACAGATAGACCTGTTTGCCTCCCACGACTCATCCCATTGCGCCCTGTATTACTCCCTGTCCGAGGGCACGCTCGGCACGGATGCACTGGCGCACAGCTGGCCACGGGGCCTACGCAAATATGCGTTTCCCCCAGTGAGCCTTCTCGCACGGACTCTGTGCAAGATCAAGGAGGACGAGGAGCAGGTCACTTTGGTTGCGCCGTACTGGCCCGCCAGGACCTGGTTCTCCGAACTAGTACTCCTCGCGACAGCACCTCCTTGGCCAATTCCTCTGAGAGAGGACCTCCTCTCTCAGAGACGGGGCACCCTTTGGCACACGAGACAGGTTTGAGTACCCTGCCACCTGCGGTGGCGGCTACCATCACTTCCGCTAGAGCTTCGTCCACGAGACATCTCTATGCGTTGAAGTGGAACCTCTTCGTCAACTGGTGCTCTTCTCGCCGAGAAGACCCCAGGAGATGCTTGATCAGTGTCGTGCTTTCCTTCCTGCAAGACGGGCTGGAGCGAAGGCTGTCTCCCTCCACCCTGAAGGTGTATGTGGCCGCTATAGCTGCATATCACGAAGCAGTTGATGGTAAGTCTCTGGGAAGGCACGACCTGATCATCAGGTTCCTGAGAGGAGCGAGGAGACTGAATCCTCCTCGCCCTCCTCTCGTTCCCTCTTGGGACCTCTCAGTGGTGTTAAATGCCCTGCAGAGGGCTCCCTTTGAGCCTCTGCAATCAGTGGAGCTTAAGTTCCTGTCTATGAAGACAGCGCTCCTGGTTGCACTGGCCTCCATTAAGAGGGTAGGGGACCTGCATTCGGGCCGGCTTACTCTCACGTGATCCTGAGACCCCGGCCTGGATATGTGCCCAAGGTTCCTACCACTCCCTTTCGGGACCAGGTGGTGAACCTGCAAGCGCTGCCCCTGGAGGAGGCAGACCCAGCCTTGGCACTGCTCTGTCCAGTACGCGCTCTCCGCGCTTACGTAGACAGGACGCGGTGTTTCAGGACCTCAGACCAGCTCTTTGTCTGTTATGGTGGGAGACTGAAGGGAAAGGCTCTCTCAAAGCAGAGGTTGTCTCACTGGATAGTGGACGCCATTGCTTTGGCTTACCAACAGCAAGGCCGACCGTGCCCCCTTGGTGTGACAGCCCACTCCACCCGGAGTGTGGCTTCCTCTTGGGCTCTAGCGCATGGCGCCTCGCTGGCAGACATCTGTAGAGCTGCAGGCTGGGCGACACCTAACACATTCGCCAGATTTTATAATCTCCGAGTGGAGCCAGTGTCCTCCCATGTACTCGCTTCAACCAGCTAGTTCAGGACCCGCTCAGGTGTCTTCGCTTGCTCGCCATTCCACTCCACGGACTGGATACGTGCGATTTATTTCCTCAGGTGAGCCTTCCCTTCTGAAGCCCTGAGTTCCTCCAGCACTGTTGACGCTGGCGCCAGTGTCTATTGCCTGTGCGTCGGCTAGGTGCCTCCGTGTGCTTGGTTCCTCCCTTGAGTAACCCCCACATGTGTATGTCCACTGTAAGCCTCTTTGAGCATGTGTCTTTCCCTCGGCAAGCCACCTTGCCACCCTGGAGTTGAAAGTTGCCACCCCACGGGCTGGTTACTCCAGTGTTCCTCCATATGAAGCCTTCCGGCCATATGCGTATTTCTAAGTCCTCCCTACGGGTAGGCATGCTGCGGCTATCTCCTCTGAGATATGCTCCCCAGTGTACCTTGGTATTCCTGTGTTAAGTAGGACTCCTTCGTCCGTGCCAGTATCACGACAGGGAGATCAGACTTTCGCAGGGCACTGGAAGACAGCTGTGAAGGTGGCGTGATTATACGGGGACCCCATTCTCCGTCACTCGACGTAACTCGGAGTGACTACGAAAGGGAACGTCTCGGTTACGGATGTAACCCTCGTTCCCTGAGTAGGGAACGGAGACGTTACGTCTCCCTGCCACTTCCGCTGTACCGCTGGGTAGACGCCTGAGTTCAGTCTCGGCTCCTCAGCGAAGACATGATCTGCCTTTGCCGGCGTTCCTCCTTTTATACCCACGCGGTGGGGCGGAGATACGCTATGCAAATTCCGCAGACCCATGGCATTTTCATTGCCATAGGCTCGTTTTGTAATACTCGAAGATGATTGGCTTTCTAGGCGAAATCCCCATTCTCCGTCACTCGACGTAACGTCTCCGTTCCCTACTCAGGGAACGAGGGTTACATCCGTAACCGAGACGTTTCATAAACTGTTTTAAGTTGCTTGACTGGATACTGCTGGAAGTTTAATAGGAAACCTTTGCATGTCCCAATTTAAATTCACGCATTATGCTTTAATTTTGCTTTCATTTAAATTTTAATCCGAAGCGTTTATGCGTTCAAAAACGTCCTGAGCGCCTCCTTTTACACACTAACCATCCATTAACATTTTGATAGAAGAAAAAGCAGTTGCTGAAACCTAGCCGCTATTTGAATTTTCTTCAATTACAATCAGCGAAATCACATAATAAGATAGTGACACCATCTGTGCTCTGTTTTATACAAAATTGTTTACTACCTCTGTGCTTTTTAGGGACTCTTTTTGATGTTTTGATGCAGTCTGCAGTTACATCTTCCTCATTTTCAAGACGTTTTATCTCCTCTTGCAAAAGATGAAGTCATCTGCCATCCAGTTTCTTCCTGTGCTCTGCTCTGAATCTGTGTGGAATATGGAGAGACGCTTTGACAGAAACTACAACTGAATGCTAAAAATCTGGGAAAGTCAGCTGTCTCCATTAAATTTGCAGGATTTGTCTTCAAAGTGTGAGGGAGGTTTACTTTCTTAGAATGCTCTTCCTCTTTGAGCCTGCAGAGAGCCTGTGTGTGTGTGTGTGTGTGTGTGTGTGTGTGTGTGTGTGTGTGTGTGTGTTCAAAATTGCATGTACCCTGAGGTCATGTGTTCCTTAGTCTCACAAGCCCAAACTTTCACTATCAGCATGAAATCCTATTCAGTTTTCAGCTTATTCTGATCAGTACTGCCTAAAAAATGTCTGATTGACATAAAAACCACCATTCACAGTTTGTTTTGATCTGTTGTTTAAGGGCGGGTTTGTCTGAAATAGCTTTACTTTACAGTTGAATTCAGGATTAAGGAAACTGTTTAATATTGTATGACATTCTGACGTTTTACTAATATTTCCTTTCCACCGCAGATGCATGACAGAAATCCATGTTTATCTATAATAAACTGACAATCATATCAAAGCTAACATACAAATGTGATAGTAATGACTTTATCTTATTCAGACGACTTTAGCGACAGCAGATCTGACAGCATTATGGAAGGAGGCAGTCAATGGCGTGACACTTCGCTCCATGAATTACAGCGGCCCAAATGGACAACGTGTTTATGCGCAAACATTATGATAATTTATTCTTGAGCTTGAATGTGAAATGAAGGAATGAAAGTACTGCTGTGCAGCACAGAGTGTGTGAGGATCAGCAGGCTTTCATCAGTACACATCAAGTCCGGTTTATCCCGCTCTAATCTCTTAACAGTCTGTGGGGATGTTCCAGCACTGGCGGAGTTTGGTTCCCGCTCTGATCTTGAGGTCATGTAATATAGCACACTGATGGGGTTTAAGCCAGTAAGCCACTTATTAAGCTTTGAATAATTATCTGATATCATCACTCCGGTCACATATGACACAACCTGACGTTATCCATTTGGTTAAAATCCACTGGATGCTATGCTAGATAATAAGGCGTGTGATTGTGCCACTGTTCAGAGTAAAACAGCAGAGATAAATCCTGTTGTTGCTTGCTACTGGAAAAAGAAGATTTAAAAAATGCAAATAAGGTGTTTTATAAAGTGCAAGAGAGTAGAGAGATTTAGGATATTTTTGTATGACAATGATGTACTAAAAACAGATGACAGCGCTCTCAACACGATTCCCCTTCATCTGCGAAATTGACTAAAAAGGCTGTATTATGCATGCCAGGCCAGTAGTTGGCGATGTCACTTTGTCAAGAAAAACCCCACAGACATGTAATACATATGCGTAAATATATATGCGCATGATGTCACCATTTTTACAAATTCATGTTTTTGTTGTTTAAATGGAGAAGGTAAAAGCATCGTTTTCAAAAGCTTGCATATTCAGGCCCCCAAAACGCAGTTGTTGTGGAAAATTCAAGGAAAGATATTGAACTTTTTCATTACCTCTGTGCTTTTTAGGGACTCTTTTTGATGTTTTGATGCAGTCTGCAGTTTCACCTTCCTCTCTAAATTTTCTAAATGTTTCATCTCCTCTTGCAAAAGATGAAGTAATCCGCCATCCAGTTTCCTCCTGTGCTCTGCTCTGAATGTGTGTGGAATATGGTGTTTTATAAAGTGCAAGAGAGTAGAGAGATGTAGGATGTATTTACACGACAATGGTGTACTAAAAACAGACGACAATGCTGTCAACGCGATCCCTGTTCACACAGATCTGCGAAAATAACTAAAAAGGCTGTATTATGCATGACAGGCCAGTAGTTGGTGATGTCACTTTGTCAAGAAACACCCCACGAACAAGTAATACGCTTGGATGAACATGCAATACGCATGCACGAACACGCAATTCGCATGCGCTTGATGTCACTGTTTTCACAAATTCACGTTTTTGTTGTTTACATGGAGAAGGGCATCGTTTCCAAAACCTTGCAGTTTGAAACCCGTTTTCAAAAGCTTGCTTTTTCAGGCCTCCAAAACACAGTTGTCGTGTAAATGAATGGCCAAAATGCATAAAAAGTTTTCCGTTTTCAGTTGAAAACTGTGTCGTGTAACAATACAAAAAACACCCGAACAAGCAGATCAAGGTCTTCAGAGTTACTAGAAAATTATAGGTGGATGAGTTTGATTAGGGTCTGAACTAAACTCTGCAGGACAGTGGCCATCCAGGGCTGGTTTTGAGGAACCCTGCCCTAAACCTATTCCTACACCTAAATCTAATATTTAAAAACAAACAAACAAAAAAAAGCCTTGGATTTTCTGTTTTCTTCATAGAGACCAAAAAATGTCCCCACAAGGTAAAACATTTCTGATATTACTAGCCTTGTTGGGACATTTGGACCCCATAACATAAGGGCAGGTGTTCTCAACTCTGGACCTCAAGATTGACTTTCCTGCTGAGTTTGGAACCAATCCTAATCAAACACGCCTAAAACAAGCTATCAAGATCTTCAGGATTACTAGAAAGTTAAAAGCAGGCGAGTTTGATCAAGGTTAGAGCTAAACTGCAAGAAAGTGGACCTCCAGGGCCAGAGTTGAGACCACACACACACAGACCACTGAAGTGAATAACATTGATTAGACCATTACAATGGCACCTGTCAAGGGGTGGGATATATTAGGCAGCAAGTGAACTGTCAGTTATTGAATTTTATGTTTTGGAAGCAGGACAAATGGGCAAGCGAAAAGATCTGAGTGACTTTGACAAGGGCCAAATAGCCATGGCTGGACAACTGGGTCAGAGCATCTCCAAAACGACAACTCTTTTGGGTTGTTCCTGGTATGCAGTGGTTACCAAAAGTGGTGCAAGGAAGGACAACCGGTGACTCAGGGTCATGGGTGCCCAAGGCTCATTGAATCACGTGTGGAGCAAAGGCTAGGCCGTCTGATCCGATCACACAGAAGAGCTACTGTAGTTCACATTGCTGAAAGATTTAATACTGCCCATAGTAGAAAGGTGTCAGAACGTGCAGTGAATCACAGTTTGCTGTGTATGGGGCTGTGTAGCCGCATATCAGTCAGAGTGCCCATGTTGACCACTGTCAACCTCTGAAAGCACCTACAATGTGTACGTGAGTGGAACTGGACCATGGTCTGATGAATCACGTAGTAAATTAGCATTAGTAAAAGTAGTATAAATTAGTAAAAAATAGTATATTAAAAGATATCTTTAGGAGTTATATAAATTACAGTGTTGTCTTTGCATTTCTGTGGCTCTGATTTAAAAAAAAAAAAAAAAAGAGAATCTTGACTGTAGTTTACCTTTAAATTTAGAGTATAGCTTGACAAGCTTTCCCAACAGACAGTTTCTGTATGTAAACAGATCATACATGCAGAAGTTTAGCTGTTTTCTGTCTGGAGGAATGACCATTGGGAACGTCTAACTGTGTCACCTTTACAGTTTCTTGGATGAATAAATTTGGGTTACAGTCTTGGCACTCAGCGTTATCTCACACACCAGAGACCACAGCAGAAAGACTTTCTAGAGAGGGGAAACACACAGGCTCAGGCCCATCTCTTAGATGGATCCAATGCTGTATCGATCTCATATATTTTCCAGCGCCAGCTGCTCATTGATGGATAGTCCTTTCTGGAAGCTGGGTAATTTACCAGCCTGATCAGTTCAGTGCACAGAGCAGCTACTCTCTTACTGTCGTAGAGTTAAGGCCTATTCACAACAAGAAAGATAACTATCAAGATACCATGTTTGTGCTCACACCAAGGGACGATCATTTTCTATAAATTTGACTTTATTCTGTAATTAATTCATATAATTATAAATCCCTCTAAAAATCAAATGAAATAAAAATCAAAAAAGCAACCAAAAATGGCATTGTTACTGATACATATCTACTTACAAGCAGTTTTGATTGGTTTATTTAAAAAATCGGCAGTCACACAAGGTTTGAACTGCAAACGACTACAAGGAATATTACTCTGACACTCATCCTCATAATCTCATGTTCAGATCCTGATCCCTCCCTAAAAGTGTGGTCACATCTAATGTTCTGGGAATTTTCATGTGCGAAATGAAGGCGTTTCAATAGGAATCCATACAATTTGCAGTATTTGGTGCTTGTTTTGAAAGTGATCTCTGTGTGAGCTGTGCTTCAGACATCACTATTCCATTGACGATAGACCATGGACCCTTTTTGCCCATGAAATTACAATGTGTCCACACCTTAAAGTTGGCATGAAACAGAAGTTGCGATAGTCTTTTCTTCCCTTAATGTATATCCAAGTGAAGTGGCTTCTCGAATGAGAAAAACTGTAGGGAAGGACTTAATTTTGTCCATCGGAAATTGATTGGATTGTTGGATTGATTGTCCCATCCTCTCGCCAGTAAGCGCATCATCAGAGAAGAGAAGAGATGTCGTTGCAAGAGAGAGGGGAACTTATTTTGATTATTAGGGTACATGAATTAAAAAATAATGATGTGTACAGATAAATATTTTATATTAAATCGTTCAATATTCCATAAAAATGTTTGATTTCATGGTGGCTTTGGATCATGTGAATGCTGGATGTTGTGAAGCATACGGCACACTTCATCACATGCAGCCAGCAGGGATCCATTGCTGTTCCTCTCAGCCCTTCTTGATGACTGGAGTGTTTCTGATTTGAGCTGAGGCAAATATTCTGATCTATTTGTTATTCTCTTTCGGTTTGTATGTGGGATTTACCTCTGTAATCAAATCCAGTGCATATTTTTTTTTTTACTATGTACAGTATAAGACAGGCTGCTAAACCATATTTTAGTATATTATTTATTATTTTATCTTTATCAATAATTTATCACAGTTTTTCTCTCTGAAACTTCACAAAAATTATGTGTATGCTCTTTGAGGCATTGGAGCCAGAGAGAGACCTTTTTTCCCTACTTAATGACCAGATGCTAACCATGACAACTAGTTTTGAATGTTTTTCTTCCCTACAAAATCTCAGTGGTGTTTGTGCAAAACTCTCTAGTTGTGTCCCAGTTTGCATTCAAACATTCCAAAAAGAATATAAAAATTCCCAGATGATGCACTTATTAACCGCAAAGTTTGGAATGTTGGACACTTCATACACTCAACTGTTGCAGCTTTCTTTACTTAGCGGAAGGGAAACGGCTATCAGACTCAATGCTGGATGACAAAATAACCTTCTAAAATTCATACACTTGTTAGAAGCGTTCATAGTGCATAGTATAAGTACTTAGTGTATAGTAGGTCATTTGGGACAAAACTTCTTTCGCTATTTAGTTGCTAAAAGGTTCTGGGAGGTTTTAAGTCAATTGCTATGTAGTTGATAGGGCATGGCTAGGTGGTTGCTTAATGGCCCACTCCAAATCTCTATAATATTCTGTTCTCTTGATGGCTCTGGTTGCACTTTCATTGTTAGGTGCCATTCACACAGAACAATGAAAAAGTGTTGTGTGAACAGCCCTTTAACCTGCTGCATGTTAAATGTTACCATGTTAAATTGGAGCAATGGTAACATTTACCATTGGTCCAATTGGAATTCACATGAGGGCAAAAAAGATCACCACGCAGATTATGTTTATGTTCAAGATGGTTATGTAAATTTGCCGCATTGACCAACAGAAAACTGCTTTGTTTGAAAGTGACTTTGCAGTACATATGACACTGAGAAAGGACCATTTTTGCATGTGAAATATGGCTAATATGGCTGCACCTTAAAGGTGCTGGTTTGCAGGGGTTTTTATTTGTTTATAATTGGAATTTATTAATACGTAGAATTTATGTTTTTAAATAGGCACCACAGAGTGTGACATCATATCTCATGTATCACTTATCTTCTGTCGCACAAATGCTCAGGATAAGTTACACGCCGAAGATAAATGCTTATGTTTATTGGTTTGTTCAAACCCAAGCAATAATCGTAATAATAGTAGTTATACTTGCTCTTTGCCCAATACACACAGTACATTGCATGGGACATCAGACAAACATTCTACCCTGATCGACTGTGCTGAAGGTTCTGGTGCAGTGCATGCATAAAATAGACATATTCACTTTGCATCGCTCATTTAGATCCAGAATTGGCAGAGACCTCATGCATTAGTCATCATTCCGCAGGCTTCAAGACCGTGATTATTATTATTATTATTATTATTATGAAATCAGATTTCAGGAAAACCTCAAAGGGTAATGACCACTGCTTTTCAGTAAAACAAATGCCATGAGATTGATGTTTTTTGTGTCTTTTCTTCCATTGACACTCAAGATTTGCCTTAAGCTGTTTTATTGATCATGACATCAAAACTCCATGTTTACCTACAAAAATGACACAATGGACCAGAATATTGTAGATCCATCAGCATGTCACACGTCTCATGTGCTTGGCAGTAACTCATATCCTGCTGCCTTTGTTTTAGAGAGCTGAAAATGATTCCCGTTCTGCCTATTGATCCGACGGCACATGAGTGATTGCAGTCACATGCCCTCTGCTTTAATGCGGTGTGATTAGCACAGGCTGTTGATCAGTCATGGAGCAGTTTCTGCTCAGATAACTGTCCTGCTGTGAGCCCTAGATCCATATGAACTGACCAGCTGTTCTGTGAGCAGCTTATGAATTAATGGCACTTTTGATGCCAAAGATGGAGGATTTTATACGCTCCTCCCCCATGTGTGGACCATTATAACAATATCATAATATTAGATCATAAATGCATGCACTGATAATCACACAACCAAATGTGAAAATAACTTCAATCTGTTGTGCATACAATTGGATCCTAAAAACTGAGACTAGTTTCCACTTGTTAAACTTCTCCTTATAGGTGGTTTTCTTATTTAATACAATATTTTTCATTACTTATAAAGTTTCAGCATCACAATTTCAGTGATTGGTTAAATTAGATTCTAAAGAGTGTCTTGTACTTCAGTGGAAGCAAGAACATCTCATCCTGTGCTGATGTCACGTGATCAATCTCAGAAATGTGCTTGTTTGATTATGATAGTGATGTAGAAATAGTTTAGAATCTTATTTTTTTATTATATTTGTTAAGACCCCTCGGGCGGCCACGGCGGTGAAGACCCCTCGGGCGGCCACGGCGGTGAAGACACCGGCTCAGGAACAGCAGACACCGGCTCAGGAACAGCAGACACCGGCTCAGGAACAGCAGACATCGGCTCAGGAACAGCAGACACCGGCTCAGGAACAGCAGACACCGGCTCAGGAACAGCAGACACCGGCTCAGGAACAGCAGACACCGGCTCAGGAACAGCAGACACCGGCTCAGGAACAGCAGATAACACACACACTGGCTCAGGAACAGACAACACACACACTGGCTCGGGAACAGACAACACACACACTGGCTCGGGAACAGACAACACAGACTCTGGCTCGGGAACAGACATCATGTACACTGGCTCGGGAACAGACATCACGCACACTGGCTCGGGAACAGACATCACGCACACTGGCTCGGGAACAGACATCACGCACACTGGCTCGGGAACAGACATCACGCACACTGGCTCGGGAACGGGAACAGGAACAGACTCTGGCTCGGGAACAGGAACAGACTCTGGCTCAGGAACAGGAACAGACTCTGGCTCGGGAACAGGAACAGACTCTGGCTCGGGAACAGGAACAGACTCTGGCTCGGGAACAGGAACAGACTCTGGGCTGGCCATCTTGTCCGTAGACACTGGCTCGGAGGTGGCCATCTTGTCCGTAGACACTGGCTCGGAGGCGGCCATCTTGTCCGTAGACACTGGCTCGGAGGCGGCCATCTTGTCCGTAGACACTGGCTCGGAGGAAGTGACGTGAACAGTCTCTGGATCAGCAGAAGTGACGTGAACAGTCTGGTTCGGCCATCTTGTCCGTAGACACTGGCTCGGAGGAAGTGACGTGAACAGTCTCTGGGTCAGCAGAAATGACATGAACAGTCTCTGGTTCGGCCATCTTGTCCGTAGACACTGGCTCGGAGGAAGTGACGTGAACAGGCTCTGACTGGGCAGACGTGACGTGAACAGTCTCTCGCTGGGCAGACGTGATGTGAAATGTCTCTTGCTGGGCAGACGTGACGTGAACAGTCTCTGGACTGGACGGGACCAGCGGCGAGGGCTCTGGGGTGACAGGAAGTACAGGAAGGACTTCCAGGCATTGCGGGACGCGGGAAGTCCTCTTCCTCCTCCGTCTCCGAGAGCGAGAGGGCGCTGGGCTGGACGGGACCAGCGGTGAGGGCTCTGGCTGGACGTGGCTGACGTGAAGCTCTGGCTGGACGTGGCTGACGTGAAGCTCTGGCTGGACGTGGCTGACGTGAAGCTCTGGCTGGACGTGGCTGACGTGAAGCTCTGGCTGGACGTGGCTGACGTGAAGCTCTGGCTGGACGAGAAGCTCTGGCATGACGAGAAGCTCTGGCATGACGTGAAGCTCTGGCAGGACGTGAAGCTCTGGTTGAGTGGATACCGCGGGTTCATGGAGCTCCTTCTCTACCTCTCCAACAGCGAAGGGGGATCCACAAAACTGCAGGACAAAATCAATATACTGCACCAGGGTCCAACTGGGGTCCTCCTCTGGTAAGTTTAAACTAATGTCCCGATCTATACCACTTAGGGTTGGGTACCGAAACGCGGTGCCAATAGGGAACCGGTTCTGACGTAAACGGTAGTAACCAGACCGAATAAGAACAAACATTTCGGTGCCTGATTTCGGTGCCTGACTCTCTGTGTCATGAGGCGCACACACGCAAGGTCTCTCGCGCGCTCTCGCTCTCGCTCTCGCTCTCGCTCTCGCTCTCGCTCTCGCTCTCGCTCTCGCTCTCGCTCTCGCGCTCTCTCTCTCTCTCTCTCTCTCTCTCTCTCTCTCTCTCTCTCTCTCTCTCTCTCTCTCTCTCTCTCTCTCTCTCTCTCTCTCTCTCTCTCTCTCTCTCTCTCTCTCTCTCTCTCTCTCTCTCTCTCTCTCTCTCCGCCGTGCGCGCACAATACTGTTTGAAGCACAGTCTCTTCTGTCTCGCATGCGCGCTCTTGCTCGCTCGCTCTAGATTCCAGAAGATTTTAAGTAATTTGCGGGCATCAGGGAGCCGTTATCAGTATGCGGGAGACTCCCGGAACGTCTGCTGATTGCGAGGGGATTAATGAAGATGCCGAAGACAAAACGCTCCAAGCTTTGGCTGCATTTCACGTGTAAAATTACGCGTCAGAATGCCCTCTGGGTGTGCCGATTGTCTGAAGCACATATAGAATCACGCCAATCCATTGGCTGATGGCGCGGGCGCCGCCTCGACGCTCACGTCGTCTTATTATATTGGCACGCGCATCATCTGCTCCTCAGATTTCTCTGCCGAAAAAGGAAGCTTGTCGGCAGCGCGAGGAGTTTGGCAGCGAACGCAGCATCTCGTTCCCTATTCAGAGAACATAGGTTACATCAGTAACCAGAGACGTTCTCTTTCATAGGTTCACTCAACGCTGCGTAGCTAAGACGCAGTGAGAATGAAATACCAAACTCGCCAAGCGCTGCCGTTCTAGTGCAACGACCAGATAACTTACATGACTGGTTCAAGCAGACAAAACATGGGAACCTGGAGCCATGTCGAGATTAGATTACCCTGGTAGTAATCTCTATTAATCTCCAGTATTATTACATTGTTTGATACAATATTGTTTTATTTGATATTATGTAAATGTGAATTTTTATTTTATATTGGTTTATTTATTATGACCATATATGTTACTTGTATTTATATCGTTTTAAGATTTAAGTTAATATTTTGTCCAGTTTGGCCCTGTAAATAAAAGGGTTTTAGTTTTTGACAAAGTGTGTGCGGTTTCGTTTTCTTAAAGGGATAGTTCACCCAAAATGAAAATTCTGTCAGTAATTACTCACCCTCATGTTGTTCAACCCCGTAAGACCTTCGTATCTTAATTCGTGTTCCGAAGATGAACAATGGTCTTACGGGGTTGAACAACATGAGGGTGAGTAATTACTGACAGAATTTTCATTTTTGGGTGAACTATCCCTTTAAGTACCGTTTCAAGAACCGTTTAACACCGGAACCGTTTAAAAAATACCGAGTAGGTACTGGTATCGGATAAAACCCAACCGATACCCAACCCTAATACCACTCCAGAAACAATCCTTTAGAGTATTATCAATATCAGGAACGAGATGACTATACAAAAGGAATTCTTCCACATAATCGTCAATGCTGCGATTATCCTGATAAATCGCGCAAAGTTTGCTCAGTGGGCTCCGGCTACTACCTGCTAGATCCATGTTTTGGTCAGTTGTTCTGTAACGGGCTGAGAAACGCAGGCGAAGGCGAGGATCTAAATGCAGGATTTAATAAAGTAATAACAGATAAAACAGAACAAAGGAACAAAACCACGAGGAACAAAAGCAACCATTACATGTATAACAACTGACAAGGTACAAGTGAAACACAAGGGCTATAAATACACAGGGACAAACAAGCTTAACTAAGTAATGAGGAAACAAGATACACCTGAGAACAATCATAAACTAATCAACAGGAAAAACTACAAATGACTACAAACACATGGCACAAAACAGGAAATAACAAAAGTCCACACAAGACAAGGGGAACACAAGACAGGAATCGTGACAATATGTATGTGTGTGTGTGTGTGTGTGTGTGTGTTTTAAATGTTTTTGAAAGAAGTCTCGTATTTTATCTTCAGCAAGGCTGCACTTTTTTGATGAATGATTTTGATGAAAAATACAGTTAAAACAGTAATATTGTGAAATATTAAAAAAATATTTAAAAGAATTGTTTTCTTTTTATGTATTTTACAATGTAATATATTCTTGTGACTGCAAAGCTGATTTTTTCAACAGTTTTGAACCCTCGGGATCCTTCAGAAATAATTTAATATGCTGATTTTGTGCTTAAGAAACATTTCTTCTTATCACTGTTGGAAACGGTGGTGCTTTTTAATATTTTTGTGGAAAGCAATTTTTTTGCAGGATGCTTTGATGAATAGAATGTTTAAAAGAACAGAATTTATTTGAAATAGAAATCTTTTGTAACATTCCAACGGTAGTGTTCATTTATATTTATTTCATTTCAATAATTTTATTTAGTTAATCATTTCATTTAATAGTTTACCAAAAAACTAAAAATCAACAACAAGATTTTCGGTTTCAGTTTGAGATTCTCTGAAGAGATATTCAGTACCATCATGTACTATTTATCACTCTGCATGCATTTGTCTTTTAAGCAAACCCTTTGCACCAGCAGACAGGGCTTAACTTGTTCAGTGCCAAACTGGTGGATTTGGTCTGATGCCAGTGGTCACTGTGGAAATATAGATGCAAAGTCTTACCCACACATCACAACCGTTGGCATGGTCACAAAATAGGGAGAAACTGAATTGCTGTCATGGTTGCAGCAGATGGTGGTAGAAGTCGAACTGCCTTTATAAGCAGATTTTGCTTTGTCTCAGCATGGCATGAGCTCTTTGTTCTCCTTCAAGGAATGCGTTTCATTATGGAGAATATTGGAGCTGATTTGTAATTGGTGATTCAACTTTTAACTGCTGCTTCTCATTTCCTTGCTCGCTGCATGAGATTTGATGTTTTTGTAGTTCAATTAATATGCAGTAGTGTTTCTGACTGCTTAACATGATTTCACCAAGTGGGAAGTTTTCCTGATCAACATCCTTGTTGGATTTAGATAGAAATTCCTATTAATCAATCAAATTTCAGTGTTTGGATTAGACTCCAACAACATTTTTATCAACCCATTATTTCATTCCATTTGCCATCTGATGATTATTGCACACATAAAATGGGTAGCATTTTCTTGATCTGGCAAGCTCATAGGATTTGAAAGCATCCAGGAGTTAAAGGCTTTATTTGTTTGTTTGTTTGTTTGTTTATACAGTCCACCGTAGTATGTCATAAAAGTTTTGTTTACAACAGTGAACACTTCTGATGATAATTGTTGGATTTGCCAAATTAGGTGACATCAAAGGCGGCAAATTTATGAGATTTATAAATTTATAAGATATTCATTAAAAAATAGAAATAGTGTATTTAGGCCATGGTAATTTTTTTCACACCTTTAGATTATGCTTTATTCACAAAAGTCGACACTTTTTACCCGGCTCAGTTAACATTGCACTGTTACTGTCCACAGAAAATGGTTAAAAGTGTAAGTTCACAGATTTTCAACCCGCTCTGTAATGTTACAATTTCGGTAGTACATGTAAATAAACAAAGTTTACTCTTTCTCTGTGTTACCTGGGGCGAGAAATTCCTGTTTATTTGTCAGCAACAACTTTTGACAGCACCAGGGCTTTCGTGAAAACTACAGATTGGACTTTTGCAATTGTGTATCCCCGCTCACGGACAGACGGATAAACAGAGGGTTATTTACAGAACAGTTCATCAATGAAAATTGCATCAAACTTTGTCTACTCTATAAACAGCATTATGGTAAAAATACTATGACAACAGCCTTCTTAAGTGTATGCGACAGCATTTTTCTTCAGGTGATTGAGCAGAAGGGGCTCCACGTTCCTTTTCTTCCTAATTAACTGACGGAACGCTTAAAATCAAGCAGCTTTTTCGTATTACACTTAAAAGACAGTGTCAGTGTCTCGTTTCATCAGAAATACAACTTAATTATCTACTGTAAAGGAGCTCTCCAGTGTGTTCATGTTTTAACTCACGGACTTCTGACCGTGACCGACTGAACGGGCCTAATGAACCAGAAAAGATTTCAGCGTGAAAGAAGGCGGAGCCTCCGCACACACCTACCTATTACGTTATCGCCATGGACCAATGGTAGTTCTAATGTGTTTAGCAGCCGAATCAAACTTTTCCGGGAAGTTCTCTTTGGCAAAGCTGTTTCGAACTCCCAAAACGAACTCTAAACGAACTTTGTTTCAGCCTGATTTTGTTCGAAATGACATCATATCAGTTCGTTCTTCGATTTCGCTTGAAGTATATTGGGGCCTTTATCCTTTTAATGACAATTCATTTGCATTGTGCATAACAGTAGGAATTCATAAAATGATGATTCAATGTTTGGAGTATTTACTTCTTATTTCTCTTTTCCTCTGTGTCAGATTTGGATTAGTGGTTCTTTCCATCATGCCGGTGCTGGTGGACAGACTTCAGCTTCAGAGAGTGTGAGCTCCACTGAACTGCGGGGATGAACATGCCATTGCACCAAATCTCTGTCATCCCTCGTGATGTCACTTCCTCCCGGGTGTCCAGCAGCGGGAAGGGAAAGGAAAAGGATAAACAGGTTTGTCTTCCACCTGATAGACATAGAAAAACAGGCGGCACTATAATCTGTGACCCTTAAACCTTCATCCTCATTGCTGCTGATAGACAGTATCCTGTTTTCACAGTTCTGAACATTTAGTTTGCCCTCTTAGAACTCAACATGGAAAAAAATGGCATTTAGAGACAAACCTGGTACGCACACATATTCCTCTGTCTGGGCTTTAAATGCTTGTTTGTTCCTCAGTCGTTCAATGAACTCAACCTCAAGTACTGTTTATATTGTGCTTTCGTTGAACACTCCAAATGTTGCAAACTACTGACACAGATGGTAATAAGGGAAGTAGGCGAAGTAGAGGAAGTAGAGGAAGTCGCACATACACAAGAGCGGTACACGACTGGTTTCCAGTAAGTGATGCAGATAGGAATTTTATGTGAGTGTGTGAAATGTTATTAGTGAGGAGAACTAAAACAAAGTGTGATTGATATCATGGTGCCTGCTGGCTTTGTGTTGACTGTTAAAGAAGTCATTTTTTTATTTTTTAGGATTTGTTTCATGTATGTTAGTCAAAGGTTTTTTGCACCAAAACAAGTCATAATTTAGTTAAAATGAACATTTTTTGCTTCTCTTAAACCTAGGAACTACTTGGGATGATATGCCTTTAAGACTTTTTTTTGCGCTTACTTAACATGAGCTCCCGAGTGACTCAAGTGAATGAATTATCAATGTTTATTTCATTACTATTCTTTGTTATCTTTCATTTCGGGATGCTCCAGAATTAAAAATTCTGGCTGATTACTGATAAGCTGATAAACATTTAAATTATTAAATTATGGCAGATAACCAATAAATGGCCAAAATCAAATTTCTATATGATTCTTTCTAAATAAATTAAAAATAAAATATAAAAAAAATGCTACAAATGACATAATGTACAGTATTAAAAAATGGATATTCATTTTGAGATTTGAGAGTTTATTTTTTGTAATCATCTCACTCTTATCATTAGTTATTCTAGCGTTCAGAACGAGATGTTTTTCAACTTAGTTTCAGTAAAAGCTATTGAACTAGGAATGATGTTTTTTTTTTTTTTTTTACATACACTGCCCTTCAAAAATTAGGGCCTGGTAAGATTTTTTGAATGTTTCTCGAAGTCTCTTATAACAGCTTTGAAATAACACTATGAAATAACAGTTTTATCCCTGTTTTATTTAATAACAAATTTCATTCCTGTGACGGCAATACTCTTGTTACATTACTATTGTAACATTATAAATGCATGCTTCTTTACTGTTTTTAAATGTGGCGAGCAGGACGAGGCCGAGGGCCGTGAGAGAGCGGCATGAGACCGGTGGTGTGATTACTGATGAGCGACACCTGCGCGACGCACCAGTCTCGTATCTCTTACGGCCTTCGGCCTCGTCCTGCTCGCCACATTAAACATTTTAATGCATCATTGCTGCTTAAAAGTATTAATAAAAAAATCTTACTGAACACAAACTTTTAAAGGTGCAATGTGTAATATTTCTGAGGATCTATTGACAGAAATGCAATATAAGATCCATAACTATGTTTTCAGTGGTGTATAAAGACCTTGCATTATGAACCGTTATGTTTTTATTACCTTAGAATGAGACATCCCCTTACATTGAATGCGCCGACATGTTTCTACAGTAGCCCTAAATGGACAAACGCGTTTTGTTAGTATGTTGCTCTTCGTGCAAGGAAGCAAGCTTAGTTCAGTGTATAAAACACTGACACAATGATGAACAAGTAACAATAATATTCGCAATAACATGTAGTTTTACTGAATAATTAAGGCGAGACACTACAGGTGAATAGGGTAATTTTTTTAAATATCAGATAATACCATGAAACTTTGCCAGTTGATTACCTACATTAAGATGAGAAAAAAATGTATTACAAGTTTTCTGTAATTTAATGTTTAAATATGCAAATGAGGCATTGTCTAATTAAATATGCGCTATTTTGCATATATTTTAAAAAACGAAATCTGAGTATTGGACAAAGCCAGGTTCAAAATTATTTTTTCATTGTGTTCACATATTAGATGGGGAAAAAATTACAGAGGGATTTATGGATATCTACTTTTGTTATCCTGTAAATCAGAATATACTGCCAATAGCCTTAAAAAAATGATTTTCGCCATGTTTTTGGGAATAAAATGTTATATAAATCAGGGTAGGAATAATATATTTACAAATCCCTCTGTAAATGTCTTCATAATATAACTAGGTACAAGACTGGAAAGTTTGGTGTATATAGGTGCTACTGAACTGGAGATTTCGGACTTGGAGTATGAGAGAAAAGACATTTTGAGAAAACGTGCTTTAAAGATTTAGCATCAGCCAATGAGATTGCGCATTTAGAGTAAAATCCCCGCTTTTACTTTCGCGATTGGTTGCTGATAAAAAGGAAATGACCATCTTTGGATCCGGCAGTCTTGTTCAGGAGAGAGAGAGCTTTCTAACGGTGTGTGTGATGACAGGGTGCAGATCGCGATCGCGGAGCAGAGGGATGATTTATAACGACAACTTTTGATGAATTTATGAGAAATCTACAGACGCAAACAGACAAAGTGTAGTAAAATAAAGACCTAAATGTGTATTTCAGACTTTTTTTCACCACAAGTCTGAAAGAAGACATGATATTGAAGACAAATATCCCAAAATCTCAAAATTGACCAGTGAAAAAAAAACGATGTTTTTGCCTGCCGTGTCTCGCCTTAAGTAAACATAATTTCTTAATTTATCCTTGTAAAGAAACCTCATTGCTGAACTGGCTACTCTCTGCTGTCTCAGACGATGACATATTTTCCTGTCGGCCACCGTAACTTTTGTTGGTTGCAATTCGTAAGCTCACCACTAGCCGGTAAAAATCACACACTGCACCTTTAAATGATAGTGAAGTATATGGAACTCATATATCTCCTTTAACGAGATATATTTTCTTTATAAAATTCATATTGTGGAATGGATATGATGGTTTCATGCCAGTGAGAGACTTTTGGAATTATTGGACGATTCAATGTTTCAAATGTGGGGAAGCTCATCTCAGCAGTATAATGAGAGATAAACTGGTCGATAAACTGAAGCCTGGACTGGTGTGATGTTGTCCAGCCTTGTGGCTCATGACATTATCGTGTCTGAAAGATATTTGGCACTAAGATTTTATCTGAAAACTGAAGACTTATGAGTCATAAACACTTGGACCCAAAGGAATCTTAATATTTCCCCTCATCATTTTTCTGCTTGTGCAACTGTGCCAGCAGCTCTTTAGCAGTGCTCTTTTGCCCTCTTCTAGCCCAGCGTTCTGTTTGAGCAAGGCTGGACGGTGACACTAATGAGTGTTGCTTCATAGGTGGGCCTGAAGCCGGTGGCCCATCAGCTGTTTGTTTGTCAGAGCCAGGCAGGAAACAGGAGACAGGCTGTTTTTATTCTCCTTTTTCTTTTTCTTTGGCTAAACGTCGTCAAGTGACTTAGGTAGCAGGAAGTCTGTTCAATTCTAAATGCCATCGTGTCAATCACCATTCCCAGACTACTTTTTAAAAAATAACTTCAGCAAAGGCTCTGTATGTGTAAATTTATAGCGTTTGGCAGTTGAGTCTGACCTAGAGGCATTTTGATTATTTTTGTAATAGAGTTGCAGTCCTGCGTACTCTGTCCAGGTATGGGGGGGGGGGGTCTGTCAGTTTGGTTTGTTGCAGTTTCATTTGCTGCCTCACTTTTTTTTTGACAGGACCATCACAAGTTTCTGCCTGACTGGCAGTGGCAAAGTGCCACACAGATATTATATATATATAATATTTATAATTATATAATAATAATATGAATTAATTTCAGTAATGTGTCTGAATGTTTTAATTCTGAGTTTTTTTTTTTCTTTTTCTTTAATTCTCCATGTATGGGGCACATTGATATATGTGCAGTATACTACTATAGTATTTATTATTTAGAATGAGCTTTTTTATATTTTCAGTTTTCATTTTAGTTTTAGTCGTTTTGCTGTGCTTTTTTAATTTGTATTAGTTTTTGTTATAAATTAAATTAATTAATTAGATTTAATTAATTTTTATTTAGTTTTAGTAATTTTAGTACTTTTAGTAGAATTAAAAAAAAATGTTTTAGTTAACAATAACAACACTGGTATATATAATATATTTTATATTAAACATATTAAAGTATATTATATATAAAATACGATATATTTTATATAAATTAAAATTCTCATATTAAAAAATGAGCAAAAATGAATAGCAGTACATTAATAATTACTTTACAATTTATATATATATATATATATATATATATATATATATATATATATATATATATATATATACACAGTACAACAAATAATGACATTATAGATCATTACTTTACAATTATATATATATATATATATATATATATATATATAGGTAATAAGAATTGGGGTAGAAATGTTCTTAATTGTCATGAAAATAATGTCACCATGCAAAATAGGTTTTCATTTTCTTTATACAAAATGTACTTTCCTATTTCTTTCTTTTGATTTTGGACTGAAATATGATGGTCATGTTCCTGACAGGCTTCGTGAGACTCGCCCTATATCAGTCCTGACACTCAGTGTAGTTTATGAGGCTCTTTTGATTGATGTTGATTGGTCAGATGCATAGAGATGGGTGATGGGCCATTAAAATTATTCACCAAGACACGATAATCAAACCCCACATGAATTTAATGACCATAATCTTTCAAAGCTCCATCAGTGGATTATGCTGCGTTTAGTATGACCCTTTTATGCATAAACACAAAATGTTTTTCAGCAGGTTTGAGGAGATTTTCCTTCAAATTTGTTGCCTAATATAATTTATTATGTTTCCCTTCTTTCATCAATAATTTCCTAGAATTGAGCTTCACACTAAATCTCTTGGATTCTAGACAATTCTTTGCTCTTAACACCTAGAGTTTGTCTTTCATACAGACTGAAGAGTTGGCACCAGCCACAGTATGGTTTACCTCTCGCTCAGCATACAGATCAGCTGGGAGACGTATCGCCATTAGGCAAAGAAAGCACAGCCCATCTGCCTGTTGCAGACAACTCCTCCTCTGTGTCTCAGTGGAAAGAAAACGCTCATTCCCACTGCTTTAGATTCAGCGCCAGCTGCCATTGCGGATGCATTGCTGTTGAATGATCCGAAATGAACAAATGTCAGAAATATCAGGTACATAAAGCACACTGTTATTTCTTTGTTTTGTTTTGCTGGTACAATATGTTCAACCTCACATCGATGTCATGTTGGTCCTTTGAATAAAATCGTGTCTAAGGCAGTCAGTGTCTGGTAAAGTCTACCACCATCTTTCTTAAACGGATGTCAGGAGGCATTAGTATATCTCAATGGCTTAAATACACCATTAACAGGCACAGATGGAATCTGCAGGCTAGGGTCCTCGTTTTTGCCACTTTTATCGAGAGGGAGCCAGATTTAAACTTTGATTACCCACACATCATTTACTCACCCTCATAGTCATAGCATTCCAAACCTGTATGACTTTCTTTCTTCTACAGAAGACAAAAGAAGATATTTTGAAGAATGTTTGAACTGTTGTTGGAGTTAATGGAGACCCCATTGAATTATATTGTAGGCCTATGTAAACATTTTTTTTTTATCTCAGTATCTCTATTTGTATTCAACACACAGAAGAAAGAAAGTTATACAGGTTTGGAATGATATGAGGGTATATATTTGATTTATTGAGGTTAAATTTATTTGATTAAAAATACAGTAAAAACTTCAACATTTTCAATATAATTTCTATAATTCAATGTAATTTTCAAATTAGTCATCTGTCACATTATCCTTCAGAAATCATTCTAATATGCTAATTTGCTGCTCAATAAACATTTCTTATTATCACAGTTTAAAACAGTTGTGCTGCTTAATATTGCTGCTTAATATTGTGGTGGAAACCGTTATACATTTTTTTTCATGATTTTTTTAATGCATAGAAAGTTAAAAAGAACAGCTTTTATTTTTGTGTGACATTATAAATGTCTTTACCATCACTTTTCATCAATTAAAAGTATCCTTGCTAAATAAAAGTATTAATTTATTGTTTAAAAAGTAATTACTTACCCCAAACTTTTGAACTGCAGAGTACACTTATAAAAATGTTTTATGAATGTGTACCATGGTAATACCATAGTATTGTTTGAATCACCTCAGAGTCCAATGTAAATACCATCATATGTGAAAATGATTCAGTTGTATAGTTTATATCAAAGGACCATGATATTACCATCATACACAATCACTGTATCATGATACTGCCTCAGCAGGAGGGGTATGTGAAAATCATCTGAAAGCATGGAACAGTTCTGAGGTTTGTGATCAAACTCTTACCTCTGGACACAACTACTTTTTGGAAGCTGTGTGCTGTACAGCATGACACTTTCATGAGCAGCTGCTGTGCACAGTAATCTCTCATATAATGCTGGGAGAATGAGCCTTGTGCGAACTGACAGACGTGAACAGAAGGAGACAGAAATTCAACTGCCAATTTGGCATTAATGCAAACAACTGTATTTATCTGTGAAAAATGCAAATTTGCCTGTTTTGTAAGTCTCGGTATTTTGAAAAAGCGTTTTGTTACCCGGAGGGCAGGGAAACTGGCCAAACATTAACATGGCCATATTGTCCAAATCTGTCTTCCCTAGAATGCCGTGGTTTGGAGGGGTTTTGGATGTTAATTATATGCTAATAAAGATAAGAGCCTCACAGCTCTGTAAAATAACATGAAGCCACCAGGATGCTTCGAGGGAAACGACAGGATTCTGAGGGAGTGGCAGGATTTTAATGCCAGCGCTATCTTTGTAGGATGCTTTTAAGATTCGTCAACACTCTAATCTCCTCGAGAGAGACCAAGGTGCCATGTGATTGCTAGAGCAACTTGTTTGTGTCAGTGTTTGACATTTGCTGTGATATCAGCATAACTCAGAATGTGGTGTTTAGTGCTGCTAAACGGAGTAAACTGTCAAATCTGGAATTTCTTTTGAATCAAGCGTTCTGCACGCTTGACTGGAATGCTTATTTTCCAACATCCAAAGTCTAAAAAAGCAGACTTAATGAGATAACTTTAAGACGTACACTGTAAAAAATATATTTTTCGAAGTTGTAAATAAAGATTATTAGAGTACATTGTATAAGAAAATACTATTTCAATCTTCCTACTTCAAAAATGTAGTTTAATTCAATGTTACTTGCCATTTCTTTGTAATTAATTGTAAAATTGACTAGCAGTTTCTAAATGAAATTCGTTTCTACCAATTTTTTTTCAGTGTATGCAAGCTCCCTAACCTCCTGTGCAGGATCCTTCTGGAAAAGAGGATCACATTCCCATTTGAAGGACCGTTAAAGCAAAACTTAACCCAAAAAGTGAAAATTGTTGTCAATTACTCACCCATAATACTTTTACAAAAGATGTGGTGCTTCAAAAAGTTTATAAAGAGATCGTAAAATCGCATATTAATTAAGCAGTTTAATCTTTTAAAGAGAGATCACTTGACATGATGAACATATTTAATTTAGGCTTATATTCAAATATAAACATTGACCACCGCACATACATAGAGCTCATTATACAGAAGCTCAGCCGTACTTGCTTGACGTGCAAGAGCAAACACCTCATTGGTTCTCGTGCATCTAAAAAAACATGAAATGCAAATGCAAGAAAAACATTCTTACTGCCTTTACAGACAGGATAAGTTTAGACAGGAAACTATTGGAAAGAGAGACAGGGAATGATTGAATTTGCATTATGTAAAACGAAGACTCTTTCGCGCATCATTAATGAGCACTACTCACAATGCTATGACTGTGATTAAAAAAGCTTTTATTTTTGACCATTTACATTTACTTAGGATGGGAAAAGAGGATGAAACCGAAAAATCCATTGATTTTACCACACTTCCCACACTGCTATACCATTTCAGCCTCCACTTGATTCGACTTGAGAGATTAAGATTATTGTAATCTAAGATGACCCACTTCTCATTTGGCAGCAACAGATTGCGAGCTCCTTCTCGTCATTTTGACAAAGCTCTCATGATCGTGTCTGCGAGCAGAGAAACTGACATCTGAACGCACACTGCTGGAGGGCTCAGTCTCGGCTTAGGGAAAGCCTCTGGCCCTCATAGTTCACATCGTTCAGAAAATTCCCCCACTTTCAGCACAGCCTCCGGGGGAAACCTTCAGATGCTACACTCATGTTGCCTTAGATAAAACAGGTGGAGGTTGTGCTTTCAGGATATTTTTTTAACCTAGGGAGGATGAAAGCACATTTCGTGTGCTAATTATATTCAGTGATTTTGTTGATTAGAAAATTAAACTAGCCTTCATGGAACTAAATGTGGGCTAAGTGCACAATTAGGCTCCGTTCCAAAGCCTAGTGAGCTAGCATGAAATAGCATGAAATATTGTGTAAATTGTCCATTTTTCATTAGATTAAACCATGGGGTGCCCAATCCTGTTCCTGGAGATCTACCTTTGCACCCCTGGATTAAACTGTTTTAATCAATAAAAAGTGACTGTAATGTTCAAATTTTGGGGTAGGTACAATTTTTAAAATGTTTTTTGAAAGAATATATCATGCTCACCCAGGCTGCAGTTATTTGATCAAAAATACAGTTAAACAGTAATATTGTGAAATATAATTTCCACTTGACCATATTTAATTTATTCCTGTTATGGCAAAGCTGCATTTTCATCATCATTACTCCAGTCTTCAGTGTCACATGATCCTTCAGAAATCATTCTAATATGCTGATCAGAAGCTCAAGAAATTTCAGTTCAATTCACATTTATTTGTATAGGGCTTAGCTTTACAGAAAATGCATGTTTTTACTTTACAATTAAGAGTAAGTTGTTATCAGATGCGACTGTGTCAAAGTAATGTCCATAACGTCAGAAATATATAGTTCTAAGATAATACAAATCATTTATCGGACATTTAACAATCATTTTAGCTAACGTATTCATTTGAGCTTATTACAGCTATTATTACAAGTGATCTTAATGATTACAGTATATGGGAAATTTGGCTGTTTTGTATGTTAAATTAGAGTTTATAATATAGTAGTTTATATAGTAAATATTTTTGTGGAAACTTATACACTTTTTCAGGATTCAATGAATAGAAAGTTGAACACAAACAGCATTTATTTGAAATAGAAATCTCGTTTGACATAATAAATGTCTGTACTGTCACTTTTGATCAATTGAATGCATCCTTGCTGATGACAGTAATCATTTCTTTAAAAAAAGACTGACCACAAACTTTTGAATGGTGGTGTGAATTCAACATTTCTCTTGCTTCATCTGCCATCTTGAATTTTTACTTTGTACTTTTTTTCACTGTTTTGGAAAAGAAAATTCCTTACTGATATGTTTGTGCTCTGAATATTGCCATACTCTTTTTGGTAGGCGATTTGCTCATCCTTGGGGACAATTGGGACAAAAAAAAATTAGTACATAAGTATTAGTACATAACATTCCCTCATGTTCCCAATATAATCACTTGAGATTTCTGATGTTGAAAAACATAATTAACTTGTAGTGAATTAAACCCTCTTGGCTCCAACCCTCTTGGCAGTGAATTATTAATACAAAATGACTTTAAATATAGGTTGTTAAAGGTTTATTACAGAAGTGGTAGTTTTGCCTTTCATTCATTTGGTGATTGTCTTGCAACGCTGAAAGTGAGAATTTTGTGAGATGGTGCAACATATTTTTCATCATGTCTGAGAGGCTAAAGAGGGACTGCCAGTTATGCAAAATCAAAACTATTCATTTGGTCTGTGTCGTCAGGCCCGATTGAGCTTGATGACATCACTGAGGCAGTCAGACAGCAGGGGTTTCTGAAAGAAACCACATGTGCATTGTACCCTGTATTTTGCCCAGGCATCCTAAAGAAATGAAGTGTGAAAATACCAATGTTGTTGTCAGCATGACTTGTCTGTGTTGTCCATCATTCTGTAGGTGAGTTGCTGCATTGCTGGTGAAGAACTCTCTCACACTCCCTCAGTTTTACTCTTTTTCCTCCCTTATTTTCGTGGTGATGCGGCAGTTGAAGATGTGGGCTGAGATGCTAATACCCCCTAATTAACCCCAAAGCATAATTTTCTCTGTCTCCTGCTTTTAACTCGTGTCCAGTGAGATGTGGCGTTGGCTCGTGCAACACTGCCTCAGTCCTAGTGTCATATAGCCGGGTCTTTGGCAAAAAGTCATCGTAGCAGGTTAGGGTTAGGGTTCACGAGTTCACACTTACATACAATTAGAGGGTGTAAAGTTTAATGCGTATTGGCGTGCTGTCCGGGGGGAGGGCTCCGAGCTTGGAGTTCGGCCCGAACCCAGAGTACCCCCCCCCACCCCCCCACCCGTATGTAAGTGATTAGGACTAGAAGAGTGGAGAATGGGTGGTGGAGGGATGCTGCTAAACTGTCAATGGATTGAGGTGAGACTGCTGGATCTATATATACCTCTTATCATTGATTGCTGAGTGCTCTCCGCCCGTGTTAATTATCTGAACGTGCTCCTCCCGAACTTTGTTAATTAAACATTATTTAGGGGGTAGAAAGAAGATATTTTCTGGCCAAAAACCAAACACTTAGACAGGAAGAGACCACTTGACCATCATGTTATGCAGCCAACAATAGTTTGTTTTGTTGTTATGTGCCAGAGTTATCTGAAATAGACTATTCGAATTGTACTTAAATTAGGAATGCACTGATAGTAAAAATTCTATTACTTCAAAGTAGAAATTTAAAATAAATTGCTCAAAACTAGAAACTATCATATGAATGTCTTTGCTTTCAGATTTGTATGTAGTCTTAACTCTTTAGTTATATTGAAATATTTCATTAAAATGTATTAATAATTTTATTAACAAAACATGAAAAATGCTATTTCAATGATACAAGTGAATTTAGGCATCTTAACATTTTTATGCGCAGTATGAAAATTGTTAATTTTTAGATTTTCTAAAGATTATATTAACAGTGTTAGATTAACTTTTACATGAGTGTTAGATGAGAGGAAAGGTAATGTTAATGTTAAAGAATTTAGCATATGCAATTATATATTAGTATTAATCAGTAGTAATTATATAATTATATGATCAAATTAATAAAAATTAAAATATTAATTATAAAATATAAATAGAAACAAACTACATATAAAAATTATATATGTGTGTGTTTAAATTATATAAATATCATATTTTTATAATAACTTGTATTTTATTTTATTATCATTACAATACATTATTATATTATAATTAATAATTATTTCTTTAATTATTATTATTAAAGAAATAATTATTAATTATATAATACATAATTATTTATTTAATTTAAATATTGAATTATTTAATCAGTAAAACATATATCAGTATCGGACGATAACTGATATGAAACCGATATATATTGTCATGATTCCTGTATTCCTGTTCCCCTTGTCTTGTGTGGACTTTTAGGTTATTTCCTGTTTTGTGCCATATTTTGTAGTCCTTTGTAGTTTTTCTTGTTGATTAGTTCATGATTGTTCCCAGGTCTTGTTCGCCAATCTCCCCTTGAGTGTATATATAGCCAAGTGTTTCTCATGTTTCAGAAGAACGAGAGTGGGATCCAGATTCAGCAAACATTTATTCAAACAAACATAATAAAAGTAAATCCAGGCAAAACTGATAAATGCAGACACGGGCAAGGAACATAAGCTGCACACATAACATCCATAGAAGGACAACACCAGACCAAGAAAATGAGAAACACTTGGGGTAGGACTACAAAACATGGCACAGAACAGGGAATAACATAAAAGTCCACACAAGACAAGGGGAACACAAAACAGGAATCATGACATATAAACAATGCATCCCTAACTTCATTGCCAAGTGAATGATGAAAAAACCTGTGTGTCTTTACTCCTGAATGTTGCATAAAGTCTGTCAATCAGATATCAATGAACTTTTTGCAGTCCTTGTGCTTGCTTTCTCAGGCTGAGACTAATTCAGTCCTGGCCTAGCTGATGTCAGGATTCTGAGATAATGTCCAATCTCTCGTGAGGAAACACATGCAGCTCCGGCAACCCTCCAGCTCTGGCTCTAAAAAAATACATTTTGTGCTTTCTTTTCCACCCTGGCTAAGCGAGCACAGTTTCACGGGCATCTCCGAGTGGCGCCTAATTAACAGTGACACGTTGATTGCCGTTTTTTTAGACTCCCACGACCCAGCTGATTTGCTCACTCAGAACTCAATTGCTGTGTTTCTGAATGCTGTTTAAGAGGGACTCTGCCAAGACAGGGGAAGAAGGAGACGCTTTTAGACGCCCCCTGCCTCTCTGCCATCTTCAAACACTTGCCTCTGAGAGAGTGTGCCTCGGAGGTCCATCATTTTCCCAGCGTATAACTATGATTATTCTATCTAATTGAGAAGATTAGGGTCGTTTTAAGAGCCTCGCATACGTAAATGTTGCAGTGTCAACTTTTCACAGATACAGATAGCCCTCCTACTGAACAGTTATATAAGTTCACGGCAGAACATACCTATTTTATTCTTCAACTTTTAATCTGACTTCCATAAAAATGATGCTTTGATAATGACTTCTTGCCCATTCTCTCCATTAAGCTTGATCGTACGCCCTGAAGAACGGTTATTTGCCCTTAGCTGCCTATTTATCAGCATCACAACATATTAGACATGACTGAAGTTTCTCTGAACTGCCTGTTTTATCAAGAAAGAGTTTATTCGGTAATTGAATTGAATTTCTTACTTTTAAACTCTTGTGAAATCAGGCTTCCATTGTCTCATCAAGTCTCTGATGGTGAAAGGCTCCACAATGGTTGCTATTTATGCCCTCCGGATGTGATGCTGGGTTAGAAAACTATGGATGGCCGTCAAAATTCGATCTGTGCTCAGTTTGTGCCTCAGGATACTTTTCAGTCCGATTGTAAGTTTGCTGCAGGTCCAGGACTTTTAAGCAAAAGAAAATTTCAGTAGGGATGACTATACCAATCTCAATTTAATATGCAAATAAAAGTTGAAAAAAGTAGACTTATCACAATTCTGTATGCATATACATTACCGGTCACAATTTTGGGGTCAGTAAGATTTTTATTTTTTTAAAGAAATGAATTCTTTAAATCAGCAAGGACACGTCAAATGAATCCAAAGTTACACTAAAGACATTTATAATGTATTAAAAAATTTCTATTTCAAATAAATGATGTTCTTTTGAATGTTCTATTCATCAAAGAATACTGGAAAAAGTATTTTCATCATTGAAAATAATAAGAAATGTTTCTTGAGCACCAAATCAGCATATTAAAAGGATTTCTAAAGGATCATGTGACACTGAAGATTAAACATTTAGATTTGCCATCACAGGAATAAATTACATTTTAAAATATATTCAAATGGAAAACAGTTATTTTAAATTGTAATAACATTTCACAAATGTGTAAATATGTTGATGAGGGAGTTTTGAATTTGTTTATATTTTTCCATGTCTCCCTCATGCTATATATTCTCATCTGTTATTCAATGATATTGTAGTATTCGTTCTTCAAATCCACATAGTCCTGAGTGTGTCTCAAGACAGTTGATTAAAAACTTCTGTTTGCTTCGGGAGGCTGGCCTGTTGTCATGAAGAAAGAGGGAGTGGGAAGGTGCGGGAGAGAGATAAAGACAGAAATGAGAAGAAGGCAGAAGGCTGACAGACATTAACAGCTTCAGATGAGCTACACTGAGTTTGGTGGTTGCTGGAGTAAAAAAGGGTGTGAATTTTTACTCCCTTGAAGTCAGCATGAAATGGCACCTTTCTTTACGAGGATCAAAAGTTTGAGAACTAATTTAAAAGTACACTTTGTATACCTTTGAACTTATTTTTGTTCAAAATCAACAACATTGATATAGTGAGTCAATACATCATCAATCTTTCTTCTAAAACGTGTTTCCAAAACGTTGGTGGTAAGCCTATTATAAGTTTATAATTTAGTCCGGGTGGAATGGTTTTCATGGGAAATTGCATAGACACGTCACTCACCCATGCGTGTCTCGTCATATGCGTCAGATATTTGACGCGTGTATGATGTGGGAGTGGCATAAGTTGGCTGTCACAACGAACGCATGAAAGGTTGATATGGAGCAGCTAAACCTCAAACCTCCAGATAATCACCCGTTTAAAAAAAAAGCCAAACAGAGGAGAGTCTGTTGGAAAAAAGAGAAAGCGACAGAGGTCGTAATAAAACAAGAATCAACATGGAGATGGAGAATTGAGGGATTTGAAAAGCGACACTGAGACAGTGTTTTGATAACTCAGCCGGTTATAAGGTATTTTATTGAACATAATAAATTGGCATATGTAGCTCTATAACAGAGCTCATTGTAAAGCATTATCTATTGTGAAGGGTCATTTCATTATGGTTGTTGTAGCGCTGTGCTGGGATTTATTTTCAAGGAAGTACCGTATCTATTAATGGGCAAAGTTACAGTAACGTCTTTAGATAGTCAGCTTGAGATCATTTCCATCTAAACTGGTTATATCTCTTAAGCCTAGTAGTGAATGTTTTATGAGCAGTAGGATAATCTCTTGCTCTTTTATTAGTTATGAGAAAGAAACATACTCATCCGCACAGTCACGCAGAGCCGAAGCACAACCAAAACAATGTTCTTCCAGAAAAGGTTTTAAATGCTAGAGGGCCAAAAGTTACATAGTCTACCTTTAAAAAAGGAATATTGTTCATGCAAATTATGTCACTAGCATAATAATATGACTGAAAGACTGATTTGTGTTTTTTGAAATACTTAAACATTGTTTTTTCCCAGTTACAATTGCTTTAGAGAGAAAAATAGGACATGCAGTTAACCAAATGTAGGTTGGTTCTTGATTTTAGTTATTGGGAACTGTTTGGATGGTGAAAAGTGGGCGTTACATAGCAGAATGGAGTCGGATGGTTGGAAAATAGAGGGGTTGATGGCCAAGCTTTTTTACAATGTAAAAAATTGTAAAAAAAATTGGTGCACAATTTTTTATCATGTGCACCAATCACACACACACACACACACACACACACACACACACACACACACACACACACACACACACACACACACACACACACACACACACACAGACAGACAGACAGTAAATAGAGTTTTTGATCCATTTAAAATTGATCCACTACCCCCCCCCCCCCCCCATTTTGCATGCTTTGGGAATTGGGAATCATTACTGCTCCTCTGAACCAGTTTGGATACTCACTGCTTTTCCCCTTAGAAAGAAACTGCCATAGAAATGAAGGGTTTGTGTGTCTGGTAAATTGGGTGAACCGGGCTGTGATGCACATGCTGCAAGGTCTCCACATGAGAAATGACAGCAATCAGGATGTTACAGTCCACTCTGCACATACATGCAGTAATGGACAAAGCTGCTGCCAGGCCTGTGAAGTATGAATGTTTCAAAATATCATTTTAGAAATGGAAATATATCAATTTAGTAGCAAGAATTATGCATTGCAGTGGAGAACTGAATTACCATGGCAACCACTTCCATATGGAGATTTATCTGTCAGATAAATTCAGAGATGACCACATAAATTCTTTAGAAAATGGTTCGCCAGAATAATAAAACAGCTTTTTTTTTCTCTCATGTTGTCAAGTGGCAAGAAAAATCTGAAATTTATTGTGAAGAAAGTGTTGTACTTGCCTATGCAAGCTTACTTAAACATTGCACTGGTGTTTGGGTGGAGGCCAACATGTTGCTGTGTGGTTGCTATGGTGTTCTTTGCGGTTGCTAGGTGGTTGGTTATCAAAAGAGCCTTCTGGTCTCTTAATATGGTCTGGGTCCTCTTCTTCAATGTAAATCTATAGGATTTTTTGTGCAGTTTAATCGGTTTTGTTAACCAGATGAATTAAAAAAATAATATCACACATCCCTTTTCAAATGTACATAGAATAAGTGGTGCAGGATGAGCTATTCACCGAAAGTCTAAAGTCTGAGTTTGGTGAATGTAGCTTGATAGCTGGAGCTATAATCATTTTTTTTATGTAACTATCTGAGATTTTTGGTAGTGTTATTTTCAACGCAGGCTCATGGGAAAAAACATGCCCATGGTGATATTATGTTGCTTTATGCATGTTTCGCGACACTTTAAAACTGAAATGTCCAGCGCATTTAGTTTTATCTAAGACAGATGAACGTAAAGTTGTTGTAAGTATCATGGCGTTTGGGAAATTAAATGTCTGGTGAGAGGCACTAAAAGGTTAATGCTCACGTTTGAAAATATGTACCACCTACACTAAACTATTCCCTTAACCTAACCTTTAGTGTTATCAAAAGCAAATGTGATATAAAGTGCAATGCTGTACCAGGGCGGCTACGAACAAGTTAACTACGTCAAAAAGCCATATATATGGAGATGGTTATATGATGCAAATGTCAAAATGTTTCGTTTATAAAACAGACACTATGGTAAAAGTGTTTTGAGGTCAAATCATAGAATTGTGCAAGGATTTCCCCCCATAATCATAATTTGCTTGAAAAGGAATAAAAGTGGTTACCGGTTTAGTGCCTCTAGTGTTTATTTTAGCTGGAAAATGTAGTGAATTTGATACATTATAGAATTTTTGCAAAAATGTAGGTTGAGGCATGTTTTCCAATGTTGGTTATTATACTATTATTTATACAGTGTGTATTTAAGGTTTGAACTAGCTTTTGTTTTTTATATTTTCAGTTTTCAAGTTCTAGTAATTTTGTTTTGTTTTTGTCATTTTTATTAGTTTTTTCATTTCTCCTTAGCATAAAATATTTATTTCAGTTTTAATTTGAGTAATTTTAATATTTAAATTTTCAAGTTTTTAAGTTTTTTGTTTATTTTGTTTTTCATCTAATAATTATATTTTATTTCATCTTAATTTCAATTACCAAAAAATGTTTTTTTATTAGTTTTTATTAACAACACTGAAAACGTTGATCATCCGCTACAGGAAAACCGTAAATTTGATCAGTTAGAAAATATACAGCACACTGAACAGGCTGAAAGCTATAGGACGAGTTACATTTTAAAATATTGGTCTCGGTGTAGGAATTTTGAAAGCGCTTACAATAACAGTATGTTGAGTTTTGTCTTGCGAGCATAATTCTTGTTGGAACTATTAGGCTTGAGACTCTGAGCTCTCTTACTTTCTAATTTCCATTCTGAATATGCAGATAGATTCTTCTAAAAGGATTTCTGTTAACGTCATAATGCAAAAGTTCAGCACAGTCTGAAAGCTCTGATAAGCAGTGTGGAACAAATGAAACTGAGGCTGACTAAAGAAGAGCTTTCAGAAAGATGTTCGAGCCAATTCATAAAGTAGAATGTATTAGACCCAAACACATACTCAAAGAACAGGCACTCAGAGAATAGTGTCCTGGGAAACTTTCATGCTTCATTTTTTTTCTCCTTACAATCTTCAATGCACTTTGAAGTAAAACATGTAACTGGGGAGCAGCTACAGTATCACAGTGTCATGGGCATCACTTGGACCCTGCTGTGGAGTTTCAGGACAGTAGACACATTGTAAGGTTTAGTGCATGATGATGACATGACCAATTATTTTAGGATTTATTATCATTATTTTTGGAAGGCCCTTGAGAATATGCCTGAAGAAGACTGACCTTTGAAACTGTATGAATGATAATGCAAACCCTGCGATGATTTTTTAAATATTGATGCATTACGCAAGCAACATCTTCAACATTATTTCTTTCAGATTTCTACTGAATCGGTTACGTGATGATTATCAAATCTGTTGTTGACCTGAGAACTGATATCACTGCCTTTTTATCTTTTTTTTATACCATTCTAAACCATAAACAAATCACTGGGTACGTGAGTTGTTTGCCAAACCTGACATGTACCAGGAGGAGACGCATTCCTGAATTATGAGTTATGAAAGGAAGACATCTTTATTCTAGTCTGTTGTCTGACTGACTGCCGACAATTCTCTGTGTCTGCACCAATCGCTATTCAACCGAGACCAGACAATGGAAGTCCTTCACAGCTTGCTTGAACAAGATTAGCAAAAGGACTAACCACCCAGAGGATGCCAGTGCATGTCATTAGGAAAATATCACAATCTGCTCTGGCTTTAGATTGAGATTGTTTAAAAATCTAATGGGAATGCTGAATGATAAGTTCCGTTTGTTCTATCTAGAGTCAGAGAGGAAAAGATAGGTACAGTTATGGATGGGTTGCAACAGGGTGTAGCACTTCTCTGAGGCACAGGGCACTGGACAGGGGGTAAAAGTAAAATGAAGTTACAGTGGCTCTCATGGAGGGAGGGGCCCTGAATGCGACTTTAACCGAGGAGGACCCCCGAACCAATGACCTGTACAAGGGGCCCAGAAAACCAAGAGAAGCCCCTGCTCTCAGGGCTGGTAACCTCTAAACTGACTTCTTGACATAATGCTGTGGTCTCAATCCAACTGTCCGTGAGCGGTGATACAAAAATGTGGAAGCACAAAAGTTTAGTTGACAAATAAACAGGGAAATCTGGGTGCTTATATTATTAATTTACATTTACACAACCAACATAATACAAAGTAGGGGTGGGAATCTTTAGGCACTTCACGATTCGATTCCTTTCGATTGCCATTCAGAGGGCTGCAATGCGATGAAAAAATCACTTTTTTTTTTACTCAATAAATGATTTCTTTTTTTCTCACTGTGTGACTACTTTGTACTTTCAAAGCAAAGTATTTGTAATGATCTATAATGAATTTACTTCCAAAAACTGGAGGAAAAACAGCAAACTTGTCCTTCAGACCAATGTTCAATAAATTGCACAAAAGGCAGTTGCAGTGAAGCGCGCAACTAAAGGAGTAGATAACAAAAACTCTTTAATGAAAAGTCTTTGATTAGTCCAAAAAGAGAACATGCAGGAGAATCTCAAAAAAAAAAAAAAAAAAAAAAAACTCTCAACCAAACATTGATGATACCGAACAAAGGAAGAGAATAAAACTCAGTGCTTAAATACACGGGGAACTTAATCAAGGTGAACAGAAACAGGTGTGTGGAAACTAATTCACTGACAGGGAAACAGACTATACTGTACATTACAATTACATTTGTAAAGCATAAAACACATTATTTTACTACTGTAAAAAGCTGTACTTTGGGGAATGCGACATTTCCATCAATTGGTCCAAAACTCAGGGTGGCTCTGAGCCATCAGGTCTTCCTTGTTATTGAGGTGTGTTTGTGCTTGGCATCAGTCACGTGCCTCAGAGACAACAGCACAAACCAGACAGACCAGGAGAGCTGTTTCATAATGACTGTCTGAGGCGTAAACCTGTCATTGAAAGAGAGGGTGTGTGTGCACGTGTTAGAATGGATTGCCCATGGTGTCCATGATGAACCTCCTGCTGCGATGGAGAACAATTTGTGTTGTTCCATGAAGTCACACGCAAGAATCTCAGCTCTGCCTTTATGGCTCATCAGGCACGTGCACAGATAGACCTCAAGTGGTGCTCAAGCACCTGCCCTTCTGTGAGATAAGTGATACTAGATAAGTATTTTTTATGACTAGTTAAGTGCCCTTTTCTATAAGGGCATTTTTTTTAATACTTTAGTTTTTATTAGTTTTTATTCGAGACACTCTCCCTCCCCCTTTACATCCCTCATCACAGCCACCGTGCAAATAAAGCACCGCAGCATTCACTGGTGACAGCCTGCTACGTAACCATAGTGTTTATCCTAAGCTTCGCATTGTTTGTCTCTGCTGTCAAATTAAACCACTATTAAAATATCTACATAGGCATACATTAAGCTTAACAACAAAAAGCAAATCTGACGTTGGTGTAAAATAGTGTCGTGCTGGGTAGAAAATGGCACCAAATAAAAACAAATTCAGCAAAATTCAAGATATGAATTCATGAGATTTTTTCTTTAATATCATAAGCTATATCACACGAGCAAAAGTGCTGTTTTTCCCAATATCAGCACTATTGCAAATGTCATTTTAATATTTAGATTTTAGAATTTTACCACATATTATTTTAATAAAAATAAGTTCAATAAACAATATGTCGATATTAATTTACACTTTTAAACACCGTAATGTAAGTTTGTACTGTTTTTGTAGTTGAGCATAGCAGAACAGTTGTGTCTCCTTTCAACACAGATGAATCAGCCGGTTTGAACGAATCAGGGAATTAATGACATTTATTTATTTAAATAAATGAATATGAAAGTAATTTAAATGTTTTTTACATTATAGTAATTATGAGAGGGTGCCCTTTTTTCTCACTCGAACACCTGCCCCCAAATAGGTATGTGCTTGGCCCTGTGGGTAATGTTAAGTCATTGGCAGTTGTTTTATAAGAGAAAAGCATCTCTGGAGTTCTGTCGCATTAAAACAAGGAAACTATGACATCGGAACACCAATCATTCTCATATATTTTGGACGTGCTCAAAGTTAGAACAATTCTGGGACAGTATCTTTTTAATTACTGGGAGGATAATGGGTTATGTCATCTCTAAAGAACCTAAGATTTTCTTGTTAGGTCTACTACCTGTTGAGGTGGTCCAAAAAGACGACATTTATCTTTTTGAAATTCTAATGATTGCATGTAAAAAGGCTATCACTCAGGTCTTGGCTAAAGATTGACCCACCTCGGACTGAACAATGAAAAGAAATAGTGGAAGAGATACACTCAATGGAGAAGATGACATACTTTTTACGTATCAAAGGACACATATATAACAAGTGCTGGGCAAAATGGTTTGCATATAAAGAAGTGGAAAAATTTTAATACTTTATTTTGTTATTATACAATACATAGTGCCCCCTTGTTCTTTGTCTTTGTATGTTGTGTTGCAATAAGAAAATGCCAAATAAAGAACAAAAAAAAACAAGGAAACTATCTTCCTGGAGGGGAATTCAGGAATTCTACTTCCTTTCAGTAGTCAGACATGAGCACCATAAGTCCCAGAGCTCATATCTGCAGGCTAAGCACGCACACACATCTTTCCTTGTGTCTAATTGGTTTCATTTGGGTTTCAATGAGAAAATTCATAACTTTAAAAGTTCTATAGAAGCTCAATCTGTTTAGACAGACATTTTGATGAAAGGGAACTACACAGGGGGTGGTAGTTTCAGGATCAGGGCCAGCAGGGGGCACTGAATCAGTAGAGTTTTAGTGAATCTCCTATTACCGGTAATTAGTCTCCTAATCGGCATTGCACTTTATATTCCTCTTAAAGACCACAAACAGTTGCCACCATCATACATTACATGATGATTAATATTACTATTGCTTACAGTGATTTAGATTTGGAGGGTAGCTTATCTGGAACAGTTTGTGCTATACAGGTCCTTCTAAAAAAATTAGCATATTGTGATAAAGTTCATTATTTTCCATAATGTAATGATAAAAATGAAACTTTCATATATTTTAGATTCATTGCACACCAACTGAAATATTTTAATATTTAATCTTTTATTGTTTTAATACTGATGATTTTGGCATACAGCTCATGAAAACCCAAAATTCCTATCTAAAAAAATTAGCATATCATGAAAGGGTCTCTAAACGAGCTATTAACCTAATCATCTGAATCAACTAATTAACTCTAAACACCTGCAAAAGATTCCTGAGGCTTTTAAAAACTCCCAGCCTGTTTCATTACTCAAAACCGCAATCATGGGTAAGACTGCCGACCTGACTGCTGTCCAGAAGGCCATCATTGACACCCTCAAGCAAGAGGGTAAGACACAGAAAGAAATTTCTGAACAAATAGGCTGTTCCCAGAGTGCTGTATCAAGGCACCTCAGTGGGAAGTCTGTGGGAAGGAAAAAGTGTGGCAAAAAACGCTGCACAACGAGAAGAGGTGACCGGACCCTGAGGAAGATTGTGGAGAAGGACCGATTCCAGATCTTGGGGGACCTGCGGAAGCAGTGGACTGAGTCTGGAGTAGAAACATCCAGAGCCACCGTGCAGAGGCGTGTGCAGGAAATGGGCTACAGGTGCCGCATTCCCCAGGTCAAGCCACTTTTGAACCAGAAACAGCGGCAGAAGCGCCTGACCTGGGCTACAGAGAAGCAGCACTGGACTGTTGCTCAGTGGTCCAAAGTACTTTTTTCGGATGAAAGCAAATTTTGCATGTCATTCGGAAATCAAGGTGCCAGAGTCTGGAGGAAGACTGTGGAGAAGGAAATGCCAAAATGCCTGAAGTCCAGTGTCAAGTACCCACAGTCAGTGATGGTCTGGGGTGCCATGTCAGCTGCTGGTGTTGGTCCACTGTGTTTTATCAAGGGCAGGGTCAATGCAGCTAGCTATCAGGAGATTTTGGAGCACTTCATGCTTCCATCTGATTTCATTTTTCAGCACGACCTGGCACCTGCTCACAGTGCCAAAACCACTGGTAAATGGTTTACTGACCATGGTATTACTGTGCTCAATTGGCCTGCCAACTCTCCTGACCTGAACCCCATAGAGAATCTGTGGGATATTGTGAAGAGAAAGTTGAGAGACGCAAGACCCAACACTCTGGATGAGCTTAAGGTCGCTATCGAAGCATCCTGGGCCTCCATAACACCTCAGCAGTGCCACAGGCTGATTGCCTCCATGCCACGCCGCATTGAAGCAGTCATTTCTGCAAAAAGGATTCCCGACCAAGTATTGAGTGCATAACTGAACATAATTATTTGAAGGTTGACTTTTTTTGTATTAAAAACACTTCTTTTATTGGTCGGATGAAATATGCTAATTTTTTTAGATAGGAATTTAGGGTTTTCATGAGCTGTATGCCAAAATCATCAGTATTAAAACAATAAAAGACCTGAAATATTTCAGTTGGTGTGCAATGAATCTAAAATATATGAAAGTTAAATTTTTATCATTACATTATGGAAAATAATTAACTTTATCACAATATGCTAATTTTTTGAGAAGGACCTGTATACATGAAGGTTACTTACATTTATTCATTTAGCTGATGCTTTTATCCAAAGCGACTTACAATTGCTATATAAGTCAGAGGTCGCACGCCTCTAGGGGTTAAGTGTCTTGCTCAGGGACACAATGGTGTCCACAGTGGATTCGAACCCAGGTCTCTCACACCAAAGGCATGTGTCTTATCCACTGCGCCATCACCACCACAACATGATTTTCACCTGTTAGATGATAAATCAGGTGAAAATATCTCTCAACTTTCAATACATTGAAGGAAGGACCCAAAACATATTTAGAGACTTGGACCAGTAAGTAAGCACCCAGTAGCCTAACCATCAAGAACATGACTTAAAAATGCTATATTTGGAAATAATGAATCATTCTAGAATATTTGGGGTGATTACTTTATTTTATTTAATAATTATAATTTTTATTGTTAATATTATTAAACATATTTAACAAAATATGACAATTATTACAATAATACTACTTGACTTTAAAATAAAAATCATTTAATAAAACTAAAAAATTAATTTATTTGATAGAACAACTGTAAAATTACTATACTAATGTTTATGCCTTAATTGTTTTCATTTTCAAACATTAAACTGTTGAGCTTTTATTTTGGCGGTTTGTCTGCAAAAAAATTAATGCACTGCAGGTGTAGAGATAAACCTGCCTACTCTCTAAACCTTCAAACTGCGTTTATTTATCAAGCGAGTCAAGCCGCTCTGAGACTGTGAAACACTGTGAGCTGCACGCGTGTAAATAAACACAGTGCTCCTGCTAATATTTTAGCTCGTTTATATTAACATTCTGTTCATTAAAGTCACATCAAAGGCATCAAGTTTTCATCCATATTGCAATAATGATTTTATTTCAGTATCATGCAGCCATATTGGCAAATGCAAAGCAACATTTTCGCAAATTCCTAGAGCATCTGAGCATTGCTGTGGTATTTTTTGCACAAGAAAACACCATTGTAAAAATCTATTTTCGATTTCTGAAAGTCTAAACAGTATGGTTTCATAAACACACATGTGTTTAAGTGGGACGCACCTGCACTGTGCTGAGGTCAGTCGTTTGCTGCGCTCCAATGGGAGTTGAAGGGTGAAGACAGCTGCTTGAGTTTTGCAACCAATACAACATCACACACTCTGCAGTCATATGTCAGGTGGCTGAAATCAGCGCCAAGATCAGTAAATGAAGGCACGCCAGGGTTTACACTATAAAGAAAAATGAGTTCTAGAGAATGTGACGTTCATTCATATCCTGAGAAGTTACTGAGAATTTTGTCATTCACTGAAATGTTGTTTCTTCATCTAATGGAGGTTATGTTTTGATAAGAAGATTTTTGTTATTGTGAGATTTGTATATACCATCATTTAGAATGCTAATACATGTGTTCCTCAGCAGTATTATTTTAATATGCTTGGTCTTAATTCAAATGTATGCGCTGCAGATTATGTATTTGAGGAATAGTAAATGAGAGTGGACTACTATAGGAGAGAGATGACATTTTCATTACCACTCTGTTAATTTATGGAGGCTTGGGTCTGATGGAGTAAAGTACCTGTACAAATACAGGTCTCTCTCTCTCTCTCTTGGTTTTCTCTCTCCTGCAAGAGTTTATTCTAATTAGACTTTTTCCTTGATAATTCCACATATTGCACTGCAATCAGTTACATTTTCGACATTGGCTTAGTTAGCCTCATTGTTCCAATCACTGGTAGCTTACGGCACCTCATAGATTAACTCATTATTTTCATTAATTGTAGCAAATGAGGCATCTGACCTTTTTTCAATAACTTTTACTCCTTTGTATTCACCAGATACTTTAAGTGTGTTTCACTAATGTGTGAAAATGAAAGAATGATGTCTTTGTTTGTAATAGGTTCCCTTTGTAAAGAGCATTTTATGCACAACAAGTCTTGTGCTTGATACATTTCAAAATTATACTTGTATGAGAGATATATTACTGGTTAAAAGTACTTGACTGAGTTTCTATTTCTTATCTTAAAAAATATTTTAATCTAAAGGTTCGTGCATAAATACAGTTCTTGAATGTTTTAGACAAATGTAAATGGTGCGTATGCATGTTTTTTTTTTATTTGCGAGACAATTCAAATTTTTTATTTTTTTTATTTTTTTTTTTCACCCTATAGCTGGATAGCCGTTTTGTTTTGTTTTTTGTTTTGTTTCGTTTAATTTTTGACCCGATAGTGAAAGAAAAGCAGCTGAGCTGGTATCTAGACAAGTGAAGCCTTTTGTCTCTAGGCAAGGCAAGGCAAGTTTATTTATATTGCACATTTCATACACTATGGCAATTCAAAGTGCTTTGCACAGAAAGGAATTACAATAATCACAAAATAAAAGCAAGGAAAATAAAAACAGTTATAAAAGGAATTAAAAGAGTAAAAAGATGAAACAGATAAACTTCTCATCTGGCAAAACACCTTTTCATATATCGTTTATCATATTTTTCACTTCTCCCAGTTTTTCTCTGGGATTTTCCAATAGTGATTACACTCTCTCTACATAATTACCATACTTCCAATTGTGTTATTTCATAGTTTCATAGTCGAGCAGAAAATAATAATAATTATTGAATGAAAAGGCTTTATCTACGTGTTTGGATTTTAGTGTACTGTAAGTAAACTTAGTGGGAATGAACTGACTGGTAGAATTAGTAATGGCAGGGACAGATGGAGGCAGCAGTTCTGGCGTGTGGGATGCTGGCATTCTTTAGCAGTGTGCGGAGAAGACATCTGCATGAGATGTGTTGTCAGCCATTTCATCGAGGTTCATGGCTCTATGAAGCGTTACACAAAGGATGATTAGGCTTGAAATGACTTGTATTTAGTGACATGAAGTGAACTTCTGAAATGAGTAGGCAAAGTCCCTTTTTACCTTTGAGTTTATTCACATCATTTTGTTCATGTTTCAGCTGCATTTGATGTTTATGTTTTCCTGATTAAAAGCTTATCCAACACCATTTATCTTATACTTGGGACTATCAATTAGAAATGAATACTTTAAAATTCTTTCTTGTTTATATTAACATTATATCCACATCAAGTTACATCAAAGGCATCAAGTTTTCATCGCATTTAATGAGTGCTCATTAAAAACTCACCAACTCACTATGTGTTGCAAGTCATTTCAGATTCATTTTGATGTGCCTGAAAGTGTTGGGTTAATTGTTTGCTCTCTAAGTCTGAACCATTTAGCCCAATTTATGGACCTGTTGTACTGTATACATAGGCATCATCCCACTGACAAGATAATCAGCACTGCCTCATGTCATGTGACTTATATCCTGTATTTTGCTGCTTTTAGGAGCTCAGTGAGAACACAGTACACCAATTCCCTCTCAAACTTTATTCACAAGTGGAAATATTAATACTTTTCATTTAGAAGTTATTTTCTCATCCTAATGTTTTTGAGAATTCACCAACTCTTTCCTTTTTATAGAAAACACTTCTTAGATGATTTACAAACATTGCACATTTGATTGTGGTTCTTACCATAAAAAAACAGTAATTTAGGAACTGAAAGTCACTGATTTAGTTTTACAGTAAATGACTGTTTGGTTGATGGGAAGTGAGTCTAGCTATTTCCACTCTAGAGAGACACTGTTCGTTTCTCTCTCAAGGCCTTTTCATGTGTGTGGCCTTGAAATGATGAGCAATTGCGTCGTATTTAATCAAAGCAGTTATTCGCCGAATCTCTCTTGTGAGTCTCATGACTGATCTTTATTAATGACCCAATCTGGATCCTAAAACGCAGCCTGCAGACTGTACTGAAGCACACGCAGATCCCACCCAGCTTTCTAGTGTAGTCATTGTAGCTAATGCTGAGTACACACCAAAAGATAATCGGGCTGATTTTGGGCCGGTTTCCCCCCTTCCGACAATCCTAGCTATGTCACGATTATCTTGGTGGTTTTACAGATTATCTTATCAGATTTTCCCTTGGTGTGAGGTGTGTTAAGAGTGTCCGAACCTGCTCGGAAGAACGTCAGAGTCGCCCCGATTGCGAATCGTAAATATTCAACATGTTATGTTGTAAATGTACAACGTGTCGTGTAAAACCTACCATAATAGACTGGACAAGGAGAAGAGTTGGTCAGAAATAGCTTCTGCAATGTTATTACCAGGTAGCTAACCAAATAGCGACAGAGTAGATTTTGTGTGTGTGTGTGATTGTGTATTGGTTTGACCTACAGTATGGGGACCCATATTTATTCAAATGTAAAAATGCTGAAAGTTTTCTGTGTTGAATAGACCAGTGCATAAGTGCATAAGTGCATAAGCACCAGAGAAACAAGGGCGCCGCCATCTTTAGAATATTATCTTTGAACTTCCGTTTTTGCGGTGGCTCTGTATATTTCTATGGCATTGCTGTCCAGGAGTAATTAGCGTTTGAAGTGGATTTACTTAATGTAAAGTTAACGAAAGTTATCATGAGGATTGTAATGTTTAAAGCAGATGTCTTAACAAATGTCAGTAGACCGGGAAGATTTTAAAACGAGCTGTTCATTTATAAATACGCAGGATCGCTGTGAAAATACAGACCGGAAGACAAAAGACAACGAGCGCAGCGCTGAAAAGGGGCGTGGCTACATAAGGTCTGTAGGTTGGGGATAGAAAATGTAATTAGCTCAGTATAAAAACCATTCCATATAAGGATAGGTGTACCAGTACACGTGTGTGTGTGAGAGAGAGAGAGAGACTTCACGACTTCACACAAAAAAAATCATTCCAAACACTATCATCGCAATTTCTTCCTGCATATCGTCCGCCATGCTTATTCTGAAGTCTCGCGAGATTTTGCGAGATTTCTGGTGTTCACAGTCGAGACTCTGGTTGAAAATCTGTTTGTGTGGGGTCTACTGTCTTTGTCACATCATGGCACACCACACACTATAGGAGCAAAACGGTTAAATCTAGGATTTTTTGTCCTCATGTTTGTGGTCTATCACATTTTGAACATTTTATAAGATGTAAACAATCTTTTGGCGTGTACCCAGCATAAGTTAAAATGTTAAAATGTTAGTAATGATTTGAGTTCTACATTGTAGGTGTAGATGGCATTGATTTCATCCAGACAGCCTCAGGGTTTCTAGTCTTTGCTAATGCAAGTTGTTTCACTTTCATTCAGCTTGAATCAGTCAGTCAAGCTTGCACAACTACAGTACGTGCTATTTCACTTCCTGTTAGAATGTTAGCCTAGCCCTAGAAAACATTACTGGTAGGACTCAGTTACAACATTTCAGACACAACATCATATCACTTTTAAAGGACGACATGTACAGAACATTTTGACCCTTAATCTTGCCTTAATGTCATCAAAATGAATGTGAATCAAAACTGTGGCTTTTAATCCATCCAATTCATGTGTACCCTTACGAATACGAAGTTTATTCAAGTGTTCTATTAGTATACTTCTTTTAAACTAAAAAATAAGAAAGTATACTTTCAGTCTACATTTTATATACTTCTCAGAAATATACTTAATGTACTTCTCAGAAATATACTTAAAATTACACTTAAGTGTACTTAACTCATACTGAGAGAAAAGTCCAAGTATATTTGGCCTGTATTTGTACTCAATCTTTTGATTGAGATATACCTAAAAGTATAATTAAGTATTCAAAGTATACTTGGCTTGTTGTTGAGTAGCTCTTTTGATCGAGTAGCCTATTAAATATACTTTTTTTTTTACATAGTTTTTCATATACAGTCTTATGAAACTTACATTGTTTGAAACTGTTGATTAGAATATTGATATAAAACAGATATGTTTCTAATTCTGCGTATCTGAATTTTTGTGTAGGCTATTGTCCACTGGTAGTATACATAGTAAAGTAGAAATATAGGTTATTTTCCAGCTATCCATGTTTTCACTGTTATACGATAGGGGGCGGTATGACACGTCTTCTAGTACATAATCTCCGGATCAAAACACAGGAGAAGAAGAAGATGAAACAAGTGATAGAAGATTGCTCACACAAATGTAAAATAACGTGATCATCAAACATTAAACAGCATGCAAATCAAAACTGCTTAATGTTACCAAATGAAATGTCCAACTCATGAAGAGAAAACGTGAAGCTTTGGGTTGTGTTGGACTAGATCTACTCCATCTGTGTTTTGATCATCGTTCTGAATCTGATCAAGGCGTAGTCTTTGACAAAAATGTGATTTTCTCAACTTTTTTGTTTGAAATGTTGCCTTTCTTTATGAAACTTACCGACATTCAAGAGTTGATAAAGGATGCATGAAGCTAATAAATGTTTTTAAAATGAGTTTAAGTACAGTTGTCAAAAATATTAGCTCTTTATCTTGTCTGCTCATCTTGTCCTCTTGTAAACTACTAGAGGTCGACCTAATATTGTTTTTAGCGATTCATCGCTAAGTGCTAACTAGCATAAACCAGCCTGGGCGTACATGGAAATTCACGCTGATCTGAGCCACGGTTTTCTGTTTTAAGAAAATTTATCTTAAAGGATTAGTTCACTTTCAAATAAAAATTTCCTGATAATTTACTCACCCCCATGTCATCCAAGATGTCCATGTCTTTCTTTCTTCAGTCGAAAAGAAATTAACGTTTTTGAGGAAAACATTCCAGGATTTTTCTCCATATAATGGACTTCAAGCAACCAATGGTTTGAAGGTTCAAATGTCAGTCTCAATGCAGCTTCAAAGGCTCGACACGATCCCAGCCGAAAAAAAAGGGTCTTATCTTATCTAAAAAAAATTTAAATGATATACTTTTTGACCACAAATGCCCGTCTTGTACTATGTCTGAGATGCACCACGCATTGCGTCATCACATTGGAAAGGTCACGCGTGACATAGTCGGAAGTACCGACCCAGTGTTTACAAGTTTGGAGTTGGAGGACCGTTCAAAGTTATTGAATGTTGAATGACACATATTTATATGTATTTGTGTTTATTGTTTAAAATGGTCCTTACGTGTGTATATCCTGGATGTTTAACGATGTCACGCGTGACCTTTCCAACGTGATGACGTAATGCGTGGCGCATCTCAGACATAGTACAAAACGGGCATTTGTGGTTAAAAATATATATATCTTTTTTTTTTTTAGAAAATGACCGATCATTTCACTAGATAAGACCCTTATTTCTCGGCTGGCATCTTGTCGAGCTGCATTGAGACTGACATTTGGACCTTCAAACCGTTGGTTGCTATTGAAGTCCATTATATGGAGAAAAATCCTGGAATGTTTCCTTTAAGCCTTTTATGGGAATTTAAAGTCGGCATGAAACGAAAGTTGCGATAGTATTTTCTTCCCTGTTGTGATGCATATCCATGTCCGGGACTTATATCCTTGTCTATCGGGACGGGAATTAATTAGATCATTGGATCATTGTGTTTTCCTATTGCTGTGTCCCACCCTTGTGACAGTAAACACATCATCAGAGGAGTGAACCGATGCTAGAGGGAGGGGAACTTAGTTTGATTAAATATTACAAGGGTACATGAATTAAAAAGTAAAAATAATGATGTGCACATATGAATAATTAATTATAAATACTGCAGTATTATAAAGTATTATGTCAGTTTCTGTTCAATTTATAAAGTAGGGAATATTAGGTGTATGAAGTATTTTTGGTAACTTGTCAGACCCGACTTTTTTTTGTCATTTTTAGTTTAGCTTTTTCCCCTAAAAATGAAATATAGTGAAAATAGCTAAGAATAGTCATAAACAGGGACAAGCATTTGACATTGAGGAAAAATGCAGGCTCTATACAGTAATCGACTGCATGAATAACAGCTCCTGACCTGTTGACCCCTTAGCTTGTATTTGTGGACGTCCTTCAATCTGCCCCCTGTGCGGATTGGCTGCATTCGGCCCGGGCTAGTGAAGATGTCCATCTGTGTGGGTTCATCATATAGACACAATCTGCCAATCACTAGGCCAGCGCACAGCTAGACCAGTGCCAAATCCTCAGCAGAATAAGCCATGTAATGCCTTAAGTCTGATTACAAAAAGCTTTGTCATACAGTTTCAGTCATCATCATCTCTATGGAATGGAGGGGAATTCCATCCCGAGCCCAAACGCAGTTTCATGAACGCACTCATTACTCTGTGCTGGCTGCTCTCAAAGATCACAGTCTTGAGTCTGTGAACCCAGTCTACAAGCCATTCCCATCAGCAGGACTTTGAAAACTTTCATTCTCTCCACCATAAAGGCTTTGGGATAAACACAGGCTACCCTGGGAATGGAGCTGGAACGGCTCTTTTAACTTTGTTTATGCTCATCTCACTGAAGTAGGCCATTTAATAGTGTCTAATCTCCCTTAATTACACTTATGCTGCCAAGGTTAGACATGCAGACAGAACTGCCAAAGGCCCTTATTGATTTCACTTTAAATAAGGGAAATTTCATGCAGTCAGGCCAGTCTGTGACTTAACAGAAATCAGCAGGTAAAGACACTTCAGAGATGTTATCCGTTCTTTGTGGTTTCACCTCAAAGATGCCCCAATAATTTGCTGTTCTCAACAATATTGGCTCTGTTTTAGAACCTTGTGATCTGTCTTGATTTCTGCCTTTATTGTATGCAGTCCTAACGGAAATGTAATCTTGTAAGTGATTTTCTTGTAAAGTAAATTTATTAAATTTACAAATAACGATAATTGAAAATGTATACAAATAAAAGATTTTCTGTAATTAATTCTTTTTACATTTTACATAGTGTATATTTGCTTTTTGCTTCGTCTGCCAGTGTCTTTCGCAAAACATTCTGGGATTTGTTTGTGAAGGGTGCGTGCAAAATAAGTTATCTTAGAAGGAATGTTTTCCGTAGTGCCTCACCTTTTGCTAATTATTTCTCAGAAATCTAAATAACCTCAGCTAATCCCTGTATTATGCATGGACTTTTTTATAGATTGTATAATTGTGAAACTTAAGAAATGCATTGATTAAAAATGTCCAGCTCCTGTTATATATAATCTCTGTAATTATATTTATAGTGTGTTATGCTTTTTCATGTTATAAATGGCAAAAAGAATGCATTTACTGAATGTTAAATGTCAGTGTTAATGTTGATGTGGGATAGAAAAGAAAACAAACATTATTGTTCACTTTCCTGTTCTGTTGACGGGAATCTCTTCCCTATTTAGTATGATTAAAAAAGCCTTGTTTCACATCACTTCCCATAACATCAGTTTCACTTTAATATGCTGTGTAAAATCAAGCTTTTTGGATGGAAATGAGCTCTCAAGAGACCTCATACTGGATTAATGTGCCTATAAGTATAAGCCAATGAAATGAAACCGTATCATAGAGTGTCCAGCAGAGACACCTTATACATCCTTAAACAGCTATTTATTTATTATAATTACATTAAAATATTCAATTAAAATACATGAATTGATGCTCAAAGAGTATTAATATTATTTTTTTAAATATTTTTGTATTTAAAATTTAGCATTTTAATATGTTATTTTATGTTTTAAAATATTTAATGTTTTAAAAATGTTTTATCATATTTAATGAATATATTTATAAAAAATTTATATCAAAATTAATAACTAAATTCGCCAACTACTGGCCTGGCTGCATAATACAATGTTTTTAGTCGCGGATTTAGTTGTTTTTTTCACGGATCCGTGTGAACGGGGATCGTTATGACAGAGTTGTCGTCTGTACGCGAAAAACGCAAAGGGAAAAACCTTTCCATTTTTAGTACATTGTTCTTCTGTAAATGTACCCTTAGTGTTAATTTCCTGGTTGAACTGACTAATCTCTCTGATGTTGATGCTTTTGATGAGAACGGATTGATGGGAATTGAGTGACTGGCATAGAACAATATCCTCGGCTCTTAGTAAACCAGTCATCACTGGGGTGTAAGTGACTTGCTTCACATGTGCTTTCCGCTCTGTCCTGGCCTGCAAAAATAACATCCCAAAAGCAGAGCTTTTATTTGTTAAAAGGGGTCATTTAAAACATTTTATTTATTGAACGGTAATACTTTCCCTGATTTATGCACCTCTGCGAGTTACTTAAATATTAAGATCCACACACGCTCCCTTCGCATACTCCCAGCCTTACTTTATCAATACATATGTAAATGAGAGCTGAGATTAAAATGCAGATTTCAAAGCTGCTGCTGATGTAAGAAGTCCATCCAGCTCTTCCTTTCAGTCAAACTTAAATGAGTTTGGGCTTATATGGCCGTTTTGTTGATGGTATACACAACCTCATCTTCTGTCTCCCTCTCAGTTTCTGTGTGGATTGGCAACCCCTGGACCCTGTGAGAGGGTTTGACTTTCTTTTTGAATATGAGCTGAAAGGACTATTACATCGCAATTTCATGCCCCAGGGGTTATCTGATATCCTCTTCACTACATTTACCTCAAAGTGTCTCAGTCTCCTCACCTGCCCCTGATTCACTCAATGCCTCATTTCACTTTCTCTTTGCCACCACAATTGTCTCAGTGCATTTAGAACCGTTTCTCTTGTGTGTGTGTGTGTGCGTGTGTGCGTGCGTGTGCGTGCGTGCGTGCGTGTGTGTGCATGCGTGTGTGCGTGTGTGTGTGTGTGTGTGTGACCAATAGCTGAGCACAGAGTCCGAAGTGTAGTTTTTTGTACCTGCTGATTTAATAGAAATCATCAGGTAAAGACACTTCAGAGATGTTATCTGTTCTTTGTGATTTCACCTTAAAGATGCCCCAATAATTTGCTGTTCTCAAAAATATTGGCGCTGATATAGAAACTAGGGAGCTGTTTTGATTTCTGCCTTCATTGTAGGCAGTCCTAACGGAAATGTAATCTTGTAGGTAAACGTTTTGGAACATTCAACATCATAGATCATTCAAATTGCATTCCTCATGTGAAGTGCACAGGAAACTTGACGCTGAATTGATGTTAGCATGTTTCTAAGCTAACAACATGATGCTCTGATTAATAAGCCGAAAAATTCATTACACACAAATATTTGGTTAAATAGTCCTAAATGATTAAAATGAAAAATAATGATATTTAAAATGTATAAAAAGAAAAATATTTGTTTACATTGTAATGTACCGGTATATTTGCCTTTGCCATTCTCTAGAAAAATAATATTTTAATTGAAATATTATTTAGAAACTAATACCACACCAACTGAGAAGCTTTTCAGGCTTAAAATTTTTCTTACTGACCATGAAACAGCATTTTACATTTTTAATAGTATTTACTATTATAAATAGTACTATTTGTTTTTTGTTTTTTTAACTCACTAGAAAAATTATATTTTAACATGAATATTATTTAGAGAATAATACCACACCAATTGAGGAAATTTCCTGGTTTTAAATATTTCTTACTGACCATGAAACGGCATTTTTCATTTTTTTAAAATTTTATTATTATACATTTATTATAATAAATTATATTGATGTTCAAAACTACTGTATGTATTTTTTACTGCAAATTTATATATTTTAGTATAAATATTAGTCAGAAAATTATACCACACTAACTGAGAGAATTTGCCAGCCTTAAATATATAACACCTTTGAAAGTGCATTATATTAAATTAAAAAATATATTTTATTTACCATGACAATGGATTATTTAGAGGTTTCCCTCCTTGTGACAAACAATGCAGTCATTATATCACTCTCAGTATCACGTGAATGATGAAGTTCGTCTCGGTGAAACTGCATCTGTCCCAAAAGCATTACGAGAGACTTTCTGATTTGGTCTGTATATTTCAGTTTTGGGGGATTTATGCAAGGAATACTTCACATATGTGTCATCACTTGGAGCTCAGGAGCAAAAAAAAAAAAAAAGCCATCATACTGTAGATTCCCTTGCTTATAGATAATCTTGCTTGAAATACATACTTTCAGTGCATGGTCGTTGTGATCATAAAAACTTATTTAGTGTATTTTTAGCACTTTAAATTGCATTTCTAGTCATCATAGGAGGTCTCATTTACTTTGTTTGAAATTGTTGATTACAGGTTTTCACATTATATGCAAATTTTGCTTAGCACTGTATGAAACCTGAAAAGCATGGATGAAGTATTTTATTTTGAACTGTGACTCGTCTGAATGTAATTATTTTCATTAAACCCCTCACAGCATTTAAATATCACTTCAGACACAGTGAACGTTTTCCTTTCAATCACTGCAAAAATCAAGTATTTGAGCAGTATTTACCAACCTCACAGCACACAAAGAAAACACTGGGTGTTTTCCATGCAGGTGCTTTAATGAGTAATCTTCACTGTGTTGACAGAGCAAAGTCCATAAGCGACTTAAAAAGCGAAAAGCAGAGGTTTTTTTAGAGCGTGAGCCATTTAGCAGGTCAAGCGAACGAAAGTGAAAGGTACAGGATGCCCTTAGTTCATTATCCAGCTTATTAAGGGTTTGCACCTAAATAGTAGACCTCAGGTGAACGCACGAGACCCAGCCAAGAGCAGCAGCACCCTTACGCCCACTATCTCACCCTGAACCTCCCTATGAGGTATTTTAAGCAGGATTTTCTTAGTACTGTGTGTACAGCTCTTTGTATAATATGTCCTTTGTACCTGCTTTACTAGAAAAAGCGCTCAGTCATTATTAGTCCAGGGCGGCCGTGACCACAATTTCCTTATTTCAGTCATGTATTTCCTCCTCTATAACTCTGGAGGGTACGATTTTTCACTTCATGAAAGTTGTATATGGCTCATAACTTTACAAACCCCTTGCGAAATCTGTAAGATTTCAAATATATATGTAAGAGATAATAAAAATTTAGTTTGTCAATTTATTTAGTATTGCCCAGAGCAAGTTGTATAACAGATATTGAAGTATATTTAACAAGACAAAATAATTACTGAAATGTAGGCTGTTGAACCAGGCAATTTGTGTACATTTTGAATGTTAACTATCTACAATGTTAAAAAGCTTCATCGGTGCTAAATAAAAAATGCACTTTTATGACCCTTCTTATTTTTATTTAATTATAATATTTTTTTTATTTCATTTTATTATTTTTATTTAGCTTCATCAGTACTAAATAAAACTCAAAATGCATTTTTAACCACCCTTCTTATTAGATTATATATTGCAATTTTTATTACCCTTCTTACTTTTATTTATTTTATTTTATTAGCTTCATCAGTGCTAAATAAAACTCAAAATGCATTTTTAACCACCCCTCTTATTAGATTCTATTTGATTATATTGTAATTTTTATTACCCTTCTTATTTTTATTTATTTGATGTTATTTTATTTTTATCTTCATCAGTGCTAAATACATTTATTTTTCTCACTTTTTTTATTTTAAATACAGTGAAATGAATTTCTAATGTAAGAAACTTGTTTTTCTGGCTCCTCAGCTTCAGCAGAATTGTTTCTCTAACACTTTCGATTCTGCAGTTTGTACTCCCTGACGTGGCGCCCTCATGACCCCAACCCCTCTATGGTCTGTCTTTGACTTTGTTTTCCCTGTCTATCTCTCTGGTGCTTTGTTGTAAGCGAGCCCTTATAATCAGTGTTTCTGGCTTAATTAGAATAATTGCTGTGGGTGAGCGTCTGAGGTTCTTGACCTTTCCTTTCGGGAGCGTGCAGTCTTATAACTACATTACAGCCAATGAAGTGAATCCACTGAAGGATGAGAAAGGAAGGCAGGCAGGGTGAACATTAACCAAGCATAGGGACAAATGACAGTTTGGAGGAGGAGGAACTGTGTGTTAGGAGGATGGGGGTGGGGATTAGAAACCGAGACAGCCAAAGAGCACGCTCGGCTCCGCCCCCTCATAAATAATGCACAATGCTTCGGGTTGTCCCTGCTGATTTGAGTCAGCTGGAGGAAGTGGCTGGTTGCTGAGTTTACCGGCTGAGAGAGCAAGTCCTGGCTAGCATTGTCTCATTCGCTCTGTGAGTGTGTGTGTGTGTGTGTGTGTGTGTGCGTGCGCGCGCGTGTTTGCCTTTGTCTTTTCCAAAGAAGGAACTTGGATGTAGGACGGTTGGATCTTCATTGCATCTTGTTCCGCACCACTTCCGTGTTTATCAGCTTCACCTCTCCAACAGGATTTACACAGGGGACATGTAACCTCTCCAGCAAGGCTTTGTCTGTCTGTCTGTCTGTGTGTGTGTGTGTGTGTGTGTGAGAGAGAGAGAGAGAGAGAGAGAGAGAGAGTGTAAAGGAGGGGACCACCTCCTTCTAAAGGATTCACCAATGCATTCCTGTTGGAAAATGAAGATTCAGGTACAAATGCTGCGATGTTTTGCTGTTGTCTTTCCTCTGTTTGTCAGCCTCCTGCGGCCGAGGCTGTGTGTGTTTGTGTGTGTGTCCTTGTGCTCATGTGAAAGGGGAGCTGTGCGATTGCTGTCTCCATGGTTGCTATTGAGAGGCCTGTTGTTGTGTTATGGAGATGAGGCAGCTTCTGTTCACTAGTGCCAGTTTCAGCATCAGCTGTGAGCAGAATGCTGTTTTTCTTAAATAAACAATGCCGACATTTATTGTGCATTTTTGTGCTTTCTATTCCCTGGTTATGACATCCCTTTCCACTCTCTACTTCTCGCTGTAAATGTGTGCTCAGGTGAGGGCTTTTATATTTGCTAGCAAGACTGCACTAGTGTTGAATTTGTTTTGTTTTTTTAATCTCATGTTATACTGAACCAGATGGGCTGAGCTTATGTTTAGCTACACATACAGAGCACTTCCTTTATTTTCAACACTGTGCCTCAATATAGGAACTGTAATTGCATGGTTTTTTGGGGGTTGCAGACTTGCAAACAAACTCCATAATCAGTCATAAAGGCTGGGAAGATTCATTAGTTTCTGATGCAGATTAGTGTATGGTTTTGGCACTTTTGAACTTACTAACCAGGCATATATTATATTGAACCTTAAGTGGTGACTGAACGCTGCGCCACATTTTTTTAACCATACAAAAATATCCTGAATTTTAGGCATTGAAGTTTATCAATATTACTATGAGACTAAAAGGCCCAAATAAAAGTATTAACATGACACAGGCTGAATTGGAAAACTAACATTTTCTAGACCTCTCCTGTTTTTTTTTTTTTAGGTTTATGCAGGGATGCACCCATATTAATATTCTGGCAGAGACCGATAAGCTGATAATTGATTTCATGTTATGGCTGATAACTGATAAATTACTGATATTAAAATCTTGTATGACTTTGTATAGCTTTCTTCTGTGGAACCCAAAAGAAGATATTTTAATGAATGTTGATAACTATGGTTTCATTTCCCATTGGCCTCCATTGTATGGACAAAAACATACAATGGAAGTCAATGGGAACTGAAACGATAAATAGTTAAATATTGACAGTATGAGTTAATGTATAATTATATATCTCTAATATCTTCCGATAACTAATATGGTTACTGAGTTATCTTACATTCCTAGTTTTATGCATTTGGTAGCCAAAAACTCATCAATCAAAACGCAGGCAGCATTTGTGTGCACAGGTATCTCACACCGTTATGGTTTAATGCTCTTCAACAAAATAGAGAGAGCTTTGGAGATACCTAAGTGAATATTTAATTACTACAATAGAAATTCCTCTCTAGAAATTACACCAATAGTGGAAAATGTTGGTCATAAACACACAAATTGACCACCAAATGCAACCAATCTTTATTTTTTACCTTAACTGTTAGAAAGGAACGCACAGGATTGTGGGATAGCAAAGTCAGCGAGAAGCACATCTATGCTGCTTTCATATATTGATCAGATGAAGGTAACTCATGAAACAGGTAGTGGAGCTAATATTGGATTTGAACTATGTTTTACAACCTGTCATACTACCTGTACATTATGGCATTTACCTAATTTGGCTTCTACCAAGTGACTAAGATGAATTTGCACCAGAATTTTGTAGAGTTTGATTGGACATCAATGGTGAAAGATATGGGACAAGTTTTCTCCTTTCTTTTAAAGGTTGATAAGCCTATTTTGTCATAGTTATGCTCTATTATGTGATTAGTTGTATTTTATGATTTCAATTTAGCATTGCTGTCCACGACCGGAACTTCAGAACAGACCAACGACCCATTTGCATCCTACTGATTTATGCGTGTTTGCAATGACGGACACATTAGTTCGGTGATTGTACTTTCTCTCATAGCCATTATGTGTCATTAAATCTCAATGATGGTCTGTTAAATAAGGCCTGTTAATATACTGGCTAAGTTCATCATTACACTCCGTACTCTCTGACTTCAATTTTTGAGTTGTTCTGACTGAAACATCCCAGCAACAGAGGCATACACGTGTCTGTGACAGTGCACGAGCAAATCGCATCATTGACGGACGCACAAAATCGTAGGCTTTGTGTGAAATCCCTTCGTTGGAGGGGGGAAGGGGCAGACTGAGATTAGCGGTCACATGCCCCCCCCCCCAGCTTAAAACCTGTGGGATAGAGGAAGTCATGCGCAAACGGAAGCGTGCCTGTGTCAACAACAACAACAACAAAAAGATCCAGCCATCTTCGTTCCAGACCAGAGAGACAGACAGACAGGCAGATAGACATTCTCATTAGGGATGACTCAGTGATTTAAAGGAGATGTGACTGAAAAGCCTGAGGGTTCTGCTGTACAAGATTATCCCTATTACTGCCATCATGTTTCTCTTCTACCATCTGATTCACAGGAGCCTTACGTAGTGCTCAGTTCTCTGTTGAAGATCACTTCACTTAGCAAAATCTGTTCGATTGGGATCATATGTCTGATTATGTTTGCGGTCTGGTTTTGCTGCATTTCCAGTGTCATTGTGTTGTAGATAATTATGTACTACATCATCATGTGGTTTGAGAGACTGAAGCAGATTGTTTATCATCTATGAATGACCTCGCATTTGCATTTAGACATGAGGGAACCGTCCAGCGGGACACTGGGGAACACAAAGGTCCTAGTGTCAGAAAACTAATTAGTCTTGACTAGCCTGAGTTAATTAGGAGTGGATTTTATTCCAACATCCGAAAATAATAAATAATCTGAAAGTGAACAACCAAAATACAGTTTTTGTTTTGTTTTTTTACATAGGAATGTAGTTTCTCTTTGAGATTCGAACAATAACAGGACTTCAGTTGTGGGCTGTTATATTTGGACGTTATGGCTTTTCAATATTACTCATACTCACTTGCATTCTCTTACCTTCACTTTCATTTCACTTGCTCATTCTTTCGGAGGTTTAAGGTTCAGAATTCTTATTTCTTGTATACTGTAATATTCCTATACCTATATGACTGTAGGAGGCAATTAAGGGTGTGGTCACACTAGTAGTTTGGTTCGTTTGGTCCGGACCAAAAAAACAATTAGGCCTAGTCCTAGTCCGCTTAGCGTTCAAATTGCCATTTTTAACACCGAACCTAAAGATACCAAACCTAAAGGCATAGGGATAAATTCACAACTTTAGCTTTTATGACGTAGGCCTATTGCCTATTTTGAGACGGAGCTTACCGAACACAAAAAACAACGCTGTGTGCTGGGATAAATGCTCTCGTTGTAAATGTATAGCCAACATATGATTGTATTTTGACCGGCTGAGAACTCGTGAAGAGCTTATAAAATGTGTAAAGGAGTCAAAACAGCGGCATGAATGAATCCCTCCATCACACACAAAGATCTTATGCGAGGAGACAAGGTTCTGATACCTGTACCGAACTGTGATGGGCAACATCGCGACTATGATGACAAAAAACATTGTCCTTTTTAGGGTCTCATCTTCCTGTTTTTGGTTCGTTTACATCCGCGTTGCGTTCAGATTTCATTCGAACCGCACCAGAGTTTGTTTGGAAGCGGACCAATACCCAGCTCTTCCCATAGTCCAAACATGCTAAGTGTGAACACACCCGCAAACATTGTGACGCTTGCTGTTACAAGTAGGCAATTTTAGGTAACTTTTTACTCTTATATCTGTTTTGATGATAGGCCTATACATTGTAATTCAAAGCAAACAACATAATTAATTATATATATATATACATATTAGTGCTGCACGATTAATCATATCGCAATAGTGGATTATATGACGCAAAATGCTGCGAATTTATGAAATAAATAAATGCATGTGTGGACATGACAACCCATTCTGTTTGCCCATTTTCTACTCCGCTAATAAAAAGACCAGTCAGTTTCAGTTTAGGCAGTGGCACGTGTGACGCGCATTTTTACGGTGTGCAGCGCAGAGAACGGGTGACTATGGATGCCGAGCAGACGGACACTGAACTGGTGGCCAGAAAAGAAATCTACCTCTGTATATGGCGATATTTTGACTATAAGATAACCGACACTGAGCAGAGAGAGCAGGGCTGCCAACTCTCACTCATTAACCTTTCACACGCTCTCACGCCACACATCCATTTTCTCACGCAGAGAAAAATCGTGAAGCAAAGAGGACACAGACACCGACAGACTAGACGGGGCAGGTTACTTTTGATATAAAACTAATTCTCAGCTTTCAGATTCTGTCAATTGTATTACGAAATACAAACAATAGCGTTTTGGCACTTGTAAATGTGACGTGACAGATCGTGGTCGTGAACCGAACATAGCCTACTCTTTAGTTAATAGTAAATAAACACGAATGAACAATAGTTTTTTTTGGTAACGCTTCATTTTACAGTCCTGTTTCCCATGTACATACTATGTACTTATTATAGTAATTACAATAATTGGGTAATAACTCGGTATTAACCCTGAACCTACCCCTAAACCCATGTACTTACCTTATATTACCCAGTAGGCCTACTTTCTAGGTAAGTACACTGTAAGTACTGTACTGTGAAATGAATCGTTTCCGTTTTTTTAAACATACAGTAGGCCTACAACTTACCGAAATGTTTATGCCTCATACATAGTGTCGATCAATCAGTTTTTTTTTTTTTTTTAACCTCGGAAAGAGGTCAATATAACAGCTGGAGAACAATGTCAAATAACATTACATTTACCTCAGGAAAGCCTTTTGATAGCACGTTAGTTGGCTAGACAAATTATATAGAGAGAGGAGTATTTTGCTAAATATGTGCACTAGCCTATATTAAAAATTTATTATATTTTTACTTATCATTAAAATGTTGAACGTTGTTATTATAGCCTAGTAAAACCACATTATATTTAATAATAATAATACCAGCTGACAGGGCTCTCTGTATGTTTACAGCATTAGGCGAGATATTTTTTTTTATAATATTAACTTACAGTATCTACTATTAGGATACCTAATATTTATCCAAATGAATCAATATTGAATCAAGATCGGAATCAAATCACAAGATTTGAATAAAAATCGTGAAATTTGTGTCAAGCAATAATAAAAACAGTAGCCAACATGTCATTGCACCATGTAAACATTGTAAAATGTTGTCACTAAACTTAACAAAATTCTGTTAAGTTACCATGTTTTGACAATCACAATACACTTGAAAATGATCCACAGACTGAGTTTAGACAAAGCATATGTTACACAGAATGTTCAATCTTATTTTCATGAGCATACAAATGTCCTTATTTATTGTTCTATTTGTTTTATACTATTGTATTGAGACAATAACAAGTTTGTAGTAATGCAAAGATGTCATTATTTAAAAATATTATTTTAATTTGAAAACACTGTGCATTTAGTTGTTGTTGCTATTTTGAGTTGAGAAATACACATTTCAGCATTATCACTAATCTGTGTGCATTTTCTTTGAGAACCAAGCAAGTTGACTCATGAAACCATTTGTTTATTATATCGCAATATTCACCTCAATAATCGCAATATGACATTTTCCCCACATCGTGCAGCCTATATATATATATATATATATATATATATATATATATATATATATATATATATATATATATATATATATATATATATATATATATATATATATATATATATATATATATGTGTGTGTATGTATATATTGTGTGTGTGTGTTTTTTTTAACCACAAGAAGTATTTTCTCTTTTAGCTGAACATTTACTTTGTCTTCCATGTCATACTCGCTGCTAAATATAATTACCAGTTATAAATACCACTGATTAAACATTGTATAAATTTTAGATGTTTAGATAAGATCCAGATGTATTTAACAAATCCACATTTACAGCTTAATGCTTTAAGTGTACTTCTTCATTCCTCACTCTGGTGTAAATGTAGTTTGTGGTTGAGTATGGTTAAGTGAAACAGATGTGTGGATGTTAAGTACAACCCTGTTCCCCATTTCAGTTGCTGAGAAATGACCTTTTCCTGTGATCCAGTAGAGATAGTGCTCCGGTGCTCGGCCTTCAGTCAGCTGAGCTGATTCTAACTCTTCTTTTCGGATCATGTGATCTCGGGTTCATGGGCCTCAGAGGGCTTGTGTTTGTTTGACAGGTCAGATGGGTAAACTGCTGCTCTCAGCTGAAAAGTGACCCATAATTGTTGTCATTGCCCAGTATATGAATCCTCCTCTGCCTGTGTGCTGATTATTTGATATGGAAATTTGAGCTACCATTGTGTAAAAATTATGAGCTCAAACAGGAAAATGCTTCCAAGCGCACTTCCTGTAAGATAGGGTTACATTCCCAGTGTCTCTCTGCAATGAAAATTGTTCCAGGCTATTTCGATCTTTCCTGCAATCACATTATCCACTATAATTCATTTTAATGTTATTTAGGTTGTAAATGAATCCTGTTTATGCTGACATGTGTCATTTTAGAAATCCTAGATAGAAACCAGATTGTACTGTGTAATGTGTGTGTGATTCAAAGCTTTTGATTAGTTTAAATTATATGTTTGAATGGGGTGCGATACGCTGAATTGCAAATCTAATCACTTGTTGATGTCAAGTTAAATACTGCATGAAATTCAATGCAGAAGTGGATGATCCCGGCATGCTTTGCTTGCGCGTGACATGACAGGATTTGAAAGTTTCTTGTTAAGGCTGGTTTGACTCTCACTACTGCTATTTGTGAAATCGCTCTGATCTGCTAGATAAACAAACAAACTGTGTTTCAGTTTCAATGTTCAAGGTATAATCTGAACTGTTTTTAGCATTATTAGCACATTGCTAGAATGGCGCTAGCATGATTTAACACATTGTTAAATGAATGCATTGCTAGCATGTTTTAACATGTGGCTAGCATGTTTCTATATGAATTTGACCATATATAATTATTATACAGCATCTATGGTGGCAGGGCCGGATTAACAATTTCCTGTGCCCTGGGCAACAAGACTACAAAATCTATTATCTTTTGACTGCAACAGTGAAATAAAGCAGACAGCTAGGGAAGCCTTAACTTAAAATCAGAGATTATTTCTAAAATGTGAAATTATCACCAGATTTTATGTTGATGCACTACTATATATTTTTATTTTATTTTAACATATGGGCCTTACAACTGGCCTCATTTCAAGACTGAACTCATAAACACACAAACTGTTTAATTATTAAGCCTAATGGCCTATCTTTGCTTTAAAAGGTGAGCCTAACAACACACTGGCTTTCCAGACTATATGTGAATAACTCAGTCTACTCAACATTTCATATTAGGCTAATACACGTCTATTAACTCTTATATCTTTTCCTTTTGTTTAACTGGTGACCCTAACACACTGGACTCTTTGACTTTTAATGTAGCCTAAATCCATGCACAACATCTGACATTAACACACATCTATTAATTCTTATTATATTTTCTCTTTTTAAGAGGTGATCTTAACACACTGGCCTTCTTGACTTTATTATGTAAACCCATGCACACAGAGCTCTCAAGTGTCACGCATTGAGCGTGACAGTCACTCATTTCGGTCTTTAGTCACGCACTCCCGCCACACATTGTATTTCTCACGCGGAAAAACTATTTATAATATATCTAATATGCCGCAGCGCCCAAAATTTCTCTGGCCACGCCGCTCTCACTATGGAACCGGCAGGAATCAAGCGCGTCTCCCCTGGAGTTCTTAGGCGAGTTCTTAGCCAATCAGAAAATAGCACTATTGTATCTGGGTAAGATTTAACGCATCAACCAATGAAAAAAAAAAGCATATCCTGGAATTGTTCACGTGATTTTGCTACAACATCTTCCGAAAGTTTTGTTTTACAGCCTTTTCAACAGTTTTATAGCCTAGTCATATTTTCGTTATCACATGATGACTGACATATTTGTCACATTATAAACATCTCTCTCTCCAAATAGGCTTAATAATTTTATTAGCACTAAATACATTAAAGTGTATTGCATAGTCGATGTTATAGGTCACTTTTAAAATCATGTCATATTTTATAATTATATCCTGGCCATGGATGCATTAATCATTGCATCTGTCTTTCAAAGATGTCAGAAAAAAATGCAATTAAGCATCCTCTCATTCGCCCTGAGAGGAAAGCCCCTAAAAAAAGCCCTTAGAGGATGCTGGCCCAGAGAAGGTGCAGGGTAGGCCCATTAGAGGAGGAGACAGTGCAGGTGGAAGAGGAAGAGACGGTGGAAAAAATAGTTTCTTCAGCAAGTCTGAGCAATTATAAATAACAATAAAAATTTAAACACCGCCACCGCCACCCCCCCTTGAGGGGGATGTCACTCTTGGCTGTCTTCAAAACTTGAGAGCATCTCACATTAACACACATATATTAATTCTTATTATCTTTTCTCTTCTTTTAACAGATGAGCCTAATTAACTGGCCTTCTTGACTTTAATATAGGCCTACATTCATACAACAACTATCAGTCCTTATTATCGTCCCTAAGACACCGACCTTCTTGACTTAAATTGTGTAAACTCAAAACATTTAATGCTATCAAAGATTCATTCTTTCCAAGTAATTTCTTATAGCAGATTACTCAGTGGCCTTCCTTCTAGGCTTTAAACATGCAAACTGGTGCACAATATCATCAAAATTCAAACCTTCAACAATTTCATGTTCTATGGACAGCAAAGAAAGTGCAGAAAGTCTTGTCTGTGACATTGTGGTCCTTAACACATTTTTAACTCGTTTTAGAACAGAAAATTACCTCTCACCCTCACAAGAGACAGGCAGTGTTAAAAACATTTTGAGTGCAACATAGACATTCAGAAATGTTGTCTTAAGGCCATTCGTTTCCATAATTTACAACAACTGAGAAGGGGAAGTGTCACTCGACAAAAAGTGATTGAACTGCATGATAAGTCTGTCGGATAAGTAGAACTCAGCTCCGCAGCTCGTTCACGCACATCACACTCATCATAGTCCCTGTCAAATAAAACGCCAAAGAGCTCACACACATCTGTGTAAGCACAGATCCGTTTTGATAGGCAAGAAGTGAGTTTGTCGATAATTACATATGTTTCAACTTTGAATCTTAGATTGCTATTAGTAAAGACGACATCCTCATCGTCGTCACTCGTCAGCAAATCTTTCTTTTTCTCCTATGTGAAATGTCATACTGATAGTCCTGTGTGTGTAGCACTGACAGATCGTGCTGATTCTTCCAGATCTACAAACTGGTCTTGTAACGTGCCAACATAGGAGAGCAGTGACTGTAAAAGCCGTATAGCAGTTTCTAAATCTGTGTCACTTGTTTGAAGTTTGTCTCTGGTTGCTTTAAATCTTCCCAATATTCTGTCCCACAAAATGGTCATCATTGCACTCTCAAGTGTATCAAGTTTAGCAAGCAGCGTAGAGGCCTCGCGTTTGGTTTGGTTCTTTTCATCACAGTCCGAGGCTATTTTGGCCAATGAATCTCTAATTGCTCTAGAATTTCTGCATAGAGCTTTCGTTGAGTCCACCTGGTACCGCAGAGGGATTTTAATGTATGGCTAATGTCATAGTCGCTGTTTTTGAAAACTATATTCCAGAGATGGGTTGAAGCACTGCAAAATGTATACAGATAATGTAGAAGTTGAAAAAAAGAGATGACATCTGCACAGCAGTCTTCCATAGTATTAATACCCACAAGATCTAACGAGTGGGCGGCACACGGTGTATAGTGGATCAGTGGGTTTTCTTTTTTTAACTGAGCTTGGAGTCCGTTGTACTTGCTAGCATTATCATAACTTTGCCCACGACAGTTTGCCAAGTCCAGTCCAAGGTTTCGCACCATGCTAATCACGGATTCAGCTAAACTAAGGCCTGTGTGGCTGTGGATGGGCTCAAATTAACCTTTCAACCACTTTTCCACTTGCATTAACGAATCGGAATACAAATGTCAGCTGATCCACATGCGCAAGATCTGGTGTGGAATCGACAATAACAGAGAAATATTTTGCCTGCTTAATTTCATCTGCAATGACTTGCTTTGTTTTGTCCGCCTTTAATGTAATAGACTCATCACACACAGTGGAGGAGTGGTTTGAGGGCTTACCTTTCCCCTTGTTGCCATGCTTCACAAGGTGGTCCTTTAAAAATGGATCGAAATGTGCAATGAGCTCCAATATCCCCAGATAATTCCCACTATGCATTGAGTCCAACAGTTCGTTGTCCCCTCTGAAAGCTGCCCCCCTAGCTCCCAAATACTTGATGACAGTAACCACACGCCTGAGTACCTCTGCCCAGTACCGTTGTTCTGCCTCACATTGTCGGACAAGTGCAGCATCCACCAACTACTTGGGATATTCTGTCTATGTTCCAAACTTGTTTCATGATCCCCGATCCTTTCAGAGTGTTTCCAATCGCTAAATCCACTGATGAAGGCATGTTGTCGGCTTTGGGGTGAAAGGAGTTTGCAGGCATGGCAATAAACAGAGCCAGTAGATGGTGGATAAAGCAGCCATTCCCTTGGTACGACTTTGTTGTTTTGAAGACGGCAATTCAGTAGGTCATTTGTGAGGGAGCGGGTTCGACACCCAAGCCCAGACTCCCTCACTGATGCTGGGTACCTGGTACCCTGGTTATGGAAGGCAGCGGGCCCTCTGTGGAGCACTGATTTGAAGTAAAAAATTTGCCTATTTTTGGAATGTTTCAAATTGTCGACTAATTCAATTCCTTTTCTCTTTTTAATTTTCTTTTAGCGCTCCCGCTTAACTGCTTCTCCATCTTCCCACCGATTTCAAATTTCAGAGCGTCAAGTCACGTGGGTCGACGTGACAGCTCGCCCGCGCTCGCTGCGCAGGAAGCTACAGACACTGTTTTTGATGTGATTTTACATTATATTTTGATTGAACGGTTTGCAAAAATCTGCATATATAATTAGGAAAGTGAGAACTGCGTTTATAACGTGATCTAACATAATATTGGTGCCCTGGGCAAGTGACCAGTTGCCCCAATGGTTAATCCGGCCCTGTATGGTGGTTACGGCCCTGTTATGTAAGCCGGAGTCTATTTAAGCCTATATGTCCTATTTCAACTTCTGTTTCGGTGGTATTTACGCCAACACGGGACAGAAAATTGTATTAAACTATTTCATGGTCTTTAATGCTGTTTTGCTCTCTGTCCCTCTAGACTCATTGTTGGCGGCATAATCAGAACATCTATTTTTCCTGTATCTGTTTACTGTGCATGGCTTAATTTTGTTGTGGTGGAGGATGTTGCTGCCTTGCAGGAAGTAATAATATGAAATATGACTTGCGAGTCGCTTGATTATTGTCTCCTGAAAGGAAATATCTATAACTAAATGTGAAAGCCGAAATTTCATCAGCCCCGATATTCAGGCTGCATTTCTCCCTTCCTTCAGATTGTGATCTCTCTCTCTCTCTCTCTCTCTCTCTCTCTCTCTCTCCCATAACTCTACACAGACAGTAATAACTCTCTTAATAATAAGTAAGGAATAATTGACAATGTGCTGTTGAATTATTAGAAAATAATGCACACCTTAGGTGATAATGTGGCCATGACGCAAAACAGAGTGTGCATTATTTTCTAATAATTCAACGGACCGGAGTCAATTTTTCTGCTAATACTACGGCTACCACATCTTAAGCCATTGTTCAGAAGTTGTATTTCAAGACATTTGTCCGTTTTTGTCCTTAAAATGCTCTTGTGTGCAGGAATTATTTTATATGCATCTCATCCCATTCCTCCGTTGTTAATTTCAAAACGTCATTTTAGAGATAGTAACGGAGACTTGAGCCAATGATAGCAGTCATTAATGCAGTTATTAGAGAGAGAAATTTTCCATTTTGAGTTCTGCAAGAACATCCAGGGAACTCACAGAAATGCTCCAAGTCCAGAATTAGGCAGATTTCCTCTCCTATCTGACATCTAGAAGAGAGACGTAAAGTTCTGGTTCCATCTATAAGACGCGCCGACAAAATTCAGTTCAGACACTTAAAAGCAAAAGGAATAGGGAAACCTGCCTGGAATTACTTTAGCCGTGCGTTTTCCTGAAAATAATTACACTCCTTAGAATGTTTGTCAACCAATCAGATTCTAGCTTTCAGGAGACCTGTAGTATAAGAACCAATAATCTCAGCACAGATGATTTGGTAAATGCATAGCAGTTTTGCTCTTAAGGAACGAGTAGTTACCTTTTAACGCAGCAATTATTAGTTAATTAATTATTATTAATATAATATTAGTAATAATTAACCATGTTTCTGTCACATCAGCAGTCTGAACGTTTATACTCTGAACTTTTACATTTTCAGAAAATGATACTATGCAAATGTCTTCGAAATTGACCCGCGTTGAGTTTATATATCATTCATTGCACTTACAGTTTCTCAAATTATTACACTTTGTTGTACTCAAATGATATCTGAGATCATTTGTTTTAGAAGAGATCTAGTGTTACTTTTCAAAGGGACCACTATCCTAGCAACTCCTCTGAACACCCTAAAGGTGATGATACACAGGGCAACTTTTTGAGCAATGTTGCTGGGCAATCTTGCCGAGCAATTGCAGCTTGGGCACTTTCACATTGAAAATGGGCAATACATTTCTCTCTGGATAATTTAGATCGGTCGTGGGCCCTGTGTCTCATCTGGTTGCCTGTTGACGGCAACATTGCCCAGCAACATTGCCCAAAAAGTTGCCCTGTGTATCATCACCTTAACAACATCATTACAATGCTCTTGCAACCAGCTAGAAGCAATGTGGTGCCAAATTTTGCACAGGCAAGAGCCACTCACAATTTCTTCAAACAATGCGATCTTTTTTTTTTACTATGATGCTATCCTGTCAGTCAGAGTCAGTCTTTCTCCTTTTGCACCAGATGGCTTAATATTCAAAGATTTGAGTAATTTAAATGTATTAACTGGTCTAAATTTAGTTTCTTATGTTGTATTATCTTTTATACTTCCACAACCCAACTGTTTGATTTTGAAAAAAGTGTAAAATAATTTACATTGGGCACTTTTTGTCTAAACTGGTCATTAAACTTTTTTGGCAAAGTTGTCACTTTCAGGGGATTTTTTTTTCCTCAAGCCTTGCTTAACTTGTGACGCTGGTACAGATGCTGTTTATTTTAGCTCCTTAATCTCCATAGCTGAAACATGATCACATCCTTTTACCGTAATGCTTTGAGGAACCTTGTTTTGGTTATGAGAAACCAGTTCTGGGAATATCCAAAGAATTTGATTGTGCCATTAAGGCCATTTCAAACATTAACTGGCAGGAAGTGCAGAGTAGAGAGATGAAAACAGAAAGACGATGATGGTGGTGATGTTGTAGCAGTGCTGTCTCATTTGCGGTCTGTTCCCCCTGACTGCCGTTGTTGCGTTGAGCTGTTTGCTGAGGCAATGAGACATGGAGATGGGGAATCTTAGAGATGGAGTAAGAGAGCAGCCAGCTGAGGAAGTGTAGATGGCCATCTGTCACAGGTCTCCACTCACTCAGTGCTGATAACAACCTCTGCTCACCCAGTAGGATAATTCAATCTTCTCCATGAGTCAGTCATGGCCATCACTCTCTCCTCGGAGACGGCCCAAATACCAGAAACTCTCGACAAAGCTTTACCAAAGTGTGACTGTGCAAATCATGATGTCATATTGCTGAGGTATTGATGTGCATTCCACAACTGAGACTTTAAAAAAAAAAAAATTGGTCTCATTTGAATATTGGGGGGAGACTTGTTCCTCTCAAGTTAAGGGGATGATTCACGGGGCAACTTTGAGCAATGTTGCCGTCAACAGGCAACCAGGTGCGACACAGGGCCCACTACCGACCTAAATTATCCAGATAGAAATTTGTTGCCCATTCTCAATGGGAAAGTGCCCAAGCAACATCGCTTAGCAACATTGCTCAAAAAGTTGCCCCGTGTATCATCACCTTTAGTCTCGCTTAGCCAGACCTTCAGACTGATGACAAAAGGTCGGGACTCCATAGCAGCTTTCATTGGCCAAGGACCGCAAGAGTGACATGTAAAGAAACCTATCATAGTTAATTTTGCTCAGCATCATTGTTTACGGGTGTGAAGTCGTTAAAGTCAATTATTATAACGTACTCCTACTACGTTAACAGATTGCATGCAATTCATTCAAGAATGTAGTGTAAGTTAACTGCAACCATGGTGCTGTGAGCTTCACATACTTTTGAAAATCCAGCGTTTAGCTGATCCTGATAACTTCTCATTGTCACAGTTGTAAACGTGACGGCTTTCTTGTTCAATAAGGGGTTTGACGTCATGACTGCTTTGTTTCCAGGCGGACCGTAAAAGAGTGCAACACACACGTTTCCCGGAAATCCTGGAGAAATCAACCAATCAGATGACGACTTCGTTGATGATGTCTGAGGCTGAGACTACCCTAAAGTTGATGTCTATGGTAGTTAATGCATAACTGTGGTTGAAAAAACTTCTGATTGGCTGTGTTTCTGTAGCTCTACAAAGCATATTTGTGTTTGATGTAGACAGATCGATTACATGTTGCATGAAAGTTTTGGGGTGCGTTTCCTGTACAGCGACATAACTCGCTGCTGAACTGCCATAGTATGATCCATTGTTGAAGAAATCAACTAGCTTGTCACGACCGTTTCCCGAAACCTTACTGTCTCAAATTTGACGTTCAACCACGTTGGTTAATGATGTCACGCATACGGAGTAATAAATAATTTTAATGAATCCGTTTGAGATGTTATTAATGCTAGATGCTTTGCTATAAATTACGGACATGGCATCTGAGGACTAATTCTATTTTTTTTCAGTTATTTTGCTTTATTTCCAAATTCAATCATAGGCTCGTTCTTACGTACTAGAGCATTTACGCACATGCGCACTCTTCAAAATCAGCACTTTAAATCTCTTGACAAACTAAAAGAAGTAAATGACATTTGTATACAGTATATTCGAAATAAAAGATATTGCGCTGAATGTCAGCTTGCTTATTTGTCTCAAGATAAGGATTTATTAAGTCCACTTGTCATGCAGTCTAGAAACTATACTTCTAACCACAGGTCGAGAGCTGTTGTTCCAACCACACAAGTTAGTGATTCTGTTTGCGAATGTTCGTTGGAACGATGGTTTCGGGAAACACCGACTCGTTGTACCATGCTGATAACGACTGAACTTACGACCATAGTTGGCTAACAATGCTTTCGGGAAACGCATCCCAGGTTAGGACACAATGATAGTCGTGTATAGCAGAGTCAGGTAAATTTCCCAAACAACTATATTCAGGACTGTTATTAGCAGTGTAACCTCAGACAGTACACCCACTAAACGCCCACAGATAGTTCAAGGACTATTTGATGCACACTGCACTCCAAAACTGCAAGAGTAACCTGAAATCACCCGTTCCAGTAGATCTGAGGTTTTCAAACTTTTTGTTTGATGGCAATATGATGATATCCTTTTGAGGACTCCCTTACCTAAAATATGAAGTACTTTGTATTTTCATAAATGTATTTTCATCATAAGCAGTATGAAAAAAATCTTAATATTAAGTGTCATTATTAAAAGTGTTGTTATCCTTTATTTATTATCCTAAATTAATGTAATATAATGCATTGTACTAAAACCCAAATAAATTAAAATAGTATGCCTATCTTTCAAATAAAAAAGAATAAAATATTTGTTAGTAATCTCAAAAAATTAAGTTGCACTCGCATACGGGTCACAAAATGGAAGAAAAGATCTGTTGCTACTTCCATTTCATCAACTTTTATTTAAAGACAAGCATTTTAAACCCTTGTCTTATTTTTGTAGCTTTTTTGGGTGTTTCCTATTCTGTTTCAATGAAGTGAGCAGAGCTAGTTCAACTCTGGATTAGCTCAAGTTTCCAAGGTTCTTGCCGTTTGAGTCTGAAAAGCATATTTAAGACTTTTTAGTTTGAGACATTTATTAGAAAATAAACAAGATGATATTGACCACACCTGTATATTTTGCTTTATTTAAAGTTAGTCCCAGACTAAAATGCATTGTGCTGTTTTAGCTGTAAGCAACTTGCGCCGGCATATCTTAAAATATGTCAGTGCCATTGTTTTGTCTCAAGATGCATACCAGTATTGCTTTTTTTCTATGGCACATTTATAAAATCTACTTAAACGTCGTAATTGAACTAAGGCTTAATCCTATCTGTGAAACCAGTTGGTCAGATGGTCTCTTCCAGTCTAAGTGGGTGGTTGTGAAGTGACCTATAAGAAGCGTTTTCCCAATATGACAGATATAAATGTGTTAGTGTTTACTGCAATACTCTATCCATGGTTATATCTAGCAGTTCCTCAGGTTTCTGTGGATCATGCCACAAGAGTGAGACTAAATGGGGCAGGATGCCTAATTCAGTGTGAGACCAGGAAGACACCTCACACGCTGATAGGAGCAGACAGAAGCCACAGAGACTGCTGCCATGTTCACTGTAGCCTTTAAAAGCTTGACAGTGTTATCAGAGGCTTATGTTAACATGCGCTCCCTGAGATGGTGGAGGGGTGCATTATTTGAACACACTGAGTGATTTGTACATACCTCAAACTTCACTATGCTGTTTTCTCCTCTAATCGTCCCTGTCAAATTACATTCAAGCACCAGGCATGCATTTGTCATCTCATTATATTATCTGTGCACTCATGGCAACCTTGGAGTCTGGCTCATTATTCTGGATCTGCCCACACACTTGATGAAGCCTGAGCAGATCCATAACAACAATGTATTAGCACTTGATTTCTGCTGTTGCTGTTTACACAGCCACACACCTGAAGTGCTTGTAAACATCCAGCCACATATTATGCATTTTATGACTATTTTCTTGTTAGTTTAATTATTATTTTTTTAAATCATGTGCTGCCATGTCCTGTTGTGTATGGGGAAACGCCAAAAGCAGGACAAATCAGTGCAAATCGATTAACCCAAACAGAACGGACAGTGCAGAGCGTGATGTCAGCACCTCGAGCATGTGTATTCTTGTGTGGCTCAATGGATTGTGCCGCTCGGAACAATCTGAACACCGCTGTGCGAACCAGTTTGCAGTGCTGTGTGACCCATTTCAATTCAGCACGATCTCTGTTATGAAAGCCTATGGGAACCTCAATTTACTTTACTTGTTGAAACCACATCAAGCGTGTCGATGAGGAAAACGGTTAAATTTACACTACCATTCTTAGGTTTGGGACCAGTAAGATTCTTTTAATAAATCATTTAATAATATTTCAAAAGATTTCCATTTTAAATCCATTTTATCCATTAATAAAAAAAAATTATTATGGTTTCCACAAATTAAGCAGCCACAGTTTTCAACATTGATAATAAGAAATGTTTCTTGAGCACCAAATCAGCACATTGTAATGATTTCTAAAGAATCATGTGACACTGGAAACTGTAAAAATTCAGCTTTGCCATCACAGGGATAAATTACTTTTTTTTTATATATATATATTTTAACAATTATTACTGTTTTTACTGTATTTTATTAAATAACTGCAGCCTTGATGAGCATAAGAAACTTATTTTTAAAAACGTAATGGAATAGTGTATGTAGTTCTATTTAGTTTAAAAAAAAGCTATTTAGTAGATTTAATTTCTGAATGAGATGGGCTTTATTTTTTATAACAAACACCATGATTTGTTTTATAATTCTATCTTACCATGTTTATATGGTCTCATGAAGCATCCTGTCAAATATGGCTGTCTTTGAGACAATAATTAATATTAGCAATTGCACTTGGGGTATTTCTATTAGTAATCAGTACTATTATTGGTTTTAGTACACATACATGAGAAGTCGTGTTTCTGATAGTCAGAGCTGCTGGAAATGACGCGTCCTCTTATGTGTAACTGTAGGGCTCTCGTCTCTCTCCAGTGTTCTGTCTCAACAACTGATACTGATTCATCTCAACATTTCTTATTTCCACCATTTTAGAAGAATATCCTGATTGCACATTTATAAAAAAAAAAAAAAGTGAATGTGAATGGCTGCTACTGAGCTTCAAACTGACACAAAAAATATCATACAAGTGGTACATCTGATTCGTGTGATTTAGTCCATGTTTTCTGAAGCCAATCAACATTAATGAACCAGATTGAAATTGAATTTATACATTCAAGCTCTCAAATCATTAGAGTTTCATCAGGTTTGACGTCCGTGACATCAAACAACAGAAGTTCTCAACCTTCACTGACATTAAAGTATTCCTTTAAAATTAACTTCACATCCAGTCATTTTCTAATGAAATATCTCGTGTGTATGATGCATAAAATCCCGTACCTTTTTATTGTAATGCCTAATAATCAAGACATGTTTAGTTTGAAATACAAGTTAACAAAAGAGGGAAAACACGAAACAAAAATAAACGAGGAAAATCCACACACTGTTTAGCTATAAACAATAAGACATGTTGTGATCAATAAAGATCTTCGTCATAAGATAAAATAAAATAAAAAAATGTTTTTTTCCCTGGTTTCTGTTTTTTTTTTTTTGTCATGTGAGAAATGTTGTATGGAAAAGATGAAGTGTTTTGATGTCTAGAATGGCTGATATTCTACTTAATAACAGAAAGACAGTAACCAGTAGGGATTTAGCTCTCGGTCTCTTCCTCTGCCGTCTCCATGGTAACAGCACAGGGCTGGAGACATGAGTAAAAAGCACAGGAATGATTAAAGATAAAGAGCATGTCCTTCTGTTTCTGCACATGCTCTCACACATATTGGGTCCTCACCATTACAGTTCAGTTCAGAGGAAAAACATTGAGCTCTCACACACGCACCCACTCGCTAATTATGGCACATTGTGCCAAAGGGCTCTTTGTTGCCGAGCTTTTCTCTGCCAAGCACTGATATTAGCACCATTTCTGCCTCATAATTCACACAGGACTGGAAATGCTAAACGAGCATGTGCTAGTTTTCTTTTGTTCTAAATGTAATGCTGCTGGTTGTTTTGAAGCGTTGTTTTTTTTTGTGTGTGTGTGTGTGCTATAAATGATGCAAGTCTAAAATAAGATTGGTTGACTCTCATGAACCCTCTCAAGAACATGACTGAATCATATAAGAAATTATATTTGTATATAGGCCTGTAAACTACCATTCAAAAGTTTGTGGGCAGTAATTTCTAGGAAATAAATTACTATTTTATATTCCAGATGCATTAAATTGGTTAAAAAGTGACATTAAAACATTTGACTTTATAATCATCAAAGTACTATAGGAAATTGGATTAGAACAATATGTTCCATCAAAAATGTTAATATGATATTGATTCTTGTAAGTGATTTTCTGTGTAGGCATGCATTCAGTCAGCCTGTCTGTTTCCATGGGCCCCTTTTTCTAGTCTTACAATATAGAGCTTAGTCTATTTTTAACTTATCATGATTTGAAACAAAAAAAGAGTAAATATGCCAAAGACTGAAAACAATGACGATCTGTACATGAATAGACTTCATTAGGTGTCACGAAAGAGGAAAGGGTGTGTTTGCTCATGGTTTCTCTTTTGAAGTTATTTGAGTCTAACCACAATTTAGCCACATAAGAAGGTATGTCAGTAGAAATACAAAGGCCTACTTAACTTGAGGCCAAATTGTTTTGTTTTTTTTGCTGAAATCTAGAGAGAATGTTTGCTGATGTATAATAGTGAATACAAATTTAGTGATAAAAAAAAAAAAAAAACCCTGAAATGACCTGAAGTTTAGAGTATTGTAACTTTCCCTGCCAGCGTTTTTGATAATTTTCACAATTTCATGGCCCCCAGAATATTTTGTTGTATGAACATCTGGACTTGCAATGTATCAAAAGAACAGAGAACTGTTTATACTCTGCTTTAAAAAAAAAAATGCATTCTTCATGCATTCTTTTTTTATCAACACTTGAATGTGAGTAAGTTTTGTTAAAAAAGCAACATTTTGAGCAAGAATATTTGAGCAAGCAACATTTTGAGCAAACATTTCACGTACAATGTGCATAAGCAATGATTTTATCACTTGTTTCTGTTTTTTTTTTCTTGTTTTTTTCTGTGTTTTGGTCCGGAGATTCGGTACTCTTTCAGAAGTTGTGTAATAGCGTCCCCCTTCGTATAACAGTGAAACCGGAACATTTCGTCAATGGCGGGGAAGCGTCGTTTCATAAATTATGGAAACGTTCCGTCAGTGGCGGGGGAAAGAGTTAACCAAAACCGAATTGTTTACTATTCATTGACAAGGCTGTTGAGAAACTGTTGCAGATGAACAACATCTTCTGTTATTCAAACAAGTGTCCCAAAATGGTGAACGATCAGCCATTTAATCAGTCTATCGCTATTACAAGCCTTTCTTTCTTAAAGAAATTAAAGGTGCAGTAAACCGAGCACCACAACACACTTGTAGCCAATCAGCAGTAGGGGGCGTGTCCACTCATGATGGGGGAGGAGAGAGTGAGCAAGAGTGAGATTTAATGAAAAACAGGAAAAACTGTAGAAAGAGAGATGGCTGAGGCTGAAAGACATTGCAAAAGAGAAAAGGTCAGAGGAATATCACTGGTAAAAGAGGGGTTTTGATCAGGCAAGAGCTTTAGGATCCGTGCTAATATTAGCGCAGGAGGGACCAGGCCTGAAAACGGACGCTGAGGTTGTGTTGTTTCTGCTCCATGTGAGTAACATTGGTTTTGCTATGTTTCACAGAATCAAGATATGCTGTTGTTGTAATGTTAGCTATAGTAACAGGACAGTTTTGAGTGCTATTGTATGTCTGGAGCTGGAGCGCTGCTGGCGACTAACAACCAACTCTTACTTGTATGTGTACTGGTATGTTAATTTTTGTTCTTCCTTGTTATTCGTTTATCATATCTTTTTTTCGCAAAGCAATATTTTCCTTTGCTTCAGCTTTGATAAAGAGACATTTCCTCTTGCATTGTGTGTTTGTGCATTTTGGGGGCGGAGCAAAGAAGAGAATCGTGTGTTTGTTTGGGTTGATTTCAAATAACAGTGTTTCTCAGAAATTGCTTATTGAACCTTTTAATATTCACTATTTCATACACTATTTCATTATATTGCAGTTGAACAAATCAGTTTCTCAGAGAACAGCTGTGGTAATATGGCAACCCTCTTACATTACAGTCCCAACTGACCTATAAATAATATAACACAGCAGGAAAAAGACATCTCTTCTCAATGCTTAAGGGTGGAATTAACCAGCTGAGAAATATTGCGCATTAAGACCATTAATTAACGCAGTCATATAGTTAAATGACACAAAATGTATTTCCTTTCTGTGTAGGTGTATTTCATCCTTTTAAAGATTCTGAAATTTGCAGTGTTATTAAAAAACCTTTTTAGCAGTCAATTCCAGGAGACTTTGTACTAGTTCTCATAGTTTTTTCTGAAAGAAATGCTAAGCACTGTTCTCAAACTTTTTCTTTCTTCCACAGAATGAGAAAACACTTGGTCATTCTGCAAGCAGGTCCAGCAACATTTCAAAGGTATGAAAATCCATTTCCTTCTCCTCTTCTACTGAGACTGAGCGAGTGGCTTAGCTTTCTAGGGGGTCTGCACCTGCTATCTAAAAATACTTTTTTCATTTTCCTCAAACTTTGTTCTCTTAGGATTTCTAAGCATTTCAAACAGAAATATATTTAATTGCCTGATGCAAAGGAGATAGGAAGGACATTTTGTCTGACCTAGAAGCAAGAAAAAAGTGCAGCAGACAATAACAAAATCTCAAGAGCTCATTTTATGCTTATGTAGACTTTCAATGTGGTTATTTTTCAGGTCAAGGAAGCTTTGTACTTTATTATCCAATCTTGAATTCCCATTTTCACCTGTTTATCTGTCTGATATTTAATGAATACCATGTGTCGTAGACTTAAAATATTCAATGCAACTATGCAAATGAGACCTGAATGCTTGCAGGTCCTCATTCCCACTGTATATTTTAATATGAGTTCTTGCGATAGTGTTGTTGTAATAAACCTCTGTACTAAATGGGGCAATAGTTGCCCTTTAAATGTCTGTGCCACTTAACTGGATGTGGTGTTATGTAGGTAGCCAAGTATAAACATGTTGAACGTTTAACTAACTCCCACTTGCTCAGCAAGATTCTCAAATTGTTGCCCTATTATATGACAGTAGTTAATCTGAAATGGAAGACTATTTACTGTAATGTACTACAATGGCCTTTGCACCCATGTTGAGAATAAAGTGCGTACTTGCATTGTCACATTTCAGAAAGCATCATTAGGTATTTAGAAGTCCCTGCACTTATATACTTGTGTAGAGTGTTTCCACTCTAATAAAAAAACAATGCCACTTTTGGTCTTATTTCTTAGATTATATATTAAAATTTGCCTGTGTTACAAGTTCTTGCGTTGCATAATGAACTGCATTTGGACACATTTTAAAATACATTGAGTGTAATCCAGTTTATATTCCTAGCATTCATGTATTTGTGTTTTTTTTATCTAGTTATGTAACAGTGTTCCTTTTTGGCGTTTATTTCTTTCAATATAAAATAACTTTGGAGTTGGATTCCGACTAAAAACGCAAACAGATTTGTGCTCACCCTATTCAAATAAACCCTACCCCACATTGGTATTGATTTGACTATTTAAAGACAGGACTCACTATGTTAGCGAGTGAGTTCATGTTAGAATCATATCTGTCAGGCATTTTCACTCTAACATGGTTCTCTTCCTCTTAGTGGAGATTTACTGCACTTCTGCGTAACATTGAGCCTCTTAACAGATAAACCCTTCACATGAACTAATAGATGTCAGGGTCACCTGTTCTGAAAAACGCTCCACTGGTGTAGCATAAGACATTCAGCTACTGAGGACTTTGGGTTCACGCTCAAGCCTTGAGCGCTTATAGGCTGTTTTCACATTTGGTTTGAATGCATGGTTCAAACTTACGACACCGATATTCTCACAGCAAAGTTCTTTTTCATTCTTTGCTTAGGAGTAAAAAGACGTTTGAAATACCTTTTCAGCAGAATATCAGTTAGCAAACATACCGGCGCCACCCAAACTGCTTGGACTTTTTTCCTCAGAATAAAAAAAAAAAAAAAAAACACAACAAAAATGACAGTGGTGAGAAAACATTAGTTAAGAAAGCATCCGGTTATAGCGATGTGGACAGATTTGCACCAGCCAGTCAAGTCATGCCACGTTTACAGTATTTATATACCACTGCATACAAAATATTGTTTTAAAGTAAGTATCTTTTATAATATTATACATGAAAAAAAGTGTTTGTGTGTATCTCATTTAGAATTAAATCTTCAATTAATACTATAACAGGCCTCTCAAGTGTCACGCATTGAGCTTGACAGTCACTCATTTCGGTCTTTTGTCACGCACTCCCGCCACACATTGTATTTCTCACGCGGAAGAACTATTTATGATATATTTAATATACCGTATAATATACCAAAATGTTTCTGGCTGCGCCTCTCTAACTATGGAACCGGCTGGAATCAAGCGCGTCTCCCCTGGAGTTCTTAGTCGAGCCCGCCACTTATCAGCCAATCAAAAACAATTGTTAGCTTAAGTTAGCGGTTTCAAACTTCCAAAACATACTTTGTTTTTGCCTGATTTTGTTCGAAATGACGTCCCACCAGTTAGTTCTTTGATTTCGCTTGAAGTATGTCTCCTTTATTTGTAAATATGCACATTGTAAATATGGAAGACACCAGAATACCAACTACCTTAGGCCACCTTTTGAAGTGTTCGTGAACCATATTCGAGTTTAGACTGACTCCGTACAGTGAATTCCCTAAATGTTTGTTCTCATAACTTGGTGCAAAACAGTCCATTGAACATGTGCTACAGTACATGAGGCTTTAAAAGTAAATGAAGACAAACTTTTCTCTCACCTCCTAAAAGCACCAAGGAGCATCAGGATGATCTGCATTCATCCCCTGCGGAAAGAAACGTTTCATCATTCCAGAGCTCATTTGTTTTCGACAGGATTAATAACATAAGAGGTCCCATTACAGTTGTTATCATTTCAGTGTCCGACACGCACTCATGCTGCATGACAAGGTTTTGACTGCTGAGAAACCCAAAGCGTCCTAATAGGGGTCCATGGGGTGTTCCTGTCAGCTCTGTCATTTCAGCCGCACATTAAGCAATCAAACAAAACAACACACTCAACTGATCCATGACAGTGTTGTTATTATCCAGAATCAGAATCCTGGTTGGGGTAATCTCCCCAGCCTTAAAGGGATAATTCATCCAAATATGAAATGCCTTTTTTATTATTCATGTTGTTCCAATCCCATATGACTGACAAAGATGATATTTTTTTGCATTTTTTGCAAGTCAATGGGGTTCAATCATGTTACTTGGACACTACAGTTAAAATATATTTTGTGGTTTACAACACAAAATCAAATGGGATTGGAACAACATGAGGGTGACTAAACGTCTAGTTAAACTAAAAATGAAAATTATCATTTAAAGTGATTTTTCCCCCCAATGTTAAAATATTTGAAATGCAGAGAACTTGAAACTTGAACTTGAAATGCAGAAAACACTGTTAAAAAAATATATGATAAATAAGTTATGACAAATGTTTAACATTGCTTTAAAATTGCTTTAAAACTTTAAGCAATTTTCAACTTCTTTTTAAAAGTTGTACAACATTCAATTTTAATGTAATTTAAGTGGAAATAACATAAACATCCAAGTTTATTGTACTTAAATTTAAGGCAGCATCTTTTTGTATTTTTATTTTTTTTATTTTGCTCAGCAACACTAGCTCAAACAATGGTGTGGGTTTGGGGCAGGAATATCTGTCTGTCTGACATATAGCAGGCAGGAGGACTGTGTAGGTCAAATATACCTAGTTTAAGTATGTTTTTAAAGGAGGGTAGAACATCTGTTGTGAATCCCTCTGCCTCGTCACATCAAGTGTCACATGTAAGTGACTGACAGACCTTTTTTATGCCAGCATCTGCATTAATTTTCATAATCATTCTGTAGACATACGCCTCAAATTGTGGAGATGATAATGTTCAAACAATTAGCTGCAGAGTTGCTTCCAGAAAATTGGTTCGGGTTGAACAGTCTGGAAACAAAACCTTGCTTATTTAAAGGCTTTTGTATTTAGTGCTGATTATCTGTTTCTGTACGCAACTTTTCCTAATTTCCTTTTGATTGCTTTTTAGGTTCAATCCAAAATATCACAAGAAACTCAAATCCACCTCATTATGAAACATTCTTACTAACTGTCACACTCTTTTTTTTTTTTTTTTTTTATCATTTATGCAATAATGCTGTCAACGAAAAACCTAGAGTTGTGTAATCATTTATTTCCTCATTCATATTAACAGTCCATGAACTGACCTTTATTGCCAGAGTTACTCTACAGAGTTCTCAAGTTAATTATATAATCTTCCGATTCACAAGTTAATTCATTACATTTTATACCAGTGGTTCTCAACCAGGAGGCCTTTATTCTTATCCAGATAATCTGGAACAACTGGAAAAGTAATTGGATTTTCGAATGTTGTGAACAAAGGGGGGCACTGGAGTCTAAAAGGTTGAGAATCACTGTTTTACATCACATGTCTTTTTCCAAAGACTGATAATGACTTGTAGGCATCTACTGTAGGTGGATAATGGGAAACAGTAGGTGCTCAGTATATGTAATATATAAGTGAGCGATTTAGTGATGTCTTATGGCTAAGGTCCAGGAGACCATGAAAATGGGCTGAAATCTATTTTGTACATTGACATTTTCACATTTGGCTGATACAATTTAACAGTATGAATATTTTGTGGGGTTTTTTGTAATTAAACTATTCAGTTTGTGTATTAACCTTAGTTGTCTGGCCCTTTGCACACTTTAGGCTTATGTTGTGGGCTTATGTTGGAGCATGTTATCTTGGCCCGAGTTGCTAGGTCACTGTGCTCTATGTGTGATGAATGGAGCCATGGAGAGAGGACAACTCCCAGAATAACACTCGTCACTGGGAGCTATTTAGACCTCCAGAGGCGGATGGCACACAGACTTTACAGTAGCTTTGTGGAGAGAAAGAGATTGGAAGGTCTTATGGAGAGAGAAAGAGATCGTAAGGTCTTATGAAGCCATGGGCTTTACTCTCCCTCTCTTGTTATGTATCCCACATGTTCATTCTTTCTCCTATCTGTTCTCTGATAACAGAATTGAAGTCACAAACATTTACTTTGAAGTTTGGGTGTCTCAGGTGATGGGGAAGCTTTTTTAAATTTCAAAATACACTAGTGTTAAAGTTTTGGGTCTGTAAGGGTTTGTAAATGTTTTTATGAGAAGTCTCTTATGCTCATTATTTGATTAAAAAGTAAAAACAGTAATATTGTGAAATATTATTACTATATATGCTTTCTATTTGAATATATTATAAAATAAAATTTATTCCTATGATAGTAAAGCTGAATTTTCAGCATCATTACCCCAGTGTCACATGATCCTTCAGAAATCTTTCTAATATGTTTTTTTTTTTTTTGCTGCTCAAGAAACATTTCTTACTATTATCAATGTTGAAAACAGCCATGCTGTTATTTTTGTGGAAACCATGTGTTTTTTTTTCTGTATTCTTTGATAAATGCAAAGGTTAAAATTAAAATATTTTATAACAATGTTTTAACCATCACTTTTTTTTCAATTTAATGCATCCTTGCCGAATAAAACTATTAATTTCTTGAAAATTTAAAAACAAAACATACTGACCCCAAACCTTTGAACAGTATTATACTTTCTCTTATTTCAGCTTAATGTGCACTAAGTATTTTAAAAATTCAAAGTAAGCCAATCGTAGGATGATTCCTATGAAAATTGTAAACATTGTGCACTGTTGGTGCTATCAAAACATTGCTCGGTTTGTTTTGAGTATCCCAACTAGTCCAACATAATAACATTGGCATTGCAAAATTGCTCTCAGCATCTGAAGGCTAGAACACATTATATACATATAATGTTCTCTCTAAACTGCATCTGTGCACTTCTGATGTTTTTCCTGTGCGACCAGAAAAAAAAAAAATATTCAAGTCTCAAAAATAAATTGAGCTCTAACATGAGTGACACCGACTGTTGGCGATGCTGTGTGGGCATGTCTAGGAACTCAAAAGTTGACTGCAACTTTATGCAAATCAGCAGCAACTTGAAGGGACAGCCGTCTACCAATGGGAGTGAAGTCAGTGGAGATTATGTGATTCATCTCCTGTGGGACAATCAAGTGGAGTAAAGGGATATAAGTTAGACTGAGAAATGAATGTTACTGTGGGTGATTTCACTGTTCAGTTTGTTAAAAATGAAGCAGGGAAAACCATATCATAAACTCAGTTTTCTCAATGTTCAATTCATCCATTGATAATCGTACATCTTGTTAATGATATGATGCATTTTGCTTTGCTGCAGTTTATATACAAACACTTTCCCCTGCATCTTGATATTTTGAGGAAGTCAAAAACTTGTCAAAATAGAATGACTTTTTTTCTTTTCTTTTTTTTAATGACAAAACATTTCAGTTAAAACATTTAAATCTTATGGCATCCGGCATCAGGAATGCCTGCTGTCGACCTGGCCGCTTCCAGTGATAAAACTAATGCTGTCAGTGTGAGATGCTGTCAACATCTTAACTAAAACCACATGCAGTGACGGGTCTTGTTTATAAAATGTCTGTTCTGGTTTCAGTAGCAGTTGTCTCGCAGGTCTGAGCTAATGTCAGTTCGATGTTCGCAATAGAGAATAAATGATTTTCCATTATCTCTGAATAACTCCCATAGTGTGACAAGCTGTTGGCCTCCACAAACAAGTATTTTTTGAATGTTCACAAATGAACACATTTTAAAGTATAGATTCAATCTGTGAGTAAGAGGCAAATTCCATAACTGCAGGACTATTTTTCATTACTAGCATTTTTGCTCATGTGTCGACGCGTGTAAGACTGTGCCTAATCTTTCCAATTTTCAGCAGTCGCTATGTGGTTTTGTCAAGGGTTTTTTGTTTTTTTACACTCACATGACTGTGTGAAGAGAAGACTCCTCCTGAGATGTGATATACACAAACACACACTCTGTCAAGCTTGAAAATACACCTTATCTTGCTAACTGGGGCTGCATGGAGCCGGAGTTACTCAGTTAATCATGTTCACACTGTCATCACAACTTGACTGTGCAATATAGACATAAACACATTGGCCACTTTCCACTATTCTTAAGAACACATCCAATGTGTTTTTATTACTAGATATATTAAGTAAATGTGTATACTGTACATAACAATATTTTTTTAAATGCTAAAAACCCAATTTTACAGCAATGTGTGTGTGCATGCGTGTAAAAATGTGGCTCCAAAAAAGTAACATTTGTTTTTTTTGGTGTTTATTTTTAATTATTTTTAATTTGTAAAACTTTTTAATTGTCTATTTAATATTTAATTTAGATTTTTAAATATGGCTTTAAAATGTACACACATTTTAAACGCATTAAACAGCACATCTGTCAGAGCATCTGACGGGGCAAACCGCTTTAAACGTTACTGGTGAACTACGTCTTACGTGTGAAGTCCTTAATGTAATGCATGTCTTATATTTAGGACAAATTGAATTATGCACTTTCCGTGCAGCAGTTCACTTTGTGTCCTCCGTGATTTTTCAGGTGCACTCGTAATACCAACTACTGAATATTGATATAAACAATATTGCCTCGATGGCTGTCATTTATAAAAAAATATATATCGATGTATCATACAAACATGATATACTGCCCAACCCTAGGCTCTATTGTGTAGCCTACCCCATTTGTGGAAAGTACCATTAAATGTTTGAAAATGTTCTCATCTTCATTTCCTGAGTTACAGCCTTCATAAACAGAAAGGGTGTGTATGTTTGTGAAAGTGAACTATATGAAATCATGGTTAAGTTTTAATAGAAGTGCTAATGTAAAGCGCCATTTACTCAGTACTTCCACGTTTGTTGTGCCTAAACACAATATTATTTCCTAGTTTCCTTAAACATTATTCATCAAAGATGTGAATTTGTGTGACTCTGTCTGTGTGTGTCAGCTTGTGTGTTAGTGTAGAGGGCAGTTCCGAACACTCTATCCTGTATTGATCTCTGTCAAGCTTAGGGCTATAAATTCTGTTCGTTATAGATAGAATCGATATTTAATTAGTCTGGGACATAAATGATGGGATAAAGCATTGTGTATGCGATCCATGCTGCTTTGATTCGAACGGTCCGGTAATATTAGTTTGTTTGTGTGTAAGAGAAATTTTCAAAAGCTATTTATCTTTAATGTAAACCTTTTTTTTCACTTTCTTTTTCAAATCTTCCATTGACATATATAATGTTCAACATTTAAAAAATAATTTACCTCAATGACATTTCATCTTTCTTCGATCTGTTTATATACTGAATCACGATTGGTCTTATCTTCCTTGCATATATTTAACCATACACTCGTCACCCTAAAGTTTTTTTTTTAAAATAATTCTTTCACTCTTACCAAGGCTGCCTTTTTTTTATACAGTAAAAACTGCAATATTCTGAAACATTATTACTATTTAAAATAACTGTTTTCTATTTTAATATATTTTAAAATGTAACTTATTTTTGTGATGGCAAAGCTGAATTGTCAGCATCATTACTCCAGTCTTCAGTGTCACATGAAACTTTTCTTATTATCACAGTTAAAAACCCTTAATATTTAGTGGAAACCATGATGCACTTTTATGAATAGAAAGTACAAAACAGCCTTCATCTGAAATAGAAATCACATGTTTATAAATTATAAATGTACTGTAACTTTTGATCAATTTAATGTATCCTTGCTGAATAAAATTAATTTCTTTCGAAGAAAAATCTTACTGACCTTTAGCATTTATTTTAAAAGATGTGCTATATGTTGTGAAAATGGAAAAAAGCCATTAACAAAAGCCATTAACATAAACAAAAAGCTAACTTAAAACATTTTGATGCCTTGCAAAGACTGGGATTTTCATCAAGAAGTGCTGATTTAGTTAAAGTTTCTAATTTGCTGCTATGGTCTCTGTTTTGCATACAGGCAGGAAGTCCGACCTCTGTGAACGCTCCCTACAGCTTCCCCAGGACTTCAGTGACGCCCTCGAACCAGGATATATGCAGGTAGGTTTGCCCTCTCTCAATCCTGAAGCTACTTTATGCTTCTGCAGTCTGATCATGTACTGAAAGAGAGAAAAAGACTGAACTGTCAGAGCATCAGTGGGCAAACATCGCCATCCATCTTGATACTGCCATTTTGTTTTCTAACCTTCCTCTTGGTTCCTCCCACCTGTCTTTTTGTAATCTTTCTCCATTTGTTCTCTAATGCATGTTGCATGTATCTTTACGTCCGTTTTCTCTCTTCCCATCTGTTTCTGCACCTCTCTTTCTGTCCCGTCCCTCTCCTCTCCAATGCAGTTCTAATGGCCTCGCTCAGGACCTGGGCTCACAGAGGCCCTTACAGGCCACTGTAGTGCTTTTGAACTCTAATGGTAAAAGCTCAGCATCTCAGTGTGTCACCATGACCACGCTTTGCCTGGACTCTCCCACCAAACCCAAAAATAGGACCTTGTTTGGCACAGAATGGCTCTCTCTACTCAAACCATCAGTCAACTTGAAACCAGGAGGAGGCAGTCTCAAGTTCTCAAAGTCTCTGAATGACGTGGGACAAAAGATGGACAGCCTATGCAGCGGTCTTCACTTTATAGACCGCACTTGTTCGGACGGGGAGCTGGGAGTGGAGAAGGAACAACTCATGCAAGATGGCCACATCAAAGACCTCAATGGTCAAGCCAACTCTCCCCCTCTGTTTGCTTCTCAGCCTCCGTCCTTCCTCAACAACTACAAAGACGTCTCCAACCCAAGGCCTGAGAACTGCCTGGCTCCTCCTGCTCCTCCACATTCAGACCTTCAAAGAAGCTCCAAATTCCTGCGCCTCATCTTTCCGCTCACCCGCTCTTTCACCGCCGGAAGTCTGCAGGCGTCTGAGATGGGAAGCTACTCTTCAAGGCTCCACATCGCCAAGTCATCCAGCGCCATGCTGGACGTCGGTGAGTCTTGCTGTATGGAAGAGATGGGAGACGACGAAGTGTTCGAGGACAATTCGTCTCGGTGGAAGCCCAAGACGGAAGGGTTAGAGGCTCCTCTTTGCTCTCTCGAGGAGGACAGCGACTTGGATCAATGCTCCTCTCCGTTGTCGGAAAAAAACGGGCCGCTGTCGCCCTACTCCCTGTCGGGGGACTGCTGCAGGTTGGTGGGACTTACTCACTCCCGCCCAGCTCCTCTTACCCATGGGCTTCACCTCTAGGGTGATTCATCCTTGTAGTCCCTCTACAGCCCTCATCTGGATATTTACTTCCTACCAGTCCCTGTTTATCCTTCTTGTTAGAGCCAGAGTGCTGTGATCGGTTTGCAAATGGCAATCGATGATAAGGCTTGTATATGGGTGGAGTTGTGAGTGTTAAAGTTCCACGGTGTGGAAGAGGAAGTGTCTAGCCTGCTGTGCGGGATACATATTGTCACACAGCACTGTCATGGATAATCCAAGCAGATTTCCTCTGAGAGATCCAATCGATACTTATGGTATTTTCTCGAATGATGAAGTTTAGGTAGAATGGAGATTGAGATCTGATTGCAGTTTTGGTCGTGGCTCTCTGGCTTTGGTATTTGAGGTGAAATAACTGTGATTTTATCAGTATTCATCTACTACAGGGCCTCATGGATGCTTTAGGAAACAATTAGCACGCAACTTGTGAAGGAGTAAATGGCTTTGCCGATGACTAACTAAAACAAAAAATACCTTAGAAGTCTAAGTACCTATGAATATGACTTGGTTTTCACAAATACTTTTTGACATCTCAGATTTCAGGAAGTAATTTTCAAGTGAACTCCTCTGTGGCTTATATAGAAAAATGATGTTGCTGCGTACAAAATTGGTAGGTACTGAATACATTCGTCACGTTGTCATTGTCATGTGATCTACCAGTGTCAGTTACATCGCTTCATGACCATTCACAACTCCTCTACTGTGGCTTCATGGGATAGTAAAGAGTTTATCAGATTCACATCTCATCAGAAATAGTATGTCATCCTGGTACTTTTCACCTGCTGTTTAATAAATACTGTGAATTCAGACATAGTATTCTTTTCACATACTATTTTTCACCTAATAAATAGTAGGGAAGTATGAATGTTTGGATTCAGCCTATCATTGTTTTGAAAGTGGCTACATCCAACAAGGTTTTTGAGAAGATGATCTTTTGTAAGTTAAAGCTAAAAGTTATTGCATGCACTTTACTAGATGTCTTATGTTATATCCATTGTGTACATCTTTCTTAAGGGTGAGGTGAGGTTTCTTCCCACATGTATTACCACTCTCACGCGGTGCTGTGAAAACACATGTGCTCTTAAAATAGCTGACATTTAGAGATCAGCCAGCAAGACTTATTGGTTTAAACCAACCAGAGCTGACATACCCAGGCTTGGAGATCTGCCACAAAGTATGCTCAGGTGTCTTGAGGTGTGACCTATGGCAAGGACACATTTTATGTGGGAGGAACATCCCATGTACCGGTGCATTTGTATATTTTAGCAGCATCTGATTTTTTTAGTTTATGAGGGATATAGTCATGGAATAATATAGGAATTGTATTCATGTCTGATCTTTGTTTTGTGTTAAGTTCACATCTGCAGTTATATATATATATGTGTGTGTGTGTGTGTGTGTGTGTGTGTGTATATATATGTATGTATGTGTATATATATAATTTTTTTTTTCAATCAATCGTTTGCACCAAAAAACATTCAATGAGGTCATGTGACATTTTTCATGTTTTAAAATTTAGTAAAAATATACAGTATGTTGAAAATGTATTGATAATATTGGTGCATATAAATGAAAAATTAATACAATTTTCCCATGTTCATTTAGTGAAAACTACATGGAAAATGTAAAAAAAAAAAAAACATTACTTGTATGTCACATTTCAGCCATGTCACTGCAAATACATATCATGTACCATACATATAAAATATCATAAGAAGAATTAAAAATGGATATAGAATGAATCATATAGGATAATATCTGCCAGTGTATCTACTTTAATACAGTGCTATAGAGAGTGAATGTTTGTCTAAGAAAGTAATTTGACTATTCCAGAACATCAGGTCAGTGAACTCATGGGCCAAACCTTGTGAAAAGGCCGGATAGAATGTCTTAAATGTGGTAATTGGATTGATTCTTTCTGTTCTAATTTAATCTAATCTAGCTCTACGTGATGGTTTTAATACAATCTGCTTAAAATAGGGAGTGAGAGAGGGAAATTAATATAGCCTTTATAGTAAAAAAAAATAAAAAATACGAGCGATCATAAACAAAAGGAGCCCATTAAAGCGATGTGCCTTCAGCCCTCTTAGAAATTATTACACACTGTGCTCAGATGGGCTGTAAAGCCACGTAAAAGATGATGATGTGACAGGCTTCGTTTTTCTCTTTGTCTGTGCTGTTTACTAATCTTGTAGAGCCTTGACTGGATCAGGCATGTCTGAAAATAGTTATTATCCTGGTCATTCAGTCTGAAAAGCCTCCTCTGGACACTGACACGGAAGCAGTCTTCCCTCTCATTTGTGCCCGCGGCAGCTAGTTAACATTTAGAGGGCCAGTATCGCGAAGGATATGATTGTTACATCCATTACAGTGGCTAAACCGTGTGCTGTGCCCATAATGTCATTTATTGTATGTTGTTCTGTCAGTAAGTATAAACATCAGGGATTAAATTTATGGTTGTCTATATATCCTCTGGAAAGTACTGCTGCTTGGAATGTTTAATGAAATCAGCCAACTCTCTTATGTCTGTAGACTTTATTTTGCACATTTAGCAGACTGTTTTATTTAAAGCGACTTACAAAATTGAAAGTGTGCATTTTATCACGTTTCCTGGGAAGCAAACCCATGACAGTGACATTGTACTTTGAAATCTGCTTGCACAGAAATGTAGTTCCCCCCCTTGTGTTTGTTTCAAATCTGCCAGCATTCATGTCAATGAACAATTTACAAAATATGAGTAAATCTTCTCAAAATATATTCATTTAATTTCCACAATTTAGATTCTCTCTCATTACATCTCAGTTGGAGCTATCATAAGTTGTAGTAGTGTTAATTCAGGTAAAATGATTTTTATTTTATATAATATTGTATTTTATATATATATATAAATTTTTTTTTTTATCTGTCCATTTATCTATCCATGTTTTCTCCAAAATTGTATTGTGTTTTTTTTTATATATTATTATATAATTCATAGTGTTGTTAATTCAGGTAAAATTAGTCTTCACTTTATTTATTTATTTTCCCATCTGTAATTTTTTATTATTCATAGTGTTAATTCAGGGCAAATTAATATTTACTTTTACTTATTGTTATTTATTTTATTTTAAATTTATTGATCATCTGTCTATTTATCTATCCATGTATTCTCCAAAATGGTATTATTCTTTTTTTATTAATTTTGCCCTTTATATTAGTATTATATATGGAATTGGTCATTAAAATATCAGTTAATCTCTATTTTAAAATGTCCTTTCCAGATTACCAGTCATGTGTGGCGTTATCTGAAGAGCACCAGTGAGATGTGAACTCATCTGTGATTCACTTTGAACTGCTGCTTGCATAAGCGGGACAATGGTGCTGACATCCTCGAAATATGAATCTTGACATTTGGCACACAATTGTTTGTACATGTTGCTTTCCCAGATGACCTCTAAGCTTATTAAACATTGTCTGAGTCAGAAATTAAATTCATATGCATAAATGCCCATGAGTGGTAGAAATAGCACAGCAGCCCATAGGGAAGAAAAAGACAAATCCAATCTCAATACATCGCATTTGTTTCTCTGCAATGAGATTACATGGAGAATAAATTGAGCCTTCGGCTTAGATCTTGCTCTGCCTCTGGACACTCTCCACAAATCCAGCCTTCCTTCCACTGACAAACAGCTTTTGCTTTTCCTTTTCCCCCTGCTTATGTGATTTAAATTTGAATGGTTGTATGCTTCTATTGGTTCTGTTGATGTATTTGTTGAGAATTACTTTCCACGCATCATTTAGGAAAGATACATTTTAGATTTATGTGTGCAGTGTGGCACTGACATGGTAAATAAAACCGAAACAAGAGTCTTTCATTCCCAGCCACTGACCTCTGTTTTAGTGGTATGTTTATCCTGCAACAGCTTTGGTCCTGTGTCCACTACATAGTCACTTTTTCTTTTTTTTTTTTGAGAACAGAGTTATTGTTTTATTCAAGACTTGAACGTCTGCACAAATATTAAAATCAGTTGCTGTTGCAGATGCATTACAAGACAACCAGTATTATAGGATTCCGGTGTGTGTGTGTGTGGTTGCTCATGTTGCTTTGCAGTGGTTTTAGGAGGATGACTGAGTGTTTCTCCCTCTCTCTCTCTGTAAATAAACTGTAGGATTTGTCACTGTGAGGGGGATGATGAGAGTCCACTGATAACCCCCTGTCACTGCACTGGGAGTTTGCGGTTTGTCCATCAGAGCTGCCTGCAGCAGTGGATCAAGAGCTCAGACACACGCTGCTGCGAGCTCTGCAAGTATGACTTCATCATGGAGACCAAGCTCAAGCCACTCCGCAAGGTAATGTCACAGACATATACATATATAGATGCAAAAATGTATGGATTATGCACCTGCTCATACTGCACATACACAACATTACAGACTCTACCAAGTGACAAACATGCTATGAAAAGCCTTTATATGGGGTAACACTTTACAATAAGGTCGCATTAGTTAATCTCAAACCGGGAATCACCTGTTTAAAAAAAAAAAAAAAAAGCCGAACAGAGGAGAGTCAGCTGGTAAAAAGAGAATGCGACAGCTTGTGATAAAACCAGAATCAACATTGGCTTGGCTTTAAAAATCAGTTATATCAGTTTAAAATTTAAAAATGGCAGCTTTTGACCATACCAGTGTTTCCAGTTAGTCAAAATAACAGCATAAAATATTGCACTTACATGCTCAGATGACACCATAGATTTCCATGTGTAACAGGTGCAGGTAACAAAATACATGCAGTTTTGTTTTTAACTGCTAGAGTTACCTTTTAATGTTTGTTAACATTAGTTCATTAAAAATAGAACTGCAAATTTTTAGTTCAGATGGATGGATGGACTATATTTTAGATAGACTGAACTATCTATTGAATAATTCAGTTGAATTCCTATGGAGAAAATGATTGGAACAAAAATAATTTGGAAACTGCAGTCACTGTGTCACACTGTGAGTGATGCTGTTGTTGCTTTTCAATCGTAAATAGCCTGAAGTTAGGCTAATATAGGTGCTTGATGGAAGAAGTGTTCATTCTGGGTATTAAAAGTGTTATCTTTGATCACATTGTTGCATAAAAACAGTAACACCACTCAAAGCCATGCATTATGAAGTAATGAGCCACAAGAGGTTGTGAGTGACTTTAATTTTTACCGCAAGTGTTATAAACCCTATTAGGTCTAGGGGAACTGGGTTGCAACATTTGACACAATTAAAACACTGTACATGTACTGGGAGGCAATCAAGCAACAAGAATTGAACTAAGGTATTTTAAGGGTACTCTTGTAGGTACCCTTTAAGGGTTATTGTATATGCAGATACAATAGCTGATCAGTGTAGATGAGAAACAACCTGTCCTTTGAGATAATTGAAAACAAGTAAGTTTAAAACCTGCAGGAGGTTTGTATAATTAATTGTTATAATGAATAGTTTTTGAGTGGCATGACCTTTATGAAAGTTCAGCCACTTCAGTGTTCAGTCTTTGTCCACTGCTTCCTCTTTTAATTAAATTTCTGATGCTGTGTGTCTCAAATGGGGCTTAAAATAGGACATCTGTAGGACAGCCTTTGTGTCACCATAGAGATTGTGCTTAAGCAGACATACGAGAGAGAGAGAGAGAGAGATTCCCAGGTGTCTTCAAGATACTTCAGATGAACTGAGACGCAAACCCAGCTGACCATTAACCAGCACACTCTGCTGGTTGGATTCATTTCACTGTTTGTTTTTTATCACTGACTGTCAATTGACATTTGAGCCATTGTTCTGTTGAATAGATTATGAATGTGATTATGTTGGCAGGTGTTATTGTTGACAAATGAACACAGCATGTCAACGTCAGCATCCTTCCAGAAGAAATCTCAATTAGAATTAAATGTGAATGATCACAACCATAGACACTGAGGGAGAAACATCCCCCAAGTATTCAGATTATTAATTTACTGATGTGGGGCTTTTACAATGGTTGATCGTTAAATAAGTACTTTTGGTCCAACTTAATCCTCAGTACTTGGTTAAATCGTTGCTCGTGTCCCATTTAGTTGTTCCTGGGTCTGTGCATCAGGTGCAGTGTTGTAGACGAAATAAGAAATGTTGAACATTCCATCCGTTCTCTGTTTGAAAAACTCCCAAGGTATGTCAACATTGTAAACATGCTGTCTGCTCTTTTAATAGAGTCTCCTGTTTTATAACATAATTTTATGAAATGTTTTATGGCTGTGTAAACAAAAACTGACATGCTTATATAACCATACAAAAACTGACAAGCTTATATAATCATTTGCCATTGACTATAACATGGCCAAAAGTGTATGCACAGCAAAGCACCACATCCATATGTGCTTGAAAGCGTTTCATTTCAAAACCATAGTATGTTATTAACATTTCTCTAAACAGCAAAATAAATTTATACTGTGGCACAGATGTATTATTTTTTTCAGCAACCACAATCACAAACAATACAGTCAAGATTTCGATTATTATACAGTTATTACTACAGTTCATCGCTGAGGTTTGCTCGCAGATTTTGTCGCAGCAAACAGCGCAAGCGGCCGTGTTAAAGAAATCAGACTGGCTATATTACACTTCCAATTGAGCACAATATTACAGTGATCACTAAAATTTCACAGAGATCACCAAACTCCAGCAGACATGATTTCCGGTGTTTTCAGGTTATCAGCAGAGAGAATGCGTGCACATGGTTGGGAAGATAAAGTAAAGCACTGGACAGAAAATGTATCCACTTAAGAGTAAAGCTCTGTTTGAGGGATTTAAACACTTGACATCTGGCAACCAGGCTTGTTAAAAATACAGGATATCACAAATGTCAAATCAAATTAAAACAGGATAAATAACCAGCGGGCAAATATCGCAGACAATTATGCTTAATTGAGAGAAGCAGAAATCGTGATCACTATTAAAATATGATTTATCATGCAGCCCTAACTGTGTAGTATATTTGGCTTTTTAATTGGATTAAATGTGTACTACAGTTTAAATAAACACAAATGAATTGATTATTTTTTTGTTAATATAATGCTATTCTGGTAAATGTAGAGATTTGAAATAGATTCTGGCTCATAGCTTGACATGGAGACCTTCACTGAGTGGCTAAAATGGAGTGCAGAGATCACTCTCACTAACACGCATGAAATATTTACTGAGCAGAAAGGCCAGGTCACCGATTTTGTTTGTACTGCACTCTGAAGAATATATACTATTATATTGATTATAGACATCAAAGTCCTTCTTTTACAACAACAATTAAAGATTAAATGTGTTTTTATTTTCTCTGTCTGCAGTGGGAGAAGCTTCAGATGACCGCCAGCGAGAGGAGGAAGATCATGTGCTCGGTCACTTTTCACGTCATCGCCATCACATGTGTCGTCTGGTCGCTCTACGTCCTCATTGACCGCACGGCAGAGGAAATCAAACTAGGTTAGCCACGCCCACCCTTCACCAGCCAATTAAACTCTACTGTACCTCCCACTTCCTCATCCAGCACCGTCTGCCTGCTTCCCCCCTCCGTACCATACAGCTGTCCTTACGTTCCCCCCGGATTGTTCTGTTGCTTATGGAACAATCACATTCCTCTGACTGACAGCTACTTGTACTCAGTGATGCATATCTTGATGTATTCATTACCTATATGCAGATGGCTTATCCGTTCTTTGAGATACGGGTAACTTAATATGGGTGTCTCGTTTTAATTATGTGTGAGCTGGTGCGCTCATAGTCTCATTCTCAGATGGCACATTTACAGCACAATTCTTTTACTGATCTTCTAATACATATTAGGGGCTGCTTACACGACACAGTTTTCAACTAAAAATGGAAAACTTTTTATGCGTTTTGGCCATTCATTTACACGACAACAGCGTTTTGGGGGCCTGAAAAAGCAAACTTCTTAAAACGGGTTTCAAAGTGCAAGTTTTTGAAAATGATACCATTATTATCTCTGTGTAAACTACAAAAACGTGAATTTGTCAAAGTGACATCGCCAACTACTGGCCTGGCAGCAGAATACAGCGCTTTTAATCGTTTTCACGTATCCGTGTGAATGGGGATAGTTTTGACAACGTTGTCGTCTGTATGCGAAAAAAGCAAAGGAAAAACTTTTCTGTTTTTAATACATTGATGTCATGTAAGCATACCCTCAGACACACAACTGGAAAACTCTAATCTGATTGGCTGATTTTACGAAACTTCCAATCTATACTTCCCCACTATATAGTATTTTAAGAGCAATACATTAAATGCATCTAAATATGCAGTTGCTGAACAATACACAGATAATCTACACTTTACTATCAAATTAGACTACAGAAAAGTTACAAATAAAGGTACAAAATTAAAAGCACAACTTTTTTTCAAGTTTAAGTGCTAAACGTACCAAGAAAGTTGTTCTTTGTAATTAGTGTATCCGTTGTTCTTGTTTAACAAAACTGGTTATACATCGTAGGTTAAAGAACATACAATAAGGGTCAAAGGACAAAGCCAATATGGTAGATGTAGTTTGTTCGGGTAGAATTTTATACTCTATACCTACATAATAAAAAACATACTTCTTCAGAAGTTCTAATACAGTGTATATTATTTTAGTAATTGGTAAAAATTTATAATCTGCTTTGTTTTCTACATTCGTCTTTTATTTTGATACAGTCTCAGATTTAACTGCTGCTAAAGGACCAGACACCAAACCGACATCAAAGACGTATCGGTGATAAAAGCCGACTGTGGTGTCGTTTGCGCTTGGGCCAAAAAGTTGCGCTTGAACGCATTGCACAGACTACAACAAATGAGCAACTAGCATGTGCGTTATGCGGCTGCGTGAGAGGAAAAGACTCTTCATACCAGCAGATAGCAGTAGTACGTATTCTGCATTCTAAAAGAGAAATTTAGAAGAGCTAGGACTGCGGATATTTAAAACCGAAACACAACCTGAACAGCTAGTCAACATGATCAATCAGCCGAAATGGTGATGATGGGGGTCGTTTTTCAATTTTAAAGATAACTATAATGAGATGACTATATTAGCCTTCACACCAATGGGTAATAATGTTCTGTATTTTATAAGTACGTGTGGCAATTATGTTGTTTGCCACTTGAAATGCTTGAGATCTTTTAAAGTTTGGCTGTGAATGTTTTTATCATTCTCCAGCTGGAAAAAAAACTTTCTGAAATTGATTACAGATATTCTTTCTCTATGTTGTTATAGTTGTGGCATAGACTTACCTATTCTCATAGAATTAGAATGATTATTAAAACTTTATATTTATAATTGTAATTCTTGATGCGAACTGGCCTTAAGCTACATGGGAGACTAGTACACTAATAATAGAGTAGATTTACTCCCAGGTCATCTCTCAAACTCCACTGAATCGATACCATTAGGGAGCTGTGGAGCGCAGGGACCGGATGTCTTCGAATATGACTGCAATGGATTTTATTTCCATATTGGATTTGAGCTGGGATGCAAGTGTATGATTGACTAATCCTTTTACCGCACTCTGGGTGAGTTTTGACACTGACCTCGACCCGTACGATGATGGGTGTCTGCCAGCAGGCACTTTACTGATTTGCTCCTAACATTAAGAGCCCATTCACACACGCCTCATTGTACAAGAACTGTAGCTTCAAGGGGATCTTTGATCACTGTTACCATGGTTACACCATTGACTTTTCTTCATCATGCATGTTAAGGCTTGAGCAGAGTCAAGAGGCAGCGCATGCGCACACCTGAATGTTTCCACATGTCATTCCTCATCTCTTTTACCATTCGTAACCAGCAGTTATCTTAAGATATGATTCCCACCCGCCTCCACCCCTGACCCTCCACCCTCTATCAGTGGCTTCACCTTTTGCCAATAGTGAAATAGTAACAAACTCTTTTTAACCATGCAGCGGGGAGAATACCAGGTAAACGCTTTTACATTTACCATTCTTTCCTCCTAACCCTTTCCTCTAACTGTAATTATTTATTTGAAGGTTCCTCTCTCCCTCCCCCAGCTACATCAGCCATCTCTAGCATGAATGCTAGTCGCAGCCTGAATGAAGGCAATAATGCTTCACAGCGAGAACGCGCTCCGAACGCAGTGTGCACGGCTGCCTCATACTGTCAGTTGCGAATATGCTGGACAAAGGCAATTTCAGGCTTCATGACCGCTTATCACAGCCTGACCTCTTTTTTTTCTTAAATCTATTTTCTGGATATATTCAGGCACAGAGAAATTAGAGAAAGCAATTGTACATGACTTTAGAGGCGAGCGCTGCATTTGAATGGACTGTGGCGTGTTTTTACCGAATTCGAAACTGACATAAATCTCTATCGATCTACTCTCCTCTGATATTGCTCAGGCAAATGTGTAGTTGTCGGTATAATGAATGTGATGGACCAATCAAACTGGTCCTTTCTATATAATTAGGTTTTTTTAATACACAAGATATTGATTTTGAAAAGGCCACTTATACTTATATCAGTAGAAAAGCAAGCAGGTTGGCAAAAATGCTAAAGACTGTCCCGTAATGGCGGCACTAACCTCATTTTTTCCCCCCTTTGCCTTTGATAATCATGTCAGGTGGACTAAAGCTGCACCCCGGCCTGACTTACGGAGCCTCCGAAAGCAGTACAGTATTCCTTGTCCAAGGCCTTGTGCTTGAACAGACCGTAGCCTTTAGAGATGTACTGTAGCACATGTCAATTCCCTCACACTTGATCTTTCCTGACATTTTAAATGAAACGAGAGGAAAGCAACTGTAAACAACTCGAAGGTTGGCGGAATTTATTTCCACTGAAGGTGGACTGAGAAACACCTGAAATGTCTTTGCTCCTCGTCTCACTTTCTCAGACATTTCTAATGATTTTGGTAAAATGGTCAAGGGTGAAAATGCTGTATTTGCATTCTGAATCATAGCCCTGTGTCCATTTCTGGCTCTTTAGATGCTTGGGTGGGATATCAGGACTCCCAGCCGCCTGTCTTTGCATCCCTGCTCCTGTGTTTGCCCCAGTGTTGTGCTTGACGCATATTTTAGATCTTGTGTTGTAATCCAGAATCACTTCATATGCACATAGAGTTTATACAATATTGCTGTAGGGTAATGTATTACTGCAATCTTGCGTTAGGATTGCTGCATATGGGTCAATGACATGAGGATCTTTTTTTTTTTTTTGTCCAGGACAGGTTTTTTAATTTATTCAGAAATACATTACAAATGCAATTTATAAATACAACCTAAATACACCTCTTCTATGATGTGGATTTTAAAAAAAAAAAAAACATTTTTAAATGTTGAATGTTAAATGTTAAATTTTTTTGGGGAAATATCAAGATAGAACGTCCTGAAATATTGAAGTAATAGCCTCATTAAAAGAATGAAAGTCTTGAAAAGAAACCTTAAAGTAAAAGAAAGGGAGTTTGACAAAATAACTTCATTTATAAGAAAGAAAAAAATTTCTGCAAAACTGCTTATTAATATTTAAAAAACCTTTGACAACCAAATCAAAGTCATCTGATGTGACGCAACAAAATTATTGTGGTGTAATTAACATATAGAAAAAAAAAACAGGAAATTATATTGTAGAGGAATGCGTCAAGGTCAGAAAGTTCCTTAAAAATATCCGATAATATGATTTTTTTTATGACAAGGCAAGGTTTTAAAAAATCTGGTGTGGCTCTTAATGACAAAAAACTGAATGATATTTATGATTAATTCATAATATTTGTAAATATATACTTTAATATTTATTGAAAACTTTAGAAAAACAAGGTTTAAGATGTAAACATTCAAATGTATTCTATGAATGGATGGATGGATGGATAAATGGATAGATACTAAAAATAAAATTTAAGTAAATGTATTCCTGAATTTGTTTTTGTATTACTTTTTTCTGCATTTATTTTCAACTTATTTATTTTTGTGTTCATTTTTATTTTATTTGTATTTATTTATAGAATTATATACATTTTTAATTTTTACTTGACAGATACACCAAATGTCTTTTAATTATTAAAACATTTTAAGCTTTTTAAAATCACATGAGATCAACATGACAAGCACATAAAGTGCACATTTCTAAGAATTTAAATAAAAAAATGTTCTTCTTTGTTATCATGGACTCTCTTAATTGTCATTGACCCATATGTTTGATCCTCGTAATGAAAAAAAAAACAGATATTCTTGTCACAATGGAAAATAAGCATTGTAATGTGTGTGACATACTTTACATAGCGATTTACTTTGATTATTTCTCCCTTTCGTTTATCGTACAGGACTATTGGAATGGCCTTTTTGGACCAAGCTGGTGGTGGTGGCCATAGGCTTCACTGGCGGACTGGTGTTCATGTACGTGCAATGCAAGGTCTACATCCAGTTGTGGAAGAGACTCAAGGCCTACAACAGAGTAATATATGTGCAGAACCGCCCAGAGACCTGTAAAAAGAATGTTTTTGATAAGCCCTCTCTTCTGGAGCCCAACTTGGAGAATAAAGAGGCGCTCGGGCCGGCGCAGTCGGACACAAACTCTTCCCAGTACACAGAGACAGAGGACTACAGTATGGAGATCCTGCACGTGTGATCGCTCTTGGCCCACATATACCCTCCCCAACCCCCCTAGAGGACCGGCTGGGGCGTCGCATGCTCCGGGACACGTGGATGCCACACAGCACTGGGCAAGAGGACTGAGACTGGACTCGTTTTGTCGTTTAGATGTTATTTTCTCTTCGTTCGATTGTCCGATCTGTTCCTGTAAGTTGTTGGCTAACCATAATGAATCAGTGTGCGCTTCGGATCATTCCAACCACTGCCATTGTACTGCTGTACAAGAGGTGAAATCCACCGTTCGAGCTGTGTATGTGTGGACGTGTCTCCGCTGGTTCTGATGGAGTCGATGCATATAAGCACTTTTTATTTCCCTGTCCTAAAGACCCCTGTTTTAATAATATATTCAGTTACTTTCTATACCTGGATAAGACATTAAAACAAACTTGAATTTTTCTGGGCGACATCTCACATTTTATAGGTGCATTTGTATCTCCACAGACCCCCTCGGATGGAACAAAAAAAGGAATCTGAGGGAACATTTATGTACTGTTATGTATCTTCTTTAGAAAACTATTTCAACATTCTAAATTTAGTCATTGTGAAATGTACTCGACATAGGCTTTATTTTATATCAGCTGATAACTAAATAATCTGGATCATCTAATTAGGATATTTATCCGATCAAGGGCTAGATTTACTAAAGTGTTATGCTACGGTTCTTAGCATGTGCAAAAATGATACCATACTGTGACTAGTCACTGGCTATGCTGCTGTTTTTTGCATTTGCTGGAGACTTGAGTACATTAGTGAAAGACTTTAGTAAATCAGGCCTTAAAGTGTTATAAGTTAAATAAATCCAAGTTTTCCGATTATTTCATTTCTCTTTTCTTTCACGAAATGGATTATCAAAGATCTGTCCGCTTCTGGCATTCCTGCACCTCTTCTGAGTTTATTTTTAACTATAACTTGAATAACAGAAATGGTGTTTTAGCAATGATGACATGAACTACTTAGCAGGACTATTAAAACGTTCTGCTTGTTTTGGTTTTAAAAACAATCATAGCAAAATTCCCATAGATGTAATTTCAGGTTATATTTATTCTGAATATTGTATAGCTTTTCAATGGCTTTAAATGTTGGAAAATAGCCATGTTAGTTTTGGCCTTCATTCTAACATAATATAACATATAACTTTTTTTTAACGACCTGAACACACGACTTTGATTGACGTCCCTGGCAGTGATCATGTACATGGGCTATGCTTCTTATAAACTCTATTGGGAATGAATAATTTCATGATCTGATATGTTCACAAGGTATAGGATTCTTCTGCCATCTAGAGCTACTGCACAGACAATGCACATCATTTTTTTTTAACCTGTTCTGACTGGCTTTATGCCGTTTGACCGATAAAATATGCTCAATGTTCACAGTGCTCATTGCATAGCTTTTGCATTCCTTATCAAGTCTATCTTTTTGTAAAGCTCATCTTCTTAAGTTGGGTCTGTCTGTGTGCGACCAAGCATAGTGTCACAATGTATGCACTACAACAATGAATTAATGCAACTCTGTCAGCTCTCATTTTGTTGGAGATATGTGAAAATACATGGAATAAAACTACTGTCGTTGGGCTCGGCACTTAAATGGTTTGCCAGGCCTCATATAAATCCTTACCATCTCGAATTAAATCCCCATGGCTGCAGAGATATTTGATTCAGTGAAAACAAGTTTTGTTTCTTTGATTGCATATTTGTAAAACAATGGGAGCTGGCTCCTTTTACTAGCTAGGGGTGGAAACACATTTTCCAAAATCTCTTTTTAGCACTGCACTGCATCATATTTTGATGGACTTATTTTAAGGCACAGTCATTTTTCGTTTTGTTTCATGGTTCATCATAGAAGTGTTCAGTGAATCAAACTGCAGTGCATTACTACTGAATTGGCTTGAACATGAAAAACATGACTGTTTCTTGCATCTCCTTGTAATTTTTCTCTAGTAGTAAATAGTTTCTCTAAGCATTTTTGAGGATAAAAAAAAAAAACAACCAAATAAAGGAAATGTAGAATTTTTCACCAGCCTTGTGTTGTATAAGATGTTTGTTTTTTTGTTTTGTTTTTTAAATGACTGTAATAACAGTGATTAAAGGTCTGAAAACTGCCTGGATATGTTGAAAATTATTTCCCATAGGAAAATTCAATGAAATTCTCAATTTATTCTCATTTATACGTGTCGTCAAGGCCTTTTATAAACACTGTGTCAAATAGATAACATCAGTGGATTTGATCAATTTCACTTTGTGGCTTTCTCAGTGGATAAATACTGGTTTTGTGAAACTGAAAAGGCTGTAATTTACATGTATAGTTTTGTATTTTATGTATGTTTCTCTTTTTTCTCCTCAGTATTATCTTTATTCGGATGATTTTAGTTCCTTCGCTGAGATATGAGTGACTACATTTGTGCAGTGTTTTTAAGGGAGACTGAGTGGAGCAATAAAAGAAATCTTAAATTAGCCAGTGTCAAACTACACAGTTTATTTGTCACTGACTCGTGAGTTTTGTTTTCTCTGCTGTGAGATCTCAAGTTCTTACCTAATTTTATAATTACATTGACATATGCTAATTTAAGTTAATTGTCATAACAGGGCAAAAGTCCTTTTTTTTTTAACCAGCAATTTAAGAAATTTCATATGAAGCATTAAATTATCATTCACTGTGCATGAGTCATATAAAGAAAGAAACAGAACTTATTGAGTGGATATAAGCCCAGAGGTCATAAGGTCATAAAGTTCAATCAGCTTACATATATAATCCTAGCTCCATGTCTTTGTCTTTAGCTCCCCCTTTGGCAGGACACCAAAAACCGTCAATTTAAGTCACATACACAATGACTAAGACATTTTCAAATAAAGTTTGGTGTGAAATATCTATTTAAACATATTGTGCCTTACCGTAAAACTTTCAAATGGTCCTTCAACATTTTCAAAAGCACATGAAGAGAAGAAAATTCAATTCATAAAATTGCCACTGAAAACTGACCTTACATCCAACCTCTCCAGCATTAATCTAAAAGCATCTGGACTCTAATATCATTATTATACACTCAAAATAAAATATTTACGCCTATATTTGAATTGCATAACAAATTTGCACCTATTTGTATTACACTTTTTTAATTAACAAACTAATAAACTATTTATGTGATGCATATTTGTCAGTTATACATTCTGCACTCAAAAAAAGAAAAATCATGGCATGCTTTATTATTAACTATATATATCTTTTTGATTTTATTTAAATAATCATATTTTCTAAATGAATTTATTCAAAAGTGTTTAGAATCAGCGTAAATCTCTTGATTGTGAAAAAATATTAAGTATGAATTGTTAGCTGTGGAACAAGCCATATTAAATTAGATAAAATGTATGAGATTGAACGAAATAGGATTTATTGATCATATATATAAACCTGGTTACTGTATATTTGAAACACATTCAGTTTATTAAATCTTACCTGTTTCTTACCTGTTAAATTTATGTATGACTGACAAATATCCATCACGTTATGTTTATTAGCTTGTTAGTTTATTAGTTCGGTTAAAACTCTATTCCAAATCGATGGAGATTTTTTTATATGCATTTCATACACTTGACTGTTTGAGTGTATATTTTTTGTGTAGCCTACATTTATTTTATCAGGTTAGTCTCTAGATATTAAAGTCAACATGAAACGGAAATTGTGATAGTCTTTTCTTCCCTATTCTGATGTATATCCGAGTGAAACGGCTTCTCAAACAAGAGAAAATCTAGGGTGGGATTTGATTGTGTTCATCGGGGATTTATTGAATGATTGTGGTTTGCTATTCCTGTGATGTCATGTGAGTGACAGGTTGGCCCACCCTCACGCAGAGTCACCGTCATCAGAGAAGAGAAGTCATTGCATGAATGATTTTGATTAAAGATTAAGAGGGCACATGAATAAAAAAAAAAAAAAATGATGCATGGATATATCATTTATAATAAATACTGCAATATTCCATTTAAAAAAATCCATTTTGATTTAATGGTGACTTTAAGATCTCTTTTTTGAGAAAGAATGGCCAAAATGGGAATAACCACTAGAACACAAAATATATTATCAGGACAGTGGCTTTAATACACATTTGATTGAACATAAACGTGTTACAAGATATGAAGGCAATAAACCGATTAGAGCCTAACGAAGATGTACCATTAATATTTTTTTATCTATCTTCATGTAGATTAAAAAAAATGTGGGGGATGCCTTCCTCAGAAGCACATGCTGTCATGCGTTGCACTTCTCGAATTGATGCGTTTGACCTCAGCTCAAGAGGACACAGCAGAAACGGCAGCTCTCAAGGTCATAGCAGGGATGTGTGTCCTTTCTGCTGTCCTCAGTGTCTTCACAGAATCATCTGTAATTCAAAATGAGCCTGCCAACATCAAACATTTGGAGACAGCGCTATATCAGCACTAAGTACTGTTAATTACTGGTATGAACAGGATGCTCAATGCTTTTATGAGTCACATTTTTTATCCAATCTGCCTCTTCTACATTAGCATAACTAATGCAAAGCTGCACTATAACAAATAAATTAAAGGTAATTTATTGTTTAACTCTATGTTGAGCATGAAGGACCACCTTTCAAATGAAGGTTTACAAAAACACAATTACAGTGATACATCTGGCAGTCATCGGGGATCAAGCACTCATGCAGACAGTTGATACAATTGAAATGTATCTTTTCAAACATAATGTGTTTTTTTACAGCACAGTCCATACAGAATCAAATGGTTTAGTTGGTGTCAAAAGAGACAGCCAAATTCCAAATGAAATCCATCTGTTGTGTGGATTAATGTTAAAATACTTAGATTTAGATGAATTGCATGTCATATTTTAAATTAGCGCAGTTATCATTTGCTGCTCAAAATGTTGTAAGGCCCTTTATTATGATTTTATTTATTTATATTATAAATGCATGTGGCCTTCTAAACTTTAAAACTTTAATGTGCAATGCTTAACCAAATCAATAGGTAATTTACCAGTGGGGTAATAGCATTTTAACCAAAACTTTTCTTCAATTTACGAGGTTTATTATTCCAAATAAACCTTATCAATATTTTTGGAGTTGTGATTAGGCTATCTACTAAAGAGAGTGAAGGGTACACAAAAAAACCCTCTCCTAAAATTTACAAATCACTCTGAAGCCAACAATTACATTTATTTTTTGTTTTGGATAAGCGAGGTGAAAAATTCAGGTGCTGTGTCTACTAATAAAAAAATATTGTTATATGAATCCACCAAGTACTTAATGTGAATATTCTAAATCTCATTCTATGAGTGGTATAAGCAAATCATTTCACATTTAGATAAATTAAGATCCGTCTTGTTTACTACTTGTTGTCTACTTCCGTTCTCAACTCATTACACAAGCCTTTTCAAAATAGTTGTTGTCACAATTTACGCATTAATACCAGATAAATACAACAAAATACAATATCATTTTAGCGCTTTCAGGTATTATGTGTCATTTTATTAATAACTAGATGCAGCAAAATCGTGTAAAACATCACAACATAAAGAACAAACTAGCTTAAAGTAGTGCACCCCCCCCCCCTTTTTTTTTTTTTTTTTTTTTTTTTTTTTTTTTTTTTACATGAACAACCTTAGAGATGCTTTAGCAGCCCCAATAGGCCAGTGAATGTATTGCTCGTGCTCGTGAGTCATCCATCTTACTTGAAAGTGAAATGAAAGACACTCAAACTCTCTGGAAACACAGAGAAAACCCTATGATTTTATCAGAGTAAATGGCAACATGTTCTCTATTAAAAATAGCAAATATGTTAAGCTAAATAGCAATGTTTATAGCTTCAGGAATCAGAATTGTAACTCAAGTTCAACAATCATTTCCATGCAAACGAAGCACACTTTCGTTTTTTACCTTCATTGAAATGAAAGCCAGAAAGCAGTGTTATCACTGACTAATACTATTAAAAATATTTAATTAAGTAAATTAATTAAAATAGAGCTGAAACAAAGTATAAATATTAGATTTTATAAAATTACATTTTATTTATTTAAACATAGGCCTACGTGTTATTACATTTTTAACTCGAACAAAATGTGTTAAACATTAGGGTAACATGGGGGAAGATGCCCCCTTAAGAACAACGTGCATTTACTTTTAAAATGTGTAGCCTATTTAGATGTTTAGCATGTGCAGTATGATGATGATGATGAAACATTTCCTAATTTAGCTGTAATAGAACAAAATGTAAAACGATTCAAAGATGCCATCTTACCTCACTACTGAGGTTTTACCCCATCCACCCTAACTGAAATAAGTTTAAGTATTAAAGAACTAGAATTGCTCAAACTGGACTAAAAATAAATCCTATAAAGTTTTTAATAATATTGGATTTATGTGATCAAAAAAGTGATGTTCAGTACACATTCTCATGGACTTTATTCTACTGAATAATAATAACAGCAACAACAACAAATGTTTAAGGGTAATTTTATTTTATGCCAAACAAGCAATGCGCAATAAAAAAAAATGTATACAGTGCAAGGGACATCTGTTCTTGGCTGTTGACATTTACCGTCAGGCACCGATGGGACAGCCTGGGGTCCTTTAAGCAGGAGGCTATCGGCACGGGTGTGTTACATTACAGTCTCCTTCATTTCGCCCTCCAACTGGCCAGATCCTCCACATTGGCTCAGCTTTGGGAATAACTTCAGCAGGCGTACTTGAATAACTTCACTCCACTCATTTTGACAGGTAAGTCAGTGTGAGAAGCATGGATCATATATTACGGACATATCAGCTTCGGAGTTGTTAATTTGCTTGCTTTCTACTTAGTGCTAGCGCATTAGCTCGCGTTAGCCGAATCACTCAGAGCTCGGACTATCGGCCTGTTCTAATGTCACACCGCCAGAGAGACGCAGCAGCACACAGCCTGAGATCTGCCATAGCGTGACACGAGCTCGAGTCAGCAGCTTTACAGCCTCATCTACAGTGTAGCTTTAATTGATCAATGTGTGAGCTTCCGCAGACTGACATGCGTGCATTCCCAGTCACAGTACTAGAGCCGCTTGACCTGTCTCAAACAGATACTTTTTGCTGATATTGTGTCTATGTTTTGCTTAAGATTTAACCATAGTTCGTGCTAAGTTACCTTTGTCTGGTTTGACTAACATGTGGGTTTCCTGCGGGTAGTTAAAATGGGGAAGGAGATCCGCAAATAGCCTTGCCCTTACTTTGCCCTTTATAATAAAGCAGTTCTCAAACCCCCGCTGAATTTATTATTAATCGATAAGATTCCTGCACGTACATTTCTTCCCCCCTAGGCTTTCCGTTTTTACGTTAGAAGGACTAGTATGGAATTGTTTCTATGCTGGAAGAATATTTCATCTGCAGCTGTAATTTACTACTTCCTGAACCGAAAGGCATAGAAACGCCTGTCATGTCTACAGGACCAGTCATTCCTACTACATTACCTGTATGATAAAGGTCACAGTGATGAATTACATTATGACATGAGAAATATTGAGCTTCATTTTGGAAATATAATTTGAGTCTGTTTCCTAATCTGGTTGTCTCCGCATTATTTACAGTGCTTGCCAGGCATAATTGTACTGCTATTCCCCACCATTCTGGTTACATGTTTTTTCCCATGCTGATAAAGGGAAGTGTTAAAGCCTGGGAGACTAGATTAGACCATATTGGCCAGTCAGGGGAAATTGACACCATGAAATCAAAATGAACAATTCTTTTTTTTTTATGTTATATTGTATATTTATAATAAATGATTTATCTGTGCACACCATTATTATTATTTGTAAATTCATATGACCTTGTGATCTTTAAAATAACCTCTCCCTCTTGCAGCACATCTCTTCTTTGATGATGCGTTTACTGGCGCGAGGGAAGGACAACCTGTCACTCACATGACATCACAGCAATAGCAAACCACTACTTTTTCCCCTTTTTTATGTCAAATATGGCTTTGTAGGAAGATACATATAGATACATCTGGATAATTGGTCAAAAGAGAAAACCGTTAAATCTGATTCTGTTGCATAGAACGGAATGAAGAATAATATATTAATATTAATTTATTAAATTGAATACATTATACAATATAACAAAATTACAATAGAGAATTCTCATTTCGGTGCATCCCTACATATTTCTAATGTGAGCACAGCTTTACAGGGGTAGAAATGAAAAAAAACATGTAATCAATGTCTACATCATTTTGCATGCTGACTGAGTTGTGATCTTTTATTTATTTATTTTACATCTATTTGCATACTGCATTGAGTGGTCTCTTAATTGGAATTCCGTGATGAAATGAATTGATCTCTTTGCATATTTTCAACCATTTCGACCAGTGGTGTCCAATCCTGCTCCTGAAGAGCCACTGTCCTGAATTTAGCTCCAACTTTCCTCAACACGACTGCCTGAAAGATTCCAGTATGCTTAGTAAGACCTTGATTATCTGGTTCAGGTGTGTTTAATTGAGTTTGGAGCTAAACTGTGCAGGACAGTGGCCTTCCAGGAGCAAAACTGGACACCCCTGATTTAGACACAGCCTTTATACTGCACAGTTTCTGTGTGTTCCTCATACACAGCCAACAGAAAACAAGCATTTGAACATTTGTTTTATGCAGTCCTTATACCAAAGACTAAAGCCTAGGCTTGCTGTTTTTTAAGGTGTCTCCACCCCTCACCTCCATTTACATAATTGCTTCTCATGCTGACTTGCACACATCTTCCACACTCGTAGGTCAGTGAGTGCGTCACTTCCTGACTCGGTGACTCAGTTAGGTGTGGCCTCCTGTCAGTTCAGATTAGCTTGAGCAGAGCAGCTGCATTCAGGCTGGGGCATTTATCAAACTGATATGACACTGTCTCACTACGATTAACCATGGATAGCTAGAGATACCGTAGACCACCCAAAACGTCCTAAAACGATTGAGTGGCTCAGATCAATTGTTACCATGTAAATGTGTTGGGTCTGCTTCCGCTGTATTCTGAACAGGTGTATTAATGTCATGATGTTCTCCTGACCCACTAATTATTCCTACATGTTTGTTTTTACAGATAAAATGGCTGTTCCCCCAACATATGCTGATCTTGGCAAGTCTGCCAAAGATATCTTCAACAAAGGATATGGTAACGTTTTTAAATCTCCACTGCTTCATGTGAAAAATTACCGTTCGTTTTCTCTGTAATCATTTCCTTTGGTTTATTTTCTGAAAGGTTTCGGTATGGTGAAGCTCGATGTCAAGACAAAATCAAACAGTGGAGTGGTGAGACTTTTATTTTCATTAAATATGTAACCACTGCTTTGTCTCTTCCTGGGTGTTTAATTCAAAACACATTAGTTAATTCCATATACATCATGTAGCCTATTCCTTATGTTGGCACTCAACGCATTTAACACAAAACCACTATGAATTATTGGATAAAACAAAACGTCTGCTCCCTGAATATGATCTGAAATATTTCTCTTTCCTGTCTCTATAGGAATTTAAGACCTCTGGTTCCTCCAACACTGACACCAGCAAAGTGGTGGGCAGCCTGGAAACCAAATACAAGAGGTCTGAGTATGGTCTGACCTTCACAGAGAAGTGGAATACTGACAACACCCTGGGCACAGAGATCACCATTGAAGACCAGGTCTGAATGCGGTTTTATTAACTGAATGGTCACCAATCATGTTTTTTTCTTTTAGTGTGGATAATAATTTGGTTTGTCACTTTTTCCAGATTGCAAAGGGACTGAAGCTGACCTTTGACACAACCTTCTCACCAAACACAGGGTAAATAATTCCTTTATTTAAATAAAAATAAAACACTGATTTCTCTGTGCACGTGTGTAGTTGAGTCATGGGAGATGCTATATTGTCTCTCACGGTGGACTATAACTCAATACTGTATTGAGTAATTCTAGTGATGCACCGATGTGAAAATTGTGGCCGATACCGATAACTGATATTAATATTGCTGTTTATGGCCGATACCGATATTTACCGATGTCGATATCTTTGTATAGAAAACACATTTTTATGATAATCAAATAAAGAGCTATTTTCCAAAACACTTTTTTTTTTTTACTTTTGTAATTTATTTTCAGAAATGACTGATATTGGGCACTTCTACCTGTGTGCAAAATGTTTCATCAGATTTTCAAAAGAAAATATAAAAATGTATTTTTATATAAATATTTATTAAGGATACAAGTGTGTCCTGAATTCACACTATGAATAAGCCAACCCTGAGTATTCTCAATAAACATCTAACTCACTTGAGACCAAGTCACTGTATTCTGTGAACATTGTACAACAGTTCAAAACTTTAAAGTACAGTACTACTGTCCTACTAATGCAAAAGACCTTAACTTCTATTTTATAGCACAATGTTATGATAACACTTAAAATGTAATCAATATTAACCCTATTAGACTCACTATGATAAAAATGGCTTCACATGTATAAACAAGAAGTTGAAGTAGTGAGTATAGTTGGAATGTCCTGTATGAACAAAATGACGGAGTATGTTTTTGTTTCCACTGTTCGATCTCGCCCGCGCCTCTCTCTCTCTCTCTCTCACACGCGCGCGCCACACACACACACACACACACACACACACAACCACAACATATTCCAGCATTGCAATCTTGACGTCGCAGACAGTTCATAATAGTCACAGAGCTTCAGAGCTAAGGCAGGGCTACAGATTAGGTGTCCCTAAAGAACTGTAACGTTATCTAACAGTTAGTAGTTCCGCATTGTAATGGATTTGCTTTCTCGCCGGTTGTTTGACATGGATTTTAACCAGGGTTCAACAAAAGGTAGGCTTTAAATTACTACATTCCCGCTGCTGGTGTATAATGGGTGTGTCGTTGCGGCTCCAACTGACCAACTCGCGTAGTTTTCAGTCAGTGGACTGTCATTGACAGGCAAGAGCTAGCATTTTATTTTATTAGTAGCCTACATGTAGCCTTATATCCTACAAGCCTGCTCTAATGCAGCGCTTGTTACTAGATAAGTTGTTGATTATGGCTCGAAACGTGTTTGTGAACTAGCATCGCTAGCTAAAGGCTACCGCTAGCTATTACTGGATTTTAAAGATCATCTTTTTTATGCACCCGTGTCGTGTGTCATTCTTACCTTGATCATTTTCATCATCATTTTCCCCCGAGAGTATGCCATTATTCAGTAATCAAACAAAAGCAATCACTGTGAAACATGTAACTTACATGTGTGTCTGAGGTGATTTAATTGCTACATCATAACCCCGTAACTCCAGCGTGACAATACTTTGATGGTCGGTCAGAACAAGGCAGAGGGCCATAACTTACGCCTCCAGCACCTGCTTCAGCACATTATGTGTGTAATGTATGCGCTCGTGCAAAAACAACATCCCCGCCCCCACACTCACATCTAAGCCTACAGACACGTCAAATACACAGGAATGATTATCGGCCTGTTCACATTGGCCCTATTTTGACATCGGAATGATACCGATGTGTAAAAAATTTACCATATCGGCCGATATTATATCGGCGGCCGATATATCGTGCATCACTAAGTAATTCAAGTTCCGCCATGTGACAAAGTTAGCTGTTTTGTTGTGCATTGATGCATATCTCAAGGTTACTTTCACTCAAGCTGGACATCGCAGCCCTGCAAAATCGTTCAGGAGAGTGGCACCTGTCTGGTGTCATTAGGGTCTGTGCTCTCAGATGACAGTTGTGCTGACATGGCCTTCGCTGATGTATAGGCTCATGTAGCTCACGATAGGGGCTTTGTATCGGGTAGCAGATGAGTGAAGAGCAGTGTGTGTCTGAGCAAGATTAGATGATTTGTTCACCGTTATACATTGCTCAAAAGCTTGGGGTTGGTAAAATTATTAATATATTTTTTTTTTAATTGGGAAATATTATTACAGTTGTAAACATCACTGGAAATAGAAGGGTTCTGATCAGGTAAGAGCTTTAGGATCCATGTTAATATTAGAACAGTTTTCTAGTATCCAGCACTGGAGAGACCTAAGCTGGAAGGCCTGAAAACCGATGCTAAGGTTGTGTATTTCTGCTCCATTTGTGTGTAACATTTGCTAAACCAAGATTTGTTGTAATGTTAGCTATAGTAACAGGACAGTTTTAAATGCTATTGTTTGTCTGGAGCTGGAGCGCTGCTAGCGACTAACCAACTCTTGCTTGAACATCCACTCTTTCACTGCATGTTCATGCATTTTTTGGGGGCGGAGCAATGAAAGGAAGTGTGTTTGTTTGGGTAGATTTCAAATATCAATTGTAATATTTTTTTTTTGTGGAAACCATGATAGTTTTTTCAGAGTTCTTGGATGAATATAAAGTTCAAAAGAACAGGTTTTGTAGTAGAAATATTTTGTAACATTATAAATGTCTTTACTGTCTTTTTAAAAAAAATCAAATTGTATGCATATCATTTTAATGAATACAAAAAAAACTTTTTTTTTCACCAGCACTGCTGTTTGCTCAGTTTTATTGTGCAGACAATGCAAAATGGTCTGGTTTTTGCTAGCATCAGTATAAGCTGTGACTTAAGCTTTAAGTTGTTTATAAATGGTGCAGTGAATGAAATAGTATGACCAAGGCATGACTTTATGTCCTTCACTACAGTATCTGGATTTGGGTTGTCTTGAAATCAGATGTTTTTTTGGATCATGATGAAAGCAAATTATTTTACATTGTTGGCCTAAATGAATGATTTATGGTGCAGTCCCAAGTAGTATTTGAACTGAATAAGTATGAACAGGTATGAATAATAAAATATCACACCATGTGGCTTTTATTTTTAAACTAGATCACGTAAAGACACTTTTCAAGCTAAATATTCACACAAGTTTGACAGGTTTAAAAAAAAATAAAACGGTTAATATGCAAAATTAAGACAAAGTGTTGTAACTCTTTCTGGTTGTCCAATGTTAGTGGATCATATCCATAGAAAATGTGATGAACTACACTGACTTTATACATCCAAAATCATCTGGCTATCAGCTGGTTTAAAAATGGCGTAGAAAATTCTGAGAAATAGTGTTATTGTTAACTAAAATGATTACAAAGTCTTTTCATTAATTGAAATTAAGCTGAAAGAAAATAAGAATATAAATATTAGAAGAAATTTTGCTTTGGCAGCTAACTGAATTAAAATATGTTAAGGTACTAAAATTACTAAAATAAAAGGCTAAAGAGAAAAACAAAACAAAAAAAGCATAAAACTGAAGTTAAAATGAAAAATAAATGGAAATATAAACATAAAAGCAAATTCAAAATATAAATACTGTAATAGTATATAAATATTACTAAAAGAGGTGGTCTAGAATGTAGTTATTTGGTATGTAAAGCAGTGAAATTTATATTTTTTGTATGGTTTTATCCAAATGCTTTCCAAGAGAACTGCATGATTATTTAATGTTATTTGTTACACAAATGTATCACTTGTTTGAAGGGAGGGAACATTAACAATCTAAACAGTTTATATTTCTGCAGATCGGAATTTTGGTTTATGGCTAGTCAAAAGGCAAATAATCCATATGTTTAAAAACATCTTGTAAACAAATGTAATTCCACTATTGAGGATGCTAAATTGTTTATTTTCCTTCATGAACAGAAAAAAGAGTGGAAAAGTCAAGACTGCATACAAGCGCGAGTACGTCAACCTGGGCTGTGATGTTGACTTCGACTTTGCCGGCCCGACCATTCACGGCGCTGCAGTGGTGGGCTATGAGGGATGGCTGGCTGGTTACCAGATGTCCTTCGACACTGCCAAGTCCAAGATGACCCAGAACAACTTTGCTGTAGGCTACAAAACGGGAGACTTCCAGCTGCACACTAATGTGTACGTCATGAAGCGTCACTACATCATTCTAAGTGCATGTGACTTGGACCTGGTTTATTTTAGTGGAGGGACATGTTGATATTATGAGAAATTATGTGCACAGAGCTGGCTGAAACGTCAGGAATTTTACTATGTTTTCCCTGGAATGATGCATTGAGTTTCTATAAATATGCCAGGCCATTGACAACCTTGACATATGAAAGGATTTTTTTTTTAATAATGTATAATTATGAAATATTGAGAATTAACATTAAAGTCATGGGAACTTCTACAGTTAAGATGCACATTTTTTGATTGTTCTCGTCTCTAAAATATATCTAGTAATTGTTCTTTGTGAGTGCAATCTCTAAAATCTGAATGGCAAGAAAAACTCTTTGTAGAATTATCCTGAGTTAGTGTGCATTTATAATTATTAATTTATTGCAATTTAAAGGTGCAATGTGTAACTTTTGGCCCTTGGTTAAACTAAACTGCATTCATTTTGTCTATCGCTCCAGTAATGATGGCTCAGAGTTCGGTGGCTCCATCTACCAGAAAGTGAGTGATAAACTGGAGACAGCGGTGAATCTGGCCTGGACAGCAGGAAACAACAGCACTCGCTTCGGCATTGCTGCCAAGTATCAGCTGGACAAAGACGCCTCCATCTGTGTGAGTAAACACTTATTGCTTTTACAGAAATCACAAGTTAGGGCTCCTGTTTGTTTCTGCATCTGAACCCATAAAACGTTTCTAAGGGGCCGTTTACACTACACCATTTTCAACTTAAAATGGAAAATGTTTTATGCATTTTTGCTGTTCATTTACACGACAACAGCGTTTTGGGGCCTGAAAACAAAAATATGTCTATAGGCATGTTGTTTCTTTACAAAGTCACATCGCCAGCTACTGGTCTGGCAGCAGAATACAGCATTTTTTGTCGGTTTTACATATCCGTGTGAACGGGGATCGTTTTGACAATGTTGTCGTCTGTATGTGAAAAATGCAAAGGAAAACCTTTTCCATTTTTAGTACATTGTTGTTGTGTAAATGTATCCTAAACGTACTTTTCTCCATAAATAGAAAAGGTTGTAGGAAACATCGAATTACTAATGCATTCAGTTGGTTTCTCAAAATTATTATTTTTCATTATTAATGGATTATTATTAATCTTCACTGTCCTTTATGCCATGAAAATGTGCATTTGCACTGCAAATAAATGCATACAGGAACCTTTGGATAAATTTCACAGCCAAGGCCAGAAAGGCAGAGCTTTATTTTGTAGCAACTAACAAAACAACCAAGCAGTGTTTTTCATCATGGCCTCTATATTTAGAGGAAATGGGTGTTTACACAGGAATTACAGTAAGAGGACTCAATGTATCCCACACTCAATTGTTGAGCAATAGTTCTCATTCACAGCATGTGATGTGTGCTGATTGACCATGACAAAGTTTAATGCCGCTGTGATGCAAAAAAAGAAAGCCCCAGAGCCACCTCTGATTTCCTTTGGCCATCAGAGCAGACATATTTTAGTACAGCTTTTATATCGATTCCTTACACAGAATTTGGCATCGACCCATTGCCAAAGATCTGTGCCCGTGTGCTGTTGAGGATCAGAGATCAACTCTGTGAACCGAAGTACAATTCATGAGGCGCTACTAAAAGTACAGCTTTTGTTTAAGAGACTAGAACTCAGGCTCCTCCTGAATATGTTTGTGATTTGAATGTTACATTTGGCTTTGCATGTTCACACTGTCTTCAGAAATGAGTCAACATTTTCTCTCATTTCAACAGGCTAAAGTGAATAACACCAGCCTGGTCGGTGTTGGTTATACTCAGACTCTGAGACCAGGTACAGTCTTGCATTTCCTCTTCTATTGTTCACACAAAAATTTCTGTTCAAGGCATTGTTTTGTTTTTTTATTCCTCACAATACTTTATAGTTGGTATCTGTTCCCAAAATAAGCTTGACTTTAGTTTTGGAGATTGATAACACAATCTGTTTTGGAAATATTTGAAACATGAAACAAACAACTCTTTTAATAATTTAGTTTTTATGTAGACTTCTGCATTTATGTAGTTAGGATGCTGTAAAACAGGGTTCCTCAAATCCTGCAGAGTTTAGCTCTAACCCTGATCAAACTCACTTGCCTGCAATTTCCTAGTAACTCTGAAAACTGTGATTGGCTTGTCCAGGTGTGTTCGATTAAGGCTGGAACTAAACTCTGCAGATCAGGACCCTGCTGTAAAAGGTCCAGTGATTAAATCTGTGGTGGTTTTTCAGGAATCAAGTTGACCCTGTCGGCCCTGGTTGATGGAAAGAGCATCAATTCCGGTGGCCACAAGCTGGGCTTGGGCCTGGAGCTGGAGGCCTAAACCTACTCCTGCTTAACATCAGGGACAAGGGAATATCAGAGAAATCTGGCCTTAAATCTAACTCCAACAGCAACCAGCAGGGGGATTCAGGATGGGATGGGATGGGATGTGTGCAAAGGCTCATCAAAAGCGGTCATGTCATGGTGTTTCTTTTTGTCCCCTTCTAGTCCAAATGCCCTCGTTTGTATCTGTTTGTAGTTGTTCTCTTATAGACATTCAGCTACAAATCAAGTTCTTCATATGTCTCCAGCACTGCCGCAGTAATTCAGTACTCTCTGGGACGGAGGGCATCTGTGGCATCCTGTTGTTCTTTTCTCAGTTAGACGGTGGTGGGTTTGTGACAAAACTATCCCTGATTTCATCATTTGTATTGTATCTGATATTCCTTAGTCGTCTGAATGCGATTCATGCAACTACTTAACTCTATATTAAAGGTTATACCTGCTATTATTTAAATACTGTTATACCGTTTTCTTCTTTCCATGCATGCAAGGACGAGCTTAAGCAGTTTACTTTTCCTTCGGCAGCCATCCAGAGTAATCGTTGAACATGAAGTCTGCCCTTGAACTGAGCAGTTTTTGGGTAGGTTAATGGGGAGATGAACGCTGGTGCTCCTGAGCTGGCATGGCTGGCCTTTTGTTTTCATTTGCAGCACAGACGACTATCGCAGCTCACCGTGAAGGTGGAACAGGTGGTTTGAGTTCAGTACCTTTTGCTCCCGGTGTTGCATTATGACCCTGGTTCCCTGTGGCCAAGCTTTCTCAATACCTCAGAGGTCCTTATGTGTATGTTTGAACTTTTCAATAAACTATTTAAACTCGTTTATGATACAGTTCTTCTTGATTACAAAGCAAATGTGTTTTTTCATATATAAACTCTAGCTCAGAAATGTGTTAGCAACCCAAAAATGGGCCTGCAGGTCTGTTCTAACAGGACTATGGACATGCAGTAGAGGAAAAATGGTGCTAAATGTTCACAACCGTATTGGAAGCAAATTTAACGGGCTTATTCACTTTTGAAAGGTAGAATAAAAGCTTCTCGTATCTTTTGCAGTTCAGTCAAAAATATCCAGCATTTGGGCAGAAATTAATGTCACTTGGTTGTTTTCACATCTGATATTCTCCACCCATTTGTATTGACCTATTGAACATAACTTGATTAAAATGGATGTTTTATATTCCTGTGTAATTAGGCGAACAAGGACAGGTTTAGTTGTTTAAAAAACAACAACCCAGACTTCATTTAATGTGGGTTTACTGTTACTGGGGAAGTGCATTTGAAAAATTCAGTTTTCCTTCTCATTTTACGTAATCTGTATAAATGTCTGTTTTGAGTTTATACAATTCATGGTAATAGTAATTTTGTAGAAGGTTTAATTTAATACGTTAAAAATTGTCTTTGGTCCCCATCTTATACTGTTACATTTTTTAAAATGTTTTTGAAAGTCTGTTATGCTCACCAAGGCTGCATTTATTTGAAAAAAAAAAAAAAAGTGAAATTGTGTTAGTTTAAAATTGCCATTTTCTGTTTTGATATTTTTTTAAAGTGAAAGTGATGGTAAAGCTGAATTTTTAGCATCATTACTTCAGTGTCACATTTTCCTTCAGAAATCATTCTCATATGCTGATTTGCTGCCTAAGATTACAACATTTCTGTATTTGCAATGTTGAAAACAGCTGTGCTGCTTAATTTTTGTGGAATCTGATACATTTTTATCAGAATTATTTTATGAATAGAAAGTTCAAAATTATTTTTTTTTAATGGAAATCTTTTGTAAAATTACAAAAAATCTTGACCGTCACTTTTGATCAATTTAATACTGACCGCTAACTTTTGAACAGTATTTATGTGGGACTTTGAAACCTGAAGCGAAACCTGAAGCAAAACCACTTGAGAGCCACTGCTCTATAGACCTAATGTGAAACTCCTAGTTTCCAGCACTGAGACAGGCTTTGTTAATCCGGATGTCATTTTGTAGCCCTTCAGATTAAGATGATATATTAAAGTAAACTCTACAACAAAGTAGAGACATCTTAAAATATTAAGCAGTCTTATAGGGATTTTCTGGGTAAGTCTTAAGTGAGTTCTTAGGTAAACACCTACACTAATTAAATGCCTTATGATCCTTTATAAATGAATAGCTGCTATGTTGACTAAAGAGAATATGTAAGTGCTGGTTGGCAAGTGTTGGAACCAAGGTTAAGAAGTGGAGCATCAGACACCCCATTGAACAGTTTACAAAACTCAGAAGGCCTATTGTAGTTCCTATGTAAGAAAATCTCTTGCATTAATACACTAGGAAACACTGATATGCTGGAATATTTATTAAGTTAATATATAGCACTATTTTGATACATACATATGGCTGATCACATGTAGCAAAATAAAATCTTATACATTCCTCAAGATTCACACATTCATAATGTACACGTAGATCACAGTGTACGCATGCATCTGCATCGGAAACATCAGACTTCCAGAAAGCAATTTCTAAATTTCATGCTCAACTGAGATCATCTGTCACGCGGGTGTGAGTAATTTATATTGCATTCATCAAGGAAGCTTATTTAATCAGTTTTCACATTCTCTTTTCTCAAGCCATTAATTCTTTGGGGTTTTATTTTTTGACCACTATTTTCTGCTGTTATTCTACACTACATTAGTGGGTTTAGTTGTTTCTTCTGGACCTTTGGTGTCCACGCTGTCCTTCTTGCTGCTCTCGTTGACCTGCTCTGTCTTCTCCAGAGCTTTAGCTTCTGTTTTGGTTGACGCCTTCACTTCATTTTCACCACTGTCTGATTCTTTGTCTTTTGGGACAGTTTCTTCACTTTTAACATCTTTGCTGGTTCCACTGCCATTGGTCATCACACTATCCTCTTCTTCAGCTTTCTCAAACGTCTTCACTTTGTTTTCTTTAGTATCCTTTTGCTCAGGCTTTGCATCAGATTTTGTTTCCTTGGCTTTGGGGGATTGATTACTCAGTGTTTCATCAACCTGTTCCTCTGTGACTTTAACTTCCCCTCCGCTTGTCACACTTTCCACACTGCTGTCACTTTTGCTATCCTCCTGTTTCTTTGACTTTTCAGGTTGTAATTTTTCTTCTGTAACTTTTGAAAGGTCCCCTTGTGTCTTTTCTGTTTCCTTAGCAAGTTCAACCTCTTCTGTTTTGACGCTGTCTACACTGTCGCCTTTTCTGTCCTCCTGTATCTGTGACTCTTCAGGTTGTGATTTTTCTTCCGTAACTTTTCTTGAAACGTCCTCTTGTGTCTTTTCTGTATCTTTAGGCTTAGTAAGTTCAACCTTTTCTGTTTTGATGCTCTCTACACTGTCGCTTTTGCAGTCCTCCTGTATCTGTGACTTTTCAGGTTGAGATTTTTCTTCCGTAACTTCTTTGGAAATGTGCTCTTGTGTCTCTTCTGTGTCTTTAGGCTTAGCAAGTTCAACCTCTTTTGTTTTGACAGTGTCTACACTGTCACTTTTTCTGTCCTCTTGTATCTGTGACTTTTCAGGTTGTGATTTTTCTTCCGTAATTTTATCCGAAATGTGCTCTTCTGTTTCTTTAGGCTTAGCAAGTTCAACCATTTCTGTTTTGACGCTGTCTACACGGTCGCTTTGGCTGTCCTCCTGTATCTGTGACTTTTCATGTTGTGATTTTTCTTCCGTAACTTTTTTTGAAAGTTCCTCTTGTGTCTTTTCTGTTTCTTTAGGCTTAGCAAGTTCAACCTTTTCTGTTTTGAAACTGTCTACACTGTCGCTTTTTCTGTCGTCCTGTATCTGTGACTTTTCAGGTTGTGATTTTTCTTCCGTAACTTTTTTCGAAATGTCCTCTTGCGTCTTTTCTGTATCTTTAGGCTTAGCAAGTTCAACCTTTTCTGTTTTGACGCTGTCTACACTGTCGCTTTTTCTGTCGTCCTGTATCTGTGACTTTTCAGGTTGTGATTTTTCTTCCGTAACTTTTTTCGAAATGTGCTCTTGTGTCTCTTCTGTTTCTTTAGGCTTAGCAAGTTCAACCTTTTCTGTTTTGAAACTGTCTACACTGTCACTTTTCCGGTCCTCCTGTATCTGTGACTTTCCAGGTTGTGATTTTTCTTCTGTAACTTTTGAAAGGTCCTCTTGTGTCTCTTCTGTTTCTTTAGGCTTAGCAAGTTCAACCTTTTCTGTTTTGAAACTGTCTACGCTGTCACTTTTTCTGTCCTCCTGTATCTGTGACTTTTCAGGTTGTGATTTTTCTTCCGTAACTTTTTTCGAAATGTCCTCTTGTGTCTTTTCTGTATCTTTAGGCTTAGCAAGTTCAACCTTTTCTGTTTTGACGCTGTCTACACTGTCACTTTTTCTGTCCTCCTGTATCTGTGACTTTTCAGGTTGTGATTTTTCTTCCGTAACTTTTTTCGAAATGTCCTCTTGTGTCTTTTCTGTATCTTTAGGCTTAGCAAGTTCAACCTTTTCTGTTTTTACACTGTCTACACTGTCGCTTTTGCGGTCCTCCTGTATCTGTGACTTTTCAGGTTGTGATTTTTCTTCTGTAACTTTTGAAAGTTCCCCTTGTGTCTCTTCTGTTTCTCTAGGCTTAGCAAGTTCAACCTTTTCAGTTTTGATGATGTCTACACTGTCACTTTTACTGTCCTCCTGTATCTGTGACTTTTCAGGTTGTGATTTTTCTTCTGCAGCTTTGGAAAGGGTTTCTTGTGTCTTTTCTGTTTCTTTTAGCTTGGCATTTTTACCCTCTTCCATTGTCACACTCTCTAGACTGCTATCACTTTTGCTGTCCTCCTGTTCCTTTGACTTTTCAGGATGTGATTGTTTTTCTGCAACCTTTGAAAGCTCTTTTTGTGTCTTTTCTGTTTCTTTAGGCTTGACACTTTCACCTTTTTCTGTTTTCACATTGTCTACCAGATCAGCAACTTTGCTATCTTTTACAGACTCCTCAGGTTTTTGTTCCTTTTCCTCTTTCTTTGATTGAGCCTCTTGCTTCTTCTCCACAGGTTTCTCTGTTAGTTTGTTGCTATCCTCTTGGTCTTTTTCCAAAGGCTCAGATTGTTTTGTTTCTTCTTTTACAGTATCAGAGTTGTCTTTTTTTGCAGAGGTCTCCTCCTCTGTGTCCTCTCCAGTAGTCTGTTTTCCAGTCTCAGCATGTTCAGCAGCTGCTGGTTTATCTGGTTTGGGAGAATCTTCCTCTACAGGTTGAACCAGAGTTGTTTCTTTCTCCTTCTCTGCTAATTTTTTAGATTCTTGAGGTGAGATTTTAGCATCTTTGTGTTTATCATCTTCAGTTCTTGGAGAAGTTACCTCCACAGGTTGTCCACTGGGCTTAGCATTTACTTCAGTTGTTGCTTCAGGACTTTGTGGCTCCTGAGATGGTTTGTCTTTTGGTCCAGTTTCTGATTTCTCTGGCATTTGTTGCTTTTCTAACATATCTGGTTTGGGGAAATCTTTCTCTGTCTCTTTAGCTGGTTTATCTGTCTTTTTCCCACGTTCTTCTTCAGGGCCATCAACTTTTCCATTCATGTCATCCTTCAGGTCTTTCTGCTCTGTGTCTTTTGTGTCTGTTTCCTCACATTTATCTTGTTCATCAATGGCCTTTTCTGTAGAGCCTTGAGTTGGTTCAGAGTCAGCATCTTTTTGTACCTCAGAATCAACTGGAGTAATTTCAACTGGTTCATCCTCTTTTTCATCACTTGGTTTGACTTCATTTTCCTCTGCCTCTATCTCAGGACTGTGTTCATCGCCGTTCTCCACAGCTGGGTATTCAACATCTTCAGCTTTTTGTGGAGTTTCAGTTTTCTCACTGCTCTCCTCATCTGGTTTGTCACCCTCTCTCCCCTCCCCACTCTTCTCAGAGCCAGAGTCCGATATCTCCACATCTTCTCTGGTTGTCTCTGTAATAATCTCTTCAACAAATTTGTACTGAGGCTCTGCTTTTCGAGTTGCTCCCCTCTGCCTTTTGACACAAGGGAGAGTATAGATGGGTGACTGTCTGTAAATGTATGGTACTGAAATATGTGCATCTGAGATTGTAGAGTACCTTGACTCTTCACCCTCCAAAAGTTTCCTGTAAAAAAGGAAACAAAACATTTCAGAATAATATTCAGATTCATTATGCTCAGCTAGTGACAACCCGTAGTCTGGTTGAAACCAGACCCTTCTCAGTCGTAACTGAGTTAGGGTCTGGGGAAGGTTCATTGACCGCTCACTTCCAAAGTGGCGTCACCAACGGACGTCGCTCAAATGCCTCTGGGCGCAATTGGATAGACCTAAAACCAATCAGAGCGATCGTCATCTTGTAAAGCCCGCCTCAACGTTTGTGATTGGTGCCTCGATTTGAAAAGATTGGAAATGAGCTTGAATGTGCTCTTCGCCAGACTAACTTGCAGAGCAAATCTAAATTTGCCGGAAGTTCGTCTGGGTTTTCCCAGGCTAGACAACCTGTGCATTTTACATCTAAGCATTAAGAAACTATAAATCGGACATGTTTTTGACAACATTCATTACAGTCCCCTCGCAGACCCTGATTTCACCAAGTACAACATGTTCCTGGATCAACATCTTTGTTGATTCTGGAACAACATTCCAATAACCAATCATATTTGAGGGAGATATTTAGAGTTTATGTCAAGTTTAGGTTCATAACCTGGGTTAGATGCTTCTACATCAGTGTTATTCACCTATAATTTCCCTCTTATTTTAGGGGAAATTTAATGGTAGGGTTAGATTTAGGGATAAGGTTATGATTACAATGTTGTTCCAGGATCAACAAAATAAGTTGACCCAGGAACGCATCTAACACGGCAAAATCTGTACATGCAGTGCCATTACAGCCAGATTATAGTATTGCTATTATATGGCAGTTACGGCACGGCAATGAATGTTATAAAAAATAAAAGCTAGTTTCCATGATAACTGTTGCAGAGTTCTGTATTTCTCACAAGGGCTCATGAAGTAAAACCTCAGCCAGATCATCTCTCAGTATCTCCTCTGTCATGGGATCAGTGACATGGATGTTGAGACGCTGGTCATGTCAACCCTGACGCCCTGCCAGTACGTATCGGACATTTCTAGTAATACTATAATTTGGATCTGATGGCACTGTAATGACTCTTGTCAAAAATGTGTCCTATTTATTGTTTCTTAATGCATAGGCTAACTCTCACAAGCATACGCATAAACAGACACGGAAAACGCCAACAAAATCATGAAATGACACCTAATTCTGTTGAAACTTAAACTCACTGTAATCAAACAACAAATTAACTGAAAACTGGAATAAAAAGCACTTAGTAATGATTATTTGAAATACAAATTAGCATTCCTGTTTAATAAACATTTCAGTTATGTAGAACATTCAGGTGAAACTCAAAAATATTTAATATCGTGCAAAAGTTCGTGTATTTCAGTAATTCAAATTAAAAGGTGAAACTAATATATTTAGTATATAACTATATACATATGCATGATTATACTTTTCAGAGGGCTGACATTTCTGTATTTAAAATCCTTTTTTTTATTGATTTCATGTCATATTCTAATTTTCTGGGATTTTGAATTTGGAGTTTTCATAAGCCGTAAGCCATAATCATCAAAATTATAACTTTTGCACGATATTCTAATTTTTCGAGTTTCACCTGTATCTTGCTTTGCTCACTCTCTAATTCTGTATGTCACATAATAATTGATTGTGCTGCAAGAAGGTTTCTGCAATGACATATAGTATCAAGACTAAAGCTTCCAGGTACAAAAAAAAAAAATTGCACTGTAAAGGAATTGAAAAGATATACATTTTAATTGGATAAACATTTGTAATCTAAAAATACATGATAATGATAAATGAGATAAATGAATTTTGTATAATTTTTTTTCAGACCTGTTATGAAGACTTTGTTGGTCCTGAGAGTTTGCTATGAGGTCAACAGTAAAATGGTTTATACAGTATAATCAAAATATTGTAATCAAAGAAGTACCTGTAGGAATAAATTTCAGCATCCAGTGCCACTTTGACATTAAGTAGGTCCTGGTACTCCCTCACATGACTGCTCATGTCATATTTAGCATTTTTCAGCTCGTATTCCAACTCTCTGATTGTGTCCTGCACCATGGACAAAAGAAGTAAACACAATGGAAGTGCATTAGAGAGAAAAAAAAACACATGACATGGTACTGAATTTTAGATTATGTAGATTATGTATGTATGTTGGTGTATAGTGCTCAGTGTTGGAATAGCGCATTACAAGTAACATGAGTTACGTAATCAGATTACTTTTTTCAAGTAACTAGTAAAGTAAAATTACTTTTAAATTTAAAACAAAATGTCTGAGTTACTTTTTCAAATAAGTAATGCAAGTTGTGTGCATTGTGCAAACATGATGGTTATTGTAGTTCTAGACTAGGCAAGGTCACTTGCACAAAAAGTGATTATGTATTACGCAAAATGAATAAAAACAGTGAAATGCAAACTCAGAATATTACGCAAAGGTGAGAAAAAGTTACGAAAATGTAACGTAACACATTTCTTTCCATAAAAAGTAACTAAGTAATGCGATTACTTACTTTTTCAGGGAGTAACACAATATTGTAATGCATTACTTTTAAAAGTAACTTTCCCCAACACTGATAGTGCTCAACTTAATGTTTCTTGATTTAAACAGAATTGGTCTTATTTCAGATTTCCACACACTGAATGATTAAAGGCTGAACATTGCATCACATCATATAATCCTACCTGGAAGTGATGGATTTCAGCATTGTGCCGTTGCTCGAGGTCATACAGCTGCCTCTCCAGTGCTTCCCTCACACCTTTCACTGAGTCCAGCTCGCTGTTCTTGGACTGCAGCTGTCTCCGATGTTCATTAATCTCTGCTTTAGTGGCCATGAGAGCTTCTCTGTTGACCTCAGCAGCTTTGGTCAGTTTGGCGAGCTGTGCTCGAAAGCGTTCCTCAGCATATCGGATGTCAGAGTCGGTGTGACCTTCAAGTTGCATCCTGATGTCCCTCAGAGCTGCAGTGACATCACTTCTACTAAAATCACTTATTTCTGCTGTCACATGACCCTCTTGGACTTGGCCCATCATTTCTGCAACCTCGCTTTCGTGGTTTTTCTTCAAGAATCCGATCTCCTCTTCGAGAGCTTTGGCTTTTCTGTCCATGTCTTGTTTCGTTAAGTATGCATCATTAATGCATTTCTTCAATACTGAAATGCTGTCTTCAGTATCCACTCGACCACGAGTCTCTCTTTCATACTTCTCTCTCAAAGTGTCAAACTCGTCCTCCAGATTCTGACGGTTTATTTCAATCTGACACTTTTGAAGGCCAATCTCTTGAACTTGCTGCCTCAGACCATTAAGTTCTGATTCATACTCTTTGGACAGAGAGGAAGATGATTTTGCTCTGAGTCGAATGGCCTCAATTTCTCTCTCTAGTGCTCTGTTTTGATTTTCCAGGTGATGAACCTTCTCGATGAATCCCGCGAATCGGTCATTGAGCCCCTGCAGTAATTCTTTCTCACTAATTTTCCTCAGATTCATTCCACTTGCATATTTGTTTGAAAAATCTAAGCTATCAGCCGGTTTTGCGGCGAATTCGGTAAGGGTTTCATTACCTCTCAGTGGTGCTGTGGACCCAAGGCTAAAGGCAGACCTTGAAACGAGTTTCGATGAAGGACGCGGCGTTTGGTACCGGTACTCTTCCCGTGTCCGGCCAGGTGAATGAAGAAAACGTTCCATTGTGAGGCTGGTGTGTTTTCCTTCGCAGTGTTTAGTGAAAATGCTTCCCTTTTTATACTGCAATAGATGCTAGGTTAGCGGAATAGAGCTGTCCATAGTACAGGTTAAATGCTCAGAATCAGCTGTTCAGCTCAGCATCCTGCGCATTCACTCACTCCTCCACTGATCTCCAGGGAACTGATGTGACGTCACACGAACCCCACTCGTCCGCAGATTCACAACTCATATTATTTCTAATATTTTGTTTAAGTTACCGAAGCTGGAATATGTATACAATATGTTGTAAAAAGTAGCCTACAGCCTTAATGTCATATTTCAAAATAAGAAATTCTGGAAAAAAGGGGTCTATTATTTTTGTCTGAGAAAAATATATGGCTGTTAAACTAAATAGCGGATAACAGTCTCATTCCACATTATAGCCTATATAAGATTCAGATACAAACAACAAACATTTTAACAGCGTTTTCGAAGATTCCAGTAAAAACAAATTAGTGAGAGTATAGGCTACGCTAAAGAAAAAAAGAAAAAAAAATAGATGGGCGCGAATTGAGCAGCCTATAGGCTAAGAATTGCATTATAATCGGTAGGCTATAAAAGTCCTGTAATTATTAAATATTTAATTATTATAACTTTATATCATACAGTAAAATTATGAAATTATTTGTTGTTGATTAATCTTTTCACAAGCAAATGTTTGCTCCATAGAGTGAACTTTCCCTTATTACAATGATGTAGGCTTCAATTACATAAAAATGTCATAATGGCATAATGATCCTTTTCAGGACTTTAACTCTTCAAGCAAGTAACTGCCTCATGTATTTATTTATTTATTTTTTAATCACATTATCAGTATAGGGGCTGATCTGTAAGTCAACCCTGTTACCATTACTGCCTACAAAAATATCAGCATTACATTCTCCTTTTATTAAAGACTTTGTAGAGTCATGACCTTCAGCGCAAAGTTAGTTATGGCTATAAACTGTAAAACCCTGTTTTAAAAGGCATGTAATCTTAATGGCTATGCTATTTTTATGATTTAATATAAAAACATTCATATTACTCAAATTTCTACATTCAGCACACACTCTTTGATTTTCAGCAGAACTGTGACAACTTTATTATATGTTGGTGTTATTTAACATTTCCTCTTATTGTAAGATTTGCATATATTTTACTGCAGTGACAACATTCCTCAAGCTATAAAGTACATGTTTGTGCAGCAGAAAAGCACAAGTCAGCTCTCCACTTTCAGTCATGCTGAGCGGTCACTGTGAGCTGGACGGAATCCAACAGCGTAGCTTCCAATAATAAACACACCCGTCTGCCTTCTTATCTGAATACATGTGACTTTCACTTTTAACACTTTATTTTTATTGTCTGATATCACTAGTGCTTGTTTCTATTTAGCATATCTGTCATTTTGGTATGTCACCCATTTGCTTTATGACAGCGGCATAAACTGAAATAGAAACAGAAAGAAGGCCCTGCTCAATGATGGGTGAAAACATATCCTGATATATCACTAGTGACTCTTTCTTTTCTATAGGGAAAATTATAAGAAGTACTCAATAGTAATGGACTTTAAAGTAAGTAAAGCACCATACATTTATTTTTTTATTAGCCTATTAAATAAAAGCAATTCAGCAAACTATATAATCTGCAGACTTTAAATAAAGATTTAAAGTTGTGTTTTCATGTTTTATGGTGACTTTCCATAGACATAATGATAGCTCATTGCATTATTGAAGCCTATGAGTTGAACTTGTTCTCTCTCAATCGTTTTTGCTCTCCGTTCCAAAGGAAGCAAGGAACATCCGGATCTCGTATGTGTCCCGTCTGTCACGCTGAAGGACTTTTCTCATTCTGTTTCTGCAACTGATCCATTCGGTGGACACTCGTCCCAGCCTCATGCCTTGTTTGTAATGCTCGACCGCAGCTCTCTCTGAGCCCAGCCTGTATAGTTTGAAATCCCCATACATGCGATGCCAGGCTTGGCGGTCAGCTGGCTTTAGGTTGGGAAGGGCAAACAGCTCAGTGAACTTCTGCTCTGCTTTAGCCGTCTGCTTTAGTTCTGCATACCTCTGTGCCAACTCCAGCTGTGGGTATATGTGACCTGGGTTTAAACTGGCACCCTTCTCTAAATGGTGAACACAAAGGCCCAGCAACTCTGGATTGTGTATGTCTTCAATCTGCATGGCTTTCCAGCGGTAATTGTTAGCAATCTCGTGATGTAAGCGTGACGAGTCTGGCGCTTTCTTCAGCATTTTAATCAACACCTCCAGGGCCGTGTCATAACGCTGCTCTTTTTTCATGAACTTTGCAACACGCAAAACAACGCTGAGGTTATCCGGAGCCATTGTGATGGCTTGAGTCATGTACTGCCATGCCTCTGCATTCTTTTCATTCTTGTAGCACTTGAACCCCAGATACACGTGAATCATTGCATTGTTCGGGTCCAGTTTCAGAGCTTTCTTTAACTGGAGCACAGCTGGAGACTCTTCAAAACGCACACGCTTGTACTGGCCAATCTTCAGTCCCTCCAGACGGAACAGAGAAAAGGCAAAGCCTGTGTTCCATTCCTTGTCATCCGGCTCTTTCTGTAAAGCTTCAAGGAAACTCTCCTTTGCCCTGACGTATGACTTTCTAGAAAACTTGAGAAACGACCAGGCTTTTTCACTCTGAACTTCTCTGTGAAGCTCTGTTGGAGATGAGGTGGGGAAAGCCTTAAGGATTTCATTTACTTTCTCTGCGTACTTCTCAGACTCAGTCGCATTGCCCATGAGACTGTGCACCCAGGCCAGGTTTCCATACATCACTATCACATTCCTGTCATCGTCCGGACGTTCCTCCTTTGCTAGTTGCAGGTTCTTAAGCGCCTCGTCGTTAAAACCTTGCAAATGTTTAACGAAGGCCAAAAAATTTAAATCTCTTTGTTTCAGGTTTCCTACATACTTGCCGTTTACCAAAAGTTTTTCACGAACTTTCACTTCGAGAAAGTTAAGATCAGCATCCTCCTTTAGCAAGCCCCATGTAAAGTGGCAGGACAACAGTTTAAGATCGTCCTCAGACATTTCCTTATTGTTTAAATCACAAATAGATGCAAATGTGGCAAATGTACATGTTTCCTTTGAATCCTTACCTACTTTGTTTACAGTAGCCTATATCTGACTGACCACTTGTTTTCAATTGGATCTGAAAAACAAAATTAAATGATCAATCAAATATAATTTGCATATTCATTTTAAATTAAATCTTAATTAAAAGTTTTTTTTAGATCAAAAGTAATCACTGATAGAATTGTATTTTTCTCAAAAGTTGTAGCAAAATAGTTTCTATTATTGATGTAAAGCAGCTTATTTTATTTGTAGAATACGTATTAATGCACATTATGACAACAGATATAAAGTCTTACCTTCTACAAATCTTTGAGGTCATCTGCTGTTCATCGAAACAACTTTCTTGGTTTTATATGGTATATCGTTTGGTTACAGATCATTGCAATAACGAGTTAAGTTTCACTTTCCACATATTCTCTGATTAAAGATAAACGAAACTTGAGTCCGTATGGTCAACAACACGTCAAAATGTAACGCATGAGTAAACTTCCTTTAAGAAGGAAAATGTGAGTAAAGCATGAGTAAAGCATGAGCATGAGTAAGCATGAGTAAACTACCTTTACTTATGCTAACGAACAATTCTTGAGTAGGTAAGGGAAATGTAAAATTGCTATAAACAACAGAAAGAAATGTTTAAAATGTATAGCCGATCATAGATCAAGATTCAGATATACGTTTATTTAATATGGATTACATCAGTTGTCACTTTAAATATAAATTAAAGATAGTACAGTACAAAAAATAATTACGTTGCACACAATTAAATAAGTAGGGTACTATTGTTTTCTCAAAGGAGAACTAACTTGAAAGGGAAGAGTAATGACGCCATCTATTGGCCAAAAATAAGCAAAAAATGGTTTCAGCAGCTTTATAAAATGTATTAATAATTTTTATGGTTGCAGGCCATAGTTTTCATGAACACCAGACAATTCGGTTGACAATGTGATTATTTATTCAGTGAAAAGTGTATTTAAAATAACAATAATAATTGATTGTCAACGCGTGAACCAGAGGTGCCCAATACGGTTCCTGGAGATCTACCGGAGCTGGTCAAGTAGAACCAGTTACATATACCTATCTGCAAAATTGAGCTCCAACCCTGATAAAACGCACCTGAATCAGCAGCACTATAATTACAGACAGTTGTGTTGAGCAGAGATGGAGCTGAACTAGATCTCCAGGAACAGGATTGGGCACCACGGTGTAAACGGTCTTTCTATAGATTATTTATTTATTTATTTATTGTTAAGCAATCTGTGTTATCTTTTGACAGCCAATGTCAGGCCATCTCCAACAGTGAGCATACTGAGATCAATCCGCTCATCTTTGTGTAACTTCTTGTTGAGTTTGTCTATGGTCTGTGAAGAAAGGTCACCTTCAGCTGGGTTAATGACATTACCACCCCAGAGAACCTGAAGAGCAGAAAGACACCAGCTTACTCACAACCAAAGAGCAATGGTAGGAAAATATTTGCTTTATTTATCTTAATATTTTTAGGATTACTTATCTAAATTAATCTGCAAAATGTAGCATACAGCATTTATTTACGTATGGGCTCGTTTCAAAACTAAATAGCGTGTACTGCATACTTACATTATCGATAGCTACAATGCCACCCTTTCGAACAAGCTGGAGTGACTTTTCATAGTATGTATCATAATTCTTCTTGTCAGCGTCAATGAACACAAAGTCATACGTTCCAGCTTCACCAGCACTTAGGAGTTCATCTGTAAAGACACAAGGATGTTTTCTTTCTATATCTCCACTTGAAATAATAATAATAATAATAATAATAATAATAATGATAATATTGTATTTCATCTTTACCCAAGGTATCAACTGCAGGTTTAATGTGAATATCTATTTTATCCTCCACTCCAGCCTAAAACAAAGATAGTTTGCAGTTTTGTTCTAATTTTACTTTGTAAATTCATAGTGAATAACAAAACATCCCTTATTCCGTTATCTGTTATCTTTGCTTTTCCCAGACATGTAAGTTTGCTTTATGATTGGGTGTTATTTTATGCAATTATAAAACTATAGAATAAATAGAGGAAATTGTAGATAAAGCACTTTGCTGATTGGCTTTGTGCAGATATCAGCACTCAGATGTACAATCACATCGGTCTCAATCAGCAATCAGTGTGAAGTCTGATGGACATTTCTGCATCTCTGCCTTCAATCGTTACTGGTCAGCTGGACTTTATACTGATGACTGTGTTCTTGCATTGGCAGGCAGTAATCATTATTGAAACTGATATGTGTAGGTGTATGTGGAGGAGCAACTTCACAGATACAGTTGTCTAAAGCAGTGATGTGTTCTACTAAAACAAATGACTTCAGCTGCATAGCCTACATTAAAATGTACTATTCAGGGCTGCGTTTCCCAAAAGCATTTTGAGATAAGTTGATTGTAGAGAACATTGGTGGTAATGGCCTCCATGATCAACTTGGGCTTACAATGCTTTTGGGAAACCCTGTCCAGAATAGTTTTGCAAACTTGGTGGACTGTGTTTTGCTTTGGTTTACCTCTATAAAAAATGGCTTGCCTATTTTCACATATTCCTCATTAATTTCGCAGGCCACCACGCGTCCATTCTCAGGAATTACCAGAGCCAAATTTAAGGCGTTGTATCCTGTGTACATACCTAAAACAGGTGCAAAATGTGTTTTATAGGTAAGCAGTAAATTACATAAGTTTCATGAATTATATTGCTTGTACGCACCAATCTCAATAGTTTTATTGGATTCTATTAGTTTAGCAAGATTAGCCATAAACTGAGCCTGTTCAGATGCCACCATCATCAGGTTCCTGGAGTCCTCCATAGTTCTCTTAAATCAGAAATAGACAGATGAAAAAATTCAGACATTTTTCCTTCTACTGACCTCTAGTGTTAGTGTGTGATACTACACATGAAGACTCCTATTAAAATATACAGTAGAGTTTAAAAGTCGCATGAAAATTAAATATACATGTACATTGGAAATTAACCAAATTTTAGATTTCTGAAAAAAAGGACATTTATTATATATAAATATCTATTTTTTTTTAAGATTCAAATCTAACAGATTTGCATCACTGCATTTGTGAACTCCTTTTTACAAATGGTCAGATGTTCTTGCTTCCACTGAAGCACAAGATGGAGCTCATGCCAGCTCAAGTGTTTCTAAAGTAAAAGAGAGACTTCTAAATACAGAACATGTGTTTATATATATATATATATATATATATATATATATATATATATATATATATATATATATATATATACACACACACACACACTCACCGGTAACTTACACCTGTTCAGCTTCTCATTAATGCAAATGTCTATTCAGCCAATCACATGGCAGCAACTAAAAAATGAAAATTCTGTCTTTGTTTACTCAAATCTGTATGAATTTCTTTCTTCTGATGAACACAAAGGAAGATATTTTAAAGAATGTCAGTAACCAAACAGTTGATGGAAGTGAACTATTCCTTTAAGTTATTTTTTTCATTTCACATAATGAATTTGCTTATTTTGTGGTACATGTGTGTCCTTAAGGTGCTTTTCTACCCACCAGTCGAAGTTTGGTCAGCACTGGATGTTCTCTCAGAGAGTTATTCACCACGTACTGCAGCAGAGGATCATCTCCTTTGTGACTCTTGCTGATTAGAGCAGACTGGCATAGTCCTACACATAAAGTGAACTAACATTAGTTAAATAGAATTAACCATTGCTGGGGAAATTAATGCACATAATTTCAGAATAGGAGAGCCAACAGTATTATGAAACAGCATTTGTAGAGTTTGTTTATTAGGTTGGCATTTACCCGCTGCAAATTTTCAGCTTATTAAAATGCTCATTACCATAACACGCACTAGGTGGCCTATAAAAAGATGTCTAGGCACCCAAATTAACTTTAATCGATGAGAAGCAGTGTTACCTTCAGGCCAAAGCACTCCAAAATGTCAAGTAACTGTATTTATCAAGCAAAATATTTCAATGCATTGTCAAATTTCCCATGTGAGCGTAAATAGTCATAATGTAAGCGGACATAAACATACCTGTTAATGCCAAGAGGAGGATAAAAGTACAAAGCATCTTAATGTCAGGTGCCAGACTTAATCAACAGAAACAAAAGAGAAAAATTAAATTGTGACTTGTGCAAGTGAGGCACAAATGTAGACTAGCTGAAGTGGAAAGTCCATGTTTTGTTTGTTTTGCCTCCTCAGATAAATAAGATACTGCTGTTTGCATGGTATATTGATTTTTATCAAAGTTTTGCTTACAAGTACTTTTGTTCAATGGCTATTGGGTATAGAATGAGAATAACCTGAATAGAAAGCTTGATACAATCTAGGAAATTGGGGAGTATGACATAATTTGCAAGAGCTGTGATTTTGAGACATTTCAAGAGGCTTTCACAGGCTGGTTTAAATTCATTTTCAATGTCATCACAGATTGATGGTGAAATGACACAATAAATCTCTATATTTGCCAAGAAGCCATTGATTATCATGAATTAATGATTTGTCGTCAAGTTAATGAATATTTCATCAGAGTGGACATTCCAGCATGAGGACATTGCTTTACCACACATCTTATGATGTCGTAAAATCAGTAATCAATTTATGAGTAATTGATTCTCAATTAGTAATTGATTCTTCCCTGGGGGGGAAGAAGAAAAAACAGACCTGTTTTCTTGTCTGTTCATGTGACGTTCGACATATTTAATATATTTATTTTAATTTGAAATTATCAATTTAATTTGAAAGTTTTAGCACTCTTGTACTTGGTTCTCCTCCTTTCATTGGTCTCATGGATACGGTCCACCCAGGGAGGGGACAATCTGTTGTTATCCTTCTGAGATCAGAACCATATCTGGCCGACAGTTTCTGGAAACTTCAGTTGCTTCTCCAGGTCGACTTTCAGCTCCCAGTCCTGTGGTGTTGTTAGCAGGCCGGATGAGGTGGCAGCTTGTGTTACCCTCTCCCCAGCCCTGACAAAATGATGACTTCTTCACAGGGCATATGGTGCTTGCAGTGGGTGATCCCGCTGGAGATGGTGTCTGCTATGGCCTTCAGGACTTTGTCATGATGATAACGCCCCTCACTCAGGCCTCTTGGACAACTGCCTTCCCACAACAGAACAAGTTGGATGGGCTTGGTAGTTCGTCGTAGACTGCCTGGATTAAGTTTATTTGATGTGGCTCGGATTTCCAGAGCTCAGCCCAAATGATGAAATTACGCTCTACTACCCAAACCATCCTGCTGGCTCACACTTCCTCCTATCATCCTGGAGCTGAGATCTCCTGTCTTTCCTCCTTCCTTTGCCATAGCGAGATTACATGTTGCTAGGCCTGCTCTTCCTAAACTAAATGAGAATGAGAAATGTTTCCTTGGCTGAAATTAAATAAAAAAAATTTATATTATATTTTTTTCAAATCATGAATATGTTTTTTTTATGGCTAAATAAAAGTAAATGGAAGTGTTTTAGTACACATAGTGGATGACAGAATGTCTATGCAAACCCTCAACAAAGTGAGAGCATGAGAGGGTGTCTCTGGCTTGTTTTTGCCTGTGTAGTTCAGAGCGTGTTCATTTCAATATTGCCCAACTTAATGAAATGCGTTTTAATTGTCAGTCTTTGCAGTAATGTGCATGCACGTTGCCAGCAGAACATTGCCTCCCACACACAGTAATGAACTGAAAGTGTAAGTGTGTCATATGGTAAAATTGTTTACTTCATCTCATTACTGGCATTTCGAACGGTACATTTGCCTGTGTGTGTGTTTCACAATGAGAGAACCAAAGCACAGTGCTAAGAAGAACACATTCCCAGTATCAGAGACTGGGTGGTGGGGCGTTCTCAAAGGAGAGGCCTACTTCCTCTGTCGATTCGTTAATTAGGTATTCACGGATGCAAACAAATCTCCCTGCCCACACGTAAGTCATCAACAGTGAAATATGGGGCATGACTACTGCTGTCTTTGAGTCTTGCTCTTGCTGTGTTTAATGACAAGAAGAGATGCCTGTAAATAACAGTTCAAATCCACCTGCAGAAAATAAGATGGCGTGTTCTCGTATCCTCTCTCCACCATTGCTCCGGGAATCTTACGTGACGCTAATTGTTCCTGCTACTTGTGCCAAGTACCCACTGTTCTTCGACACAATCTACAGACAGGGCCCGGTCCCTCGGCTGCTCTCGTGTCTGTTTAAGGACTGAAAGGATGCGTCTTGCCATCTGTAGAGAGTGTTTCTCTTCCGTTTCCCGGCCCTGATTGTATTTGCTCTTCCTTTGACTGTCAGTGCACCATCTTGATATATGCTCACAAACCCTCTCGGAGGCTTTGAGTAAGGAATACATGAAAAAAAGCCCTCCGCTACCGAAAGAAGAAAGGAAAATACATACGAAACTGTTAATATGAAACAAAATAATTCAAGAGGTTGCGCCTTTGGTTTCTTCAAATGGAACAAATAAATAGAGTTGTATTTTTTAAAAATGCATTACTAGTACACAGAAGCTGTTGCAACACTTTTCTTATTTGCAATTAGAGCTGGCTGCCTAATTTAGACAAAGATACACATTTCCATACAGTTGCAGTAAAGTTTTTGTGTCTGTATTTAGAACATATTTCCGTTGTGTGTGTATTAAATGTATATATGTGTATATACTGTACTAAAAAGTGTATCTATACATGAAACAATATGTAGGCTATATATATATACATATAACATATATGCATACATATATTTATATGTATGTATATATAGTATGTATATATATATATATATATATATATATATATATATATATATATATATATATATATACATATACATATACATATATATATATATGTATATATATATATATATATATATATATATATATATATATATATACATACTATATATACATACATATAAATATATGTATGCATATATGTTATATGTATATATATATAGCCTACATATTGTTTCATGTATAGATACACTTTTTAGTACAGTGTTTCTGGAAGCAGAAAATGCGGTACTTGCTGTCTTGCAGCAAGTGGCAGTGTTGTCTACACAATATCACATAAAGAAACAGCATAAAATAATAACTATAATATAGTGATCACAAAGACAGATAACACTAACAGAGAGTTTATGAAAGCACAAAACGTGTTCCTGAATAATTGGATATCAAGAATTAGATTTTTATATACATTGTATATTTTTTTATTTAATAAATAATAATAATAATAATAATAATCGTCATCATCATTATTATTATTATTATTATTTTATATTTAGTTTTAAACCCCAAAGGCACAGCAACATTACAAGGTCATGATTTTACTTTTGCATTTCATTTTAATTATGCTCTTATAAAATAAATGTAATAGTGTTTTTGTTTACAAAAAAGTAACTAGAATAGAAGTAATGATATTAAGCAAGTAAGCAAACAGTACAAGTACCAGTGTTAGATGAGGGCTTGTATATATCAGAAATAAGCTGGTACAATTACTGTATTCTATACCATTGTATCTCTTCTGCATTGTAACAAAGTGCAGAACCTGTTCTGCATAAAATTACAGGTGAGTGGCAGGTGCAGTTGTTTGACTTTCAAATCACTTAGGTATCTTTTTTTTATTAACCTTGCATGTAAATAAATACAGATTTCAATTTCTATGGAGTTGCACGTGGAAATGACAGTCCTCAAAACATCAAACAAACTGCTTCAGGGCAATCGCACCATCGCAAGCCCTCTAATGTGAAAGGCACTGACACCTGAAGCAAGGTGCAAAAAAGACAAATGTCATTTTTTCAGAAACAATTAGTGAGAGAGCCTTCAGATTTGAGGACGGCTTGTCTTTCCAGGCTGTCGGCTCTTCTCTATGGCAGTGCAAGGATGCTGTGGAGCTCAGGCTTATATCACTCGCTGCTGACATCTCCCTGTCTGAGCAAGGCAGGCCTCTATAGTGCTACATGTACACACACACACACACACACACACACACACACACACACACACACACACACACACACACACACTCCTTCACATATGCAAGAAAACCTTCCTCACTTGAATATTAAACCGTGCTGAGATCGCTGTCGCTTTTAAAATGGTGTTGTTTCTGTGTTTTCTGCTTTAAAGGCAGCAGTATTCAGGACTATGCAAGAGACGTTGTATCTTCTATTATATTACTGACCTTTTCAGAACAACATCATGAGTCCATTCAGATGTAAATGCTTCAAAAATATATTTTGATATCCATTTAAATGTTGACTCCATGCACCCATGTACAGAAAATAACCAGTTACAACTAATCAGGTATATACATATTGCAAAATGCTCTGATGTCTCTTGGTGGATCTAGCATTCAGTTATGTATGTAGATAGCACAATTTGCATACAGCTAAATGCATGAAGATTTGTTTTTATACTGTTTTTATATTACTTATATTACAAACCAGGGCAGCTAATAATAATAAATAATTACAAATATTCTTGTCATTTCTAACACTTCTTTATAAAGTATAGAAAATCAAAATAGTTTTAAAACCATTAACATTACCATTCGAAAGTTTAGGATATTGATCATGTATACTGTAAAAACAGTAATATTGTGAAATGTTCTTACAATTTGTATATATATATATATATATATATATATATATATATATATATATATATATATATATATATATATATATACACAAATTAGAATGTATATTCTAATATGCTGATTTGGTGCTTAACATTTCTTGTGAAAAATATGATACATTTATATGAAGCACTTATATGAAATAAAAATCTTTTTGAAAAGTCTTCACTATCACAATATATAAATGCAGCCTTGCTGAATAAAAGTATTAATTTCCTTAAAAATAAAAACCTTTGAATGGTAGTATATATCATATATAACTTCAACAGACATAAAAAGTAGATCAATTAGAAAATCCAAATTGAAAACCCCAGATGTAAAGTATATTTTGGATATAAATTGTCCCACCCACTTGTCTTTTACAGAAGCGCTTCCTTGCAAAAAGCCTCTAACATATGTGATAGGAAGCTTTAATTCCTTTATCTCCATACTGCTGACACCAGGGCTATTTACACCACCCAGTGAGTCTGAAATGAATGTCCTTTTGTACAAAGTCACTTCATTTTCCTTCCCCATTATTCTTGGTTCTGCCTGTGAATGTCCTGTAATTGCCATAGTTGAAGTGCTAATGATAATGTTATAACTTGGATCAATTTGCTGTGGCAATTGGACCTTTTTAATTGAGTCGATTATCAAGCCTGTGTGTGTTGAAGCTTACAGAGCCAGTGCCAGAGAGAGCGCACCCCAGGTCAAGCGTATGTGTGTATAATGTGGGGTTTAAGTGCCCCGGGCCGCAGATAAGTGTTTGGGGCAGAGATGGAGGAGAAGACGAGGAGACGAGGGCAGATCATAGAGCCTCTGCTATAATATTCACTGACACTCACCACATATGAAGTTAATCCAATCATGAAGAGATGCCTTACTTTCATCAGCCTCAGACACACTAGCATGAGGTCAAGAGCAACTTGTATTAGCACAATGATGTCAGAGAGAAATGGTGTAGATAATTGACTTTCAGTTCCTTTCAGAAGAAACCCTGACAGCCAGTCGGCCTTATGCAAAACAAAAATGATTGCCAACCGTGTGCTTAACAACGTCCAAACTCATGGGATGTCGGGTCCTATTCCTCAGTTGTTCTCCGTCTAGAGCAACGGATAGCCTTGTTGAGTAATCTCAAACGGAGCAAGAACGCCAACATGTCGCTATGGTGAAATATGTCTGAAGACTCGCAGAAGACTCAGGAAGCATGACTGCAGGTCTTTGTCATATCATGCTTGCACTTGTCTGACGAGTTCCTGCTTCGGAGAGTGATTGCCTGATGATTTGATCTACTTGATTACCAGCTAGAAACGGCTATTCACGATCAGCTTTATGTGCTTTTGTTAAAGCTGAAGTGTATGATTCTTTTAAAGGGTTAGTTCACCCAAAAATGAAAATTATGTCATTCCAAACCCGTAAGATTTTCGTTCATCTTTGCAACACAAATAAAGATATTTTTGATGAAATCAGAGAGCTTTCTGTCCCTCCACTGGCAGACTACGCAACCACTTTTAAGCCTCAGAAAGGTAGTAAAGACATCATTAAACTAATGTGACTCCAGCGGTTTAACCTCAATTTTATGAAGCAATGCTAGTGCTTTGTTTGCACAACCCAGAAATGATGCTTGTATCATTTCTTCCCTATTTGAATGATGATATTAATATAAGTAAAACTAGAAAACCATGAGAAAAGGCATTCAATGGCAGATTGATATGTTACATTTGTTACACACATACAGTGACGCAGGACTTGTGAAAGGCAGTGCTCTGAAATAAATGTTTTATGGCCTATTTAGAGCACATGAGTGAAAATATTCTTCAAAGGGACACTTTCATGATTTTTTTTTCTATTCCGCCATTCACATCCGCAGCAAAGAGGCCTTTGTAAGGATACCGGATTCCGCCTAATGTTCCATGAAGACCATGGTGAATTTATATTGATGGGACTGTTGACTCTGAACTCCATCGGCATGATTTTTTCATAAGCCATGGGGAACAAGAAGTCAGTCAGCTGACAGGTGTTAACACTGAGAATAGCGCTGTGAATAAGAAATGGGACACGCATAAGAACGCGGCTGGATTTTCTCTCTCTGAACGCCCCTCAGAACTTGTGTTTTTCTGCACGCACTGTTAAGAGTATAGCTAGAGGTTTTACTGGGACTTTGTAAACACCACGATGCATGTCAAATGGGATGAGTCTTGATAGCTGTAAAACACAGGACCGTTCCTGGCTTATTATCTTTTAGTCAAGCTCCGGAGCGACGCGCGTATGCGTTCCTGCACAGCCGAGCCCGCTTGGGAGAGCATTGATTATTTTGCCATGAGCCGAGGAGAGAGAGAGAGAGAGAGAGAGAGAGAGAGAGGTGTGATTTTTCTTTTGTAGCCTACTCCTTGAAAGAATCAAGAAAAATAAATATTTGTGCTCGCATGTAAGAGGGGGGCAAATACAGTATGTGTTTATGAGGGTTAGTGTCACAGCAGCTCTCCTCTGAGGAACAGTCTGCCAACCCCAGGCTGAGCTGCATTCTCACTAGTCAACTTTACTGCCTTCATTTGGGCTGACGAATGGCTGGCTGACTTATCAGCTCCTCGGCCTGCCGGCTGTAGTGAGTCCCAGGAGCTCCGAAGGACCCGCCGCCTCTGGCCCGATACATCCGCCTCGCACTTGGTTTTCTCTGGCTGCAGCGACAGGAAAGGGGGAGGCCAGCGACTTCAAGAGCCGGGCTTCCTGCAGCTGTTCTGTCATTCAGCGCCTACTCATGGGCTCTTGCTTTCTCAGCAAACATACATCAGACAGATATTAGAGTAATCCAAAGGTAATACATTACCCGGCGTGCCAGGGGGATGCTCTGCTGGTAATGGATGCCTGTGCCGCACATCCCCTCTGTCAGCCGCTCCACGACTCCACCAAATTCCACCGCTAAACCTTTTTGCTTATGTCATTACCTGAATTTATTTGGAAGTAATGCAGCCGGTATTTTATTCTTAATCACACTGCCCAAAGGATTGAGACATATTTTCGAAAGGAAAATACGGCTTGCATGCTCTTATGAAAGCTATATATTACCTGAGCACTTAACAACCCAGAGAGAGGAAATAAAACTAGCCGCACGATTCTTGTAGTATGTTTATAAGACTATATTACTATCTTGCCGCAGCCCCCTGTGGGCCCGAGGCTGTGCGTTATGGCAAGTACTCCATCTGCAGTTGCATATTTTACCCTCAGGTTATTACAATTCAGATTTGTTTGCACCAATTTACCGTTTATTGTGTTTTATGGTTTACTCTCTGTAAAACTCTCTTAAACATGCTCTGAGGACTAGTTTGTCTCTCGCTCAGAGAGGTGTTATCAGATGAAAGTTGCAAATTGGGTTGCGTGAGAGGGTAGCGTTGTTTTCTGCACGGCAGGCAAATAAGGGGACAGCAAACTTGGAGTCGGGATTCGTAGTCAGCTGCAGACTCCAAAGGGAAGCTGATTGCTCTGAAAGGCCCCCATGACATCTCCACATATGGGGGGCCATATGTTTCCTAGATAGACAAGCAAGGGCGAGCGCAGCACTGCAAAGCACAAACAAGATCTTGGCACTTGGAGCACTCCGCCTATGAACAAAAGGAAACACAACAACAACAGATTTGCAAGTATGCTTAGCATAAAGCTTAAGGGTGGGTTCATATCCGCAGCCAAAGTCTAGATCAAAATAGACAGCTGAGAAAACGATACGCTTATTAAAGAGACATGTACACTGTGTGTATCTCATTAGTAATCATTGACATTTTCAAGTAAAATGTGCTTCTGAAATGTTTTAATATAATATCTGAAATAAGATGCAGTAGGGGTGGGTTAGGGGCTCAAAACATAATTATAGTATAAAATAAAAATGCATTTAAAATAGAAATATAAAATACACTACCATTCAAAAGTAGATTTTTTTTTATTTAAAGTAATACATTAAATTTATTAAAAGTGACATTTATAATTTTATAAAAGATTTCAGTTTCAAATAAATGCTGCTATTTTTTAAACATCACAGCATTTTCCACAAAAAAAAATTCAGCAGCACAACTTTTTTCAACCTTGATAATAATAAGAAATGTTTCTTGAGCATCAAATCAGCATATATTCGATTGATTTCTGAAGGATCATGTAACACTGAAGACTGGAGTAATGATGCTGAAAATTCAGCTTTACCATCACAGGAAAAAAAAATCATTTTGAAATATATTAAAATAAAAAACAGTAATTTTAAAAGGTAATAATATTTCACAATATTACTATTTTACTACATTTATGATCAAATAAATGCTACCTTGGTGTGCATAAAAGACTTATTTTGAATAAATTCTCGACCCAAATCTTTTGAATGGTAGTGTAAATTATTCATAAATATTTTTGAATTTTAGATGCTGTCATTATGTCCATTTACATTTGAGTGTCATTTTTTTGGTCCTGTTGTCCAAAAACAAAAACTGGGTCGAAATAGACAGTGTGTAAATAGACAGCTGGATCACTAACATCTATTCAAAACCTCAGCACTTGTACAGGCTGTAGAGAGCCAGTCTGTTGTTTCCTGCTCCATATGGGGGGGGGGGGATGCGTTGGTTTCCTCTCTTTCCCATGTTAGTTCTCCTCAGAGCTGAGTAGAGTCTACGAGAATGACAGCCCTGCTGATGAGTTGATGGCATCAGAAAGCATCGTCTGACAGCTTCTGCTTGACAGGCTTCCTGTCTGAATTTATGGTGGCTCCCAGTTCTCCTTCTCTCAGCCCTCTAGAAGGAAGAGACATCCCTGGACGAGGGGCAAGGTGAGGCTGTCACTACCTGACAAGTGTTTGGTCATGATGAGCAGAAAATCATAATTGTTCACAGCATTATTGATGGCACAAATGCATTTAAAGGAATTGTATGGAGCATAAATATTAAGTTTGGTCAACTTGAAGGACTGTGTCGATAACCTAAATAAATTATGTCCAGTTTTATATCAGTGTAGAAAATGATGAAACAGGATGTTTGTTTTGAATTCGTTTGGAGTGAGAACTGTCAATTGGCATCTCAGTGCCATATGTTAAAATGACAGGCCTGGAGAGAACAAATACATCAATCACAACGCTGTCAGGAAAGAAACACACTCCAAAGCAAATACTTTCTTTATACATGTTGCAGCAACACATACAATCCAAGAGTCTACAAAAAAAACTTTAAAATGTCCATATTTCCAGGGTCCAGATGCAGGTTAGCTCATGCCACATCAGAGAGCTTGGGTTGTGCCTTTAAATCCCAAAGCATCAGCCCTGTTGATATCTTAATCCACCAAAGACTGCATAACCCATTAACTGGCTTATTTCCTTTTAATCAATTCATAAACAAATATTTTTAATCTGAATTGAGAATTTATACCTCTTACCTATAAAATTATGGCACTATACATACATACATACATACATATATATATTGAGGGACTCATATACAACTATTAAAAAATCTCTGATGCTCAAGAAGGCCAAACAATGCATTACGAGCCAGGGGGTGAAAACTTTTAAATGTAACAATCAGGGTAAATTGTACTTTTGTCTTCTGGGAAACTGAAGGTCAGTACTAAATGAAAAATATGATCTTAAAAAAAGAAAAATGTTCACCCCCCCCCAGCTCTTAATACTTTCATGCACAAGAAGGCAACACACTGAATTAAGAGCCGGGGGGCTGTACATTTTTCTTGTTTTGCAAGAAGTATCGAAGCAAGAGATGTTTTGTTCCAAAAGACATACAGTATATATAATATGAACTATGCACTGTTACTATGCACTATGTCTATTATTTGATTTTTATAAGGTTATTTTTGCAAACCTTATGCTATGGAAAGCTGGCAACATTTGAGTGCATGAAGTGTCCAATATTCCACACTTTGTTTTTTCAGTTAAATAATTTCAGCATCTCGTTATTTTAACTGTATTTCTTCTTGTCGGAATATTCAGTGTTAACATCAATACTTTAAAATTGCATAGAATGGTGCATAAATAATTAGGATGGACTTTTTGTTTTACAGCTAAACAATGTGTTTATTTTTGCGATTTTTATTAGCTAAAAATAGCGTGATTGAATAATTCAGCATCTGTTTTTCACTTCCAAAGGCTACAATATGATTTTCCTTCCTGTGGTTATTGTTATATGCTCATGCTATTTGCGTGCTGCAATAGCTGAGACATTCGATATAAGCCAGCTCTAGCAAAGTAAGTTCCACCTTCTAAATTAAAAAGGCAATCGCCAGTCTGCCATGGTCTGTATGTGAAACTTGAGCTCAGCATCTGAACTAGACTGTACATGTGTAACAGACGTAGGCCAGTGTGAGTAAACCTCACTCCCCTGGCTTCAAGAGGTGTGCTAGACACTGATGCTAGAGGATGCCGGTTCGAATCCGCTCGGACCAGGTGGAGTAGGACTGGTTTCACCGTAAAAACAAATTAGTTCAGTTTACTTAATTAAATTGTGCAAACTCGTTGCCTTAATTTAATTAAGCATAACTTTAATTACATCAAGTTCTTCTCACTTAATCTATTTAAGTTTGGTCAACTTAATTCTATCTGAATAAATCAATTGCTTTGTTTGACCATTTTTGGCCTTATTTTACAATTAAAATTGTATTTGCTATCATTATTGGGGTTATACTGACAAGAGACTGCAAATAAAATTGTAATGGTCTAATTTAATAAAAATTAAATAAAAATTAATTTAAAAAAAACTTGTTACCATTGTTGTGGCTTGCATGCTGAATGTTGAAGTCTGTGTGTGACTCAAGCAAAATTGCAAGATATTGTCACAAATATAGAGGGATTATATCAACCCAATTAAAAGTTTATGCCATAAGTATAATTATTAAACATGAAATATAGTTATGTTATACATCATTAATACATTAATTAATAATTTCATTGAAATAATTTAAGTATAAATATAGGCTATATAATATTTATTACTTCACTTCTTTTGAAATCAAATAACTGTGATGTATCACTGCATCAATTGGAAAAGAATCACAATAACATAAGAATATTAGGAATATAAATTATAAAATATAAAGTTCCAAGTGCCCAACCAAAGGCAACACTTATCACAATAATGGTGAGAAATTTTAGGAAATCAACATGAATTTATGAAGTCAACTTATGTGACGTTCTCCCAAAATGTTTAGTTGTATTGATAATAACATTTAAGATGACTGGAAAATGAGCGTATGCAACTAAGAAGAACGATGACTGCAGAATTTGAAGAAATGAGTGAAAAGTCTATTAAGAATTGCCCCGCATCAAAAACCATTTGCCCCGCCTGGTTTTTGTTTTTTTTTGTTTTGTTTTTTGCTTTGTTAAAATGGTACTCAAACCAGTCAAGTAATGTTTACTAGGGTTGAGTAATGAAGGCATAGCATGCAAACAGTACAGATTACAATTTTTTTTCAAGTCAACACATTATTGGAGATTAAGTAAAGTTAACTAAACAATAGTTAATAAGAACAATGTTAGATTTTACAGTGTACCTGGGGTGCGTTTCCTGTTCAACGGCGTAACTCGATGCTTCACTACCATAGTACGATGCTGTTTCCCGAAACCGTATTGTCGCAAAGTGGTCGTTTAACCACGTTGGTTTATGACGTCACACATGTGGTGGAGAAATAACTTATTTTAATGAAACTGTTTGAGATCGAATTAATGCTAGATGTTTTGATATAAATTACAGACATGCCATCTGAGGTCTATTTCTCATTTTTCTCAGTTATTTTGCTTTATTTCCACAGATTCATTCATAGGCTCGTTCTTACATAATAGAGCACGTTCGCACATGCGCAGTCTTCAAAAACGGTACTTTAAATATCTTAAACTCAAAGATGTAAATGACATTTGTATGTATTCTATATAAAATACACAGGTTGTACTGAATGTCAGCTTGCTTATTTTGCTCAAGATACAGATTTATTAAGTCCACATGTCATGCAATCTTGAAACTATGCTTCTAACCACAGCTCGAGAGCTGTCGTTTCAACCACACAACTTTGCGATGCTGTTTGCGAATGTTCGTTGGAACGATGGTTTCGGGAAACAAAGGCCCTGTCCCAATACCCTCACTTCTGCCCTTGTGCCCCTCAAATGCGCGTTCTCGCTAAGGGGTGCAAGACCGTAGGGTGTCCCGATTCTCTAAGGTGTTCTCCAGGGTGATCATCAGCGCACTTAATGCACCCCTTTCACAAGTGCGCATCAGACCTCACTTTGCTATGGGCTATTACCCAGAATCCTTGTAGTGTCGTGACGTTTCTAAGAGCTAAACAATGGGGGAGCAAAACGGTTGCTATGGTGCTTGTCAGCAGCGGGAAAACTCAGAAGAAAAAGGAAGCCGGTGTGGTGAAGTGTTGGGTCCCACCGAAATATTGGGTCCCAGCTTAGGACCCAAGCAATCCGATTGGTTCAAAGCACGTTTTATGGGTAATCGCTTTAGTGCCTGGCAAGTGTCAGAAGGACTAGCCAAGTTAAGGCTGTTCCAGGCGGGTTACATGAGCGCTGAGCGCCCGGTGATCGCCTGGATCTCACAACTCCGAAAACTTCAGATTAAATTTTTAATTAGGCGCTATCTTTATAAATAAACCACAGATTTGAGCTTTAAACAACTATATTCTCGACTGAAAAACTCTTAAAACTACATTTCGTGACACAATTAAAGTAGTATTTAAAAAGTTTGCGGCCTTTCTCCTCTGCTGTTGACGTAACCTACTATGAAAAGCGCTATACAAATAAATGTATTACTTGATGGCAACATACTGCTTTTATCGAGAATGACAGGCTATATACGGGGCACAGAAATGCTTATAGCCAGGGATAAGTTAACATGGCAATAACATGAGCAGACAAGTTTGTTATTTGAAAGTAAGGGCTTCATTACAAACTGTTACGATGCAACAAGGATGAATGAAGCAGAGAGCGAATCCAAATGCAAGCACTTTAATAATCCAAGAAACAGGTAATCCAGGGTAAACTCATAACAAGGCACACAGGACACGGAAGAAGGAACTGGGAACATCTAACATCAAACAACGACCGACAAACACCAACTGAAGAACAAGGGTATAAATACACAGGCAAACAAGCTAAACAAGATAACAAGGGGGCGTGGCTAATCAGAAACACATGGGGAGACTAATCAACAAAACGGGGAACAGCTGAACCAGAAAAGACAGGGAAACACATGACAGACAAAACAAGGAACAAAACACAAAGCCCACACCGTGACATAGCCCCCCCCCTATGGGCGGCTCCCGACGCCCCTTGAAACAAAAACACTAAAGTTCAGGAGGGTGGTGAAGTGGAGGCGGTCTTGGGGGAGGGACGGAGGGGCAGGTTCGTGCAGGGGACCGACTTGAGTCGTGGAGTGAGGGCGGACCTGGACCGTGGGTGGAGCAGGCTGTGCAGGTGACCAGGGCGGAGCAGGCTGTGCAGGCGACCAGGCAGAGACGACCCTTCAGGCGGCCTGGGCGGAAACGACTCTTCAGACGGCCTGGGCGGAAACAACCCCTCGGGCGGCCAGGGCGAAGCAGACGACCCATCGGGCGGCCAGGGCGAAGCAGACGACAGTCCATCGTGTGGCCAGGGCGAAGCAGACAACAGTCCATCGGGTGGCCAGGGCGAAGCAGACGACAGTCCATCAGGCGGCCAGGGTGGTGAAGACCCTTCGGGCGGCCAGGGCAGTGAAGACCCTTCGGGCGGCCAGGGCGGTGCAGACACCGGCTCGGGAACAGACAACACATACCCTGGTTCGGGCTCAGGAACAGACAACACCCACACTGGCTCGGGAACCGACAACACACACACTGGCTCGGGAACAGACAACACACACACTGGCTCGGGAACAGACAACACACACACTGGCTCGGGAACAGACAACACACATACTGGCTCGGGAACAGACAACACACCCCCTGGTTCGGGCTCAGGAACAGACAACACACACACTGGCTCGGGAACAGACAACACACACACTGGCTCGGGAACAGACAACACACTCACTGGCTCGGGAACAGACAACACACTCACTGGCTCGGGAACAGACAACACACTCACTGGCTCGGGAACAGACAACACACTCACTGGCTCGGGAACAGACAACACACTCACTGGCTCGGGAACAGGAACAGTCTCTAAATAGGCCATCTTGTACGTAGAAACTGGCTCGAAGGAAGTGACGTGAATGGTCTCTGGCTCGGCCATCTTGTCCGTAGACACTGGCTCGGAGGAAGTGACGTGAATGGTCTCTGGCTCGGCCATCTTGTCCGTAGACACTGGCTCGGAGGAAGTGACGTGAACCGACTCTGGATCGGCCATCTTGTCTGTTGACACTGGCTCTGTAGAAGTGATGTGAAGCGTCTCTGGCTTGGCAGAAGTGACGTGAACAGTCTCTGACTCGGCCATCTTGTCCGTAGACACTGGCTCAGAGGAAGGGACGTGAACAGTCTCTGACATGGCAGACGTGATGTGAACAGGCTCTGACTGGGCAGACGTGACGTGAACCGTCTCTGGATCAGCAGAAGTGACGTGAACAGTCTCTGACTGGGCAGAAGTGACGTGGATAGTCTCTGGATCGGCAGAAGTGACGTGGACAGTCTCTGGTTCAGCGGGCTCTGGCGCAGGATCAACGGGCTCTGGGCTGGGCATGATCAGCAGGGAAGAGGGCTTTGTGCTGGGCAGGACCAGTGGTGACGGAAACTCTGGGCTGGACGGGACCAGCGGCGAAGGAAACTCTGGGCTGGACGGGACCAGCGGCGAAGGAAACTCTGGGCTGGACGGGACCACTGGCGAAGGAAACTCTGGGCTGGACGGGACCAGCGGCGAAAGAAACTCTGGGCTGGACGGGACCAGTGGCGAAGGTAACTCTGGGTTGGACGGGACCAGCGGCGAAGGAAACTCTGGGCTGGGTTCATGGGCTGTCTCTGATGTGTGTGCTGCCCACACACACAAAACAGCCATGGACACCACAATGAACGCTGAGTCTTCCAGAGCAGACTCAAGTGCGGCGCGTTCAGTCTCTGGCGGGCAGGTGATTGGCTCCGGTTCAGGCGAACAGGCGACGGGCTCAAACTCTTGCTCGAAGACTGGCTCTGGCTCTGGCTCTTGCTCGAAGACTTGCTCTGGCTCTTGCTCGAAGACTGGCTCTGGCTCTTGCTCGAAGACTGGCTCTGGCTCTTGCTCGAAGACTGGCTCTGGCTGGACGTGGCTGACGTGAAGCTCTGGCTGGAGGTGGTTGACGTGAAGCTCTGGCTGGACGTGGCTGACTTGAGGCTCTGGCTGGACGTGGCTGACGTGAAGCTCTGGCTGGACGATCTCTGGCTGGACGGTCTCTGGCTGGACGGTCTCTCGCTTAGGAGCCCCCGGACATGTCGCTGAGGAGGCCATTCTTCTCCTCCTCCTCCGTCTCCGGACCCGGGACCACCGGAACTGGGACCACCGGAACAGGGACCAGCGGTGAAGGCCTGGCGTGACACGGGATGAAGCTCTCCAAACATCTGGAGAGCGCCTCTCTCCAGCCCAGACCGGAGAGATCGGGGAGTTCCCTCGGGTTGACCTCCTTAGCCCCCAGCCGGTAACATAACTTAATCGCCTCGTCCCCCAGGGAGCAGGAGGCAGCAAGTGAAGCAAACCCCCAGGTGAACTGGAACAGATCTTGGCTATCCAGGGCCAAGGCGGTGATCCGTCCAGCGAACTCTAGGCTCATGCTGGGGAGATCAGGCGGGATCTGTGCTGCTGGATTCATTTGTGGTCGGTCGTTCTGTTACGATGCAACAAGGATGAATGAAGCAGAGAGCGAATCCAAATGCAAGCACTTTAATAATCCAACAAACAGGTAATCCATGGTAAACTCATAACAAGGCACACAGGACACGGAAGAAGGAACTGGGAACATCTAACATCAAACAACGACCGACAAACACCAACTGAAGAAAAAGGGTATAAATACACAGGCAAACAAGCTAAACAAGATAACAAGGGGGCGTGGCTAATCAGAAACACATGGGGAGACTAATCAACAAAACGGGGAACAGCTGAACCAGAAAAGACAGGGAAACACATGACAGACAAAAACAAGGAACAAAACACAAAACCCACACCGTGACACAAACAGAAGTGACGTAGATAGTGACGTGTGCAAAACTGTCCCAATTCTGCTCTTCGCAGCTTCGGGCCCTTGCGCACTTTACTCCGCTAAGTGCACTTTCAACAAGTGTCCACTTCGAGGAAGACCTTAGGGCTTAGTGTGAGTATTGGGACAGGGCCAAAGACTCGTTCAACTATGCTGATAACAACGGAACTTGCGACCATAGTTGGCTAATGATGCTTTTGTGAAACGCACCCCTGGATGGGAGTGAGGTTTAGAGGGGTGAGTGTAACGTAGGCTAGTACAAGCTGTGTGTGTAAACCTCACTCGCCTGGCGTCAAATGGCTCCCAAAGACCCTATTTTGAATCCCTCTTGGAGAGGGTCGAGTAGGACCGGTTACACAAGTACACTGTGCTTGTTCATTGGCTGGATCAACCTGAACTATACCGTATGTAGTGTTATTTGTGCATAGTGTGCCCTTCAAGTGGAGTCGGAAATATTGTAATTGCGAAGTCGTGATTACAAGTGGGAAACTCAGACTTCTAGATAATATACGAGTTATAATATTTGAAAGAGTGTGATGATTTGAAAATGATGGAAACACTGTTATGTTATATAGCTAACATAATATATTACGAGTAAAGCTAGTCTGAAGCAAACTGTGTAAAGTTAGTCACTCAACTTTCATGTAACAAAACTTTTAGATGCCATGCCATGTTTATGACACATGTTTATGATACCATTTATGACACCAATTTAAAATGTTAACGAAATGTGACTAAAATGTTACAAAAGTAGTTTTTGAAATTTAGGTAGGCCAATTTACCCATTCAATTGTACAGAAACTGTATTTGTATAATAGACAATAGCTGTCTGAGTGCCTTACCAAGATGGTCACCGAATGAAATGATTTACCTTAAAATAAAAAATAAGCTTTGAAGTAAAAAAAATTAAAAAAATAAATAAATTGACCAGAGATCTTATTTAAACAGGAGAGCAGATGACAGAGACAGGGAAACCAAGGAGTTATTTCTCGTAAATAAAGGCAAAGCTAAATGAGGTATTAATTATTATGGGTTTATGGAATTGTTGTTGTATACGTTAATTGAAATGAAAATCATTTTTGTAATTTTTAATGATAAACAATAACAGCCTGATCATTTGCAGTTTGCTTAAAATGATTCCAATATTTTGGTGAACTGCTATAATTATTTTTTATCCTCAAGATAAAAAAAAATAAATTGGCAATAAAAGTATTGATAGAAATGCAATTAAACAAACATTTTAAACATACTTTATGTTGGTACATTAATTTGGGGATTCAATAAATATTTCAGTAAATTTGATTACAAATGGTATTATGTGAGGCAACATGTGATTAATCAGCATGATTAATCATTTTGTTATGAATGCTGTTATGAATCATCAAAAATTAACAGTGGATGAATGAAAAAATACTAGAACGTATAGCATCTTTAATGGTTTTTAGCTTCTTTATTTCAGGGGAGAAATATGCTTTTAATAAAAACATTTATATGCCTCTAAATGAACCTTGTTGATGGGGATCGTAAACATTTCATTAACTACTTAAAATCAGTCTAATAAATAACTGATAAATTTACTCATGTGTGACAATAAGAGGTTCTAGCATTTTCAGACAGCAGAAGCCATGCTTTGTTCACTCTGTTGATCTTAGACTCGCTAATCTTCCAGGCAATTTATAGCAGAGATTGCAGCTATGCATCATTTTACAGTTGTGCATTATACATAGAATTATTAAAATACATGAGAGCATGTCATTATTCACCATCTTTGGGGAGTTCTGCCATGGGGAGGAGGCTCATTGAAAACATGTAACCTGGCCCAGGCCTGCTTATATCCTAATACAGAGCTCTGAATTTCTCTGATTGTTGTGAGGTTTCATCATCTATGTTCTGGAAAAACCTTCTCAACACCCCACCTCCTGGATACCACCCCCCTGTCACATCACTTAACACAGTTCTCACATTTCATATCAAATCTTAAGAAACGTTAAATGGGGTCTTTCCTTTTTTGCCCTTCTCATCACATTAATTAAAGCTAAAAAGACAAGTGTTGTGTGTATAACCCTAGGCCTATTTGCAGAAAAAAAGGGACCATGTCAGCTCACATGTAGCGTTTGAGGTTGGACTGAAAATGAAATATTGTGTCTTTCACTTCCAAATAGAAAAATCACTTTCATTACTCATCACCACATCCGCCAAGTTGACAACCTTCCTGAAACGCCAACATTCTCAAGGGAATTACGCCAAGGCTAAATTTGTTTATAATTTGGGCTATCATACAAAGACTATTTATGCTTTAAGATATATAGGGTTGTTAATGTCTTTCATCAAGCTGCCAAAGTTGGATTTAAACCACCAAACAATTAATACCAAATTTTCAAATCACTCATTGAGTCCATGTATCGATTTACTCGGAGTGTGTTAGTCATCTGAGAGCCACATGCAGCTATCATCCAAGAGTTATTGCAGGCAGCTGAAGCCTCAGATATAGCACCTTCCCGTCCGCTTCTTTCAGTGAAACTCTCAGTGTTTGCAGGCCTTTGAAAAGCGCATCGGTCCCCCAACTCAACTCAAGTGCTCTATATGTCATCCAGAATGACAATTCTCACTGTACAAAGTCCAACACAGAGTGACGACAGGATGCTGGAAAGTGTTGGAGACACAAGGGAAATATCACATTTCTCTTTCCCCTCCGGAGCGATGGTCTCTTAATACAGCTAATGAGAAAGGGGTGCTATGAGTCCTCATGAAACAGTAATTGTCAGGCCTTCTCTTTAGAAGAACAGCATGTGTATGTGTGTGTGTTTGGGATATTAAAGTGCCGTAACCTTCTGCCTTCCTGCCCTCTGGGTTGACACTTTTACTTGATTACTGAGGAATCATTAGGCCCGTCTGGTTTTAAGTGCAGCAAAATGGCATGAAAACTATCCCAGGTTTGCAAGTTGTTGGAAATAGCATAGTCTCAAGAGCCGCAAAACAATGATGTAATGGTTTGTTTTATTCGTCTCCTAAAGTTAAGTTAATGTAATTAAGAATATGCAGTTTTAAGAAGCACTGTGTGTTTTTTCATCTAGGGTTTCATCGTAACGTTGACAAATGGTCGATTAGTTCAGGGAGTGATGATGAGTAATATTTATGACCTAATGAGGAAATACAATATCCAGGAAATTTCTATAAATTATCCAACAACTTCTTCACGAGAAATCAAATATTACTTGATCTTTTGAGATAAAAGAGTTAATTGTACTGTGAAAACATACTGCAGTTTTTCTGGAACTGAAAACTTCCTCTCCGGTGAAGAAAAAGGATTATTCATTGAAACTAATGCCTATTTTATGTCACATGCACAAACCTCATGTCAGCGTACAGTTACAAAATTTCTACATAATTTATAAAATGGCTATTTGGAATGTGCCATTAATAATTATTAAAAATGTCTTTGTCTATTTACATGAGGAACAAAATCACATTTACATTCCAAACTGCAAAAATGTAAAAGAGATGGCAGAGAATGTGGGGGGAAAAGAAAGGCTTATTACTGCAAAAAAAACAACTTAATTGACAGCAGATCTTAAAAAAGTACAAATAAAAATAAATAGAAAAGTATGACCCTTCAACAGTGACCCTTCCATGTAAATAATGGACTCGTAAAGATGTGTACGTTCTTCTATTGAAGTGTGTAAGGGCTTCTACCTCATTGCTTGTGTCTGATGTGAGAGACATATGAGTTGACAGTGATAAAATGAAGGACAGAATATCTTTCTTTTTAGACTGATCTGATAACAATGTTTAAAAGTTTGCTGAGACAAATGGAATAAAAATAAAGTCACTTAATTATCACTCGCATGGAAGTCTGAAACAGCTAGATAGTAAATGCAACTGTGTAAAATTTTAGTATGTAATAATTCATTGTTATTTCGCATATTTTATAGCGTGTCTGCACACATTTGTATCATCTGTAATCTGCACTGCAGATCAAATTTAGATTTTCTTTATCCTTTCTGAAGATTGTTTAGAGCTTCACGGGTACATCTTTTGGAGAAATCGGTTTTATTGCCCAGAGTCATTACAGGAAAAACAAAAGCTCTCAAGGCTTAATTTACTAATTATTAAAACACAATTTCATTTGTTTTATCACCATTAGCAATGTGACTCAAAATCAGTTTGTGTTAGGTCAGTAACTCCTCCCAAATTGGAGAAAACATTCATTTAAATCCTTATGATGTGCCCAGATTCTATTTTCCAATTTAGCTAATAAAGTGCATAAATGATTCATGGCAGACACATACATAATTCATAATTAGATCACCACTTGATGGAGTGGAAGTTATTAATTGTGAAGATACATGTGCGGCCGCTAATTCTTGAATTAATTTGTGTAGTTTTCTGTATTGGCACAATGCTCCATGAGCTGTGCTGCACTGCTGCTTCTGATTACCAAGCAGCATTAACACATTGTTACAGCAAATTATCTCTTTCCTGGGACAGGCCAGACATTAGTGATGGCTGCAATATGCATTTGCCTTTAAAACTTAAGGGGGTGATTTAATTTATCGAAATTGTCAGATGGCCCCAGTAAGTAATTATTTCAAACACCCTGAAGATGGCAGCTAATATATTCCAGCACTGTAGGGAACGCATTGTGACTAAGCTGTCCTCTCCTCTGTCCATCCGAATAAACTGTCCTCATACAATCTGAGCTCTGCAAACCATATGGAGCTGTACGCCAGAGAGATTATTCAAAAAGCATGAGCATGTTCTAGTGTAAACCTCTTTAAGTCAAATAGCATTGTCTTAAACTAATAGGGGCATAACTGGACACTATTGTACAGTATAGTGGAGTATTTTTGGATATCTAATTTCACATATGGACAAGTTTGACATTTGCAACCTTTCTCAATGCTTTCATCCACTGCAGGACTCTATATGATGAGCATTGCTTAATATTTTAAAAATAGTGATGTTAATGGGATAGTTCACAGAAAGATTCAGTTTTTTCCCACTGAACACAAAATGAACATTTATGTTAAATGCACGTTTATTAACTATTAACTATGACTTTTGCCTCAATTAACTCCTGCTTATTAATAGTTAGAAAAGAAGTTGTTAAATTTAGGTATTGGGTATAGGATTAAGGGATGTAGAATACAGTCATGCAGAATAAGTAATTAATACAGGTCCTTCTAAAAATATTAGCATATTGTGATAAAGTTCATTATTTTCCATAATGTAATGATAAAAATTAAACTTTCATATATTTTAGATTCATTGCACACCAACTGAAATATTTCAGGTCTTTTATTGTTTTAATACTGATGATTTTGGCATACAGCTCATGAAAACCCAAAATTCCTATCTCAAAAAATTTGCATATCATGAAAAGGTTCTCTAAACGAGCTATTAACCTAATCATCTGAATCAACTAATTAACTCTAAACGCCTGCAAAAGATTCCCGAGGCTTTTAAAAACTCCCAGCCTGTTTCATTACTCAAAACCGCAATCATGGGTAAGACTGCCGACCTGACTGCTGTCCAGAAGGCCATCATTGACACCCTCAAGCAAGAGGGTAAGACACAGAAAGAAATTTCTGAACAAATAGGCTGTTCCCAGAGTGCTGTATCAAGGCACCTCAGTGGGAGGTCTGTGGGAAGGAAAAAGTGTGGCAAAAAACGCTGCACAACGAGAAGAGGTGACCGGACTCTGAGGAAGATTGTGGAGAAGGACCGATTCCAGACCTTGGGGGACCTGCGGAAGCAGTGGACTGAGTCTGGAGTAGAAACATCCAGAGCCACCGTGCACAGGCGTGTGCAGGAAATGGGTTACAGGTGCCGCATTCCCCAGGTCAAGCCACTTTTGAACCAGAAACAGCGGCAGAAGCGCCTGACCTGGGCTACAGAGAAGCAGCACTGGACTGTTGCTCAGTGGTCCAAAGTACTTTTTTCGGATTAAAGCAAATTTTGAATGTCATTCGGAAATCAAGGTGCCAGAGTCTGGAGGAAGACTGGGGAGAAGGAAATGCCAAAATGCCTGAAGTCCAGTGTCAAGTACCCACAGTCAGTGATGGTCTGGGGTGCCATGTCAGCTGCTGGTGTTGGTCCACTGTGTTTTATCAAGGGCAGGGTCAATGCAGCTAGCTATCAGGAGATTTTGGAGCACTTCATGCTTCCATCTGCTGAAAAGCTTTATGGAGATGAAGATTTCATTTTTCAGCACGACCTGGCACCTGCTTACAGTGCCAAAACCACTGGTAAATGGTTTACTGACCATGGTATTACTGTGCTCAATTGGCCTGCCAACTCTCCTGACCTGAACCCCATAGAGAATCTGTGGGATATTGTGAAGAGAAAGTTGAGAGACGCAAGACCCAACACTCTGGATGAGCTTAAGGTCGCTATCGAAGCATCCTGGGCCTCCATAACACCTCAGCAGTGCCACAGGCTGATTGCCTCCATGCCACGCCGCATTGAAGCAGTCATTTCTGCAAAAAGGATTCCCGACCAAGTATTGAGTGCATAACTGAACATAATTATTTGAAGGTTGACTTTTTTTGTATTAAAAACACTTCTTTTATTGGTCGGATGAAATATGCTAATTATTTGAGATAGGAATTTGGGGTTTTCATGAGCTGTATGCCAAAATCATCAGTATTAAAACAATAAAAAACCTGAAATATTTCAGTTGGTGTGCAATGAATCTAAAATATATGAAAGTTTAATTTTTATCATTACATTATGGAAAATAATGAACTTTATCACAATATGCTAATTTTTTGAGAAGGACCTGTATGTGTTTTTTAATAACCAGCCAATATCCTAATATGCATGCTAATAAGCAACTAGTTGATAGTGAGAATTGGACCGTAATCTAAAGTGTTACCAAATCTTCCAGCTGTTCTTTTTCTATAAAAACATAGTTCATAATGATCACATCTTTGAATGCTCCAAAAACATGAAATTATGTTTCTGAAACCATATAATAGCATTATATATCTCAATCACACATGTTAGGTTATGACACACGCGAGACCAATGGTATTGTGGCGTCATCAGATGATAATCCACGATTTGGAATATATGGTGCGTTCAAATCTTGTCAGAAAGATCGTGTTTCTGAGTGGAAAAGTCTGGATTTTCTTTAAGCCCAAAATTTTTGAGTTGAAGATGTGTCAGTTGTGGACATATAGTGGACACAATGGATGCATTGTAAAGTCTGTATTGGCGATACATTTGTTCAAATGAATGAAATTATTATTATTATTTAATTTACAATAAAATTACCTAAGTTGCATGTATAGAATACAATAGTATTGTTACTGCACCTTCATAAATTGAAAAGAAAAACTTAAAAAAGCAAGAACACACCTGATGCATATTCTTTATTTATCATTTTGTAGAAGTCGAGTTTAAAAATCTTGCTATATTTTTTGTTTAATGGCACATCATCATCTTGATCTGACCAAAGGGATTTGAATGCACATGACATCATAATTACAACTTTCCAATTCAAAAATATGAACTTCCCAATAGAGCACAAAATGTACTTTTGTGGTGTTTTATGGTCCTTTTTAGGAGCATAACGTTGTTGGAAACGACCAGCGTGACGATTCTTCAAAAACTCATCTTATGTGTTCCACTGAAAAATTAACAGCATACAGTTTGGGAATGACAACATTTTCATTTTGGTGTGAGCTATTTCTTTGACAGTTTCAGTTTTTATGAGGATTTTGCTGAAATGCGTTTGTGCTTTCATGAATTTGTGTTTTGGTTTATCCCTGCAGGCATTTTCATTGCACACTGTCACCTTTATTTCGGCACTTATGACACAATAATATTCTGTCAGTCTTGTTGCAGGCTAAACTTCATCTGGACAGCTGGAGACCATAACTTATGCGTCATCTCCATCTAACTCCAACAGATCTTTAATTAATCCAAGCTGTCTGACAGTTAAGTCACCCTGCTTTGCTTCACACATGACATGAAATAGGCCTTCCTCACCTGTCAATAACTTTAAAGTGTCTATTTCTGCCTGGCAAGCCTTGCTTGGAGAAGATAAACAGGGTTGGCTCTTTTAATGGGGCCAATAATAATGGCCCCTTTAACATTCATGAGAATCTCCTATTATCTATTGATTCAGTCGCACCCAGCATCTTGCTGACTTACGCCTCTCCCTAATTCCCATTACCGGGGACACTGTAGCCTTATCAAGCCAAACAATACGGCAGTTGTCAGTGAGAGCAGAAAATATGAGGAAGCATCTGCTCGGTCCAGGAACTCATGACACTCCATTGAAAAAAATTAATAAATAACATAAGAGAGAGAGCCGCTTCAGCCTCCTCCTGTGGAAGTCCTCTCATTGACCTCCGGCTCCATGTGTGTGTGAACACTAAAGTAAATATGATGGTCGAGCAGATAAATAAACCACCTCATCTCATGTGGGATGGGATGGGGTTTCGAAGGTTGAGGGGACAAGGGAGGCCCAAAATAGAGGCTGGCTCTTTGCCTATAAACCTGTCTGTGAGATATGTCTCTCACCATGATGGCATCTGATTCTTTTCCCCCTACTTCAATACCGACTGCTATCTCCTTCCTCCCGCTATGTCTTTGTGCTCTTTAAGACAAAGGGTAATAAAGCTATAAATTGTGTGTCCTGCAGAAGGTATAGACATTCTGTCTCAGTACTGCTGTTAGAACTGCCATAAAGCACCCTCAAAGTCATAGATAAAGATTTAGAGTTATTTAACATCCTCCTCCAGCACTAAATCAGAGTGATAAGAGAATTAAGTGTTGGCCATAGGTTCTTTGTCCTTAGTCTATTGATTTTTTACCTCCAGAAGGATCCAGTATGTTATAATTATTGAGCTTTGGATTTGATTCTGGTGTACAGAGCGGAGAGGGTGACTGCTTCGATTTTAACAGGGCTAAATGAAAACCACCAAATTTTTCCATTTGCAAATGTGCTTTAAGTGATCCTTCGGGTTTAGATGTGTAATATTATTATTTTTACTATAACAAGTGGCTTGTTAGCAGCTCCGCTGTGAGAATGTCTCAAACTAATTTTGGAGACGCAATTGTCCACAATATATAGAGATTGTGATGCCCAAAAGTCATTAGAGTAAAATGGAACTGGAATATATATACTTCATACTTTTCTTTTATTGGTTACTCCAAAACAGCACGGCTGTTTCCAACATTGATATTAATAAAAAAAAAATTATTGATCAGCAAATCAGCATATTAGAATTGTTTCTAATGAGTAATGATGCTGAAACTTCAGCCTTGCCATCACGGGAATAAATTACGTTTAAATTGCAATAATATCTCACAATATTACTTTTTTATATAGGCTATATTTAACCCTTAAACGCATCCCTTCATTCACTACACTCCTTCTCATTCATTTTAAAGTTAGACTTCAACCGTCTTAGTATTTCTTCATTGTAAACAATATAACAAGAAAACATTTATAAAATTCTAAAATAATGTTTTCCCATTCATTAAAAAAAAAGTAAAATAAAATTGTGTAGGGTCGCTAATGACCCAAGGTATGTAACAGTGTAAGTATTTTTTTTTCTGCACAACATTAATTGAATCTTTGATGACAGAATAAGTGCAATTCACACTGTTTCCACAAGGTGGTAATGTCTGATACACAATGCAGGCAAAAAACAAAAGAAAGAATAGGAAGTATCATCAGCCAAACTTGAAATGGAGCATGGACGCAATCAAATATTAGTGTCCCTGTCACTTGATGGTGGATCTGGCGAAGAAGCTGTCAGCGATCAAAATATTGATTTTGAAGATGTTGAAAATGATAGTTTTGAGAATATGATTGAAGCTGAATACTGAGCTCTGATGAGGACAGTGATGATGGTATAAAACATCTGCTCAAACTCAACCCTTTAAAGCTCCAAAAGGTAACAAAATATGCTTTGTTTTATTCTTCTGTAATTGCTAGGCTACTCTAAAACCAGGAGAGTTTTATATTATCGAGACAGCTAGAGTTCCGTCCGTGTTAGATGTAGATCCGGGTCGCTGAAGACCCGAATGTGTAATAATAATTGGCGAAACATTCATGTGCCTGTGCCTGTGCATAAGACTTCAAAAATATAAATAATTCTTACTGAGCTTATGTATAAAATCTTATATATATTGTTTTTTAGTTCTAGTCCATCAATGACATCTAAACTTGATCAAATTTATCTGAAAATACAGTGCCGTGCATAAATGCCATATAGTATTAAAAGAAAGATAACTTTGCAGAATAAAAATAAATCATAAATAAGGAAGACAAAGAGCAAAACTAATAATGACCGGGAAAAAAACCCAAACAAACACACACACACACACACACACACACACACACACACACACACACACACACACACACACACACACACACACACACACACACACACACACACACACACACACACACACACACACACACACACACACACACACACACACAGGAGTTGAGTGTAGGCATTCAGAGGTTCAACATGTTGGCCATGTCTCAATAAGCACATACAGTAGGAGTGATTAAGTATACCGGAGGCCCTGCATTTCACATGCCTTTAATCTCCATAAACAAGCCCATTATATGTGATGGCTCATCAATACCAGTAGCACTGAAATAAATCGACACTGAAGAGTGATGTCATAAACGGAAGCCCATGCAGGCGCTCATTGACGGATTGAGGATAGCAGTCACGACGATGACCTCAATCAGAATTAGTGCGCTGACAAACGGAGTGATCAGCAGCGGTCATAAACGCGCGACAGTAAATCACGTGTCACTTCAACTACACGTCTCCCACACAGCTAGTTTATTGCGTCTACTGTCAAGTGGAGCTCATTGTCTTCAGGCAACAGGGTGCCCGTGTGTTTTCCTGGCTGCAGAATAAAGAGAAAGAGAGCTCTGTTGTCTGGCATTTGGAACTGTCAGCGATGTGCCACTCACAAGAGTGTGTTCACCAGGGAGAGACTGCTATCCAACTGTCTTCATGTACCTGCTAATTCCTGTTTCTCCTGCTCGGCTGAGCAGGACTCCCATCACCGGCGGCCCCGGGCAGCTCTGATACTCAACCCCCACTTAATGCTTGACAGTTGGCTTCTTAACAAAGATGCCAGGAATATAATTAAATCATATTTACCTTTGATTCCGAGCCAGCTTTGTAATTAATTAATTCACCCAGGGTGTGTTTGAATTACATCGCTATGACAAGCCCGCCATACTTTGGGGGGCAAAATTCGACTTCTGTTTTCGTTTCTGTTCAGAGGATGAATCGGTGGAGCAATAATGACCTCTGACCTACAGCTCGGGTTGAGTGGCTATAGCTTAGAGGGTAATGTCTATAGACAGGGGGTTTCTTACACATTTGTGTAGCCTTTAATTTTCTCTGACCTTTTGCTGTGAAGTGGGAAGAGTATTCCAGTTGACGCTGTCATCGCGACAGTCCAAAAATAGCAGGAGAGAACCACAACATCTGCATGATGAGTCCAGACACAGGCCGTGGAGCTGGCCAGACCACCCGCTCCAAGCTCGCTTTCAGTCACTTTCAGAAATACAGTGTCTCAGACATAGTTCTCGCATGACTATCATTTATTGGTCAGGAGAGAGATCGGATGCTAATTCACTATACTCACTCAGTATCTTTTTGTGTGGTGTTACCTGTGATGGATACAGTATTTAAACATAAACTGTACATAAATGTCCATTTAGCTCTTTTAGATTATAGTAATCTCCTTTAAAGCAGCACTAAAAAAGCAGGATTTCTGTTTTTGTCAAACAGCGATCCCTAGAGTCGCTGTAGAGTACTTGTATTTAACGTTACTGTCGTAAATACAACTCACACAGAGCGTATCTGCACTCACGGCCTCTGCACTTCATAATAATAAAGTAGCCTACCGCGTTAGGCTTACCTGAGCCTAAATGCCAGATGACACCAATAAAGTTACATGTACGTCGCATTATTTCGTAACAATGTCCATTATGATGTTGTGAGACATGATTATTGCAATTTATCATAATAGTTTGCAAATTGCGCTCATTTACACTATTTACAACGTGTAGGCTTATTTATGTCCTGATAATTATGTGAGATATTGACAACTGTACTCATGATAATCGCAGGAATCAACTTTAACAGTGAAAGCCTGAGCGAGTGGGACTCTTGTCCGGTTCCTCGCGCTGTCAGATTCTCGTTACCTTTTTCTAGACTCTTCCGACCGCGCTTTCTTCATTTTTTTCGCCATTCTGAAAATGCAGGTCCGATGTTGACTCGTGTCTGACTCCTCGCTCGGTCAGTCTACCGTTTCCTCTTTCTCTGTTCCTCCAACAATGCTTTTCTAGCTTTCTGCTTCTTATATGCCGGCTTTGCCATGGGACGATAGTTGTTCTTATAGCTAGCCGGATCCTTAATGGGGGCGTGTATGCGTGTAATGTGTGCAGTGCCGTAAAGAAATTCGTTACATCACGAGAGCTGAAATCACGCGATACTTCCTGAAGGCGGTCCGCCGGCCCAAAGTTGCAAGTGCGGTTTTTCCACTCACAGGCACCAGAGGGGGGCGAGACGACCACCAATAAACCCGAAAAGAGTCATATAACCATTCCAATAACTCCGAAGCTGTTCAGTTAAGCTAAAAAAACTGCATAGTGCTGCTTTAAAACACATTAGCCATGACTTTACAGTATATATTGGATTGATGCTTCATTCTGCTCTGACATTGAAACAGGGCTGAATCTAGGCATAGGCCCACCCAATCAGACTTTAGGCAAAGATAGCATTGATCTTTTTTATGATTTGTGCATTGATTAAAAGCAATCTGAAGTGGGCTGTGTGTTGAGAAGTTTGAGGAAGAGCTGAAAGCAATAGCCGCAGCTTCAGTCTGTAGTGGGAAAGCAGTATATCTGCCAGCCCATCCTTCTATAGCAGTCAAGAAACGGTCCTGTATTGAAAGCAAAAAATATTGTTCATCATCTGTGAATAAGTGAATGATCATTAATCAATGATCATGATGCACGTATGGAATCGCAGCAGTTGGCTTATAACTGAAGGCTGACTACACTAGGAACTGACCTGCAATGAATTTTTTTTGTGTGTGTAGGATTTACTTAGAAACATTTTTCATTCAAAATTTGCAAGTAAATTTCACAAATAATTAAGACTGAAAGACTGAAATAGTATTTTCTTGTAAAATGTACTTCAATAGTCTTTGTTTTATTTACAACTTCCACATTTATTTATTTATTTTCCTACAGTGTGTGTTTTGGTTGACCAGTGTGCTTGTATATCACTCAGTGCACTCCATGAACACTGATCTTTTCCCGTGTAATGCATGAACTGGCAAAAATGTATAACTTGAATGCAATAAGTTGCTTACTCGCTTTTGATAAATATTTTCCTTGACAGTTCATAGCGACCATGACTGCCAAGCTCTATAAAAAACACTATAAATGTTGTCCATTTTCATTTACTGTATTTCACAAAGCGATCATATGGCGTTAGAAGACTTATGGAATACAGCATATCACAAAAGCCATACGGCCTTCATGTATTTGTCCTCACCAAAGCTGCATTTAATAGAAAAACTACAGTAAATTACAGTAAATTTGTCAAATATTATTTAAATAAACAATTTTAAAATAACTGTTCTGTTTAAATATATTTTAAAATGTAATTTATTTCTTTGATCAAAGCTGAATTATCAGCTTCATTACTCCAGTCTTCAGTGTCTCATGATTCTTCAGAAATAATTCTAATATGAGGATTTGGTGCTCAAGAAACAAATATAGTGGGACTGCTTAAAAACAGTTGTGCTTAATATTTTGTGGACATTTTGTTGGATATTTTCTGAATGGAAAAGTCAAAATAACCGCATTTATTAGAATAGAATTCTTTAGTAAAATGTCTTTACTGTCACTTTTGATCAATTTAGTCTGTCCTTATTCATTTCTTACTGAGCTTTTGAACAATAGTGTATTCATTTATTTTTGTCCTTTTTGAAGCTTGACAGTCAATAGATTAAGCTCATGTCACCATAATGTAGTTCTGCAAGGTCAGTAATTTGTAATTCAATCATAATTTAAAATCTTCTATCTTGTATTTTTATAAAACGTTTGTATCATTTGACTTCAGTAACATTTCCACACATTATCTGATTAAAGCGGAGACATATTCAGAAAACCACTCATTAGAAACCGTCCTGTTGGTCGGTTTAAGTACCTCTGGCATCAACACCATAACAAAGACTTCTCTGTAATGGTTAGTGATATTTGTATCAAATGCACACAACAATTAGTCAAGAGTAGAAAGAAGATGAAGCCTTGACTGTCTGCCCTTATCCCGAGGATGTGACTCCCACCCCCAACGTCTGAGCTCTTGTCTGTGGGCGCTGTGGAAGTGATTTATCTCAGCGTGAAAAGACTTGTGATAATGCCCCAGTAGGATGAGGCCCAAAGCCCTGCGTATTGAATGCTCCAATGCTGTTTGCATGAAGTTCATGGCCCTGAAGCAATGATAAATGTCAAGTGCAACAAATGTCCTGTAAATAAGGGCCTCCAGCACTAAGCCATGGCCCTGTGACTGTCAGAACGAGGGAGATGTGTGTGTCCAGACAGACGCTTATCTTCCCGAGGAAAACAGTAATCCACTCCCTCTCATACACAACAGATATATATTCACTGTGTTATGAAGGCGTTGTCAGAAGAAATCTTGAAGAGTATGTGTGTCGGTGATAAAGGAGAAGTTGCCATCACCTTATATCATATATGCTGTGATTACCAGCAGATAGTATGTGTACTCCAGGGGGTACATGGAAAGATTTGGCTTTATTAAACCTATTAAAAATAAATTGTGACAAAAATAGCATTGTCGAAAAGTTAAAATAATTCACTGCTGTTATGATTTTTTTTCCCACCTTAACGCATTCAGGAAATCCTTGACAGAAAAGGATCGGAAAACAGTGTTGTAGTGAATTATATATCTAAATTGTATAATATAGATAAAGGAAACACTTCATTTCAATAGTCTACTTTAGACATTCTAACTATTAATACATTTGCTACTACATGTCGACTAGTTGTCATTTGAGTATTAGTGGACTGTCTGCTTAATATCGGCTAACACTTTATTTTAATGGAACCCCAACAGACATTCTATATTTAACTTTGCAAGCACATCAACTTATTATACTAACCTGAACCCTAACACCTAACAGTCTACTAATAAACCAATGAGAGTTAGTTGACATGTTGAAAAGTTACTTATAGTTAGTAGAATGTCTAAAGTGGACCATCAAAATAATTGTTCAAACGTTTGGGGTTGGTACAATATTTTTTATGTTTTTGAATGAAGGCTCACCAAGGCTGCATTTATTTGATCAAAAATACAGTAAAACAGCAGTATTGTAATATATATATACATATATATATTTTATTCCCATGATGGTTTATTCCCATGATGGTAAAGCTGAAATTTCAGCATCATTACTCCAGTGTCACATGATCCTTCAGAAATCATTCTAATATGAGGATTTGATGCTCAAGAAACATTTCTATTATTATCAAGGTTGAATTTCTTTCCTTTTTTGTTTTGTTTTTGTGGATGCCTAAATTTTTTTCAGGATTATTTGATAAATTGAAAGTTCAAAAGAACAACATTTATTTTAAATAGATATCTTTTTTTAACATTATTAATGTCTTTACTGTCACTTTATGGAATTTAAATGTATGGAGTTTAAATATAAATATAGCTGCAAGCAGCAATTACCGGGGCCAAGCACAATCAGACAACAAGACATGCCAACATTGCTGAAAGTGTCAGACCAACTGCAACAATGAGCAATTAAAGACATTTAAAGACAATTGTAGGTGAAATGGCTGAAAAATCATAGAAACTGTAAATAAAAATATGATTTAATGGATTATCACTTTTGACCAATAGGTGGTGCAGTTACAAAACTGATGTGATGTGGTCAGAGTGAAGTGACAATGACACATATAAAGTTTGGTGTCAATATGTCAAGGCATTGCAGAGATAAAGCCTGAATAGTGCTTTTAGCATCATGCCTCAACTTTGCTACTGCGCTATACGAAAACGGTTTCATCTATCGACACGAAATCTATAACTTTTGATCGGCACGGTCTGGAGATGACACGATTCGATTTTGGTGAAAATCGAACAAATGGTGTAGGAGGAGTTCGAAAAAGTAGGTTTTGACTGAAAATGAAGATGGCGTACAGGAAGTTCGGCCAAAAAAGGAAAACCTGGTATCAATGTTCTCAGCTTGACCCAAGGAATCTATTAAGACCAGTGGCATTTCAACAGGCAGATTTATTCAAAAGTTATTAGCATTTTTGGAAATTTAATTATAACTTTTGACCAACAGGTGGCGCTATCTCTAAATCTTTTGAGTACCTTCAGAGGATGGTGTTGTTGGCAAATTCTGAGTTTCATAATGTTACAGCAATGCATTTGTTTAGTATAGCATTTTATTTCACAAAACTGTATTGAAGTCAATGGGAATTTCATGTTTTGTTCTATTACAGCGCCACCAAGAGGCTCAGTCCCACAATTTTTTTTATGTGTCCTCAGAGTGAGCCCATACATATGTGTGTCAATTTTGGTGAAAATATCTCAATTCGCTTCAGAGTTATAGACATTTATATGAAAAAACACGTAAAAAATGACTGACACATGACTTTGTTTGAATTTTACTACCCCTTACTATCAATATTTTCGTATTTGGGCATTGGTGTTTGGTTAACAAGCTATGGTTCCAAACTTCTGACGGTGGTTTCGTCTCGATCGGACAAGCGGTTTCGAAGATATAGCCAAATGTTTTTTTCGCGCTAAATCGCAGCGCTACACAAATCGTTAGACGAAACCCAGCATGTTTGATATCGTTGGACTCGGCAATGATTCAGGAACTCAAAAAGATGACTCCCGTGAAAATAAGTCGACCACACCCAAAGTTATAAGCATTTGAAAAAAAAATCACCACTAGGTGGCGCTGTTTAGAAACTTCTCAGGCTCCTTCAGGGCATCGTACTGATGACCCATACCGAGTTTCGTAACAATTCGTTCATGCGTTCAGAAAATACAGCATTTTAGCACATAATTCAAAATGGCCGACAGACAAAATGGCCAATATGGGAAAATTGGATATCAGTCGACTCGGCATGACGCCCTGAATCTAACAAGACCAATTTTATGATTTTTGGACAAACTGTTCAGAAGTTATAAGCAAAAATAGCCATTTTCTGTATCTCCGGACCAGTAGGTGGCGCTGCGCCGAAACGCAGCATGTAGCCTGAGGTCATGCTTGTGATGACATGGACCAAGTTTGGTCTTAATACGGTAAAGCGTTGCGAAGATACAGCCTTAAGACTGTTTTTGCAAGAGCTACATAAAATTTGTTCGAGCGTTTATCAAAAACTATTTGACGAATACATTTGATTTTAATAAATTTTTGTCAGCACTGCCTGAAGATGATCTGGTTCAATTTTCGTGCAAATCGGACAAACCGTCTAGGACGAGTTCGAAAAAGTAGCTTTTTGAGAAAATTCAAGATGGCGGCCATATTTTTATGACGGAAAATGACGTCATGGGGTGCAATCGAATCGTCATGAGCCCAGGAATCAGAGGAAAAAAGAATTTTGTTGATTGGTCTTACGGTTCAGAAGTTATTAGCAAAATAAAAGTGAAATTTTGGACAGGTGGTGGCGCTAGAGGGAATGACTTAGAAACACCAAAATTGGTGTATTTAATGTTGGGACTGTCCTCTATCAGAATGTCAAACCAAAACAACTTTCCCGCAAACGGTTCTATGGGCTGCCATAGACGCCCAGTCGGAAGCAGAATAATAATAATAATAATAATAATAATAATAACCGGAACAGATACAATAGGTGCCTCCGCACCTTCGGTGCTTGGCCCCTAAATATACATTATATTGCACTTTCATTTTTTCAGTCTAAGACACAGATCTTAATGCTGCCATCTGATGGTTGATATGTGAATGGCACAGGCTCTGTCCTGTCACTAATCACAGTATATTGGCATTCAGTGCACAATTACATGTTGTGCATTCATATCATGCACTGACAGTCTTATTGAGCAGATCAGCATGTAATCCGTTTTCATATATAAATTAAATGAAATAAAGTCAGCAATAACAAATGATTTTAAGCAGAACCAATAACCTATCAATCATCTACTTCTAATTACACAGCATGCCAATGCAGTGGATTTTTCTAGCCATCCTGGGATTGTGTTGTTACTGGAAGCAATCCAGGCCACTACTATCAGAAGCAATGAGTATAACTTGCAGTAGTTTGTTGTTTTAAAGCTAGTGATCCCACAGAGTAAGAATGTATTTGTAGGCCTGTTAAAGCCAGTAGACAGAGACAGTTTGTGCGTGAGTCAGAACAGTTGGGTTGTGAATATGCCTAACCCATTTGCTCACTTTGCACAGACTAAGGGAACAACTTCAGCTGCCACGTGTCCTGAGAAGACAGATAGTGAATTCTTTCATTAATACCCACATCAAGATATCGCTCCGGTTTAAACAGCTCAAAACTAATTTCCAAAAGAAAAATAGCCCTATTTGCTACAGATTACCCCGGCCCACCCTCCCCCTCCCCTTGAGGCGCCTTTATCTAATTTTGAGATGTTATCTAAGGACCTAAGTCGTTTTGGGATTCAAGTGCGCTCACTTCAAAGTATCATTTCATTTATCGATTGACTCCCTGCTGGCCTTCTGCTCTCGGCTGTTAGAGCTGCTCACGGCTCTTTGCTATTAGCCATGTTATCTGCAGATGAACAATGTCATGTTAGGTTTACAAACAAGCTCTGGTGTCGACAAAATAAACTAGAGGTTCACAAAACCTGTCAAGAATATGTGAGTCATATTTTAGTCCAAAATCAAAAGAAAGAAATAAGGAATTATAGTTTACTCGAATATGAAAATAATGCCTATTTTTTAGGAGCTTAAACAAAGGCACTGATAAATAAAAGCTTTTCTTTATAAAATCTTCTTTTACTTTTCTCTGCTTTTCTAAAGTTTTACTTACTAATCTAACTTCTGTACTACTCTAACTTGCTCTTATTGATTATTTTTAATGATGAACTGCTTTTTTGCATTAACCATTATTTTCATGGCCAATTTCTCATAATCATAATGTGAATAGTATCACTCTCAATACTGGTAAATGTACAATATATGAAAAATACTGTGTATGAGATATTGTTTAAATTATAAAGTATTCATATTTCATGGTAGTATTTATTATATGTATTTATGCTCATTTATAATAATAATAATAACTCTGGACAGACACGATAACACACTTTAAATAAAATAATTTTAAATAAACTTTTATTAATTTTATTAATACAGCAAAAAAATACTGCATGTTATAATACAATAATGAGAGTCTAAATTGAATAAACATTGAGAATAAGGGGAATTAGAGTGAAAATCAGAAGCTATATTCTTCTTTGGATTTTGGAGTGAAATGTGACCTGTGGAATTTATGTTTATGTATGTACTGTATGTATTTATTTATTTGCTAGAAAATGAGACACTGGCTAAAGGAAAAACACATCTGTAGGAGGAGTACGTAAACGGACATGGCATGCGGTATGCACTCACTTTGTTGGATTAAAATGGTAGCATAAATTATTGCAGAATATTCTGTTGACTACCGTCAATCACATGACTTTGCTTTACAAACAGCCCTGACAGTATTGCCTCTCTTTGGCCGTATAGACTCAGCCGTATATTCATTTCCTCAGTCCCACTGGTGACTGCGCTCAGCCGACGCAGGCAGGATTTATGGGCCACTGGCTGCTAGCTGATTAGGATACTGCTTGTAAAACGTATTTTGGCATGTACAGCGGTTTTACTGGAGCTTTTCCTGTCAGGCAACTGCAATACATCAGTGGCAGGAGAGGTAGAATCAGAGGTGCAGAAACATCCAACCCGACGCCATGTTTAAACTGCTGCCACTGTTTGTCCCTCCCGGGGCAATATCGCAGACCTCTGATAGAACCCTCTCAGTGTAATATACCAAGCGATACTGTGCAACTGTCCCGTATTTCAGTCTCTTCTGTATTAAGCCTTTGTGTGTTATTCATTGGTGCATATGCACTTAACTGCTGTCTCGGTGGCTACATGAGACCTGTTTTTCCCAGAGAGCTTCTCATTCCCATCATCTCCTGTTTCATAGCTAGTGTGAAAAGCAGTTTGGCAAAGAAACATGACGGTGTCCACACCATGCGCAGGAAATGAGGCTGACGTCTGCTACCTGTCACCCCACCTCCACTGTGATTTGTACCTTAGTCATTTGGACTAGTGCAATCAGGATCTCACAGCACCAGAAGGATAAAGATGTCACAGTTGCTCTCAGCATGTGAGATCTTTAATTAGACTTAATCGAAATCTCACATACATACATCTCCCACATGGAAAAAACTGTTTTCTGCTTGGGTATGGAGAAGGGTGTGGAAACTGATAAGCTTGACCAAAAAACCTGTTAGGAAATAATTGAAAAAGGACAGGGAGACCAGGTCAGAAGCTCAGAAGACCCAGAGAAACACCACTATCAGTCACTACCACTGCTGGGTAGGACTTAAGACACTCCACTAGATACTTTGTAATGGAGTAGATGGGCTACTTGTGGGTTAATGATGTATACAGTGTATACAATGGCTTGCATAAACCTCTTCTTTGATGAGCATTGAAATAACACTTTATTTCGATAGTCCACTTTAGACAATCTACTAACTATAAGTTACTTTACAACTACATGCCAACTAGCAGTCATTAGACTATTAGTAGACGGTCTGCTTCATATCTGCTTACACTTTATTTTGATGGACCGCCAACAGACATTCTACTACTTTCTACTAAGTAACTTTGCAAGTACATGTCAACTTATTCTACTAACCCTAAAATTTCCTGGGTTGTTTCCACCCATGTTTGGGTCAAATAGGGACGAACCCAACAGTTTGACCCAAATATGGGTTGAAACAACCCAGCATTTTATAGAGTGTAACTTAACAGTCTACTAATACTCTAATGAGAGATAATTTACATATGGTTGCAAATGAATGAGAGTTAGTTGACATGTAGTAGCAAACTTTTTACCTTTAACAAAAAAATATAAAAAATGTTTGAAAATAATGATTGATTTGTTTTGCTGTTTCAAGATGACGTAGTTACACGTTACTACATGTTCTTACTATAGTATTAACAGTAAATTGTGCATAATTACAAATAATTAACCCTAAACCAAACTCTAACCGTAACTCTATAGTAAGTACATGTATAATTAATATAACTCAGTACTTATTTGAGTAAGACCAATGTAACTACATCACCTTAAAATAAAGTGTAACCTTTTTTTAAAATGGTATCAAAATAGCTCCAAAACTATGTCAAAGCAACATAAATTAATGTCATTGATGCCTTAGCCTATGTGAATTGGTAAAATTGCAATGCTCAGTATTACAACTGTAAGAATGGAAATCTCGATATGCATGCACATTAGCACTGATCAGCCTGAAAAATACTATTTCTTTGCATTATTCAAGCTAAAGAAGCACAAATACACAACAGAAGCACAACAGTTTTGGATGCAAGGAGCTGAACGGAAGTCTTTACCAAAATGGCTGCCGGGTGATCTGACTTGCCTTCAAGGGAGTTTGACGGCGCTCTCAATCCTGCAGTGTCGAGAAGTCGAGCAGAGCCTCAGATCAGACCTGCATCCACTACAGCCAAAGCAATCCTTTAAAACAAGTCTGCTGGTTGTTCATCAAGAATATTGTCAAGCATGACCGCTAGGAAGTGGATAAACAATTACTCTCAGCAATCCGCCGAGGTGCATTAAGATTATTTATGGCCAACATGTAAATATATAAATTGGGCCACACACCAAATCAAGCCCTCTCCTGGGTGCCGTGCAAGCCATGCTGTCTCACATTAAATCACTGATGCAGTTAACAACGGGCAGAGTGGGCATATGATAATGCCCTCACTGTAAAAAATGCCTCCTACTTAGCAGCCTATGAGTGCGTGAGGTGACATACGCTGAGAGGTACAAGCACTCCTGTAGGATCAATAAACTCCACCAGGTTTTGGGATTTACGATGACGTGCAATCGATCAATTATGAACAGAACCGCTTTAAGTGCTTGGAAAATACCAATGTGAATTATAACCAAATCAGAAGTCAACTATTTCAGACAAATATTTCAGAGGTACGGAGTGGAACTGCAATCCACCAGAGTGAAATGACTACAGTTTGTTACCACATAACTAGCAAGGCCTCTGAGAAAGAGAGAGAGATGGAGGGACACTGATGGCTGTTCGGCGCTAGAGAGAACGGATGGAAAACTGCTGGTGTGGTTGCAGGAGATGAGATCCATAACTCTATGAACAATCTGCTGGACAGTGAGCCGATGCTGCTTGGTGCCGGAGACTACAGTCGTGATACAGACGAGCTCAGTTTGCAGCCCCTGCTCTTCCCTTCCCACCGGGGAGATGGAGTCATTTGCTAGATCACTCTCCCTTCGCTTATCACTCAAAAGAAGTAGCTTTCAGTGTGCCGCAGATAATCATACATATTCTATGTGCTGGCAGGCCATAAATCTCAGTCGCTATTTCGTCTTCCAGTCATTCATCTATCACCCTGGGAGCTGGATAGAGCACAGGCTCCTTCACAATATATCAAATTAGTACCTGGGATGTTTACCAAGATAATGCAAGACACCAGGAACGGCTGAAATATAGCACTGCCGCATTCCTCAAATTAAAAGGCTTCCTGGTCCTGCGTGTGGGAAGATAGTTTAGAGCTGTTAGCCTGTTGTTAGCTTGTGTGCTTTATCCCGAGCTGGTTGTGTTGACACCACTTACACAGGGACATTGTTTGACACAATGCTTGGAATTGTTCCTTTTATGTAAAAGAAAGAAATATGTGATGAGAAAATGAAATTATATTGGAATTTTTGCAATATGTACAGGGCTCAATAATGCAAATGCTCCACATTTTCTGTGCATATTATCCAGAATTAAATTTGGTCTAAAGCTGAGGTCGGGGAAGAACTGCTGTGTCTGTTGAACAGACTTAAAATCAATAGCAAAATCCAATATCTAATTTTGTTACAGTCTGGCAATAAATAATATGAAATACTAAATTCAGTTTAGCTAAAGCAGCAGCATTATAAAAAATGTCCTTAATTCATATACATCTCATTTTATCTTCAACTGTGATGTATGAGGTTGCAGTCTTTGTTTGTTTTTGCAGGATTTGTGTCATGGTTTACAGTGTTTAGCAGTTTGTACTCCTAATATATATATATATATATATATATATATATATATATATATATATATATATATATATATCAAATATATATAACATAATATGATATCATTATCATTTTTTAATCTTTATTTTATATATATATATATAGGCCTATATATATATATATATATATATATATATATATATACTAAAGATTAAAAAATGATAATGATATCATATTATCATGATGACTTATATTATGTTTTATTTTTTGAATATGATGGTTTTATAATAATTATGATTATTTGTAAGGTGGACACCCAGCTTAATACATTATTCTGACCATTTGAATTTATCTATGTCATATCAAGAGATGGAAAAGTCAGCCAGCTACTATCACGTCAAATATTGTGCCCCAACAATAGAGGCATTGTTTATTCTTAATACCATACTATTACATATTCAGTTATTGAAAAACTAATTTGGATTGTCACCAAAATTTGGATTTCATTTCATTTCAATTCAGTTCACATTTATGTGTATAGCGCTTTTCACAATACATATTATTTCAAAGCAGCCTTACACGTTTCTATATTACATTTTAGAGTAATCTGTTATCGGAGGTGATTGTGTCAATACATAATAATACATTTAATGATCCATTTGCAGTTGTGCCCTCCTTTTGTTAGTGAAGAAATAGCGTAGCATTTATCCATTTTTATAAGCAGCTTGTAGTGTAGCTACATTTTCATCCGCTTGACTATAGTTTAACCGAATTTGACAAGCTACAGTTTTTAAAATAGCTTCCTCAATGCTGGTGGTTTGTGTACAACAATTAAATGGCAAATTGCCCTGTCACATTAGAGAACAAGACAAAGCGATGCTGTTATGCTGACTCATGACAGCCCTGTAAGTAATGCCAGCTATGAGAAGATCAAATGGTTGTCTTGTAATTAGCAAGGCAGATAATCAGGGCAGTGAAATATGGTGGCTAATTGAAAGATTGCCATTTAATACAGTTATCTAGCTGATCAATACGTCCTCTCATCACCACAGACATCTTTGTCTTCATATCCCCATTTCATCAGACACTGAGTACATTTACTGAATAGCAAAGGTGCGCTATCGTTCCTGGCTTCCTTATGTCGCCATGCTTCACTTTTGGATTAAATGGATGCTTTCACTGGCACTGTAATCCATTCTGACCTGGCTGAATTCATTAGGGGCGGTTAGCCAGCAATAATTTTTGCAGATTACTGTGCATAAATCAAAGCGCAGTTCTGCAGTTCATGCTGACACACATTTTTTACCACCACCAACCCCCTTTACTGACATTGGGATGTTTTTTTGATGTATTACACGGAGGATATTTATGGTGAGGTTTTGTGGAGGACCTTGTGCTGAACTGAATCTCTCCTACACCCTTCCTAATGCACTCAAAGTATTCTGCTCTCTCTGGAGGCCGTTCTGTTCGCTTTAATAGTGTTAGCCTAAACCAGAACCAAGGATGAATAGCTGAGAACAGAAGAAAGCATTCCCAATAGAGTGAGCACGACATACTTTGAATTTAAAGGCCAAATTGACTGTTTGTTATCACTTACCATAAAAGCTGGGATTCGCCTCTTTTTAAGAACATAATAACGTTATAATGTTTGGATCTATGTGATTCTCAAACCTGAAAAAAAAAATCAGACCTAAAATCTGGAGGTGAAGTTTCTGTCTGTTAAAATAATTGAATTTGTCTTAGCTTAATATGCAGAGACATTTATACTTGACACAGCAACATTGGCTTATCCAATGGTGTGAGTTTTAGGACTATCTGTTTCCTGACCAATGGCGGATAAGGAGGGTGTTCAGGAAACCTGTTTAAAAATCATTCGTTTTACAATACCATTTGCCAACACTAGTGGCAGAAATGACACGTTTAGCTTTAATAAGTGGCCTGTTGCTAGTAAGGAATTTCCCCCTGTCAATAAAGGCCCTTCCATAACTCTCTCATGAACCTGCACTCATACTACCTCTACTTTGACACTTACAGAGTGAGTGCTGTTCAATCTGAACTAGCTGTTGCACAAGTCAATGAAAGTCACATAACACTGTGTCTTCCTTCACATTAACGACACTTATACTATAGGATTCCAATAGATACCCTCCGGGCGCATTTTATTTGGAAAATCATTAGCAGCCAACAGCAGAACTTCTTATCCTGAACACTCTCCGCTCAGCAAACTGAAAAAGTTAGGATTTAAATGTTAAGAGTAACACATAATTTGCATGCGCATTTCATAGAATAGCTTTCCTGTGATATTTTTTTCATCTTGAGAGCTCCTCTCATCTGTAAACCACCAATTTGCAGATGCAGGTTTTTGCCTACAGATTTTGTTAATATTATGTTCAGTCCCTGTTCATTTTTCAGCTATAGGTCCTTTGCAGCCTGCAAGGGAGGACGCGCACTGTATCCCTATGTATTGCTTTTCAGATTAAAAATCTAATTTAGGGAGATTAATGTATTTTATTTGAGCTTGCTGTGATCAGAAATTGCTGTGCTTGAGAGTGGAATCGCCTCTTGATTATTGAATTTTTATGGCCGTGTAATTAATTACAGATTCCCTGTTTTGTTCTATTTCTTTCTCTCTGACATTTTAATTTCGACAAAAAGCCACGCTCCCCATGCAGCCTTTCTCCAGAGATCCCTAATGGCCTATAAAACACAATGACTTATAGATATGGGGCAGACATCAGTTCGCCAATGATTGTTTGAAACCTTGCTGATCACATGAAATTTAGCCCACTCCACCGTAACCCCCTGGATTCATTCCTCGTCAATTAAATTGTGGCAACAGCGTCCTTTCAGACGGATGGAATCTATCATTGTGTCATCGACCAGGAATTCATTATTGGAGGCAACCTGGAAACTTTTCAAAAGCGTCATTGAGGCCATTATTTCTTAAAGACGATTGTCATTACCTGAGAAAGGGAGTGTCCTTGGTTCTCCTTGCATAGGCTGCATTTAAGAGCCGTGAAAATCAATCCTGCTGTCAGCCAAGCCATGCTACATCTTTGAGTCGACAGGTTTGAAAGCTTATATCAAACTAGGAGCCTTAGCTGCCATCAGAGGCAGCAGTTACCATGCCATTTGGTGAACGGGTGATATAAATCAGACATTGCCTGCTGCAGTCACCTCATCCAGTTGAAACCAACTGTGATTGGTCGCTTTAGGTTGCTATTCATCTCTTTGGTTTTGATGCACAGAAGACAGGCTTTGTGAAAGCTTTATTGACTGATTAGATTGTTGGAAATGTGTCCTGTAGATCAGAATAAGTAACTAATACACCTTCATACCTTTGTTTCATAAATATCTGAGGATTTTGATTGATCTTTTTTTCTTTCTTTCTTTCTTTTTCTTTTTTGATTTGTCTTTTAAATCTGTTCACTAAAAAGATTTTTCACTGATTCGTTCAGGTTTCATCACGAGTAGGTTCATCATCAGTTCATTGAAAAGCTTTTCATTCACTTGAAAGATTTGTTCAAAAACCCTGATTCATTCACTAAGAATACACAACTACTCAGTCGGCCTTCAGTGTCATAGTGCCAGGTTTAGTATTGCTTTGAAAACAGTGACTTTATCTGGCAAAGCCACTGAAACAGACCATACATCACATTTATTAACCCAGTCACTTCAAAAGTACTTCCAGCCAAATATTCCTCATAGTTCATTGTGGCATCACTGGTTGGTTGCCCTAAAGAATAGGTTTTGTCGAGTCACGCATTGATTTCCCAGTGCCCACTTCATCTGCGAGACACTGATCTTTTCAGTTGTATTTGCGAGCGGCGAAATACATTTCCTCAGGAGACAGATCCATCTAAGAGTATTTATTTATTGTCCTGTGGCTGTGTCGTACTATCCCTCGTCATTGCGCTCCTTTTCTGCTGTGTAAGCACAAATCAACAAACCACACATCTCTTCTGAAAACTACTCCTTACCTCCAACTTTTCGCTCCCTCTTTGTACCCCTTTTGGTACACAATAATAGCTGCGGCACTTACCATATTTCAGGCCTAATTGGATGATGGTTGAAAAGCCACTTTAGTGCACACACTTTAGAGGGAAGAGTTCCTCTGTGACATTGTTAGGCATCGGGATGCCACCTTCCATCTCGAAGAATAAAGTATAATTGCTGTTGAATGAAAAGAGCAAATCTGTTGATGTATGCAATGCAGAGTGGCCTGGGATAGTGAGTGGATAGTTTGTCCAGTTTGCTGTGCATCTCACTAAGGCCTTGGCAGAGTCAGCAAAAAACTGCTCATTGCAAAAGCACAAAAACCCCACTGACAGAGAGTGTTGTTCATGCTAGTGATATTAGCACCATATGCACAATGCTTGCATGACAGAATAAGCTGGCAATATTTATACAGGCTAAACAATAAACACCAGGGGTTCAACTGAATGGGCATTCCCATGGTGGTGAAAATACACTTGTTATCTGCAATTGCTATCGAGTCAGTGACATGATGCTAATTTTTTTCCGCTGGATCAAATAGTTAAGTTAAAGATGCAATTTATATATACAATTACTTGAATAAACCTCTTCTATGATGAACAATCTTTTTTATTTCTTTATTAATACATTTAATTTAGAGTTTTTTTGACAAGTAAAAAAAAAGCTTGATTTAGAAGTATGAAATTATAGTTAGGCATGATCTTTTATCATTGTTATATAGACAAAAACAATTGGTGCATCCAATTATTAGCAAGGAAATTATATCATAGAGATAACAGCTTAAGACCCTTGTGACTGTGTCAAGATCAGTAACTCTCTTAAAATATCAAAAAGTTTGATCTTTATTACAAGGCAAGGTTATTTCATGTGGTCAACTCCCCTAAAACTTATTGGTGTCTATGAATTAATAATTCATGATGTTTGTTAACAAAACTTTTTTACAATACATATTAGGTTGTGTACACAAGGTATTCTAAGTGTAAGAACATTTTTGTTTTTTGCTTTAACTGCAAATTGAAAATTCTTACCCCAATGGCAGACATTTTTTCTTGTTTTAGGCATCACTTAATTTTAATGTATCTTGATTTAAGATGTTTAGATATTTGTACTGGAAAACAAGACAAAAACACTGAGGAAGAACATAATTTTTTGCAATATATGGGAGTTAGACTTGAGGCATTGAATTTAAACCTTTGGTGAACATGGTAAAAAAGTTTTTCCAACCAACATGAATACTATGAGTATGTTTCTAAGAACTTTTCACATGTGCTTTAAAAGATTTTTTCTTTTCTGGACGGTGGACGCTCTTATATGTCACTGATCTCTATGCCAGTAAAGAACTTGAATTTCTGATGAATTTCTCTTCATTTGGTTGTGGATCAAAGCTGAATTTATTATTCTTATATCCTCTTTATCAGAGACGTGAATATCAGGCAGGATTCATAAGTCAAGGCGGTAAATTGGATCCGGTATTTTACTCTAGCACCCCTCCTCAAAAGGGAGATCTATGGGCCGATTTCCCAGCCACCCAGTCATGAAGAACCAGGAGATGTAAATGTCAGTCTGGCTCTCCTTTACACTCAATAAAGGCTGGAATTGGGCTTTGCTCTCCCCCAGTCGATTGCCCATCTAATGAGGAAAGGCTTAACCATAACTCTAAAAGATTCACTACTGTTTATGTTGCTGTGGGAGGGCCTTGTGGAGTAATAATTCCAAGTGGATAAATGCTTTCCCGATAACAAGCTGAAATAACCTGTCTGGACGAACTTAAAGTACACAAGAGAAATCGCACAATTAGCGATTACGGAGGTTATACCTTAAGACAGAGGCGAAAAGGTGCTTCTGACTCTTCTCAAATATCCTAGTGACCAAAAAGAATTTTCCTTTGTGTTTTTCAGACAGGTCAGACATTAGTCATCGGCAGACCTCTACCTCAGCCGTGGCCCCTGGCCTGTCCTTAACTGCGTTTTAACACTAACATTAAGCTTGTTAATGTAATTGAAGTCACATGGAGGCCCCGGTGATAGATGGCACTTTTGGAATGGCAGAAAGTGGTAATCTCAGTTTATCTTCCCTACGACTGAGTGCTCTTTGGCCTGAGAGTGTAGTGTGGGCCACAGGAGATCTGGGAAGCAGATACTAATGCAATGGATTCAGTAGATGAGACCACCAATCACTATAAGCATGCAGACACTCAATGAGGCCATTTTCTCCACCCTATCTGTTCCTATGGAGATGCTGCGAGAATGTGAATCCGAGCAGGACGGTGGCTGTTTGCACCAAGCGCAGTGCATACTAGTGTTTTTTTTTTTCCCCCTTCATGCAATCGTAAGGGATAAAAACTATGTCCTATAAATGTACTCAATACTAATATAGACAAACATTCTTAGATGCTTTATTTTACAGTACAGGGCAGTTTTTGATTTAGATTTTGTTTTTTCCACATACTGTATGTATACGCTCACCAAAATAGGCATGCACAGATGCAGTGACATCACTATTCAGTTATATGGTGAATGATCTTGTTTTGGCAAGATCTTCCCAACACATTTTCCTCAGTGCAAATGCATCATTTAAGCCATTACCAGCCGCAAGCTCTTTCATTAGAATGAACTATATCATCCTTTCCCCAAGAGGCCTTGGGAGCGCTCAGCTCGGAGAATATATCTCGCTAAGAGAATGTATCAAAGGCAGCAACATGCCTAGGTAAAGTATTACTTAATTTATACTGCTAATGCATAACATTGATTCTCTGCGGAGAAAATAAAGAACAACATATTTTTGGAGCCTACATCATTACGTTTAATAATTTAAACCCAGTTTGTGGTAATAAATATACTAAAAGAGCTTTAGTTGGGTTCGTAATGGATGTGCGTAGGAAACCTGGCACTTATATAAAAGAATAATATGAATGCGTGTTGGAATTAATTAAAGTCGGGTCTACGCTGTTTCTTTCAAGGAACAAGGCTAAAAAAGCTCTACCCAAGAACTGAGAGGTAACAAACCAGTGGGAAAGTACAAAGCCCTCGTTTTATCACCCAAAATCCACAATGATCCCAGCCCAGCACCAGACCTTGTTTTTTTTTCCCATCCAGAGCCCACACATTAATGGACACACATACCGATAAGCCCCATTTCATTATATCGGTTGTTTGGATGCATTACCCCTATATATTGGCTTTGGTGTTCTCAGCGACTCATTAACAGGGACATAATGGGGAAAATAAAAGCGCTGAGGAAGATGGAAGGTCTTTGATGTATCAGCTCTTCTGGGCCAAAACAGCGCTCTGCTGGTTTTATTCACTAATTTCTAGTCACGGCACCTTGAGGACAGAAACTGCCTGAGGGGTTACATAGTCATTCTGGCTGCCTTACAAAAAGATTAGTTGTATATTGTAGATTGAAAGACTTATTAACATATTTTTTTCATCTTACGTCCATTTTTTGCCAAAGAAGAATAGCTATATATTGCTGAAGGATTATGCTTTAAGTTTATCAGTGAACAAGGTTTTCAAAAGCTCACTGACCTCCAAACAGCCTTCAGTGTCATGCTTCCCCTCCCTCAACAGAGCCGTTTCATTTGTGCACTGTAAATCACAAAAGTTTATTAGTACCATAAGTCAGGCCAACAGCTTAACCTAGGCATCTCAGTCCTGCATGTGTAGCGCACTTGTGTGCTGCTGCATATGATAGAGAGAGAGAGAGAGAGAGAGTAATCTCACTACAAGCCTGACCTCAAACTTGACTGATTCTTGTGTGCTTTGTGGATTTGTTCATATTTGAAGCAAAGACCTTGTACCTGTAAACCGTACAGAGAGTACTGTCTCTTAAAGACCTTCCTGGAGTAGTTTTTAACATCCTGCCAAAAGATTAATCACATAACCTTGAAAATTGAAAATCAAACTGGGCGTCAGACAAGTTGGATTAACTACAAGAGCCTGATATCGGGTTGTACAGACGGTTTTATTATGTCATTTTCTTTTTATAGACGGAAGGCATTGAATGCAATATACATCAGATACTCAGGTTGATGTAGTCTGCTTCATATGACATAAATCTGCTCCAGTGATTTCCAGAATCTTCTACATGGACAAGGAACTCTCCTTTGAAAAGTGATAAGTACTTCTCTAAACATTTATTGCTGTCATTCGGTCTACGTGCCCCCTGGTTTTAGCATCATGTAACACTTCTACGTGTGAGTGAATGCACAAATGTGTTGGAGATCCTGCTGAGTAAGTTTACGCTGGCCGTAAATTATACTCTGAACCAGCTGACCATCCGTTCTGGGCAGGTGGAGCTGTCATAATGGCAGCTCAAGTCATGCAGATGGGCAACCAGATCCAGGAAGAGGCATGCAGTGGGGTCTTTCAATTCTCACGTCAACTGGTGCTTACAGATTGCTATTTTGACTGATACTTTAGATAAGAGATTAGTGTGTTTAACCTTTGGAGGTGCAAAAAATAAACCCCAATAAATGAAAACATAAATATAAAAGAAGATGTTAGAATTTTATAGCTCTGTTTACATCCATGCTGTCTGGATAAGGACCCATCATATATTTCCCCCTTGACAAACGGATTGTGTTTCACTCAAAGCATCTCACCTTGCAGAAACACTTGACAGGGACGAGAATTCAGAGGAGAATTTAGAGAGCCAATAAATAGACTCAAGCAATATATCAATATGTTCAACAAATAACCCTTTAAAAAGGTTTAATGGCAAGATACAGAAGTAATAAACTGACTGAATGGTAATGGTTGATTTATCTTAGTATTATATTTGAAAACAGCGCTATTGTTCTGGAACTATGACATGTGGCTCTGTTGAAATGAAATATTACACAATTTATATTTTTATCACAATTTGACAAAATTAGAGCTTGAAATGATGCACAGTAAAATTACAATGATAATGATATGCCTTGACTTTTCATTTTTATATACATTAGATACAAAAGTTTGGTATACTGTATATGTAGATATAAAGATTAAAAGTCAAGATTTCTCTCAAGGTTGAACAATAAAATAACAACTTAATGTCACCTTTGTGTAACTAGAAAAAAAACTGATATCTGTTATCTGTTAGTTCAAATAAAAATTAACCCTTGCCGCATTAAACTGCATTTAGTTGTTCCTATATGAACCTTATAAATGAAGAAAAGATTTCAAACGCTTAACCAGGTTTCTTCAATGATTTAAAATCCACCCTACTCATAAAAAAACTTTGCTAGCAACAGCAATGTCACTTCCACTGAAAGACCTGCAAGCAAGTTCAGCATCTCATATCTCATCCAGACCCTCTTCATTCAGATTTATGCCATGCATGCAAACACTGAAGTTCTGCTTAAGTACTCTTAAAACAACATACTGTGTTTTTCCAGTGTGATACATGACTGTATCACACAAGCTCTGTGCATTATAAAGCAGTTCTGACAGCTAAACATCTGCACCTCTGAGATCTGACAAGCGTCCAGTGAAACAGAGAGGAATACCAGAGCCTTGGATTAACACCCTCACTGAGGCTAAAGGTGCTCCTGTTGGGTTAAAGTTTGGCCGGAACACCGGGAAAAAAATGGACGTGGTCTTTTCTGAGCTTTTTGGAAACCCAGGACTAAAAGGCATCAATTTTTTTATATCCATCTTGCTCCTTAAACTATCATTTGCTACAGTAAATATTTGATGATCACTGATGTTGACAAACTCTGCCCAAGACTTGCCTCCTCACCAAGTCCATTTGATATATATTCTTCTCTCTCTCACACTCTCTCTCTCTCTGTCTCTCTCTCTTTTTTTTTTTTTTTTTTTGAGGAGACAAGAGGCTTATAAAGTGTGTCACCGGGCTTATGCCAACTGCATTGCTTATATTTTCCCCAGATCATCTGTTCACTTGATGAAAGGATATTATCCTCGGTAACCTCTTGGATTTATTTATTTTGAATTAATGTTAAAGGGAGCCCTAAACACAGCAAGCCAGTGAAAGTCGAAAATTCATGCAGGTGCACAACTCACTTTCACAGACACATATTTTGCTGCTTTAACAGTCAACATTACAACCTACGTGTTTGTGTTTCCATACCACAGACTGGGTGGTTGTTTGGCATGTTGAGGTGAAGAGTACTAGGAGATGTAAATATAGTAGTTGGGCCTTCATGCTCTCATGCCAAACAAGTTCTCAACAGCAGCAGACAGATCTGAGGGCCAAAGGGGGATTGGGTGTCGCACCACTGCGAGACTGCAGAATCTGATTAATTATTAGTGAGTGGTGATCCTGCCATCACAATAGATCTGTCTCAAGCCTGCACACAGCCAGAGCAGTGAGATGAAATGTAAGAACCAGGGCTCGAACAAGCTATGGTGCCCTCTCCCACAATTTCAGAGTCTCCTTCCCTGGTTATCTCTGTCATAAAGTCTTATTCCAGAGCTAATTATTAGAAATCTGTATATTTCTGATATCACTGAAAAATACTGGGCATCATATTTCATATCGTGTCACCTTCTGAAAGTCTGAGGCAGTTTATTTACTGCACGAAAACAAACCAGAATGATCTTTCTCTGGTTTCAGAGGTCAATCAAACTGTCAGGCTGAGTTGTGCCCTGGTCCTCTCCTGTATCCCTGTATTTGGAAACTGTAAATTTTCCCAAGAAGCTATCTGTCGTCTTCACTGCACCTCTTTCATCAGTTTGACAGCCAGCTTGTCTTAGACCCGATCTGTTTCTACTTGTGCAATGATTCCTCTTATAAAAAGCCAACGTGACGTTAATTGGCAAATCAGATGTGGCGGTGACATCTTATTTTGGGACTCTTCTAATGAGTTTTATAGAGTGAGACTCAACAGGGTATTGCGTTTAAAGTTTAAAGAGCTGAAAGTCACTCAACACTACAGGGCTGTTGTTCAAATCCAATATGGCTGCCATCATGTGTTTAGCTACACTGAGCAACGCTGAGGTGAGGCAGAGAGGGCACCGTTTCCCACGTCAAGAGTGGTGTCATGGTGGCAGCGGAAATTACAGTCATATATTGGTACTATTTTTGAAGCGCAGGGCTCTGTTTTCTCCCCCGTTTAATGGCACATTCCTTTCGGCAGGAGTTATGAAAACACCGATGACAACATGTTCTATCTCCTTTAAAGAAGTGCATGACTGGCTGGCTGTGCAATAAAGCAGTCAGTTATTAATAGTTGGCATGGGAACATGTGTAAATTATTGTCCCCTTGCTTAAAATGACATCCTGATTCTCTGCTTATCAGTCCTGTGACACATAAGAACAACTTGAACTGTCATGTGTGAACGTGATTGATTTGTGCTCCGATTTGGCAGCTCTCTTGAGGGCAGCGTCTTTGTCTTTCAGGAAAACATCCCTTTACGTGCACACGCTTGGAATGAGGACAATTTCTTCTGAGCAGTAGTTGTCAGATCGTGTTATTTAAACTGTCACTAAATGTCTAGCAGGGTCATTTTGATCCTGGGTGACCTCGGGGCCTGGCACAGAGACGGAGAAACGCGCCGCGTGAGGGTGCCATGCATGAGTTTGGGCGCTGCTCTCCCCGAGGCTCGTCTGAATGCGTTTTTCCAATGCAACATTACGCCTCTGAGTAGTCTTTTGAGTAATGCAATTCTGTCACATAACTGCTTTTGCAATCTGTGATTCTCATCATTTACGTTTTATTGAGAGAAAAATCCTGGCTGTATGAAAGGTTGAATATATAAATATTGCCCGAGGAATGCAATTACCCCCACTAGGACTGCTTTATCCAGTCTGTAAGAGCCAACTGTGTGTTTTAAGGGGTATGGATGACCCCCATGAGGCTCCTTTTATTGAAAATATGATTTACAAAGAAAACACAGTGAACACACAATTGTCCTCTGATCTGAGTTCAGAAGCCACGGGCAAACGGGGGAACGGGTCATAAAGCCGAGGCTGGAGTCCCTGCTGATCTCAGAACATCTGCTCAGCCATTTACCAGTCTAATAGATTAGCCCAGAGAATAGGTACAGGTGTTTCTGCCCTAGCCAAAACACATCAAAACCAGATTCCTGTCCAACTCACGCACCGGCATGCAGCAGAGCCAGAATGAGTCATGGCCCCTCACAGATAATAAAACAAGCATAAAGTTTGCTTAAGATACAGGTGGGGCTGTTTTACACACTTCTGGAGAGAAACAAATAGGAAGCGTGTTCAGGGATACAGTAATTGAATGCAGATGGGAGGAGGTAAATGAACAAATATCTCAGCGGAATACCTAATAAGAATGGGACAGAAAGGGAAATTAAAAATTATTGGAAGCAGATGGACTGTACTTTGAGTTTTTCAGGGAAATTTATTAGGGCCATGAAAGAAATGTGTCTGTTTATTTTGCATTGCCATGAAATTAATGGCCTGCTGAGTTGTGTTGGTGTTAGTTTATGACTGCTATGCCATTAGTCATAATTTAGCTGGTATTTCTTATTGATTTGTGATTTAGCTTGATTTATTGGGGGCTGTCGGCTTTGATTTTGAACTCGACCACTTTCATTTCAACAGCGAGAACAGATTTAGGCAAACAGAGAATAATATGTTCAACAAAGTTTTGATATATGGGGAGTGCTCTTTTTTTGTTGTTTTGTTACTTTCACCCCACTTGTGCCTCTTGTTTGCTGAATAAATTAATTGCCTGCAGTGGATTCTGGCATTATACTACATGTCGCTTTAATTTAGTTACATTTTAATTGCTATACATTTTTACTATTTTATACATATAAAATAGCTACCAATTAAAGTAAAATGTAGTATAATGTCAGATATTATATTATATAACATATATCATATTATAATGTATTATATTATATTATATTATATTATCAGTGATGAAAAAATAGTCTGTATTTTATTTGTTAAATGGATAATTTTATACATATCACACAAAATTGCAGTTGGGGTCATGCGTTAACTCTCTGTGCAAGCATTTTGTGTCTCTTTTTGTCAATTAAGCATGAATAAAGCTGCTTTTATTGGTTCGTTAAGCATCGCACTGGCACTATAGTGGTTTCTGATACAAAAAACAGAGGAGGCTACATGCTGACTGCAGCACAGCTGCTGCCCCACTGTAAATACAGGCTCCAGAGCCGGCACTCATGGGTATTAATCAGAGTGATGGTTAGTGAGCAAAGAAAATGGAGTCTGATTATTATTCCAGAGGGATCCGGTGAGTGTACTAACATGGTCTAAGAAGTACCGCACTTCCTGTTTCCTCTGATCAATGGCAGGAAGTAGCACGGAGAAGCGATGCATGGGTGAAGTACGCAATCCAGGTTTTCTGTCTGCAGAGAGCCAGATGGGTTTTTAAACACCTCTGCAGCAAAGCTTAGACTCCTCCTGCGAACAACAACACACACACTTTTATTTTTCTCCCTCTGTGAGACACAGCTCAGCTAATGTTTGGCCTCAAAGCTGAAAGACAAAAGATGTTGTGTGAATTGTGAGAACAAAAACAATTCTCACCTTGAGGGAGACGCAGCAACACTAGGGTCTGTTCAGCTGGGCTACACTTATAGTTTCATCTTTGCTCTAGTCATCTGATGCGCTTAGTGTGGGTTTATTTTGTTTGTATTTAATGAAAAAAAAAACACATTAAACAAAGCATGATTTGATCGGATTTTATTTTATCATTTTATCTGAGCAAAAAATAATCATCAATAAATAAAACAAGAGCCTATTTTTGGTATTTCTATATTTTGTTTTATTTTATTTACATATAATTTCTAACACAAATATGTGAAATTATATTATTGTTGAAAAAGTAATTCAATAAATTGGAAACACTTTACTATAAGGTCCCATTTCTTAACATTGGTGAACTCCATTAGTTAACATGAACTATCAATGAAAAATACTTTTAAAGCATTTACCAATATTAGTTAATGTTAATTTCAACATTCACTAATATAATATTTTTAATTAAAAGTTATATCGGTTCATATTTGATGGACCTGAGCTAACATGAACTGATAATGAAGAGTTGCATTTTTATTCACTAACATTAACAAGGATGAATAATTACTGTACCAAAAGTATTGCTCATTGTTAGTTAATGTTATTTAATACATTAACTAATGTTGACGAATGGGACCTTTTTTGTAAAATGTTGCCAGTACAATATATATATATATATATATATATATATATATATATATATATATATATATATATATATATATATATATATATATATATATATATATGCTTATTATACTTTTCACCTGGAGCACCACAATGTATGTATACTGATTTGTATCATACATGGTATCATATATTGTATGTTGTAAAATGAGTGGTAAATTTATACATTGTATGTAATGTCACATCAAAAAGAACTGATTGATGTGAACAGATATCGGAATGACACACCAAACCAAATTCCTTGTAAGTGTAACAATAAATGAATTCTGATTAATACAATTGCACTCATGTAACTCTTCTAATCAAATTAGAAGACTGGCACTAACTGTTGTATATCATATAATTCATTAGCATGAACAGCAAGACATAGGGCTGATTTTCTTCAACAAAGTACTTCTTGAAACCTATTATCCCTGACAGCATTGTGGTTGACTCATGTTGTTCTATTTCAGCTGGTTAGGTTGCGAAAGAAAACAAAAACTCCACAAATGGAACTTTGTTTTGTTTCAACAGGATTATGTAGCGACACACTTGAAAAGGAAACAGATGTTTCATTAGTAATAGGTTCAGAGAACCTCACTGCCATGCTGAGCAGTATTAATGGGTTTTGGATTCCTGCTTGGATAGAACTGAATTATGTTAATGGCTGACGAAATGGCTCAATGATGTGGTGAATCTGAAATCTTTATGGTTTCTTGGCACTAAATAAGGGTTTTGACCCCCTCTTCATAACGAGAGACCCATTATATTTAATTTACTGATTAAGTCCAAAGAAGAATTATTTTGTCTGATGAGATGAAATCTGGATAACATGACATCTTCACCTATTGTGCAACAGTGGCAATCCTGTCTTAATTCATGCCAATTATGACTTGACCAAAGAAAAAATAAACCTAACAACTTATTATCTATTGTAGTATGTAGGTGATATTATGTAAATGTAGCATGCAGAGAACATATTGAAATCGATCATCTTGTTTTACTGCTCACCAACATCAGTTGATCTTCAGGTATATGATTTTTTTCATTCAACAATCGTGCAACATAATTATCAAAGATATAGATGCATATTTTGGAAGTTACATGGCTCAACAATCTGAGGGGACACGTTTCCCGTCGGTATGAATGGCCGTGACGCTTCTGTCCTTCATTCAGCCTGAACGAGAATGTTTCAGTCCAAATGTGCTGGCTGTCTTGTATTATCCAGGGCTAAACATGACAGATCTTTCACCAGCGTGCTGCACTTCCTCTATATTAATGTGTGAGCCTGTGTTGAGCTCCCCCCGTGCCTTTCCCTCAGGCCCCTCTTACCCACACAGCCCTGCTCTCAGGGAGTCACAAGAGATGTTCGGTACCTGTCCAGAAACACCTGCATCTCCACACCGTGCAGCCTCTGCTGGGAATGTGGGTTTTCAAGCAATGCTTGTTAATGCTGTCATACCCCAGAGAGACACTCCTGGAAATGGAAGCGAGATGAGAAAAGAGACAGTGAAGCGAGGGTGAAAATCCAGAGAAAGAAAGCAGTTTTATCATTGTCAAAAAAAGACCCCTCGTATCGGCCTTGGAGAGTTGAATAATTTGGTGGCGAGGAGAGCCCTGTTTTTGCGGAGAAAGTCAATTTGTTTTGATCATACTCCACCTATAGGCCGATAATGCAGGCATCGGCTATGAAATATGGCAGCAACAAGTCATTCCCCATCACAAAAGCTCAGCCACAGTTGTCTTGCTGTACTCACGGATAAGTAACTGCTTTTATTTAAGTCGACTAAGCATCAAAAGGAGCTGGTAAGCTTAGGAGAGGAAGTACAATGTCAAGAGGTTTTGTTGAAATCCTAGCAGGAATTTTTTTGCCTTGGATACTGGGCCTGAAGAAAGGCGCACAGTGTAGGGGTCTACAAGTCCCCCTCCCTTCGGCCTGACAAGCAAAGAGCTGCTTAAATTGAATTGACATGTCAGCAGGAGAGTAATGCTTTGTCCCTGCTCTGGATGCCAGCATACTTAACCTTACCATTTAAAGCATTAGCCACTACCGTTGGCACTCCTGACAAAGAAAGCCCTGGAAGCACTCTTCATACCTCTTACCTCTGCTTTTTTTTATGATTTTTTTTCCCATCTTGGCAGTTTTATCTGTCACGTGATCAACTGCTTTTATTTTACATTGTAATCCAGCCTTTCCCTTCTGGGTTTCATTTACAGTTAAGTGCAGGACACGGGAAAAGAGCGGAGGGCGGAGAGCGACCGAGAAAGAAAGGGATGGAGTGAAGGCGAAAGGAAAAAATGGGGTTTGAATGAGTCCAGCAGTGAGATAAAGAGACCAAAGAGGGAGGTGAGCGAAAAGAGGTCTTTCATTGAGGATCGAAGTGAGAGCAAGAGAGAAACAACTATGTTTGAAGTGGGGGCCTAATGTAGTGGAGATGGAATCTGTCACTCAGCTTATTGCATGTTGATGACTCAGGGCTGTTTGAGCTGTAAGCAGCCTATGATTTATGGACAGCAAGTGAACTCCTGCGGGCGAAAAAGCAAGTCGGGGATCAGAGCGGCAACAGGGCCCTTTTTGGGCTGGAGCCCGGCCTTGCATTTTTTTCATTCATGCCAAACTGCTTTGCACGGCAATTAGCTCTGTCCTCATTTAGTCTCCCCAATCCCAAAGGGTAATGAAAGTCATATATCATCTTCAAGGCTGCTAATTATCCAGCATGGTTGCAGGTAGGCTTTGTAACAGTGAGAAGGGCCTGTCGCCCTGATATTTATTGCTCCTCCAATAAGCAAGTAAAAAATACTCTCTTGAAAGGTTGCCCACAGCCCTTGCCTCACATCCTTGACATACCTTTTTGCAAATGTGCTAGTCAAAGGGGAAATGTCTTCATTCCACATAACTCATTTTTCATGCTGTAACGAAGCATTCTGCGAGAGCCTCTGCGCAAGTGCCGGAAACTCGAGACGAGACAAGTAGCGGGGGTCAGCATGTCTCCACTGACTTACACGTGGGTTAGTTAGTGCCAGGACGAGATAGGAAAATCAAGCGAGAGATAGAGAATGTGGAGTAACCGGAACGCTGGCCGCTCAGTTGTCATTTCAAAAAAATATTTGGAATAACTACTTGCCATGTTGTTATGTGTCCAAGTATCCAGTATGCAGAACTTATTTTTAATTATTGTTCCATTTTTACATTTAATTTTTATTGTATTTTTTAACTAAATGGTCATTATGCTACAACAATAAAACATAAGTGTTCATAAAATTATAATAATAATAATTATTGTTGTTGTCGTCGTCATCGTCATCAAAATTATAATGTGTATAATAACACAATAAACAATGTATATTTTAAATATTTATTATTGTTATTATTTAAAATGTATCTATTATATTTATGCAAAGATGCTGTTTCTGGGTGATATTTTTTAGAAACCTACCAAATTGTGCCAGTTTTGTAATATATTGATGAACTGATAAATTATTGAGTATAGGAAAAAGTGAATATTGTTAAAATAATAATAATAATATACATATTATATAAAGTAAATTTTTACTCTTTAAAAAGCTCTAATGTAAAAACTCTAGAATAATGTGCTTGAGCACAGTATAGACACAGTCTTAAAAAGGTTGTTTTTGTACTGTCCAAAAGTACTTTCACTTTTTAAATACAAATATGACAGAGACGTACGCTGCTAACAGTATATACATTATATATATATATATATACATTACATTACATCTCTAGAAATATATGTAGTGATCATTCAGTGGTCTCTTAACTTTGGTAGGTACATACCCCTACTGTCCATACCCAAAACTACACCCATGTTCACACCACGTGTTCTTCCATGATTTATGAGAGGAACATGGAAAATTAAGCTGTGCACTTTCAACAAACACTTCACCAAGCCAAACTTCCTGGGACTTAATATATTCAAGTTTTTCCCTCTACCCTTATTCTCACTATAAATTCATCATGGTTGTGACTATAACATACATGAAAGATGTTTGTTGGGGCTATTGACATGTTGTGTTAGCCTCATCTCAATAAAGAAGGACTGCATTTTCCAAAAACCTCCCTTCTGATTGAAAACATGTGATTTAATGGCAGATTAAGAGGAGCTATTGGGCTGAGACTGTAATTCATGTAGTCTTGTTAAGCAGTGTTATGAGGCCCCTTGACAAATTATGTTTTGCAGCATGGGCTGCTCCCTCTTTCCCTTTTTTCTTCTTTCTCTGAGTCACTAGAACACAAACGTGATGGGCGTCTCAAATGGAAATATTTATATGGTTCCAAAACGCCTGAAGGGCATCATTAATGCCCATATTCAGAGATCTATAATGTATGCAGGGTACTGCAATGATTTTTGGAGCTCAAACATCCACATATTTTCTCAGGCTAATGACTTTATATTTGTCTCATTCCTTATTGCTTGGAGACACAGGAGAAAAGGAAACAAGCCTGAAAAACACAAGGGGGCATGGGGGGTGGATAAGGATAAATGTACAGCTTATGGAGATCAGATTTTTAATTACACTCAAGGCTATGATGACAATCCCATGCAGCTTAAAGCTTTGTACAGTAAACGCATGCCCAGCCAAACGCCCACTACAACACCACCGCCCTTATGTGTAAGTGAGGAAAAAACAAAAGCAGACAAAATGGAGTCCTGATCTCATCTGGTCTGATGATGATGATATTATTATATGTAAAGATGATCACAATTTTATTTTTCCTTTTTCTTTTTTGGTCTATGTCCAAGTGATAAGCAATTTTTCTTGTAAATTGTGAATACTGCATAGTCTGTATGGGCCCACCAAAATGATCAGTAAACCAGATATTAAAGAATGAATTATTGAAGGAGTCTTATAATGCCCTTTTTACATGATGTAAAATAAGTCTCTGATGTCCCTAGAGTGTGTATGTTAAGTTTTAGCTCAAAATACCCCACAGATATTTTTTATAGCATGTTAAAATTGTCACTTTTTGAGGGTGAGCAAAAACGTGCTGTTTTTGTGTGTCCCTTTAAATGCAAATGAGGCACAGAGGGCGGAGCTTCATGTGTTAGCATATTCGATTACCTCACACAGACACGCACTGAAAATTTCTAAAACTTTTAAGCTTTTTATGTTCAATCCAGAGTCGGACAAAGATGGAGAGACTCAAGAAGAAGTGACAACATGTAGAATGCAACAGGACATTTCTGAATGGTTAGTTATTGAATTTATGTAGCTGATGTGGAGTTAACTATCTTCTAGTCATTGGGGGCGGGGTTTATGTAAATGTTAAGGTTAGTGATGTCACTAACCCGTGAAGAGGCTCATTGTAGTCCCTACCAGCTGTTTGTTGTAGTCCTTAAAAAGCGATTTCTGTAAAATAAAATATCTCCCTTTGCTTTGAACTTTGAGCGTCGTAACTTTGCAGATGTTGTTTATGCTCAAACACCAACATTACACACTAACCAAAGTTAAAAAAGTAAAATCAAAATGAAATTATCAGTTGCAAATATCAGTGAAAATATCAGTCAGAGAGATAATCTGTCTTTCTTTATTCTAAAATGTATATAGGATATAGATATACTAAAGATGCAAAGATGATTATGGTAAGTACGTGACAAATATGCTTGAAGCGGTTGACCAATCACAACACACTTTTCCAGCCGACTTATCAGAGCACATTTCACTTTTCGGAAGGAGTGGCTTCATATAGACAAGATCTCTGTTTTAGAAAGTTGATCTAAATGAATAAATAATCCACTACCTGAAGCTCTAAAATATATACAGTATAGTGCAACATAACAGAAGAAAAAAACAAAAGGAGACAAAATAGAGACCCGATCTCATCTAATACACCTCAGATGAGCAGGATCATACCGGGCAAGCACACGGGTTAGGCCTAGTATCAGAGAAGAGACTAATTGTCAAGGTTATGCCTCTATAGATGATTGATGTCAGCTCGGGCTTTTCTGTCAGCCTGTCAGGAGGCAGGAATGTTTAATGTTCTCATTATTGGTTGCGCTGTTGTGTATATTTCTCTGTCAGCGGCGCGGACCCATCTGAACTGCCAAAGCACTTCAAAGGCCTGCAGGTCATTTATCTTCCCCTGACGCGGTGAGTGTTCAGCCTCAGCTGAGTGCTAGTGATTTGTTATGACTTGAGAGCAAGCTGACAGACAGCTCTTCTGGTACAGAAAAAAAGGATTCCTTTTTGTCACACCGTGAAAACATCAATGTCCCTGTAATGGGCTACAACTGTCAATGGAGGCCAGCACCTGACAGTTGTGTGGTCGCACTAATTTGCAGCCCCAGTGGCTCTCTTCCCCAACTTTAGATTTGGTTATGGTGTCACAAACAAACAGTCCACCATCTGCCGCGAGGTGCCACGGGGCCCGGCGGAGGGAAGGGGAGAGGTGGCTCGGCTAATTGAAGTCACGTCGCAATTTCGTATTAATCGGCCGCGCTACGTACGTAGCTCTTCGACTTTGATGGCGAGCCAGAAGAAAAAGCCCGACGCGATGAGGCGAAGATGGGCCGTGCACCGTGGGCCGGAGTCAGGAGGGAAAAATCAGATCTTTGTTTCTTTTCCCAGGCCATGACATGATTAATCGTTCTCTTCTGATCTAATTTTGGAACATGAAAAACAGCACATTTGTCTTGAAGAAAAATGATGTGCTGTACTGTGCAGATGGAAATTTCCAGCCCTGAAAAAGATTAAAGTGAAATTCCACTCCTTAGACCTAATCATGAGTTGTAGATTATTCTGTCGTTTTAAGCAGATGGTGGGTTTGATTCAGAGGCCCTCTCCTTATATTAATGAATACTAGACTGGTATATTTGACTTAGGTAAGTGAAATGTCTATCACGCCTAATGGACTGCCGGTCGACGGTGCTCCTGCCCTACCGCCGCGTGCCCTTGCTACATATTTCATGGTTTGTACTTATGCAGAGCATTTTGTTTCCTTCGATTTTTCACACTTGTCAACAGTTTGCTAAATATTTTCACACAGGAATGGAGAAAAGAACAAACTTGTGTCCACAGCTAATTTCCATCCATAGGTCACTGCTATAACTCTGCAACTAAAACTGTCACCATGGGCGAGAAGAGAGCAGAATTCAATAGTAACTTGATTAAGTTCCCAGTCAACATGACTGCATACACAGCAGTATGTTAACCAACCTAATTATAGGAGCGGCGAGGAGGGGTGATAAAACCGGTTGAAAGGAGGTGCCTTCTGAGGCTGATCATGTGACCTTCAATACTGACTTCCCCTCAGGGAGCGGTTGGAGCTCTTGTCACACCTCTCCTCTCCTCTCGTTCTATCTGTGCGTATTTGATTCGGAAACACGTGCCATTCTTCACTTAGTCTAAATTAGGTTATGTGATTAAATCCCCAAAGCACATTTACCACACCCACACAGCTAGTAAAAATAGTGGAAAGAAATGTTTCAGATTATTGTTACTTTTTCAGTGCTTTATTCAATTTGGACTGTCCTAGAATCTCACATGTTCTATATGAATATTCATTGCAAGAATGTTCAAGAATTAGTAATGCTGATTAGCAGTTTGCCTCCCACTATTAAAACAAAGCCATTCTGAAATATGTGTAATGCAATATTTAAGCAATAAATTGTGCAATAAAATAAAATGCTAAATTGTGAATTTAGTCATGACTAAAGGGAACAACATACGGTTTAAGCTGTAATTACTATATATTCACAATATAACAAAAGTATGAGTGCCTTATAGCTTTCAAAAACGATTATAACTATTAATTTACAACGATAATTCAAAATATTAATAATTCAACAATATTTTAATTAAAATAATCATATAATTGAAAAAATAAATACTATTATCAATAATATATTATTTACTATTTAATATTATTAATTTAATTATATTATTTATTTAATTATTTTATGGCTCCCACTTTTATTTTAGTTGTCCTTAACTGCTATGTACATATGTCATTTAATTGTTAGGTACAATATACTTATTGTATTCATATCATTCATACCATTATGTTCAATTTAGCTTTAGTTTAATTTTTCATGGACTTTTAGTTTGTTTCTCTTCGGTTACCTGTTTCCTTTGTTCTTGTTTCCCGCCACTAATCAGTTGTCGTGGACATTCATTTGACAAGCACAACTGTTTGTATTCAATTCATTATCTCTGTGTATTTAAGTTCCTCCTTGCATTCAGTTCTGGGTCCTGTATTGTTTGTGTGTTTGTGCTTGCATGCTGTTACCTGAGTTTACTTTGTGTTCATAACACGCTTCTATTTGAAACTTATTTATCATCATTGGCCTGGAATGTGACTTATACATGTAGTTATTATAGTAATCACTATAAATTGTGCATAATTACATGCAACTAACCATAAACCACACCCTAATCCTAAGGCTATAGTAAGTACAAGAAGTTAATTATTATTACTCAGTACATAAATGTATAATTACACTCTAAAATGGACACTTCAAAATAAAGTGTAACCCAAAACACTTTTGCTGCTATTGAGGAGTGATACGGGTAAGGTTAGGGACAGGTTTGGTGGTGTGGATAGGTTTAAGGGTGGGTTAAGGTGTAATGGAAGGGTCAACAGTGTAGTTATAGATGTAACCAAGAAAACAATTACAAGTGTAATTACATGCAGTTTTTTTTTATATAAGTGCAATGTAAAACATGTACAGTATGTACACAATAAGGGCGTTGTATCAAGTAATTAATTTAGTTTTAAGTACACAATAGACACTTAATATAAAGTGGATCCAAAATTATAAGCAAATTCATTAAGTGCATTCCTTATACAAAAACGTCTGCCTAAAAATGGGTCTGTTTTGATAAGGTTGTGGACAGCAGGAGAAAAAAAACTGTGCTAAATGCAAATAATAAAATGCAACTGACCATATAATTGTATACATAATCATATTAGAGAAAAAAAAAAGGCTTAGGAGGAGAAAATGATTCTCACATGTCTCAAAGCTTTCCACAACATGTTGGGTGAATTATTGGCTGCTGAAAACATGAAACCTTCAAAACTGAATTTAAGGCATCAAAATTATTCAATTAATTAACTTTTAATAATTCACTTACTATTCAACAAACTATCAGGTTTTTCACAATCAACATCAAGGACCACAACTACCCATTTTAAAATGACCATTTTTAATCTGTGCTCATTAATGCCATGTTTACATTCTATCGATCAAGAATATGACGAATGATTACGCCAAAGACACCCCAAGGGATCAAATTATATATTCAGCACTGGAACTTGATGTCAAAAGCATGGCATTGGATTGATGCTGGCAGTATATTAGTCTCTGCCCCATCAGTTTGAGTTAGCAAAATAGCCTCTTCCTGGGGCTCCTAGACAGGAGTCTGGATTCCTGTGAGTCCTTTGGACATTTGGACCTGATGAATGCTCCTCGGTCATGCCTTGGCACTAACTAGCAATGCATGATAACATTTATATTTAGCAACATACTGTCCTGGCACTGTCAAAATGTGCCTTGTGCTCATGTTGGATGCATTTTTAGTCTTGGAGTGATAGAGGTTGACTGAGGTTCTGTGGCTGAATGCTACTGGCTTGTGCAGAAGGATAAAATGTAAATGTCTGCTTCCAAAAGAACAATCGACAAGGAAATAATCTTAAGAGCTGCAATTGCCAACCCGTAAGAGTACTCATGAATATGGCAAATATAAATATAAAACAACAGTGCCGAAACATAACTTGTAAACCAAGAACACAAGTAGAGTGAAAGCAGGAGCTCTGTGCCAATATGTCATACACTAAATAGTTCTAAATTAGAGTCTGTATACGCCTGTTGGAGACGCCATTCATCATACTCAACTTTGGTCTGTTTCTTACAATTTTGGCAGTAAGCGCTTCCACATGCCAAGTTTGTGCAAGAGAAAGAGAGGAGGGGGGAAAGCGCCAAGGAAAAAGAGGGAGAAAATGCAGGTTATCAGCAAAGTTTACATGTCTTTAATCAGTCTGCAGTTAATTAGCGGCTTCCACACAATGTGGCTGCGAGTCATTAATCATACTAGCGTGGAGCAGTCAGCCCAGTCCAAGACATTTGGAAACAAAAGTTTTGTTTTCCATAAAGGGTTTGAGCGCGGCCTGGCGTTGGCTTTCTTGGCCATTAGGCTGGAAATGAAAGGCCTTGTCATGCAGCTGACAGACAAGGGCCCACTGTTCAGCTCCCTGTTGGTCTTTCCCTAAACCTCGCTCAACAAAAGATGACTTCACCCCTTAAACAAAGCTTACACACATGCACACACTCGCACACATTTGGGCACATTTGTCTGCGTGGAGCTCCATGTGAAATGTCACGTCACACAGCCGGCCAAAGCTCTGTGATACTGTGCAGTGATTCTGCCAGTTCCCGAGTCTTTCCTCAGCCTTTCCTGCTCTGTTCCCCAACTTTTTCCTGCTCTTGCGCTGTATATATTTAGGGAACGGGATGGGGTGGAAATGTAATCCAACGGATAGCTTTAATTCGTCATCCAGCCTAGCATGCATCATTCACCATAGCTGACCCGAAGGTCTGAGGCTCTCCTTGTTTATAATAGCGCAAAGATGTAGGCTGATCCATTCCCTAAACTCCTGACATGCACATTTTTAATCTTGGCTCAAGATGGGTAAAACTGTCCATCTACCTGTCTGCGGCAGATAAATTCATTGGCTGAAAATTTTCCACAGTTACTTCCAGTACGAGTTGTAAATCTATTAAGAGGCGAGCCTTCCCAGGCCTGTCACGCTGAATGTTCCGACAGCTCCATTTACCATTCCTGATCATTCTATGACAGGAATATTTCCTGCCACTGACTCTGTTTCCCCTCTCAGCTGAGACGGGAGGCCAAAATGTATGTTTCATTGTCAAGAAACGAGTAAAAAGTCTGAGCAGGCTTGGCAACTGCAAAAAGAGCCTTTCAACTGCTTTTCATGCCTGTGCATAAATGTAGACTTTGGCAATTTAATGAGTGACTGAGGGGACAGAAACGGGAAAAAACGCTCCTGCGGGTACACTAAGAATGTAATTGCCAATCAGAGGCGAAATGCACAAGTAATGTCATTCAGGGGTTAAGGTGTATATCAAGTACTGTTAAAACACGTCAAACGCCTATGTGCCGACCGGCCTTTTTGGCGTGCTGTGTTTGCCTGTTAGAGCACTTCAAAGCTCCACAAAAGGTACAAGTGACATCAAATGAAAGATTGTTTAAAGTCAGAGCTGCCAAAGTTCTCTGGCAATCATTTATCTTGTTACCGATAAATCAAGCTCACTTCATAGTGCAGTCATAAAAATGTATGAGAATGTAAATGCTTGAGTGACCCATTAATCTTGTTTAAAGTGGCAAATGTAACATGTTCTTCACTCGTGGTGATAAAGTTATACTTCGCACCCTTATGAAGGATTGTTGATGGCAGAATGTTCTGAGTATCAGTATAATAAGCTGGAGAGGAATATGTAAAGAAGGGCTGCCTTGAGGAAATCACTCAAGATCTCATTGTGGTGTGAAATTTCAAACTCTGTGTCGAAGGCATTTTGGGGCAGGTGTCACTTCGTAAAGGATCACTCAATTTCGTCTTGTCATTTTAATATGCGTTTCGACTTATTTTAACAACACAGTGAGGAGTTTCACCGTGGATATGCGGCCCCACACACACCTCTTGTAAAAGCAAACAGTAGGTCTGGCCGCTCTGCCTCCCGTTTCATATGTTTCTCTCAAACATCATTCATCATTTGTCTACTGGGAGAAACGTCCAAGTGACACAAGCCCCGTAGTGAGCGCGGACCTCCCTGCATTAGAATATTTCCGTTGGAAATGAAGAAATGCCTTTAAAAAGTGAGAATGAACAAGACTGTGACCCATGTCAGAAGAATGTAACAAGGCAAGTGCTCTCTGAGTGAGGGGTAAAGTGAATTAAAGTTTTTTTGGGTGTGATTAAGCACACATTCAGCCCTGGCACACTAAGGAATTTATTCACCTTGTCTCACAGGGGAAGTGATGAAGTAATGATTAATATGAGGGATGTTTGGAAATGTAAATCCCTGCTGCAACACAAACAAACCAAGGGGCTTTCTCGGGATGATTAAATGCACATTTCACAGTTGATTGAGCATGCAAGAAGTCATCCATTTCCCCTGAACTCTGTAAACAGTGATGCAGGTCCTCTTTCCACTCAAGTATATGACCGTCGTCGTGGGTTTATATGCACATACAGGCCATTGAAGACGAACGACTGCCGCAATTTATGTAACCGCCGGGATCTCTTGATTAGGTAATTTATATGGAGGACAGGTTTATAACCACTAACTTACCGTCTTGTCCCAGAACAATTATTTCAGAAATCTGGCTGTAAAAGCAGACGATAAATTCTCGCTTTTTCTTTCGCTGTCATCGAATGTCCAATAACCTGGGATCCAATTCTCAGTAAATCGTCCTCTTTGAAAGCGAGAGCAATTAAATCATGAAAGTGATTTTCCTGAACTGTTTTTGGTGAACAACAGGGTTTGCATTCATGGACTGTGGGGAGCCAAACGTCTGGGTCACATGGTTGTGCAAATATCATTCCCTGGTCAGAGGCCGAGGAATGTGCACAAAAATGTAAAAATTACAGGAATTAGGGCATTAATGCAAGATTCCACCCATGTAACTTTCTAGTGACTTAAATGAAACATAAAATGGCACATACAGCACTCAAAGATTCCAGCAAACAATGCCCTGGATTTATGAGTGTTTTGCTGTTAGTGCAAAGCGTTTAGCGGGACACATGAAAGACATGCATCATTGCCATAGTTTGCATATCATTAAACATGTATTACCCCCCTTGGCTACAGTCTTAGAATGACATTGTGTAATGTAAGTATACCTCATTCCTAGTTGCACCGTGACCCAGTGATAAACGAGTGAATAGATTTGTTTTTGATAACTTCATCAAGGATAGTCACATTATTAAGTCTGACTAAATGTGCAACATGAGAAAACACTGGTAACTCGTTAAATGAAAGTATGTAGCTGTAATTCATGGATGGAGTTAATATATTCTAGCATGCGGTGACACTGTTATACATCACAGTATACATGGAATATTTAGAAGCAGCACCAGCTTTATACCAGAGAAATGCCAGCACCACACTGAACAGAGATCAAAGCTAAAACCAAAAAAAGGTGGTTAAAAATATTTAAAAAATATTTATTATTTAGTTGTTTTTTTGGCATAGCACTACACTTCACGTGAGTATATAAAAAAATTGTAATTAAAAATACTATTATGAGAGTATAAGTTTAGATAGATAGGTAAATAGAACCCTAGGATTCTTGACTCAATTTTAAAGAATGTTTTATGCAAAAAACGTTTCTATAGAAGTCGAAATGTCTTAAAGGATTGCATAATACTTTCGTTTTTAATGTTTATTTAATTTTCTGTCTAATGATAAAGTACATTCACAAGCTGTTTAACTCATATAATTAAATTCAAATAAAAATTTTGATTAAACAAAATTAATTAATTTAAACTAAATCCATAAAATGATCCCATGATAGGACCCCTAAAAGCTTCAACATATGAAGCACCTTGATGAAACCCTTAAAGCTTCTACAGGTCCTTCTCAACAAATTAGCATATTGTGATAAAGTTAATTATTTTCCATAATGTAATGATAAAAATTAAAATTTCATATATTTTAGATTCATTGCACACCAACTGAAATATTTCAGGTCTTTTATTGTTTTAATACTGATGATTTTGGCATACAGCTCATGAAAACCCAAAATTCCTGTCTCAAAAGATTTGCATATCATGAAAAGGGTCTCTAAACGAGCTATTAACCTAATCATCTGAATCAACTAATTAACTCTAAACACCTGCAAAAGATTCCTGAGGCTTTTAAAAACTCCCAGCCTGTTTCATTACTCAAAACCGCAATCATGGGTAAGACTGCCGACCTGACTGCTGTCCAGAAGGCCATCATTGACACCCTCAAGCAAGAGGGTAAGACACAGAAAGAAATTTCTGAACAAATAGGCTGTTCCCAGAGTGCTGTATCAAGGCACCTCAGTGGGAAGTCTGTGGGAAGGAAAAAGTGTGGCAAAAAACGCTGCACAACGAGAAGAGGTGACCGGACCCTGAGGAAGATTGTGGAGAAGGACCGATTCCAGACGTTTGGGGACCTGCGGAAGCAGTGGACTGAGTCTGGAGTAGAAACATCCAGAGCCACCGTGCACAGGCGTGTGCAGGAAATGGGCTACAGGTGCCGCATTCCCCAGGTCAAGCCACTTTTGAACCAGAAACAGCGGCAGAAGCGCCTGACCTGGGCTACAGAGAAGCAGCACTGGAGTATCCACAGTCAGTGATGGTCTGGGGTGCCATGTCAGCTGCTGGTGTTGGTCCACTGTGTTTTATCAAGGGCAGGGTCAATGCAGCTAGCTATCAGGAGATTTTGGAGCACTTCATGCTTCCATCTGCTGAAAAGCTTTATGGAGATGAAGATTTCATTTTTCAGCACGACCTGGCACCTGCTCACAGTGCCAAAACCACTGGTAAATGGTTTACTTACCATGGTATTACTGTGCTCAATTGGCCTGCCAACTCTCCTGACCTGAACCCCATAGAGAATCTGTGGGATATTGTGAAGAGAAAGTTGAGAGACGCAAGACCCAATTTTGGGTTTTCATGAGCTGGATGCCAAAATCATCAGTATTAAAACAATAAAAGACCTGAAATATTTCAGTTGGTGTGCAATGAATCTAAAATATATGAAAGTTTAATTTTTATCATTACATTATGGAAAATAATGAACTTTATCACAATATGCTAATTTTTTGAGAAGGACCTGTATATAGAACCTTTCCTCCTAAGAGTGTAAATAAACTTACTTTCAATTAAAATGACTACTGAGTGTCCATTCATGTGTCATGGAACATCAAAAACATCAACTAAATTTTAAACTTGAGTGCATTTATAAAATATAGACTGATGAGTAACTATAGAATCTTTCACATTAGATGAGCTGATGTCTGTCTCAGTAGTATTTGATGGTCGTAGTGCGCTGAGCATCTGGTGCCATGTGGACAGGGCAGATTAACAAGTCCACAGTTTGCAGCCTTCTCCCAGCATGACTGCTTGTAAATGGTACTCTCATAGCAAAAAACAAAACAAAACAAAAAAACGTATTTGTCCATTCCCTTTGAAAGAGAGCTAACACTAACGATCTCCAGCACTGGTGACAGATTAATTAATAGTGCGATAAGATTTTGCCTTTTCAGGTTTTAGCAGTGAACAGTGGTGCTGGTCAATAGCAGTGTGCAGGAATGCTGAAGGAGTGTTATCCACTGAGGTTTATATAAGAGATATATAACAAATCACGGTGTGTTTATGTCTTGACAACATTGGTTAGGATCCCTTTAAAAGATACTGCTCACTGACTGTAAGTTACTGTTTACAAGCTAAAAGTATTTAGGAAATGTTGACCGCTAACCTGCAGTGGATGAGAAAAACATTTTAATGTAGGCAGATATATCTGTGATGTAAGATGAAATGCTGACTTACAGATTTGCACTACATATTTTATTCTGATAGTTAAAAAGCAACATATTTGATTCACTTCTTAAACGGTAAATAAAAATAGCATTTTCTTTGTGTCGCCTGTATTCTGAATAGCAGTATTCTATTAAGAGTGTAACAAGTGTTAGCCAGTAAGGAGTCTATTTGAGTGTGAGTTGAAAACATTAACACAATCAGAGTATTCATAATTTCACTCAGTAGGGGCCATTCAGAATTATAAATGTATCTGGACACAGTTTGAGCAACACTTGTGGAACAAAATGACATTTAAAAACATTGAAATATGCCCTTTTTTAAATGCACAGAATCAGCTTGGCGTGTAAACGCACAGACTAAGATAACTTAAAACAGACATAGTCTCCCCCCATTCGTTTTATACTATCTACTGAAGTATGCCGTCACTGAAAGGAAACCTGCTTATGACAATGTGATGAGAAAAAAAATGAAAGGCGGCCCCAGTGGGTCAACAGAACAGTCTAGCAGGTGTGCCTTTCCACTGACTAATGTGTTTATGATCACCTGGTGATTCACTTTGCCTGTTACCACAAGCCATTCCTCATAGCACAACTCCTACCAAGTGAGGTTAAACATTAGCCAAGAATATATGCCATTTGACACAACAACAGCTTTTGACTGGCATGTCTATGAAGTAGAGTATAAATGAAAAATATAAAATGGCTTTATTTACCAAGCAAACAGCAGAGTCCCACTGTGAAGTGGCCATATTTTTCTTTGAACCAGCATTAGACTGACAAAAACAAACATTCACAGAAAACAATCCCATTAATATTTGATTATATGGCTCCCTTGTGAACGCTGAAGGTAAATCATGCATCAAATTTTAAAAGAGATATTTTTATATGTGTGCTCATGTGCTACATCAGACATTTTTGGTTCTCCGTACGAAAAGTTTACACACATCTTTGGTTTTTCATCTTTGTAATTAGCGATACGTACTGTGTTTATGAGGTACGGGACACATTATTAATCACATCTGAAGTCCACCTCTTCACCCTGGCCCTGCCTCTAGGACAATTTAGCACCTAATACACTCAACAGAAAACAGTCATGCTTCTGGAAAAGCACGTACTAGTAAATTATTTAGTAGAATGTTGCAAATTAGAGAGCTTGTCCCATCCATCATTAATATTTAGTGAAACATGTATACAGGGCAAGCATGCACACTGTTAACATTGAGTGCATTACATGCTAAAAGCCAGAGGCCAGCTAAAACCTCTCTGCATTTTACTGTTCTGTCACAAGTAATTCGTCAAGACTAATTATGAATGATCTTCCTTGGAGTGTTACGTGTGCTCTCCATGAAGACTTATTCTGCTAAAGGTTATTGGCATGCTTCACTGTGCCTCGGCCCGCATTACAAGGTACAAATGCCGTTGTACTTTTTGGCTTGGTGGGAATGACACTTGAAAAGGGTCCTGTGTGCACCTTAGGAAAAATCTGTTCGGTTCAAAGCGGATGAAGACTAAAGCAGAGAGAGATTATTTGTGACATTAACACAGGAGAGGCCTTATTAAGTTTGCATTAAATTAAATATTAAATTATAAGCAGCAGAACCAAACATTACACTGTACGAATATTATTCTCTCTTATCGCGAGTGTTCAAATATTACATTTATAATTTGCTCTGATTTATTCCCGTACCATGTCAACGCCTCAACATGACAACCTGTCATCATCCGCTCCATTTGAGTGACAGCCCATCAATCTTTTCCACCCACCCATAGGGGGAAATGTGATGCTTGTCAAAATAGAATTTGTCTTTGGACATTTTTCAAATCTGTGCCACTGCAAATGCTAAATAATAACTCTAGACATATGATGTAAGATTGACGTGGTTTTAAATTAAAAAAAAAAAAAAAAGCGCATGACTGTGTAACTAGATTAAAATGATTCATGAGACTTGAATTAACAAATGTATGTTTCATCTTTCGCTTCTTTTATTAGATTGCCTAAATGCTTATGTGCTCTGGGAACACCTTAAAAACATCAACAAAAATCGCACTTTGCCTATAGGAGGAGCTATTATGTCCCCACATCTTCAGTATGACACGCACCTTATTTACTCTTTCTCCATTAAAACGCGAATTGTAGCAATAAGATGCAATATAAACCTCAAACTACACATACACTCCCATAATGCATTCTTTTCATTACTTCAAGGTTTTATACGCCCATATATGCCCACTTGAGCAGTAATAGAAGCTTCCAGATCCAGCTCCATATGGCATGCAGCTGCAGATGACTGCTCGGAGTGCCTATGAATTGTGGCTGTACTCTTCAGAGAGGCGGCAGCTATCTGTGGGAGGTCATGGTACAGAGACATCCTCTGAGTTCCATGCTGAAGTACGAGGGGTGATCGGGGTCAAGGATACCATAGCAGGTGTAGGCTCTATCTCCTCCCCCTGTGAGGGAAACATGTGAATGATGCATGGAGGGCAGATACCATGTACTCCCTGCAAGTCATTTTTCAAGCATAAAAACAATTTACTTTAGAAATATTTAGTTTATAAATTAATAATCTGACTGACTGAAAGAGATTTCCTGAACACGTGTCTACACTACAGCTCAAAAATGTAGGCTTGGTGAGATTTGTAAATGTTTTCGAAAGAAGTCTTTTATGCTCACCAAGGCTGCATTTATTTGATCAAAAAAACAATAAAACGGTAACACTTTACAATAAAGTTTCATTCGTTAACATTAGTTAATGTATTAATTAACATGAACTAACAATGAGCAATACATTTGTTACAGTAGGCTATTTATTAATATTTGTTAATGTTAGTTAATAAAAATACAACTGGTCATTGTTTCATGTTAGTTCGCAAAGCATTTACTAATGTTAACAAATAATCTTTTTGATTTTAATAATGTAAATGTTTAAATTAATATGAACTAAGATTAATGAATGCTGTAGAAGTATTGTTAATTCTTAGTTTATGTTAACTAAAGTAGATAACTAATTTTATTGTTACCAATAAAACAGTAGTATTATGAAATATTATTAAAAAAAAATTTTTTAAATGTGATATTTGTTTATTATGGCAAAGCTGAATTTTACTTAAGTCCTCCGTGTCACTGGGCCAACTCGACCAGTTCCGAGCGGGATTCAAAGTGTAGTCTCCAACGTTGGAGGCGGGCGCTCTAATAAGGGCGCTAAAGACTGCAGCCGCTAGTGTGAGTGAGGTTCAAACACACAGCTCTTACTGGCCTATGTCTGTTACACTCACCACCTAAACCTCACTCCCATCCTCGTCAACAGCACCAAATGTAACCGGTCCTACTCCACCCGCTCTGAGCGGGATTAGAACCGTGGCTTCCGGCGTGGGAAGTGGGCTCCCTAACAAGAATGCTACAGGCTGCAGCCAACAGTGTCAGGCGAGACAGCTCTTACTGCCCTAAGTCCATTATACAAACTAGTGAAATATTTCTTATTAGTAAAACAGTTGAAAATGCTGTAATACTTTTGTGGAAACCGTGATACATTTTCAGGATTCTTACATGAATAAAACGGTTTTTTTTTTTTTTAAAACAATAACAACAAAAATAGTTTTTCTTTTATTTGAAATAGAAATCTTTCAGCCAGTCTTGTCTTCATTCTTTTGGGCTCATCTTGTACTCTGATGTATTGAGCATATGACCTTTTAGTATATATGTATGCGTGTGAGAGTATGGCTGAGGGCTGATGGATGTGCACATGGAGACACTGCTGGAGTTGTGATCTCCCACCAGATGTGTCCGAGCCGAAGGGAGAAGCTCCACACGGCCTGTCAGAAGTAGACTTCTTTAAGAGGAGACACAGGTGTTTGCCCCCAGAAATCCGAGAGAAATAAACTGTCCACGGCTTGCCAGATTATTCCTTAATATGGACTCATTTATTCAGTAATTATATGATGCTAATTCACTCCATTGACGTTGGTGAATTGACACAAGCAGGATTTTAGTGATATTATAAAACAGCTTGCTTTAAAGTTTAGCAAAGCCACCATGCACTATGATTTCATTTTCATGACACTTTTGATTGATAGACCTTTAGCTTTTGATGAATTACCACTCATGTTGCTCAAAGTACGGTTATGTATCAAGTGTCAATTTCTTATTCCCTACAAAACACAACTCATACACTAATATTCTCAAGCAAATTCGACCTTTTGAATAGGCATAATACTTTGCCCCAGGAAGCATTGTAACTGCTTTTCATTGCATTGTTCGAAGAATGCATTAACATTTTCTTCCCGTTTGCACACACAGAGCTCTGCCAATTATATTACAAGAGATGAGATAAGTAATAACATATCTAAGTCTTCCTGTACTCATACAATGCCTTTTCACAAAGGTAATTGCTTTATTTTCATGCAAAACACCCGTGTGGCCTGCGTGTTATTTTCATCAAGTTGCGTCTTTGTCTGTAGGGCACAAGCAAAGCAGGACTGAGAGTTATTTTGAGCTCCTACTTTGCAGTTAACACTAAAATGCATTAAAGCAATAAAAATGATGTGAAGGTCCATATTTCCTCGGGCTGTGTTGCTGCGTGTCTGGACCCATTTGTCTCTTGGTCAGATCCATTAGTTTGGCTGTGCAGCGATCAACACGGCCAGCATCTTCAAATATTTCTCTGCAATGTGTGATGTGTAAAGGCATCATAACCAGCCACATGAAAACAAGCTTAAAATATTGTCTAAACTGTTTCCTTTGAATAGATGCACTGTTAGCATACAAAAGCCATGTATCGTAAGTGAGGTCAACAGTCAGGATTCAGCAACTGCCAGAGAAATACTGCTGTATGTTACAGTTTAATGTCTCATGTGGTCTTGCCAGATAAAGCTGTCAGAAATCACTTTAGTCTTTTGAAATTTGAATTCTGCATATATCTAACCAGATCAGAAAGATCATTCCTCACAACATCTCTGATATTAGCATCACCAGCGAGGCCTGTTGACAGTCCATCATTAGGTCTGTCATGGCATCCGTCCTGAATGGAAATTTGGTTGCTAATATTATTCAGTGTCTGTTCAAGAAAATGAACTTTCATCGCTTTGTGCACATGTTTTAACGACCTCACAAAGAGCATGGCATGTAATTTTATTAAAATCAGAAGTGTGCTTAAAAAGTGCTCCCAAGAATGACAATGTGCATGACATGAGTGCAAAGAACAGATTCAATGAGCTGTTACAGTACATTCCTGTTTGAGTGCCTCTACAGTTCACAGGATCATTCCAAAACAAAGATAAATCTACACTGCACCGTCCAAAGAGTGAGCAATAACATAAACTTAGTATGCATATAGCTGTCAGTGTTTATGAAGCCTACATTATCGTGCTTATTACATGGCTACTCAACAAATATATACTTAGACATAAAATATTGAATTGAGTCATTAATATAAAAAATAGTTCATTAGAATTTACGAAACAAGCAACGTTGCAACAATATGAACACTGCAACAATATTACAGAAACATTAATACCGAAGTAGCCTGAGGTAGTTTTGCGTCTGAATTAAACAAGGGATAGTGAGTCCACGCTGTGACATGAGTGCTGCTTCTTAGCATTGTGTCTTACGCTTTTATGGACTCGCTTAAAGTCACCATGAATCCATACTTTTTATGGAATATTTCAGTATTTATTATAAATTATTTATCTCTGATGACGTGTTTCCTGGTGCGAGGGCGGGACAACCTGTCACTCATGATGAACACAATAGCAAACCACAAAGATCCAATGAATTCCTAATGGACAAAATCAAGTCCCGCCATATTTTTTCTAAGTTTCACTTGGATATACGTCACAATAGGGAAGAATAGTCTATCACAACTTCCATTTAATGCCGAGTTTATGTCATCATCTACCTCTGAAGTTCAATTCCAGTACATTGATGTGACTGTCACAACAGAAAAATCGCAGGACATCTTGAAACACCCAAAAATTCTTTCATCCAGTCCCTGCGAATTCATTCTTTCAAGGTAGCTACGAAATACAAGTGCATTCTTGCATTAAAAGATGCATGAAAGTAGCTCCGCCCGGTTTTGGTTAATCAGATATACAGAGTTGCAATGTCAATGGTTGAATGTAGTGACTGACCAATAAGAATCAAGGTGAAGAATCAAGTAAATTATTCTAGCTCAAACAGTAGATGGTGCAAGCAATACCAAAAACACGGGTTGAAAAGTAGGTTGTCTGGATAAAACTGGCCACCAAATTTAGGACGTTTGTAGATATTGTGTAGATATTCAAAATCTAAATAAGACAAAACTAGATGGTACATTTCAGATTATGACATCAAACTATCAATACATTGAAATTAAATGGAAACGTCCAACAGTGTTATATTACATAGCCCACAGCATCACTAAAAGATATAACATGACGATGTGGAATATTCTTGACCTTCAATAATCAGCGAGTCCTTGCAGAAGTTTGGTCAAGCAAAATAAAGATATGGAGACTCAGATAATTGCAAACACAAGCACATGGTCTCACTACTACAAGCTCATCTTAGAAATCTCAGCTATTTATCATCGACAGACATCCGAGCCATCACCGGGCTCTTTACGAAAAAACCCATTAAGTATTCTCAGAGAATGGTCTCATTTCCATAAAATATTCTTTGTCAAAACCCCAAAATGTGCAAATGAAACAGGCATTGAGATATGATAGCAGAGCCCCGAGAGCTGCCGTAAATGACCTCAATTAGGCACTTAAAGCACAAGAAGGTGCCTCGCATCGCAGGCCCTTTGAATGACAAGCCGTCACGGAAGCCATTTTTCTTTGGGCCTTTCTCACCTTGATGAGCACTTAGAATTTGTAAATCAATGAGGAGAGAGAGAGCGCGTGTAAGCGCCAAGAGATACTAGGAGCCCGCCGTGTTCAATGAGCGAATTGTTTGCCTGGGTCTCCATTACCACTCTCTCTGGGAGCCGTGGCTGGGATTAATCTGTCAAAAGGGGGCGATTTAGCATTGATGAATATGACATGTGACCATTGATGATGTTGATTTTATCTCTGGAGATTAGCAAGATTTACTTCAGATGGGTAATAACGTCATTGGCTTGATGCAGTGGATCTGTTTATGAGCTGATTAAATCGTGGAGCTCCTGCTTCATTTCATGCCATTTGGTTTATGGCTTCATTACTGCAATCACAAAAGCTGTGGTCATTTCCACCTCCTGTGTCAACATAAATCACTCTTGAAGATAGCTGCTATTTGTCGGAGTGGAGCACCTTTGGGTGAAGACGATTATCTGAGCTATACAAAAATAAGTTTTGTACTTTACAAGGTTAAATTAAAGCTGTTTTAAATGATCTAAACAACTAGAAGGCCTGTTGCTAGACTGTTTAAACAAAGCTTTCTCATTTGAAAGATTGCAATGATAATCGCCCTTATTGCAGCTAAAAAGGATTTTGTCTCAATCACATAATCCCATAAATCAAGCCACTCTCGTGAGAGAAAGATATAATTGTCTGTGACTTATGTCTAGAAGCTTAGCATTTGCGTGGCACTCACATATTGACACAGCTGTTGCTCAAAGCATAGGATTGCTATGTCAGACTACAGCGTGTCTGTTTATTTTATCACACGCCTAGTAATTACATTGGTGTCAGTAGTAATTTTGTGCTATTTAATAAAAGAGTGAAGTGTAAATCAGTGGTGGCAATCCAGGTGTCCTCTAAAGTCCAGCTTTGAGTGGTAAGTGGGTTTATAGCAGCTCCAGTAAAAGGGTAAATTCAGAGCAGGAAGGCCTTGTGTGTCAGCATACCTTGGCACAGCCTCCTCAGCATGGTCCATAAATCAGCCATGCATCTCTACCAATGCAATTAGTTTTTTTAGCACCTCTGGCATGAAACCTGAGGTGTGGCTATGCACTGTACACACGATAATTATAACCATACTTATGTTTGAAGTCCCAGAGACCCCAGTACTGTGTGTGAAATAATAATAATAGTAGGCCTATAGTTTTAAAATGAACTTACTTTTTTTGACCTTCCAATTATTTAATTTGATCCTCTGACTTAATAAAATCCCAGACATATTTTAAAGCCATTGCTCTGTTTTACAACAAATCTGTTATTCAGAAAACACTTTGTGGAAAAATACAATAACGCAAATCAAAGCAAATATCTGGAAATTCCTTTTAAATAGATTTTTCTTTTTATGTTTTATAGCTGGGGTGTTTGTGGCCCCAAATGAAACATTTATCATGGAAAATATATATTAAATGTTATTTAGCTTATTATCAGTTCTTATAAGATTGGGAAAAAAAAGAAAAGAAACTTTGAATACTTTTAAAGTATGTTTTTGAGCTAGCAAAAGAGCCTTGGTGTCTTCTAGACCCCTAACAAAACATGAGGGTGAACACTTTAATTTTATAAAAGTCATGTGGCATGTTGTCTTGTTGATCTATGAAATGTTTCCCCTCTCAAATAAAGCTACGGACTCAAATTCATCAACTATAACAAGCCGTTGTTGTCACAGGTTAATAAGGCATTCCAGTCCTCCTTTTTTCCATATTGTGGTTGCCTGGCACCTACATGAGACCACTGTGGAAGGTATTCACTTTATTTATCGCCCTTATAAACATGCTCATTGCAGGGCTGATCAGTGGTGTAAGTCATGCTTTACTACCAGGCAGTGGAGTTCTGTTCCTCTTTATACTCCTTAGCCACAGTGAACAGCAGTGGAAGAAGGCATGCGGGGTAATTTATGCACACATGTGCCTGCTAGCTCCTCTGATGACAGGCCCGGGAGGAGGGGCACATGATGAATGGCTTTCCATCGGGGACCTCCTCACAGCCACCATGATGTGAGTAAAAATGGAAATTGCTCTCTTTCACCGTCATTACATCAGTTTAAAGCTTGTGTGGGCCTCCAGAACATAGTCTAGGCGCTCCGCGTCTATGACATTACTGGGCGGGTTGAAGTTTTCCATCTTTAATGAACTGCTTTAGGAGTGTAAATAGGCCTACAATCATTAATTAATCTTGTGTCATTAGTTATAACTTTAGTTAATAAAACTCATGTAGGCCTAGTTCGTAAATGTATATAGGCCTAGCTTATTATTTTAAGTTCCTATATCCGGGGTTAATCGTCATCTCTCCCAAAATTAAAATAAAAACATAAATAAAAACAAAATGAATAAACAAACTATTGGATATTCAACTTAAATGTTGTTAAAAACGATATATTAGGCTTAGTCAATTCATGTATGTGCAGTTCTTTCGCGAAACAGTTAACAATGGAAAAAAAATGCGCCTAAAATGTCATGAGACAATTTGTACTTTATATTTTATATTGCTATATTTAATTATGTTATTATATTTATAATAACTTATAATAACAATTATATGTAATTAATTAGCCTATATATATGTAATGTAGGCTGCTTTGTGAATTAATGTAGGCTATTTAAGACACGCAGTTAAAGTATAGGCCTATTGCCTTATTCGTTACCTGCGCATATTTCAGTTTTCCATGAGTAAAAAAAACAAACAAAAAATATAAAAGCACTTTTGCAAGAGTAAATATCCACGTTTTTTTATTCGTCTCGCAAACAAAAATATCAGTAGCTTACATTTTTTTCTGTTCTTATGCGTTATCCAAGTTATTTTATTAAATTAAATGGAACATTCGATAAAGATTTCTCTTATTTTTCTTTTTTATTACACGTTTTTTAAACGAATTACAATCGTGTTGATGAATTATAGTTTCATATATATTTTTCAGTTTAAATATAGTCTATGGGCTACGTAAAAGCAATTGTTGAGGAAATAATTTGGTGATCAAACTATATAGAAAACATTTTTTTTCCCCCTAAGCTGGAAGCCGTAGTGTTTCATTAAATGACAGATATGATTTACAAGTCTAGTCGAATGACAATGTTTGTGTTTGCTCACTGAATGAAAATATTGCTGACCGTTTTAGGCTACTCCGGTAGCCTATTTGACAAAAAGTGTGTAGCCTACTTCTCCTTGTGTGTATCTGTAAAAATCTCGTAAAAAATGTTTCGTTAATTCACATAAAACAGACTTAAAACTGATATTGGGTAATCTATAACAAATAAGATGTCCTACAATTATATTAAATAAAAAATGTATGGTCAATCGTTTTTTTTTTTTAAATAGTCTATTTTCCTATAATATTTATAAACAAAGCACTCGCAATGTTGTCTCTTTAGCGTTTCTCAAACATAACTCATTGTCCACATATTCTATTGACGGCTGCAGTTATAATTTATCCCACTGCAAACGAGCCTAGCTTTACAAAATAAAATCCTGTTCAACAAAACCACAACAAATGCACGTTCAGAATTCAGCATAGCCGTTTATATTCTGAAATGATTATTCGATATATGGTGAGATGATGGACTGACAACATGATATAGTAAAAGATATTGAAAAAGAAAGTGAACACCGGTCGTGTCATTCACCTAAAAGTTGTCCTGAAAACATTTTCTCTTTGTAAAAATATGAAAAAAGATGGTAAAACTCCTTAATTTATCGTCGCCCACTAAGAAGAAATAAAGTGGCAATTTCTACACTATTTTTTATTTAGAAACTTAAATGCATAAGTAAAAAAAATAACCTGAAATTATTTCAAACGTGTTCTAGCGTCATTTCTTAAAAATCATTATACCAAACTTTCAATTCTGATTGCTGGGTCAGTCATTAGAAAAATAAGAATAATAAAATCTCTCAGACACCGACGAATGCACTCATAATAAAAAAAATAAAAAAAAATTCTTATTCGAAATTAAATCGTCTAGTAGAACTGTAAAACCTGAAAAAGGCTGCAACCATGTCAATTAGCTACATTATTTGTATTTAAAACGGCAAAATCAATATAGGCTATACTCAAATGACAGATTTTAGTCTGAGTTGAGTTTTGGTGATGTTTGGTTAATGAATACTGAAGACAGAAATATGGAACAGAATTGTTTCTTATTTTCCAGAATACATACAAAAAATACCAATTCTCTCTCCGTGGTGAACACCTGAAAAATAACGGCAATTTCAAATCATGTGGACAATTTGGGATTTAAGAAACAAACATGCATGTAAATTATCTTCTTTTCAATGAGACATTAAATAATAACGAACAATACAATCATAGCAATTCCAAATCAACATCCAACTGAAGACCCCTATTTTATTAGTACTCTAACATGTGTTTCACGTTATCTACAGAGTTCATGTAATGCACTTTTGAGTTTCTCAAATATTTTCATTTGTATTATTGTCCGCTTTAAGCTGACATAAATAAATACAGTGAGTCCACGGATCCAGTCCTTCAGTGGCGCGATGATATAAAAGTCTTTATATTTCAATCTTTATAATCTATAAATTTGGACAGAGTCTGTTTTTTACTGGTATCCAAGCGCTGCTGCTGTGGTGAGTCTTTGACCGTACAGTGCATAGGGAGAATAATAAGGACCGGTCGCGGCAGGTACTGGAACCGGTGCGCCGGGAGTAGGCAACGGACTCTTTGAATACGGGTGATAGCGGCTGCTTAGTCCTAACGCATGATGCGGGCTCCTAAGTGCCAGTGTCCCGGGGCTCCCAGGGGCTCCTGAGGGCGGCATGTGCATATGGCATGCCATTGCTGCGGCGGCAGCATTAGCTAAAGACGATGAACTGGGATAACCCGATATAAACTTTTCGGTCCCGGTGAACGCGGTGTGCGTCCGCAGGTGGTTAAGAAGTTCTTCGGAGGATGAGAAACGCTTGTCACAAGGTCCGTTAGCTGACACCCAGTTACATACATGCGGAAGAGGGTCGTTGGGCAGCATGAACCCATAGGGATACAAAGGGTGTCCACCAAAAGATGGCGGCGAGGAGTGAACCCCGTGCAAAGGGTGTGTCGGGTACATGAGTTGATATCCGGACTTCAAAGCAGCCGCAGCCGCCGAGTCGTGTGTGCAGGAAGCTCCGGCTGCACCGGCCAAGTGGCTGGCACAGTGGTAACTCAAGCAGTAAGGGTCTCTACAAAGGCTGGCTGACATTATGGATGGAGGGGATGCCCCGGCTAGGGGGCTTGAGCCAGCTTTACTGCAGCCCAGCGAGCTGGCGAGCTGTGCATTGACCAGACTTCCACCGTGGGGCAGGAAGTGTTGGGGATAGCCGGCGTAGGCCCCTGCTAAACTGCCAGGGTACGTCATGCCAGCCGGGGGTAGAGGGAAAACAGTCTGGCCGGGTTTGTAAGGAGAAACGGGGGCTACAAGTCCTGACCCCAGGACGGAGGCTGAGGATGAAGAAGTGACACACGAGGACTCCGACGTCGCTGCTTTGGATCCTGATGTTGTCTCCTGGTGCTGGTTGACCTCCACGTTAATTCCCGCACAGCTCACGCTTATCCTGCTATGGCTGATGCTGGTCGGTGCAGATCCATCCGAGGTGCAGTTTTTATTACAATCAGACTCTTTCTTTTCGTCTCTGTCTCCCTTTCCATCTGACGGCATCGGGGAAGCCGAAGTGCTGGAATTCGGGCTGCCAGTCCTGGGAGTGAATGGCTGGCAGGTGGCGCTAGGCACACGGAAACCAGATTTCTCTCCGTTCGACACCCCAGAAGACGAGTCCTTCTTATCCGATGGCTTGGAATACGGCTTGAAGCTGGATTTGTCTTCCCCACCGATGTCACTCAGTTTTAAAGGGCCAGATTTCGACTCTTTATCGTTAGATCCGTTTGATGTTACCGAGGAGAGTTTGGAGGAGGGTGGAGGGTCCGGTTTGCCGATCTGAGAGCACGTTTGCGCAAGAAGAGCCAGAGGACTTTTCTTGGCATCGAGCTGCGAGGACAGATAAAAATAAAGGACGTAAACACCACAAATATGTAAAAGCACAATCATTACAAGGTATTTGTCTAAATAAACAACAAATAAACTTCCCTAATCGACTCGTCGCTTATTTGAGCGTTTTAAGCGAGTCGATAATGTGCGCATCGCGCGAAACGGGCTGGAAGCCCGTGCCAAAAGCGCATTTACAATGTTAGCTGGATTTAATGGTCAAATTAAAATATGATGTTGGTGTTGGCTATTGGATTTTATTCATTTTATCCACCCAACTCCGCTAACGTTACGTCAAATCCAAGATTTTCGTAATGCTCCGTCATTTCTCCGACAAAATAGAATGCGGACTTGTCAAATACACGAACAGCTTATGAAACAGCGAAAACGCATCTTACCTCAATTGGACTAATCGGGGTGGATGGCAACGGCTGAAGATATTCAGGGTGTAAAATGTGTCCTGTGCGTGCAGTAAGCATTTTCAAAATCTTTATGGGAATTCGGTTAGCTTGCCGTAAAGGGTCCGAAGGAGGGACGGAATGGAGAAAAGGCTTGCTGACGACCGCGGAGTTGTTATTCCGAGAGCTGCTGCTGGTGCTTTCCCAGACTAGATCAGTATCACTATTTCTTGAAGCAGAAGCAGAAGGCGATGTGATCATGACCCAATTCTCATGTATTTAGTTGGTATTTCATTTATCAGATTAATAAATAAAAAAACACTATGCCGTAATCTTCATTCAAATAGTAGAAATAAAGATAAATTGTATAATCCGTATGGAGCAAAGCGCGAGGCTATTGCAGATCCGGAACCGCGTGTGACACCAAAGGCATAGCGCGCGCTCTGTCTCTTCCCGTAGGTCCGCGCGCTTGTCCTCCCAAACCAAGAACTGGTAGAAATTTTCACTTCAAAAGCATCTGAATTAGTCCGAGATTAAAGCCCTTGCCGCCTTCCAATCAAATGGGACCCCGAGGTGATTGGAGGGTCAAGGGGATGTGACGTTCCTCCTTCTGCAAGCGCCTCTATTTTGACAACTTGGGGGAGGAGATTTTGCTCAATATGTAGGTTGTCGTACACGCCGATGTCTCTGTCAAAAATGAGATTTAAACTGCTCGCTGTTCATTTTCACGAACATGCTTCCATAATTTTGCCATTTTTTTTAAAAGAGAAAAATAATTCTCTCATACATTTACTCTTCGTCTCTTTTGTAGGCCTTAATAAAATTAAGCCCCATATTTACTGATGATGATTAACACCATCAACAAAAACAGAATTAAAACATTAAAGTTTTGGAGATTCCTTTTTATTATTTTTATTATAGGCACCTAGCTCTTTGTAAGCTATAGGGGCCTACGACCTACATTTTTACTAACCATTTTTCCTTTTGATGTATTTCTTATTTATTGTATGGATTTAAATTTAGTCTGTTGTGTGCGTTTAGTCTTTTTTTTAACCGTTGGCCTACCTTATGTGAACGGGCTAAAACATCAGACCATAAACACAAGATCAACTTGTAGTGTTTGAATTCCCCAATCAGACAAGCGTTGACAAGAGCAGACCAATGCAGTGATAGAGGGATGTGAATGTCACATGTTTTCAATATAATATAGACCGCCCTTCTATTTCTATTCCCACCCCTCCGTCAACTGTCAATTCTACTCGACCACAATCAATCAGTTATTTGTCAGTTGCTGTCAATCCTTTTCTTACTTCACGTCAGCTTTTGAAGCTGATTATGTGCCGCGAGTGACAGAGAAAAGGGCAAAAGAAGCATCCCGGAGAACAGTCACTTAATTTGAGGGGCAGTTTCTCTGTTTGGAAAGGTTTTTGTTTAAAACCTGTGGTAAGACAATAACCTGTCCCCCGTGTTTCTTTTTCCTTTCATATTTTTCTTCAATTGAAGTAGAAATAGAAAATCAACAACTGTCCATTAATCATATAGTTTATTTAGAAAAACAGCTGCTGAGAGTAAAAATAAAATAAAAAAGTGTAAATATATTTGAATATTTTGAAGTAGGCTACTTTTTGAAAGCGTCATAATTATTGTAGCTACTTTTTATAGGCCTAACAAAAAGTTATACAATAAAAACACGAGGCAAGCAATTAATGTAAATATTTTGCTTACTTTATATAGGTTAGCCTATAACATGTGTGTATGCTCATTTTATTTTACATGAACAAAACCAGCCTAACCTGTTGTCATTTTTATGTCCATTAAGTTACTTTATTTTTATAATTGTTTAAACTTTTTCTGTTATTTTACGGATTTAATTTTTACAGTGTATATATATATATATGGCCTATATGTTTATAACTTATTTTCCTCTGCAAGTAGCCTACTATTGAATTGAAAAGAAAGGAAAGTCGATGTGTTGTGAAAACCAGTTTTAAACATGCAGAGGCTAAGTTTCAGACAGGTGTACATGATAGGCCTACTTCAAATTATATTTTCCTTGTCTCACATTCAGTTTCAGGTCTTTCCGGACACTACATGTTTTGCACAAATGCAAACTTAACTTGTAGGCTATGTTATTGCGTTGCATCAAGCAAAATCCAACAAAACTTTATGTTAAAAGACACAAGAATACAATAATAATTTTAAAAAAATAGTCCAGACAGTTTTTTCCATTCATGTCAACTAAATTTTATTTACACACAATAAAATTATTAATTTTATTTGACAATACCAAAATACATAAAAGAAAGAGAAATGGTCTGTCAGACCTTTGAGAAAAGAAGTTTAAAAAGCCTTGAACTATTCACCGCTGAGACGGCTAATCAGTATTGAGGCTCCGGGGCAATCGGGCAGCTTTTCAATGCGCTTTGCCTTTCATCTCTCACTGGATGGAGGCGCTCAATTAAAAGCCTATCAGTTTGTAAGTAAATCAACGCCTATCAAAGTTGTCACATCAAACAAAACGATTATTATTGCAACCCGCCTCCACCATTAATCTCTTTCTGCGGTAATCCGCTTGACAGGTCATCTTGGAGAGCAGGAAAACCTGGAGTGGACAGTCATCAGCGTGAAAGAAATGTATATTTTGCTGGAGTATCTCAGACACATGAAACAGATAACCCTGGTCCGTGACAAACAATAAACTTTGCTGGTTTGCTAAACTTAGCAATTAAACCCCAGAACGCAGTTTTATATAATACACTTAAATAAAATAATAGCCTCACCCCCTCCTTTAAAATAAATCACATTAATTAAATTAGCTAAGTAGCCTACATCATACTTTTTAAAATAAAATAAAATGTAAATAATTTTATTGTAAAAGTCTATAAACCAATAAGAACGTGTAAGGTAATTATTCATCCTATAGGCTATATCGCTCTCTCTCACACTCACTCCCTCTCCAGGAATCAATATTTAGGCTACTGATTGCATTTGCCTTTTGAACGTAGTTTACGTGTTCTAATTTAGAAAAGTTAGAATTATTTAGTCACAATAAGTAATAAGTATGAGCCTTGCTCAAATACATGCACATAGGCTTCATAACAATTCTGAAAACCATAGTCGATTTGAAAAACGTAGGAAAAACCCTTTTCATTATTGTTACATTAACAATTGCTATTTGTAGGCTGTTTAAGATTTTGAAAGTGCAAATAATGGGACGATTTTGCTGTAGGCTATTATTCCCTTTTCTAATACAACTCAGACACTATAGTGTTGATACCGGCCATTTTTAACAAGCTGAACGCAGAATCTTTCTTAAGCATGGAAAGATGTGTGATTGTTTTCTGCTGAGGCTGTCAGCGCGTGATAAACTGCGTGAGAAATTAGGGCAGAGAAGGGTAACCATAAATTTCAGCATCGGGCAAAAATTTTCTCTTTATTGTCTGCATGACGAATGAGCTTCTGAACAGGACACCAAACACTCGGTATTAGGCTACCCTTAAATGGGAACATATTTTTTAAGGGAGGGGGGTGTCATAATTGATAGTATTTAAATGCAAATGTATTAAATATATTTCATATCGTCATGTTTGCGCATGACTAGGCTATGGACAATCATTTATAGAGTTGCCTAAAGCGCCCGAAACCCCCGCGTTTGTTCAAAACAGTTAAATTTGAGACCCGCACATTTACGATTTATTAAAATAAACAATAACACTATGGTACATTTCACACAGTTTTTTTTTACCCCTCAAGTTACAAATAGGCTACATTTTGAAAGGGTTGCAGTTTAGTCAAAGTAAGCAACACAAATTCAGTTCAAATAAAAACACAGTAGGCTATTAATTATACTTTTAGTGCTTTAGAAAAACTCGAACATCAGTACATTACAGAAATTCAGCCAACTCAAATAGTAAAAAAAAAAAACAGCGTCATAGCCCCCTTCCTTTCATTCAAAGCGTTAGGCTAGCATCTACGATATAAACAACAACAATAATAATAATATAAAAACCCGGTTATTCTTTTACATCTGTTAAACATGCATTACAGGGCATTTTCTTTCATTAAGTTTGGCAAAAGAGACCACAACGAACCACTTTACCTTACATTACACACGCGCTCCGATGTGATAGCCTACGACAGGTATGAACATTTATAGACACAATCCCTTTATTTTCTATAAAGATGATAATATAAAAAGATTTCCAGTGGCGTCTAATGAGGCACATTTTAGTAGCCAAACTAAGTCGTTACATTATTCTAGTATTCGTGCGCTACCGCCAGCATAAGATCAGAAATCCTACTCGTCTCCACACTGTCTGTCTGCGCGTCCAAAACTTCCGCCTATGGGAGGATCCATCGTGACGTCATGCTCTCGAGCCCTTTCTGTATGTCCTGTCATACAACGAATACAATAAAGCTTTAATGTGTTATTTTAACATAAACTATTAAATGAACACATGTATGCGAAGAAATACAGTAAAATATGATTAGTGAATTTATAATACAGTGAGATATGACTTCTGAATTGTAATAATACGTCCATGTTAAACACATTCTTTGGAGATTCTAACTTCCAGTGATTAAAACGGCTGCTTTTTTCAACAGAAGGCTGTCCGCATTGCTAGTAATAATGCTGCTCACCATTATTTTTTATGGCAAAACATCCTTAGGAACACTGTTTAACCAGCTGAAACTGATTTGAGAAATTGAACAGTGGCGCGTGCTTCCGTCTAAGATCAGCTGACACGAGCACGCGGAAGAAGTAAAGCTTCATACGGAGTGTAGATTAAAAGTTTATTTTGGAAACATAAAGGAAACTTTCCAGTCTTATAAGCATAAAAACCTTTGTGGTGGTCCTCGTTAAAAGCGTCTTTCTTTCGGAACTGTCATTTGACTACAATGGCATACAACGAGTCAATGGTTGTAGTGAATGGAAGTCAGGTAAGTGAAATACTGCGAACACGTTATCCTGTAACCTATATTATGGTTTAAACCAGTAGGCACCAAACGCCCAGTAGTGTGCGTTTGTTTTTGTCTTTATTGATTGTTATTGTAAGTCATGAAGTGACATGAAGTTGGGTATATTTATAATATAAAAATGCATTTTCTGCGTCTTCCATCGCGAGACAATAGTCAAAAATATTAATACAAATATATATTATAAACTGCTTAAATAGTTGTTGATTAACATAATAACAGTGGTTTAATTCACACAATAGCTGTATATGAAGTATTTGCCTTCACATGAGCTGAACAGCTTCATAGCAAACATACATTTAATAACCCAACCAGCTCTTATGTTTAAGAAGGTTTATTTCTTGAAAGAACATTAATTCAAAGTAGCCTACCAACTGTGTAATAAAACTGACATCTCTTCCCGGTAACACTTGATTTTACAGTGTCTTTGTTACACATTACATGTACTTACAATAGTAATAACAGTAAATTATGCATTTGAATTACATGCAACTAACCCTAAACCAACCCTATTCCTAACATTATAGTAAGTAGGCTACATGTGGTTAATTGAAATTACTCAGTACTTATATGTATAATTTTACTGTAACTAAGACACCTAAAAAAATGTAACACTATTCCTCTCTCTGATTCATTGATGCAGGTGTCCTGCATTGGGCTTGATTGGGAAAACATTCCAGATTTTCTTGGGGCAAAATATGGAGAATTGGCAAGAAGATTAGACCTCAGCTTCAACCAACTGAGGTAAGTTACTGTTTTTGTCTGCGTGTAACTCTTAAAGGTGGGCATACACTGTGCGATGTCTGTGTGATTTCAGCAAGGTTATCTACTCACACTGAACGAGTAGATCACATGCGATGTAAAGCCAAAGCTCAGGATTTATGTGCTCACACTATACGGTCCAAACGTCGAGCTGCGACTTGACTGCTCACACTATACGTGTGAAATATGTGCGATAAACCCCCGTGCCGGGTTGCGCCTATAGACGATATCATGTGTCCAGAGATATTGTCAAAACAAGCATCAGCTATCAATATCAAGATGATTTAGTATTTCCAAATTATGTATTAAATTATTATTAGTATTATTGTATTATTATTATTGTTAGGGAAGGCCTAGGCTACTTTTATTATTAAATTGATAGGCTATTATAATTAATTAGCCACGTAATAATTTCATAGCACGAGGATACACTGAGTTTAGGGCAAGCGGTTCGTAGCTTTGCTTCAACTTTGCGATATAGTCACTAGAGCTGCTTGATAATGGTTAAACTGATAATCACGATTATTTTGCTCAAAATTATAATCACGAAAATTAATCCCGATTATTCTCATTTGAGGAATTACAGAGAAAGAGAACATGTAAAAGAAAAGCTTTTTTGGGGGGATTTAAGCTATTTAGCTACATCTGGCAACTACAAACATCAACGCTAGTGTAAAAAAAAAAAGGCGTTTTCAGGATAAATAATAAGTAGGCAAATATCGCGAAGATTATTTAAACTTAATCGAGAGAGGCAGATATCGTTATCGCGATTAAAATACGATTAATTGTGCAGCCCTAATGAGGCGCGACCAAAATTTCTGACATGCCAGAAATTCATCCGACCATCCGATTGCCTGTCGGGAGAGGTTAATCGCCTCTCGTTTCCCCATGTAAACTTTACGAACACTGCACGACAAACGACAAAGCTGAAAATCGGCCTGACCTGAAAAAGAGTCGCAAGAGTCACAATTCGGCTCAAAATCACACGAAAATCGCACAGTGTATGCTCGCCTTAACAGGCCACGATAATAGGAGGTCCATGATGATGGAAGACAGCAATGACATGCATGGCACCTATTATGCACATACTGGATTCCCATATGGATCTGAGGTAGGTGAGACATTGTGTTTTTTTCTTAAGTTTTTCAACAGGATTATGGTTGACTTTTTATCCTCTCTGTAAAGATGGAAAATAACCATTATAGGTAGTTTTCACATCTGTTGTGTTTTTTAATTTTGTACTTCCGTTTTAGTGTACTTCTGTTTTGAGTACACCTCTGTTAGGCCCTTTAAGATGCTGCTTGACCACAGATGCTGGCAGTGCACATTATGTAATTCATATCGTATATGGCCATTAAGTATGTAATATAGACTCCCTTTGCCTAGAGGAAAAAGCTTGAATTGGTTGAGAAAGTTCTTGTGTGAAGGATATTTCTATCATGTGAAACATTCTAGAACATTGCCATAAATGACAGGATCCCAACCGCATCCATCATCTCTGATTCAATCTACCTGTCGCGTGGACAGTCACACCTTTGCATTAGGTGCAATTTAATACATGCGTTATGTGCATTACATCGTCAGCCGTGTCATCGAGACATCAGAGAGCGGTTGGTACAGTAGTGGCGTGCCATGCTGTGGCCAGATAAAAAGCCTGATCAATAAATGTGACATGTTAATGCTGAGCAAATAGAATAAAAGATTCCTTTGACAGGACATGAAGAAGCACCTTATGGCAGCTGGGGAGGGGGATGCCATTTCACCAGCAGGACTAGCAAAGCTGATCTGACAACTAAAAGAGAGGAGATGATGGTTATAAGGTGCCTTTGTTTCAGACTTCTTTTCTTGACCTGTCAGGCCTTGAAGGACTCTGAATGGGCCTCTTTTTGTCATGTGAAAATTGTCGTCTTGAGGCAGTTATCTGTGCTGAAAATGTGGATTCTTCCATTTAATTGATTCGCTTTGCACTGGAGTCTGTCACATTAATAATTGCCAAATCCTGCGTTGCTTCTGTGTGTCGCACATAAATGTACGCTTATCGGCGCATTAATATTCCTAATGAGCATTTGTGACTGGTGACCCGGCATAAGTTGAATACTGTAGAACCCAGAATTATCTATGTTTATTGTTTAGATAGAAAATTGTATGTATTTTTGCATCATGTACTGAATTTGGTCATGGTCAACCATCGTGTGCATAAATTATAAAAAATGCTATACAAAGAGATATCTGATCATGACTGAAGGAACGGGTACAACTACTCCATCCATGGATTCATAAAGTTAGTGGATCAGAGTTTTTTTGTGTTTGTTCTTTAATGCAATGCTCCTTATTGCACCAGTTTCATCCGTAATGCTTCCTGATAGTTTCACCATACACATAGTAGCATTGCTACACTGCTTGCACTGTGGTTTATTGCCTTTGTTGAACCATTATGCTATCATCAAATCATTTATAACTTTTTATGTGTAAGACAATTACCAGAATAGTTGGGAACATCAATAGCCTATTAATGGGAATTCTCAGAACAATTTTCAGGTTTGTTGTTTTTCCATTAAAACCCTGCAGGATTTACATTACCGATGCAGTGTCGTACACACAGAAGAGTGAGGTTTCACCACTTATGTTTTGGACTTACTCCAGTCTTGTTCACTCGGAATCACACTTCCAGTAAAGATGATATTTGGGAACAAGGCTTGTCAGCAGACAGCCCCCCTCTCTGACATCTTTACGTACATATCAAATGCAGAATGTTAAAGCTGGCTCTAAAATATATTATTTTACCACTTCACAGAGACTTTGAGCAGAACAGAAGATTCTGTTTCTGGAGCTGTTTTGGTCATATGCTTTGTTGGGGTTAGGGTTACATTCAGTGTGAAATCTAATTTATAAAGAAGCATGTGATCAGAATAAAGTGAGGATGTGGCCTACAGTCAGGATTTCACTGCCTCTTCTGCCATGTTCACACAAAGACCCCACAGTAAGAAGTTAATAGACAGACATCCTGCCCTCTAGCATGAGGACTTAAGTATGTGAACATGACAAAGTGATGGAAAGGTTCTTTCATGGTCCTCAGGGCTGCCACAAGACAATTTAGATCATCATGAAATTAGCGTTTATTCGGGATGGGTTATGATAGTTAACTAGTCGTCCGTTTTAGATTCATAGTTTTTATTTCATTTTTTTCATTTGCTTTTTAGTGACGGTTTGCAAGGTAAATCCCTTTGTGAGAAGTCTTTTAAAGAGATACTCCACCTAAAAATGAAAATTCTGTCATCATTTACTCATTTACATGTTCTTCTTTGGAAATAACAGAGAATTGTATCCTTTTTCATTCAATAAAAATCAGTGGGCTCCAGTGTTGTTTGGTTTCCAGCGTTGTTCAAAATATCTTTTTATGTTCCATAGAAGACTGTCATACAGGTTTAAAACCACACGAGGGTGAATAAATGGCAGACTTTTCATGGGTGGGGTATCCCTTTAGTTCATCCTTTTAATGCACTGTTGCTACAGCCATACATGCGTTGCCATGAATGTTGCATTTTAGTGCTTGTCAACTTAAAAAGAGTTCAGATTTAAAAAATATGTCTTAAGAACTCCGCGTCTTGTTCCTTCTGTCCTGTTCCTTCCATATAGTTCATATTGTTTCCTTCCCAAAACCAGCCTTATTCACTTTTGTAAAGAGATAGTTAACTCAAAAATGAAAGTTGTGTCATCATTTGACAGAATCTACCAATTCTCAGACTGCCAAGTTCAGTGAAAATGTATCATAATATATATTGTTGTACATTAAGGATTAAATAATGATATTTTATGTTCTACCTGTGAAGAGCAATTTATACAATCTAAAGTTTAGTCACCATAAATTTATTTGAGCCAATATTTTGAGAATTCACAAAATGATGTTCAGTAAGCAGACAAAGTCGTCACAGTGATTTTGCGCAAAACCATTGTGTGCACTCACAGACTATGTTACCTGATGTGAGAGGTGTCAGAGAGAATTTCTGCAAACACACATGTAAAATCACATTCAGTTTATCAGACTTTTCGCTAGGTGCCTTTTGTGTGGTTTTAACGTTGAGTTGGTGTGAAGGTGAAATGATACCTTTCTCAAGACTGGCCATGAAGTGGTATTAGATCATAGACATGAGCAGTAATCCCAGGTTGGGGACTGCTGTCAAAGTGTCCCCTCCAGTGTCCTAGACATGCATGTCTTTGTGAGAAGTGGATGGTGAAAGCAAAGGGAATGTTATTGTCTTGTCTGGTCCTGTCCAGATGAGGGGTAAATATGATGGCCTTCAGTCATGCAGAGGTACAAAGCGTCCGTGAATTCCTCTCTTCGGTGTCACTTTCTGTCTATGAAGTCCGACAGTCTGTCTGTCAACAGATTCTGTTTATTACGCCACCTTACATATGAGCCAACAGCCAAATCAAGGAGAATATATTTCAAAGGGAAACTGTTATAAGTTGTATAAACCTTGAATGTAACAGCCAAACATCCAACAGAATTTAAAATGATGCTCATAACTACACAGCTGGACTGAAGTTATCGTGAAATCAGAGATTAGCTGTAGTTATCATCCAATGCATAGGAGTTTCCACATTAACTCAAACAAAAAACAGTGCTCATCTGCGTATATGTCTTCAAGGCAAATCAAATATGCTAACTTGCATTTTAAAATGGAGCCACTTTAAATGCAGACAGCCTGTCACATTGAGATGCAAGTAGTCTGATGAAAATGGAACAAAGAAGACAAAGTATGGTGGCTGGGTACACCGAGAAATGAAATATAACCTTGTATGGACTGTCAGCAATGTCGTTTTATATTCATATCTAAAGCACATTATAGTATTACACTCCAGCTCATGCTTCACTCATCTGTCTCTCTTCATTCGTCACTGGCGAGACTTTGTCTTTCAAGCCCCCGCGCACCAACACCAGAAGGCTCCTGTTAATTGACAAATGAGAGCCTGCGACATGAAGTGCTCCCTCAACATCAGAGCAAGGTGGAGTCTCCTTTTTGATGGGGCTATTATTGGCATAAGCCAGTAAAACGCATCACTCTCCACCGAAATGAGAAGTGACAACGGTAGAAGGGCCTGTCATTGTCTTCCGGGTGTTTTCAATCTGCGGCTGTTCCAGTATGTAGATAAAATGTCAGTTAAGAGTACGAGGGAGAAACTGTCGAAATGAAGTCGTCAAATCACTTAGCCCGCTGAGGGTATGGAAATTGATGCTTTCGTAGAAATGAGAATTTTCCATATCTGATCTATCAGGCTTATTTAGCACTAATATTTGGGAACAGCCCGGACTGTTTGCCTTGCATTAGAAGAAGATGTTGCCTTCCTTTAGCCCTGTCTGGTTTGTTAGACGGGCGCAAGTGGCTGAAATGGAATTTATGCATTTCCATTCAGGGCGTCGCTCTTATAAATCAACTATGAAGCAATAAAATCTCATTTAATTTCTCTGAGCAAATTTGTACCTCTGTGATTGCTTCAAGAGGGGATGAGCTGACAGGCAAAATTGTGAGAATACAGAGAAACCATTTTGGATGCATTATAGTTGACATGTTTTTTACTTGCTGCTTTTCTAATGGATAATTTAAATAAGTTTAGTCTGCGGTTGTTGTGTACCCAACCCTAAAATGGACAGTATGCTCAAGCATACCTGCTTTTTCTCATCATAGTTGTGATGTTGAACATCACACTTGGGTACAGGTATCAGAAACTCGTCTCCTCTCAGAACATCTTTGTTTGTGTGTGTGGCGGAGCGATTCCTGGTGCTTTTTTGACTCCTGTTAAGCTCTTCATGAGTTCTCAGCAAAATACCATACACTCACACACAACGAGTGCATTTAGCGCAGCACACAGCGCTGTTTTAGATGTTCCGTAAGTTTTGTCTTGAAATCTATGTAATAAAAGCCGACCAATCAGGTTGTGAACATAACCCTATGCATAGGATTCATAATCTTTATGTTCGGTGTTAAAATGCCAGTATGAACGCTAAGCGTACGCGTACTAAATATTTTTTTATGGCCCGGACCAAACGCTGACTTAACTACGCAAAACCCACTGTAGCTGAATTGTAACTCACTGCCCTACCTCTATTTTCGTAGTTTATTTAATTCCAATTATCATTCATCTTCATCTTCGCTTTTTTAACAGCAACAGAAAGGTATGTCCTCGTCTTGTCTTGGTTTTTCCAGCCGTTTCTTATGTAGGTGGCCTTCACTTGAAGATCCACACATCCTCGCCTTTTTTTGCTGGGCAGTTTTTCCTGCTCTATGTATAAACAGATCTGTACTTGATGGCCCCGGGAAGAATAAAATCCAGTTGATTTGCAATATCTATGCACCGCCACAACAGGCACTGTCATCTGACCGGCCGGCCAATGAAAGGGGAACATCATCAAGTCCTACCAAATTAGTTTTGAAAAGTTCTTGCTGGCAAATCATGCTTTCTGTATTTTGCTAAGATGACAGTCTTGTATCTGATAAAAAACATTTTTCTTCCACATGTTACTGCCAAACCGCAGCAATATGGTGTTTATTTAGAGGTCTGTCCTTCTGTCCCGTCTGGCTGGCAGAAGTTAAAGCACAGGTATGAAAGCACAGACTGACGCTAGTGTTTGGACTTGAACCAGAGGCTTATGAACGCACTAAACAAAAAAGCTTTCAAGATGCTTTCTGGTACATGTTGTTATAATAAGATGTCTCTAAATCTCATTTCTTATTCAACTTTCCAGGAACATTCTGTGTTTGAGTGGTGGGAAGGTCTCCGCTTTGTTAAACGATCACTAATCACCCTGTGTTTATCTCACAAACCACCTAGATTGTAAATGTCATTTCTGACTGCTGACTTGTGTACTTTGGTTTTGAAATAATGCTCTCAAGACTGCTTCTCTGACATCTTAAATAAATGAATGGCTTCATTGTTGTAGATGTTTATTCCAAAAATAAATCCAGTTAAGTACGAAATCATTTTATGTGACTTTCCAATTTCGTCTTTACCTATCGGTAATGCCAATAAATATTCTGCTTCCTGATGCCAAAAAATCTTTCTATTCCATATGTCCAGTCTCAACCTTGGCATATATCACAGTTCCGGAGCAACAAAAGAGACCTAATGGCAAAATAATTATCTTTAAATCATTATCAACATTTCCATCAGCCAAATATCTTTTCAAACACGCTGTACGGCCCCTCCAGGCACATCTCAAACCGTTGGTCTTGAATTGAAGGGAACATCTTTATGTTCTCTTTTTGTTCAAATTAAATATATATTGGGCACGGGCGTCATTCTTTCTATAACTGCATCCCTGTTTTATTGTATACCCGAAGACGGATGGTGTGCCTGTGACATAGTGATTTACAGGCCCTCAGTTTTCTGTGGCAGGGCTTTAGAGAGGATAGCCGACATCCAGCCAGCACTTTGGAGGGGTAGAATAAAAGCTGACGTTTTATTGGCTTTAAGGAAGAGAGAATAGGATGGCCGGTCACACAGGGGAGAATAATAGTTTCTGTACTTTATTTTTCTCAGGCCCTGCCAGCTGTCACAGAGCCCCCCAAAAACAGAGGGGAAATTTATAGGGTATTATTTAGAGACATGTCAGTGGTAATGACTACAGCTATGATTTCAATTATCACCCACTAAATGTAGCTTAATTTCACTGTGTTGTTGAACTTAATGAGTAAGGCTGACATAATTTTTCAAAACTCGATACTGTGCTATTTTAATATTTTATGTTGACCGTTGGTTTAATTTTCCTCCCTCACGTTTGTCATCCAGGAAGGGTCGGTCCCTCATGGGCTGTTGTACTGTCAGCGTTATGTAGTTCAAAGTCTTCCCAGGGATATATTTTTCCATTGACAGAAATCCAATTAGTTTTAGTACACAGTCTGGCTGAATAAAAAGGCCCTTAAAATCTACAATATGTTTCCTTAGCGCTTTACCAGAGCACAAACCCGGTGATGGATTTTTATAGTCTGACCTGATGGGGCCCTGCATGGCAGACATGCCTGACTCCCTTCCTCTGTTTTGACAAGTTTAGAAACAAACGAGTTAGACATCCTTCTCTCTTCGCTTTCGAAAGCGGTCTGTCAATATCGCTGCACGTTTAGGTTCTCATTCATGTTGATTGATTATCGTAAAACTTAATCCAGAAATGGCTTTAACATCATGCTAATGAAGAAGGATGTTTAATTCATCGCTGACATGTTTAGTGAAACGGTATTTTCGTTGTGCTGATGCATGGTTGACCTGTGACGAGTATGAGCAACGACTGGCATCTGGGCTGCTGGTATGATGAGGGCTAACCTAGCTACAGGTCTGACGTTAAATCTGTGTTAGTCCGTGGTTCGCTGCCAGTTTATGTCCTTTATCACGCAAAGCCATCTCCCTGATTAATGATGTAAGCAACTCGGAGGCATGGAACTTATTAGTGCTTTGAAGCAAAAAAGAGCCTGCCATACTTTAACTTCCCCCTGGACGTTTCCCAAAGGGAGAGAGAGGGGGGGTCGAAGAAGGTTAGCAGTTTGGAAATGGAACAAAGGATTCCCTCTCGGTACTATCCTCTCAATGTGCTTGCTCCATGACACTTTGTCTCCCACAGTGTCTCCTAGCAAGCCTGTTCTGAAAAGCGAAGACAGATACGCTGGCTTTATCTTGCCAAGATTTGAAAAGAAGATTGTAGCGCCGCCTTCTGTTTTGAAGTTTAGGGGCAGTTCCTCAACCAGGCGCTGTGATAAATGTTAACACTGTGTGAATTTGTCCAGCCACCATAAAACACACTATGAACCCTGTCATTAGGAATTTACTCTTCCAAGTGCTCATCGTTATTAGAAAATATTTGCCGTAACAGTTTGCGGATAGATGCTGCCCAGAATAATAAGTCAGCCTCAGTGTTATGATTTCTGTTAAACAGTGGTGTGCCACCTGGAGAGTGATGAACTAGAGGGTACTATCCAATTCGCTTGCTTTGCAAACTTGTACCATCCCAGGTTTTTTTTCTCTTGGCCAGCATACCAAAACCATACAGGGGTTTAAACAGCTGCTGCAGATTTTGAACACAGCTGCAACACATTTCCCCCACACATTTCAGAGTCACTTAGAGCTTTTTCACAGCTAAAGCACGTAACAACTATGTCTGTCCTTAAAAAAGGCAGCTTTGTGCTGCACAGTTGATTGTATGGAAAATAATATGCATTTTTAATAATTGGTGTATCATAAGGGTCTTTTTTTTATAGTTTCAGTTTTGTGATCTTATCAGTTAGCAGCTCACATTTTTCATATTCACATTCTTAACCTCTGCTGGAATATATTTTTGTTAATTATATTGATTACAATCTCAGCAATTAATCAGATCAGAATGCTGAATGAATTTGACTTGGATGATGTTAACAACATTGCACATAATATATGCAAAATTATTTTTGTTTTGTTTTTGACAACACTGAAAGTTTGGTATTTTTTTTTTTTTACAGAACAAATTAACACTATTCATGCTCTTCATATTTAAATTGACAAATTAATTATAATTTAAAGGATTCTTTTGACTGATATTTCCAACTTATCTTATTAAGAATTTCATTTTTATACTATTAATTAATTGTGTGTACTCACACATAAGTTTTTAAACTACAGTTAATGTTGTTTCTTTGTAGTTATATATCTAAAATCCAGTCAACATACTATGATGTGATTAAATTATCATAAATTATGACATGTAAAATGCAGTCTCATCATAAGATTTAATGTCAATAAATTATGTCTGTGGCACTTCTATGGCATAATTGAAATCAGCCAGCATCTGAGACGGCAAAGATTTTTAGTTTGTAAATGGCCAATAAATACAAAACGTATGCCACTAAATTGTATTAATCATGAACATGAATTTAGAATGACTTAAATTTAATAAACTTTACTGGATTAGCAGTACAAATATACATTGTTGGATTTTGTGCAACCATTATACCACATCCTAGTCATGTAAAAAAAAAAAAAAAGAGGCACCTATGAGGCAAACAGATACTGTTCACATGCAGGCAGGAATGCTATTATTTGGTGATGTTTAAGGCATTTTCCCCCTCGGCTCTGAGACTGCTTTGGTCTTGAGTAAAGAGTTGTCTTTTTGTGTCTGGGTCTGTTGGTCTTCAGAGTCTGTTTCAGAACTGAGAGAGCGTGAGGCTTCAAAATGCCTAACATAGGAGGAGAGGGAGGAGGCGGGATATCCTCATGAGCCTACTTTCTCAGACAGACAGCCTAGACTGCCCCTACACCGGCAGTATGTGTCTGATCTGAGGAGAGTTTGTGTGTCAATAAGATAAAGGGGTTCAGGTGAAATCTTTTTACCGGACCTTGCTGCAAGAGCCCTTGCTGGCACTGAAGGGAAGGAAGGGTTTTCATAGACCTGTGAAATGGACCATCTGTTCCTGTCAGCTCTTGGTTTAGTAAGAATTGCATATTCATAGTTTCACAACATAGTGAGCTGCCTACTACTCTACATAGTCATCTGTCTTCTAAGGCAGCATCCTAATCATCATCATCAAAAAAACAAACAACAAAACAGTATTATACTCTCTGGTTTTGCTTCAGAACCCAGATTTTACTTAGGAACCAACACGGTTCCAAAAACATAACCCAAATGTGATCTGAGACTATATGTGTTCTAAAGACAAAAGTTTAAATTCCTGAAAAGAATGTTCTTAGAAATCACCGTAAATAGTTTGACTGCTATTTAGATATTTGTCCCAATATATATTTAATTTGAACAAAAAGAGAACATAAAGATGTTCCCTTCAATTCAAGACCAACGGTTTGAGATGTGCCTGTACAGTGTGTTTGAAAAGATATTTGGCTGGTGGAAATGTTGATAATGATTTAAAGATAAAAGTTAGGATAAACTCCACCTTATCTTAAATTCCCAAAAGTAAAAAAAATAAATAAATTAATTAACCATTACAACATAACATTAGCTACAACATAACAGTAGCTACAAATACATTTTAGTTTCTATGTGCACAAATACTTTGATGCCTTTGGCAAATAATGTAAAATGTAAAAATGTAACCCTTGACTGAATTTGAAATTCTGTTACTGAAACAGAATTTTCCGCTCCATCTTGAGACACATTAAAAACAACTATTTAAAATACACAGCACATTAAACACAAACTCCCATCAAGCCAGTCACAACAAAAGTTGTGTGCCTGCTTATTAGGATTATTACGGTAGTCTGCAGGCAGCGCCTTTTGGGATGTTTTTTGAGTTGATCCGCAAGTTTTCGGTACCTCCATACAATTAGACAACCATAAACTGTCATTTTCCTCTCAAGAAAAACAAATAAGATGTTCTTAATATATTTTAGAACATACGTTTTCAAGAATTCCACATATGAATGTTCTTATGAACAAACTTTTCAAGAAGATTTTTCATGAATTTGGCCCCTGGGTCATATTTTCTTTTACTTTGAGAGCTACTTTTCTAGAACGTATTCAGTAGATGTAATACCCATCAAACAGAGGTCTAGGCCTAAGAAAGCTCTACCTCATTGTGTTTGAACTGCACTGCAGTGCTCTCAGCCCTCGATAAGACCATGCTGAGGACATTATGGCTTCAAGCTTGTCACCCGGTGTACAGAATTGGGTGCTTTGAGCTGTTTGGGGTACGACATTGTGTTCTATGTCATGTCAGTGTGTTAGAAAGTTTAATACATGTTGTTCTGTTTTTCTTTAATCATTTGTAGAGTTTAATTCAGTGTGCAATATGAAGAATAATAGAGTGGAGTTGCATCTTGATTTATTTCGAAGGCCATTACTGCCTAGAAATAAGTCATGCTGTGCATCACTAGGTAATTTTGCGAAGTTACGCATCATGACCAAACATCGTTGTCCAGTGTGCTAGAGATATAAATGCCATGTTCCCTCTATAGAATTGTAGTCACAACCAGTTGGTGGTGTGTTTCAAATGTGGATCTTTCGACAGGGCAGGCAGGCAGTTTAAATTAATTATTAGCTTTATAGCAGCCCCTCAGGCCGTGCTGAGGCAGCTGAGCCCTAAAGGGGGCTAATCCGGCCCTGCTTTACAGAAAATCAATGCTGGCCTTTGGTGTTGGCATGCCATCCGGGTAGGGGGACACATGTCAGATAACTCCTGATTTTTTCATGAGGTGTGTTTTGAAGTTGTAAAACCAATGGGAGGTAGCTGGAGGTGCTAAAAATGAAAAGAATATCCGGAAGCTACGAAACGACGGGCAGATTTCTTATGAAGGCGTGACAAGTATTAATGAAACATGCAGAATGAATAAAATAAAAATGGAATTTTGCTTGAACTATATGGGTGATTATTGGGTGGAATTGGCATGGTATCGGATGACAGTATATTGAGTTTCTTTTATATTTCATTTCACTTTGCTCATAAATTCATTTCTTACAACCTCTTTGTTTAGAATCTTTGTACTTCTGTTGCTAAATCATTTATTAACTAAGAAGGAAAGTATCTTTCTCACTTGGAGGTTACTGTTGGATGACTTGTTAGTGCCATTTTGCAGTTGCTAAAGTAACTGTCTGAAATGATAATGCATTTCATAATGTGCTGCATTGCATTACCTCTTTCTCTATGGAAGAGAGTGCTTTCACTGTTTCATCAGACTAAACTTCTGCTGGCATAATCTCTGGATCAAACGTACATGGAAAGACTATTACATCAAACATTTAGTCAGGAGTGATTTGCGATTCATGTGAAAGTCAAACAAGAGACCATGAAAGTGTCTTATGTGTTAAGAGTTCCATTTTTAAAGGGATATTTCACCCCCCCCCCCCAAAAAAAAAAAAAAAAAAATCTGTCCGTTTCCTTCCTTCTGTGGAATACAAAATGAGTTATTTTCTGCAGATGTCAAAGCTGCTCTTTTCCATGCAATGAAAAATTATCTCATTTTTAAGTGACTTATATTCTGATCTGTTTCTCAATCAGAGCCCATTATATGGCTTTAGAAGACTTGGAATATAGTAGTTGAGTCGTATGTACTGTTTTTACGATGCTTTTTGTCCTATGAGGAGCTTGACAGTCACTGGTCTCCATCCACTTTCATTGAATGCGGCAGAGTAGCATGGACATTCTGCTAAATGTCTTTTTTTGTGTTCCACAGCAGAAAGTAAGTCTGGGTAACGGCATAAGGGTGATTAAATGATACTCCCAACCCTTTCAAAAGACCAGAGTATGACAAGAGACAGTTACAACTGTATTCATATGTGTATCACTTTATTCATGAGTCCTCTTATCCAAGTGTCCACTTCAGGTAAACCGACCCTAAATCTGAGTTCTAAGCTTTGAGCCCCCACCCTCAAATCTGACTTGTGTTCATTGAGAGGTGTTATTTCTCATCCTGCCCTTCTCTCACCATGCTGAAAGCTTTCTGGCTGTAGCTCCTGTGGAGGTGCTGTTATCCTTTGGACACATGCGGTGGATGTTTCTCCCAGCGGCTCAGCAAGAGGCCTCTCGTTATCTCAGGGGAAGCCCTCCAGCTCATCTGAGGGGGAGCATCCTTTCAAATCTCAAACGAGGGTTCACTACATCCCCTCCTCACCCCACCTCTCCTCACACTCACTCCCCCCACTGCCCTGGACACCTCCTGCATCTCTAATCCCCACACACACTGTTTGGTTTTCCCCAGTGTGTCTTTGCCCATCAGTAGCATAAATGAACAGAGGGAAATTTGTGTTCATTTTTTCTCCCTTTCTCTTGAGGTGAAAGGTGACATGTTGAAAGTGCGGTTACAAGGCAGGTTGTGCACTATTCCGAATTGTCGTTTTATTTAATTGGTGACAGAGGCATGTTTACAACTCTGCAACATCACCTTTCTAGAAACCACTCTGTTTTAGCTTGTGCAGAATGAGCCTGGCATTGTTTTGCTTCCCAGGAAAGATGTAATCTTAAATGGCAATATACAGTAAGTCTCTGTACAATCCCAATATACTCCTCCACGTTAGTGGTACCTTCACATATTTGCAAGTCACACATGCCGTTTGCACTGATGCACCCCCATACCATGATAGATGTTTGCTTTTGACCTGTCGCTGATGACAATCTGGATGGTCTTTGGGACCTAGAATCGTAGTCAGTTTTTCCCCCAAAACAAGCTGAAACGTGGATTCATCTGACCACAGCACTCATTTCCACTGTCTTTTAGACCATCTGAGTTGAGCTTGGGCCCGGAGAACTCGGCAGCATCTCTGCATTGAACAGATGTATAGTTTTCTCCTTGCATAACAGAGATTCAAGTTGCATTTCTTGATGCAGCAGCAGACTGTGTTAAGTGACAACAGTTTTCCAAAGTAATTCCGAGCCCATGTTGTTATATTTAACACAGTAGCATAGTTTCTCATGTTGTGCGATCTGAGGGCTTGAAGGTCACGCCCATTCAGCGGAGGTCTCCTGCCTTGCCCTTCACGGACTGAGATTTCTCTGGATTTCCTGAATCTTTTCACAATATTATGTGTGGTAAATGGTGAACGATCTAAATACTTAGCAATCTTGCATTGAGAAATGTTATTTTTGAATTGTTTGACAATTCTCTTGAAATTTGGCACAAAGTGGTAAGCCATGATCCATTTTTGCTGGCAAAGTCTTTGGTGGATGCTCCTTTTGTACATAAACATGATCCCCTCACCTATTACCAGTTCACCTGCTAATGTGGACTGTTTCAAAACAGTTTAACTTGCATATTCTATCATCTTTTTAATCTTTAACTTTTTTGGAGTGTTTTGCAGCCATCAAAACCAAAATTTTATATTTACAAAATACAATTCATTTGGGCTGTGAAAATTTGAAAAAAGAGAATTAACAAATCACAGATTCTTGATTTTATTATATTTTACAAAATGTCCCAACTTTTCCAGTAATTGGGGTTGTATCTTAATATAAATATTAAATATAAATACTTTTTTATAAAAATAAATGTGTTGAATATCATTGTAGATTTTGCTGTAAACACGAAAAAGTGTTTGGAAATTGTATTTATATGATCAGGTACAGTATATACAGTAAATCCAAAGACTAATCTGAAACAATGCAGTTTCTAAGCCTTGGCTGTCTTGATCCATTTGCCCACATTGATGGTCTTGGATCAATATATAGGTTATTCTATGTATTCACATTAAGCACATCTAAAGAATGTTCCTTTGTTTCAACATGAAGACAAATATCATCGCCTGCCCTTGTTCATACACATTATTATGTGCTAGTTCCTTTAGAGTGGAAAGCTGGAACTGATGCATTATCCTAGTGAATCCATCTTTCACCCAACACAATGAATAATGGAGAAATGTGACAAACGGCCAAAAAAGCGAAGGGGAAAGGATCATGAATGGAATTAAGGGGAATGATGCAACAAGGCTCTCCATCAAGAGCACTGCGGCCCATAGATCATTTTATATTTAGCTGAAAATAGAAGAGCTTTGGATATTAAACAGGACTTTGAGTTTGTTCAGCTGGGCCTCTTCCTCCACATTCAACTGTGGGCAAAATATATGTGCTTGTCCCCTTTGTGCAGAAATATGCCAGAAGAGTGATGTCATAATTATTTTAATATGGTCCAAAGATGTGATGTTTAATGTTTAGTGACTGGAGTCCATTGAGTGAGTGTGAAGGGTGTCTCCAGGCCTCGCTCAGTAACAGAAAGGACAACATTGTTCGCAAGGGACGAGGATAGACACAATAACATATTTCATGACTGCATGCGAAGTGCTCCCTCACAAAAGGAGATTTTCACCAGATTACAAGTAAGATGAACTGGGCATCTTTTGTGCAGCAGTGCAGTATTGATGAGTTGCCTGGAGCGACTGCTTTGCACTGGGATGGAGAGCAAAGAGACGGAATGGGCCTCACTATTTATAGAATGCTTTTGGAAGAGGCGTAGCTCATTGGCTTTTGGATTAATATCTTGTTTTCCAAAGCAGATGTGTGAGATTTAGATGTGTAATCAGATTATTTTAATGGCTGTACTTCATCTGCTCTTCATTTTAATGTTGAAGTGGATAATTTATAGGGGTGTAAATCGGAGCCTACATGACGATTCGATAGGATACCGATTTCTTAAGCCAACGATTCGATTATTTTCGATACTTCAGAATTCCCCGTGATACGATTCGATACGATTCAATAATCGATATTTTTACATGATATCTATTAGGTTTCAAATAAATCAACAAAAATGTTTATAATTTGCCTTTTATTGAGAATACAGGAACAGTATTCTATTCACATAATGTGTATGTTGTGCTCAATGCACTGCAAATAGAACAGCAAATATAACAGTTACTGCATACAGTTCAAAACTTGATTCTATCGAATCCTGGTGCGTTTCCGTGCATCTTACGTCATCGCAAACGTGCACGACGCATGATAGAAAACAGAACGCGGTTCAATATATTGTTTTTTTTTATTTTATTTGGTGCTATTATGCACAGCTGAGTGAACAACACCGGTTTACTGTGTGTGTCGCATTTGGCTTTTTGCAAACGCAGGAGACAGTGGATTTCAATTAATTTGTTGCCCTGAGTCCACGCGCTATGTGTGTGCGAAGACACTGCAGACTCACTCTCGCTCTTATCCAAGGTAAATTATCAACACTTTCATCCCTTACATGTGTTTTATTTAACTAAATACATCATAATCAGCTAAAAAGCATGCGCAGGTCACTTACTTTCTGAACAAGTCCGCACCCGAGGCCGTGATGCTTTCACATTCACGCGAGCCGCGGCACGGTTCGAGTGCAACCGAACTCAGTGCACCTCCTCCACGCAGTCTCGGGTTTGGTACCCCAGTGCCCACCCGGGTCCGCATGACAGACAGCGTTTACATAATTAGCGATTTTTCATGCGAACCGTGCCCGTTCCGAGTTGGTGTGAAAGCATCCTAGACTTTTCAAGTAAGCTGTTGAAGTAGCCTTTTGTACACGTTAGCGCCTGTTTGTTTACGTTAGTAACTGCTAGCTTGGAATTCGCCGACTAAGTGACTGAGGGTGCATTCACACTGGCAGTTTAGTTCGGTGACTAACTAACGTTAGCCCAGTGCATAACAACAGTCGTTTGTACGCACATGAGCGGATGCTGAAAATAGACAGGCGGCAAAACAAACATATTAATCGATACTCTTGCGGACGCATCGATGCATCGAATCGTCGGCTGTATAATCGATGCATTGATACAAATCGATTAATATTTACACCCCTAATAATGTATGCCCTGCTAGAGGCACCAAACAAAATTGCATGAATGATACCAGTTGAAGTTTCAAACTCTCACCAAGTTGCCATTGTTCAGAAAAACAAGTAATCCCACCCCTAAACTCATGACATTGGTTGAGATGATTCTGGCCCAACCAGGTCGCTGAAACGAACAGATGTGACAATGAAAAGAAAATGTTACAAACAAACAAACAAACCTGAATAAAGAGACAAAATATAAATCATCAATATAGTGTTGTATTACTATAAAGTAAGTTTTAATATCTGTGTTAGTGCATTTGTCCATTGCTCTGGATCTCTGTATTTGGAAAACCATTTATGATTAAATGCTGTAAAGGAGAATTGTTCAGTGTATTTATAGTGTGTTTGCCAGTTTGGCTACAGCCGTAGCATTTAAACCTCCATTTACAAGCTTTTAACTGTCAAGATCCATTGAATTACGGATATTGACTTTGCTTACAGTTCTGCAAACCACCAAAATGACTTTTAATGGTGCAATTGGTAAAAGTAATGTTTTCTTATGAGCGTCATTATTAGCATATCAGTCCGGTGCCTGAAGAGTTGGCTATTGACTTTTGATGAGGAGAGCACGTTAAAGGAGATCCAGTAGTTCATAACTCTCCGCTTTACTCGCTGTCATTTTTTTAAATGCAGCAGTAGATGAATCCAGGAGAGATTTTGCATCTCTGTAAATCTGACGCTATCGGCCTGTCACTGAAAGTGTTGACTTATAACACCTGGTGCATTTCTCAAAGGCTAAAGCGGCTTGTGCTGTTGACTGGGAAGTCATTTAAGAGGGAGAGGGAGACTTGTTCGAGATGTGCATTTTAATCCTGGTCTGTTTAATGTTTGCCCCTGACAGTCTGAGCCAGACATCATTTTAATGGCATGTACAGTGATAAAGCCAATAAAACGTCAAGATGATTGATAATATGAGCATTATACCAATATGACTTTCCTGTCCTCCTCTCTGCAGCTAGATGATGGTTTCCAAATTGAATTTGGTGTGTGTGCGAAAAACAGGCAGGGAGTTGTGTATGTATATGTGTATGTGCTTATGTGTTTGTGTATGAATATGAAGATGTTTTTCTTTCGTAAGCCTGTACGTTTCTAATATGGAGCATTTGTAGTGGCGTTTCCAACTGTGTCCCTCGGCTTGAACGAACAGCGTCACTTTGACTTAGCGAATGTTTTCTTTGCACTGCCGCTGATAGACTCAAATCTAATGGAAAGCTTTGCGTGTCACCGTATCAAATAAGTGGAGGCCCGGGTCCAAAATCTACACAGACATCCTTATAAATTAATGAACACTCTCAATATTTGTTCAAACTGTTTACAGTGAAGCATGGAGAAGCGCCGGTTGGCTGCGTACCCTAGCGCGGCTCTATGTCACGGCTCTGTGTGATGTCATGAGATCAGTGTGGGAGGGTTGGACGTTATACAAGCATGGTAAATCACTCATCAGTCACAGATGGTGTTAAAGTGCACATTCGGCGTGACAAACATCTGAAGCGCTCCACCACAAGTTACAGCCAGCGTGTGTTTCATATCAAATAAGGCTTATTTACAGACAAATGTGAATGGGTTCGAGAGCCTGCAGAGAGCTGAAATATTTATTTCCCCCAACTTTCTGCACTTGTCCAAACATTGTGAGGCAGGTCCTGGCTGAGAGGACTAGGGGAGCCATCTTTCATCCTACGTCTGTGGCTATCTTTAACACTGAGCCTTGTTGGATTCTCTTGAGAGCTTGTGTTGAAACTGCACAGATACTCATGAAGTCTTTCTGAGTGAACTAATCATTATTGGTATACATTTTTGACATTTGTTAATATGTAATTTTCATCTTTTCATTCAAGCCCGGTTCTGCTTTAAACAGTATGACATGTCACCATAAACATTGTGTGAATAAATATAGTTTGTGCAGTTTTCTTTTATTATGCTTGAAAACCAGTGATGAAAAGCTCTTGGCACAACATAGAAAGCAAACTGACAGTAGTAGTTTCATTGTGAATATACAGATATTTTTTTCAAGTTATATATTGTTGCCCATGACTGACATAGTTGACAACATTTCTCTATTTGCTGTCTGTCAGCACATGCTGACCCATGTCCTTAGAAAAGCTTTCCAGGTAAAATCAACCTCTAGCAGCCTTGCCTACGGAGAGTCTTTTTTGCGTTTTATGTAAATAGTGATTGATGGTGCATCTTACCTAGTGTGCAGCTTTTGACAAAAAGTATTGATGGGTGCTCTCAGTAAGTGTTAGTGGAGGTGACAGAGCAATCCATTTTAAGATGAATTACAGCACAAACTCCCTCCATGGCAAAGTCATGGAGTCAGTTTCATCTGCCGTTGAGGGGCTGGCTGCATTCATGAGCGCTTTGCTGTCATTTTCCCAACCCACAGCAGATCACTGTTTTTGAATTGTGAATCCTACATTTTAAAGTTTGATGAGGACACAGGCATCTGACTCAAATGACAATTTTAGAAAGCCAGACATCATAAAGTAACATACTTTTAGTTTCTCAAAAATGTGTGATTTGAAAATGTAATCAGATGATATGTTTTCTTGGCTAAACCCTGACTGGATCATATGGTGGCATGCACAAACAGGAAACATATTACACACTTTTCAATCAAAATTACACAATTTCATCATTAGTTTACTGAAATCAAACCTTTAAATATGCATAGGTGTTTTTTATAACATGTTTTAAGCTGTTTTGACAAACCAGCATTTACATTTTACCATATGCATTTAGCAACTTACAAGAATGCAATTTGTCAACAATATTTGTAATATACAATGCCAGGTTTATATGGCAACTATTAGGAAGCAAGAAGAGGAGAAATGCAGAGAAGGATTTTTTTTATGACTGATGATAGTTATGACTCATCATAACAATTTCAAACTAGTGTCATTATTTTTTTCTTTTCTTTTTTTTACTGTCAAAACATTTAAATTATTTTTAATTTAATCAAAGTGTTTCATCTTGACATTGGATAATAATAATGGACAACTGGTTTCCAAAAACTCATACCATTTAATAGCAAACAGATGTTAGTCAGGATATGATTGAACTAAACAGTGTAAAATATGTTTTCGTTGTTACTGTATGGCACATTGTCAATTTAATGCAACTTTTTGTTAAAAAATATACAAATCTAAATTAAGTTAAATGTTTGTTGCATTTTTATCTATAAAAGTTTAATATAATGTAAAAACTACTTTTATTTATATAATTTTTGTAGATATATATATACACTACTAGTTTGTTTTTGGAAAGAAGTCACCTAGGCTGCATTTATTTATAACAATTATTATTATTTATATTTATATTATAAAAATATTATTGATTAAAAATCAGTTATATTTTAAAATATTACAATTTAACTTTTTACAATGTAAAAATTTAATAAAAAAAATTCTTTAAAAAAATATGTCTGCCTACTTTCGAACAGTAGTGTATTTTTTGTACTTTTAACTTATAAACGCGTGTGTGTGTGTCAAGTCACCTTCATTTATATAGCGCTTTTAACAATATAGATTGTTTCAAGCAGTTTTACAGTGATAATAGGAAATGAAAGTAACAGGGATTGTTTTGGCTTTACAGCAGCTCTAGAATAAAGTTATTGTCCAGCTAAAGTTAGTTTTGATTGATTCACTTTCGTCGCAACGATCATTAGTTATTAACTTAGGGTCCGCTTACACGACACCGTTCTAACAGAAAACCCTTAATGCGCTCCGGCCGCTCATTTGCACAAAACAGTGCCTGGTGGCTTGAGAACGCAAACCATGAATAAGCCTTGAAAAATGTATAATACATAATTTTTTTTCGCTTCCAGGTAGCCACATGAACCGGAATTATGCCGACAATGTTTTATCTGTACAGAGGTAAAGAGAAGTGTGTGTGTTTGTAATTTATAATGCTCTTACCTGCTTGTATTAAAATAGCTCACTATACTCTGTCACTGGCTTTTCTCCCTCTTTTTGTTTAAGTGATAAAGTAATAGTCATCTACAGCCAATCTAAATATATATACAGTATAACCTGTGTTGCCATTAAGGCTCATTTAGCCAGTCCACGCTTCCTGCCTGGTGCCTGCATGGTTTGTTTGAGTTGGATGTTGTGAGTGATCCATGCACTGGTCAGTGTTGTGCAAGACTCTGGCCTGGTGATAGATGTACTCACACATTTCCCTAACCATGTGCACCAAGCAAATACATTTGCCCTAATTGGAACAATCAAGTTAAACTGCTCCCCTTTCTGGCCTTTGTTGACAAATGCAAGAGTGGTGTAGGGCTGCTTGTGAGAAAGGCAGAAAGGTAAGCTTGAGGTGTAGCTTAAAAGAAACAAGAAGTTCTCTTATGGATCCAGTGCAGACATGGGGTTGACAGAGGCAGATTTTAACAGATGCTTCAAGGGGACCTCAGCCCATGAAATCATGCTGTCCTGGAACTAAAGCCCCACCCTCTAACTGCTGTATAAATAGATTCTCATGACAGGGCAATTCATCTCCAGCCATAAAAACATCAACTTTAAAAGACAGCTTGTAGAGACCTGGCGCTTGTTAAGGCCAGATCAGCAGTGCAGATGCCTGGGATGTAAACTCATGAAGAGAAGATGAATTTGTCTGTCATCTCTGACTTTGACAGTTGCTGTAAATCTGATTCAGGCCTGTGTATGTTTGTGTGGGGTTGATGGCATGGCGGATAGAAAATGGAATGTCTGTGGACGTAAAAATTGAAAACAAGAGGAACATTTAAAGAAATCCCCCTCGTACCCACTGCTGAAGTCCACCTGGGATGCATCCAGGCTTCTTATCCGATGATGTGCTTTGAGCCTATTGTTAAAAGGGAACATTTGGCAGTGATTTTAAAGCCCTCTGCTCTCCCCTTCTTTTTCACTCTTGTTATTTTCAAGATGGTGGTCACGTAAGGCGCCCTGGAAAATGAATTGTGGGAGTGTCTGAAGAGCCATTTGCGGCTTGATTGATGGGAGCAGGCGAGCTGTGGTGGCCATTTTCTGTGATCTGCCGCATATGAACCGTGCGTGGCATTCCCCTGGAAACAGTTAAAGTTCTTTAGTGTCGCTGGCTTTTAGCAAAGCGCCACACTTGTCAGCCGATATGTGACAAACTCTCAGAGAAGTAGATTTGATATTATAATGTGACACATTATGAGGTCTGCCTGGAAGCACTATATTTTCTATTCTGAAAGAAGTCTAAAAAATCTGAGTGATAAACGTTCATACTATATTTTATATATATATATATATATTAGGGCTGGGCAAGTTAACGCGTTATTATCGCGTTAACGTATTTATTAATTAATGCCGACAATTTTTTTATCGCACGTTAACGCAGTTTTTTTTTATTATTATTATTTTGAAAGTCCGTTGCTCACTGGCTCTGAATACACATAGGCCTACAGTCAAACCATGATCACAGGAGGGGTGGGATGTTGGTCAGCCAGCAAATAACCCACCCAAACAAGCAGTGGGGAGAGGCAGGTTCTCTCTGGTGAACAGTTAAAGGGTTGCGCTCCGCGAGTGAATGACAGGCGCTCTATGGATATTACCTATAAAACCTATAGATAATAACTATTTAGATTCTGGAAACTCACTAACAGCGAGCCGAGGATCAGTCTCTCTTCTAATGATTTGTGCTGCGCGTCCTTTATAAAAAGTTATAGACAATTCAACTTCGGCAACGAGCGGGCGCGGGCGCGTGCTTGAGGCGAGCATGACCGCAACAGTTTCACAGGAACGCACCCGCTTGTCGCTGCACCTTGTGTTCGACCACTTCACCTCACTCTTGGCTGATTTATACTAATGCGTCGGACTTACGCCGAAGACAATACGCTATAGACTACGCATTGGTTTTCATTTATATCTCTGCGTCGTTGTCCGCGTTGACGCGCAATTACACATGCAGAGGGAGCATGTGAAACCCGGGGAGCGGTTCTAGCAATCACAGCCCTTGCGGTACACGTAGAATTGACGTTACATTTTTGGAGAGGTGCACGTCAGGGTACGCCGAAGTGTACGCGCGCTACACAGCAACAGCGTAAGTATAAAGTATAAATTGTTTTTTTTACTCTGTTTAATGTAATCTTACGTGGGAAACCATGGCATGACCAAACCTAAGCTACTATAAGTAACGTTGGTCGACTTATATAGTAGTGATCATGACCTCTGACTACTACATAGACTGTTTCTGCTGCTCCCTGATAAAAGATACCTGTTGATACCTGTTCAGAAAAAAAACAAGAAAACTGGACTCGTTTTAACAAACTAGATAAAAGGTAATGCCCTGGCAGTGGCAAATAGCTTTGTTTAAATATTTGATTTGATTACATTAATGTTTAAGTTGAGATTTGAGATTACTGTGTAAAGGGAATCCTGCTGGTATAAAAGCACCTTATTTGTTTAAAGTTATTGCACTTTTGTGTATATAGCAGTACATTTAAATCAAAAGTGCGCAATACACTACTTTAGAAGTCATTATTCAATTTTGCGCATAACAATGCGATTAATCGCGATTAATCGCAAGAAAACCATGCGATTAATCGCGATTAAAAATTTTAATCGTTGCCCAGCACTAATATATATATATATATATATATATATATATATATATATATATATATATATATATATATATATATATAAAATATATATATGTGTGTATATTTAATAATAATAATATACTAATACATTTAATAATAGTGTTCAATTTATAAATCAAACAGTAATAACATATATAAATTAATATATAAAATATCAAATAAAAACAGTTTTAAGACATTGACTTACATTTTCATTATTATTATTCAGTATATTTATAAATTACCTTTCCCAAGTGACCTTGATTTGTAATAATATAGTATACATAGTTATTTACGTATTTTTTTTATATCCCTCTTAATTTAACAAACATTAATGTTAGAAAGTCCTGTTATTTAATTCTGCTAATTAATTCTGTTAGTTAATTCTGTTATTTCTCACACAGAAGAAAGGTGCGGAAAAGATGTGGATGTAGTTACAAGCTTATTTGCTGTTCTTGAGGAGATCGTGGACAGATTGCATGTGCTTTTATGTTCTCTTATTTTCATCTGGACATTTTCCACCACTCACTTTTAACTACCTTCATAAAACTGAATCACCACAATGAGCAATCCAGGTAGTCTGCCAGAGTAGTCCTCCTAGAATAATTTTAAGGCACTGTTAAATAGTTAATTGGAAGCGATTAAATTTTATATAAACTTATCAATACTGCTTATTTAGCATAAGTGAAATTTCTTACAAAAAGGTGACAAATGTGGGTTGAGAGTTTTCCTTTGATCTGAATTTGCATGCAAATAGCTTTTGCCTTGATATGTCAGCCCTTGTCCCGAAGCAAGACGATGCCTTAAGCCAAAGAGAGAGAGAGTTTTGGGGGAAGGGACGAGTTGGAAGGGGGTTTGAGAGATAGTGGGAGATGTTAATTAGCATGTGGAGGAAAAATGCTTCAGACAAGTGGTAAGTGGCTCCTGATAATGTGGTGACTAAACATTTCCCTCCTCCCTTTTGTCTGTCAGATCCGTAGCTCGGGAGTTAAAACTCCTTTCACCTGAGAGGAAATCAAAGATAATCCAGAGTTTGATGTTGGAAAAAACTTTTCAGTTTCTGGAAAAAGGGGTCACCAAATGTATAGGGCAAAGGGTTTAAGCTGTAAACCCCACACAAAGGCCGCTGACAGCCTGCGTTTCCCTGCGCTTCAGAGGAAAGTCTTTGGGAAGGTCTAAGCACCTTCTCTGTGCATGACTAAACCTATTGAGGGATGGAGAGATAAAGGAAACCAACGGCTTAAAATCAAACTTTAATTTTCTATAAAAATAAAATCCACAGGATCAATAGACGAGAAAATGCAAGCAGGCAAAAGTTCGCTATACAGGTGCAAAAAGAGAAGGAACTAAATTTGATTGATTTTTTTTTTTTTTTCATGGCTGCTATCTTACAAAAGCTACTGTTACCATGGCAATGATGAAAAGAGAGATTATTCAATGTTTACTTACCAGAAATTACATCCTATTCTACTTAACAGGCAGCAACGGTCTTCAATTTATTTTTAAGGGTTTTTTTCTATAGTTGAACAGTAAACTTCAGACAGATTGCCAACCCTGTGGTGTAGCCAAAGACAATGCATTACATTACAGTTGAACTGTTTTATGTTTGTCTTTAGTCTTTAAAGGGATAGTTTATCCAAAAATAAACTTGAAGTTGTTCCAAACCTGTATGATTTTCTTTTTTTCTGCTGAATAAAAGAAGATATTTTGAAGAATATGGTTAACCAATCAGTTGATGGACCCCGTTGACAAATACTATGAAAGTCAATGTAGCCCATCAACTGTTTGGACATTCTTCAAAATATCTTCTTTTGTGTTTGGCAGAAGAAAGAAATTCATACCGGTTTGGAACAACTTGAGGTTGAGTAAATGATGGCAGAATTTTAATTTTTGGGTTAACTTTCCCTTTAATACCTATGATTGGAAGCAATATGTACAATACACCAACATTTGGGGTTTATTTAGTCCATATTGTTTCACATAAAAATTGAATTCTACTTATTTAATTATTTCTCTCTATTCTCTTGTGTTATATATGCAGACATCCCACCACTCCCGGAAGTTCCGGGAGTGTCCCGCATATTGATACCGTCTCCCTGACACCCGCAAATTATTCGCAATATCCTGAAAATCGAGCAAGGTTTCCACCCGGTATTAAGATGCGTTTGCAGTGATCCTATCACAAGTCATCAGCCAAGATGCATTGCTGTTTACACCTGGTACTAACATGCTTTTTAAATGCGTCTCCTTTGACCACTTGCATTCTGATTTTGTCGAGACCCTCCCCTCGTCATTTTCAGCGCACAAATACTATTGAAAGAAATTAGCCCATGTTACGTGGCTTACTGTAATATAATATAATATAATATAATACAATCCTTTTATTGCGGCGAGGGGGTGGGGTGTGCGCTACCTTTCAGAAATCAATTTTTGCAGGCTGGGATGTCTGTATATGCATGCATGCATGCATGCATGTATGTATGTATGTATGTATGTATGTATGTATTTATGTCTGTATGTATGCATGTAAGTACCTAGAGATAGAAACAATAAAAAATTCCTTGTGTGTTTGTGCACACTTGGCAGTTCTGATTCTTAAAGGTTAGTAGCTTTTAAAAGTCTAAGGAAAGGAGAGGCTATAGGTTCTGCATTGCATTAGCTGCTTATATAACCGTATTAATGTGTAGACATGCGTTCATTACATGCGTCTAAACAGACCAGGCGTTTTGACTTGCTGGGTCATTTTCAGAACGCGTCTTCCTTTCCTGAATAATGACCTTTTCCAACTTCCTCTCTGATAGATTCATGCAACTTCGCTATTGCTTTACTGCACATTTGCTTACCATAAGAATGCAATTTTCAGCCATAAGGTCCCAGGACTTGGCAGGGGACCGGGGGGAAAATGGTCCATTTCTTGCCAAAGCAACAGCCCTGGATGATCTAGAGGTCTGCCCTAGGGGATGGGTTATCCACATCAGGCCAAAGTGCTGTCACGCTGTGGAAAAATGATTAATTTCCCCATGCTCCCTTTTATCCCAGAAGGATGCGGGGTTACACAGCAGCACTTGTTCGGATAAATGCTTCATTGATGCATATGCAGATCTCCATATGCAGATCTCCATTTGATACCCTCTGATCAATAATTGGCTGTGCGATTATCATTTAAAGCAGGGAAGTGGGAAGTGTGCCTCGTGCTTGCGCATATGAGCAGATTGTTTGTCCTTTTGGATTAGGTGAGACATAGTTAGTCGTCAAAGCAATTTTCAATGAATTTATTGCATTTTATCCCCCCCCCCCACACTAATTTACACATTAAATTGGCAGCCCCAGTTTAAACCTGTGACTTTGATTGGCTGTACAGTAGACACTGCACTTTCTGAAGTTAGTAATGGTTAGACAATGGGGAAAAAAGACGACACGGCAGGGATAAATGGGAGGTGCACAGGTCTGTAACAACACGTTTAATAGCGTAAACTATTCAAATGTCTGAAAGACGGCCGTTCAGGACCCTCTCCTGTACTGTTACAAAACAGAAGACAGTACCAGTTTGACAGCTCCAAGTGTCTGAGGCCAGGGAAATAATTGATAGCAGGCTGCCTGCATCCAAGGTCCTTTAGCAGTAATTGCAAGCAGAATGTGGCTCTCTGATCTCACCAGTGGTATTTGCCATGCCAAAACAGCCCAGATTTGACAGATTGCCTTCCTGCAGTAATAACTTAGGCATGTTCTCCGCTTTCTCACACAAGGCCGCGCAGCCTTCTTACCACAGAACACAGCTGAATTATTATTTTATGCTGAGTTTTGATTTCCCTCTTTCCCTGCTTTTTGACAGGCCCCTCATGAAATAATGGTTTTATTTTATAACTGCAGCAAATGCTCAAGGCATAGTTTTGTCCCCCACTTAGGATTTCAGTAGCAACTAGAAGTACTTAAAATCAAAAATAGTGTTTAAGGGAAGTTAAATGTGTGGGTAGTTGACATGCTCGTGAACCTTTTCTTTTCTTTTTTTTTTCTAAAACATGATTTTAGGTTAAAATGTACATATTTATACATGGAAAAGTGATTATCTATAACCATTTTTATGTTTTTCACAATTTTAATAAACTAGTTCATTTTAAATAATTCTGATAATTCTGCAGTACGACAAATTAAAGTTCAAATTAAATAATTACATTATATTATATTTTCTCCCAAAGTTTCTTTAATTATTAAGAATATTAATTGAGGCACTACATGGAATATATCACATTTGGGTGAACACATGCACAATATTTCTATAATTATTGAACCTAATAATTGAACAATTGAGATATATACAATAGGAATACATGTTTATAGTAAAATACATTTTACAACAATGTACATTTTTATATATAATGATTTAAAAAAATTTTTTTTACAATTTTTGTTGATCTTTTTTTTTTATTGATTTATTTATAGCGGCAAATTGCTGAAATGACTTGAATCTAACATGTCTCATGATCAACATTTAGCGCTATTGCAATTTCACTTAAAATTTTGACTCTGTTGTTAGGTGGACAGTGATAGTGCCTGCTGAGTGACAGCGTTTGAAGCTGTGAAGATAGTTGGACTCCGCCCCATGTCTTCCTCTGTGTCCGCATCAGAGAGCACTCTGGGATTTATTGTCAGCCAGAGTTTCCTTGATGGGGTCTAATAATACTGAGCCTCTTTTCCCCGCCAATGTGATAGAATCTCCCCTCGCAGGGCTGAGAGGACCCCTGTGTGCTCCTCCGCAGTAGCCTGTGTTCTCTGGCAGGGCTGGAAGCCTGGCAGCTCCACCCTATGGCTGTCCAAACAAGGTTTCACTACAGGCGCCAACATCAAAAAGATCCGCTCAGAGGCTGCTGGAACGCCAAACTGCGGGATGTTAGCTTTATTTATTTACACCCTCCTTAAAAAGCGCACTTGGCGGTAGCTGCTCCTTTTTACCTTCATGGGTATTTTGCTCTCTGTCATTACCTGCAAATTTACGAGCGCGGCCCTGATTAAATGCGCTGGTATGGCCCAACAGACGGCCGTTGTGAGCTAAAGAGATGAAAATGTAAGCAAATGAAGGTGTTTTTGTGATTTTAATAATTAAGGGGTGAGGAATATAAATAGACAAAGATGTGGCCTGCTAGAAGGAATGTACAGGCTGAGATGTTACCTGGTGTGTCTCCAACATTAATCATTACTTTAAGACTAGGGAACATCAACAAAAGAGCACTTAAGATAATTAACATTTTTGTTAGTATTTAAGACTGAAATTAAATCTCGCACAAAGCATGAAAGGCCTCAATGCCTCACTGCTCTGGTTCTGGGCAGCTTAACAACGGAGATTGAGGAATAATTAGAAAGCCTCCACCAGAGCACACAAAATATAAAAGATTTTTTCAATTCACTCAGCATTTATGGATAAGGATAGGCAAGTCAATAGAGGATAACGTGTATTCAACCACCTACCCGTACAAGAACCAGACGGATCATTGCTTCACGTCGCTTCAAATCATCTAAACATAGAAGTTTTAGAAGTGGACGCAATGTGAAAATGTAAATAAACTTTATAGGGGCTGTGGGTCAAGCCCAGTTCGATTTATAGTTTTGGCATTCACCCCATGGCCATCAGTCATCCCCCCTCCTCCGCTAACTCCAGCCAAGCCCCTGATCACAAGACCTTCAGCTGAACTACAGCTGACCTGCTGGATCTGTGACCAGCTGCGCCTCAGATGCCTTAATGAGAACCATTCAGCCTTCTTAATAATTGTGTGACTATTGAGCAAGTTCTTTCTCCATCTCGCTCAATTTCTTCGTCTCTTTTTTCCCCATGCACATGCAGAGCTGCTCTGGGCGTTTCTGGCTGCGCGAAGCAGGGCCGTGCGGACAACTTATGTTGAGGATGGTGATCTCATTCTTTATTTATGGTCATGCTAATAACCACAAATTCTATACACACAAACAATTTTGGATTAATAAATGACCTTAAGAAATGACCCAGTAGCAGGAATAACAGCTGGATCTGTGTATATGTAATAATACAAAAGTTCGAAGACTCTGACCGAGAACAAGGGTCCCAAATTAACAGCAGAATGTGAGTAAAAACTGGCTTTGACAACTAAATAAATCACATATTATGCAGCTGTTCCAAATAACAGCAACACTCAACTGGTGAGTAACTCATTTTAAGACAGATTGATAGTATGACCCTCACTGATGTAATAGCATGATTCAAATCTGAAACATACAAACCATTTACCTTTTGTGACTTGTGCTGCTTCTTCTTCTAACATGCCCTCGCAACACTAATAATAAAATAATCAGTATACTTTAATAGTTTCATATTGTTTGTATATAGCCTGCCTACCTTCCTTTCAGCAAATCATGCCTAGAATGTTTTGTCACCTAATTAATATTAATGAGACATGGCGATAATGTTAATATTGGATACATCCCACTTTTCTTCTGTTCCTATTGTACCCTCTGAACTTTAAGTTTATTTTTGTGACATTTGTACGTTTTGTGTAGTTTCAGCGAAGTTTGGCTCAACTTGGAGCAAACTGAAGAATCAGCTAAAAATGATAAATAATAATAATACAATAAATAATAATTAATAATATAAACGCACCAGTGGGGCTCGACAGCCTTAGTCAAACGGGTTGGTGCGTATGGTTGGGTTGTGGAGAGATTGTGAGATTGTGGTTAGGTCTCAGCAGCAGGAGGGATGTAGAGGTCAGTAAGCTGGGCTGAGTTGAGTGGGGGACGGAGGGGGGTGACTCTGGGACGCCAGAGTCACTGTCGAGCCCTCTTGAGGTGTCGTGGGCTAGTCGACGAAACACTGAGGACGGAAGGTGCCCACTTGAAGACCCTAGAGATGTCCCCTACTCAGCTCAATCCAGACCGTTGTCATGGGGGGACCGCACTGTGGTTGCAGCCGTTGTGTGTGCTGACGCGTGTTAACACTAGACAAAAGGAGAGTTACATCACCATATGGAAAGAAGCGTAAATGGATGGAGAAGCATAGGTTACTGTAAAGCTATGTCTTAGTTGGTGCTTATCTTGACGAAAGCCGAGTACAAATCAGCATGAAGTTTTAACATCTACTCTCGTGTAATGGAAATCAATAACCCAGATTTAATATTATAAATGCAATTATAAATAATAATAAAGAAAAATTATATAAATAAATAAATATGAAAATAATAAACACAGCTAAATTTCTTTTTTACAACTTTTTCAATCATCTTTTTAAAATTATTTAAAGGGGTGGTAAAATGGCATTTTCACAAGATGTAAAATAAATCTCTGATGTCCCCAGAGTGTGTGTGTGAAGTTTTAGCACAAAATACCCCACAGATATTTTTATATAGCATGTTAAAGTTGTCACATTTTGAGGGTTTGCAAAAACGCACCGTTTTGTGCCTGGCCCTTTAAATGCAAATGAGCTGCCTCAGAGGGCGGGGTTTCAAGAGCTCTTGTGTGTTAGCAGAGCGATTACCTCACGCAGACACACTAAAATGACAGAAACTGTTCTGCCTTTAATGTTAAAACGGAGTCAGACAAAGATGGAGAGACTCAAGAAGAAGTGACAACATGTAGAATGCAACAGGACGTCTCTGAATGGTTAGTTGATGAATTTATGTTGATGAATTTGTTGCTGATGTGGAGTTAACTATCTTCAATTAGGATATTCTGTCATGTTAATCTATAAATCGCTCGTATAGGAACTGTTGTGAGATGCACACAGAGTGACTTTCTATTGCATGTGAAAAGAAGGATGCTAAAGTTTGAGCTGACTCACAAATACACTCTTATACAACGACTTTTCCTCTTCTCAACATGGTCTGCGTGTTCCCGGGGGCAGAGTTTATGTACATTTTAGGGTTGCTGATGTCACTAAACCCGGGAGGAATGTCGTGTAGTCCCTACCAGCCGTTTTTTGTAGTCCTTTTCTTTAAAAGCAAATATCTCCCTTTGCTTTGAACTTTGAGCGTTGTAACTTTGCAGATGTTGTTTATGCTCAAACAGCAACATTTCACACTAGCTAAAGTTAGAAAAGTGAAATCATACTTTACCACCCCTTTAAAAATACAAAATAAAGTTTCATGGTTAGTGAAAAAAAAGTATTTATTGACCACATTGTACTGCCATTGGCCAGTGTTTTAATTTTGGACCCTGCCAAAAACTACTCTTAAGAAATAAATATTTCCCTCTGAAGCTGCCTGGCTGCAGCCGTTTTACCCAATTGCTTTAATACTGAATTTAACACAAGCTCGTTTTTCAATCAACCTTTTTAAAACGTTAACTGTGTTGCATAATCTGCTTGCACATGTTTTTTTTTTTTTGTTGATAGGCTGACATATGCCTCATTCTGCATTTCTAATGCTTCACTTATGAAAGTGATTAATGTGTAGAATTATACAGGAAGCTGTGTGAATGTATATTCCTGAAGGGTGAAAATGTGCTTAATGTTGCATAAACATAATGGAGTTGGCAACCTTTCAACACTTCCTTCTGGAGTGTATCATTGAGCTGTATAATATAATGTGGAGTGCCGCAAAGGCTAAATCAAACCTTTAATAAGGGGTATGGGCCTGTTTAAGCAAAGTGACATTTTACTTAATTTTACTCGTACCAGTTGCAATAACATTGCTTCGATAAGTTGTTTGCTTGCCTGACATCTTGATAAATGACCAACTGGCAAGGATGGAAGCCTCACTCTTATAGGCATAGATAGTAGGATTGTGGCTAAATTGGCTAAATCTTATTGGTTTGGATTTGCTTTTTTCCTTATTGAGCTTGGTAACGAAGATATCGGCTAGATAGATGTGCTGTGGTCATTCACAGTGGTTCACATGCACCACGTTTAATAAGGAGGGAAGCGAACGGGGATGTGGCGGTAACTGCACTGTCTCTCTGCCGATAAGAGTTCATGCACTTGTCTTGGCATTAGAATAGGAGGGGACACCTGCCCGAACTCCTCTCGATCCCCTGCAGGGCCCTTTGATCTGGTTGACAGTTTGACTGCATTAGTGGGAGTGTCGCCCTTAATCCTTGGGCTTCCCACCCTCCTTTTTTGGCCTGAGAAGACGCCTGTCCTGGGAGCATTCAGTGGGCTAAATCTCAATCAAATAACCACACCAATTCTGCACTGAGAGATTTAAGAACCGTTTAAGAGGGGTCACCATCCTGATTGACAGCGGTTCACACAGATAGTGTTTTAGGTCAAAAGTAGAGGATTTTGAAAGGCTTGTGTGTGAAATAAGATCATCAAATAGCCTCACTTAGAGGTTAACTTCTTTTGAAACCTCTGCAAATGTTTTAATGTCACAAAGAATTGTGTTAGAATTAAAGTATTGACTAGTCTTTGAATAAGTGCTATGAGCTATGTTGGTTTAGTGATTTAAGTGCGCTTTCCCATTGATTTTTTTCCATACATAATGACCAGTCTAATAGGTTGTACCTCAGAGAGCGACATACTCGATGCATTTCTTCACATCTATAATCTTACTATCATTTTCCTGCACATCTCTTTCAAGCATTATTATTATTATTTATTTTTTTGCACTGAGAGGAATGCTGGTTCTCCAATCACAACATCACACGGTAGCCACAGGATCATTGCTCACTGGGAGAGTCTCTGTATGTTTACCAAAGTTCAGAGGTTAAGGGTCATGGAGAGAACACACTGGAGCTTGTTTATGAAGCCTGGCTCTCATAGAAGGCAGATGACTTGCATGCACTAACATGTTTATCTCTGCTCTCGTCTTGCCATTGTTTTCCTAAGAGCTAAAGTGTTATCAAGGCCTGAAATAGCAACACAAAAAGAAAAGAGCCTTTGTTTGGAGTCTGAAGTGTCTGGGTTATGTTCTCAACTCTGGAAATAGCGCAAATAACAGGGTTAGTGAGATTCATCCTATCAACTATCATCTAATTGTTTACTTTACATTGGATATGTTATTTATGGCTACCACATATGCCTTGTGTTATGTTTTACAGAATAGTTCTCAACGAGACAAAAGGCGCCTGGGTTAAAAAGCCCCTTTTTTCCTCCCAATACACTAAATAACTCCACAGTGGTTTCCTAAGCATGTGTTTGCATTGCATAGTTACAGAGGTTGATATTTTTACTTATTTCTGAAGTTCTAATAGTTATTCATTTAAAATATTGATTTAAACATTTAAGTTTACCAGGAACTAGTAATTGAGTAAAAATGTAGTATTTTGGATAAAAAATATTCGTAGGTTTCAAAAAGAGCAAAATGAAACGAATTGTTTTCCATAATGGGGAGGGACATTTTTCTAAAATGGTATTTGGGTAGTCAACTTTCATTTACTTTTTTGTTTTTTATTAAACAACTGTATGAAGGAAAGTGTATATTTGGTCCTGTAACTGCTCACCATTTCTTTGAGGTTTTCTCTATTTTTAATCAGTTTGTGCATTCATTATTTCATGTGCATACTGTGACAAATATGTTTTTATATCTCTAGTGCTCCTATGTCTTTACAGCTCTATAGCGTTGTTGGTGTGTTAAAAGTGTTGGGGTTAAAGCCCCATACCTGTATTTTTATCTTCTAGATTTTTAATAAAAAAATAAAATTAAAATTTTACCATTTAAAAAAAATACTATTTATGTTGCTTGAATTGTCCGTGCAAATAAATATTGTTTTGCTCATCAAACACTTGGGACCAGAACAAATAAATAAATAAAGGGGCCTTTTTAACATAGGATAAAACTGTTATAGTTTTTTTATGTGTGGCATTACATTTTCTTTTTTATATAAACATTTTTCCCCTCTATATTGTATTGCTTGAAGCAACTATGATGGGTTGCAGTTTGCAGTTTGCAGTTCATTTTAATTTAGGCTTGCAGCTCATATGGCAGCTGATGCCTTCAGATCTTCGCAAACAAGAAGTGAAATTCAGATGTTATGAATTAGAATGCAGATGTCATCCCGACTGCATCCTCATTAATATCAATCATTTTAACGGCCTCCAACTCATACCGATTGACTAACACAAATGAGCCATCAGACACTCAAATGGCAGAGACAACTCAGGCAGAATTATTAACCAGTTTTCTGTTTGTCATTCCTTATTGATTTTTCTACCTGGTAGTTTATTTCTGGCAGTAAAAATACACCCTCGGAGAGGATTTACAGCTTCTGAAGGCCTTGCCTGCCGGGGCTGCCATTATGAACAGATGAAAGCTTGGAGGGAGCTGCAGTCCCGGTGCAGTGTGGGATATTGTTTAAATAGCGTAAAAAAGGGCCCGCTCATTTACACAGCCAGAACACAGGCTGGGAAAAATGATGCTGTTATCCTGCTTGTAGCAGGTGGCACTGCCTTTAATATCGGTGTAAAACAAAAGCGATTCTCTGCTAGATCTCAACTTTTTTTTCCTCTTTCATCTTTAAATGAGAGCATTGACTGGCCACAAAATCGGAGCGGGCTTTTATATGAAGTTTAACCAGTGCAAGACTGCAGGAGTTTATTTTGTGTTTTTGAGGTGAAGCTGAGGACTGATCCAGTGCTGTCGAAGTGGAGCTCTCTCGCTCTATCTCTCTCCCTTTCGTTCGGTCTATCTTTCGAATTACCTGCTGGGTCCGAGCTCTTTTATGCTCTTGTTGTGACAGGTAGATTTATAAGGCTTGAAATTTGTACAAATCAGTTGTCATTCACTGCGAGCTGTCAATGTGTCAAGCTGTCAGGCCTGCTGTGAGGGGCTGCCTGGGGAGGGAGGGGGGATACGTGAAGGGGGCAACTGCAGAGAAAAGAAAATGAGTTCAAACAGACCTGAAACGGAGCTCCATTCTTCCTTCTCTGTGCCCCTGCGGAGGCGCCATTGATTTTCCTTGATGTTGAGCAACAGCGTGCCGAAAATGACATGCCTCCTTCACCAATCTAGCTTGCTTGCTTATTGTCTTTTAAATGTCAGGAAATCATTTAGAGGAGAATGCCGGGTCCTTGAGTTCTGCGGGGTCTCATTGGTGAGCCGTGAACGCTTCAGAGCTGCATCCTGTTTGTGTGTTTGAGCGTACGTGTAATAGTGGAGTCATGCTGTCGTGTTGATGGGTCTGACTGTCTCCCTCGTTCAGATGTCCCAGCGTGAGACGTGGGTTCCTCTGTGAGGGCGGCAGAGCCCGGCTATACGGGAGATGGGCGGCTCTAAAGTCTCTGACAGGAAATCTCTCTCTAGCCCCGCTAGATGACTAAAAGCTCCCCTGTTTTTCTGTCTAATCGTGAACGGGACAGTCACCTGAAATGCGAAACTTCAGATAATTTCCCTTCGGTTTGTTTTCCACTATGCATTTGACAACAGTCGCTTGGCAGTTGTTTTTCACGTCAAACTTCAGTCGTGCTTTCCCCCCCCATCAGCTGTAACTTATGAAAGCGTCTCTTTGAGTTCACCTGTGTAACGCGGTGAACCCCGCTGCCCCCAAACATAAACACAGTGTGAAACATTTGTCACGTTCAATATGATTTAATTGTCGGTGGCATGTTTTTGCTACAGATTTACAGTAAGAGGCTCAGATTGGGGTCGGTGTTTTGAAAGCCTTAAATCATACAGGACTCTGTTTGACAGCACCAAGCGTTTCGGTGAATATTAATACTATAGTGTTCCGCCAAGTAAAATTTGTCCTGTCAACGACAGGATCCTTTACCGTGTATGTTTTTCTGTTGATAGAACAAAATCCACTCGAATGACTCCTCAACTGATTATTGACGTGACAGACACTTTATACTATCTGGCTCCTTTGAAAAAGAACCCTCCGGACCACCTTTGCTAATGTTGTCTGAGAAAACCGACACAAATGTTCACTGAATTTAGTTTGAGAACCGGCTAATTTGAGCGATGAGGCCTTGATTTCCCCCTGCTCACACGCGCACGCCCAGGTTGGCGAACATCCAGCCTCTCCTCCACACACACACACACACACACACACACACACATCTGGGTTCTATTGCTTTTGCTTTAATTAGCCCTATGATATTTTTTTCTTTTTTTTGGATGTGGTTAACTGATCTATCATCGGTGGAAGCGAGTCAAAAAAAGGTGCCGTTCGGGGACAGAGCGGGAAGGTGACACTTGAGCAACAGTCAGTACCAAGAGGTGAAAAATTAATCAAAGATTTCCATATCGCCGTGAGCAGCTGGTCGGCCTGGCCCATGTGCCTTTGAGCGGGAGGTGTCCGCTGAGAGAGGGGCATGACGCAGCCCGAGTTTGTCTTGCAAAAGCGCAGCTGTCCAAAACATGACAGCTACAGCATTAGCGAGGCCATTAAGAGGTGTAGAACATTTCCAGGGAAATGATTTGAAAAATGACAATGCAGGCTCCTGTGCAAAATTAATTACAACAAGCAAGCGCCGCAAATAAGTTAAAATCTGCCAGTGCGGAACATAAAGAGATGGGTTATTTTGTCCCCAACTGCCTCATGTTAGAAATTTGTGGGGAATTTTCACACATTTATCTGTTAAAGATCATTTTGTTGACGGTGGTACTGCTAGATGTTTCTCTTCTTTTCAATTCAAGGCAATTCAAGCAGTTGTTATGTAGCGTTACATTTATTTCCAAACTGACATCATTTTGATCTCATTGATGTATATGCAGTGGCCTTTTTGATCTGAGGAAGTTTACCGCTTTTAAAAGGGTCAGTCTTTATTGTCTGAATGCTTTGGTTTGCAAATACCCCTTGTTTTACGCTGAGCTCACATTTACCGGTTAATGCTTGTTAATTGTTAAGAACTTCATTTACACATCTTAAGTAAAGTGTGTTGCACTACAAGGATGTTTTAGATCTTATACATCTTAGAACTCAGTTTGTTTGTCCACTTGCAATAGTTGTAGCAGATTGATCATATCACAAATGAGGCAGCCCTGTATCTGATTAGGGAATAGTTCACAAACTTTATTTACTCATTCGTATGTAGTTTAAAACCTGTATGTCCGCAGGCTGTCAAGCTCTAAAAAGTAGTAGCAGGAATGGTAGTCCATTTTATATTTTTGTAGTCCATTTTATATATACACTACTGTTAAAAAATTGTAATATTTTTTTTTCAAGAATGCAAGGATACATTAATCTTTTTAAAATAATGCTGTTCTTTTGAACTTTCTGCTCATTGAAGAACACTGAAAAAAAGTATCCTGGATTCACAAAAAATACTAAGCAGATAAAAATAAATGTTTCTTGAGCAGCAATTCAGCGGATTAGAATGATTTCCGAAGAATCATGTGACACTGAAGACTTGAGTAATGATGCTGAAAATTCAGCGTTGCCATCTTATGAATAAATTAAATAATAAAAATATATGTTAAAATTGATAAGAGTTATTTTAAATTGTAATATTTCATAATATTACTGTTTTCACAGTATTTTTGATCATACAGTTTGTGTATTGTATGTTTGATTTGTGTGTATTTTAGAATTTGTATATAAAATGTTTGCCTGATCTTTGCTGTAGTTGATGCTTTGAATGTTGTGCTTATTTCAGTGAAAGATTAAAATGCAGAATATGATCCGCGTGCTGCTTTTCTGTTGTCTCGTGTGTTTGTGAGCGTGCGCGAAATAATGCAGACTAAAATATGTGGTTATTTTAAAGGGGGAAAACCTCCTGAATGTGAAGTGTTAGGCCATTATAGTCAGACACCCAGTCTGTGGTAAGTTCTTTAATGGACAGAGAAACACAGTCCGATGACAGACAAGCACTTTAATGAGGTGATATACGAATACATCAAAATATCTCCAGTAGGACCATTTGTTGCTCTGTAATTCCTTTAAGTGAGTAAAAGCCAAAGCAAAAACCAGGCAAGATGGCGTAATCGCTTTGTTTGTTTCCATCGCACCCTCTGTGAGTTTTGTTTCTTTGGGAACCAGCATCTGCTGTTGATGGGAAATTTATTTGCAAGGCCCCCTTGTAAATCAGCCATGTAAAACAAAACCTGAACACACCAACTAATTAGAATCAAAGGGGTTGAAATCCATAATGGTTTGCCTTCACTCAAAATGGTAACTTTAATTGGTCGTAAATAAACTCTTGCTGTTTTTGTGTGAGTTGTAAACAGCTGAATGCTTCAATTAAGCAGAAATCCAGCGCTGATGTGATAGGAGCAGGGTGAAGGAGAGGCACTGACATATGGAGATGATCTGCGCTTTGCCGTTCGCAGCCGCCTTTTGCGGTGTGCGTGAGAAGGGGAGATAATTTTTTTCTGCCAGTGTAATATTATAGTGACTCATAAATAAATGGTTACCCCTTTCGGTACTAAAAGTTTTCATTAAAGTGGCCTGAGTTTCGTTATTGACACTGTGGGTTGCCTACGCAGCCAGAACGAGCTAAAATTTATCAGAGTGCTTTTCTGCACCTAATAAATCATCTAAACAGGGGAGCCATATGGCAGATAAGACCTTGAGAATGGGGGCTTCATCCGAGGAAGAGTCAAGTCGCCTGAAATCGGAGCGTGGTTTTCTCTCTCTCCTCTTTCCTCGGAATATCTCTCGCTTATTTTACACGCCATTTTCTTGTTCACCTTATCACCCCTTTGTCACTTGTTTTTCTACTTTTTGGGCGGGGGGAGAGAGGCAGAGCGCTGTGAGCGAGGGAGTGGGCAGAGATAAGGTGGAGAGAGGGGAGCGAGGGAGAGAGTGAGAAAGAGAGGGTCCAGGGAGGTGCTCTGACTGATGGGGAGGGATGATGTATGTAGCGGCTGTGTCCCCGCTCTCCTCTGGCCCTTTGTCATTAATCATGGCCATTAGCTTCTCTCTCAACTGCCTTGTCTGCAGCGGCCTATCAAAAGCCTTGCTTTTCTCTCTCACAGCCCACACTAGCAAAGGCCTCACACTTTTGCCTTTCTGTCAGGGGCTTTTTTTCTTCTCTTACTGTGCCTCAGACACTAATTCAAATGTAGAAATAGATTCACACTGATAATAAAGCTGGGTGTCGCCATCTAAAGTGAAAGAGCTGCAAAAAGGTGGGAATCAATCATCTCTGTTAGTCTCACCTTATTTTCATTAGCTTGCTTGCTTAGTAGTCCTAGATACATATTTTAAGCATACATATGTTTGCTAAATTATGTGTTTTTCAATTCTCGAAAACTCCTGTGCTCCTCCTCATTCCTAAGCATAAAATATTAGATGTACATGTACATACATGTTATCAGCTTTTATTTATTTACCTTAAAAAATGCTAAAAATGTAAGTTATTTAACACTGTTAAATTAAATATTTAGGAAATCTCATAATGAATATAAAGTTTGAATACTATACATTATAATGCTGTGATGCCTAAATTCACTTAATAGTTTAAATTTAATTGATTTTAAATGTTTAAGTGGTATATATTTATAATGTTTTTGAAAAATAGTGAAATTTTAATATTGACTGTTTATTAGTAATTGGTCATAATGTGAATATAATCATTAGCTTGTCTGTATCAGGGTTATTGTCAATGACAATTCAAACTAAAACCATAAACAAACATGTTCATTTCCTAAAAACTGAAACAAATGTAAAAACAAAATGAAAAGACTAAATCAACTTCTAAATTTAGAAACTAATAAATAAAAATGTATAAAAACTATACAGACATAGTTAAATAAACCTAATAAAATGGCAAAAACAGACAACACAATTACTAAAACTTTAAATTGAAAGTGAAAACAGAAAATAAAAAATACAATCTAATTCAAAATATTAACAAAAATGATAATAGTATATCAATGTTATAAAAATAACAGCATTGGCCAATGGATGGTGTTGCTTAGCCATTCAGAAAAAAATCCACCATAGAGTTAAGACAATCTCTCAGAAATGTCATTTTATTTTATGGGATACAGTGAACTACAGCTCAGAGAATGGGCCGTACACAATACCGACTTCAGTAGGGATAGATATGTGCACCAGATTGTTCCCATTGTCTGAGCAAATGAGAATAAACAACAGGCCAGCGGAGTGACCATCAGATGTAATAGAGATATATAGCACGCTGCTCCCCGAGAGCCTCTCTTTCGGCCTCCCAAACTGAGACTGACAGATTTCCTAAAGCTCCATCAGCCCCTGTCCCACTGCCACCTACTTTACCACACCTGACCACCTCTTTCACCATAATATTCCTATCCAGGGGAAATTATAACTGGCCATGAGTCACCATCATTATCGAGACATGGGGCTTTTCAAACGCGAGCTGAGCCGTATTGATTTGTGCACGACTGAAGAAATGCCTCTCTATTTGGGGTGGGTGGGGGGTGTTTTATTTACCTCACCCTCACTGTAGTAGACGGAAAATAGATACAGAATCAGATATTACACTTCAGTTTTAAATCTTGATTATATTTTATTATTGAAAGAACTATATAAGTACTGCTTGAATGCATGAATGTTTCTGTTTGTGGGTTTACTGTCATATTTTCCTCAAGTTCATTAAATTTCTTTATTATATTTAGTTTTTTTTTTACTCAAATTGCTGCAAAAACTGATTTTAGTAATGGGAAAAGTCTTTGTTCAGCAAAAGCTCAGGTAGCAGTTCATTTACAGAAAAACTATGTTGTATTTTATCACCGTCCGCGGAGTGAGGCGTCTGTCCCCGAGGGTTTATAAAGGCCAGATCAGCACTCGTACTCGGCATGCATAAAGTGGCTCTTGTTAGGGTACATGCATGAAGATGACTGATTTTGACAACGCAATCTACATTTTTGTAAAAAACAATCTGTACCAGCCTCACCGATTTGGGCCGGATTAAGCTGTTTGTCTCCGTCAACAGATAACCGTTGCAATCTATTCCCGCTCTGAGTTTTCCAATATCGCATCCCTCTGTCCTGCCCAGGGGACTGGGAATTGATCGGGAATATAGAGAGCAAAATTGCCTCTTCAACTTCATAGAGACCCACAATTACTGTATCATGCAGATGTCAGTAATTCCATAAAACTGATATGGGGTAATGAAAACATCTGACTGCTAGACGGCGCCTGGATTTATGGCTGCATTAGCGGAAAGAGGCTGAGATGACAGTTTTGTAGCATTGCTCCTGTTGTTTCACACTCATAAAGGGCCAGATCAATTAGCATCTGCAGGCCGACACAGCCGCTCTGACAATGCTTTTATAGCGGCATGAAAAATGCATGCGTTTCAGAGGGAGATTTTGGAGCCATTAGGCGTTCACATATATGATTTCATGCGAGTGTACATTTACCATGATATATCGCATGAGCGTCATGTTGCTCCATATCAGCAGTAAAACATGGCCTTTCTCATAGTGCCATAATAAAACTGTTCAGACAGCCCATAATGTTTGTCCTCAACTTTTGAACATTAAAATGACCAAAGATTGATCGCCTTTTAGATCCGCACATATTGAAAGAGCAAGTCGGTGAAACGAACGCCATTAGCGGGCTAAGGAAGTATTCTTACAAGTTAGCCTCATATCTTCTTTATCAAAAAAAGTCATTTCCTGCTAATAGGGTTTGAGCATGACATTATCTGTAAGGAATATGTTATGAGTGGATATTTAGTCTTTGAGATGTGGATACGGTGAGCCGCACACCCTTATTTGAGTGATTTATGTGAAGAGACGGAGTACTCTTTTAATATTAATCCTCAAGTAGTGAAATGATCTCATTGTGTCTCCTCACCCTTCTATTTTCCCTTGAGTCATTACTGTCTTAGCTATCGTCTCCCTTCTTCCTTAAGCCATACGTCTAATTCTAATTAAACAGGCATTATGTCGGCCGCCCCCACCCCCTCCGATGCTATCGGGCCTCTTATTACAGTAATAAGTGTGAGTAGAGTCTCACACTGCCTTCTCATACATGGTCACTGGCAGAATGAGTGGGATTTGCATAACCTGTTAAGGAGATGCGTACGGCCCAGCCTGATTGAATTTCACCTCAGCGTGCTGTTAATTAATAATGCTGTGGATGTGACAGGCCTTTATCATGTGCTGCGAATTGGTGATGATGTCTGTGTTAGCGGGGACTCAGGCGGGCGCTGGCATTATGCCGCCAATGGGCCGTGCTCTAATGAAGTAGTCACTGGGAGAGACTCGCTCCATGAACAAATCATTACTGGACAGCCCCGCGATCCTGCCGAAGTGGGGTGAAGGAATGGCTACTGGTGATCTTAGAATTAGTAATGCAGCCATAAAGTGTATACTACGGTACAAAAGTGTCAACCGATAGAGATTCTGCCATAATATTTTTTTTTTAGCCACAGCATATGGATAGTATATGGATATTAGCGGGCAGGAATGTTTCACGTTATTTACACGTGAGAGCAATGAAGAAACATGGAAGAATTTGAAAGTACAGAACACAATGTGCCAAATAAGTCAAGATGATAATTACTGTTTTTATTTATTTATAAGATGACAAAGTTCATTAGGGCTGTTTGTTTGGCTCAAATCAAGTTAATATAGCCTAAGCAATGTCACAGATCTGTGTGTTAATATACACAGTTGTGTATGTATCAGCATCATATGTAACCAATCAGAATTAAGATCTGTTCTACCCTTTTCATAATATTAGTTTTGCTGTTTTAATGTTTTTTTTCTTTTCTTTTTTTAAATATGTAGGTTATATTATTTAAGACCTATTATTCATTTCTTATAAATAATAATTTCAAATGATTTGTTTATTAGTTAAATCAATTAATATATTAATTATATATATATATATATATATATATATATATATATATATATATATATATATATATATACATATACGTGTGTGTGTGTGTGTGTGTGTGTGTGTGTGTGTCTGTGTGTGTTTTTTATTACTTTTTATTTTATTTAATCTATCACATTTTAGTGGCATAATAAAAGTGTTAATGTCAATACATGATGTGCTGTTTTTAAGCCATTTATTAGTATGGTAGGGTACAACATTGTGTTAAAACAAAATTAAGCCTCTGGAAACTCTTAATTAGCCTTAGCTGTGTGACGCACATAAATATAGCCCATGCATGTGCTAAAGTTGAGTAGCAAATATGGCCAAGTCAAAAGAGCACTCCCAAAAGCTATACAGAGAAGTAGTAGTTTCATTCCATCAGAATGTAGCTACAGCTACAATAACATTTCCTAGACACTAAAAGTTCCTGGAGACACAGCTGGCTTAAAATCACAGCAAACCAACCAGGGTGTTGAAAAAAGCACGATATCATCAAGAGGGAATAAGATGTTTGATCCGAGCTGCTAAGAAAAACTTTCAATTTAGTGCCAAATACATACAAGATGAAATGATGATGAAAGGAGGAAAAAACATTTCAATGCAGACTATAAAAAGAACACTAAACAAGCTTGGCCTTCATATTCGGACACCTTGCAGAACACCACCCTTGACCAAGAAGGACATAAAAGGCTGACTTAAATATGCTAAAATTAAAATTTGGATAGGCCTGTGGAGCTCTGGAAAAATGTTTTATGGAGTGATGTGACCAAAATGGTTCCTTTTGGACCCATGGATCAGCAGTATGTCTGGTTCAAAAAAGGCAAGGTTGTAAGCAGAAGAACACCATCTCCATGATCAAACGTGGAGGTGGGTGAGTCTTCTTATGTGCTGTTTTGTTGTTGGAAGGGTGAATCTTGACTATATGAAGGACATCATGGATTCTTTGAAGTATCAGGCCATTTTGTCAATGTTTGTGATGCCTTCTGTGCATAGACTGAACCGTCACTGGACTTTCCTGCAGAACAATCATACCAAAGTATACATCCAAATCTATTGAAGCTTGGTTTAGTATCCAGATTTAAATTTCATTAAAAATCTTTGATTGGTCTGGGAAAAAAAGCAGTGACAACATGAAACCAAAGATTATCAGTGATCTGGAAAGCTTTTGCACATGAGAAATAGGCCAAGATTCCAGTAGATTTCTTGTGGATCTTTAGAAGCCTTTAGATGCATTGTTGGCGGTTATAAAAACTAAAGGATTCCAAACACAATTAGAATTTTGTATAAAAATGTTTAGAGGCAATTTCATTTTCAACTTTATGTTCTCATGATCACTCTGTATTAAACTTTTTGTATGAGTCTGATGCCTTAGTTTAAGAGTTTTTCACTTTAGTGTTTTACAAATTTTGTTCACGGCAGCAGAATGTCTTTCAAGTCACATGCAAAGCACAAATAAATGTTCGATTTGGGTTTGAATTTGAATTTTTTTCTGCTTTGATCAAGGTTACCTCTGAAGAAAAAAATATGTATGCAAAACATCATCCTCTTCTTTTAATGTCCTAGCTAGCTCCATATGCCTGGGAATGTGTGTATGGGGGCACTGCCAGCTGCCGTTGCTTAATATTCCACCGCTCTCTGCCGTCCCTGTCCTCTTGGCCTCTCCCAGTTTTACAGCCAAATTAGGGACCTGTAATTGGCAATTATGTTGATTCTTTTATGATATGAACTCAATACTGGACTGGACTGAAAAAGCATATTTTATGCTGGCCACAGATGGTTTGAAACATTTAAAGCTGTAATGACACAGCAGTCAGCCAAGTGTTAGAATATAGACAAATCCACACTTGGCACAGAGGTTAAAAAGATGACATGTCTCTTTTAGAGGGTGGATGTAAGTGTCCTCGACCGGCTATTTTGAGGAAAGTTGTTAGTTCACCCAAAAGTTAAAATGTTCATCATTTACAGTATTCACAAACAAGTCATTCTAAACACCTTGTTTTAACTTGCCCGTTATGGTAATTTTTTTAACCTGCTGCTTTTGCTTCCCTTTTAAAGTTTGAATGCTTCAGTTTCTTTCACTGTAATCTCATGGAGAAGAGAGACCAGGACATTCTTCAGATTTTCTCCTTTTGTGTTCCATAGAAGAAATAGCATAATAAGGATTTTAAAAGACATGAGTGTTAGTAAACGATGACAGAATGTTTATTTTTGGGTGAACTGTCGCTTTAAAAGTAGTTACTAAGGGTCCTCCTTTCATCTGGTTCCCGATTTCCTCTGTAGGCCACCATGTTTACCCTAAATGACCTCAGATTTTTAACACAGCCGAGCATCACATCAGCTCACATTGTTATACTGACAATTGTTGTGTTTTTAAGATGACCCCACAGTTCAGTTGTAAGGGAAATTACCTTCTCGTCTGGCAAATATCTGTGGGATTAGATATATGCACTTTTAGTGCATATTGGTTTTGTTTTAGGTCCAAACCACCTTGTGGAACCTACTTAGATGTTTGTGAATGGAAACCATCTCACTGTAGCTGGTCCAGGATTAGATACTGCAGTTCGAGTACTCCTGGAGCCAAAGTTAATAATATTAAATAAGTTATTGCTGCTGTTTTAGCAGCAGATTGCATTGTTGCCAAAAGCAATTACCACAGCAAAAACAACCTAACTACGTGTAAATGACCAGAGCTGCTCTGTGGATATCATATTGCAACGGATAAATTATTTAACCCTCCACCAGACGTATGCAGATGAAAAATTACATGTGTAAGTGTTCCACTGTTTGTGGAATTAGAATTAAATAAAAAAAAAAAAACATAGAAATCAGAAATCCTGTGTGTTCAGGCTCGATAAATTACATACATATTTGCGACTCTGCAGTCTTCACGCTGCCACCATTCACTCAAATTAGTCTCAACTTATATAAATGGAAATGCAATGGGTGTTTTATAAAAGCAGCTTTTTATTTAGAAAGAAAAAGAAAAATGAAAACAAACTAAGGCAGGCACTTTATCACTATATAGTGATAACAATGCACATCTCCTAGCGTCAGGGCTTGCTAACTGCTTAGAGAAACTTATGTCCAAATATAAGGCACCATTACAGTGTTTTATAGCTTGTTTGCTGACATTATGTAGCGTCTTCAAAGGTAATGTTGGATTCCTCCGGCTTTAAATTGGTTCTACTAAATCAGGTGCACCCTCCATAGAGGACACCGGAGGCTCCTCTACATCTTTAATGTTGCATACCATTCCGGAGCTGAGGATGCCTGAATGCTCTTAATCTTGACTGAAATGGAGGAAACGTCGTGGCGCAATAGCGCTGTCTTCATTTGAGGGTAACTTATGGAAGTAATATATTTCAGCATGCACCAGATCATCTGTGACGATGTAAACATACTCAAGGGGATAGACGGGTACACAAAGATATTTGCTTGCGTTTTCTCAGGGATATAGTTGTTTCCTCTGCAGCTGTTTGCATTTAATACTTGTCATATTTGTTTTAGGTGAATTACAGAGTGCGATTTGTGTTCTTACAAATTTACCTCGGGCCTCGAAGCAGAGAGGAAAAAACGTTGTGGCCGTCTTCCAGTTTGTTGCTTCAGCTGATACAATTAAGAAAGCGCTAGAACTCGCTTGGCTATTGTAGATGTTTTGAGAGTAAGAGTAAGTTAATATGCAGGGATCAAGGGAAATGTTGTCTCCTTTAATACTCTGGTATTATATTGAATTCAAATTGCGGTAATGGTCCTCCCCGTGTGCAATTTGTCTAAATGAGCACGAGTCATTATTCTTAAACCCCAAGCTCTCCTTGAGCTTTTTTCACCATTAATGGTCAGATATCTCTTTAAACACAACAAATAGGTGGCCCGTGACAGAAATAAGGTGTAAGCATTCAATACCGCTTTTTTTCGCTCTTTCCTCTCCCCCGATCCCTTTCTCTCAGCAATACAAAGCCATGCATAATGTGCAGTCTGATAAGTGTTGTGGAGCACGCCAGCCCCCCGTCCTATACATCACGGTGGCGAGCTCAGCTGTGCCGTGAGAGAAGTGAACTCTGGGATTGGGCTGGCTGAAGTTGATTAATCGGTCGGTGCGGGTGAGAGACTCCAGGGCCAAGCAGTAGGTCCATCCTCGTGGCATGTGATGTTGATTGGCTTTGTCCTGCGCGGCCGCGCTGGAGGAGCGGACATTAAGATTAAGTGATGCTGTCGTGTCGGCGAGTGCTGCACTGCATCATTCGGAGGGAGAGACAGCTGCGGTGCTTAATCCTTCATCGCCAGGGGAGGCCTGCCAACCCGGAGATATACAGCCAAAGATAACCCTCCATAACTTCTGCTAAAGATCAGGAAACTTTGAATTCACATCCATCTGCTCCACAAGCTCCCCTTTAAAAATGAGCAATCGCTCCTCTGCAAAATGGAAAAGATGGAGAGGGATGGTGGTATTAATCGGAAAACAGTTGGGGACAGTGTGTGTGTGTGCAGTGCATGAATAACCTTTACTGCTAATAGCCTTCATTGCACTCTCTAAACTGTGGCTGTTTTTCCATGTTTAAATGCCACAAGTGCATCCGAGCACATTCGCTACCAATATACAGCAATGGTTCGATGTATGGGATGGCACCATTGAAATCAGCTTTTGTTTCTTGCATGTAATTACATTTATACACCCATTAAGATGCAGTCCATTTGCTTCCACCTCTGACCCAAAGTGCTTCAAATACATGCCGCATTTTCCAAAGTCACCATATATGTCAATATGACTGCGGTGACACTGAGCTTTTCTTTCCACGAGCAGAACGTTATTGGCTCGCTGGCCTTCCTGATTAGTTTTTGTCATCTTCGCTTTTTGCCAGCCGCATAATCGTTAACTCTACGTGTGCCAATCGAGCGGCTTGTCCCGCCAGCGCCCTGCACATTGTTCCAGTGAAATGGATGGTATTTATTTTACAGTGGCTAGAGGAAGAGAGAGGGTCGTATATGAGAAAATAAATCTAGTGTGGAGCTTGAGCTGAATGATTATTTTCTATGCAGCGATGGGTGGCGTCAGCATGTTTCAGACTGCTGGCCTTTGCATGTTTGCAGCTGGCTTGATGCAGCTGTCAACCAGTGATTGATGAGTATCATCATTTAAAGTGTAAAAGAAAACGTCTCTGTGAAGGCAGACATGATGAACTGCCGCCTGCTGGCTCTCACAGACACGCTCAACCTTTTCTTCCCTCCCCTTTCGCTCTCTCGCCAAGCCTCTCCTGTCTCTCTCTCTCTCTCTCTCTCTCTCTCTCTCTCTCTCTCTTTTTAGCTGTCTCGCTTTCTCATGCTTTTTATCGTATTATTTGGCATGAATAGTGTATACGTTTGGTGTCTTATTACTTTTATATCAAACAAATTGTGTATTTTTTGTGAGACATATTAGATATGCTATACAAGCTATTACCTAACATAAAATTAACCTAGAATATGAATTAGCTAGTTTAAGACGCATCAAATGTCTGTAACCCCCTTTAAAATGGTGACTTTTGGTTTTTCCCACCTCAGAGGTCTTAACTGTATCCTACTAAAGTTATGAAGTCTAAAGTGTAATTTTGACAATCTGTCGATTGAATCCGTTTTTTAGATTGTAAATTATTTATAATTTCTTTACTAGAAACCTATTTTTCTTAAAATCATATCGATCTATCTATCGATCTATCGATCTATCAAGATCGATCGTAAATTAAAAAAAAAAATTACATTTTTAAATAAATCAGGCCTTATTTTGTACTACCACTATCTATCTCTCTTTTTCACTGTCCTTACCAGAATGAGGAAGATGACAACAGAAGCGGGGCATTCGTAGCCCTCTCAGGCCTTTCTCTTTGATAGTTGTCAGATCATATGAAACGTCAAAATTCACGCAGCCTGTGCAAGGGGATATATTTAGTGTCAGCCACTGCATACCTACATAGCACCTCTGACAGTGACATATTACTTGTGCTGTCTCCTGCAATCTGATATCTTTAAATTTGCCACCTTGTTAAGTTTTGATTAATGCGATTCCATTTCGGCAGAGTAATTGGCTGGGCCTGTTGGTAGAAAATACCCGGGCTCTCGGCGGAACAAACGCCGGGACATGCTAATGAGGGAATGAGCCTGTTATATTGATGACACCGAGTGACAGTTATTAATGATTGTTATGATAAACAGACGAGTGCAAATCAGGATGAGTCTGGCAAAAGTGACAGTTTAAAAATAACCAGCATTGGAAAGTACTAACGAAGTAATATACTGTTAGGAAAACAATCATGCAGGTTGTCAAAGGAAGAAGTGTAATTACTAGGCAACACGGGCTGCCAGGGAGGACTAGGACCTGCACTGTAATGAATCAAGAGGAATATGTTGTGACAGTGTTAGCAGATTGATATGCTCTATTAATTGGATCTTTTCTTTTGCTTCAACCATAAAGGACGCTACATCATGAATGGCGCTGCTTTTGATGCCTCTAAACATCCCAAAGGAACCGGAATTACAAGCGAACCGGTTTTGTTTTGTAACAATTGGTCCCGTAGGAACTCCAACTAAAAGCAATATGTTTTTTTTTTTGTATTTTTAACAATTGCCGCTTTATTGTACATTAAGAGCACGATGTCAACAACACAGATGGAGTATGTGGGTTGAATGACGTTGGGAGGGGAAATGTTAGTTTAGCTGTGGCACATTGTTCGTTGTGACTTATTTGTTGTAGTGCTATGAAACCTTTTTGTGTTGTCTTGAAAGTTGTTTAAAAATCTCATTTGTTAGATCTACCTTAGATCACTTGGCGCTAGGAATCATATAACACACCTAGCAGTAATTACGTGCTCGCTATGGCTGTGTTTACATGTGATTTTTCTCTATGGATGTTCAGGAGTGTGTTGTTGGGTTAAGCATGCGCTTCCCGGAGAGGTGGGAAAAGGTGCATGTTTGGTCTGTAATCGTGCAAACTTTGCATGACAGGGAGATAGCAGTGGGGAATGACTGTCATGAAGTGTCGTCTTCTGGAATGGATGATCAGATGACTCCGCTGACCTGTGTGTGAACTTTGTCTGTAGTTGATTTAGGAGCCTGAGAGATCAAAGCAATGGCCGGACCTTTGCCAAGAGGATGATGCAGCGTTTGGCTGTCAACAAAAGCAGTCAGAATGAGCACTTTTGGTCTGGCACCACCCCTGCTGCTCACAACAACAGCATGATCTGCCTATTATTCACTTCTGTTAGTGTTTTTTAATGTTGCTTTTTCAGCCAGAGCTGGTTTAAAGTTATAGTTCACCAAAAGATTTTTGTTCACATACCAAACAACCCGAATGCCGTTATTTTTTTGCTAACATCTATTTTAAGATTATTTAAATCAACTTTGTGTGGTTGTGTTGGGTTTGGAACAATAAGAGGGTGATCAAATAATGAAACATTTGTCCATGAAGGTCTAAACGACATGTGTACTCAAAAAAATTACTAATAAAATGACTTTTTATTTGATTTTTTTTTGGAAGTGTAAAAGTTGCATTTAAAAGTGCCCACAATATGCTTTCCTTTAACTTCCAGAAGTCATTCGTAGTCCTTTATTTGACTTCTACCTAATCTAGGGCCTATGAACTTTTAAGGTATCATTACTGAAAGGCCTTAATGACACTGAAGAGTAATTTGTAAAGGAACAGCATTAATCTCTTCTCAATTCAGACACTCCTGCTACACTTTTAAGGTTGATTACCTATAAAAATAGATCAGAATGGACTCATAAATCACACGATTATTACAATGTCACAAATTATAGTGATTAAACTGACTCATATCTCTGCTTTTAAGTTTAGTGTCCTGGAAACGCACAAATGTATGTTAAATATGTACAGAGTCATTGAGCTCCCTCTTATTCACAGGTGTGCTGGTTTCAACAAAGGAAATCATCTTTTGTAAATTTAAAACACTTTCAAATGACTATCAGACCGTAGGAGTTCATCATTCAAACTCATCAGCAATTTATATACACAATCACAAAGTATCTCTCTGGTCTTATAATGAATATTCAGTGTTTTGTTTATGAAATATATCTGTACTGTATTGGTTTATAAATTTTCAATTTATTCAGTATAAAGTTTCTGCTATTTATCGGTTGATTGGCTGAAACAAATGAAAATAATTATCGGCTTGTCGGGATTGGGCTGAATTTTAATTTTGGTGTATCTCTACTAGTCTTCAGCATGTTTTTTAAAAAATCATTTTGAAATACTACAAATAAATCAAATCGAAGCAAATTTCGTATTTCATGATGAATTGCATAATTTCATATTGAATTATAATTATATACAAATATTTACATCTTTCATATAATCTAAAAGACACTAAAGAGATTTACCTAGGCTAAACTGGTTTATTGTTTGGTCATCTGAGAGAAAATCATCATGGTGAAGTGCTGACAGTATGCAATACAATCTTAGGCCTCCAAAACTAATAATTTTGGCCCATTTCTATCTGGAGAAAGACATATTTCATCATCCTGTGATGTTTCTCTCATCTGGGTTGAACAGTTTACTACTCACATTTTATTATTTTAGTTCTCCAGCCCCCCTCCATCCCCCCCTCACTGATGACAGGTGCAAAATAATTTTTCTCCGGCAGAACAATTGAGGTGACAGCAGTTTAAAAAACTTGGACAGGACAAAAGGACAAACAGTTTTCCAAGTGAGACACCCAGCCAACATTACTGCAGACTTTTTATTAGGAAGTGCGAAGCCCTGGTTTTCATCATCCTTTGGAGCATCGAGGTGATTGCCCCCAAATGCTCCTTGAGCAGCCCTTCTCTTTTGATAAATGTTCTTTGTAAGTGTTCCTTTTTTCTTCCCAAATCAGCATCCAAGAGGTTCAAACTGAAACTAAAGCATTCTAGCACAATTATCTCGAGCTGGAGGTGGATTGCATATACTTGCTCACACACGCCACCGTACGAGTAGGTTTTAGTACCGGCGCTGGCCAGAATCCATGGTGCATGTGATTGTTTGCACCCTGGCACCTCTGCGAGGTCCTTTGCCTTGTTTTTCTGCTTTGAATTTTGCTATGATTCCAGGCCATCTGAAGCCTATCTGCTGGTGTCATTGTAGCCGCTCCATTCTTCTCCTCCTAGCGGCCCTTATAAAGACAAAGGCTTTCTGCTTGGTGGCTGTCAGACCTGCTCCAGCTCAGGCCCGTTGATGTGTGGAACAGCACTGGCCTGATGTCTAAACTCACTTACAATTAATGTGAAGCCAAGCTAATTCGAGAGCCGGGAGTGCTGGGAAGAAAGACACTTTGACGGTTCCAACTGGAGCCCGATTTGTTTTTCCTCCCATCATAGGTGTTGTTGATTTATGTCCAGCTCAATCCTGCTTAGATCATGAAAATGAATCAAGATAAATGTGGATAAGAAAGGGCGTAATGAATTTGACATTTACAGAAATTAATTCAACAAAAAAGATGTCTGAAATTCAAAATATAATGCATGTCAGAGCAAATCAGCCCACATGCGTATGTGATCTCCAGCTGGTGAAGCTTTTAATAAGCTTACATATCCCATGCCGAACACCTGTTTCTAATTCATGCTTTCATGTTCTGGGAACAGATTACCAGCGTTATGAGAATGAAGGAACGGTTTCATCCATATGTAGTGTAAAAGTGGTCATTTTGATGTCCCGGATAAAAGGGGCACATTGCGTAATGGCAGGCCCCGTTACATCCTCGTCAGGCCTGCGCAAGCCCCCTGTTCTGCACTGACTCCTGCTGGAAGATGTGGGGCACATATTGGCCCTGAGTTCACCCAGCTGTTCTTTGTCACTCCTCACACGCCTCCGCACTCCTCTTCCCCAGATCTGTGCTTTGCTAGGGTGCGTCTCCTCTTTCCTGTCGGGTGACGGCTTACTGGAGTTGGTTTGTAGAGAGGAATCTTGCTGCTCCAACTGGAGCATGTTTAACTATGCCACTTTAGTGCCAGTTGTCAGTACAGCATTAGAAACTTGGTCAGCTATTTTGCTAGATTAAACTGGATCATTTTGGCACGCCATCATACATCTTACACCATCTTAATTGAGTGTGATGTGATAAAGTGTCAAGCGATAAATCATGTCTCTTCCATGGTAATCTGATTATTTGTCCTAATTAGCCCTGATTGTCGACATTGCTGTGTCAAAACATTTTTAATTATGCTTTGTTTGAATATTTTACGTGTCGTACTGGATATCTCCGCCCACAGTTAAATCTCATTGGTTTGAATACGCCAGCCAAAAAATAAAATATATGTTCTAAATGGATCTTATTGACTTTGTGAAGACAAAACATGAACCTATTTGAAGCTCAAAACTGCACGATATATTGAAATTATCGATTGAGGACACGCAACAGGAACAATTGACAATGGAAGGTGACGAGCCTTAAGGCCTGTTCACACCGGGACGAATTTCGCGCGCGTTATTCGCCGACGTTTAACGCCTCGTGACTAAACAAAGGGCGCCAATGTGAGTGTTCACATCAACGTGTAAAACGCCACGCGTAAAAGCGGCAATTTAAAAAAAACGCCTCGGGTTCGTTTTTTTAGTTTGACGCGCCGCGCTGTAGTGTTCACTTGCACTACAGTCATTGTGACTTATTTGCACTAACTTTTCTGACTACCTTTTTTACTTTGATTGCAACTTGTAGTTCATTGAAAAAAATAAATGTTTAATTTTTTCAAAAGACATTGTGTTTACGTGACTTACTTGAAATTAATGTAACATATTTTGGGATTTAACATTTGTACATCTTGACCTCTTGTGTTTACGTGACTTACTTGAAATTAATGTAACATATTTTGGGATTTAACATTTGTACATCTTGACCTCTTGTTAAAAATAGCTATGTGCCTAATTACAGAGTCACTGCATTTATAGGCACGTTATCAATCTACAGGAACATAACCATGTTGGGCACAGAAGGGAAAGAAGATTTTAAAGAAAATGCTTATAAAAAAGTTTATTACAGATACACATTTTCAAAATCACAACTTAAGTTTAGCTGTAAATAAGTGACCAAATACTTTCCATGTTTTCTTTGTCTGATTTAGAAAATCGCGTAAACATGCGCATAAATTCTTGCTCTCTTCATCGGAGGTGAAAGCGAGTATCAGAAGCGTAAAAGTTGCGCAGCGCCACCTTGTGTACCGGGGTATTTCTGTTTTGCATTACGCGCCATCTAGTGTCAGGGAATGAATTTGCATGTTCACTCGGCTTATCGTCAGCGAAAATCGCTTGGGTGTGAACACAAAAAACGCGTTGAAAAACGCTGACTAATAACGCGCGCTGATATTCGTCCCGGTGTGAACAGGCCTTTACACTGTAAGTTGATTTATCTGCGTTTTAATATGCCTCTGGTCATTAAGCTTTTTAGATAGATGCCTATGCTTTTTAGGTCGAGTAGAATCTGCGATCTCTGACCCAGTTCGTTTGTTGGGTTGCATGGCTGCAATACGCTGTGTTTTACACCAACTGGCAACAGGGGTGTTGAAATACTAGTGGGTAAATTGGCAGTGGGTGGGACCACACTGACCAAAACAAAAACAGACATTCCGAAACGGAACCCAATTTCAAAGTAGAATATCTGGCTGTAGCATTGTTTTTCGGAGAAACAAGCATGTACAACTTACCGTATTTCCTAAATATCTGCATAAATATAATATGGTATTTTTATGTTTCAGTACAGCCCAAAAACCTCCCCCAAAAAGCATACAGCATCTTTAATATTATTTTATTTTTTACAAAAAGTCAGTTTTAGGTCAACGCAGAAAACAGAGTGTAGACTGTTCCTTGGGGTGTGTGTAAGTGCATGCCCTCCAGTGACTTATGCAACATGATCAACAAGCTATTGTTACACTCTCATAGCAAACTAGTCTGATATGCTCAGCATAGTGCCAAAAGAACATGTTTTGATTGTCATTTTCAGGTTTTACATATATGTAATTATAATTAAAATATATAAGTTATCGCATATTGCATTTTACTTCTACATTGTGTAGCCCTATTATATCACATAGTTCTGACGGGGTGTTAGTTTGAAGGTGCAATCACATTTACCAATGTTCGGAAACTTTTTGTGTGGAAAATCCAGTCATTCAAAAGGAATCTATCCCATTGAGATTTAGTTTGAAGATGAACGATTTTCCCACACAGGTTTCACAACTTGTTCAAGTTGGTCACGTGGGTCACTACATTGACCAGCAGAAAGCTGTTTGCTTTGAAAGTGATTTAGTTTCTGTTTCAATAGTAATGGTGGTATTATTATTGGCTACTATTAGTATAACTTAAATTGTACTATTAGTATAACTTAAATTGACTACGTTTCAGCATTTAAGCCAGGCTGATATGGTTAGTTGGACTCCCAGTCTAGCTTAGTCTATCTGTTTTGGCCGATACCGATATCTTAGAGAGCAGGGTGGCCGATGGCCGATATAAAGCCGATATTTTTATATACATTTTAATCAATATTTAATAAATTATAAATAAATTAAAAAACAAATCTTTAAAATAAACATGATTATACTTTAGATGGCAACTTCATGAATATGCAATCCTATAACACTATTTTTCACAAATAAAGTAATTGTTTAAAAATATATGAATATGAATAAAAAGGAAGTAAACACTGTAACAGGGCACTCAGTAATCTGGTAATATCGTGCGCACTGGTAATCATATTTTTTCAAATAAAGACAAGGTAATGCTAATTTTACATACAGCACACAGTGAAAACTATATAAATATGACACAGTGGGCAACTGGATATAGCACAACATATTATTTTAAAATTAAAGTTTTTTGATCGCGTCTCCTGTGAAGCTGATCTTCTGTTCGCATTCACTCACTTCACACGGACCGACCGTCACTCGCAGTAACACGTTTATGCAGGCTACAAATGCACATTTCACAAGATATCACAGCTGGATTCGATTAAATCTGCAAGGTTTGTGAAATTAAATGTTTATTAGATATTCAGAGATTTTTTTTTAAATGATGTAGATGCGCATTTGCTAAATGTTGACGGTAAATGAGAAGGTATTTTAGCCTGATTGTTTGCCTTTTCTGTTACAAATAATGTAAAAGCAAACACTTTACCAGTTTTGTTTACCAGTTCTGTCTAACAAAGTATTAAATATGACTGACAGAGATCATAAACTAAAGAAGATGGAGAATGTGAGTGAGCGCTGTGTGATCAGGCGCTGCCGTTCTCTTCTCAGGCGCCGCCCGTCAAAATAAAAGTCAGGAGCGCCGTCAAAATGAAATTCCCGGTTCCAACACATCGGCCAATCAGAAATAAATGCCAAAATACGGCCGATATATCGGCCTTGGCGATATATTTTGGTCGACAACTAGTTTTGAGCACAATGATGGCTAACCAGCTAAACACCAGCTTGTCCAGGCTGGGAGACTTTTTTTTTCAGCTGTGTTTTACATTTTGTACCTCGCTTCTTAACCTTTAGCATTTCACAATATACTTAAGCTCTCGTTCTAAAATCCAGCTCAAAGGTCCAGTTTTCTACAGGCAGGACTTCCAGTCCTGTGTTCTGGAGCTGTGATCTTGTGTGATTTAAGCCCATCATTGCCTTCTATCAACACACGTAGACCGACAAGGAGCTCTGTTGCTGTCTCAAGACTGACTCTCAGCCTTTTTTCTCTTAAGCACTAACATTTACACGAAGAGACGGTTGAGTAAGTACACACTGAACTTCAAACCCACCATAATTGTGTTTCATGTGGGATGAAACTTGTGAATTGGACGTGGATTTCAAGAGAACAACAGAGCTGATTAGCAGTCGTTAGCTTTGCTTGGTGGAGCGTTTTGACACCTGTCTCCCAGTCTTTCTCTCTACATGCAGGAGCTAATCCCTCTATATTGTTGGTCACATGGCTGAAAGACTGCAGGGGAGACAACGGAGAGAGAAAGAGCACTTTACGCAACCTACATGACAAACGTCTAGGAAAGAGGGTCAGCGGATGGATCAGAACTGATGGGCCACTGGAACGCTAATGATCACTGATGTGTCATCCACTGTCAAATGCTAGGTAACTACAGAAGGCGCCACATTAAGACATGAAACATTTTTTGCCTTGACATTTGTTCTCCCTCCGTCCCATCGTTACCTGTAAATCCCACTCACCGACGGCTCCGAGGTTGACTTCTCGAAGTGCGTGGTCATATGAAACCAAGGAGGATTGAGCAGGGGGGGGGCCTAGCCACATGCTTTCATGTAGGCGGTCTTCCATCTCGGCGTAAGATGCAGTACGTGGCAAACCATCTGGTTGCCTCTTGTTTACAGTACACAGTGTCAGCTCAGGCTTATTAATCATGCTTACACAAATGTCTTAATTACTCCCTATGTAGCTGCTCTGACTCCAACCCAGAAGTTGACCTTTCTCTCCCTGTTTCTTTAAACCATTAATCATACACAATCAACGCCAGCCCAGCCAAGGAGACGACTGCACTCATTCCCAGGCAAATAGAGGCACCGTACAGCAGCCCAGGCCTGTGCCAGAGTCCATATCTTTATTAATGACTCCCTTCCTGGGCCAGTCACATGCACATGTGCGCAAAAAAAACAAAATTTTTTTTTTAAAGTGAACCCAAATGGGACAGTCACCCTATGTGCTATTGAATCTAAATGTGAGGGGAAAATATGTGAAATAAGGATTAGAATTTTAAAAATTTTTGAATACATTTTATTTTCATTGTTTAATTTCATTAATTGTTGTGTAACTTTAAAAAATTAAATGAAATAAAAATGTAGTTTTATTAAAATTGTCATATGGCTTTTGTATTTCACAGGAAAAATAACACGAGTTTCAAACAACATGAGTGATTAAGTAATAAATGTATGTATCAATCAATCAATCAAACTTTATTTATAAAGCAAGTGGATCAAAGTGCTGTACTGAAAAATAAATAAATGACAATAAATACATTCTTTATACCGAGCATATAAAACAAATCAAGAAACATAAAACATAAGAAAAATAGCCATACCATGGAAACAATAAAATAAACAAAATGTATGTGTGTATGTGTATATATGTGTATATGTGTGTGTGTGTATATATATATATATATATATATATATATATATATATATATATATATATATATATATATATATATATATATATATATATATATATATATATATAAAAATTTAATCTAAATTAAGTTTCTAGTTTTTTAAAGAGATTTTTTTTCTTTTTAATTATTATTTTTATTAAATTTCTAATCATTTTATGTATTTATATTTATTTCCGAATACATTTTTGATAAGTGCACACAGACAATCCCGACCAGATCGCTCAAGTAAGCCACATGTCCTTTCTTCATATCCACCATTTCCAGGCAAAGAGCAGCTTGCAGTCAAGTATTCCTGGACTTAACAAATTTGTTTCACCTCCAGATGTGATATTCAGGCATTTATTGCAGGCAGTGATTCATGTCTGTCACATGGCTTGGATGTATAGCCATATAGCTCAGTGTGAAGCTCTGATGCAGGAGGGCTTTTTTCAGATCTTGTTTAGCCAGGCGCACAGTAGATTGACAAGTGGAGCTTCTTCTATAGCAGGTAACTGACATGCCTGGCTTCCCCCCACCAGACGAAAGCTTAATATATCATTTGTCAGTCAAGGGTAGGCTTTCATTCAATCATGCCATGGTCAATGCAGCAGTAGAAGCTGTATAGTTGTATGCACAAGAGCACAAGCAAGCACATGAAAACAGGGTGTTGATTCCTTAAACAGCCTCATTGATTACAGTTTTCACTAAATCATACCCTGGAAATTACTTTTCCATATGCTTGATTATAGTTTTGCTGTTATTTACTTACTGTTATAACAAAATAATTTATATATTTTATTTTAGATTTTCATAAGATTAAGTCATCTTGCTTCGCTTAGAGACAAAAGAGCTGAATGCAATTCCAAAGTTCTGTAATAGTTTTATGGCTGCCCACAAATTGCAGTCATAAATTTTTCATTCTTTTTAATTCATGTCCATAAATCAGTCTCTAACAGCCTAAATGGTGTTGCTGCATATTTTTGGCATGTGCGTATCAGCGGATCTCAGAAAAAACACAGAAAAAAAACAAACTGAAAGCTCATGGAAGGTATTGCATTAATTGAACATCATAAATTATACAAGCTTTTATAATGGCAAGTCATAAATAACCCTGATGCATTGGAAACTGTAACATCTGTGCTGAGATTATATATTTGGAGTATATGCTGATTTCATTATAATGGATTTCTTTTAGCAGGGTTTACTTAAAGCTCATTTGACAAGATGAAAGGTGGGCTAGAGCTGTATATTAAATGTTATTGTTCACATAGGCTTTTTCTTGATCAAAAACGTGTGAACTATTTAAGTCTTTAACTCTGCATTTTGAGACATTCCTGATGCTAGAATGCATATTCATTGAAGATACTTCATTACAATATTTAGAACCCTTTTTTGTTGTTGTAAAGGATAGCAGAAGACCTGTATACAGTATATTATATGTTGAACTTCTTAATTTATACATTTTAATATATTTTATTTTATATATTTATTCTTTCTATACATTTCTGTATTTCTTTGATGAACATGTTGAGCCCGAGCTAAGCTGAGGTCGTCTTATTAGTTATTTCAGTGCACTCCCAGGAGTGTGAAATGGATGATTAAGTACAGCCTTTTACCAAAGCATTTACAAACACTGAACACATTGAACTCTTGAATATTGTGTATTATCTACCATTAGATGGTGATATTAGCGCTGCTGCCAGAATAATTGAATTGGCTCATATGCTTTGGTTCAATTGCTCAGGGAAAGAAATGCAGGGGAACAAAAGCAAATGCACCAATGGCTTTATTATCGTACTGCACAAACCAAACCTAGTCGATGATTATATAGAGGGCCATATCATTCACATAATTCCAATTTCTGACCAGGCCCAGATGGAATCTGTGGGTTTTTTTGTGCTGATATTTGACTAAAATTGTGCAAATTAGATTTGAACAGTGAAATGTGTTAAATAGAGCAGAGACTACTACACTCATATTGAGAGCAGAAAGCACAGTCAAATTAATTTCATAAACGCACAAAGGGGAACTTTGCGAATGCTAGGCATTTAAATGTATTAGAAATCTGCAGTGCTTTCTGTTTGCTCCTGTTTGGGTCTGGTTATGAAATACAAGCTCATTATCTCAGTGAATGCAATTGAGAAATGAATTTGTTTTGTGATGATTTTATCGACATGGCTTTCTTTTTCCAAGTGAGGTGAAGAAGTGGATCAATAGTTAGCGTGAGATAGGTTCATCTTGATAATCCCCGCCTGTGAGAATGTGGAAACGGGTGGGAATGCAACTTACAGACAGCATCCACTCTTCCTCATCAATCGGACTATAAAATCTATTTCTATGATTTGATGTGACCATCCTCTCTTGATCCTACATTGTTCCTCTGCCCTGCCTGCCTTTATCTTGGTGCACAATGACCTCTCAATCAGGTCAAACTCTGCAGGTCTTTTGAGAAAGTTTTTGAAGGTTTCCTATCAGGTTTGCTTTGAAGTACCCACACCTGCATTTTCATCATTATCTGAATGCCATCATCCCCACAAAGACTTTTTGTTTGTCCCCACTGAAACTCTTATTTACACATGTTTTTTGACACAGTACATAACAAGCTGGCACAAGCCCCCGAGACTGCTTTGATGTCATCTCGCAAACGAAACGCCCACTTTGGTAATGAGACGTAAGGGCCATTGTATTTATCAGATGACAATGGGGTTTGTATCACAGTAAGCTGGTCCTATTCATTTCAGCTCGTTGCATTCATGGTTGCCCTGTGATGTCCTATTCTACAGTCTCAATTGAAACTGCCCAAATTCATTGAAAGGAACAGGACACTCTATTTTTCTATCTTTTTGTTTTGTGTTTGCGTTCCTTTGGCCTTTCAGCCAATTGCGACTTGAGAAGGCCTGTAACTTGGCTGTGCATATAAGATGACACATGGAGTTTATTTTCAATATCCAACACTAATGCAGAGTGGTGCCAATATGTATTAAATTATCAACAGCATAGAATTACAGGATTTTAAAACTGGTGTCTGTGAAGTTTTCTACAGAGGGGAAAATGGGCAAATGGGGAAATGCACTGTCCGGCCAAAGAAAAAGGTTCTGTTTGGATTTAAATAAGCAAATGCTTAAGAGTCTATGATTGGATCATTATTGCAGTGATTATTATGTTTCTAGCATGTTATATATTTGGAAACAGTTCTTCTAACTCTTGAACAACCACATAGAAAGACACATCGTGGTCATATTCTAGGATGACAATGTCAAGATTCATCAGGCTCAAATTGTAAAAGAATGGTTGGGAGGGAGCATGAAGAATCATTTTCACAGAGTCCAGACCTTAACTTAAATGAAAGTCTTTGGGATGTGCTGGAGTAGACTTTACAGAGTCCTGGACTCTTGCATTGTCAATACAAGATCTTGACCAAAACTTGATGCACCTCTTGATGGAAATAAATGCTTTGATGTTTATTTTATTATTATTATTTTAAGTTTTATGCTATTTTTATGGACCAAGGGTCTTAGGTGGAAGTTCATAAAATTATTACATTGATTTAGTAAAACAATTCTGACTAAGCCTTCTGTCTTTGTTTGCATTGACTGGGTGTAATGCATTTCAGAGCATGTTAATCCCATACAGTCAAGGTGTGTTAAAGGGAATGCGTATTATGTCAGAGCTGGTTTCGGACAGATTGTGGCCTATAGGCAGGAATGACCGCTCCAAAGGGTCAACAGGTGAGAGGTCAGAAGTTAAAGCCTCATCTCTGTGATTTAGTGGCACTCTGAAGGGAAGAGGACGAGACCGCTCTGTTCTGAAAGCTGTCACTCCCCTGTGTAATTTGCTTCAGTGAGAAGCGAGTCAAACCATGAATAATGAAGGGTTGTTAGCCTCTGAAATGGAACAAGCAAAGCAAAACACAAAACACTCTAGCAAAATAGCTGTAATTACCAACAAGGCAGTGTACTTCTCAACAGAGTGTTATTGTGTGCAGACGACCTCTCAAGTCTTTGGCAAGGGGGACTGTAGCTGAGAAAATTTCACATCCTTGTGGCCTCCTTAAAAGAATCGAGAGGCTTCAGAAGATGTCCTTTCCTGCCATTCACATTTCATGAGCTTTAAAAATTGGGTACAATAGCCTATGAAGTGGTCTTCCATCTTGTTGGTAAACTACCTACTTATCTTCCTATGTTACCAGCAACTTGAGGCAGCTGGAAAATGCGAATGAGGGTTATTAGAGTTTTGAAAATTGGACCTGTTTTCATTTGGTAGTTTAGTTAACAGTAGCTGCGTTTACATGGACACTTATAATCGGATTGACGGCTCAATCGGACTAAAAAACCTTCATGTAAACACCTTAATCGATCCGATTGAGCTCGATCCGATTGAAATTTAGATCCGATTGAAAGGGGTGGTTTACTCCTTTTGTAATCCGATCGAGAGAACATGTAAACACTTGATCGGATTGAAAACTGAAACTAAAAGGACTGCGCATGTGCAAAGACGTTGAAATAGCGTAATGACGTATGACGCACGGAACGAGCTGTTCTTCCTGTTGAATAAAGTCAATATAAAATGAGTGTTCCGTTATTAAAAAATTCTCATTTCACTCAGCGTCTGTGAAGTGAAGCAGGACAACGTCCCACCAGTGCTTGTTTAAGATTATCATCCATAGACGACTAGTTTTGGGCGCGGGGTTTTACTGCGTGATCAATATAAGCAGCTAGCAGCACGGCAAAGCGGTTCATGCTCATCGTCTCCAAATCATGACCAGAGATGGATAAATATTAAGTCTGCTGTTTAAAAAAAATAAAGAACCAATAGAGGAGAATAGTTATGCAATAGAGGGGAATAATTATGCGCGAACAGCGGCATATTCGTGCAGTGTGCGCATGTCAAAAAATCAATTCCGATTTGAATCTTGTGACATATAAACGCGGACATCAACCCGATTACTTCATTTATCGTTCATGTAAACACCGTGTTCGGATTCATCAATCGGATTGATTTCATTCCGATTGAACCATGTAAACGCGACTACTGCTAGTTTTCATAATAGTTGATGTAGTGTATGACTTAAGTCTTTGAAATAGTCTTAGCCAGAAGAAAGTCACCATCTCACACTGTGTTTGAGAAGTTACAGTGAGTCATCTGCTAACTATGCATGCATTAAATTGATAGTAATAGCTACTTAAATAGCTGGCAATATTTCAGGTTTTATACTTTAAAATAGTCATTAGCTAGAAGAATAATATCATCTTACACTGTTGAATTCATTGGCATTTGTTGAGAAGTTCTAGCGAGTTGTTTCTATTCATGTTTTAGTTTGTTTATTGTTGTATTTTATTTTATTTGTTCTATTATTTTAATACTTCCTTTTTCGTTTTTATGTTAGTTGAATGTTTCACTGCTAATGTTCATTTTTGTGATAGTTTCCATAACCTTGTTGTGTATGACTAAAAAAGTCTTTGAAATAAAGTCGTAGCCAGAACAAAGTCATCATCTCACACTTTGCGTTGAATTAGTTTGAGAAGTTACAGCGAGTCGTTTGCTGGAGGAAATCTACGCGGCAAATGATTATTTAACATTGTGCGTTTGTGAAGTGTAGCATCTGCATGTGAACCCTGCTCCCCACTGATCAAATCTGTGTTTGGGCTCTTTTACGACAGCAGGCTGCGCAGACCACCCAGGGAAAGATGGATGAGCTTAAGCAACCTGTGTCAGCCCCTCTCAGTCCCACCGGCTCGTCCAGATCCTGGGCAAAAAAACGCCCTCTACAAATGGCTAGATTAAACAGTGACTCGCAGATGACAAATAACGCAGAGCAGGCTAAACTGCAGCACGGGAAACAGGATCTCGCCTTGACTTTTCAAGATTTATTTTATCAGTCAACTAATTAACATGATTTATGGCGCGGGCCGGCTGTGACTGAAAGTACAAAGAGACCAGAGCCACTCCCCCTCCCTGAAGGAGATTCTATCAGGTGCTTTCTGCTGTGCTTGCATGGAGTCAGCATGCAGTTGTAAATTCAGGCAGCTCTGCATTGAAGTGCCTGACCTCCCTTCACATTGGGAGGTCAGGAGTTCACATCCCAGCCTTAACCGTTAAAACCTGGGGTTTGAACTTCTGACCCTCCTACTGTAGAGAGTGCTAGTGTTTATCGAGGCTGCCAACTCAGGCAGGGGTGCAAAGCAGACAGGAAGCTTTCTCGTAGGGAGCACAGGCTGGTAATGCAACACTTTCATGGAGGGATCTCATTATGCTGTGAGGAGCACAGGCAGCTCCGAACACGTCAAGCCAAAGTACAGACAGCTTCTTAGACTTAGTCTAATATGTTATGCTTGCATATTAAGGTTATTCAGAGGCCCAGATGACTACTTGAACCCATATATACAAAATTAAGCACATCTATCCAGTATGAATTTAAGTCGTTGTTTTCATCTGAAAACCACAGTCATCATTGCGCTGCTCTTGCAAAGTTGTCTTGACTGATCTTTACCTCAGAGAGCTGTTTTTCTGTCTAAACTAGGTGGGGAAAAAACTAAATGCCTACAAGCAGATTTAATCTGATAAAGAATACTGTTTACATGCGTGTGATATACTGCCTGCCAAAAGTTTTTAAGTGGATGCTTCTACAACACTGGGTTATTTATAAGTCTCTGACTGCTTGAGAAGGGTTTTCATTTCTCAGTTTGTCTCCAAGCATGGGTGTTCACCATTTAAAACAACATTACAACCTACATCATGCTGAGAAGCTTCATAGCCATCCAAAAAATGCACCTCATGGGTTGTAAACAGTCATGTGGAACACCTTGAAAATGGCATGTTGATTAAAAAGAGCCAATAAATGTGTGACTTGAATTATATTTGGCTTTGCTAAAGCACTCAGTGTTCTCCTATTAACAAGTTTTTTTTCCGTTCTTGATGCATAACATGACGATGGAGTTTTTTAAGCTTTACAATAAAACTTTTACGAATCTTAGGTCCTGTTTCTGTTTTTTTTCCCCCACCATTTTAATAATACATATTATTAATAATAATTTAATAATAAATATAATTTATTCAGCAAGCATGGCATTGATTACAAGAAACAGTAAAGCCATTCATAATGTTACAAAAGATTTGTATTTAAAATAAATTATGTTCTTTTGAACTTTCTATGAAAAAAAGTGTCACTGATGACACAAACATATTAAGCAGCATAACTGTTTTCAATAATAATAATAAAAATATTATTCAGCATATTAGTATGAAGGATATATTTCTGATGGATCATGTGAAACTGAATGACTGCTGAACATTCAGCTTTACCATTACAGTAATCATTTAAATTGTAAAACATATTAAAATAAAAATGGGTATTTGGTAATGGGTAATAATATTTCACAATATTGTATTTTTTACTTTTGATTTACTATGTTAACTTGTCTCAGACTTTCGAACGGTAGTGTAATAAAAAAGCTAAATGCATAATTATTATTTTTAAATATTATGTTTGAGATGTTTGAGTAAATGTCAACTTCTCAAAAGCAATTTGTGTCAATTATCCAGTTGTTTTATTTAAAAATAACAGAAAAGCAAACTCTTGCAAGAGCAAATCCCTTGACGTGGATGTATCCAGCTGACACAGAGTGCACCAGGCCAGCATCTGGTATAACACACACAAGTAATTTATCCCAGTCTTTTCCAAATATTAGTTCAGCTAAGCCAGCGTTGCTCAATCTTTAATCGGACAGAGAAATCAGGCTTCTCCATGACAGCTTGCAGCTCTTATAGAAAGCTGTTTACATTTGACTGCAGGATCCTAACATAAATTCCTTTAAGCAAAATAAGCCTCTCCAGCATGTGTGGAATTTAGTTCCCGCTTGCCACCCCAGCACAGCATTCGAAGAGAGTGTTTAAAATGAAGGATTTATGAACTAGAGGAAACCTGTTAATTACACATTGTAGAGGGTACTTATGTGTTTCTGGTAATAACAGTATGGAGACACCGTTCCTTTGGCTGTCTCATTGGATGCCGTTGTTCTGCAGGTGTTAAGTAGTTGTCCTAATTAAAAAGGGGCTGATGAAGAAATACTCAAGTGAAAATGAACTGAAAGGAGTCTCTTTAAGTTATGCGCGTCACCTAGAATTATACAAATGAAGTTTTAGGAGACAGGCTTGAATGGTAACACTTTACAATAAGGTTTAGTTCCTTAACATTAATGCGTTAAGTGTCATGAAATAACAATGAACAACTATTTTTACTGCATTTATTAAATCAGATTGACATCAAATTCTAAATGTAAAAAAATAAATGTTACACACACACACACACACACACACACACACACACACACACAATGTGTCTAGCTTCCGCTTCCATTTATTTTAGCTGTCATTTTTAGCTTGTTATGCTGCTTGATATTGCAAAATGGTATTTCTTACCATATTATTTTAATGCATTGTCATCATAATTATAAACACACTGGTTTGTAGCGCAAATAGTTTTACCGTTTACTGCACTTTTCTTCTAGTAAATTGGAAGTCTCACACATTCACAAATAAATGCATACAATCACAAAAAATAAGGTGGATATAATGGCAATTATGTGTATATATTTCTATTTTCAAACATAAATGTAACATTTGCATCAGATCGGTTACATGGACAAGTATATAATATTTAATACTTGTGGTTAGGACTGTGAAGTTTGATTTTCCCAAAAAATGTAGTCATCTAACAAATAAAGTTGGTTAAAGTGAGGTTCATTCTGGCCTGGACAAATGTGCATTAAAGGCTCAATGTGTGCCAGCAACTCAATATGGCCTGCTGGGGCACTAAGTGCATATTTTCAGAGACATGATAAGCATCACTTTGGAGATCACAAGATGGACGGGGAGCTGCCGTCGGTTCAGTTCATGTTCTTTTTACTGAAATTGCATTACAGGCTCTGTGAAAGAGAACATTTAGTTCCATGGTTAACCTTTTTAGGCCCTCATATCTGAAACCTCATTGTGTTACTTCTAAGATGGCATACCAGTTGTCGATGTTTATTTGCTGTTTGACGCGTAGTGAGAAGTCAAACAGGGTAACCTTCAATCTAGTCATCTATTGAGATTGTTTTTTCTGATTTGTTTTGCTTTCTGTAATTTCATTTCACTCTGTAGCGGTCTCTCCAAACCCTGTGTTATGCATTATAGCGCAAATTTGAATGATTTGGTTTTGGACCTGTCTACTTACAATTATTCATGCAGATGTTGTAACTCTTTGAATGTTTCATATTATGATTGAAGAGTTGGAAATTTTTTGAATCTTCATTTTTGACACACTCTATGACAAACAAAAACTAGTTGTACAGAAAAGTACTCAGCTAGTCAGTTGGTCAGTGTTTGCCTTGACTCACCTTACCCCAGAGTCATAAACAGAGTCATGAACCACTTGCTTATAGCTTCTGTCAGTTTTTGGCTGGCTCTTGATTTGTTTCAGGCTAATTTTGGCTTGCATTTGAACGCTCCAAATGAAGTCATCTCAGATGTCTGCAGCGTGGTTCAAAAGCGTATGTGCTATAATTTGATTTTCAATTTCAATTCGATTCAAAGTATATTTACAGTACAATTGCAACTGAAGTCATGTGATACCCTAGTCGACTAGTTATTGTAAACCCTACACTGTCACTGCATTTGATTTAAGATACTTCTCGATTGATAATAATGTTTCAGTATGCATGTGTATGAATACAATTCATACTACATCCGCCGTGTTGGTATTGTCAAGCCCACAATATTCTTCAGTTTTGACGTGAAATTTGAGTACAGCCAAATGCATAGCCTTTAAAGTATATTCATTTTGATAGTATGCACGAACCATAGACTGTAAAAATAGATGGACGACGCACCTTCACTCCCTTCTATTGTAGAAAAGTGAACCCGGGACCCTAGTCTGTGCAGTAGTGAACCCGGAGCCCGAGTCTACACAGTAATGAGCATGAACTGGAGCCGCAGTTTCAAGGCCCCGCCCACACTCCTGCAGAATTGGTTAATACTAAGTTTACTGCAGAACAACTTATTATGTCGGTGTGAAATAAATAGTTATAGAGATGTAGAAATTAAAGTTAAAGCTCTAATCTCCTTCAGAAGATCCCAAAAAAAGTCTGTTGGTGCCTCAGTGACTACTTCGCTCAGAGAAGCTTTCAATCTCAACTTTCAATCATGATGTCACACCCCCATTTTTATAACATCAAATAACTAACTAAAACCAAACTTATTTAAAAAACGAACACTTGTACTTACATCAGCGTGATACAAACTATCTAAAATGACAGAAACCTTAATGGGAAAAAAATATTTATTGTGTAATTTGATTGTTTAGTTTGTCTCACGTCCCAGTAGATTACATGGAGAGGGCGGGGTTTATGGTTTATACTGGGTCCAGCCACCTGGGGGCGGTTATAACTTTTTGGCTTCACTTTTCAGGATGCATGCGGCACACTTGGCACGAACACATGCTTACTAGAAAGTTTCATCTTAATCCAGTGTCTGCGCTATTTTTCTCCAAGTTATGATGACCGATAAAAATGTCTTTGCACTGGTTTAAACTAGAGATGTGTGTACCCCCTCACATATGAACTCAACAACGACCATTTCCAGTAGCTTGTTTTTTTCTACATTTCTTTTTTTTAATGTGAAAAAAAAAAAAAAAACGGTCTGGGTAAGTGTTGCCACCTAGTGGAAAAAAACTAATTAGTGCAAAGAAATGTAAGGCACATGTACGAGTTGAGTGTACAGTACATAGTGTGCAACTTTAGAGAAATTGGTTTGCACATGTACACTATATGCGTTCTATGCCGATTACAAAAATTACATAACACGCACAGGCGTAAAAACCGAAGAATACTTTGGGCTCAGATGTCTCTGCCGTTTACACTATGACAACCCCTGTCACATGGCCTCATTGGATGTGGGCACTTTACTCGCAGTAGTAGTGGAAGGTCATCTGCATGTTTTTCACACAGAGTTATAAATACCTCACATTTGGATGTTATGCTAATTTGACACACTGCTTTTAGGTGAAGTAGGGAAATAGGCATATTTGGACACATGGCTTGTTTATTATTGTACTGGTGTGCCACTATTTAAATATTGCAATTTTTTTGCTAGAAATCTTAATTAATTTTACACATTACTCAAACATTTCTGCTTCTCTGAATGTGTGTGACTCTCAACACAGTAGCAAGGCTTTGTTGTTTGACCTACAGGGGGAAGATTGAGGTTGCATACTAATAAACGTACTAAATTGAGATGATTGATGTCGCTAGCCACTCCCCTGTACTGCCTGTGACCTTCCCTACAGTGTCCCTCTCCGTGTCTCTTCATCATGTCTCAGCATCTTCAATTTAAACGCATTCAAATTTGTTTCACTCGCCCTGTTTCGGTAACACAAATGACTAGCGTGAGGAGCTAAATTGTCACTATTAAGCACAGTCTTCACTCTCTCCTTTCTTGTCCATCCTCTGTTCTTCTCTGTTTACTTTGTTCTACCTTTCTCTCACCCGTAACCGCCTCCCGCCTGGTGAACTCTGAATGCACTTTGACTCTTTGACAGGCACTTTTCAGGCATTTGGCCTTTGTGTGTGTGTGTGTGTGTGTTGAAGCCCCTTCGCATATTCCGACAGCATGGTGACTGCCACCCGGAGGTCAGGCAGTTTACGGCCCGGTCTCTACTGCCCTTTGCTGTGATCACTGGGCCGCCCCCGCAGGGTTCAGTCAGTTTGCAGCCCAGCCGGTGCTACGCTGTGCTGGAATCAGTCAGTTTGCAGGATTGATGTCTGTTTTACACAGCTCTGGAAGCCCTGACCTCATGCTGCTATGGCCGAAACCCTACCGTTGGGCACTCATTCATTTGTATGGACAGAACTGTGATTCTGAGGTCAAAAGGAATTTTAAGAATAGAGATTATTGTTTTCGAAACTTTACTGGGATTCACAGTTTGTGGTGTACTGTGTCACATTCCCTTGTTAACCAAAATAAATTTTAATGTGGAACATATAGGGTTCCCTAGATCATGGAAAAGTTGGAAATTGCAGAGAGTTGTAATTTCATTGTTCCTATTGTTGTGCAATTTTTATAAAATAATAAAAAAGAAATAGAAAAAAAAACCTTATAAGCAGTCACAAATGACTTATTAAAATCCATTGTGTGGGAACACTGAACAGGGAAACTTGAAATAAAAACATATTTTGGACCCTGTTTTCTGTTGAGTGTTTAATCTGTTTCCCAAACTTTTTGTCCTATATACCACCATCAAGTACCCCTTCACCAATGCCAAACTAGAAATTTGTTCATTTTGACTCATGCTAGATATTTATTGCTAATAATAATAATAACAATACTACTACTACTCTGCCGTGCAAAGGCAAAAGACTGTAACTTATTTTTTGGTCGAAAATTAGTTATTGATATTTTTGGCACATCCAAGACCTCCTTTATCATGTGGATAAGTATGAGTCTTGAGTGAATTCTGTTGTTTTTTCGAGAAAATAATGGGTCGTCTTAACAGTAACTTCCAAAAGCCAATGAGAAACCACAGAAAAATTAAACCCTCCTTTTAATTAAATGAAACGTTCTCATAAATATTTAGAGAACAAAAGAAATAGACTCGTTCAGTGTAGACATAATCACTAATTTAGTCATTTCGCAAGCGTCGGATGTAGAAAAAAATGTAAAAAGCAACATATGATGGCAGAGCTTTCAGCTTATAGATTACTATATCCTAGAGAGAATGAAGTGCTACTAAGTGCTAATGTTGATTTCAGTCTAGATATGTAATAAACATTTTGCAAAAGAAAACCTAAAAAAGGTTAATTATAGATACTGTAAAACAGAAACTCACCTCATCACTGCTCATTTTCCTCAGCTGCAAAGTCAAGCATGCGTTTCAAATAAGTGCTTCTCCCGGGAGACTAGCGCTAAATTAATCCCCTAGCTTAGCGCCATCTACTGTTTTAGAAGAGGAAGTTACTCAACTGCATTTGTGAGAAAATCTGCCTGGACACATTTGTGAGAAAATCGAGCCGAGAGATCTAATAAAAAGCCAAGTGTCTCACAGTCATAACAGACAGATATGCATTTGTATGCACTAGATTTGCATCGAACTCACGCCGTAGCTACCTCGTAGGCTGTGTGCGGTGGTTTCAGCTGTCTGCCCTATTATTGTGCTTGTGCACTTCTCTCGTCCCACGGATTTATTCCGGATGCTGTGATTGTGTAGCTATAATCCGCTTGTAACAGCTGGTCTGATGTTGTATGCACCAGTAATTGTTGAGATTGATAAGTGAAACCATGAGTATGTATGCATGTTTATTTTATTTTATTTTATTTATTTTATTTAACACATACTAGATAGTTTCACTAGAGTGTTTGCTTGCTTGCCACTTGCACTATTGTTGAGATTTATTAGTGGAACCATGAGTATGTATGCATGCATGTGTATTTTATTTTATTTTAATTATTTGTTAAAATTTTCCTTTGACATGTTCACTATATGTATGTATGAATGAATGAATGAATAACAGTAGCTTATCTAGAAAAATAGCCTTTGCATTCACATAGTGCCTACTTGCTGGATCCTTTCTTGCGCTTTAATGAAAGCTGTTGGAGTGGGATTTTGAGTCAATTGGTCTTGACTCTGCCAAAACTGAAGTCTTGACACAGTGACATTTATTTTCAGGACAGAAATTAAATCATTGGATAAGCATGATCCAGCGAACTCATCGAAAACGTGTCTGAATATAAACGTCATATTCAGACCAGACCTTACCATGTCTGATTGATTGAATCTGAGAATTGATGAGTTGGGTTTGAGGCTGGTTAACGCTTCAAAAATAGTCATTGTGTTGTGTTAATTAGGAGGTTACAGTACACTTCATTTTTCCTTGTCAGATTGAGGGAGGTCCCAGATGTGCGGGCGGGTTCAAACGCAAAACACCCTACATCCAAACGCAGAAATAATGACTTTCCTTTCTCTTCACCCCTGAATTTCACTGTGATATACAACTTGCAATTAAGCATGGCTTGGTGATTTAGTGATTAATGTCAGAGTGAGTCCTACAGGAGCAGCACAGGAGTCCTGATCAGCATCTTGTGCTGCCTAACAGCTCTTCTCCTATTACCGGCAAGATGGAAGACTCCATTTACCATTCCCTAACCTTTATGACAGCCAACTCTTTAATCAGGGCTTTATTTCCTTTGTAACACTTCAAGTCATACACAAATGTCAGAGCGCAGGAGAGGCTGCCATGCAGAAGCAGAATGTTGGTTTAGTGATTTATAGGCCTCAGCTCTCCTTGCATGTTGTGGGGGACTTTTCATTTTTATTGAAGGACAACACTAAGTAAATTGTCTAGCGTTTAAGAGCGAGGTAAAATGGAAAAGCATGCAAGTTCTGAGTCATGCACGCCTACATGCTAAAACAAGGCCTTTCGCAAAAGGACCTGGTGAAAAATCTCTAGGCTGAGATGGTTGTAGCTGGTTTCTACTGGTCAGGCAGGCCTGGTTTATAGACCTTATGTAGCCACGCCCCTTTTCAGCGCTGCGCTCGTTGTCTTTTGTCTTCCGGTCTGTATTTTCACAGCGATCCTGCGTATTTATAAGTGAACGGCTCGTTTTAAAATCTTCCCTGTCTACTGACATTTGTTAAGACATCTGCTTTAAACATTACAATCCTCATGATAACTTTCGTTAACTTTACATTAAGTAAATCCACTTCAAACGCTAATTACTCCTGGACAGCAATGCCATAGAAATATACAGAGCAACCGCAAAAACGGAAGTTCAAAGACAATATTCTAAAGATGGCGGCGCCTTTGTTTCTCTGGTGCATAAGGTCTATAGAGTGCTTTGGGCACTGTATGTATGTACTAATAATATTATTTTGTTGATGTGTTTATTTATAAAACACCCGTTACCCCGGTAACCCTGTAAACAAAGCAGCTGCGCTACTTTCTGTTTCTGAACAGTATTTAAATGATTTAAACAGCCATTCAGCCATTCACAGTACCAAATACTTAAATACTTGAACTTGATAGGCTATTTATTTTCACACTTAAACATCACACTTAAAATGTAATTTATATATCAGTGACTACAACATGCCCTAAATATTGTTTGAAAATGTTTTGATTTTTTATTGTGAACAATAAATTAGAGCAAGTTCTCGTGCTATCAGGGTACTTTTGATATTAATAATGTTATTAAATGTTGAAATTAAATAAAATTAATAGTTTATTCATTAGTTAACATAAACTGACAATGAAAAATACTTCTAAAGCATTTATTAATCTCTTTTAATTTCAACGTTTAATAACATTAATATCAAAAGTTGTAACTGTATTATTTAATGGACCTGAGCTAACATGAACTAACAGTTGTATTTTTTTTAACTAACATTAACAAATATTAATAACTTCTGTAAAAAATGTAGCTATTGCTCATTGTTAATGTTAGTTAAATGCCTAATGTTAATTAATGTGACCTTATTGTAAAGTCTTACCAATTTTTCTGTATAATTATTTTGTACTTTAATCTGTTTGAAACATTTGTTTACTTTAAACATTATTTCTTTATTGTATTTAAATGTTCAGGTCTTTTTGTTATTGAACCTGTTGTAGTATGACAACACTTTTATTTTCAACTTATTTCAATATCGTGATAATACCAACATGAAAATTTGATACAGTCACATGCCTGTTTATTAAATATTCATAAGTTTGTTTTAAAAATGTGTTTTAATTAATTTACTTATTATCTGCTTAAATGTGTGGGTGGTTTTGTCACATTCTTGACAGATGTGAATGTAATGTGTAATTAGGAGGGCCTTAGTAATATTTAATGTGAAAGTATGTGGATTAAGTTAGAGCAAGCCCTCGTGATATTCTGAGCCTCCTTTATGATCCCTGCTGACCCTAAACTTGATGTAATGGCTCCCATTTGAATCCAAGTTCTCCAGTGAAAGTGGTGGATACATCCTTAAACCTCTCGTGTGTCCCATAGTTAGATCTCTTAACAGAGTCAATATTTCATTTTTTCATTTATGTTCCCCACACAGTATCTGTTTTATTTGGCCCACATCAGTGCCGCTTTGTTTCGTATAAGTGTACTGAGGGGCTCTTATGTGCATTAATAGAACTATTTGCTTCGGTGGAAGTTGAAGGCCTGATAGGGTCCTAAAACGGGCATGTCGTTTTGCTCTCTGTTTGCTGTTTCTGTTTAGCTGTGAAAGCTTTTGATTTAGCCCAGTTCCCCAGGGTGCTATTCAGTTGAATAAGCAACAATGGTTGTGTAGTGCACAAGGGCACCCTCTTCTCTTTCTCTCTTAACGCCAGGTCAGAGGTGGACAAAGTATACAACTTCCTTAATAGAGTGAAAGTACAGATACTACTGGTCAAATATTACTCCGTTACAAGTAAAGGTACTGAAGTACTTGTTTTTAAAAGTACTTAAGTTTCTAAAGTAGATGTCAGTGCATTGTTTTATTATTGTTGCATTGTTGTATGTAATGCTTACAGTACCTTATGCCTCTGAATCTATGCCTGCCTATCTACCCTCATACCTACCCACCAATATCAAATTTATTTCTAGAACACAGTTCCAGTAGTGGGATTGAATATGAGATTGAATAAGTGCACTCAAAAACGTCCACAATGGTTTCGGACACCCAAATGGATGTTCCATGGGGTGGTGATGGCGCAGTGGATAAGACACATGCCTTTGGTGTGAGAGACCTGGGTTTGAATCCACTGTGAGACACCAATGTATCCCTGAGCAAGACACTTAACCCCTAGTTGCTCCAGAGGTGTGCGACCTCTGAAATATAGCAATTGTAAGTCGCTTTGGATAAAAGCGTCAGCTAAATGAATAAATGTAAATGTAAATGTTCCCTCAAGTAGTGCCCTATTTAAAATTTAGTATGAATATGTTAGCCTCACTGTTATAAGCTAGTGTGCTCCAAAACAATGACAAAATTTGCATTTAGAAGACCAAACCCAACGTTGAAAATGAAAATCAGGTTCATTTCAGAATCCAACGAATCAAACAGACATTGTATTGTGGTTGACAAATGAAAATCGTGTTGACGTCAGAAACCAACATCAGTCGGGTTCTGACGTCAACCCGACTTTCATTCCCAACCAAAATCCAACGTCTGTTTGACATTGGATGTTGACGTTGGATGTTGATGTCAATCTGACGTCGGGTTCTGACGTCAACCCGACTTTCATTTACAACCAAAATGCAACCCTTGCAACCACAATCATCCCCTGACTGACGTTACTACTTTCTACTCAAGGACCTTGACAGAACTGTAGTTGAGTAAAAAGTTACGATATTTGACTTTCAAATGTAGTGAAGTTAAAGTAAAAAGTTTCCTCAAAAAAAAAAAAACTCAAGTAAAGTACAGATACACAAAAAGTGTACTTAAGTACAGTACTCAAGTAAATGTACTTTGTTACTGTCCACCTTTGCCCAACATCAGTGGTGGACACTAACAAAGTATTTTTACTTTGTTTACTGTACTTGAGTACATTTTTCAAGTGTCTGAATGTTACTGGATTATTTTTATTTTTACTTAAGAAAGTTGTTCTTTTACTTCACTACCTTCCTTAGCATAATGTCGTAATTTTTACTCCACTGCATTTTATAAAAAACATATCGTTACTCGTCACCCGAGACTCAATAGCAATGTTCAAATCGTCTTTTCAATGAACCAGTTAAATCGGACTGCAGTTGTTTTCGAGTCAACAACTCAATGATTCAATGTTATGTTCAGAGCGAGTTCTCAAGTCTGACTCAAAATGAGCCTAGAACTGGGAGATCTTCGGAGCTTAGGAAAAAAATAAGATTCTAATGCCGAATTTTAGGATTGATTACTGTAAATAAAAATCTTATTTAGGTTAGTTAGTTGTTTGTGAACTAAATCTGCTGATATTGGATTGAGCTGAAATGCCCACTGAAATGCTTAAATGCGAACATGGCAACATCACTGTCTAAGTGGTGTAGGCTTTAGGTTAAAAAACACATCATAACATTAAAATAACACACATTAATGCACATGCATTAATAGTTTCAAATGATATAACACTTGAATGTTTGCATAGCATTCTTCTTAAAATGTTATGCATTTAGCCCTATGTGACATCTGTTTTATTGTTTTGTAACACACATTACATATTATGTATCTGTGTCCACTAAACTTCCTTACTGACTAGTGCTGGCTACTTGACAATTCATAATAATTCATAATGATGTTAGACCCAGCAGCCCCCTCCCCCAGGTAGGGCTGTAGTACTCGAGTCCGGACTCAAGACCGTTTTTCTATGGTCTCGGACTTGTCTCGGACTCGCTGGTATTCGGCCACTGGTCTTGCCAAATATGGCTTTTGGTCTCAACCGAGTCCAGGTGTCTTTATCATGTTCGCAGTAAGCACACATAAAAGCCGCCTATTTGCTCTGGTGTGAGCCGCGATTGTGCCAAAACCAGCCAGTCGTCGAGATAATTCAGCACGCGCACTCCCCGGAGTCTCAGGGGTGAAAGCGCCGCGTACATGCTCTTCGTAAATGTACGGGTGTTAGGGACAGACCGAACGGCAGAACGGTGTATTGATAAGCCTGCCCCTCGAAGGCGAGTCTCAAGAATGGCCTGTGATGGGGGCCTATCTGAATGTGAAAGTATGCGTCTTTCAGATCCACAGTGAAACACTGCTATTATGAGGTATCACCATATGTCATCATTCTGTTTTCTTTAGATTAGAAGATTATATGATATCAAGGGGAATGTCTATACTTAAAAATCCTGGGTGTTGTGACACTGTTTTTTGCTTTTAGATCAACAAATAATAACCCAAAATGATTGTCTTGATAATGTCATGCGTAATAATTTTTTTTCCTGTCCTGGACTTGGTCTTGACTCGAACTCAAACCTTTTTGGACTCGGTCTTGTCTTGGACTCGAACCTCTTTGGACTTGGTCTTGACTTGGACTCGACTAGTCCTGGTTTTGGACTTTCCTTGGACTCGACAAAGGTGGTCTTGACTACAGCCCTACCCCCAGGTATTGTAAGCAGAAGGAGTATATAAAATAAATAATATAAAATGAATACAAAAGTATACAGTAGGGATGGCTCGATACCAAAATTTTGGCTTCGGTACGATACCAGAACCTAATACCTCGGTATCGATACTAAATCGATACCACAGGTAAAAAAAAAAAAAAAAAAGTCTCAAAATTTAAGTGACACTTAAAAAACACTGCTTGAAACTCTCCACTACCAAATGTGCTAAGAAAGGGTATCAAAATGTAAAATACAATAATAATAATTCAGTCAGGGAACATACAGTAGGTTAAATTTTGATTTTGAAAAAAAAAAAAAAACCTGAAATTATACAATTAAAATAGGTTAATATCTATAATAATAGATTAACATATAATAATAATAGAATAATGAAATGACATGTAAACCATTAGCTGTCATGCATCAACTGAGAATTATCAACATTTATTGCATTTATTCATCTAGGTTTGGTTACTGTTTGGGTTCATATTAGTTTAATGTATTGCTAAACATGTATTAGTATATTTAATTTTCTAGGTCATTTAATTACTGATTGATATAGATTAATACATGCTATAATACTGTTAGGTCAGGTTACCTAATGAATGTTGACAAATGTAGCTTAATTATTAGTAATTTTTAAATTACTACTATTACTCTCTCTCTCTCTCTCTCTCTCTCGGCTTATTCCTCTAGGGGTCGCCACAGCGGCACTAATTAATATGCCATTCATTTTACTATCACTAATACTAAAATTAATATTATTCAAATTTTTATTCTTTATTCATTCAAATTCAATTAATATATGTTTGTTTGAAAATGCAAAAATGATTAGACCTAAACTGAATTGGTTCTAGCGTGTCATGCAAGCAGATTTGAGCTTTCTTGTTTACCGTATCATATAATTGATAAGCTCTTACGTATATGCGCTGTTCAGTGTTCAATAAAAGTCTAAATTAAATCAGTTGAATGATGGACTAACCTGTCGATCTCTGAACTCTTTGAACAAGTCAGGATGAGCAACTGACGAGTCAAGTGCTTCGGCAGATTTGATGCGTTGCCTCCCCGTTTGCAGAGTGGTGCATTGAGATCTGTTTCTTTACTTTTCTCATTACTTTTGTAGGCAAAGTAATGCCTTATTTCACTCATACTGCTCTCTCTATTTATTAATTTCGGGCGTGTAGAAATTCGAATGAGCTTCGTTTGATCCATCGTGTTCCTCTGTTGTCACCGTTTGCCGGTTTCGCATGACCCGCGTCAGTTTAGGTAGCGCACTGCCGCCTAGCGGTGAACTTCGAAACAGCAGCGCATCAAATACCGAATTGAACAAAATTATGATATTGTACCGTTTGAAATATAATATATACCGGTATTTATGCAGTACCGGTATACCGCGCATCCCTAGTATACAAGTATATAAATTACAAACAAACATTTCAACTATCAGTACTTTTCACTTTTAATGCTTAAGTACTTTTACTCAAGTCAAATTTAAAACTGGTAATTCATACTTTTATTTGAGTAATAATTTATTAGGGTATCTGTACTTTTACTAAAGTATTTGATTTGTGTACTTTGTCCACCACTGCCCGAGATCCATCCAGCTCGACCTGGATCGTTTTCCCTTTCTAGCTGCTTTTCCTAGTACAGTGTCATCTTACTCTTCCTATCTGTGGCCAACACCCTTTTCCTCCTCAGCAGCTTTCATAAGCTCAGTAAAGCATGGCCTTCAATTCCCTTGTTCTAGTGTTTTCACTTAAGATCTGGAGTGATGAGCAAGAGTGTTTCTGGCTCAATCCTTGAGCAAAGGCCTGTGTTGACAGGCATTATTATTTATTTGTCATGGTGGATGTAATAAGCTGTAGGTACAGCATGGAGAGCCCTTGATTTATTGCTCTGTCGACCACCACTAGCGGGACGTCTGCTGTAGCGTGCAGGATGAATACGCCGCTGTCAGCGCTGTCCATCCTTCTCTCGCGCTCCACTCCCTCCTAACACCTAACCCATTTCATGCCAGAATACATAAACAATCTTTCATTATTTTGACGCCTTTTTTTCATATTTGCTCTTCGCGGAACATGAAAATAAAGGGGTTTTCCTTTTGGTGTTATTTTATTGCGTTTGCACATTTATCTGAATGTGCATCTCAAGTCGGCTGACATGTCATGTGGGGTTGGATTGATTTTTGCCACAGTTGTCTTTCTCTGGCCTGTTATTGACTACAGTTATTTTAATGGTATTGTACAAATAGGGGAAATCGGGGGTAGATGTCACATTTTACTCCAGCAAATTTTTCTTTGTGTTGGTTAATTTATGTGGGGGGCAAGTTGTCACATTAGGAACCTGCAATTTAAATAACCTATTAAAGTTTATTTAATGATCTTTCAGCAAAATGTATATAGCAAAACAATTATGAAACCCGAATCCTTTAATGAAACACCCAAATTGTAAAGGGATACGGAAAAATGGTCATGCATACAAAATTATTACATTTTATCAATTCATTTTTTTTATAATAATATAATATAATATATAATTGTAACGGTGGTCTTCAGCACGTACAACGATAGAGTTCACACAGTCTTTATTTAGAATAACAAACACTCAGGAGATATCTTAGAACACAAAAGAGAAAATGCAAACATAAAACTGAAACGAGAACCGACAAGGGACTAAACAAAACAGAGTTTAAATACGAAACTAATATAATGACTGACAGGTGATAATTATACGTAACTATAGAAACAAACAATGAGATAAATAGTAACAAATGAAACTAGAACTAAATGGAGCAGGCAAAGCAAGAACTTACAGAACAGAATAACAAAATAGAAATCCAATCGTGACTATAATATAATATAATATAATACAATATAATTAGTGCTTTCAAATCATACAGTTAAGTACTGAGTAATATTAATTAACAATGTGTACTTAGTATATGGTTAGGAATAGGGTTTGGTTTAGGGTTAGTTGCATGCAATTATGTATAATTTACTGAAGTACATGTAACATATGTAACAATGACAAAACCAAAATGTACTACATGTTTAATTGTGCTTGTGACTCAAAAACTTATAGTTACTGAGATACTGTGACAATTATCCTACACAATGTCAAATCATTCATTCTTGAATTATTTTACATTATCTATGTGTGTATGATCTCATCTGTTGGACGGATATGGATATTTGATCCGGGTGTCTGAGGAGCTATAGATGACGGAGGTGAGGGCAGTGTCTTGTGGGTTTCCGCTGCCGTATCCCCCTGCATTAGTGTCACAGCGGATCTGATGTTTGGACTATGAGTGCCATATGAAATATCATGCCCTCGCTTCTGTCACAGGCACAGCACCAGACCTATTCCATCAACTTAATATTTCATGCTAAACCAATCACATTTGGTTAGTGGCTCGGTGTAATCTAATCGCGTACCATTAAAAAGCGACACCTCCCCCCTTCCCAAGTGCAGGACTCCTGTACAACCTGAAGACCTGGATGAAATCTGAATGTTCTGGAAATATGGCCTAATAGGGCTGGTGGAGAGTGACATGCCTTCTTACGTCTTCACAATGTCCTGTTTTTGGCAGACTTAAAAGCTTTGCAGGGGTAAGAGATTTACTAAAGTGGAACTGACTTGGTAAATAGGGCTTTCGTTTATTAGTGTTTTTTTTTTTAATCTACAAACAGGACAGAGGAAGATACTTAGCTCGCATATCAGGAAGGAGACGGGACCGTAGCAGTGGCGTGGGGTGGGGGAGAGCAGGAGACAAGAGTTAATTAATATGAGAAATTTGTTTTGTGTTCTAATAAAAGGCTCAGCTAGGGCGGCTTGTCACTTAAGCCCGGCTCAGCTGAATGTCTGAAGGGTTTTCTCAGTGTAATCTGTGAATAACATTACACTCGGCTTCACAGACCTAACACCAAGCGTGTAATAGCTGAATTAATGCTGCCGAATGCTGATAATTATACATTACAATCCGGTTTTTAAAGGCACAAATAAGTGTTAATTATGTAGAAAACAAGATCTTCTTAGTCCGCGCTGCTGGAGCCAAACTGTCATTTGTTATTCCCTGCAGGAGGCCTTGCCTTCCTCATGGGTTAATTTTGGTATTTTTCTTTAGCGTAGACTTTAGTTGCTATGTTTTTTTCCCTTCTTGGTTATCATCACTAACTGTATGGTTAATAGCAATCATTAGTTGTCTGGCAGGGTTGGGGCGTGCTCAGATGTGGGCAGTGAACTGAGAATACTCATTTGGTCGCTGAATGCAGGTTTGACGGGCCCCATTTATAACTAGCTGATTCTATAATGTCCATCCTATTCATAATAACATTTGGTTGCTGTCTAATTAGAAGTGTTGAATGCAAACAGCTCTGGACTGAAGATTAACTGAATCTGTTTATCCATCATTGTGTGTTTTTTTTGTTTTTTGTTTTTGTTGTTTGTTTGTTTTTCATTCAGGGTAAAAAAAAAACATACATTAAAGTACTTTGGTTCTCGGAAAATTCTTTAGGGAGATTATTGTTCACTGAAAACAAAAGTAAAAAAAAAAAAAAAAAAAACACAATTTCCCTGTTTATGGCTCTTACGCAGACATCCGGGCCTTAATGAAATTTGCCATGATGATAACCACAGTCTCTGTCATAGTTATTACAGTTAAAGGGTTAATTGCTGTTAATTTGCTCATCATACTCATTAGGCCATCCAAGATATAGGTGACCCTTTTTCTTCAGTAGAACAGTAAATAAGATTTTTAGCTGAAACCATGGTCCTTGGGGATTCATATAACAGAAGTCAATGACTACTGTCACTTTGGCAGTCCAAAACATATACAGGCAAAAAAAAATAAAAAAAAATACCCGTGACTCCTGATGATACATTGAGGTGTTATGAAGCGAAACGATTGGTCTGTGCAAGAAATCGAACATTATATTACCTGTAATCCACAGCCGCATTCACGACAGTCTGGAGCGTGAGCTTCTTGTCGCATAATGACGTATGCGCAGGAGCTCAAACGTTGGGAATAGCCAATCTTCCCAATTGAGATTCCTCAAGGAAATGTAATCTTATTTTTTGATATCCAGGATAAGCACAAGAACCATTTTGATGAACGTTTGCTCCCACGCATATGTCATACTGTGACAGGAAGCTCGCGCTCCAGACTGTCAGGGCCGTTTGCCAATGCTGTGGATTACAGGTAATAATGTTGTAAATAATGTTCAGTTTCTTGCAAAACTGATCGTTTCACTTCATAAGACCTCAATGTATCATCAGGAGCCACAGGTATTACTTTAGTTTGGCCTGTATATGTTTTTTTTTACTCTCAAAGTGACGGTAGCCATTGACTTGTATTATATGAATTACCAAGGATCACGGTTTCAACTAAAAATCTTTACTGTTCTACTAAATGCACTTACATTTAGGATGGCCTGAGGGTGAGTAAATTTTTGGGTGCACTGTCCCTTTGTCACTTACAAATTATTATTTTTTTTTTACATATTAATACTACATTTGATGTATCCCTGTAATAAAATGGTAGCCTTTGAAGTACATCAGAGTACAAAAGTAGATGCCATAGTATACAAGTATGGTTTTTATTCAGTACCATCGTGTATATTGAAGTAACATGGTATTAGCATATTATACCATCACTGTACTATATTTTTGTTATGGTTTACAAATGTAATGTAGCATTTAGCATATTAGCCTATGCATTGCAACAGTACATATGTCAGGTATATGTATGTTAGCTAATATTACACAAATCTCTGGAATAGATTGTCACTCAGTGGTCAGATATTTCTGAGTAATGACCGTTGTCTAGGGCCACACTGTAAATGTGACTGCTCATTCAGGAAAACTATTTTTCTTATACCGCTGTTCATGTTCTGTCTCTCCACAGTCTTTACAAGTTAGCTAATACAATGATTCAGTTCAAGTCAATATTTCATGTCTATTTATTTATTTATTTGGTAAGTAGCCACTTTCAGGTGAAAATTTTCAGGTGAAATGGTGCATTATTCTTTAAGTAATTTATGTGGTGAATAAATCCATTTTGTTTCTCGAGCTTCATTATCGTTATCTTCCTGAAAGCACAACACAACTCTTTTCTTCCATTCTATTGAGTAAATGGTGCACATTAGCATAGCTAGTCTAGCGGGCTCCTGTCAGTGGTGTTTCTCTGCAGGAGTCAGCACAGAACACTAGAAGTCTCTTCAGAGCTCCGCTGCTCTCCGGCTAAACCACAGCTGACACGGGCCTGATGAGCCCTTAATTAGTGATACATTTTCTCTGTGTGATTTCTATTGATGTGTGGGCAAGAAAAGACAAATTGAGCTGCCGCCTGACCTGAGTACCAATTGTTTCAGAAAATCCAGTAAACATCTCTCTCCCTCCCCTCTCTCTCAATGCCACCCTCGATTTCTCTCACCTTTCTTTTTACTTTCCACCTCCTTCTCCCTCCTTTCTCTCCCCCTCTCTCTCTTGCTGCCTGTCTTTTCTAGTTCTTTCGCGCTTACTCTCCCTCCACCTGACTTTGTCTATTGTGCTTGCATGTGTGTGTGCTTGCCTGCATATGTTTGTCTGTGTCAGTGTGCATGCGAGAGATAGTGAGTAGTTTGGTGAGGAGACGAGCTTCGGCATTAGTGTTTTTGCTTGCCTGTGCAATAGAAGGTGACGTGCTTCAGGGCCCCGAACGACCGCCCGTCAGTTGCAGATGCAGATGGGGGCTGAGCGGCTCCCTAGCGGCGAGGTGTCTGCGCCAGCTCCCTCTCGCCGTGATTGCGGGATCCTGGATGAAGTCGGCACTGACAAAGTGGAGTGATTGATGGATGGACGAAGCCGGGAAGTGGATGAGAGAATGGTTGAGGGTGAGGGGGGGCTGGGGGTGGCGAGTTTAACTCAGGCAAACGGGGATAGATAGAGAGGAATGACCTGTTGAGGTATTCAGCCATGCAAAGCTCCACTGCAATTTACTCGCTGCTAACTGAGCGCACCCAGGATCCTTTGCATCTGTAAAGATTTGGCCCCGGTGTGCATGAGGGCTTTTGACAGCCAGCAGGGGCTGCATGATTTCAGATAGTATTGTTTTACGGCTGTGTGCGTAGACTCTGAGCCAGGGCTGTCAGAAGTGTGCATTTTATGTTTCTGCTTAATGGTGAGCATGGAGGCTCAGATGTATCAGTGGGATTTTATGGAGTCATCAATACGGAGCCACAAATCATGGCACTTCTTTATAGAATAAAATAAAATACTAATTTCAAAGAGTGTGTGTGTGTGGGATGATAAAATGCTTTAATCCATTTAAAGAAAACAAATACAGGTATTTGCATAATTTGCGCTGTATATGATCTTATATATGCTAAATTAGTGGGAAGTATAAGAGAGAAGTGTTTTTTTTTTGGCAAATGGTACTAAAAGTGAAAATGAGTGAAATTCTCTTGCATTACTAAACAAGAAGAATGTAGTAGTTATGTAATTTATGAGTCATTTGCCTTCAATATTGAGCTCTATGGCTCTTTATATTAAATGTGATGCAGTGCATCACAAACCTCAGGTAAATCATCCATGGCTTAGTATTTTCTCTAGGGCTGAAGCTGACAACTATTGTGTTAATTGATTAATCTGTTACAATATAAAGAGCAGATTAAAATAAAATAAAAACTGATCACATTTTATAAGCAGCTGCCTGCATAGGTTAATTAACCAAAGTTATTAATCATAATACAATTATTTTTTTGACTCAGGAAATACCCTGATATAGCCTTGCAAAGTTATGTCACTAATCTTTGCAGAGAACCTTTGTTCGGACAAAAAAAAAAATGAAATGATCAATTATCATCAATTACATTTTAGTATTTGCATCCCTAATTTTAAGGTAGATTTCACCTTTTTGGGATCAGCACCCTATAGTAGTCATTTTCTAGCCCTTGAATATGTAATGGTAGTTGGTGGCAGAGCTAGGGGGCCGATAACCTTGGTGTCCTGACCAAACCCTTCCTGTGCAGTGTGGGGAAAAGAAGTGAGCGGTTGGGCTGTGGAATGGATTCTCATTACGCCTGGACCTGCTCTACATTAGATGTCACGGGTGGCAAGGAGGGCCATTCCAAGATGAAGACTAATACTGCTGGCCTCAGGAACTCCGATTAGAATCACACTCATTACTCAGCGCCACTGACGGAAGCAATTTAAAGGCCTCGTCCATACTGTACAAGGGGCAGGGCAGACCTCTGTCACACACGCGCACACACACACTCGCTCTCTCCCCCACTACTTTGACTGCTTCCACCAAGGACATTTGGAGGCCAACCGTTTCCCTAATTTGCTTTCCGTTTTTCCTCTCATTTACTTAATCAGGACGAAGAACCCAAGCAGGCTGCTTTCCATATGCAACTCTAAACGGTGTTTTGAACACAAAGCAGAGATGGAAGCAATGGAAGACGGGAGTATTGATACAAATGTAACGTGATCTTAAAAAGCCTTCTCTCACTTTCTGACCCCTCGCTAAAGATTATGTGGTCAATACGTGTCAGCCGTTTGTCAGGAATGGCGATTTAGAAAGGTGTGCGACACTCTCGCACAGCAAGGTTACGGTTTCAGTGAAGCCCTGATGACAGCCAGCCAAAAGAATAACAATCAGCTGGAGCAGTGAGGTGCCTGCCATTCAATAATGAATGATCGGGGCATCAATTAGCCGCCGCCGCTGTGGAAACTCTATAATTGTAATGAGAGATGCGGCTACGTGCTAAATCGCTGCACCGTCTTAATGTCAGATTGTGTCTGGGAAAAGCAGCATTCCTCTTATGATTTTGAGTCGTAAACGGGGCTGTTTGATAAATTGCCTGTGCAAGTGTTTGCATATCATCATTTCCTTCAATTGACCTTGACGAGGCAGTTTGACAGGGCCAATGTGCAGAATGAGATGGAAAATGAATGACGGCAGAGGCAGACAGGGAGTCATTCTTCTGTGTGATTGGCTTAGAAATGTTGCAAATATGTACCTGCGTAACTTTATTGCTTTAAAGAAGTCATTTCAGTTGCAAAACTTGTAACATTTGTTGTTGTAAGAGTGTCTTATGCAGTTTTGTTATTGAGTGTTTCTTCATGTACTTTTATGTCCTGTGGGTGAGTTGTTTATTTTATTTTTTGTATTTTTAAAATTATTTTAATTTTCTATTTTTTTTTTTATAATTGTTTTGTTTATTTCTTACATTTCAATTTGAATTTCAATTTAATTGAAATTCTTAACAGATTTCAGTTTTTTTATATTTGTGAAGGACACATTAAAACAATCTTAGAAACATAATTTATTTGAGCTACTTTTCAAATACCTTTGTTTAGATATTGTATTGTAATCTTTTCCCAAACAAAAACTTTAAATCTTAAAATCCATAATTTTTTTATTAATCTAATCAAAGAGTGAAATAAACAAACCACTTCATTATTTATTGTGTCTATATTTTACACAAATCCCAACAATGTCAGTATACTTGGGATTAAATATGACACAAGAAAACAAAGAAAAAAACCCTTGTGAACAGAAAATGTATAGTGTGTTTGTGTATGTGTGTGTGTGTGTATATGTATATATATATTAGGGGTGTAACGGTACACAAACATAATGATTCGGTACGTACCTCAGTATTGAAGTCACTGTTCGGTACGGGTACGGTACAGCAGTGGGGAGAAAATTAAACACAAAATTGCTTCTTTTTTTCTTTTTTTAATTAAACTTTTTTTTAACAAATGTGTATGTATGTTTAAATACATTCTATATAATAAAAAAAATTCTAAAGGATAACATTTTTTATCTTAGCCCTTAATTACACATTACTGTAATATTAAAGGTTACAATTAACAATAGAGCCCAAATTATTCAATTCAGTTGCTATTTATTTTTGTACATTATAATCTCCACTTGAAAAAAACAACAACAAAAAAACAAACTTCTGCATTAACTTCCAAATCTAATTATAATGTTAATTTTTTACTCCAATTCATTTTTGAAATATAATCATTTACACCGTGGCTGTCATAACTTGTTTTCATGACACATCTATTCAAACATTCATTAAAAAATCAAGACATTACAAGTAAATATAATGAATAGGGTAATTTAGTGCATATACGAAATGCTCCTCTCTAGAGTTTATTTCTCTAGCGAACAAACCTGCTGTCGACACTTAATGCCTGGGGTAAATGTAATGCTACATGAGATGTTATTCTCAAGCTGTATTATTGATATCTTGCTGCAGTTGAAACACTGGTTGAGAGATGTAAACATATCGATGATCGTCTCTTCTTCTGAGCTTTTTACTGGTAGCAAACAGCGTTGCATTGCCATGCTCGCCCCCTTCTGGATTGGAGTGTGGATCACCTGTCCGTACCATACGGTACGGTACGGGACGAATACATATATACCGTTACATCCCTAATATATATACATATATATATATAATATATTGTAACGCAGTTAGATGTTGTGGGAAGGAGGAGGCAGGAACTTTAATAATAAAATGAACAAATACAAAATGAAAGTAAAGACAGCAGCTCCTCACTGACGACTGCTGTCACATATAACAAAACACAACATAAAATCCAGGCTTGGCCTCTCTCACCCTTCACTGTCGTCGATCCTACTTTTTTGCTTCCGCTCCTCCGTGAGAGATAGGAGCCCGGTGCTCGCTCATCATCAATCACCACTGACCTCTCGCTGTTTTCTCACGGCCCTCGGCCTCGTCCTGCTCGCCATATATATATATATATGTATATATATATATATATATATATATATATATATATACAGCGCCAAAAGTGCCCATATATTTGAAGAAACACCCTTTTACATTGTATTAATGACTCTTTTGAGATTTCTAGTGTGCATTCTTTAGAAATGAAGGCCACATCTCAAAAATGGCACACAGTGAGAGCAAATGTCATTTTCATGACATATGAGAGTCTCGTTGGATCGATATCTTGTGTTTTATAATGAGACATGATGAAAACAGTAGTCAGATAGTATCTGTAGAGTAGCAGGTGGTAAAACCGAAGCTAGTTAGATATCATTATAATCTAACATAACATAAATGACAGTCTACTTTTCTGTTCTGGAGAAAGCATGACATTGATAGTTTAATGCATCCCCAGAAATGCTGGAATGTTTTATTACTGTCATAAAGAGGGAGCTTTGTGTCACACTGTCCATCGAGACCCATTCTCTTTGTGTATAGATCCACAAAGCACTGCAGATTGCTTAATAGTTGTCAATGGTTGATTTATTTAAGCTCGACAGCTCCATGATGGCTCTTGTGAGAAGGCCTGTCAGCCTGTCTGTCTGCGGCAGCGTGCTGAAGATACAGTAATAAAACAGCGAGAAATCCTCTTTCGTTGGTGAGCCACCTCCTCCCTCTCTCCTCTCTCTCTCTTCCCTTCCTCTCTCTTTTTAACAAATGGGCATCAACAGGCCATGAAATAATCAATGCTGATGATCCATCTTGGGTGCTGTCGATATGTTAATGAGTCTGCCTCATCGTTATGGCGACGAGGCCATAAATCATTCGCTTTTACCAGAATGCATAGCAGCTGGTGCGGCAAACCCCTGGCCAGGAATAAAACACTGTCTTTTAACGATTAATGTCCAAACATTCTGCTGCTCTGCTGCTTGATTGTTTTCAGATGCCAAAAAAGTAGGACGGATTGTAAATCAATAAAACAATAAGACAAAGTGTTTTAATAAAAGGAGAGGTTGCGAGTAAATCATCGAGGCTCTCCATTTAGCACTGCTTCCCGGGTAACAAATAATTGGATACCTGCTGCCCAGGAGCCATTTTTAAGGTTATAAATGCTTGTGTCTTCGTGTAGTGTGAAGCACGTTGGTTATAGCTTGAGCTCTTTTGAAAGTGTCTGTGCGTTTGTGTGTTTTAGATTTTCAGCATATATATTTAGCGAACAAATCTTACGAACAAGATATGACATAGTTGTATCTTATGACCTGTACATAAGATCAGTTAATTAATAAAGCTTTATTTATATATATATATATATTAGGGATGGGACGATTACCGGTTTCACTATAAACCACGATAAAATGTACTCACGGTTAGTATTATCGTTTAAAATTCAATTATCATTAAAACCGTGTTTGATTATCGTGATTTTAATAACTCACTATAAATCCTGTCCAGCCAGCAACAGTCTGACGCAGGCGCGCAATGTTGTTTTTTTTTTTTTTTTTTTTTTATTGGAGAAGGAATGGCGGAAGGCTGTGACCGTGTTCGGGAGATTTTTCAGCCTTTTAAGAGGACCAAATCTGAGGTGTGGTCATATTTTGGCTTTTACAAAAGTCCTGAGGGAAACTTAATCGAGGATGGTTACCCGGTCTGCAGAACATGCACAAAAAAAGTCGCTGCGATAGAGGAAACACTTCAACTCTGCCGAGTCGTCCTGTGTGACAATCACACACTGTTGTATAGCGAACGCAAGGCAAGTTAACTTTGATCTCAATACTAAAACTACATCTGGGAAATAATTGGGCACAAAATGTTGTTTTGAGTTGAAATATTTTATCTCACTAAGTTAACTTGAAATAAACTTGAAGCTTCCGTGAAGAAAAGTTCACAGCAAGTGGCTTTGAGCCAAAGACGAACGAACAAGTTCAAACAAGACTATTAAGAGTGCCATTTAAGAGATAATAATGTATATTTCATTGTACACTTATTACAGCGATTTTTTTTTACCACATAATTACGGGGACATATTGAATAGAGATTAATGTCTCTATTCTTACCTGTTAAATCCATTTTGTACAGCGTAAAAAACTCGTCCAGACAAGATGATCACAACAATATTATCAAATTCTGTAAACAATAAATCAACTCTGATTTCATTTTCAATACAATCAAAAACGGAGACGCAAGATGACAAGTTGTATTTGAATGAAATGAGAGAGCGCGTCCGTTGTGATACATGGATGTGCGCTGTTATAATATGTTGCTATTGACGACTGTCATTATAAGGAAGGAAATGCCACAGAATAGAATCTTGCTTTAAAAAGTGCATAGACAGTCCTTCCAGAAAAACGCTGAGTTTTTTTGTGATTGTTGCGGGCAAAAATCCTTGATTATGCGGCCCGTTTTCTTTAAAAATGCGATAGAATATGCGGGATATTTATGCAATTTTATGCGATGAAATTGCGGGAACTTGCAAAAACTGCTGTTTGATGAAAAAGACAAAAAAAGTGATTCCCCAACACCCTGTTCACACTAGGCTACTACCTTAATGTAAAGAGTCATTTCTTATTACTTCCTTTGATAAGCAAGCATACTACATCATAGAAAGTGCTGGGAATATTTAATTTCTCATCTTGTTTTATTTCAGACTGTAACGAGTGTAAATAAGGTGTGGCCCCTTTAAGAGCTGCGCGCTCCCTGTTGAACTGTCTGCAGTGTTATATGTGCGCCTTGAACACCCCATGTGTGCAGGTAATTTCTGTTTGATGCTGCTTCTTTTATCTTATTTTGTTTATTAAGTAACGATGTGACGGTAGAACGTGTAACAGACAGTTATACGAGTTCGATTTGTGAGATGTCAATCGCCTCCGTGAGTCTGTCTGGCCTCTGCAATAACTTCAGCTGTGAGCTATCCCGTCGCGTAATTGTGTCACTTCATAACCTTCCCATGGAAACGGGGAAATGGCTGCTCTTGTGTGAAGCAAACGCAAAATTTTTCAACTTTCTGCTAAGATATATGTGACTTTTTTTGCAACGAAAATGCGAGGATTATGAAATCATGCAAACCCCACATATTTTGCACGGAAATCGGCAATTTATGCGGCGAAAGTGCGGCGTATTTGAAAAAATGCGGCCCCCGCATGAATATGCGGACTTTGGCTGATTTTGCATTGAATTCAGCGATCGCATAATCGCGTTTTTCTGGAGGGACTGCATAGAGCTGCTTGTTTTATTTGTTGTTTGTTGATTCTCAAATATAAAACTTGTTGAAATGTTTTCAGTGTGAGCATCAGTTCTTTTTTAACACTTGCATCTTGTTTTAACAAAACCGTGATAATATTGATAATCACGATAATTTTGGTCACTATAATCGTGATATGAAATTTTCATACTGTCCCATCCCTAATAAATATATATCTTACCGACATATACATTAAAACATTAAAAAACTTACCGACCCCAAAGTTTTGAACAGCAGTATGTGTATATATATATATAAGTTTGGGGTCGGTAAGATTTTGAATGTTTTTAAAAGAAGAAGAATTCACAAACCCCAGTAATATTGTGAAATATTATTTCAATGTAATACAGCTGTTTTCTATGTGAATATATAGTAAAGTGTAATTTATTCCTGTAATCAAAGCTGAGCTTTCAGCATCATTACTCCAGTCTTCAATGTCCCATGATCCTTTAGAAATCATTCTAATATGATTATTTGATGCTCAAGAAACATTTATGATTATTATCACAGTTGAAAACAGTCGTGCTGTTTCATATTTTTGTGCAAACCGTGATTAATTTTTTTCAGGATCCTTTGAAAGTTCAATTCAATTAAAATGTATTTGTATAGCGCTTTTCACAATACATATTGTTTCAAAGCAGCTTTACAGAAGGTGGATTTTAGAAATGTACATAGAAAAAATACAGTTAGTTAATCATGTATTAATTTAGCGCATAACATATCGCCAGCGTTGAGTCGTCTCTTCACAGGTGTCGAGTCGTCTCTTCACAGGCGTTTAGTCATCTCATCGCAGGTGTTGGGGACTCTGAAGTCTCTGTGAGAGGCTGGATACAAACTGGAGCTGACGAACGCCATTTACCTCGGGACTGGCGTCCCGAGATAACAGCAGAAAAGCAAATGGGAAATAATTAGCATAGCTGCTGTTCATAATATTAATGCATTCGATCTGATTCAACAGTGGTATAAAAGGTAAGCATTATGTGAATGCTTGGCTAAAGAGATGCGTCTTTAATCTAGTTTTAAACTGGGACAGCGAGCCTGAACCTCGAACAATATCATGAAGGCTATTCCAGAGTTTAGGAGCTAAATGCGAGAACGCCCTCCCTCCTTTAGTGGACTTAGATATCCTTGGAATGACCAGAAGCCTCGAATTTAGTGATCTTAAAGAACGCGATGGATTGTAGGGCGATAGAAGGTCCATTAAATATACAGGAGCTAGACCATTTAGGGCTTTATAGGTCAGTAATAGTACTTTGTAATTGATACGGAACTTAATAGGTAACCAGTGCAGAGATGATAAAATTGGAGTTATATGATCATATTTTCTTGACCTAGTAAGAACTCTAGCAGCTGCATTTTGCACTAACTGTAGCTTGTTTATTGAGGATGCAGGACAACCAGCTAATAAAGCATTACAGTAATCTAGTGTTGAGGTCATGAATGCATGGACTAACTTTTCTGCATCAGAAACAGATAGCATGTTACGTAGCTTAGCAATATTTCTAAGGTGGAAAAAGGCTGTTCTTGTAACATATGATATATGATTTTCAAAAGACAAGTTGTGGTCTAGTATAACACCCATATAGGTCTTTTACTGTAGTGGAAAAAGTAACAGGACATCCTTCTAAATTAAAGTTGTATTGTACGAGGTTTTGTGGGTAGTTTTTTTCGACCAATAAGTAATACCTCCGTTTTATCTGAATTTAATAGCAGGAAATTACACGTCATCCAGCATTTTATATCTTTAAGACACTCTGTCAATTTAGATAAGTTAGGGTTTTCATCTGGTCGTGATGAAATATATAATTGAGTGTCATCACCATAACAGTGGAAATTAATTCCATGTTTTCTTATAATATTACCAAGTGGCAGCATATATATTGAGAATAGCAGAGGGCCTAACACCGATCCTTGCGGCACTCCATAGTCTACTGACGTTATCTTCGATTTTTCACCATTTAAACAGACAAAATGGTAACGGTCTGATAAGTACGATCTAAACCAGCTTAATGCCAAGAGAAAAGCATTTAATTAAAAAAGAAATATTTTGCATTATTAATGTATAAATGTCTTTACTGTCACTTTTGATCAATTTAATGCGTCCTTTCTGAAGAAAAGTATTTATTTCTTTAAAAAAAAAAAATCGTATTGACCCCAAACTTTTGAACGGTAGTGTGTGTATATATATATATACTTTATTAAATATTATTTTGACATTCATTTGTGTTTCAAAGATGATCAAAAGTCTTACTGGTTTGGATCGACATAACGTTGAGCAAATGATGACAGAATCTTTAATTTTGGGGTGAACTAACCCTTTAAGTTTCATACAGTAAAGTTAGTGCGCTTGTAGCAAAGCATGGCAATGCTTTTTATTTTAAATTGCGGATTGTCTCACATAACACAACAACCTTTTAAAAAGTTATACTTACTACTTCTTTTAATCGCCTTAAGAAATGTTAACTGTTTAACCAGAACTAATCCCTTATGCAGCATTTATAGTGCTGCTGAAAATTAGAGTTTATTTTTGCTTTTTCATTTAAGGCCATTTGAGCATTTTGATGTATAGTTCACTGCACTGATTGAGATTACATATCCTACTGTGCATAAATCAACAATATGTACATATTTACAGACACTTTATGGTTATCCGTTTATGCATGATACTTTGAGCACATAAATAGTGTCACATCATCCACACGTTACACAGTCTGGGCAACGAGACAGAATTTATCTGTTTTTAGAAGTGAATCATAATAATATGTAAATATGACAAGATTATAAAGTGTTTGTTTAATCACTGACCCGTTTCTTGGATAGAGTATGTTCTTTCAGTTATACTACTCATCTTGTATATTACACAAATCATAAACTTTTTTGGATTCATAGTTCCTATAAACTTTGAGTTATGATAAATCTAGAATGAATTTAACTATTCTCTTTTCCTCTGATGTTGTACCCAGATACAGTGGCCCCCAAAAGTATTTAGACAGATATATTTTTTATACCTTGGTCTTTTTGAATACTCAATTCTGATTGGCTGGATTCTGATTCTGATAGGTGTGCAATAAAACCGGTTAATGCACAAGTAGTTCCAAGTCAGTTTAATCACCGTTCTATATTATTGTACTGCTATCATTGAGGCACACACACACATACGTTACTCGCACACAGATATCGCGCTGCGCACACAGAAACAGGAACACAGAAACTTATCAATGCTGCCCTTCGGCTTTTAAAATTAAATTAATTTGGCTACTGAATCGCTACATTGTTGCTCTGCAAGGAGGTTGTAACGTCGCTGTTTTTGAAGTAATTGAACTCACAGCTTCATTGCTAGTAGAGAGACACATGTACAGGTAATTCACACACGAATCTCTTTCTCTCTCTCTCTCTCTCTCTCTCTCTTTCTTTTTTTCTCTCTCTCCATAGGTTAATTCATTAAAATAAATGTTATAATTCTATCAAATAAATGTAACTTACTGCACTACTTTATCTCTGTGTCTGATTTAAAGCGGTAGCTGATGAAAATAACCGTCATTTTTAAAGTGAAATTGAAAGCGACATGTGAAGTTCAATTATGTTAACCCATACTCTGACTTTGTCCTCTTCATTTAACCCATCCAAGTTAGTGCCCACACATTAGGAGTAGTGAGTTGTGAACACACACACACACACACACACACACACACACACACACACACACACACACACACACACACACACACACACACACACACACACACACACACACAGACACACAGACACACACACACACAGACACACACACACGTGCGATTGGAGGTTAGGTGGGCAAGGGCACCTCAGTGTATTGAGAATTGAACCTGCAGTTGCTGTATATTAGTATTTGTTTGTAACAAATACTGATATTTGTTATCATTGTATTTTATTTATTATCGTAATCATAAACACTGGTTTCGTAGCACAAATAGTTTCACTGTTTACTGCACTTTGTAGTTGTCCTACATTTATACATTTACATTTATTCATTTAGCTGACGCTTTTATCCAAAGCGACTTACAATTGCTATATTTCAGAGGTCGCACACCTCTGGAGCAACTAGGGGTTAAGTGTCTTGCTCAGGGACACAATGGTGTCTCACAGTGGATTCGAACCCAGGTCTCTCACACCAAAGGCATGTGTCTTATCCACTGCGCCATCACCACCCATGTTCTAGTTATTTACCTGTATATATTTTTTTTTTTGCATTGCAAAATAAGGTAGATATGGGCAATGACGTGTTCTGGTAGTAGTAGTCAGCTGTAGAGAAAGTTCCAGAAGCTCGGCCTGTGTTATGAGAAGTGTTATCTGCACAGTGCTGAGTGGGTCTGCCAGCAGTGGGACACAGAGGGGAATATGATAGTTGTTTCTCACTGACGATGTATGTCTTCCAGGAGTTCAGTTGATTGTATAGTGTTCTTATAACAATTTAGCTCCTGTTAGGGTTATTGCAGCTTAATGCTGTTGTAAAAATTGAACATGACACTGGGGTGATTTATCCTCTCTTTGTTTCCTTAACCTTGGATATTGGATTGTTTGTCAGACCATATCACTTTGATTTATGACAAAGTGTGGCACTGATAAAAAAATAACAAACACCCTCACACACATACACACCAGCACACACGCACATTATGCAAAAATGAGAATGCGTTTTCTGCACAAGTGCAAAAGAAAGAACAAGTGAGGGGAAGTTAGATGGGACGGGATAAAGAGATAGATGATGTCAGTACAGTGATGGGGTGCTTGGAGAGTGTCCATTATGAAAATTTTGACATTTTATTAGACTCCTGAGGAAATTCAGGCTCATTGTCGAGCTAACTAAGGCCCTGTATTGTCTTTTTAATGTGCATTACAGATGCTCCATCTACTCCACTTCAGTATCTTTGGATCAGAGTATACAATGTTTCAAGAGCTCCAGGCTAATTTCTCTCCTAGCACATGTTGGATGATCAAAAAAAAAAAAAGAAAACCCACTGAAATCAGCAATGCGCATTTGATATATATATATATATATATATATATATATATATATATATATAGACGTATACTGTACCATATATGTCATTTACAGACAAGCCATTATGAAATCATTTACTTCTGGTTCGTGATGCAGCCTCTTGTTCTGGCCTCTGTGCCATTGCACTAGATTTTAAATGATTCTCATTGATATCCTGAGAGTGGAGAACAATAAATCTACAACACTATGGCTCTGCCAGCTAAGTGAATATTATTCACACCAGTGCCTTCCGATACATTCCTACATTCCTCTATAAATCTATATAATATATAGTAACTGGCAAGGCCACTCAAACACATCAAAGAGCGAGTACGGAAGTATGAAGGTCTTCTAGATGATGTATTCAACTGAAATTTCTTTATACATATTCTAAGTTGTCTTTTGAAGAAAGAAGGCCACTGATTAGGACCCCTGTTTAGTATGCACCTATGAAGTTTTCACAGCAAACACTCTTTTAGCTTCTTCTCACATTCTTAGATGAATACAGAAGAGATGATCAGAGAATATAATATTTTATCGCCTACCTTTCTTTTTCAGACAGCTTGAGAGTTTAGATCTTCATAAAATGATTAAGCTTTAACCTTCTCACCACACGTTACATGCTGTCATATGTCTGAAGTTTAAATCTTTACTAAAAGGAATTGTTCACCCTACAAATTAAAATGGTCCTACTTATGTCCATACTTGTAAAACTTTCTTTCTTCTGTGAAACAAAAAAAAAGAAGATACTTTTTTATAATGTCTCTTTTTTTTCTCCACAGTGTTATTTTGGATCCCATTGATTTTCATTGTATGGAAAAGAAAACTCTTTAAAAAACTTTTTTTTTTAAATAAAATCAATAAAAATTAAAATAAATGTCTTATTTTTTGTTCCACAGAGGGGAAAAAAATAGCAAGTTTGCAATGACATGAATGGGCTAAATGATGGCAGGACTTTTTTTTTTTTTTTTTTTTGGTGACCTCTCCCTTTAAGACTAACTTTCCTGTTATCTCCTTTTGGGTTTAGCCCAGCATTCCTCCCTCTTTCTTTTTTCTTCCTTTTAAGTATTATAGTGATGAATCTTCTGCTGTGGTCTGTGCCAGCATAGGGCTGACATAACAAAAGTTGTTTAAGTTATCCAAAATAAATAGAGAGTGTTTGAATGGAGATAGATAGCAGAGAGCGGTCTGGGAAACTACAGAGTTTGACTTGTGGAAGTTGCCTTTCTAAACTGTTTTTGTTACCAAGACAAGGAACATTAACTCCAGATGACAAAGAAAGTAAATAATCTATCAGTAGACGACAATAAATGCCATGTGTTGAAGAAGCAAATGAGGCGTGTGCTTTTTCTCCCCATCCGTTCCACTATTCACACAGGTCTAAATGTCGTCGGGATATCCTCCATATTTTCCAGCTGGGGTCAGTGAAATCCATCCACATGCGGAGCAGATCACACAGAGATTGGTGAAAAGAAAACTATTAACAATAAGTGATTGCTTACATAAATTCAGACGTTTTGCTAATCTTCATTCTTTCCATTGTGTGTATATAAGCAGAATTTGCATCAATTCAACACAAACGACACTGTTTTCTCTGCAATCAGCGTTCAGATGCGAGGCCTCAGAACGACTGCAGGCCCGGTTTATGGAGCATATCGGTTGAACACAAAAGGCCAAGTCTCGTGCAACCCCACAGCGCTATTTCACCCATATCCTGAGGGTCATCTAGCTAATTATTTGCCAAAGCATATTCTGAAATTGCTGATAATTGGGGCTGTATGATATTAATGGAAAAGATATGCTTATTAGGATTCCTGGGAATTGCGGTTGATGGGAACAGTCTGTGTGCAGTGAGAAATGATTTAACGCTCTCAGCAGGAGTTGTAGGATTTACCATTGTGGTGCGATGCCATTAATTCTCATTGTGTTGCAAAGCAGCTTGATTGCACACTGTGAACGCTGTTTATGGGAGAATTAGTACATTTTTTGCCACGGTTGTTTTGGTGTTCCACTAAATGCTAATTAGACTTTTTTCACAATAATTAGACCCTCTCGCTAGACAGACCAATTTAACTAGTCCCACATTTGTGACATTAAGAAGATTGAAATACACACGGCTCTGTAATTAGCTTCATGCTAACCACAGTTCCAGGCGAAATAAGGTTCAAACATAGTTTGTTTCAGCAGTTTGACTATTGCTTATCAATCAGTTCTTGCCATTCAATCGGAGTCGCCCTGCGCCGAGTCTGAGCTTTTTTGCCGCAAGTTCAAAGCCGAATGCAGTTCTCCAGGTTACTTGTTTGTGAACTTTTCTGGGGGTTTATTTTCCTAAGGCATGCCCTCCTCAGCAGATTGCATGCTGGTGATTGGTGGCAGCGTATTAGAAAAAAACAGCTCATTCCTGAATATAATTGGCTCCCATTCATCATGGTTGTCATGTCACATGTAGTGCTGTGGAGCAGTACACGGCTCACGCATCAATCTCTGGCCGGCTGGCTGACAGGTCTTCTAAAGGGCTCCGGCAGCGGGGAGATGGCATCCTCCGCTTGGGCCTGCACTTTCAAACTCTTTGCTTATGCAGCAGCTGGTATTTTACTTAGGCACCCCTGGGAGTTTCACAATCATCCACAGGCATGCTGGGGGTTTCAAAAAACATACCCAATGTGATTTTATATTAACACATCTCTGCTTGTCATGTGGCGTGATGTAGCATGGTTGCTATATGGTAAGAATATGGGATCCAAGCCTCAAAATCTTTCAAACTATAAATATGGTAAAAACAGCTAACAAATGGCTAAAGATGTCCATCTGATGCATGTGTACATAGACCAACGATTAAGAAATAGTACCAGTGGAATATCAGGATGCATTATTATGTGCACTTAATGTACATTATTATGAGTTTGGTTTGCTATAGAGTGTTCTGGGTATGTTTGGAGCACTCAGAATCTAGAAACCCCTGAAATGTCAAAATTCTTGACATGCTGCAGATATTTTGAATATGCTGTGATGTCGGTATTGTTTAGTGTGAAGTGTGGGACCACACATTCTAACAATTTTGCTGTTTTGCTTATTTTTTTGCAAAGAAAGCTTGCGTTGCATTGCTGAGTGTAATAAGACAGAAGAGTCATATTTTAATAATTATAATAATAATAATAATAATGTTATTATTATTATTATTATTATTATTATTATATTTAAATGTATTTTATCAGAAATAACAATAATAATAATTTATTATTATTTTTATATCTGAATGTATTTGATCAGGAATAATAATACTAATAATACTAATAATTATGGGCCATATTATTATTATTATTATTATTATTGTTATTATTATTATTATTCCTGATACAATGCATTCAGATATAATAATAAATTATTATTATTATTACTCCTGATCAAATATATTCAGATATAATAATAATAATAATAATAATAATAATAATAATAATAATATACTATTATTATTTTGATCAAAATGTTATTCTTCTGTCTTATTACAGGGCCATAACATAACTATTTATTATCCTTGCTATAATAACACATACAAATAAAATTATTGGTATCATACCATGAGAGAAAAGTATTGTAACAACCTTACTGTGTATTACTACCAGACTTTTAGTTCGTAATATTGCTTTATCATTTACATATTTATAGCCTTAACCACGACTCTTATGTTTAATACTGGGTAATTGGAGTGAACAGGCCTGTGCTTCTCACATAGGCCCCTTTGAAGGGTGTTTCAAAATGGCTGCCAGGCTGTGTAGCATATTCGTTCCCAGTAAGTCTAACAGAGCAGTCACATGGGTCTAACTGCTGGCTGCTGATCCTGCGCTCTCAGGTCTTTCTGAATGGAATCAGATTTGAACTGAGATATATGTAAATACATCAATTATTAATACACGCATTAGGGAGCGTTGTCTAGGCACGGACTCAAACTTGAACCACGGCCTTCGGGCTATGAGCAGCCCACTCCATCATGTTTTTTTGTTTTTTTTCCCTTTGCTCTCATGAATAATTAAAAAACTTAAATTACTTGCCATGTTCAAAATTCATATGCTAGGTTGAGGGAAAAGATACATGAAAATTAATTTTCTTTTCTCTGAGAGTGACAGGAAATCAATTAATCTTGATATATTATTTCATGCAGGACGGGGTACAAGAGGCAGCGGAGAGAATGGCTACAGCTGTTCTCATTGGAAGGGCCATATATTATAGTTGGCGTGTTTGACAGCATCTGAAGGAAATGGCTGAAGGATATCAGGCAGGTGAAGCAACTGTAAAAATTTATTGCAGGATGCAAACTGTTTCCAGGGACTGACATAAACATAACAGTGAAAGGAAAGCAATAGCGAACAATTTTCTCTCTCTCTCTATTCCTTAAATCTGAAAATGCCGGTTGTCAATATTTACGGCGGTCCCCTGTGATGCACATTTTGCTCATTTGATTAACTAGTCATATGTTTGCTATTTATTTGTTGCCTCCCACTGCCTTTTTGGGAAGAATAAAGATTTAGCGCCTTCTGGATAAATGCGCCCTGGTAATATAACACTGGAGATGGAATGACAGAGCTATTTACAGCTCCCTTAAAGTTTTATAACTTGTCAGTGTTTGCAGCTTGTTGTCCAGAGCTCCCTGTGAGTGTGTCGCGGTTGTAAATAGGAGTTGTGTGCAGAAATGATCGCTCTCTCAAGAGGCTGTCTGTGTCTGTGCCGTTTGGACATTTTATACGTCTTACGCTTTTGGTTATGTGTTTGTTCCTTTTGGAAAAAGACCTCTCTCTGTCTGTTTTAAATGAGTACGCCTTGTTCGGCCCCCGGCTGAAGGTCTCAATTCCTGTCTGTGCGCTATCACTTTACCACATTAATATATCTCTTCTCCTGCTCCTCATCTTCCTCCGCTAATTTATTATCTGTCTGTGTGAACTTGAGATTAAGGTCACCAAATGAGTTGCTCGCATGACAGCTATGATTTCCATCTTTAAGCGACAACGTCCGTGACTTTGAAATAGCATGCGAGCTCTTCATGTATGTGTAGCACGTACCTTGCCGTCTTTGTGCATGAGAGTTTTGGCATACCACGACCCATAAGGAAGGTCCCGCTCGGCAGTCGAAAAGGCCATCCTACTTACTGAAAGATTAATCACAGTGCTTCCCACAGTCATTGATAGTGAGTGGCAAGTGACTGGCATGCCATAATTCCCCAACTATTTGTTTTGCTATTCGTTTTGTGTCAGTGACCAAACAGTTGTTTCCTCTTGCTCTCGGTGAGCTGCGCACAGATAAGTCATAAACGGTGGCGTTGTGTCCTCGGCATGCCTGTGTCATTCTCAGCGGTGTAACATATGCCTCTGTACCTTTGAGGGGGGGGGGGGGGGAATGGGCAAGTTCATCGCTACACGTGTTGGCAGTGCAGTGTGTCCTGCCAAAGAGAAGAGGACTGCATCGAGCCGCGCAATAAATTCCGCTCCATTTATGAACAGATTTTTCTGGTCAACATGACTGGTAATCAACAATCAGTAAACATCTGTTACTATCTATTAATAACACTGCCTGACAAATTTATGGCCATGGACTGCTGGCATATTCATATGAAAATATATTTCCCACAGCTGACGGGGTGCAGCTTGGTGCTGTGGTCGACACCATTTGTAAATGTGAAATTAGAGAGCAGAAGACAACTAAATTAAAAAGGCAAATGCCCCTGGCCAGATGGAGCTCAATATAACAAATGTAATAAGTTGTTGAATTGCCAGTTGTACAGACGATGATGGTGAATTGATTTTGGGAGCCATGGTGAGCCAGATGATGGGTTATGTTCACTGCTAAAAAAGAAATATGAGATTGCAGACTGATTTGATGATATAATTGAATTAATGTAGTTGGAAACAATGTTTTGTTTGTGGGTCAAACTTTTGACACTTACAGTATATACAGTTTATTCATGCTAAATGGATGGGGCTAGTTTCTCAGTCAAAAAAGTCAGTGTTACCTACTGTGTGTATGTATGTACAAATGCGGGTGGATTTCAGCAGTGGCGTGTAATGCAGTCACTCCTACTAGCTGCTTTAGTGGGTTGAATTATATATATAATATACATTTTCAATTGTAGGCATCTGAAATAATAAACTAAGTGCAATGTAGTTTTGTCAAAAATATTGAATATTCAATACATATCGATAATGATATATCTGAAACGCTTCCAATCCTCATTTTCCATGCCAGCTGCGCTTTCTCGCTCTCTCATCTTTCCGGCAGCGAGTTGACACGCAAACCCGCCTCCCCTCACTCACTCGTTTAATTCGCTCCGAATGAATATTGTTGGTGTTACAGGGCTTGAGTTTAATTAGAGGCATTGCGCATAATTTGACTCGCACCCAAAGTGCGCGCACATAAAGCTGCGCTTAAACAAAATACACACTATATATATATAAAGCTACATTTCTTGTTGTGATGCCTGGTGCAACTTCATTATTAATTTAAACCTTTTTGACTAATAAGTACTGCTGGAATCCTATTTAAAAGAAGATATAAAATTAGTGTCCGAGCACAGAAATAGTATCAGGGTCAGGTATGATATTATTTATATAATTTTTTATTAATTTTTTTTTTTTTATTAAGCTAACCAAAGCAATTTTTTTGTTGTTGTGCTGCCTGCCACAACTTCATTATTAATTTAGACCTTTTTTTTTTGCAAATAAGTGCTGCTGGAATTCAGACAGGAATAGTTATTTTTGTAACATTCTAAATGGCTTTACTTTTGATCAATTTAATGCATCCTTGCTGAATAAAACTTAGAAGTTCTTAAAAAACAACAACAACAACTAACCAACCATGGACATGGTTCAGATTAGTGTAACAGTACACTGTAGTATCATTAGTTTTGGGTTGAGTGAAACAACATTTTGACCCTGCTCTCGTCTAGATTTTACTACAGGAGTTATTTTAGTAATTCAGCTCGGTCAAATTCTAGCAGCTTATGCTAATATAAAGCAATCATGCATTGCTCGGCTAATATGTGCAGTTTAGCATGGGCTCCTTTTTTTATACCTTGACAACAATTTGGGGGATAAGGCAGAGGTCTCTATTGATGCTGATGCATCATGCTTATACTGTAGGCTACAGGATATTAACATTTGCTGTCCTGTAAATGGATTTGCTCTCATAGGGCAAAGAATACATTTATTTGGGTTGAAGACTGCATGTTAATGAAATAGATCATGGGCAGTTCCATTATGATAATGGACTGCTGGACTTTTCTAGTAGCCTGATGTTTTATTTATGACTTCTTTGATAACTTTCATAATGATTAGCGTTATATTAAAATATCTATAGTTCGTCTGAGCTTCAAGCATTATTTAGTTTCATTTAAGCCTCTAAATGTAAATATGGGATAAGAATAGGGCTAATGAAGTCTTGCTCTAAGGAAGAAATAATATTTCTTTTTAATGGAAGCTACTCAGGCACTCTAGTAATTGGTTAATATATTATTTCATAGTCTTTTTAAGGTAGAGGTAGACAGTAGTTCCATTTGTCAAACGTTGAAACATAATTTTGACTGGAGCTTTACTATGTTACATCATGTGCTGATTTTTAAAGGTAAAGACCGTGTTCTTAAAGATAGATCACCTTTAACTAATTTTATTTAGGATGTCTCATTCAGCAGCTAATTTTAGGAATACATTTATAGCGTAATTCCAAAACAAACAAACAACAAAAAAAAAAAATACTGAAGGGAAAAGGTATTGGGTCCCATTCACTAATACCTGCGGATTATTCGTATTTATATGCACAGGAAAGTTTTTTACGGAAAAAAAAATTGGTCTAATTCACAACACGCGTGTACGCACATGAATTTATTCTTAACCTTGTTTTAATGTTAATAAATTTGGATTTTTCTAAATGTGTGACTGCATGCCTAAGCTTAGTATTTGCGTAAAACACTCCCAAACCATCTCCATATAAGGACTTTTCCACACAAAGGTTTCTTTACAGCCCTTTGTCACTCTCAGCAAACGCACTCTAAAAAGCCTCTCACCTGAGAGCACATGCAGCAAGATCTTCAAGTATGTCATCCTCAAAACAAGTTAAAGGTGTGTTCACTCTTGGCAGGTTTAATTCAATTAAAATGAACTCTTGCTGTGATTGCTCTTGGTGTGATTGCTTTGTTAGTGTGGTTTATTAGAATAAGTGCGAACATTGCCATCAAATCCCTGGTTAGCCCCAAACAAGGAGACTGAGACCCGCCTTTTTAGGGGTCTTGGGCCACTCCCAAATAAACTCTGTTGTTGTGCGACCGAGGGTATGCTTACATGACAACGATGTACTAAAAACAAAAAAAGTTTTTCCTTTGCATCAAAAAGATCCCTGTTCATACGGATCCGCGAAAATGACTAAAAACGATGTATTATGCATGCCTGGCCAGTAGTTGGCGATGACACTTTGTAAAGAAACTCTTGCCTTTAGACTGAACTAGTAATATGCATGTGCATGACATCACTTTTTTCACAAATTCGTGTTTTTGTAGTTTACACTGAGATGATAACAGTATCTTTTTCAAAAACTTGCACATTGAAACCCGTTATCAAAAGTTTGACCACCGCTGACCATGCTGACCATTACAGTAGTTTGAAACACCATCTCCTTGCAGCAGATCTTTGTTTGTGTGTTTAACGAAGGAACTCTTGGCACTGGTTTGACTTCTTTTCACATTTTATAAGCTCTTCATGAGTTCTTAGCTGGAAAAAATTCCATCATATGTACACACATACTGTACAACGGGTGCATTTAGCCCAACACACAGCATTGTTTTGGATGTTCTGAAAGTTCTGTTGCAAATGATCAAATTATCTTTAGGTCCGGTGTTAAAAATGACAGTGTGAACTAGGGCTGGGTAAAAAAATATTGATTTCTCGATTTTAATCAATTCTTAAATCCCAAGAATCAATCTTTCGGTCTATGCTGTTATCAGTTGATGAATGAACAAAATTTGTAGTGCTCCTCCCATCCAATAAATCGCAACAAACCTTGTGCTTTGTTACTTCTGATATGAAACAAAGTCACAACTTTCAAATTCTGACAATTTATTATGAAATTCAAACAATAAATACCGTTTTGGCGCTCTTTAAGGTGGCGTGACAGAACACTGTAGCGCCTCAGTTCAAGCAAAATGGCAGCGTTGAGCGCCTGTGAACTGACCATATCTCCCGCATTACTACTAGTTACAGCACAAAATAAACATGAATGAACATCAGTAGAATGAACAAGTTATTTTGAAAGATACAGTACAACTGACCGAAATCTGTGTCATGTCACATGTAATATTTCAATCAGTGTTTTAACCGTGGGAAGACATCAAAACCGCTTGTAAACAATGCCACATAATGTTACATTTACCTCAGAAAAGCCATTTAATGACCAAAAACCAGTTATTCAGCTAGAAAAATTTACTTGGAGAGGAGCAATTAGCTAAATGCATACACTATTGCATATTTATTGTTTTTACTTATCCTGTTCGTCAATATTTAATGTATGTTTGGATAAATCTGTATGATTGGATAAATCCGGTATTTTTTTGACAGCCATCATTTAAAGGTTGTTTTTTAAATGAGTAGAAATATAATTATTTCATTAAAAATTATTGTTATAACATTATTATAAAAACTTGCGTGCAAGCTCATTATGTGCAAGCTCATTAAAAATAATGAGCTCAGACATTAAAGATTGTACCTCTCGTTAGTTTCATATGGATTACATGAACAGAGAATATTTATTTTCGATATGAATTACTTAATTTAAAAGTAACACTTCAAGCTTTGTAAATACATATCTCTCATGTCTATGTGGCAAGTATTCGCTAAGTTTCGGTTAACTTTTGTGACGTGCTTCAGAAATAAGACTGAGATGGCAGAAAGCGGACCCAGTTTGTTTTCTTTATTTTACAAAAGCACAAGTTTTGCCTTTATTGTCAGTGTACACAAATAAAAGTAGACCCTTTAAAGTTTCGAATTTATTCGTTTTTGTATGATAAAAAAACGACTTGAGTTTTTTAAGTCGATTTAGCTGCCGTGTGATAAAAATCCACTAAAACGCACCGGCGTGTTCGTCGACCCCAGAGGGTTAAATGCAAGTAGCCTACAAATCATTTAATTTTAACCTTTAATATTATAATGATGTACCACCAACTGGGGTTGGGTTATATTTTTTAAATTTGGCATGTACTGTACCAGAAAGGCCCAAATTAATCAATATCGAAATGATTGAAGGAAATCTAATCGTTTGTGGATCGAAATCGAATCAAATCATAAAATTTATGTCAATTCCCAGCCCTGGTGTGAATGCTAAGTGAACTAGGACTAAATGTATAATTTTCTTTTTTTGGTCCGGACCAAAAGAACCAAGACAATCTAGCCACAAGTGTAAACAACCTAATATAGACCCAGAATACAGACCTCTCATTAGCCAGCTGTACATATGCATATCTGCATTTTTATGCAGAGGAACTTCACAGCTCAAGCTGTAGTGCACATTTTCTTAAAGGGGTGGTAAAACACGATTTCACTTTTCTAACTTTAGCTAGTGTGTAATGTTGCTGTTTGAGCATAAACAACATCTGCAAAGTTACAGCGCTCAAAGTTCAAAGCAAAGGAAGATATTTGCTTTTAAAAAATTCAATTTCTAAGGACTACAGCAAACAGCCGGTTTTGGACTACACGACATTCCATGGGATATGCTGACGTCAGCATATCCCATTATTTACATAAACTCCTCCTCCGAGAATACTTAAGCGGGGCGAGGCCATTTTATATTGCTGTTTTGGAGATGAGTTGTCGCAATGCCGTCTCAACACTGCTGTTATTTTCATCCGGATTGCAGGTCCACTTTGTTCAGCCTTCCTAGGGGCGAGGGAGTTAGGGATCAATGGTTAATTTATTTTTAACTCGGTCCCTCATAATTATGACCCAAATCTCGCTCTCTGTGCTGCACATGTTACGGAGGAAAGCTTCCACAATCTTCGCGAGTTCAATGCAGGATTCGCACAACGGCTTGTCCTGAAAGATGGAGCAGATCCAACTTTAATAACAGAAGCTGTTGTTTACGGGCCACAACCTGTAAGTATGATTTATTTTTCGCTGATGTGTTTTCCTGTAATAGTTTGTATTGTTAATTGTACATTGTAGCAAGGAAGTAAACAAATGACAACGCTGTTTGGTCTCACTCTCGCTCTGGTTTGTTAAATGCTGATTCATACTTAACGTTATCCGACAAACACCTAACGTTACAAATTTTTTTTAATCTCAACAGCGAACTTGGAATTAGTGTAAATTATTCTTTGATTAGAGGTTTTATGTTTATCTACATGCTTGTGTATCTACAGGCATGCTAAACATGGTTCTGTGTTTGATTTGGCAGCCGATGTTTAGTGTTCGTTTTGGGTTAATAGTTCTGGAGACAGATATTTGCCTACAATCGTTCTAAAAATATAAAAGTAATGGTGGCATACAGTCAGAAACGATCACTATAGATCTGCAGTCTTTACTCAAAAACATTCCTTTGAGGACTGTAGTATAATTTGTTAGAACGATTATATGAAATTCTTGTTTATGAAGCTTATTTTTTTGTAATTCTATAATAATTAGTACAATTAAATAACAGCGTATCTAAAAAGTAATGAGAGAACAACAAAAAACAAACCTTTCTGAAACGTCGTTTAACAGCCGTTCTTGAACAGGTTCTGCTCGATCCTCTTCACTAACATTCTCCGGGTCTGATTGACGCCATTGTATAATACATTTATAATACACCAAAGCACAAACTACCATGATAGCAAACTACCGGTAAAGGCAAGGGGCATGACGTTTCCGAAAACGTGCACTAAGACGGTTAGCGAATCACAACACACTGGGCCAGCTAACCAATCTGAGCCCATTGCGTAGTTTTGAGGGACTGGCTTCATAGAACCAGGAAGCCATCAGACCGTTTTTACAAGTAGGGGAAGAGCAGTGTAGAATAAAGGTAAAATATATGAAAAAAAATGCAATTTTTAAAAAACGAAGCATGAATACGTTACAGTGCACCCCGCAAACACAATCAAGCCTTCGAAAAAATGCGTTTTACCACCCCTTTAATATTTTACTGTAAATTATGAAATTAACAGTATAAAGATTAAATATCTAAAATTTCATCTTAACATTTGTATAAGGCCACTCAGAATATCATACTTTTTTTCATACATTTTGAATAAATGTTAGTACAAAAGTTATTGATGAATCATGATTTCTTTTTATGATTTCATGCATACATTTTGTCCATATGTTGTTTTTATGAAACTGTCCTTCTGCCCTATGCTGTTTTTTGGGCACCGCCCTCTTAGCGTCTCACTGCTGGGGGGTAAGAAAAAGGAAAATGAAATCCAACCCACGACTGACAGGCTCAATTTGTTGTGAGGATGACACAGGAACGACACATAGTAGATTATAAAATGCAGAGATGTGCAGAGGTCAGATAAACAATTTGCCACCAAACTTGTCTACCCATAATGCTCTCTGCCCCGTCTGCTCAATATCAGGAAGGTGGGGCATTTTGGGAGCACAAAAGAATGGCTAGGAAGCCTGGGAGCCGATGGCAGTCAGGTTTGCATTTTTTTTCTGGGTTAATTCACTGGATGAAAAGCTGCACTGTGAGATGTGTCATATATCAAAGGCAGGGCATCAGTAATCTTTGCTCAAGGGCATGGATAACAGACAGATAGACATGTGAATGAGATGGAAAAAAAGCAACTCATCCTTTTCTGCTAACACCACAGAGGAGATAAAAGAAGATTTATGAGTCATCTTGGACCACATACCAGCATGCGGCCCCATTTTTCACATGCTCCAAAAATTGGTGCTGGAAAGCAATCTGCTTGTCACTGTGTCCATCAGGTACTTCAGGAGGAAATTGGGTCCTTCGGGCTTTTTACTCCACAGTCAGCTATTTTCTTTATAGCGGTTTTGTTTTTAATGGTATCCATAAATATATGTAGGGTTATAAGTACCTTTATCACCCGAGCTGTTTTTTTTTTTTTTTTTTTTTTTGCGGGATGGGATGTCCAAATCTGTGCACCTCCTTTTTGAGGCAGCTATGCAGGGAATCATGGGAGCTCACGGCTGCTCAATGCAGTGATTGACACTGATAAGATGGTATGACTACCCTCTTGTTCAAAATGATTGGCAGACATTTCCCGTCGTGCCACGAGGAAAATGTGCGAGTGCATGTTTGCAAGTGCAGAAAGTGTGTGTGCGTTGTATCTCACAAGCTGAAAGTTTCTTACTGGCATTTGTTTCAGTACTGTGGAGCTTTGTAAAAGCATCCCTGGTTAATTTAATGATGATTCTGTGGCACTTAAAGAATGTGTTTTAGTGTTATAAATAGCCTGTTAATGCCAACATTTCTCAGGCTCTGAAAAGACTAACTGTTCTGGGTAATATTAAATGTTTAAGTGTACGAACTCCAAGCTTATCCTTAGGAGTCTTTCTGTTTTATGAGAACAATTTTGAAAAATGGATTGTCAACCACTGACAAATGTTGAGCTAGCATTAGTCATGTCCCCAACTGAAGCTTCTTGGCCAAAACTCAGAGTAATAGAGCCGCTTGTACACCCAAATCATTGTTCATATTATTTCAACATTTACCCCATTTACCATATTAAAAAACAACATGACATTTGAATTCTTAACATCTGGTTCCTAGTTCCAGCATTTCTGCATCTCTTCCCAAATTAAATCTTAATTTATACAGACTTTGCACTGGCCAGAAAGTTATTTTGAAATGATGGTAGTCTGGTTTGCATTTTTGAGACTGTTCAAAAAGTTTGTAGTGTCTTTTATGACAACAACTCATTTTTTGACATTCTAAACACCCACACCCACGCCCACTCAACACGAGTGGAGGGTTAGGAGTTGAGTTTGTTTGAGCCAAAAATGTGTTTAAGTAAAAAATAGGTGTTCAACTTTGCTTTGTCGTTGAGGTGTTATTTTTCCTCGGAATGTGTTAATTGACTGGCAGCTTTAAAGAGGCCTGGAGTTTCATCACAGGTGCTTGTGACCAAAGTTCTGAACTGCCATTAATTAGCTGGAAAAAGTCTATAACACGTAGGCTTATGCTCTGAAACTTTTATAATTTTCTTGTTTAAGTAGAGTAATCTACTTAAACTATTATTTTGGATACGTCAATTCGTGGCAAAATTTGAACAGCGATGTGGATAGTGCGTTAAATGTTTCACATTGGCAAGGTAACATACAGTGGGGTCCAAATAATTGAGACCACTTATGAAAATGCTTCTATTTTGCATTTTTTAATACTACTTTTTTTCACACCATAAATTATATTTAAAAAATTGTGTGAAATGTACAACTGAAAACTTAACATTAATCCCAGATTCTTACTTCATTATAGTAACATAGTGCAAAACCTAAATAATTTATATCCATTTCTTTTTAAATTTTAGGATTCCAAAAAATTAAAAAAACTTATTTCAATGTTGGCATTTTAAATGTGGTCTTAAACATTTGCAACTCTCTGCATTAGTGCTGTGTTTTCACTAAACATGGATGATTAATATTTTATGCCTCGCTCCCCGTTGGCCAGAGTCTTTAACATACATACCCCAAAAGCACTCAGTGTCAGCATCCATGTGCTAGATTATTTTCTTCCCCTCTTTTTATCTGGCGTATCGAGTTATGTGTAAGGGGAAAGCGTCTCATGGCTCTGCTCGCCTCTCGTAGAGCTGCCAGCTCAAATGGGACAGTGGGATTGGGCTTAGCACAACAGGCATATTGACTTTGATATCCTATCTGTTACCACTACTTCCCTTTTACATGGCTGCCAGCAGAGATGACATTAGTGCATCAACCGCAGAGCTAGCAGAGGGATTTCTTAACCCAGCGGTTGGTGGGACATGTGTTTCACTCCTGTGTCAGCCCCGGGTAAAGAGGACATGCTCCTCACACCCCTCTCACACTGTTACTCCCACTGTCACACAGACCAAATGAAAGGCGGGTCAAGGTGAAGGCACAAGCAGATGTTTTGATGGTAATTGCAAAGCAAAAAGGGGTGAAAACCAGCAGTGAGATAAAAAATAAAAAAACATCTACTTGTTGTGAGGGTTGTCACCGTTAGGGCCAGGAGCACATGTCTTTCAGCCGTTCGAGCTCCACCGTACCTGCTGTTGCTGTCAGGCCTCCTTGCCAACTGTGACATCTGTTCCTGAGAGTGCCTGGCGAATCTGAATGCCAATATCCTTGCCTTGAACCGCAACAGAGAAGTATTTGTCACTCAGCGACAATCATCCCTCAAATGAAAGGTTAGCAAGACGACGCAGGCCTTTAATCAGCCGGTTGGAGTGTGTCTGTCAGCAGTGCCTTTTAAGCATGCAGGATCTGAGACTAGCCACCAATGAGTCAAGTGATTGATCTGCCCAAATCATTTTCCTTTGCCACTGTCAGTGGAAAGCTGATGGCAAGTTTGCCGTCAGGGGAGATTAAATATGATTCCTCTCTGGCTCCTGATGAATCCTCTTCTTGGAACACTCATTCTTTGTCACCCTGAGGAACGGAGTTTAAGCCTAGTTGAGACTGAGGTCATAAAAAAGCTGTCTGCTCGTCATGTCATTAAGAGCCATGCTCTAATAAGAGTTTAGCTTCATACTCACACTTTAATGTCTATCTACAGAAAACAAGAGGCTCAGGCTGTGTTCCAAAACCTAGTGCACTACATATGTAGATTGCAACTAAAAACATCATATAGTTAGCCAGATTACAGAAGTGAAGGCAAATTCAAATAATTACTGTGCCTTCTAAGATACACTACCATTCATTTTGTGGTCGATAAGATTTTTTTGTATTTTTGAAAGAAGTCTGTAATGTTTTCAAAGGCTGTTTATTTATTCAAAAATACAGTAAAACTGTAATATTGTGAAATATCATTAAAATATCATAAAATAACCAATTTCTATTTTAATATATTTAAAAATGTAATTTATTTCTGTAATGGCAAAGATGAATTTTCAGCAGCATACATGCTAAATTAAAATATTAATTTAATTAAAACAAGTCTGGGCACACTTTAGTTTAATGTCCAATTCTCACAATTAACTAAATATTAACTACAACTTATGACTCAATAAACTCCTAATTATTGCTTATTAATAGTTAGTAAGGTAGTTGTTAAGTTTAGGTATTTGGGATGTAGAATATGGTCACGCAGATAAAGGCATTACTATGTGCTTTATAAGTACTAATAAACAGCCAATATCCTGGTAATATTCATGCTAATAAGCAACTAGTTAATAGTGAGAATTGGATCCTAAACTAATGTGTTACCCATGCGTTTTTTGTGTACCTACTTTTAGCCAAATTCCAAATGAGCCTCAGTATCCGTCATGAAAAAGGCAATTCCATAATGCATTGCAATTATATGTTGAAAAATATTGATAAATCTATGAAAAACGTCTCGGGTTACAACTGTTACCGATGTTCCCTGAGAACAGGGAACGAGCCACTTTAGACGGTGTCTGAATCGCTTATCACGGCAATCCTATTGGCCGGTGACAGCCTATGACATCATCACAAGTGCGACCCGGAAGTATATAGGGGAGCCTGGAGAACATGTCAACAACTTATCATCTGAGGGGACTGTTCAGCAGGCATCCCCGAGGCATGGCGGAAAGACGCAGTGTCTCGTTCCCTGATCTCATGGAACATAGGTAACAGTCGTAACATGAGACGTTCTCTTTCGAAAGGGCACTCACACTGCGTCAGAACGTTATGGGGAACGATCTACCCAGGCTGCCATGCTGAGGGGAGTGCATGCCAGTTATGGCTGTGACAAAAAAAAGGTAAAAAAAACAGCAGTTTCACTGAAATACCCAAAACACTCACCCTTCGGGTCACATACAGGCTGTTAGTGACAGTATTCCCTACGGCCACTGCCCAAGCTTGATGCTAAGCGATGAAGTAACTTTGTGTTTTGACACGAAGGACTTGACCCAGAGCCAGCTCAAGGGCATGGATACCACAGCCCGACTTTAGAGGGGGGTTCCTTTAAGGAAATATGACCAGGGAGTCCCAAGGGGTCCCGTTCAGTCACTTTCTGAGGGGGACACTAAGTCAACCCCACATACCACCAGGGAGGCTGACCTTGTCTAAATTAATGACCTAGTCTTGCCATCAACCTGTCTGTTTTCTAAACAGAGTCTCTAACATATATAGTGGCAGTGTTCACTCACAGACCGGATCATAGAGTCGGGCATCCTGGAGAGTAGAACTCAGCATAGCGCTTTCTAGCCCTTGCGAATGAGGGGAGTAACTCTATCCAATCCCAAATCCTGGATCTACACAGTGCTTCAAAGCCATGCGGAGGCTGGGCACTCTGAAAGGGACCCTAATAGGGGAGCGCCTCCAGCTGTAGGGCTGATCTAACAGGAAGGCCTCATCAGAGTCCTTTGACCTTCCGACCAGACCTAGGGAGCTAAGTATTCATACAGAATCCTCAGATAGATTCTGGAACACTATACTCAAAAACTGATAAGTATTGACCAGGCTCTGGGCTAGGTTTTGCCTTTGCGATGCTAAGCATCCAACTTGTTGGGTATCCACCTTCAAGGGGGCCAGTCAAGGCCTAACTACTTGATAGCGGGACTGTTAGCAGAGCTAGCCACAGAAGTCAGGTGCTCTCCCAGACATCTCTGTGGGCCTGATTATACTTATTTCACATTGCCAACTGGCAGTGTACTCAGCAAAAGTGCTATTGACCCTTTAAAGCAAGGGGAGTACAATCTTACGCTACTGGATTATCGAGGAGGCCTACTGTAAGGCCTACAGCTTTGACTTTCACGGACGTCAGCCCAGGCAGTTCTTTTTAAACAGAGTCTCTAATGTTACTTGCCTTACTTTTGAAGGCATCCAATAGTGAGGACTGCACGTAGTGGCAGTAATATGGGCATCCTGGAGAGTAGAACTCAGCATAGCGCTTTTCTAACCCTTGCAAATGAGGGGAGTGACTCTACTTGATCCTGGATCTGCACAGTGCTTCAGAGCCCTGTGGAGGCTGGGCACTCTGAAAGGGACCCTAATAAGGGGAGCGCCTCCAGCTCTAAGGTTTACATTGCCAACAGGCAGTGTACTCAGCAAAAGTGCTATCGACCCTTTAAAGCAAGGGGAGTACAATCTTATGCTACCGGACTATCAAGGAGCCCTACTGTAAGGCCTACAGCTTCGAATGTCACGGGCGTCAGCCCAGGCAGTGCTTCGGCTCTAAGGCAGCATACTCAACCATCCCAAGTGAGAGGGAGTAACTAATCTGTCTCTACCTGAACCTGGGTGGTGAAGGGTGATATCATACGAGCTATGGGTAGCAAAATATTCAAAATAAAGACCCTAAGAAGGGGAGCACTATCAGCATAACCCTGAGGAATGTATCAGGATCAAGGCCTATTATCTTGTATTTTTACAAGACAGATTTTACATTCTCTACTAAACCCACGGAAATGGAGGCCACAATAAGCAGCCAACGACATTCAACCTTATGACTTGAATTATTTTGTTCAAGGGGATCAGTGGAATTTTGTTTTTTCAATTTTAAGGCTTAGCTGGATAAACTAGCTACAATACTCAGCTCTAAAGGGCAAAGGCCTGAGCATACTGCTTCTTACTTTCTAGAGAGAAAAGGCCTAACAACGCCCATGAGATATCTGCATGGGAGGCTTTTTGAAGATAGCCTGCTACCTATGCTGCTATCTACCCTGTAACACCACTAACATTTTTACGCCTAGTGCAAAAGGCAGGCCTTGGGTAGACGACTCTTGTAGTAATAGGAGACCAGTACTAGGAACAACTAGATTTACAGGAATAAATTATCCTGATGGGCTCTAGTTCTAAGGAGCCTACACTCAGATACTGAGAGACTCGAGGCGACAATGCTTAGCAAACCGCCACCAATTTCCTATTTACTAAGCCTAAGCCAAAAATTGAGGTGGCCCCATGAGGGCCGACACACGCATATAAAGTGACTAAAGTTCAGAGCTATAATCTCAACCACTCTCTGAAGTGAGAGGAGAACTGCTGCTCTAGTATAAGGTGGCTATCAAGGTGGCCCGAAGAGGGCCAATGCTTGACTTTGTAGTTCTATCTGGAGCTTGACAAAGCGGTGGCCTCAGTAGAATAACTCACGATAGGGAGGAAGCCATCTCTCACAAAAAAATTCTATTAGGTGCTCAGATGAACGGTGGCCTCACTAGAGAATTTTCCTCTAACATAAGAGGAGGCCTATGGGAAGGGTATGCATAGCCCACCTATATATGGGAACTTCAGGGCCCTAATTTCACCATTCTATGAAAACCATATTTAACAACCCCTTATTACTTCCTAACAGGGAACCGTAGCCTATCATTCAACCTTACTAAAAACTCACGTAAAGAGAGAAGACCTACAAAGCTCAACCGGCTGCCCATAGAGCGATGGCCTAAACGACATTCACAAAATGGAGGCCTATCACCATAAGAGCACATAGGGCGCACTTACTACCAAACCCGACGCCAGACCTACAGGAGACAGCAGAAGCCTTGTTGAAGCGCGTTCCATAACACTCAACAGCTTAACATATGCCGTGCAGGGTGGCTGTGAGGGTTTGGGTTGTATATCCTCCATCCTCATCAGCCATTTCTTGCTCTCTTGGGCTGGTTGTTTTTATACACAGCAGAGCGCTTGCTGCTGGATCAGAGGATGTTAGTGACAACACATTCTCATCCTGAAGCTCACTCTCGCGAGTCTCTGAAGGGCGTGAGAGATTAACAACTCTCTCAACCTCCTCAGCGAGCTTCCTCTGAAAAAACCCACGATTCCAGTCTCTGCTCTGCCTCAGCGCGAGCGGGACCTGAATCGCCTGGTACAGATGTCTGTCCCTCTTCCCTCAAGAAGAGAGCAGATGAGAGTGGAGTTTTCTTAAGGGAAAAAACTCACAGTGGCACAAGCAGATCCCTCAGGAACCCTCAAGTAGAGCAAAACCTCAAGCAAAAAAGTGCATGCTCTGAGCCCAAACAATAAGTATCAATATCTTAGACACAGATGCACACACTTCCTGAAGCGTTTTTCACAAGCCATGATTACCTTTTTGAAGTTTCAGGTTGAAGCGTACAAACAAAACAGTCCCTGAAGACGAAAAATCTGTTGACGTTCTCCTGGCTTCCCTTATATACTTCCGGGTCGCACTAGTGATGAAGTCATAGGCTGGCCAATAGGATTGCCGTGATTAGATAAGCATTTCAGACACCGGTTCACGCGGAGACGTTCCGCCTAGCGTTCTGACGCAGTGTGAGTTCCCTTTCGAAAGGGAACTATGAAATATCTATGTGTGCTATGTAATTTGATTGTTAGAGCGTCATGTTATTAGCTTAGCATCATGCTAACTCTAACACCAAACTTCATTGAAGTAGATTTTTTCAGTCTCCCTTGAGCTTTATGTGAAAAACTGTATTTTTATGGAACAGTGTTCCGTATCAGTCACTAATATGGTTATGCTGACTATATAGACAGCAAGGCAGCCTACTAGGTATCCTCTGTCAGAAGGAACAGTGTATGAATAGTCAGAAATTACATATTTGTGCACTAAATGGAAGATATCCGTTTGCTGCCGCTGTAAGTACCCATTTAGTATTTTGCTTGTATTATCAGGTAGTAGTTTAGTCGGCTGTAGAGTGAATCGAGAGCTTTGTAACTGGAAAAGTAATTGCATAGTGAGAGTTTTGCCCGTCATGACAAAATGAAGTGCAGCGTATTTGCCAAAGCTCACACACACCCCAAAACTATAAAATGCTCATGCTTAAAACACTGTTGCATTGAGTGGAAAGGAGAGGATTACCACATCATTTGATCGTTCAAGTGCAATATGATGTTATTTTAGCAAGTCTCATTCCACTAACTTGGAATTAACTGATTTATGTGGTTATTACTGAGCCCACATCCACAATAGAAATGACACATGAATCAGAGTTTTACTGTAAGACAAATGTTTTTTCAATCAAAGAGCGAGCGCTTGCAGTTAAAGGAATCCTCATTAGGCTCTCGTTATTGGCTAAGTGCTTCTCATTTTCTTGCTGAAAGCCGGGCCTCACTGATCTTTATGCCCCTCTTAAGATTACATCCAACATCACTCTCTGTTCATTTGCTCTTTGTGACGCGACAGTTACATTTATTTTTAATGTCCAGACCGTGTCGTTGACCTTCAATTCCTGCTGAGTCTAGCACCTGCTGACCCTACCCTTAAATCTGTCATGGTGGAGATATATTCAGGCCTGCTGTATGTTAGACCGGCCTGGGCCTGCCTGTCACGTCCCTATGATGTTCTACGTCTTGTTTGGAAGACATTCCCGACGTTACGTTCTACGACCTTTTCCATTGAGCGAGGTGGCCGTCGAGCGACTCCAAGAGGGGGGAAATTGAGCTGTTTCATTCCTCCCAGAGGAGACTCACGTTTCATTCTCTGGCCATTTATTTGAAAGCTATCATTTTCTTGAATTCATAGCTGAAAATTGGCATCGATTCGCAGGATGATGGATGCTGAGAGTCCCTCTATTGACACTGCCATTGACAGTTTTCAGTAAATTCTGCATCTAATTATCACTCTTGGCTAAATGATACTCCTGGATGCTTTGGAGAGATGGTCGATGAGACTGGCTGTATTGTTCCTGAAGGCCCTATTGAGCTGTGTCAGGACTGTGTGATGTAGCTGATCACAGAGCACATTTCTCTCAGTTAGCAACTATTGTGTAATTAAACCGAATGCTGACTGAGGCCATCAATGCTAAAAAAAGATAAGTTGCAGTGATTGATGTAATTAATTGTTTCTTTTTAGTGGTTTTAAATTAATTTTTCAGTGTGTTTTATGAAAATGTTTTCAAATAGGAAATGCATTTTTGGGTTAAGTGTTTGCTACATGTAGCCTATTTGGACACTTAAGACACACCTAATGTATGAATATCAATACACCACTGTTCGAAAGTTAAGAAAGAGTATGTCTGTGTATGTATATACAATATGAATATAAAATAGTAAAAAAAAAGTTTTAAAAAATAACTTTAGACCATTTGTTTAAAAGTAATTGCAATTTATTTATGAAAAGTGGTTATATAAATGTTTTTTTTTTCAATACGATCTTATGACTACAAATAAATACCACTCTTAGTTTTAATCTGAAAGCTTACAGCTAACACACTCTTTGACTGACACACTTCATTGACCTTGGGTGTTAGATGCCAGGAAATGGCACCTGCTGAAGGAGTCGAGGTAGGACAGGGCTTTCCAGGTGAGCTATGTAATTCAACCCTAAAGCAGCCTTCCTTTTCCCACAGCATTTATGAATCGACACTTTAGCAGAGCAAATGGCTCACTCCAGCCCTTTCACAGGCAGACTATTGTTCTGTGAAGCGAGCACAGAGGGAGGGGGGGTATGGTGTAATCCTGAACGTGCCCTGGATCAGTCTGTTTGAATTTCACACCGACATTGATGTGCATGTCCGTCCTCACTGAGGGTCCTCTATGTGTGCTGTTCCCAAGAAGACACGCCACAGTATCACATAACTATCACTGCCCCTACCTCACTGTGTCTGGTCACCCCTGTCAGGTGGTGAGGACCCACTACAAAGTGTGGAACAAGAATAACAAGAATGCAAACTAGTGCATTTGTGATGCATTTACATGGGCACTGTACCAAACATAGTGTCCTTATAAGGATGCATACTAAATGAATGGAACCTCATAAGTGACCATTTTGGAACAAAGGCAGCAACTCAGACAAATACATGTAGTGCTATACGAATGAAGCCCACAGGAGTCTCTATTTTCAATATATTTCAATGGAGTTGGTGCAGAATCTTGCTAATGCAGCTAAAGTCAAGTCCTGTTACCTTTATTTATATAGTGCTTTGTACAATACAGATTGTTTTAAACAGCTTTACAGTGATTAACAGGAATGATGAAAACAAAATTAAATTGTGCTGTAAAGTATTGTCATTGTTCAGCTGAAGTCAGTTCAATGTTGATTCAATCCTGTACAATAACTTTGTAAAGTTAATAAATCATGAAATGAGTTCAATTCAGCGATAAAGCAGCTCTGCAGAAAACAGTGATGTCTTAAGCTAATGATGAAGCTTGATGAGCAAAAAAACAAAACAAAAAAACTACAAAAACATGGCACACAAATATTGGACACAATTGTTGATTAGTTTTTGTTTAGTTTTTCAGCTCATTTTTTTTATGGTGTGTTCTGGACTGTCAACACTATTTGGACCTCATCACCAGCCTTTTGGCTAATTGACCCTTCGCAGGGAGCTTGATTGACAGGTGATCTGACCAATCATACTTCGCCATCCGCCATTTTGTCCGACAAAGCAGTCAGGAGAGTTAGTAGATTAACATGGGAGGATTTGAACTTGAAAAACTGAATATACTGATGCCTTTCCGCGGTTAAAACAACATTCCTTCTTATGTTCATTCATGTTTATTTGATGCTATAAATGAACTAGAAGGAAGAGATGATCGGTTCACGAGCAGCTTTAACCGAGGCTCTTCAGCGATCTGTCACGACACATTAAAGAGCCACAAAACGGTATTTATTGTTTAAATTTCTTTTTAAAAATGACCAAATTTGAAAGGTGAAACTTTGTTTAATATGTTTAATATCAAAAGTAACCGAAAAGTAACCTGGTCTTTCCTGTCTGTCAGCGTATTGTCAGTCTCCTCTCTGATCCGCTATGTATTTTTCACTGCGTGAGAACATGGTGTGTGCGTGAGAGCGGCGTAGCTTGTCGGACATAGCGACAGTAACTAAGGGGGGCGGGTCTTTGCGAAGGGTCAATTGAGCATGCTGAATCTGCATTGGTGAGAAAGAACTCTGATTGTCTGTTTGGCTTAAGCCGCGTTTCCACCGCAATTACCAGGAACTATTTGTCCCAGGAACTTTTTTCATTGGAACTTTTTTTGCCCCAGAACGGTTGCTCACTGCGTTTACACCGTGGACTAAAGTACTGGGAAGATTAGTCTGGTGACGTCGTAATTAACAAAACGGCAGAAAAGAGACGAACACTAATACCAAAGCGTATTCATTTCAGAAAGCTCGTAATGCTAGATATAAAAGTAGACAACGTTTGTTATCAGCTATAGCGGACATGACCGTGAGATGGTTGGGAATTTTTACCCGGAACTTCATTTAGACCCTGGTTCCTGCGGTGTAAAGACACGGAGTACCACCCCAAAGTTCCTAGTTCCTGGGGAAAGTTCCTGCGGTGGAAACACGGCTTTAGAGAACCCAGTCAGTGCATGAGAAGAAAATTAAAAGTGATGAAAGCCAGCAAAGAGAAGTCAAGACTGCACTGACAGAAGGCTGTTCTAAAACATTCCAATACGCAGATCTTTTCATAACATTGTGGCCGTCTGGAATGAAGAAAGTGATCAACATGATTCATATTCAAAATGGTACAAGAACCCTGCTTTGTTTACAGTTTGTATTTCAGCGCAGTCCTAGTTCTGGTTTTCCTTTTTGAATGACGGTTATAGACTACTGCCACTCGCAATGGTACAATGTGTAAAACAGACAGATAGAGTTTCTCTAATGTGCTGTGTTTCTGTTGATGGACATGTTTCATGTGAGAGTAGCTGTCCAATCAGCTGTTAGTATGTAAATTTGTTGTTGACATCACAATTACTCACGTGCTGGTGTGTTGCAGTTCAGCATGGCAAGCGAAGGAGTCAAGCCGCTACCTGCATCATATTGGCCTAAATCTCCTGATAGCATTCTGGCTTCCCAATACGTTACAACAGCAATGGTCAAATACAGGGCAAATCAATCACTCTTTGTAAACTTTGTAATGCTCCAAAATGACCAGTAATTAACTCCGTCATCACCCGGGTGTTGATAGCACGCGAGTACAGTACATGTGAGACCGAAACATGAGACCAGCATGAAAGACACTCTGGACAGTTGACTGAACTGTCACTGTCCTTATTAGGTCAGTGCTCACAAAAGTCTATCATTTGCCTGTGTTTATAAGCTTTGGTGATTTAAACATTTAAGCGCAAGAAGACAGGAAAGAAAACTCTTGCACGCTGTGAGAAGTTTCGTGTGCGCACACATCAGATCCGAAGCGTGCACACGAAAAGCAACGTCTCTGACAGCTCGTGAATACTAAATTAAGTTCTTATTTAAGTCTTTTTGCGATTAAATGGACAAATTCACTAAAAAATTGTCAACATGTCTGTCTTGGCGAGCATCTTAAACATAGTCGAAAAAGAAATGTCTTAAATGCACGTAAACAAATGGGAAAAACAACACGTGTGTATCAGTATATTTGATCCGTGCATTATGTCTTAAAGTGACAGCAGCCTAATATTCCTGCTACTGTCTGTCTTTCATCAAACAAAAAAAAAAAAGACAATGAAACCACTCACTGCCTTGACTGAATAACTTTTGTTACTTCAATAGGGATTAACTTTTATTTAATTCTTACAGTGTAGATTATATGCAGTGTTATTTTACATTTGATTACTTTATTCAGTTTCTGTACCTGAAGACTAGTGTTAGACGTAAGTGAAAAAACTGAAAATCACCTTTTGTTTTATTTATATCTTTGCTCTATTTGAATTATTTGTGCTATTGCTTGTAGTTTGATTATTTGTTCTTATTTTCTTTATTTGTATTTGACAGTAGTCCTTTTCCCTGAACATAGCAGATACCGAACCATACCGCAACTGTGACCCTAAAATGTGATACTGTTTTAGATAAAGGCATTAGGAACATCCTTCTGATGCCTTACAATGCCTAGGCTGCTCACTAGGTTTTAGAACCTAGTGCAAGTGCTATTTTACCCAAGCAAACTAAATCCATGTTCTACATCTACAATCTCACTATAACCTAGTCTTATAGTCTTATTTATGTGGGTTTTTATGTGCCCACAACAGCAGCGCCAGCTGTTGTACGTAGTACTCAGGGCAGACTGGTGAGATGGCAGCAATGTGGCACTAGGCAAGCAGAGAGCATATGGCCTGGATGGCGTGACACAGCACACTGAACAGAATGCAATACTGCCATCTCCCCTCCGGGACTGTCACCATGAGGAGCAGCCCTCCAGACGCAAATCCAAAACTACATCAGATCAAACTGTATTTGTGAGCTAAGTGCCTAGGGGAGACTTGTCTTCTGAGGTGTAGCTTGGCAAATCGCCTTGTATGGGAAAAAGGGAAAAATGAGAATGGCTCCCAACAACCCAACCCCCAAGGCCTTATACATGCACTTTTCCATTGCAGAAGTGACAAATTATCAAGGTTTTTGTTGTTTCCACCACTCAAAGTGTTTGTTTACTTCATCTGCTTTTTGAAAGGGCTATATGTGCACTCAAGCACGATTTCTCTTTTTTTTTCACTTTGCTAGGTGGTTGGAAAATGTCATAAAGTCAGATCCAAATCTAGTTTATTGTTGGCGTTCATGGAACTAGACAAACTCAAGCCCACACCAATGACATTGAAATAAATTGATATAATGACACGAGTTTATGCCTCGCTGTTGTACGAAGTGAAAATCTAGCCCTATGATTTCAGGCTTTGCACTTTGATTGGCATGTAATGTGATCCTGGACCTGTCAGGGAAAAATAAATCTACTTTTCCTTCTCCGTTTTATGTATAAGCAGTACTTATGTGTTGCCATGGGTTATTTTAAGAGGCAATGGAAGAGGGTTGCTGGGGTCACTGGTTCAGAGTCCACCTATGTCACGGAGCACAGATAATTGCTCAATGGCCAGAAGGCTTTGATTGGCTGCGCGGCTGCTGTCTCGGTGGACACTGAATGCGTTCGGTTCAGGAAGACAGGAGTGGGCGGTTGGGTTCATATATCAGGATTTTCTTACTCCCTCTCTGTCTCTTTTTGTCTTTACCTTCACTGAGGTCATAAAGGCAAAGAGGGTCACTCAAAGTTCAGTTGAAAATGGGTCATTGCTGAACACAACAACTGGTCTGTTTACTGACTGAACAACCTTTAGCAGGCGTAGGTTAGTGCAATAATTCTCAGAGATGCAAGAAATGTTGAAAAGGTGTTTGTGTTGATGCATGTCAAAGAGAGATGTTTGTGAAGGTCTTAGCCTGGTATATTTGTTAAGACCAACTTTTTAAGCACCGTATAAGCTGACACTGATGCAATGATTTCTTTTATCTTTCTTTTTTAAATTTTTGCACCATAAGTAGGCACAGCCCGAAATCCGCTTTAGTAATTGAATCCATTCTGACACTCTTTCATGTTAGTCTACCCACAAAAGCTTTTATTTTACTCAGTACAAGTCTTATGTGAAGAAACTGCTCCAGGTTACCAGTATGGTGCTTTCCAATATTCAACATATTTTATACCCCATCCCCAGTCTGTCTTTTGATTGCATGGGCTTCCTCTCAAACCTCCAGCGAGACTCCAGGTTGTGGCGTCGTGGAGGGAAAATCTGAGCTGCTGTTAGTGCCAGGTGGAATATTCCAGAAGACCCGAGGCAGATGCGCAGTTTCTCGTTTCGCCCGCAAAGGATCAGATCTTACCTTCGAGTATATCATGGGTCCTGATATGACGCATGATAGTGCGTTAGTGACAAGGCAAGAAACGCCCGGCTCATGTATGCTGGGGTAGCCTTGTATTCCCATTACCAGCCTCGTCTGGTGCAGCCGCACGGCGACGTGAGCCCGATCTGACGGTTGAACTGAGTGTCACGTTGCAAAGGCCTCTTTCTTCCACTCTCCCTTTTTGATCTAGTCTTTGCCTCGCCTTCGAGTTTACATGACCCTTCAACTCTGTTTCCACACAGGCTGTTGAGTTTTGCTCACAGGCTACTATGTGTGTTGTAAAAAAAGGCAGCTTTGTCACAGGGGTTGCTTTAGTGGGATGTTGAGTTCAACAGGCTTAGCAAAAAATAATAATAAAAGTGCCTGTTTCTGTGCTGGCCGGCTCGCTACTGTATATAAAGTGAAACTGTCAGAAGGCCAACTTCATTAATCAGCCTGCAGATGAAGAATTGTGGTTTTGACTGGGTTAGTGCTGTCAGCAGGTCTAATGTTGAATAGTGTGTCCCAATGGGTAGGAATTATTCTGAATGGAATTTTAAATCACACTGCTGTCAGAAGTTAAGATCCTAAAAGCCTCACGTTGCGTTTACGTCTTAATCTTCTGAGTCCTTTTTTTTTTAAAGTAATTGTGTAATATATTCTTTCAAGTGACCTTTTCTTTTTTACCATTATTAGGAATTAAGAAAAATCTTGTGTTATACAGTAGTATGCTTTCATTGTAACGTTGGACAAGTGAGCAAAGTGCGATTAATATTGCTGTATGAAAAATATCCTTGGAACAGGGATCAAATTAAACTTCTGCATGCTGTGACCTCATTTCATGACATTTTCAAGCCAGTTTCTTTTTAATGCCTTAAATAAATGGCTTTCTGATTTATTTTGCTATGAGACATATTTGCGGTCACAGTTTGCTATAAAGAATATACTAGTGTAAATACAATGGCCATAGATCAAAATAAACAAATCCCTGATGGCTTATCAATGTCCTTCCTGTTGGGGAAAGAATCCCCAACAACTTGCCAAAAGGAAAATATATCATCAGATAAATGGTCCCTAGGAATTGGATGCCAAGGACAAGCTAAACCACTTCCAAGCAATGTTCCCCGGTCCGGGCGCACCCATAGCCAGCAGTAATGAATGGAAAGTGTATTTTGTCAGTGAAAAATGGGAGAACCGTCAGGAAGAAATATGCCTTTCATCCCACATGGCATAATCAGAGCCTGCCATATTTCTGAGCAGTGGTTATAGTGTTCCTTTGAGCCTAGCTTTTATAGTAAGAAAAGTGTGGACAATAATGTAAAGAATAATACAGAGCAGTTTCCATTGAGATGACTGTCAGAGTGCTGTTAGGCTGTCAGGCCCTCCCATGGGGAGGCAGGGTCAGGCTGTCAGTTAGAGCTGATTGACACTTGAGAGGTGTGAGAGATCAAAGCCTCTATCAGTGAGACAGGCTAGAAAATAGGTGCGATGGGTAAAGAATTGCTGAGAGTTTTGGAATGAGTGATGTGACGTGAAGGTGAAGTGTCTGTAACGTGCTCGCTTTATTTCGTATCGTCCACAATCTGTAATGTTACATTCCGGTTCTTAGCAACAGTTACAAAGCAGAATCACTATAGGTTAGGTTTAGCTGTTGAATGGGATATCGTGATGCAGTGTGGGTGAAAGACTTTTCATCGCTTTTGACGGGACGCTCAGAAATGTGAAGAGCCATCTTCCCGTACCCCGCTGGAAAATCCAACTTAAGATAGGGGCTTTGTGTGTACTCAGAGTACATTTCCAAGCTGGAAGACCAGGGGTATCCAACCCTCCTCCTAGAGGGCCACTGTCCTTCTAAGTTTATCTCCAACCCCAGACAATCAAGGTCTTCAGGATGACTAGAAACTACCAGGCAAATGTGTTGGAGCAAGTTAGAGCTAAACTCTCAAGGAGGTTGGCCCTCCAGGAGCAGGATTCAGCACCTCTTTTATAGATCATCATAGACTAGCAAGGTGGTCAAGATGGTTTTGAGAACATGATTGATCAGTTTAAAACCAGCTACTATGTCCCAAAACACAGAGAATGTCTTAAAAGAATAGTTAAAAAATGTCTTCATTTACTTACCTTCCTGTCATTCTAAACCTGGATGACTTCTTGCATTGACTGTAAAAGATGTTTATCAGAATGTCCAAGCTGCTCCTTTTCTGTACAATAAAAATTAATGGTGACCACAGCTGTGTACTTTCACTGTATGGAAAAGAGCAGCTTGAAGTCATTTTTGGATAAACACTGCCTTCAAAGCTGGATTTTCCAGCAAGCTAGTCAATTCTGATTGCTTTGATAAAAGAAATTGCTCTGTGACATTGTTCTGGACTCGCTGTTAGGATGGATGAAGGCCCTAGACATCATGATCCGGCCTGTCTTCGCCTCTTAACACCACTCCATCTCTCCTTCCAGTTTTCTGTATGCCTGTTTCTTAATCCACTCTCTTGCTCCTTCTGTTTTATTAGTCTTGACAGAGGCTTGATTCAAATAAGACTGCAGTGTGGGCATTGCCAGCTCACAACGTAAATTGAATCACAAAGGAGAAGGATTCTCTAATAGGGAAACAAATTAGCACCCAGACCCTTCTCTATGCAATTATTTCTATTACTTGTTTCTCAAGGCACTGAGAGATGTAGAAAGCAGGTTTAACCGCCATTTGTTTTAATTTTTCCTTAAGGAAAACCAATTATGAAAGGTTACTGCTTATCACTGGCTCATACAGACACAATCCCCTTTGTCTAAAAGATTAATATCTAGTTTTAGACCAGTTCTGCATTGTGTGTTGTTTTGAAGGTGAGATGCTTGCTTTCATTGAGCCTAAAAGTGTTTGTAATGCTGTCTTATACTAATGCTTTTCATTTTCATTAAGCTCTAACTGATATTAGGATTATTTGAAGTCCATTATCAATCTTTATCTGTATGCTTTGCAAAGACATTGATCAATGAAAATGCTTTCCTTTGCTGACTATATTGGACATTGTGGAACAGTCACTAGTTGGGCCATTTAATAGCCTCTGTAAGACCCCAGCACCAAGATCAATAAGGCATTGAAATAAAAAAAAAAAGATGAAATTACTTTTTTCTTTCCTCAATGAAAAGAAGTTGTAAGTCCATACTCTGCATTGCAACTTTTTCTTTCGGCAGAAATAATTCCTTAAAAAGTGAAAACAACCCTTCACAAAGTTTTTTTTTAATTGCTTGAGCCTTATTAAAATTCCTCTGAAGTTTATACATGATATCACCACATCAAATACATCATAAATTATAAATGTTTCACATAGCAGTCTTGCAGTTGTAGCCCCCGGGTTCCTTGAAAACTGCTCGTGTCTGAGTAAGTGTGAATGTTTGTGAGTACATGTGCTTGTGTTTGTGAACTTTGTTAGACAGACCAAGCAAAATTGGAGTAATGCGCTTCTCCATCTTTTATCATTCACATTACGTAGCGCTAAATGAAAACTAATAAATATCTCCAATCTCGTGGTCTACTTTGATATTGTGAATGTTGTTTCAGTTATTGAATTTACTGATGTAATATTAATGTTGGGAAGCGATTTTGTAGAGATCTGTCCTCTGCAGGCATCTTTACACATAATCATAAGTAACACACATGTCAGTTTAAGGTGCTCTAAGTCATTTGAGCAAAAGAGCAATTTTTCTAAACCTCCAAATGGAAATGGAGTAATGGAAATGCAAGCAAACAGAGACTAATGACATAAAACCAGAGTTAGTAAACAAAGCCCTTGGACGAGCATCGAAAGAGAACCAAGTTCTTTAATGGAAACTAAGGCTGTTTCTTAGTGGAATCAGTCTGTTGATGACAACGGTTTTAGGTTGGATATGTCAATATGACGTGATAACTGCACAAATGAATTATATCGTTATGAATTGTATTTGAAAGACCAGAAGACTAGACGAGTCCCCACTACAGTCCGTGTCCAAACATTTATTTCTGTTTCCATAACACACATTGTTATTACTATATTATCAACAGATGTTATGTCAGCCATTAGAAGGTTAATGGATATGACATGCCTGGTGTGAGAGTTTCAGGGCCTCCCTTTGTGGAAATATGCTTGCTATAATACACTTAATATCATTTCATTATGTGAGCATATACAGCTTCAGCAGACTAAAAGAGTTCTGACAGATGGATTTGTATGACTCTTAAAGGAATCCAAAAATGAAAAGGGGAAAAAAAGCCATGTTGTTCCAAACCCTTCACTGTTAGTTTTATTGTTATTATTATTATTTAGAGTAGGAACAGGTAATATATGATGAGTGTGTTTTTATTTTTTAAAATAAAATTAATTTGAATAACATTACATAAATATTCAAATTAAAATAATATTTGAAACTTTTGTCTATCAAAGTTAATATATACATAGTAGGGGTGTAACGGTTCACAAAATTCACGGTTCGGTTCGATACGATACACTTGTGTCACGGTTCGGTTCGGTACGGTTCGGTACGTTTCCGATACAGCAAAAAGAAAGAAATGCCAGAGAAATTTCCTTGATTTAATTTTTTTTATTATATTTTTATTAAAACTAACATCATAAAGTATGATATTTTTTTAACTTTGAGCAATGATGGAGCTATACTTGACTTTTCTTAGGAGCATATAAAACAAAACAGCTCCTTGGACAAAATTAAATGTAATATTATAGTAGTGTGGCGAACAGGACGGCCGAGGGACGTGAGAGAACGGCGCGAGGCCGGTGGTGCGATATTGCTAATGAGCAGCACCTGTGAAGCACACCGGTCTCGCATCTCTCACGGAGGAGCGGAAGCATAAAGGGGGAGCGACGACGTTGATGATCGAGAGAGGAACAGGCCTGTATTTTAGTTGTGTTTGGTTTTTGTATTTGTATTTTATTTTAGCCAGCAGTCGTCCGCGAGGGGCTGCAGACAGTTATGTTTATTTTCGGTAGCCAGCAGTCGTCCGCGAGGGGCTGCTGGCGGTATTTTGGTTTGTTTGTTTTATTTTAATAAAGTTTATTTGAATGTTCGCCGGTTCCCGCCTCCTTCTTCCCTGAACATTGTTACAAGTAGGTTTATTTTAGTTCAGATTAACATTTGAGGGCAGCAATTGTATTCATAATGTCAAAATAAAACCGACGTGATGTTACTTGAAAGCATTATAGCCTACTATTCCTGCCAAACTTCCATGGTTACAGTTAGTAGTGTTACTAAAGTAAATCCATGGTGAATATTGCTGATCTGTGGACACTGGATAGTTCATTCATGGCACAATGTTTCTTCCTGGTTTCCACGTCAGCGCTGTTTGATCCGTTAATAACGGAGAAATGCGAATGTTTCTCACTAGATCTCGCAGCGATGTTATTACTTCAGTGGCGAAGTCAAATGCTTTCTTTACTGGATGTCTCAGCGCTGTGTAGTAACAGTGCTGCTTGAATAAGATCGGCTCGCGCTGCATTGGCCCAGACTGATAAACGGTCCGCAACCACACAATAAACGAGTAGCTCAGTTTCGTTCCGCTTACATTACATTTGCCATTTGATGTTGGGCAATGTTGTGGTCACGCCAGCGTCTCTCACATTATAAGCGCGCTTGCCACGCGCGACGCGCCTACATTTGAAATAACGAAATTTTGGTCGGCAGGAAAAATGGTCCAACGAACCGTTCGGTTCAAAAATGCGTACCGAAAACCGAACCGAAAGCCTCGTACCGAACGGTTCAATACGAATACGTGTATCGTTACACCTCTAATACATAGATACCCTCATCACTGTGTGTCAAGGTCAATACGCCTCTTAAAATTACAGATAATTAGACCTTTTTATGACACAATTATATTAGTTTAGTTTGTAAAAAAATCATGTGCTGTGACTGTCTAAAAAATGTGTATGGCACCCATGAGACATGAGTGTGAGTAATAGCAGGATTAAAATTTTCTGGGGGAACTACACCTTTAAGACAGACAGGACACATTGTAAAATCCTGATGAAAAGCTACAATCACTCTATATGCAATGGGAATAATAAACACCTCTCTTTATTTGATTTTTCTTCACAATCCCAGTCAATCCCAACATGCCCTTGTAGTTCAGTGTGTTTTATAATAAATGACTGTAGACACATGACGTCAGTTGACCTGCTCCAGGTCTGGATGGGGCGGGAGGAGTGTGGGGGCTTCTAAAACCGTGAATAAATAGCTGTTCCTCATTTATGCTTGTCAGGAGTTTTAGCTGAGGGCCGGACTTCACACTGTGTCTGTTTTGCCTTGTGAGAGATGATTTATTCGTCTTGGTCTAGCTGAGGTGCTGCAGCTGTTTATTGGATAGATAGTTTTACACAGGCTTACGTTAAATAAGCCTGGCTGGCTGACACGTCCATTCCCACCCTCGCAGATCAGCCACAAGAAAGAACTGCTTAGTATGATCCCTAAAAACAAACTCTTAAGTACAAAGCTCTGTCAACTTGGCCTGAAGTTCAGAGGGAATCATCTCAGGAAATACAGCCAAACTGTTATACATTGAGACAAAAGTGTTAGGGTATGTATGTCAACATGCACACTCAAAGCCATTATAAAACCATTAGATCCATTTTGCATCAAATTTATTTGAATAAAGTCACTCATAAGACAAGTCAGTTCATTTGGCAGTCATCTTGGCAACACCCTAATCAGTATGAACGAACAAATGTTAATTTGTTCTATCATTCTATTTTTTTCATTCTATCATGGCTGTCTAGCATGGCTGTGCTACCTAACCAGGTAAACAAGCACTAAACTAGCACTAACCATCCTCAAACAACATCAAAAAGAAATAGTTTTAGAAATAACATTTATTTTCTCTAAACCATGTTGCTTTGCCCCCCTTTTTAGTTTTGAAAATGCTTAAAATGAGCAACACAAAGCATACATTATATTTTATAATGCTTCTAGACAGAGTGGCTTATTTTAACATAAAACATGTGCACACTCACTATTATGATCTGGCCCTTTAAATGCATAGTGTTGGATGTCAGTATCCTCTTCATTGTTTTGAAGTGTTACCTCAGCACTTACCACCCTCTTTCTCTGTGTCTGTATCATACCTGCTGCCTCTGAATTCTGCCTTTTACTGTAATGACCATATTTATGACTTATTTGCTATTTTCAGTTTTTCCTTGAACTAATGTGAAAGCTTTGATTCTCAAACTCGTGGAAAAAGCAGACGGCGTGTCCTGGCATTTTAACTTGTGCCTGTTTGAGCCATTCACTCTCTGAATTCAGAACCAGCTGGAGATCAAACACAGCCCCAATTTATTAGGCTCAACTGCAGAGATGATATGTATGACTAATGTGTTGTTTGTTCATGTCAACATGCTCTTGGTCCATACACATACACAGGCCTTTCATGTTAGTCCACAGGGACATGCCTGTTATCTGCTAGTGACGAGTCTTAACTCAATGGAAAAAAACATTTTTTAGAAAGTATCTGTCATCCAGGCTTTGGAAGTCTGCCATTGAACTCACACTATTCTGGATTGCTCTCCTAAAGACATTACATAATGGATGTTTGAGTGGTGAAATGGCATTGTGGCCACTTTTGGTTCACTGACGGAATTTTGTTTTTGTTCTGTGTTTTCTTTTTCTTTTTTGTTCTGTTGTCCAAAAGGCAGAGGAGTTTTTTGTTTGTTGGCTAGTTTATGTTCAAATAGAATCTTGAAAATCGGAGATATACACTGCTGTTCAAAAGTTTGGGTTTAAAAAAGTTTTTTTATGTTTTTAAAAGATGTCTCTTATTGATGATGCTGAAAATTCAGCTTTGCATCACATGAATAAATTACATATGAAATTACTATATTACTGTTTTTACTGTATTTTTTATCAAATAAATGCATCCTTTGTGAGCAGAATAGGCATCTTTTAAAAACATTTAAAAATCGTACCGATCCTAAACTTTTGAACGGCAGTGTATACAAAGCTAATAAATGTCATCTTGTAAAAAAAAAAACATGTTTATGTTATACTTTTTTAAAATGAATGCTAAAAGACATTCATACACTTTAAATGTCCATATACACCATATACTCCATAAATATACATATGTATGTGTGCGTGTGTGTATCAACACATTTCTCATAAATGAAAAACATATGGAGAGAGATGTCATTTGTGAAAGTGCAGTAGAAGGAGTGGAGCAGGCCAGCAGATGCCTCATCAAGAACACTCATTCAGAATGATGAATGTGACCAAATACACATTTGTCCGTAAAACTTGCAGAGTGGATGAGCATCATTAAGCATGAGAAATAGGTGCAGCCCCGCTGAGAAGTGAGCGCAGCAAACAGATGTTGGGAATTTTTGCAGGCATCTTTCATCCGGAGGACCATCATTAATAAACTTGAAGGTGATTCTCTAGTTTCCATTTAATAAGAGCAAGTAAAGTATGAGAGGCTGCGGAAAAACGCTGAATAAACAATCTTACTGGGCTTTTTAAGTCACTGTCTGCGTCTCTTGCGCAAACACAGGCTGGCAACAGACAGTTTGTCTCATTTGTATGGCCACATTCCTCACTAGACCAGTATCCCCCCCCCCACATCAGGGTGAGATGTTTTATGGAAATACGTCACCGTCAGCCCAGAGCTAAATGAATCCGTGTTGGGTCATACACGCTGTATGCTTCATCCCAAACTCATTTGTCTTCCAGTTTTTGCAGTTGATCTGGAATAAGCACAAATGATCTCTTTATACTGCAACATGACAAACAGCAGGTCATAATGAACTGATGTGTGTGAGAGCGGGAAACGGGGCCACTGTATGTAAATGTGAACGGCTTGAGTAAAGGCTGCGTGCTGTCCTACCTGACAAAGTCATTCATCAAGTATCTGCGGAGGGCTTGCAAATCAAGGTGCTGGGAAGGCTGTTGGCAAACTTGGCTCATGTTAAGTGGCACTGGCCCTGTTGTTGAAGCTCTATCACGGCTGAAGCTGTCTCGTTTTATAAACAGTCTCAGACGGAGAGGGTCTGCTATGAATAATGCTTAAGCCCTGAAGAATTCTGCAACCAATATATCTTAATACAAGTTCTTAGATTCCTATGGGCGGCCCACGCCTCTCTCTCTATTCCACCTCCCCATGCGTGCCTACAATTTTCCCTCTGCGAAACCACTGCGACTTGATTTTGCTAGCGCCACAGTTTACCTACAAACAGGATTACATGCATATATCCCATGCAAATCAATAAAAGTTGTCAGGACCGTTTAGCCTGTCCTGCTTTGCTAAATGCAATTTATCACACGGAAAAATCAACAAAAGGGAGCAGGTTACAAATGCACTCGGATCATCAGTGCTGGATGTGTTGTCAAATTCCTGTAGATGGCATTTTTCATCTCTTTACTGTAAATTGTTCTCATTCAGATGCAGCATGTCAAAGAAATATAGCAGTTCCAGGTTATTATATACTGCTGGGGATTTCTGCACCATGGAGGATATTTCACACAGTCTTTTTTGGCCTTCATAAGATTAAATCTAAATGTATTGGAGTTCACTTTTCTGACCAGCTGAGGCATGAGATTGATCATAAATTGTCATGTTTGTTCTGGAAATGCTGGAAATTGGTAGTTCTTGTGAATATTAATTGTGTCACTCACTCTGGTGGATATGAATGCTTTTAACAGTAAAAAAAAGCATTATCCCCCCCCCCACTATTTGACATCAGAGACATGTAACATTAGCAGTTATTTTAAGTACATTTGTCACCATGAAACATATCTGTATGACTCTGCAGGGTTGTCTGTTGTGTTGTTTTTTACATTAAAGTAAATGTGAAATCAAAATTGACCATATTTGCATTCTTACTTTACAGTACAACAGACTGAGAACGGCATTTCATATTGACTTTAAAGCTATTATTTTTCAGTTCTGACTTGAATCATAATTACTTGGATCATAAGCAGAGATGAGTTTTATATTGCTTACCTATTAATTTCATTATTTGTTTTAAAATGTAGTGTGGTTTTAAATTCTTATGACACTTCTGTTTGCTATTTTCTGATATTAATAAAGCATATTATCAGAAAATATATTAAATTCGATGTTTATTTATCATAGAGTGTGATAACACATTAGAGGCTGTGCCAAATAGTGAGTAATGAATTAATGACTGTAAAATGTTAAGTAAACAACTAAGAATACAGAGATAAATAATGAATGCTATCATGCTCAATACACACTCCAGATTAACTTGTCATATAATAGTGTGATGCATGCATGTCATGAGGTGCATTTGTAACATTTCATTTGAATGTTGGATGATATGTGAATATCATGTCTCATTTAAAAGCAGGGATTGCTCTTAAATTGATGTTGTAAATGATCTGCTTGACACCCAATCAATTCAAGCGAATATGCAAGTGATGAGCTTTATTATGCTGTCCTTTTATCAGACTAAGTGAAGTCTAATTAGATATGGTTTCTGCAGTTTCACCGGAGATATACAGTACATGTGTGTAAACCATCTGTGTGTGTAAACCACCTTTAAATGATGATGATGAGTAGTGTAGGCTATAATCAGCTTCTTCTTTTATTGGTGCTTTTTTTGACTAGGCCTGACGTAATATCATTAGTGTGGTGTGTGCCTTTTATGTTTTCTTTTATGAGTTTTTTTTCTTTGAAAAATGTTTAGCTCCAATGTTTTTATTTTTTATTTTATTTCATTCACAGACATTCCCTGAGCTTAATGATTTGTTTTGGTGGACTTGAAATTTTTGATTTACTCCAGACTTCGCACAAAATCCTGCTGGAAAAGGACTTTGTGTTCCACATCTCAGTTTAAAAGGCAATTAATTCTAGTTATGGAAATGTCACTGTGTGCATTTAAAGCCAAGTGCTTCATAGCCGTATGCACTTGATTTGTACGGAGTTGAGTTTCCTAGAGTGTGTCATTCATGGTACTTCAACCCCGTTAATAGCAATCATGCCTTTAAACTGTGGAGTCATTGGCGTATTTCAGGCAGGGCATCATCTATTCCTTCGCTTTGTTCCAAAGATAAATTAGTAGCTGTTGAATAATGCAGTGAACCCTAATTCTCTTTGATTAGTAGTGAGTTAGATGATACTGACCCATTGAAATTGGTCATCAGCATAAATAATGACTGAATGTACTGATAAAATGCAAACTTGCCGGCCATCATAAATCAAATGAAATCCACTTGCTGTGGAAGTCATTGAAATTAGAAGTCCATGCTCCTATTAATTATGTTGCCTTCTGAAGGCGACAGAGTGATAAATCAGCCCTGAAAGGTACTCCAGTTAGGGAGTTGAGGAAGCGAGACTGCCTGCAAATGGCTTTGTATACCCTCCTAATTGTTTCTTAAACAACCCACCTCTAGAGGCATATCTGATAGCCGGCATTTGGAGAAGGGCTCACAATATTGAGAAGGTCTACATGCAGGTGGATCAGTGTCAGAGTCCCCCCTCCTTCCTCCTTTTAGGGAAATTTTATTAATTTTGGGAGCACTTTTTTGTATTACAGTTTTGTTGTTTTTTTTTTTTGACAAAAATTGCATCTGAATAGTTTATACAGATAGGGATATCTGAATATATACACTTAAAAACAACCCAGTTTAGGCAACCCAGCCCTGGGTGAAAAGGGGACAAACCCAGGTTGGTTTAAATGTTTGAGCCATTATTTAACTCAACTATTGTTTACAAATTACTATACTGCTGGTTTTAGAGCTGCTTTACAGCTGAATTGAAGGCTGCTTTAAAACAATCTGTATTGTGCGCAAAATATTGGCAAAAGTAAAAAAAAAAACAATGTGTACATGTGAATGAGTGAGAAAAGTGCAGAAAAGAATTATACTCAAAACATTATTACTTAATAAAAGTAAACAAATTTGCATACCATGACGTGGTATTTGTGACAGTTTCATTATAATTTATGAAAAATGCTAAATGTCTAACATTTCCTACGCAGAAGCATTACAGTATGCTTTTAGCTGAGTAAACTACAATTCTTTCAGACTTTTTATGTTGTGTGTTTGCATAGCTGCTTCTGATTTCAAGTCTAGCCTTGATACGTCTGCCACCTCAGCCTGTGCGTGTTACTTACAACCTCAAAATATCACCTTTCCCTCTGACAAGAAGCCAAGTGTTGGTATCCAACCCAGGGGGATAGAAAGGCGTTGTTTTCAGATGGGGTGCTCCTTCAGGACAGCCGTGTGCTTATTGGCGGCAGGATCCACAGCCTCGTCAATCACACACCGCTTATTAGGTGGTCCTCTTGCTGAAGGGAGCCATTTTAGAGGTTAGCTATTACAATAATTGCATCCCTGTATTTTATGTTAGATTTAGTTGTTTTATAACATATGAGAAGTTCTAATGAGGTCAAGTGTGTCGTCTTTGAAACGGTGGGCCTGAACTAGTGGTGCCATGGCTTTATAAATGGAATTTCTTTTATATGAAAGATACTTTCAGGGACTGATGGTATGAATCACATAAAATTACTGAAAATCACTCTCAAACTCTTGAGTTACCACTTTGAATTGGTCTATGTGGCAAGCAGGGCGAGGCCGAGAGCCGTGAGAGAGGACCAGGCATGGACTTGATGTTATGTTTATGTGTGTGTGGCTGTGGCAGTCGTCCGTGAGGGGCTGCCGCTTTACTTTCGTTTTGTGTTTGTTTATTTTATAATTAAAGTGTTTGGACGTTCGCCGGTTCCCATCCCCTTCTTCCCTGATCTTTGAAATTTGTTACATTGGTGGTGGGAGGAAGGTGAAATGTAACGAAGTTCAAGGATCAGGGAAGAATGGGGGCGGGAACCGGCGAAAGTCACGCCACCGACCTCACGCTGTTCTTTCATGGCTCTCGGCCCCGCCCTGCTTGCCACTGTCTCAGTCACAGACTCACTTTTATTTAAAAAAAAATATTCTTCAAGTAATAAATGTTAAAGGTGCTGTATGTAACTTTTTTTACTCTAATAAAGCATAAAATTACCATAATATGTTTGCAGATATTTAGGAAACATGCTAAGTTCAGACACTCATTTCTCTGAAAACCACTTCTACAGCAAGTTATTTTACTTATTATTTTATCCGTTACGTGTTGTCAGTCGGTTTTTGTTTTGGTCTGTGTGATCTCGCCCACTGCCAGTTCACCCAATAGTATTTCGACACCCCGGGATGCTAGTTGGCAGGAGAAACAGCGTATTGCAGCCTTGGAAACGAGCAAACAAACTGGGTCAGAGATTGCAGTTCGCACACAACCTAAAAAGCCTCGATATCCATCTAAAAATCTCTATGAACAAGAGCATATTAAAACGCGGATAAATCAACTCATTAACTTACAGTCTGTAAGTCACCTCGGCTTTCGTTGTCAATTGCGCTCGTTCCTGTTGCGTTTCCTCAAACTGGCAACCCACGTGAGCGTCGAGTCTGAGGAGGAGGGTGCGGGGGAAACAACGATCTCTTATATTTTGAATTTGAACTGCAGTGTCTATTTCGACCACTAACTGTCATTCTTACAGACAGCACCTTTAATGTAATTGCTACGGAACTAGAATCACAACATTTCTTATAATTCCCATTCTTAGTGATATAAGAGGCCCATGAACATATTTATTATGAAACACTGAAACTTGAGACAGCGTCACAGTCAGTGCTTTTTTCATTATTATTATAAAAAAGAGAGTTCTTATAGAGCTGAAATGGCATTTTGGGTGAAGAGCACTTTTTATTGCAAACAGATCTTTGCCTGTGATTAAAGATGTTCTTTCTCTAATAATATATCTGCTACATCATTTTTAAACGCAGACTATTGCTCAAGCCCAGTGGTTAATCCAAATGCCATCCATCAGATCTTTATATCTGGATTCAATCATCTCATTTTTGCAGGAGGTTTACTCCCTCATTTTACATCGAGAGTGAATTAATCCAAACGCAGGTCCTTCTCTTACCAATCACCTTCATCCAGGGTCCCAGAGAAACCATTTAAGGGAAATATGGCGGCAGTCCTGGCCTCAGGTGTCAGTGTCGTGGTGATGAATCGCAGGGAAAACATATTAAACCTGTGATGTGTACAACCTGTGTTTGTAGCTCCACACTCCATCCGCACTCTGGCCAAAAAAAAAAGAGATCCTCCAATAAAAAGCCTATAAACATGGCTATGTGCAGTGAACATAAAGACAGGCCTGTCTCAGCAAAATTGATTTATTTGATTCTATGACATTTTAGTTGTGGTTGTTATGTTATATTTATGGGAGAATTTCTAGAGCCTCTCATTATGCTCTCCTAATTTATTTTACATACTTTTATGGCCACACGTGCCTGCTGGGGCTTTATTACAGCCATTTTTGAGAAAGGGAAAAAAGCGAGTACATATCGATTGAAATGTACGTGTTTATAGCTGGGATAATGATTTATTTGAACTTGGTTGAGTGAATGTGGTCCGAAGCAACAACAACACTACTAAGACAGATGTGGTGTTCACTGGACCCATTTGTCCACTGCTGGTAATCACCTAGCAAAGGATATTAGCCCATCAAATCATCTTGCTTTGAAGATGATGGAAGACTCCATAGTAGCTGATGTTCAGTTATATGTAATTGTGTGGAATGTGGCTGGATAGTAGAGGCCCATTTTCTCCAATGCCACAATGCAATAACTTTAAATCCATCCATCCATCCATCCATCCATCCATCCATCCATCCATCCATCCATCCATCCATCCATCCATCCATCCATCCATCCATCCATCCATCCATCCATCCATCCATCCATCCATCCATCCATCCATCCATCCATCCATCCATCCATCCATCCATCCATCCATCCATCCATCCATCCATCCATCCATCCATCCATCCATCCATCCATCCATCCATCCATCCATCCATCCATCCATCCATCCATATTCAAAAAGAAATATACGCTTAGTACGCAGGAACACGCAAGGAATATGCAAACAATTCTCAGCGTGAAGTGTGAACACTGTGAAACTTTTTGATTGAGCATTCTGACCAGCCTGACATTAGCGCAACCAATGATGTGAGTTTGAGGTGGGACTATCTGTTTGACCAACCGATGGTAGATGTGGCAGTGTTTGGTGATGCTGGTAGCACAAAAATTACACTTGCAAATATATATTTCTCTATTTAAACTGAGTTTAAAGTATATGTTCATCTATACCCACATAAATGGGACGAAGCATGATTTCACGTTAGAATGATGCAATTTGGTAAATGATCAAGTTCATAAAATTGCATATTGAGATATATCATCCTGAGGTCTCTCTTTTGCAAGACTCAATTTCTTGGATGTAATTAGGTAATAAAAACAATCAAATTAAATTACTTAAACTTTTGATGCATTACATAATGGCCAGAGATCATTCTTCAGCATAAAGCATCAGTAATTAATGTGTGTGAGGAAGTCGTTACAAGCTCCTGGTTATTAAATTATATCTCTAGCCATAAAAAGGGAGAAAAAAATATTTTTTTCCTCAAAGAACGTGATAATGTATGTGAATATATCTCAGAGCGTCTCATAGCATGAAATGTAGTGTTTCCAGAATATTTAACATTAGGATGCAGTTAAAATTTATCCGTTGTGCTCTTTTCTGGAAAGAAAGCTGACAAGTAATGTCGATAAATTGTGCAGCAGCAGCGAGAGGTGACAGTAAATCTGGTGTGGGGGCTTTAGGGGGTGTAACTCTGATGTTGTTGTCACAGGGGTAGACAGGTGAAGATGGATTTGGAGGGGAGGGCAGGGGAAAGGGTGATTTTAAACCTGGACACTGATTAGTTGAGATGAGAGGCAGACTCCGCGTCCTTGCTCTGACATTTGGGCCTGATATTTGTTTGCCTTTAAATAATACCCTGAACAGTGGTAAAGAGTGATGGCCAGGGCCAGGCTGACATTGTGCCTTGGCCAAGGTGACTGACTCCAGGCCACTTCCTCTCCCTCTCAGCCTTGTCAATACACATCTAGGGCACTGATGGGCTTTCCTCTGGATCACAGCACTGACACTGGTGTGTCTTCATCTCCACCTGCAGTTTCACTTAAAATATCCTCTCAGGGCTCATGGTCAACAGCATCTCACATCCTGACAGAAATGCACACATAGTACTGCCACTCATTCCATGGCATATCACCAAATACAGTGTGCTGTATCATGTTATATATATATATATACAGTATATATACACACACACACACTATTTGTTTTTAAGTAACATGATACAGCATATATATATAAAGCTACTCTTAATTTAAAGATAAATGCCCCTTGGAAAATTTAGTTCGCTACACGATAATCTACTTAAAGGGTAATATCTTTTTAAAATGCCCCAATTATGCTATTTTAAAGGTTTTCAATTTTTTTGGGAAGTCTCCTACAATACATTTACATGCATCCACGGTAAAACAAATAAAAAAAAAAGAAACCTTACATTTTCTCATAATATACATTGCACATTACATCATTTCTCAAAGAGTCTTAATACGGTTTGTTCGAAGATTCAGTCTCTCTAAACCCCTCCTTTCCGCCAGCCTACTCTGCTCTGATTGGTCAGATGGCCCAGACTGATGTGATTGTCTACAGCGCATGTCGGAAACTAAACGCCTATTATCAAATCTGAATTTGAGCTCTGGATGCTTCCTTTGCACTTGAATACACATTGATACGAATGATGGCGTCGGTTTTTCCGAGTCCTTATGCTTTTGTAGTGCATGCAAAGTGGATTCTCAGTCTTCTCGATATGTCGACAGCACGAAACAAACTCTTCCAGGCCTCAGCTACAACTAGTGTTTGAGGGCGGGGCAAAGTAGACATCGTTCGCGGGTTGCAAATTTGTTACATTGTTACGTAACAGGAAGTGCGAAAGAAATTGCTGACAACTCATTTCCTCAGCTCAAAATAGATTCTTTCTTTTAGGAGACAATAACTTTATTTGTCAGGCACTTTCATCTTTAAAATGTTGCAGAACTTTTGCATTCACAAACAGCTGTATTACAAACTGCATGAAAGGTAATATTCAAAAAAGCATTCAGATTATATTCATTCTACAATCAGAGAAACACACTAATTTTACACTATTGTCTGAGGACGCCAGGTTGCTGTACTGTTGGTCACTTATAGGCTTTATACTGGCATTGTCGGTAAAAATAAGATGACATGAGATATTTATTTATTAATTCTGTTATTTATTTATTTATTTAATCTTTTATTATTATTTTTTTAAATCTATTTATTTATTTAATCTCTTTTGGTTTGTATGTTTTCCTTATTTGGTATTTATTCATTTAGTTTATTTAGCTAGTTAATCATTGTTTTCTTTATTTGTTTTCATCATTATTTCTTTTTCACATTTATTTATTTATTTTATTGATTTATGCTTAAAATTAACATTCTGCTGTGTACAAATTTTGTATTATTTCACAAAATATTAATTAATACCCATATACTGTAGCAACTGTCTCCTTGTGAATCTGTGCAGCAACTCAAATGAATCAGTGAATCTTTCTTTTGTCTTTCTTTCTCTCTCTTTCTCTCCCTTTACATGAATCAGTGGACTTTCCAGCACTACAGATAAGAAGAGGGCGATGTTTTAGGAAAGCATGTGATTATTTCCTCAATTTTCTTGGTTGTGCTTGAAAAGCTGTTCTTTTGAAAACATCTGAGCTACTGTCAAGCTACTGAAAAATGTAGTTGAGCTAGTTGTGCCGCTACATTTAGTTAGTCATTCCCCAACACTGATCCTGCTTGTTGCCAGTTGTATGAGTCATTTAAATATCCTCATAGGAAATCGTAACTCACGGCCCTGGCGTCCGGCGCTGTTGTTTTAAAGGCTGAATGAATAGTTTCCCAGCTAAGTGTAGATTATGTGGTGTTGATTAAACCGGGCTGATCTTACCCAGCCGAGGGCCAGGGAAGGACCGTGATCCTTGTAATTATCGCCTCGCTCTCACAGTGATTTACTCCTTTGGCTGCTTGATGCATCTTCCTGCAGAAATTACTGACTGTACATAAAGACCCTTATTTTCCGTACTGACCCCTTTTAATTGAGCCCATTCGGGTGACACCCTGATTTACAGTGAGAGTGGATGGATGACACGGCCAGCGTTACTCACAACTGCACTCAAGAGTCGGGGGCGAGCCCGAACCACTCATTTACATTTACACACTGTCAGCACACTCTCTCATCCAGAGTGACACGGCCAGTCAGACTGCATTTAGTCTTCTGCGTCAGCCGGTGATGAAGTGCAGAAGAAGAGAATGGTCACTCATGCATCTGAGCGAAAAATGTCAGCGTCACCAAATGTCACAATAGGTGGTACAGCCGGTGAGGATGAGTGGCGAGTTTCACATATAAGGTGTCAAAGTGTCAATTGGGAGTGTGAAATAAACAATACACCTTATGAAGACTTTACACACACACACATACACGCCCTGACAGTAAACAGATTTGACTGTCGTTAACATCGAGGCAGGGTACAGATTGTAAACAATTCACAGGAAGTCCAAAAAAAACGTGACTTTAAAGGCTTTATTCTCGTCCCCCATTTCTCTTCCTTATTTTCACAGGCTGTAGTCATTAAAAAAGTGTGCATGAACCAATTATTTCTGCTGTCCTATTTGTTTCCTGATGAATCTGTGCTGGCAGTCTCACCCTGTCACGGTGCAGAAAATATGTGTGAGAAGAGGTGCGCCGTGCAATATCTCTGGGTTTGTCAAATAAGAGTTGAAGCATTGATTTTTCTAATTCATCTTGTCTCGCCGTGAGATAGCGTCTCTCTCACAGAAGTTTGACTCAGAAGCTGACACTGTGAGAAACTACAGAACCTCCTGACGCTAGCCTCGGGGGAAATGCAATTATTTTACTATTTGATGAGGAGAGGAGAAAGACCATGTTCCTTTATCAGGCAAATAATAACAGGAGTGTCATATCCTGTCTGTGTAGATGTGGTTTTATCTGATATAGAATTACAAAGCGCTGTCCCGTAGTATCATGGCATGGCTTGTCTTTGAGTTGAGATTTTGTAGTTTAAACGCGATTCGAACTGACATTTTCCTCGCTTTCTTTCTAATGAAGCTGCCAGTCTAACGTAAGCTGCTAATGTAGGGCAAATATTCTGACATGCTAATAAAACACTCAATATTATTTACTAGGCTTTTTGCTTGAATGTATAGTGACTGTCCTTAAAGCTGAAGTGTGTAATTTCTGTCTCCCTAGTGTCACCAAAAATGATGATTTCTTTTTCAAAAAGGTTTCCTGAAAACACTAGCCCCTGGTCTGCAATGGGTGGTCATTTCCGAATAGTTCTTGGCTAGGCCAATGTTGTGATTTGGTGTAGTCTTATATAATTATTATATAAGTGTATATATATAGTTATATATTATATTAGTTACATATTATAAATGTTCAAAAAACTTTGTCCTAGAGCAACATTTTAGCCTGCCGATTTGCGGGAAAAAATGTAATTGTGATTTCTTTTTTCCTGATAAAAATTGTCATTTGCTATTTTAAATTATGATTTATTTTTAATTTATTTGCTTTATTTATTTATTTATTTTGACAAAAGCTCCAGTTCAAAAATAATATAATAATTGTATTTTACAGTATAACTGTACAATTACAATACTAATGTGTGTCTGTCTTAATTTCTTCATTTTCAAATGTTAATCCAAGCGCTTATAAGTAATTCTTATTAAAAGTTTGGAAAGAGGGTTGGTGCATGTTGCATTTCCAAATGTATGTTATAAGCACCCAATTCATCTACTGTGAAACGAGCCACTCTGAGACACTAAAAACATGAGCTGAAACATATATTTATATAATTAAACTGCAGCCTTTGTGATTTAATGATCACACTAAGCCATATCGCTCTTTCCGATTCATTTAGATTAATTCCTCAATATATTTAAAAATATAATGAAACCTTTTTTTTTTATAAATGTAATGATTATGTAATGAAATATACATACTTATTTTTTACTTGATGATTATGCAACATGACACTTTTAGAGTCATTTTGTTAAAAATGTTAAGTTTTAACAGAGCCATATAAAAGCAACATGAATACAGATATTTCCTGCGGCCTCTTAAAATGGCTCTGAGCGGTTGGGGTGAGGTCTTCGTTGCCCATGTGCATGCGCACGTGGTGTTAGGAAATTTACGGCTTTAATTTCCCCTGAAACATGCCCAGGCTGCAGGTGTTGTGGTGGGGTGGCTGTAGCCAGGGGTCACTCTGATTAATGGCCGTCCTTTCACAGGGAATGACAAACCCCTGAAACGTTGTCATCGGGAGTCCAGTCCCTTTTGTTCCTCCTCAACAGCTGTGGCAGCCTGGCAAATCAGGAGTTTTCCAGGCTTAAATCTGCCAAACTCACAGACAAAACATAGTCATCATCAGCTGAACAAACACCGCTCCCCTACCCGTCCGCAGTCTAGAGATTACCCAGAGTGCTTAGTGCTTATAATTAGCCCTAAGTTGCTGATAGTAGGCTCGGGCTGGGTAGAAATTGTTTCATTATGCTTAATTAACACCTACTTGATTATGGTTAATTACTACTGTTTGATAATAGAGGAGCAAAGTTGTCAGTCTCCAGACATGAAGAAGCCATCTGGATCATTGATAACCATATGTTGACACTTAGCTCCTGGTTGAGCTGTCAGGGGCCCAGAGACAGGCAGGTGTCTCCACTGTGTGACTCCACCGCCTTCCACAGATTCACGAGTAAACACACGCATGCAAACACCTTTCTATGGCTTTTGTACTGTATTTGCATGAAAGCACTCTTCGGAGTAATACCTTATACTCAATCAAACATACGGAACCCTGTGGTGCACAAAAGAAATGATCCTCGCTATAATGCCTGTCTGTCCTTGTTAATTTGCTCTATACACAATATGAAATTAACTAAGAAGCCACAACACCAAGATGAATTAATTGTTATTTGGAAGACTAAAATAAAGTTTTGGTGCATATAACATTTGTCATGTTTAATTGCTGGATCAAATAGAATCCTCTGTAATGATGATTTATAAGGATTTGAGTGTAATTTGATATTCATTTGCTCATCCAGACACATGGCGATATCAGCTTGTTAATTGTGCTTCCTTTTCTTAAAGGGCTTGAAGTTTGGGAACACATTTGGCATCCTTTTTGATAATACTTGCATGTTGTTGTGCAGAAAAATAGCAGTTTAAAGAGATTTTTAATTCAATAAACACACGTGGCTTGAATTAGGTTATAAGTTTTATTTGAATTAGGTTTTAAGTCATAAACAACAGTCATTATTAAAAAGTTGTTTAGTTTTGAATAGTTGATTGTGTGTGTGTGTATATATATATATATATATATATATATATATATATATATATATATATATATATATATATATACATACACGCACTGTATACAGTATATACATGTATTATATCATAATTTATTTATAGCTGTATTTTCTTTTGGTAAAGATGCAGGATGTGTATTCCAGACTGAATTATTATTAGAAATGAAATCATTCCTCTACATTAGTGTATTAGGCAGTTATGTGATTACACTATTTATGGTGCTACATAACTGCCATTTATATACTGTTGAGGCCCTGTGTAGTAGCTGTACTCAATGTTTATGGTTCATAGCTGTCAGTAGAAAGTTGAGTGTATCACTGAACCTCTGTGCATGAATCATCAACATGTTCATATATGACACTCTAGTAATATGTATTTAGTGTAGTATGGAAGCGTGTCGTTTATGAGGGCTTTCAGTGACAGCTCAGAGCGCTCTTAGCTGCATATTGTTCTAATGGAGTCAGTGGTTAAATTGGAGACAGTGTCATTTCGGCGGCAAATAGTTAAGGTAAATAGTTTGTTACGCTCATGTAATTCGTGCAATTTGAGCGCACCAGACAGACATGATTGGAGGATGCCAAGATGATGTGCCCTGCTTTTCCTGCACGACGCAGAGATGTAGGCCAATTGGAGATGCTCCAAATTATTCAGCGGCACAGCAGAATTCTTCCTCAAACAGGAAGGTTCCTTATTCATTTCCTTAGATTATCATCACATTTGTGTCACCAGCAGAAGAGCTTTATTGACTCGCAGAGATGCACCGCCTTCGCTTTGGCTGTCGTTATTGGCCTCGCTGACATATTCATATGTGCCTGCGCTAATGCCTCTAAATTACTCCCTCCACAGACGTCACAATTGAACAGATAATTTTAATAAGATTCAGCTTGACTTTCGACTGCTCTCCTTCCCCACTTTATGGAATACAAATTGTAACCTGTTTTTAAAGCCATGCAAGACAGTGAACTTTAATGGGATTTGACAACATCATATTAGGCACAACAACTCCGCATAATGTACCGAAAAATTGGACGTGAAATTGGAAACATAGCCGAGAACAAAGTAAATTTACATGGTTTGGTAGGTTGGATGTCTGATATCATATTCTCTCATGCGAGCTCTCGGGGAAGCTGGGAAAAAAAAAAAGGCTGGGGCTTTAACAATGGATATCAGCGGAAAGTGCTTTTAAAGTTAAGGCTGATGGATGGCTTGTCAAAAAAAATAATTGCACTGGTAGGAAAGTGGAGCTGCGTGCCGGGGTGGGGGGAGCGCAGAATATACAGAGAGGATGATGGGAAGTGACAGTGGTCTGTCAAGAAGCAGTGGCTGCCCAGAGAAGTGTGAAGCCCTAGCTATAAGGTGGCAGAATAGAACAGGCTGTCAGGGCGGGAAAGTGGCTTTAATACGGCGAAAAGCAAAGGAATCCGCCTGTCAGCCCTGCTCAGCCGACCCGAAACAGGGAGAGGAAAAACGGCGGGAAAAGGTAGACTGAAAAAAAAACAGGCAATAGTACTACTGCAGGGAGCGTAGGTGTGTGTGCGTGTCAAGAAAAACAGAATAGCTGGGCGTGCAAGCGAGCACGTCGAGAAGAAAAGCAAGGGCGTGCGTTGCACAGGACGCGGTCCCTGTCGGTCCGCTCCATTATGTTGGATTCGTCAGCCTGTCCGGTCCTTGTGGACTTTTAAGTGGATGTTGAGAAGTCGCTGATGAGACAAGCAGAACGACTGTACTCCTCCTGTATCCTTCTTACCCCTCGTCCTTTTCTTTGGGGTCCCGTGATGAAAGGAGAACGCAGGAGGATGCAAACGAGTGTCATTTTGAATTTTCTGATCCCGCAGGACGGCTCATTACAGCAGGGGACAGCTTTACAATTATATAGCTGAGCTTCCTAAGGCATTTACATGAATTGGTGGAATAAATTCAATAATGCTTGTCTACATAGCCTTGACCTTGGGTGAAAGGCACTCTAGACTAATTCATCAGGGTGTCGCTGCTGAAGGGCTGATGTGTTGATTGTACCTGAGCGGAATATGTGCTCTCTGGTACACAAGGCCAGGCATGCTTATATTAAAACTAGCCCTTAATACCGCAGCTGTTTCATCATCCCAAAAATTCAAAGTGGGTGGGGTTACGGAGGTATTGTGTCACAGTATTGTGACTCATTTAGTTGCCCGCAAAATTAGTTTAATTGAATGCACAAACCTAACGTGGTTTCAAATCACTACCGCTTGAAGTTTAAGTTATCATGATGCATTATGGGTAATGTATTGCATCTTTTAAGAAGTCTGATATAATGGATAGCAGAGTGTCTTTTTTTTAGGTGATAAATGTACCTCACCCTTTTTATTTGTACAGCTGTGCCATTTGTAGTGCATTAATTGTGCACCTATTAACCATTGTAATGAAAACAGGAAAGAGGATACAAAATGTAGTCCCTCTCATAAATCACTTAAACATATAAGGATCAAAATTGTTTCAATGTTCCCACTATTGTTCTTTGTGTGCTCATAAGATCAGGTGAAGTGTGTGATTTCACCAAATGCAATTGCAATTTGTTGAATTTAAGCTGCCCGACGAGTTTAGAACTGGTCTACATGATGCCCAAAAAGATGGCAGACAGGAGTTTTTGAAAGACTATCATTATGTTTGCCATTTCTTTGTAGTGACACAGACATTACGAACTTCACTTTAGATTAAAATATTCAACAATAGCACCAAAAATATTACTACAGCATGACGTCACCTGGGAATAGCTGTCTAATAATGCCCTAAACCACTCAAGGATGTACTGTATGTTACTGTGATTTTCACCAGGGGAAGGGGCGATCTGGGACACAATGCAATAGAAAAATTATAAAAAAAAATAAAAAAAAAGTTACATTTGTAATATTAATTTATTACTATTATTGTTTTATAATGTGGCACACATGTATTCTTTGGTTTAGTCAGTTATATTCCAGTAAATCATAAGCCAATATAGACGTGAAAGTGAACTTAATTGATGAATTCTTAGCACTAATTGGAGTGTATTCTTTCAAAACCTCCATGAAATAATTTTCTCTTTGTGTGATGGATCAAAACCCATGATCTGTGTCCTCACATTCATAGGCAATTAGGCCTGGAATTATTCATTCTCCATTAAAAAAAGGGTAATTAAAGTCCTCTGTAGTTTCTTTGAAAGTTGAATGATCTTTTCATTTTCCACAAATATAAACCCTGAAATTTAAGGGGCCACTAAACATTAAAATCATGAAAATGAGCTCTTCAGAAGAGTTGTCATTATAAATGATAATATAATGACATGTACACTCATGAACTTTTTTTGTTCATTGCTGGCACAGCATACCTAAAAAGCAATTGCTATGGAAACTGCTCCTAATGAGAATATTATGGGCACTGTCTTGTTTAAAACATTGTGTTGTTACTGTGTCTTGCCACTTTCAAGTACACCGACAAGGTGATTTCTGCACAGAGGATGTGACTGATTCTGATGACAAGCGAGGCCTTATCTCTAGCTCACACACACAGACAGACACACACGCACAAACGCACACACACACACACACACACACACACACACACACACACACACACACACACACACACACACACACACACACACACACACACACACACACACATACTGTCTCTGCGAGGCTAACATAACACAACTGTAATGAGAATGAGAAGTGTAATATTCTTGCGGATCAAGGTTTCTCCACACATTTCTGCAATGATAATAGAACACTGTGCTTTTTGACACACATCTCTGTGCTGAGAAGCTAGCAGGGAAAGTGTGCGCACTTCTGATGTGCTGTGATGTATAGACTGACCTAACAAAGAACTGAGTGCTCACAGGAGCCGGACGGCTCTAATGGATGGGGAGAGAGAGAGAGAGAGAGAGAGAGAGAGAGAGAGAGAGAGAGAGAGAGGGCCTCATTTAGAAGAGGAAGGCTGTTTGCTCTGCCAATACGACACAGGGGGAGTGGACAGCCATTGATCTACAGCCGCAAATGACAGCTGAGAATTCAGCAATAATCATGACAAATGAGAGGAAGGGCCACAGGATGGTGGGGGAAAATGTCAATAATTCCAGCCCAAAAAGGAAGCCCAAGGTCGCAGGGATAGGGCACATTTTGTCCGCGTGCTCTGGACTGCACAGAGACAGAAGAAGAAAACCTGTCAAATGAATGGCCGTTCAATCAGTGATCCCACTCAAATGTTGCTTGGCCTGTTATCTCAAGTCTCCATTGACATTTACGTCATCTGGAGAGGTGTATGTGTTCTTCATCAGTTTGCATCACAGTTTGTTTTGTACTTGTCTTGGAAAAATCTGCTCTTAAACAAGGTTATCGAGAGTGGGCCATTGAGCATTTTTTACAAACGTGACTGTCATTATTTTTATTTATTTATTTTTACATGAGTGGAGAACCGTTTACATACAAATGGAAATTAATTTAGAACTGAACATTTAAAATGCAGCTAAATACTGCTTTCATTCTCACTTGTAACAGAAATTGTTAGTATGTGTGTGTTGCATGTGGAATTAAAAACCATCAAAACCAGAACTTTTAAAACAATGGATGACTTGTTCACTTCATTATTTTGTTTCTTCTTAGAAACCTATATTGGGTTGATAAATAAGTTTATAGTGCATTTTCAAATGTGTAGCAAAAATACACTACATTTCTGCTAATGTTATTTGGGCAGTGTGAATATTGTATTTGTAACCATTTTAAACCAGCCAGAAAAATGCCAGTTCAATATTCAGAATATTTTAATGTAGTTCATAATATTTTTTGCATTTGAAGTCAAAGTTTACTTTGACACAGCTAATATTTTGCTAAATCAGTTATGTGGTTTGTATGATATATGCATATTATATTTATATTGTTTATATTTATACCTGGATTAGATTGGCAAAATACCTTCCATGTATAAAATATGGAAAAATTTGAGAGGTCAGTATTATTATTATTTTCGTTTTAGAAAGTAATACTTTTATTTTGCAACAAAGCATTAAATTAAAAAGTAACAGCAAATAAATGTTTCTTGAGCACCAAAAACGGCATATAAGAATGATTTCTGAAGGATTGTGTGACGCTGAAGTCTGGAGTTGTCACCACCACTGTGTTCATGGACTTTTCAGTTAGTTGTCATTTGTCACATGTTTCTTCGTTCAGTTTCCCGCCACTAGTCTGTCTCCCTGGTTACCATCATTAGTTCATCTTTATCACCTGTGTCCTATTAATTACCATCATCTGTGTTTGCTATTTAGTTCCTCCTGTTCACTCTGTCTTTGTCCGATCTCCGTTATGTATAGTTGTGTTTATCCTGCCTGTCTCCCTGCTTGGAGAACTTTCATTAAAATATATGTATATTGAGCTTAATCTGTTTTTCTTCGTCTTCCTATCTAAGCCAACTGTGACAGGAGTAATGAATATATTTTGAAATATATTCACATAGATAATAGTCATTTTAAATGTTGTTGTTTGCCAAGTTCAGGTGTGGCACACATTTATTTACAGTACACGTATACGTTTTTTTTAATGGTACTAAAGTACTCTGAACAGAGAAAAAATTCTAATGCCATACATTTCGTTGCTGTCAGCACACCCATTGAAGGAGAAACATTTCTCTTTGTAGATTGGACTGAAACAATAATGATTAAATTGCCTGTGCAAATCAATGTGCCCGTGTGATAAGCTGTGATCAGTAATGGGGCTGTGTGTTCTTGCTGGAGGAGGACTGCCTCCTCCTCTCTGCCTCCCTGGATGAGGCATTTTCTAATCAGCTTTATCACTCATATCAGAATTTATCTTATTTGAGGAAAATGCCAATATATTAGCCCGGCGTGTATGATACACAAGGTGACCCTGCTGACTTAATGACATAATACATTATCCTTAATGAAGTCAATATCTTGTCTTTTAGCTGTCTGTCTATTGGGGCGATTAATTGCGGTGTCATTAAAGTTAGCTCTCTTTTCATTTGAGCCTGGCAAGTGGCATAAAACTAATGTTCTTAGTTATCAGCCACTGAAATAGAATGGAAAGTAGAGGAAATTACGCAGAGGACGAGGGGGCTGCGCACAGCCAACAGCAGAGGCCATTTTCAGCGACATGGAATCCTGACTTATGCTGCATAGTTAAGTCTATGTTTATTGCAAATTAACATAGAGCTGTTTAAATTATCTGTAATGCTTAAAAAAATGAACAAAAGTTTAACAGGTAAAGTATGCATGTTTGTAAAGTGCTATATTGGCTTAGAGAAGTATTTATTGTATTGTTGGTTAGTAGCTGGTGTCTCTCTTCTGTGTAGTTTTTGCTCTGTGTATTAATGTGGACACACAGAACTATGACTGCAGTCAGCTGAAGAACACACAGCAGCACCAAAAGCCTTGTAGCTGCTCTGTAGCTTCTGATCTTGACAGAATGACTCGTTGTGCTGGAGTCTTGTGATTTCTCTTCCAAATTTATCTCTTATAATTTCAACATTTTCGTAGACATCATCAGTGTTTTTTCCCTCTTTGTGTATTTTCCAAGTGGTACCCTTTATACTTTCAGACAGTTTTGATGTTGTCAAGATGATAGCAGACTAATACTAGTAGCTCTCCTGGAGTGGACTGCGTTGTGTTCCTCATCTGTGTTTGTGTGGCTAGAATTTATGCAAAAAGGATTTTTTTTTTTGTGGAAATGTTTCAAGTATTTATGCATGACTGGAACTTAACAATCCATATTGTTGAAGCTGTTCATTTACAGTAAATAAGGTTCAAATGCATTGTTCATTTCAACACTGGGTTTGTTGTAAATATTTTGCAGCTTTTTAAATGTTTACAATGTTCGGTGAACATTGCAGGTTGTTGCTGGTACATAAAATAGTCCAGACAGTTTCAATTTCAACATTTTAGCCTTGCTATATTCTGGACTTCCCTTCAATCCTGCAACCATTTAAAAAAAAAAACAAGTTTAAGTGGCGAATGGAATTTAACACCTCTACTTCGACAGTAAGCCGTTTTTGACTTTTTCTTTTATTTGACACATGAGCATCCTAATCCAGGGTATATTTGGTATATTAATGATAGTACTCTTTGATTTCCTTAATGTCAGTGTTATCCAGGTTAACCAATAGTTGGCTTGTCATACTTTGTTGGGAAAGTAATTTTTTTATCAAAAATACAGTGTTGGCTTTTAGCAGCTAGTTGCCACCATGTTTAGTCTAACCTTCAGCTTTTTGTACATTCACAGCATTGTGTGCCCCATGAAATCTACTTTATATATTTTTTTATTCTGTAAATGGCCAGGCTACATTTAACTTCAGTAGATGCTATCGACTGCTTTTTCTTTCCAGAAAAAGAGGTGAGAGGGTGTGCTCCTGAGATTATATGTTGGAATATCTAGTTTATGCGGTTTATGCTTAGATTTCAAGGTCAGAGCGCCAGTGCTTCATCAGGAAGGATGATTGACAGTCTTCAGAAGGCTGTGGGTATGAAATATAGCACTTGGCCGTGACTGCGCGTGTTAAAAAGGACACGTGCTGCTAGCATCTTCCTTCCAAAGTCACACCAGACTGACAGCGCTGGACGCAATATTAATCACAGTGCAGTGACAACCGCCCCAGGGCACAAACTGGCAGTGACTGACCTAAACAAATCGAGGCCCACATGTTCCGTTGTCATTACATCGCACACACTTGAGTCATGGGGTTTATCACAACGGACGACGAATAATGCTCTTGAAATTATTGACCGTTTATGGCCCCGACAGCCCTGGACGGACATTGTGTCTTTCTGGCGATTAAACATCTATGTTTTGTCGATATGCCTGACAGAGGATACTTTGAGGGTCACAGGGTTTTGTTCTTTGATATTTTGTTCATTAGTTTACACCTAGTGCACAAATGAGGAAACTCAGCACCATCACCACGATGACAAAGTAAGCCAACAATCTCACACAGGAGTGTGAACCGTGCACATGTGGCACAGCAGTTTTAAGAAAACAAGCAAATGTGACATGAAACTCTGCACTCACGCACCCCCCTGCCTCCCCCCTGCCCAGCACTGAAACAAGCAGACTAGATGGGGGTAATTTACAACGTGTTATCTTTGTCCATAGTGGCCAGATGATATGAAGTAAATCAAGGTAGGAGTAATGAAAGACTGAGAATTTATTCCTGCAAGCACATTTTAAGTGTAGTATCCGTTACGGTGGCATTGCCTGAAGACCCTGAAATGAGACTGGGTGGTTGAAGGGCAATAAAGCAGCAGCAGGGCTCATGTTAATGCTGTCTGTCTGGGGTTAGTAATTGGGTTGTGCTGATGAGTTGCACTGGAAGACAAAGTGTAAATCCAAACGGTTGCTGTAAATCTGGCATTGTTAGAACAAGGTGCAATCCCAACAACTATTGATCCTGCCCAGTGGCTGGAGAAGTGGAGGGAGATGTCATTACCCACGTAGCTTCAATTACTTTAGTCAAAGTCGCATGCTGCGTGGGGCCCTGTCGCCATGACATCAAGTGGGTCGTCCGTCCTGTCCCCCACTGTCTCAGTCCCTGTCTGGTATCCTGAAGATCATTTGCTGGTGGTGGTTTGGTTGAGGAAGGCCACAAGTTGGATTATTTCAGAGTAAATGTTATTTTTACCTGTGTTAAATTGCTTTCTAGTTTAGGTCATTTAAAGCAACGGTGTACCATCCTTTCTGGAGGGCCAACGTCCTGCAGAGTTTAGCTACAACTTGATCCAACATACCTGCCTGGAAGTTTCTAGTAATCCTGGAGACCTTGATTACCTTAGTTCAGTGGTGTTTAATTGGGGTTAAAGCTAAACTCTGCAGAACAGTTACACTTCCGGAGCAGGGCTGGACACCCCTGTTTTAAAGCAAGAGTTCACCCAAACATTCTGTGATCATTTATTCACCTTCATGTTGTCCCAAATGTATGACTTACTCTTCTGTGTAACAAAATAAAATACTTTTGAAGAATGTGTTAGTGTTGCAGAATATTCATTTTGAGGGGAACTATCCCTTTAAAACAAAATCTCTTCACTCGGTGGCCATCTTGGAAACTCCCTGAGAAGATATTTCCTACATAGATCAGGCCAAAACAGCAACATTGACTCAACCAATGTTACTAGTTTGGGGCAAGACAGTCTGTTTGTGCAACTGATGAGAGACAGGTACCTGGAACCCTATTCTTTTAATTCAGTTTGCAAATATTGTATTGTTACTGTGTGACGTGATAAACCATGGCTCAGTCACATATCAAAGCACACCCTATACATATGAACTTTTGTTTTTAAACTAAATTTCAGACTTTGTTACTCGTATGGCCGGTCTGACTATGTGTGATCTAGTCAGACAGCTTATCGTCGCAGATTTCCTATCTGGCTTGACAAGCTGGTGGCAGGAAGTGCTCCCTGCCTTCACAGCAACCAGTGGTGTTTGGCATCAGTGACAGCCCATGTCCTGTTCCAGAATGAATATGTTAATGCGACGGGATGTAGCTTTTCATTAGATGGAAACTTAGCCCTCTCTCCTTGACTGAGGCTTCTGTGTGCCTATTTCATGAGGGAAATGGTTTGAGGAGTAATTTGGAAAGCTGCAGTGACGTGCTGAGGAAATGAAGCCTGAGCATGTTTGACAAATAGAAAAGGTCATGTCTGTTTCAGTCTCAGTCACCTGGTCTTCTCCTCCCCACCTGTCTGTCCCATGCACTCATCATCACATTCTTTGGACACATGTTATACAAGCCAGCCATATACCGCTAATGTCAAGCAAACATAGTATCTAATCTGTAAATAAGTTTAAACATATTACATCCTTATAACTTGTCTGGATAGAAAGAGCTTGTATCAAATTCTTCTTTCGTTGTTTTATTTAGCTTGGAAATAATAATCCTTGCTGCAGCATTTGACATTATGCTAAATGTTTGTTAGCATTCTTTTCTCAAAGGCGACTACTTACCTGTTCCAGGATCTCCTGAATGTATATTATGTTTTCCCCCAATATACATGGCTAATTTTGATTGTTGTTTTGGGGGTCCATTTGGTGTAATTATGAAAATGTCCAGCAGGGCTAACAAGTAGCAATGCCAACCATCCAACTTTCGAACCCCTTGGCTACTGTCAAGGTTGATATTTTCTTTTGAATCCCTCTCACAATAAGCTATCATTTTAACCCAACCCCTGATGAACTTTGGCAGTGTCTAGGCTAATAACCATTGTAAACCATATTTTCCTGTGCGCTGACTCAACTTTTGTTAACTGCACATGTTCCACTTGTACACATCAAACTGTTTAAAACTTCACAGGAGGACACGGCTAGTCAGATCAAGTATGTCTGCACAGCTTACTTCCTGCTTCCTGTGTCTGTCTCTGTCTCGGAGGGGAAAGGGAAGGTGAGGTAAGATGATGGCTGCGGCCTGGCACAAGATTAAACAGCTCGCTGTAGAGACCATTAATAATGCTCATATTTTGGAACTGCTCAGTGCTTACAGAACCAGAGGCATTTAATCTTATTTGAAGAAGAAGAAAAAATTACGAGGACCAGGGAGATAGGAGAAAAAAGTCAGGTCAACAGGGAGAAGCTCATCCATTTTTTTCTCTGTGCTGTTCAGAGTGATAGGCCCAGGTTTTCCAAGGTAGTGCATTTGTCTGTCAGAAATGCTGGCTGGCGCGGTGATTTACTTTCTGTCAGATGATGCTCATGTCCAGCTGAAGCTGCTGCTTGGCTGGATATGGGGAAATTTGTTACCTTTTGCTTTGACAGGGAGATAATTGCTGATGGTTAACAGAACTGTGTGGAATCCAAAGGGTTTGGGAGCGAGTAATAGGAAATACACTATGGCCTTTCACAAGCTCTCTCAAAAAGCCTCTTTCTCTGCAATATTACCTGCTTAACCTCACCTCCTTCCAGGATGAATGAGACTCTTAATAGGCCAATGGTCGCAGTGGAGATTAAATCCTAAATTACCCCTCGAAAAGACAAGTGTTAGGACATCCAAGAAAGCCCCCACTCTCTAGCCTTAATTCAGCTAAAACTCCTAAATTACTGGCCCTATTTCACTGCTTCATACCCCAGTTCTATATACAGCAGACCTTCACCTGTCTTTCCTAACCGGCCCATCTGAGCTAAGGATACCATCTTGTGCTCAGATCAGGAGGGTTGTCAATCAGCTGTCCGAGCTGCCAGTGGCATATCACAGGAGGAGTTAAAGAGGAGGCGGAACTGAGCCTGTGATGTGATGGGCCGAAAGGAGAGTGATTGACAGGTTAAGCCTCCATTTAATTGTCAACCCCTCCTTACATTTCAACAGCTTGTAACAGCGGAGGTTAAAAACAACTCTCTAGACAAAGACATTGCTTTCGACTGTGTGTGGAATCTTTTCAAGGACTGCTTCGATGGCAGGGCAACATGAAAACTGACACTATTTGACCTTGTTTACTTTTTTACTATACTTAGTTCATTGGTGCTTGCTATTAAATGAAAAGTCTTTGCCTCTTATTGTTTATTAGAAGGCGTGGTGTAGACCTAAAAACAAAAGCAAAGGAATAAACAAGGAAACATATTAGCCATGCAAATGCTTCAATCTCTCCATTTTCTCAGTCAGATTCAAAAATGTCTTGCACACGTGCATAGTGGCATGATGTGTGTGTTTACATACGTTAATTTACGACTTATGGCGTCCTACTAGTCAGTGGAGGGCACTGAATATTGGCTAAATAGTTTTTAAAAAAGCTCTTCTGACATGTATGTTAGCTTTAATTTTAGATATGTCATCAAGGCAAAAACAACTATTTACTCGCATTAATGCTAGTAGGATTATTGTGGTGGCTTTCTCCTGTTTTGAACATGTCTGCTGGGAATTGTGCATGCGCTGAAGTTTTGTTCAGAATACATGTAATGCGCATGTAAATAAATATGTGAATAATTTTGCAAAGTTTAGGGTTATTTTAAAGAGAAATTTCGGAATCTGAAATCAGATTGGATTCATTCTGATTAATGAAAATAGGCGCATGTTCAGAGAATTTTCTTGATAACTCGACTAGAAGAAAAATATTTTAGCATTTAGAAAATTCCACACTTCAGTTTTAATTGCATTAACTGCATTGTCACTTTTTTTTATCTTCAAGTCACAACTGGTTATTGTTCCTTTTTTCCTTTTCTTTTTTTACATAAAAAGGAAATATTTAAGAAAATCTAATTAGATTAGATTAGTTTTTCTTAAATATTTCCTTTTTTATTTTAAAAAAGGAACAATAACCAGATACAAAAAAGATAGTTCTTCATCTGTACAGAAATGTATAATTATTTACCAACAATGCAATGAATCCTCATTTGATCCCTGACAAGCGATTCAGTTTGAAGAAAAGTGCCGCCAATCTCATTTGACCCTGCATTATATTTTGCCTGTGACAATGAGAGTAATAGAAGATATTGATTGGCAGGGCAGTTAAGTTGTCATTGCCGCCATTTAATGTGTCACGGGGAGCAGTTAAATTGTCAGAAATCACTGAAGGACTCCCTTCATGCTTGATATTGCTCCATAAAAGTCTTCCACATGTAAATTGGAGGAAATTTTGAGAATGTCACTATCTGTGTGGACTATGGCACTTATTGTCTCCGGTTAAAGACTGAATTATATTTGTTTTCGTTCCTTAAATATAGTTATTGAAAGATGATTTTTTTTCCATCCAGTATGAGATATATTTTTGTTGAAATATTACAAGTTGACATGTACATGCTGGCAGATCTTGCCTAGAGAAGCTTCAATCCATTAGTGTGTGTGGTCTGTTTCTTAGAATGGGCGGATGTGCTGCACTGTGTGTATGGTCAGCATTGGGGTCCGTGATAAAGCGTGGGTGGTAAGGAGCCTCCAGCATATTGGCAATCAGTTGGCCAGTTTGTAGCCAAGTGCGCTGAGCCTGTGGCTGTTTGCTGGGCAGAAGGAGGTCTGCTGTGGCTCTCTTCGAGAAGAGCAGGGTACAGACCACGCTCCACAAACTTGAGAGAGCGGTTTCTGGTGTTTCTCTTGTCCACTGGCTGTTTGCTGAACCCTTGATAACCTCAGCTCGCTCTTGTGTGGACTCAGTGAATGATGCAATAATCAATACTCACTGGAAACATAGGGTCCGAGGAGAGAAGCCTGCTCAATCAGCAGTTGGTGGGAAGAGACACGGTCGTGAGTGTTTTAATCAGTGTAAACACATTTCACCTCGTCTGTCTTATAATGGATTATTCCAGAGCGTATTTTTTTGCTATTGTCAATATTCAAATGACTAGTACTTGCGTGTGATACAGAGCAAAAGGACTGGTTGGTGTCATAGCATATACTTTAAAACCGCAGTGTGTCGTTTCTGTTTGCTTGCAGGACGAAATTAAACTATGTGGTTGCTGATGGGTTCTGAGCATATTGACAAGTTGCTTGGGTGTTCTGGGTGGATGCTTACTAAAAAAAAAAAAAAAAGAATCTCAAAGTCTCTATGATATTTTGTGGGCTTTTGCAGCAAACCTCTTAAAGGTTGGAATACGCAGCCCGATCTCATGAAAGTGCGTATCTATAGCACAAATTTTATTTCTCGTGCCATTTATATGCCAAAAATTATTTTTGTGCATATGATACGCAGTTTTCGCATGCATATGATATGCACTTTATGGCGTGTAATACGCACACACTCCACACCCCTAACCCTACCCAAGGGTTTTACATAATAAAAACTATTTTTGGCGTATAAATGGCACGAGAAATAAGATATGTGCTACAGATACGCACGTTCATGAGATCGTGTTGGAATATGCTACACGACTCAACTAAAATTTTAAGATTTTAAAACACTAGACTTCATACACTTGCCATAAATGGCCACAGTGTAAATAATGGCCTTCATACACAAAGCGACTGAGGATCACACTCTACAAGACTTTCAAGTTGGTACGACACAACAAACTAGCGCAGAAACGTGCCTAGTTTAAATCTTGGATTTTGTGTCCATAACTACACAACGTGATTTACTGTAAAATCAGTCAACTCCATCTACCCAAAATCGGTAGACTGGCCCTGACTCTCAGTAATCAGAGTCACCCAGACTAAAAATTGTGGCAAGAAACTGTACAAAAGTTGTAAATCTATTCTAGCCTTAAATTAAGAAAATCCGGAGTGATAATGTGTATATAATTATAACAAAATTCTAGCTTGAAAGGATAGTTCACCCAAAAATGAAAATTCTGCCATCATTTACTCACCCTCAAGTTGTTCCAAACCTGTATTTGAAACCTGTTCCAAACCTGTACCTGTCATTTGAAAGTCACGTGTCTAGTATCTGTAAAACCGCATTTTTCATCTTAAAAATATATCTAAATTACGTCATATGCTCTCAATGACAAATGCGGAACAGTTAGTTCATGCGTTCATGACATCAAAATTCTGAGATTAGAGTTAGATTATTGTAATGCTAGAGCTAGATTATTGTAATGCTATTATGGGTGGTTGCCCTGCATGCTTAAAGCTGCAGTCCGTAGCTTTTTCCCTTTTTGTCGCCATCTCTGTTCGAAATCTGTAACTGCAGTGATTCGCGGAATTATCATCTTTACGTGGGTTGTTAATCGGCATGAAACAGCGCGGATGAACACAGTGTTTTGAGGCGAGTGCTGCTGTCAATCACCGCGCTGTGTGGATACTGTCATTCAGAATCACAGATTCACTTTTTGAAAGCTTGACCAACATAAGAATTTTCACCGGAAAATGTCTTCTGAACAAGTAACATCCATTTTTGTTCTGATCAACTAAGGGGGGAAAAGCATTCGACATGACAAGCGATCGTTAGATTTAATCAGCGCGATTTACAGCAACCGTGCAAATCATAGCCTACTTTGTTCTCAAATTGTTCATGTTAACAACATCAGCATTGCGTGACTAACGTTATTTAATGTGTTTTATGATTACCTGTGTAGTTCAGAATTCATATTCTCCATAATAGCTAAACGAGAAAGGCACAACAAAGGAAACTCCATAACTGTGTGAATTAAGAAAACGTACTGTTACACGATTGAACTATTGAAATGTCTTACTTGTTCAGCAGAAAAAGCTGTCTCTTCTTCCGTTTCGAACCCCTTCGGGAGTTCACGCACCTTTCAAAAGCCCCACCGATGTGTATCCTTGTGTTCGCATGAGACAGTTTCTTTCTCTTTCCACCTTAAATCCGAAGTACTAAGTCTTTTGGGTTTTATAACTGGTTAATCTCCAGTTGACACTGATGATTGTTGTCTGGATCTTTCTGGATCCGCCATAAGTTTATTCATGTAAAGTGCTGCGAGAAAAGCCTATCTCTACATCTCCTCACGCGCAGTATAGCCGGCTAGCCGAAACTCCTTCTTTATGTGTACGGGTGTGATGTAATGACGCAAAGACATGCTCGAATTTCCCGCGAAAACCCACCAGTACCACTGGAATTAAAATCATTATTACAAGCTAACCGTTTTGAATCTAGCTATGGCAAGCAGATAGTTTTGAACACTGGCTGAAGATGTTTTTTTTTTTTATAATTAATTTGGATTATTTTTAACTTAAAGTTATGGACAGCAGCTTTAATAAACAAACTACTGCTGGTCCGAAACGCAGCTGCTAGAGTTCTTACCAGAACCAGGAAGTATAACCATATTAGCCCGGTTCTGTCAATACTGCATTGGCTCCCTATTAAACATTGTATAAATTGTAAAATATTGCTGATTATTTACAAAGCACTAAATGGTTTAGCTCCCCAGTACTTGAGCAAGCTCTAAACGCATTATATTCCGTCACGTCTATTGTGATTTTAAAATTTCGGCCAGTTGATAATACCTAGAATATCAAAATCGACTGCTGGCGGTAGATCCTTTACCTATTTAGAACCAAAACTTTGGAACAGTCTTCCTACCATTGTCGGAGAAGCAAGCAGACACACTCTGTCAGTTCAAATCTAGACTAAAAACACATCTCTTTGACCTAGCATACACATAACACATTATAGACTTCTATAATTCAATGTTAGGCTGCATAGATTAGGTCAGCCAGAACTGGGAACATTTCCCATAAATCCTGATGTACTTGTTACATCATAAGAAGGATGGCGTCTACACTAATATTATCTGATGAAGGACCTGCGCCTGGACACGACGACAACGCAGTCCTGAAGTGTTAACTGGTCTCTCCCCTGTGAAGGCCTCCTGCCCTTCCCTTTAGCTCTGTACAGATAAAACGTTGTCTGGATAATTCCGGTTCATGTGGCTACGCGGAAGTGATGATAAATTCTGTATTATACATTTTTCAAGGCTTGTACCTTGGAGCATGGTTTGCGTTCTCGAGCCACCAGGCACTGTTTTGTGCAAATGAGCGTCCGGATCGCATTAAGGGTTTTCTGTTAGAACGGTGTCATGTAAGCGGCCCCTAAGTTAATAACTAATGATGATTGTTGCGACGGAAGTGAATCAATCAAAACTAACTTTAGCTGGACAATAACTTTTTTCTAGAGCTGCTGTAAAGCCAAAACAATCCCTGTTACTTTAATTTCCTATTATCACTGTAAAGCTGCTTTGAAACAATCTATATTGTTAAAAGCGCTATATAAATGAAGGTGACTTGACTTGACTTGACTTGACTGTATGAATTTCTTTCTTCTGCTAAACACAAAATAAGATATTTTGAAGAATGTTGGTAATCAAACTGTTGATGGGTCCCATTGACTTCCATAGTATTTCTTTCCATACTATGGAAGTCTGTTGGGTCCATTAACTGTTTGGATAACCATAGTCTTCAAAATATCTTATTTTGTGTTCTGCAGACGATATAGATCCATACAGGTTTGGAACAACTTAAGGGTGAGTAAATGATGACAGAATTTAAATTTTTGGTTGAACTATTCCTTTAAGTGCTTTGTTGCAAGTAGGCCCTGGTTTCTAGATATGACTTGGGTTCCTCTTACAATGCTAGCCTTTTGGGATTTTTAAATGAATTTTCTTAAAGTTATACAAGCTGTATGATTTGAGTAATATTTCATGTCTGTTGCAACCATAGCCAAACAAGTTACATGCCAGTACTTTTGGTTTTGGGTTCTCACATAAACTTCTGCCTCAAACTCAATTGATTGATCAAGCCAGAAGTTGAAATGTTGGGCTCTTAAAAACAAATACGCAATGTTTTGATTGTCTCAAAAGGTACTTTAATGTCATAAAAGATTCTCACATCAACTATTCAGTGACCTCTAATTCTTTACAGTATTTGTCTAAAAATGATTGATGAATTGAAACAACAGGAATATATTTCCCTGTTTGTCAGCCTGCAGAGACTGGCTAAAGAGACAGGTCACATTAGGCAGCCTGAACAGATGTAGAGACAGTGCAGTTAGAGAGTGGGAAATCTGGCAGCCAGAACTGGTCTGGGGATTGGGGAATACGACTCTATAATAGCCGGTCCTGGGTCAGAGAGTGCTAGCTGTTTCTGTCCTCCGGTGTGTTAACTAACAGTCACCAGTCCCAGAGACGAGGAAAATTAGAGCCGAGATGCACAAACCTTTCACCTCTTAACCTCAAACGTGCACTTATCAACAAATGCAAGATGCGTGATTGCACGACTATCTTTTGAGTGTTGGAATGTTCAGCAGCTTTAGGTTGTTTTTAGTTTTGTGATGTTATCCAGGTGTTATTCTTCTGTATCTCGTGACTTAAAGGAATAGTTCCCCTAAAAATGTAAATTCTGTCATCCTTTACTCACCCTCATGTTTTTCAAAACCTGTTTAACTTTCTTCTACAAAATGCAAAAGATATTTTGAAGAATATATTGTTTTTTTTTGTGCATACAAACATCGGACCCCTTTAAATTGAATTGTATGTACAAAATAAATGTAAAAAAATATTTCTTTGAAGAATGTCAATCAGGTTTGGAACAACATGAGGGTGCGTAAATGATAACAGAATTGTCATTTAATTGAATTTAAATATACTTGTATAACAGAATAATTATGGGGAAGTATGTCACTTCTGCGCCACTAGCTTCACTAAATAAAAATGTAAAAATGTTTTACCAAACTCATGTGAATGGTTGAATTAATGTCATTGTGTTGGGAGTTTGGACAGTATCTTTGCTGGTAACTTTCTCTTGCCGTCTTTCTCTAGGTAGCAGTATTAACTCATTGCATGCTTGTATTCAGTCCTTCATCTTTGTGGCACATTTGAAGCATTTATAGCAGCGGTAGTCTTAGACAGCGAGCTGTCCCTGCGCTTCCTTCGGGGGCCTGTGGTTGGGTTAGCACCATTAATGAAGGGTGCCTTTAAGAAGTCTCCAGCGAGCAGCCAGGCATTACAGATTAGGTCAGTGGAACGGCTAGCGGGTTGAGCATGATGGATGAGGGGGAGAATGAGTTTCTGCCGTGCAGTATTGTGAAATCTTTTCATTGTCACCGACGGGCCTATGAGGTTCTGACGAATGAGGGAGCAAGTGTCAGAAACGCCCTTCCCCTGCTCCCTGCAACGCTTTTAATATCTCCCGGAGCTGCCGCCAAAGTATTGATAAAAGTAAAGTTTAAAAATAGCCTCGGCAACGAGAGGAGAGCTGCAGAGATGATTAAACAAGGGTGCTGTTGTGCTTCGAGGACTTCGTCTCTGTAAACACCCGGGCACGAGCAAGTGGACTTCCCGCTTCCAGAGCGAGAGAGGGAGCCTCTTTATGGGAAACGTTTGTGACCGGGGTGACAGCTCAGCTTGATGGATGGGCTGCCTCCATCTGGTTGCAGTGCATGTAATAAATTTCCATGCTCATGTTTGACCTCTCTCACTTACCAGACACATCTTTCACTTTTGGGACGTCCAAGAGGGACTCACAATTACAAGGCGAGATGCCGCCAGGGCGCGGGGATAGTGCTGTTTATGGGCCCCAGCCCAAGGGCAAAGAGTAAAAAAAATAGATAGCTGTAAACAATGCCTGCACACCGCCAGGAGAATTCTTCTGCATTCAATAACCTTTCACACCTACTCAGATCCCAGAGTAGCGGTAGGATCCGATGCTTCAGCATGTGGACGTCAGATGGTTACTGCTTTAAAGGTTAGCATCTCTACATAGTGGCTGATACGGCTGCTATGCCATAACACTGCACAGAGATGTGGCAGATCGACAGCTTTAAAAAAGCAAAGTTTGTTCAAATGCACGGTGATTATTTGATTAAGCAAGAAGTATTACTAATACTACTATTAAAAATATTACTAAGTAAACTATTTCCTGCTTTCAGGAAGCATACAGTTCATAAAGGTTTACCAGGAAAACAAACGGTTAGATATGTTTTGCATTGCATATTCTTAAATCCTACAGATCATTTATTTTCTTTTTTAGTAAAATTATACATTTTGTTGAATTTTTTTTTTACATCCTAATATAAAGTGTAAATTTTTCTGTTTTAGATAACACATTGTAAGTCATAACTGTATAGCCTATATTAGCACGGCAGTTACAAATAAAAATTTTACATGGCCATCTCTGTACTTGCACACTGGTTGGTGAAATGCCCTTAAAAGTAACACAGTACGTTATGCAGCAGGGCTTTTCGGTAATAGAAACAGATAGCTGGCCATTGGATTTTAATAAAGTGGGATAATAATGAGGGTAAGAGTGGAGTGAATTGTAAAGAGGAGGCTAATGAAGTGCCTATGTGGGCAGTATGTGC